>CM062372.1:29478561-30818826 GCA_031216125.1 Dalbergia cochinchinensis
GTGATATAATAGGTGCTGGAATTTTATTAACTGAAATATTTACAGCATTAGTTATTGGTTTGTATGATATAATAGGTGCTCTAAGTGGGTAGGTGTTGGAATTTTTTGTGCAGAAATTTTACAGCATTAATTCTTAGGTTCTATGATCTTGCTATAAATATTAATCAAAGCTTGAAAAGTGGCAGCAAAACTTGGCTTGTATTGTTGAAAATTTAGGAGAAATTATTGTCCAAGGAATGATGATTCATAGTAGAAATAGCTTAAAATCCATTGCATGGAACTTGGTTCAATTGTTGGAAAATTGATAAGAATTATTGTTAACTAAGAGATGTAACAGAAATTCAGATGGTATAAAATATATAAAAAACCTAGTAGACTTGGCAGAAAAAACATCCCAACAGTATACCAAATGTTATGGAAAATATCTCATAAAAGTTAAAAAGAGGCATTATACATATTCAAGAGATTTTAAGAGAATTTTTGTGCAATGATAAAAGCATACATAAAGAAAGGATACTTAAGAAAATAAATCTTATGCAATTTAATTTGCTTAGTGGTAAGCTCATGGATTCACGGGTAGTAGTAGACGTGCTACGCCCTTAGAACTATATCAGGTTGTAATCACGACAGCATTATATCGTTATGAGGAAGGGGATGTACCGAGAATAGCGAGGTTATTCTAGATGAGATGTAGTAGACGTGCTCCATCTAGTGAACTATATCAGGTTGTAACGTGACGGCGTTACATCATTGACAGTACGATCCAATGAGAAGTATATCAGAAGAGTCCTATGAGTTCTACTATTAAGTTCAAAATTTCTAATAAAATTAAGTCATAAGAAATAATGATTCTAACTAATGAAACCATTATATAAATGACTGAAGTACTTTGCTTATCTTGTATTAAGTTGAATATCATTGAGTAGTAGACTGGTATATTTTCCTATTGGAAATCATTGATTTTCATCCCTGCTATATGATGTATTTTATACAGATGGCCTCAATCGTGTTCTTTCTCGAGATGCCTGAGCTGTAGTAGCATTATGACCCAGAGTTAGGGTCACTGTATCTGGTTGCTGAGTCTCATATCCACCTTATTTATAGACATAGCATGACCTAGATTCCCTCATATTATATGACTGTCATAGGCTCTTACGTGTGACCTTTTAAAGAGTCACTGACTGAGGGAATTAGTTTTATCTGTCTGTAGTTTCTTATATTTTGTTAGGCCATAACCCGGATTAGGTGGTCACTGCGAGGACCAGGGTAAGGTTGTTTATAATATATATGTAATTAGGTATGAATGTATATAGTATAACTGTGTGACTTAACTTACTATGGATGTGATATAAGATGTAAATTATCGTGTGACTGACTTCTTAGGATGCGCATTACATTTCCGCTATTTCTATACGTTGACTATTTCGTTGTAAGGATAAAAATTTGCAACAAATTAGTATAGTTTTTAGTGCAAGGCTCATATTTATTACAACTTATATGTATATATTTCATATAGTTAAGAAATTGCAAATCTATAAGATAAGTTATAAGTAACGACTACTTGCTGTAATGTTATGACTCGAACATAGCACTATAGTAAGAGGGGTGTTACAGGTGTAGGTGCATCAAACTGTGAGTAGTCAATCTCTACAACATTTTGGGCAATTATGACCACATCAAGGGTTGGTGTCCCATGATATGTAAATAGCAGCACATAATACGGTGTGATGGAGTAATGCCGCAAGAAGTCAGACCAACCCTCTTCAAACCAAAGTGATGCATTCCTTTTAGCACATGTAACGGGCCACTCTTTGGCATTTGGGGTCCTTAGTTTCAGTTTAGTTGGCAAATGACGCCCACGTCGTTTAGTGAAATAAGGTAGGAGTTGCTGTTAAATTTTGGGAACTTAGTTAATAAATATCCGAAACAATGATGATAAAGGGCAAAGAAGACATTGAAATGTGGTCCGTAAACCCTGGTAATTGTATGTGTAAATGACATAGTCAGTCACAGCACTGTCCCTAATCCAGTAATAAACCTCATCACACCAAAATTCTTATCTTCCCAACTATACCCCCGCATACAGAAACAAAAAGAACCCCATATTTTTCTATCTCAATAGCCAAGCATAACAAAGTCCAAGTTGGAGTCCTATTGGTATAGTGTAACGCCCCAATTTTTACTGTCATTAGAAATTACTCAATTACCGAATTACCGTAGGTAATTATTACATAAGATTTGAGGCCGAACAATCCTCAATAAAGGAATATAACATTAGAAGAGAGGTTAGGAACGATTCATGCGAGAATCGCAAATCCCGAATTTCTGTACGTATAAAATGACCAAAATGCCCCTGAAGTTATTTTACTCAGAAAATGAGGATCGTGGGCCCCACCTATTCTCAAGGGGATATTTTGAGGATAATAAGGGATTATTTGTGTTATGTGTGTTAATAGAGTAGAAGGATCTCAATATTGAGTTTCGACGCGCGAAATGACCAAAACGCCCCTGCGGCTGTTTTAACTCCGATGTGCGTGCCGATTGAGCCCGAACCTCACTAAAATGTTTTAAAATGTGTTTTTAAGCCATGATTAACCATTGGTTAAGCTCGGGTGGCCTCGGGCAACTTTTAGGTGAAAGTACGATTTTGCCCCTGTTTTTGGGCAGTTTTGCGAATTTCGGGATTTTTGATTCGTATACCGAAACCTAAGCAATATTAGGCTCAAATTAAAGCTTATTAAATTCTAAATATTAATCTAGAGTCAAAATTATGTATTTAGATTGATTAGAACCCAAAATTGCTCAAAAACACCCAAATTGCTTACTAATTCACTTAAACCCTTAACCATAAATTCTCTAAATTACATGAATACCTTGCCTACACCTAAATAATGCATGGAACACACAAATTTCACTTCTTTGGGCTGTAATGGACGAAATTATTGATGCCATTATGCAGCTGAATTATTGCCAAAAGTTGCACTAAAACAAAATGCCAAAATGTCACCATAAGAGACATAATTCCTTAATTTCATACAACTTTGTCTAAAATGATTTTTCCTCCCTTATTTCTCCTGCAAAATTCCGTCCACTACCTCATCATTTTGGCCAATTAGAAGCCTCAAAATCTTCTATAAATAGGCTTGCTTGAGTGGTCTTGGAATGCTTGGTTCATAACTAGTTTTTAGGAGCACCAAAACTTTCTTTCTTCCTCCTCTTTGGCTGAATTCTTTCTTCAATTTTTTCAAAGAGATTTTGTTTCATTTCACTTCAAGAAACCAAGTTCTCTTCCTCTTCTTCAACTCAGATTAGGTAGGGAGTAGTTTCTAAATTTATTTCTATGCTTTGAGGAGTTGTGTTTTTAGCTCAAAATGATGAAATTATGAACTTGCCTTAGCTTTTCATTTTGGTTTTCCTCCTCAATTTTTCTTTAACCAATTCAACCATATGGCCTAGGTGGAACTAAGATGATGGCTTGATGATGAGGACCTTGAGGGTGGGTTGTAAATCCATCACAAGTTAGGCCTCTAAAGCTTGAAAATTCCACTTGATGCAAAACTTTAAAGAATAATGCTTTATGATGCTAAAACAAAGATTTTTAGTTTAGAACTTGAAAGATGTATTTTCCTTTTATGTTTTATTTCTTGTTAAGATATGTATTGGGTTGAATTTATAATTCTTTTAAAGTCTTGAAGGAGCTCTAGTAAAGAAACAAAATGAATTTGCATCCATGATTAAGTTTATGCTTTGCATAACCATGTTTACCTTCTATGTCATCACTAAATTTTCAAGAATGAATAAATGAACTTGCATTTCTCATGTTTAAATTCCAAGCTTGTATTTCATGTTTATGTTTCAAGTCATCACTTAATCTTTCAAGATAATAAAGAGGTTGCATCTCATATTTAATTTATGCTCTCACTATATTTTATAATGCTAAAAGAATCAACGCATGGCATGTTTATTTTATGCTATCACCTAAAGATCCTAGAGCTCAAAGACTTGCCCATGTATCACAAGCAAAGAAATATGATTATTGGAGTTAAAGAATTTATTCTTTAAAAAGTCTTGAGATTGGAGCTTAAAAAGATGTAATAATAATTCTCTTCTCCCTCTATGGTCCTGTATGGACTACCGCTCCGGTTTCTTAATATTCTCTTCTCCCTCTACTGGTCCTATGCGGATTACCGCCGCTCCAGTTTCTTGTATCATGTTTATATTTCAAGTTCTTGCATCATGTTTAATTTTCATGTCATCACCTTAAATCTTAAAGATAAAGAAATGGAATTGCATATCATGTTTATAATTCCAAGCTATCACCTTATAAAGATAAGATTAAAATAAGGTTGCATAGCATGTTTATAATTCTAAGATGTCACCTAAATCTCTAAAGCTCAAGACTTACTCCTTTTATCTTAAGTGAGAATTTTAATTGTGAAGATCCTCCCAAATTTGACAAAAGAACTAGTTTCTAAATGAGTTTTAAGGCTTTGCAAGGATTTTACGGGGAACTAGTATTTTATATGCACTTAAAATATGATTCTATGTAATTGTATGAGGTTCATGATTCGACCACTGATTTGAGTTTAGTATCAATGTATGATAATGATTTGATATGATTGAAGTTGTGATAATTTTGGTTTATTGTTAAGAGAATGATTCATAATTGGTTTAGTAACTAATTAGTTCTATAATTGATAATTCTATGTAAGGATTGGATGCTTATTAAGTACTTGATATCATTGAATGATTTCCTGGCTTGCATGTTATAGTTGCTATTGCAAATAATGAGAATGCTTATGCATGAAATATTCTTTATTATGTAAAATTTACCTTTGTTGCTAGAAGAAAGTGTATCATTGTAAAAGTGTAATTTGGAAAGGTTCTGGCTAAGGAAAGACTTGGTATTTAAGCGTGTCCATTGTGACCCACCTTTCTTTCCTGGGAATCTCCCATATGCATGATTACAGTTGATATATATTATTCTAGCTTAAGACTATAAATGAGAAAATGTTATGATGTTTATGAATTGTATTGTGATATAACATGCAAAGATTTAATGGTGACTTAAACTTATAAGAAAATGATCCTTTGGAACCATCAGACTATAGGTGGTGAAAATGTGATTTTAGCCCCCTAACCCATTCTCTCAAAAGGGTAGAGTCGGGACTTTAGCTTATCAAAAGGGATAAGTATATGCTAGTGGCGACTAGTAAAGTATGAGCTCATAACCTAAATTACTCCCAAAAGGGTGGAGTATAGGGTGGCCTAAGGAAAATAATGATGATGATAAGATTTTAAGTCACCTAAGGCACTAAAGAAATGAAATATGTGCACTATGTCCACGTGTAGCTAATATTATATGACGTTCTTTTATGCATGTTATTTGATAATGATGATGAGGAAAATGATGTAATGATAAAGGAAAAGTTCATTGTAAATATGACATGTTAAGATTATGATGCATTATAAGACGCATGATTAAAAATTGACGAACCTCGGTTAAGTATTTGTCCGAACTTAAAATGAATCTTTGCATGCTCACTATTTTAGAATAATCCCGAGGTTCCCGGGACTTTGATGATGACACTGTAGAAGGAGGTACCTTCATCGAGAATTCTTTAGCAAGATTCTCACTCCTTTTCTTTATTTCCGCCATTGTCTCCAGATTCAGATGGCGACATTCGCCCTGCTCGTTGATACCCTACTTGGGAATTTCACTATGATCCGTGCATCGCTCGTATCATTTTGAAGGAGAGGTCTTGTGATTCGTGTTTTTATTTACATAGGTCGTCCATTTGCACATCCTGTCCCTAGTTATCGATTTTCTTCTACTTCTCCCTATGGTGATGAAATGGTTTTCGAACGTGCACGTCCACTTGATGAAAGGATGTTACGTTCTTATCCCGCTTCATCTGCTGTCCATGGATTTCCAGAGTATGTTCCCGAGACGAGATATTCTGAAACTGATCCTTCAGAGGACACTCCTACTCATGTATATTCTGAGATCTCTGCTCCCACTCCCACACGTGTAAGAGAGGGTCGTGAGGAAACAGTTGTTCAGCCGAGGTTAGCAAGAAGGCCATCCATGCGACCCCAGCCTGGTGCATCTCGTGTGTCCCCTCCCGAGGGAGCTCATCAGTGGATCGGATTTATTCCCCCATTTCTAGGACAGTGGCCATAGAGGGTTCTTAGTAGATTTATGTGTGATCATGCACCCTAGTTTTAGGATAACCTTCCCGGCTTATGGAGTTATCTAGTTTAGGGGCATGTATTTCCTTATGTATATTTTCTTTTATAGGTTTGCATAAGATAATGATGTATGAACATAACCCACTCTTTGAGTGAGGTTATTGTATGTAAATATATGCTATAATGTGCTTATGGATGTTATATGATGGAGCCTAAGTGATATGATGTGATATATTCTTAAACGTCTTATTATACTCCGCTTACTAGTTCAGGTTGTACTCGGCTCACGTTTTCAATTATGTGTTTAAAAAAAAAATGGCTCGTAATTTCACTAAGTATTTTCAAATTATGAAGAAAGAACCAAAGCAAGGAGTAAAGTCTAGTCATTAATCAGATTCAACCTAGGTGTATCTGGTTAATTACTAGGGTGTTACATTTTAGGGATCCTAAGACTGTATAGGTATGGGACTATACAGTTAAGGAGGGCTTATATGAATTGATTTGTACTACCTATACCAACAAGATGCATCTTCTTTTCGGTAGCCCAAACTGAAAGAACTCCACAGTTAAGAGTGTTTGACTTGGAGCAATTTTGGGATGGGTGACCTCCTGGGAAGTTTTCCTAGGAAACGTGCGAGTGAGGACAAAGCACGCTGAAAAGACCCGTGTTGGTTTGTGGGGACAGTCGTCAATCCATAAAGCAAATAGGATGTTACAAATGGTATCGAGCTCGCACCTCTCCCAGTACGGTGTGGTTCGGGGACGAACCAGGCGGAAGCTGGTGGGCATGTAACGCCCGGGGATTGCAAAGTCGGGGAGTGATCGCCGGTGCAAGGAGGCACGGACAAGGAGCGGCTCTTGGCAGACTTCGAAAGCGGAGGGGTACATGAATGAACAGATTACACACCTGAATGAGAGGGATCCTAAGACTGTATAGGTATGGGACTATACAGTTAAGGAGGGCTTATATGAATTGATTTGTACTACCTATACCAACAAGATGCATCTTCTTTTCGGTAGCCCAAACTGAAAGAACTCCACAGTTAAGCGTGCTTGACTTGGAGCAATTTTGGGATGGGTGACCTCCTGGGAAGTTTTCCTAGGAAACGTGTGAGTGAGGACAAAGCACGCTGAAAAGACCCGTGTTGGTTTGTGGGGACAGTCGTCAATCTATAAAGCAGCAGGGGATGTTACATATAGGCCAGGAAGTCCTAAAGATGTCAAATGGCAACAACTCCGTGCAAGACAACTTTGGAAACAAAAAAATTGCAATAGTCTACTTGGTTTAAAGAAACACGTGAGTCATTGCATACCTCAAGAACATGGAAGTAAAATGTTGTAAAAACCATAAATCCTAACCTCAATTTTGAAAAGCATAAAACATGGAAGTTTTCAATGCTGTGTACATTACACAAACATCAGAGTGCTTACCCCACGAACAAGGGTGCTTGGAAGTATAAACTTATAGAAATGAGTAGGCAGTCCACGAGTCCGGCATCGACAAATTCCTATTATTTGCAGTCTGTTGTAAGAAAGAAAATAAATGTAAAGATGGACACCAGTGAATTTAGAAAATGATTCGATATATAATTTAATCAGAAATAGGGGAATGCCGGGGTTTTGGGAGACGTTTTGTACATGAAATGAATGATAACAAATGGAAATACTCACAGAGGTGAAAATGGCCGGAGGAAATGAAGCAAAATGACAACCCTAACTACCACCGGCCAGAAGCGGTGTTGTGCGACTTCTAGAAGTAGTATTTTAAGTGGGTTACAAGTATGGTGGTCAGGCCCATTGTCCATCTGTCCAATAATGAAGCGTCTCACTTAAAACACTCGTATTGGGCCTCGAACTTCTGAAAGCTTGAATGATGGAAATCATGGAATACTAGGTCGTTCTAGGATATATAGTAGGACCAACAAAAACCAAAGCCGGTCCACAAGAGAACTTTGTACAAGTTTTTGAAAAACCAATAGTCAGGAAAAATATGATGTAATAATGCAATAATGTTGTGGTTAAATTGCATGAAGCAAATCAAATGGAAATTAACTGCGCATGTATATATAAATTCAAATTAAGTTAAAAAAATTCATTTATATAGAATAACATAGTGTATATAGGATAACATATCACACATCTTATTTATTATACATATTTAACTCTCACACTAACTATTTGAAAAAATATATTTATAAAAAGAAAACAAATAAAAATTTGAATGTAAAGAAAATGGAAGAAACTTATTTGAGGGTCCATGGCCCCCCATTGTTCCTATGAAGCTCCGCCATTGGTAATTAGCTTTGTAAAATATTTGTAAACCATGTGCAAAACTATTGTAAACCATAGCGTGATACTTACAAACTTACTTGCTACAAATAGTGTAATATGTTTACAAGTTTTTGCCATTGGTTTACAAGTCATTCTGAAATAGTTTACAAGTTTTTAGTGCTAGGTTACAAGCGGCTGGAAATGCTTAGAATTTGACTCTGAATTATATGAACATTGCCTATGATAACATGTAGTTGGGGTAGGTTTTACCATTAGTTTACAATTTATTTGTGCTAGGTATACAATTTTTTGGCCAAGGTTTGCAAGTTTTAACCACGAATTTACAAGTTTTTCGCACAAGGGGTTAGAAGTTTTCTACTCCAGGTTTGCAAGTTATAAACACGGGTTCACAAGTTTTTTGACAAGGTTTCCAAGTTTTAAGCACGGGTTAACAAGTTATGTATGCAAGGTTTGCAAATTTTAATCACGGACAAGTTTACTACACAAGGTTTGCAAGTTTAAAGCACGGGTTTAACAGTTTTTGGATAAGGTTTGCAAGTTTTAAACATGGGTTTACAAGTTTTCTGCACAAGGTTTACAAGTTTTTGCACAAGGTTTGCAAGTTTTAATCATGGGTTTACAAGTTTTCTAAGCAAGGCTTGCAAGTTTTTAAGCATGGGTTTACAAGTTTTCTGCAAGGTTTACAAGTTTTAAGCATGGGTTTACAAGTTTTGTAAACCTGTAGACCAAGTGCAAAAAACCTGTAAACTATTACTTAAGACTTCCAAAGCCATGGAAACCAAGTTGACTGCAAAAGTAGCTCCCTAAATACCTGGAATCTAATTTTGAATTATGGGAACACTATAATCTTGGTTTACAAGTTTTTTGGCCTTAGTATACAAATTTTTGCCACTATGTTTGCAAGTTTTATGAATTGGTTCACAAGTTTAATATAATTTAATTTTTGATATTTTTTATTTTGTTATAGGTTTTTCTCTGCATTGTATATGCAAAGCATAGAGGATGTAACCCCTGCAAACGCAGATGTTGATGTTGAGGTTCAGGTTGATGAACATGGTGGCGATTGTGACTTGTCGGTTCCTACCATTGGGATGGTTTTCAATTCAGAAGAAGATATGAAATCATTCTACAAGTCTTTGTACTTTTAACTGACATGCCATTCACGCATGAACATTGCAATGTTTGGGTGGATGCAGGCATCCATACTTACAATCGAGGCTTAAAGGTGTATTTATTTAACTTGGAACAGCACAATAATTATAGTGGTTAAGCTTCAATATGCACAAAAGTCATGAATGAATATCGATACATACTACAAGATCCATGGTGGAGATATGAGAAGCAGCGTAATGAGGAGGGAGAGTTGGAAGCCATTAGGGGTGAACAGCTTTTTTGCCAGGTAGAGTCTCGAGAGCTACAAGATAACTTATTGGAGCTCAGTTTAAGGGGGCAAATTCCTAACTTGATTGCTCACCAAATGTTGCAGAACGCTAACAGTCCTATGCAAATGGAAGAAGCTCTTCTCCTCATAAGAGTAGAGAATAACATCATGTCACTGTGAATGGCACATTATTCCATGCTGAGGGTGTGCATAGAATTTGCTGAAGCAAATGGAAGGACTCTCACAACAGTTGAAGAAGACACCATCATTGAGATGGATGAGTATTTTTCAAATTCAGAGGATGAGTGCTAAGAGTTAGTAATGTGTAGTTGCTTTAGCTTATCAAGACTGTAATGGACATTGAATAAGTTTGACCACGGTTAGCAATTTTTCAAAATGGGTTTACAAGTTTTTACACGGTTTCCAAATTTTATGGGAGTGGTTTCTAATTTTTCTGTTCTGATTTACCAATTCCCATTAACTTGTGTAAGTTGCTTTGTGATCATTGTGCTAAGTGGTTCTGGCATGGAAGGTTTGCAAGTTTTCATGCAAGGTTTACAAGTTCTTTAGTCATGGATTACAAGTTATTGACTAAAGTTTACAACTTTTGATGTAATGCTTGCAAGTTTTTCTCCACGGTTTACAAGTATTCCAACCCTGGTTTCCAAGTTTTATGGACTGATTTACAAAATATTGTAGCATGGTTTACAAAATTTTGTAACCTTGTTTGACAAATTTTAACAACATATCTTGCAATTTTATGTTAAACCTATTTAGCTCAAATTTAAAATTTACAACATGGCTTAGATGCACAATGTCGAAAAATATTTACATAAGCCCTATGTAAGTCCTACTTCCACAATATATACAAGTATGTAAAGGGTTCGTCAATAACCCCCTTTTTGCCTCTGTTTACCTTGTACAGTCGGGAGCATCTTCAAACTTGAAGAGATCTTGGATCTTGTGCTTCCCTCTCTTGAGCATGCATGGATAAAGTAATTGGGTTTTCCATCCAATCATTTTCTTGAATTTCTAACTTTAAATGCAAAACCTTGTTTCATTATGTAGGACTTGTAGAATGATTTCACATCTTCTTTTGAATTGAAAACCATCCCAACAACAAGCACCAACAACTTGTCTATGCCACCGTGCTCATTAACCTCAACATCAACATCAAAATCTGCATTTGCTGGGGTTAAGTCCTCCATGCTTTGCATATACAGTTCAGAATATAACCTATAACAAAAAATAAAAAATATAAACTAAAAAAATAATGGTTTACAGTGTTCACATAATTCATAATCAAATTTCAAGTATTTGCAGCCTCTTTAGAACTTTGAGGAACCACTTTGTGCAAGCAACTTGATTTACAAATATTATTACACTTCCTCTATAAGCCTTAAGCAACAGTTTACAAGTTCTTTTGCACTTGGTTTACAGGTTTTAAGAAATGCTATATCTTACAAATCATTTGCACTTAGTTTACAGGACTTACGAATCAGTGCCTAAAACTTACAATTCTTGTGCAAAAAACTTGTAAACTATGGCAAAGAACTTGTAAACTAGAGGCAAATCACTCTCCTAACTATTTTTTTATTATAGATAGTGTTCACATAATTCAGAATCAAATTCCAACTATTTGCAGCCACTTCAAAACTTTGAGGAACCACTTTGTGGAAACAACTTAGTTTACAAATATTATTACACTTCCTTTGTAAGCCTTAAGAAACAGTTTACATATTCTTTTGCACTTAGTTCACAGGTTTTAAGCAATGTTATATTTTACAAATCATTTGCACTTAGTCTACATACCTTGTAAATCAGTGCTTAAAACTTGCAAACCTTTTGCAAAAAACTTGTAAACCTGCACCAAAAAACTTGTAAACTCGAGGCTAAGCACTCTCCCAACTATATTTTATTGTAGACAGTCTTCACATGATTCAGAATCAAATTCCAAGTATTTGGAACCACTTCAGAACTTTGAGAAACCACTTTGTGCAAACAGCTTGGTATGCAAAGCTTACTATACTTGGTTTGTAAGTCTTGAGTAATGGTTTACAAGTTTTATTGCCCTTGGTTTATAGGTTTTCAGCAATGCTAAATTTTACATATCATTTGCACTTGGTTTACAAGACTTGTAAACTCGTGCTCCAGACTTACAATCCTTGTGCAAAAGAACTTGCAAACCTATGTGAAAGAACTTGTAAACCAGTGGTAAAAACGTTTCCGAACTACATTTTATTGTGGACAGTGTTCATATAACTTAGAATCAGATTCCAAGCATTTCTAGCCACTTCAAAACTTTGACGAGCCACTTTGTGCCAGAAACTTGGTTTACAAGTATTTTACACTTGTTTTTGCAAGTTTTAAGCAAAGCTCAGATTTACAAATTATTTGCACTTTGTTTACAAGACTTGTAAACCGGTCCTTAAAACTTGTAAACCACGTTAAGAAACTTGGAAACCGGTCCTTAAAACTTGTAAACCACCTTCTAAACCAATTTTAGCATTACATTACCAGTTATGGAGCCATTCTACAGGTTTATTAAATAATAAATCATTCATTCTCTGTTTACCCATCACATTTACCTCCAACTGTATGAACAACAAATACAGAAACATCGCACATTAAAAGAGAGGCAAGAGTAAAAATGAGGAACCCACATACCTTATTAACAAGACAGTGACGAAGTTGGTGGCAATGAAGACGTGCTTGTTCTGGACAGAAAACCTGGAGGGAGCTTAGAGAGAAAGAGCGTGGGAGGAGCTGAGAGAAAGTGAGAGAGAGAAATATGTTCTTTTCTCTCTTTTAAAATGTCAAAACGTGATAAAGTTTGGCCAATTTCCAATTTTGCCACCGCCCATACCTATACCTCTGCTTTACCACTATTTTGTCATTTTGTAGTCTTTCTATACGGTCTAAGTATGGTGTCGTACTGTTTTGGTGTGCAAGAAACATTACTCGTGCTGATACCTTCACTTTACTGCTATTTTGTCATTTTCTTTCATTTTCTACAGTGGAGACCATAGGTGTCCATGTTTGTGGTGTTCAACAAACATTGCTCTGATTGATTAACTTCTTTCATAACCCATTATCTGGTTTTCTTGGAAAGTGAAAAATAAGAACTTTGCCATTACCGTTTACAAATTAATGGAAACTCCTTTAATTGATGGTGAGCCCTGGGAAAAGTTGTCACTTTCAAAATTTCGGGCATTGAGAGTAATATGAAAAAAAAGAACAGATGAACAATGGTGGAGTTGCCATTCTTCACCGTCATGTTGGAGCCTTGGTGGTGGTTCACTATCAACGGTAGAGCCATGAAAGTGGGTAAGAAAGGCTAATAGTAAAAGTGAAGGTGAGGAGTGGAACCGTGGAGAAGGAGGTAGAGATGAACAGAAACAATAAAATAGGGAAGGGTGATGGAACCATGGAGAAGGAGGCAGTGATGAACAGAAACAGCAAAACAGGGAAGGGTGATGGCTTCTATTGTGAACCATCATTAAAGGGAATAAAAGTGCTCTATACATAATCTCAACCGTTAAGATTAAAATGAATGGTCAATAAATAAGGAGCTTCACACACCTTACCTTGTAAAGTGTATTGCAGAATCTGTAACACCCCGATTTTTCTGTCCGAGGGAAATGACCAAAATACCCCTAAGGTCATTTCCTGACCCGAATTCGAGGGTAACCAACTCGGTCATCCTCGAAGGGTCAACTCAATGTTTGAAAGGGATTGAATGGCCTTTGAATCCTTTCGGAAGCGAAAATTTCATTTTCCGCAGTTTCGGGTCAAAATGACCAAAATACCCCTATAGCGTTTTACGCGGGTAAAGGTGCCGTTTGAGCCCGAAACTTTCCCCAGAGGTTTAAAAACATGTTTTCATGTGTCTAGAGGTCTCTGTTCAAGTCCCGGTGGTCCCGGGCAGTTTTAGTGCAAAATTACGATTTTACCCCTAGAATAGTGTTTTTGAGCTTAATGACGTAATTAAGCAAACCTAAGCAATATTAGGCTCTAAACGAAGATTAATTAATTTCCCTAATTAATCTAGAGTCAAAATAATTTATTAAAGTTAATTAGAACCTAAAATTGCTTAGATTAAACTTAAATCCCTTTTTAGAACTCAAGATTCCTAGTCTTGGAATCTTGAATAGTGTTTTCTCTCTCAAATTCCTTAAATCAAGGAAATGTGTCTAGAGTTGTTTAGACTCTAAATTAAGGATCTAACTCACTAATGGTGCAAGACCACTCCTTAATTATGTCTAGACCACCCTAATTATCCATTTTCCTTACCTAAACACTTTCTTACAACTTCCTAATCTTTAGCATAATCAAAGATACACCTAAACACAACTCTAAACCACAATTAAAATGCAAACACAACCCCACATGGGCTGATGCATTTCGGCCAGCACACCTCCCCATTGGCCACATGTTTCATTGTTTTCTCACTCAAAGAACCATGCTTGAGCCATACCTTGAACCATACCTCACCATACTTTGAGTCATACCTCACCATGCCTCAAGACCACATTATCTCACCTCATGGAACTCATGGATGCCTCCAATTCTGCACCTCATGGCCGAAACCCCCTTCAGCCCCTCACCCCCTCCATTTGTTTCATTTCTCTATAAATAGAATGCCTTGAGGAGCTTGCACCACTTTTAGATCATTTGCTAAGTTTAGGAGCACTCAAAGCTTTTCCTTTTCTCTCAAAGCTCTAGTGTTCTTCAAGTTCTTCAAAGTTCTTCATCATCCTCATCTTCTTCTTCCATCTTCAAGTTCATCACATCAAGTAAGGATTTTCTTTCAAGTATTCCTTTCTTTAAAGTTCTTGTTCTAAGCTTTATGTTTATAGTTTCTCTTGATTCTTTTTAGAACTTCTTTTCTTCTCCTTTTTCTTTCTCATTTTCGGCCATGGGCCTTGAGGTTCAAAGAAATGAGAGCTTGATGATGAGAGTTTCATGATGATGTTCATCACTTGAAACAAACTCTAGAGCTTGATCTTTGTTCTTGAGCAAAAATGTTTCTAGTTCTTCCTTTCTTGAACTCTTGAGAACTTTAGCTTTGATGATGTTTTAAAATGATTCTATGAACTCAATGATGAGGGCTGATGATGTTGGTGTTAATATATCACCAAGATCATGGACTCTAGAGTTTCAAACATTTCTTTTCTTGCCTAGATGTTTCGGCCATTTCCTTTTCTTTTACAAGCAAAATGTTTTGATTTCTAAAAAAATGTTATGTTGAGTTCTAAGAACTCTAGACTTTACTTTACCTTGGTTGGATGAGTTTGGGTTGAGGTTTAAGTTCCTTTAAAGTCTTGTTAAGAGCTTTAGAAAGATTAAATGAACTTGCATAATTTATCTTATGCTTGCACTCATATTTACATTCTTGTTATGCACCTTTACTTTCAAACTATCACCTAAGAACATAAAGATTCAAATGGACCTTGCATCATCACTTAATTTAATTCTCAAAGCCTTTCTATTTCAGCCTTAAAGTCGATTGTTGTTGGGCCTAGAGCACTAAAATAAAGAATTGAACTTGCATCATCACTTAATTAATTTCTTGAATGCCTATCTATTTCGGCCTTAAAGTCGATTGTTGTTAGGCCTAGAGCACTAAAATCAAGAATTGAACTTGCATCATCACTTAATTAATTTCTCGAATGCCTATCTATTTCGGCCTTAAAATCGATTGTTGTTGGGCGAAGAGCACTAAAATAAAGAATTGAACCTTGCATCTTTACTTTCAAGCTTGCACGTTTAAAGTTTATGCCTCGCATATTTACTTTCAAGCTTGCACGTTTAAGTTTATGCCTTGCATATTTAATTTATGTCATCACTTTATTTTGTAAGCAAGATTAAAAACAAAAAGCATGAGCACGTTTATTTTATGTTATAACTTAAAGAACCTAGAGCTCAAAGACTTGCCCATTTCTTTCCAAGTTAAAGTTTAATGTGAAACCATTCTTTGAATGCATATTTTCGGCCAAGTAGTGATGATGGACTTGCAATGAGTTTTCATCTAGCTACAAGGACCAATAGTCTATGTTCTAAGTTTTCCTTAAAGCTTTACAAACCTTTTCAAGGTTATGTTGTCGTGAGATATGAATTTATTCCCATTTAGGAGATGAAATATATTTTGGTCATTGACCTAAGGTTTCTCTTAGCCTCTCGATGAATTAAAATGATTTGCAAAGAGTTTTAGAAATTCTAAATTGATTCCAAGAGAAACTAGTCAACTTATGTACCTAGAAATGTCAATTTAAATTCTTTACTGAAGCTAAATGTTTTCGGTTCTGATATGATGAGTATGATGCTGTATGATGATGTTTTGATGTGTTAAAATGTATGAAAATATCATATGATGATGTAGAAATGATTCTATGCATAATAGGTAAGAAACTAGCTAACTAGAAATACCGTAAAGCTAGAATTTAACATAGTTTTGACCCATTTGTTTATGGAACTTATCCAAACTGTTTTAATGGGAGCATAATCAGATTAGGATTGTTTAGACATGAAAAACTTGGTAATATTTGGATTAGAATCGAATTCTAGCACCTATAGGGAAACTAGTAACTAGAAAATCGTAAAAGTGCAAGTTTAGAACTCTTAGAACATTTATTTTTCTGGATTCTGTCCAGCACCCTTACAACATGATAAACATGATTAATAATTAGTCCTTAAGCATAGGAATGCCTCATAATTGATTTAGATTTAATTCATAGCGCCTTAGGCGAAGACGGAACCAAGAAAGGGTCTAAAACATAAGTTCTAGAACCCCGTATTCACAAGTTAGGAATTCTGCCCTATGCTATTCAGATTTAAGTGTGAACATGAGGATGATGAATGATGTTTAATTATGAGCCCTTAGGTGCATAAAATATGAGCGACGGATGTTAGAGAACCATATCTCATGATTAAGACCCTTAAGGGTCAAAGCATAAGCTACCATAAGGATAAACGGTTGAATGTTCCATGATGATGCATGTGGCATGTAAATGATGATGATGTTATTCGTATGAGGAATTCATGAGGATATATGTTTATGTGGCATAAAGCAAATTTGGAAGGAATTCGGCGTAATGCCATCGTGCTGCCGAATTCCCGACGAATTTGGGGACTTAAAGAGATTTTTGAAAATTAAGGTACTAAGATGAGTTCTAGGATGACACCGGTTCGGCCGAGCACCTCCATAGAACTCATGTGACATCGGTACCCATTTATACTCTTAGGTGACACCGGTTCGGCCGAGCACCCCTAAGAGTTTTGCCCCCTAACCCGTACTCAGATAGTCGGGATTTATGATTTATGATACGCTTATCGTTAAGTGGTAAGTAAGAACTAGTGACAACTAGTTAAGGTATGAGCTCATAACCTAGATATGTGACACGTTCTGGGTGACACCGGTTCGGCCGAGCACCCCCAGTTCGATTGTCTTTTAGGGTGGCCCATGAAGAAGAGATGTTTCATGATTATGATTATGTCACTAAGTTTGTCCCATATGAATATTTCCATTGCCACTTTATGCCACTAAGTATGATGATGCTTGATGTTATGTTTTATGTATGTGCATTAGGTAGTGCCATGCATACATCTTCTATTATGTTGCATTCATGACATTAAGATCATCCTAAAATGAACGGACCTTGGCTAAAGTATATTTTAAAGTTTAAAATGAACTTGATACATGCTCAGTCATTTTGTATAAATAAACCCAAGGTTCCTGAGGACGTAGATGATGACACCTAGGTAGTAGGAGGCCCTACTGAGATTCTTTAGCAAGATTCTCACTCCCTCCATCTCTTTCTTTTCGTCACGTCTTCAGATGGCAACATTCGTAGTGTTCATGGACACCCCGACATGGGAGGTGCACTATGACGCGGCTCACGGGTCATACCATTTTGAGGGGCAGTGCACGGTGCGAGTTTTCATGTTCATAGGACGCCCTTCGCTCATCCCGTGCACACCCATCGCTTCTCCCTGACTGCACCCTATGGCGACGACGAGCGGGTTTTTGAGCGCGCGCATACGCATGACGAGAGAGTGCTCCGCATGCATACCGCCGCCTTAGCCATGCGAGACCATCGTGATTATGTGCCCCGGACCTACTTTTCAGAGACCGACCCGTCCGAGGACCCGCCTACTCATTCGTATAGCGAAAGCTCTGCCCCCTCTCCACCATTGATGAAGGAGGGTAGTGAGGATACCGTGACTCAGCCCCGACTTGCACAGTGACCGGAGATGCGGCCACACCGCGGGGGTCACTCTCGATCCCTGTTCCGCCTCTTTACGCCCGAGGAGCTCGCCCAGTTTCCCGGATACTTGCATCGTTCGCGAGACGGACGTCAATAGGAGGTGACAATCGACCGATGGAGTACCCGGTTAGAGCACACACCACTTAGATGGGGATAAACCTTCTTTTGTTTAGAGGTTATCCCATTAGATGCACTCGGGTAGGGGAGTAGATCATGTTTATGTTTATGTTGTATTTCCTTTCCTGTATTTCCCTTGTACTAAATTAAGTCCCACACTTATAAGTGGGCAAGTTATATATATATATGAGATGATATTCAGTGTTATTCATGTTGTGCCTTATGCTATGATGTTATGAGATGTATGATTTGATTGTTACATGATACATCGCATCACGCGGCTCTCACTTTATATTTCAAAAAAAAAATTACCCGTATTTTCCGCTAAGTATTTCAAGGTAAAAATGTGAACTATGAAGTAACAGACTAATGATTAACCTAAATATGTTCTAGAGTATTGGGTTAAAAATTAGGATGTTACATTATGGTATCAGAGCAGTTCGATTCTCATGGAGCCTGATGATTGGACTGACTATACTTTCTAAAGCGTAGTACGATAGCTATGTCATGCATAGAGCTTAGCTAGAGATAAGCTATAGGGTAGACGTGCATGACCCTTGTCTACTTGCGTGTGCTATGGTAACTAGCTCATTTTACATGGAATATTGAGCCTGATCACCTCAGTGTTTATTGTCTCGTGTGTTTAGGAACCAATGGCACCAAGGAGACAACCTAGGACCCCGACCGAGGGGGACCAAAACGATGCTACTGCTGCTGCTGTTCGTGACATGGCTAGGGCCATGGAACGAATGTTCGAGAGGATGAACCAACAAGGGGACACCGGACGTGCTCCCCCTACTGCTGAAATGGTCGACCAAGCGAGGTTTGGTGAGTTTCGCAAGGCGAACCCACCAACCTTCCGAGGAGCCATGGACCCCGACAAAGCTGATGAGTGGATCAAGAACATGGAGAAGATCTACTCCGTGGTAGCTTGCTTGGAGGAGCAAAAGGTCACATTTTCTGCATACATGATGGAGCCCGACGCCGAATTCTGGTGGGTCGGCACCCGAAGACTGCTTGAGGCTTCGGGCACTGCTATCAACTGGGAGCTGTTCAAGACTTACTTCTATGAGAAGTACTTCCCGGAGTCTGTGAGGAACGCAAAGGACATTGAGTTTATGCAACTGACCCAAGGAGGGTCTACTGTCGCCTAGTACACGGCGAAATTCGAGGAGCTGATCAAGTTCTCTAGGGTGTTTCAAGGAGACCCCGATGAGGTGTGGAAGTGCATCAAATATAAGGCCGGACTAACCGCAGAGCTCAACTATGCTGTGGCGCACATGGAGATTAGGGACTTCCCAACCCTAATCAACAAGTGCTGGATCATGGAAGAGGGACAGAAGAAAATCAATGCTGTAAGGGCAGCACGGAACAAGGGGCTAGCACCTTAAGCCCCAAAATTCAAGCCCCAATATCCAAACCAATCACGAAATTGTAACACCCTAGTAATTAACCAGATACACCTAGGTTGAATCTGATTAATGACTAGACTTTACTCCTTGCTTTGGTTCTTTCTTCATAATTTGAAAATACATAGTGAAATTACGAGCCATTTTTTTTTTAAACACATAATTGAAAACGTGAGCCGAGTACAACGTGAACGAGTAAGCGGAGTATAATAAGATGTTTAAGAATATATCACATCATATCACTTAGGCTCCATCATATAACATCCATAAGCACATTATAGCATATATTTACATACAATAATCTCACTCAAAGGGTAGGTTATGTTCATACATCATTATCTTATGCAAACCCATAAAAGAAAATATAAATAAGGAAATACATGCCCCTAAACTAGATAACTCCATAAGCCAGGAAGATTATCCTAAAACTAGGGTGCATGATCACACATAAATCTACTAAGAACCCTCTATGGCCATTGTCCTGGAAATGGGGGAATAAATCCGATCCACTGATGAGCTCCCTCGGGAGGGGACACACGAGATGCACCAGGCTGGGGTCGCATGGACGACCTTCTTGCTAACCTCGACTGAACAACTGTTTCCTCACTACCCTCTCTCACACGTGTGGGAGTAAGAGCAGAGCTCTCAGAATATACATGAGTAGGAGTGTCCTCTGAAGGATCAGCCGTAATATCTCGTCTCGGGAACATACTCTGGAAATCCATGGACAGCAGATGAAGCGGGATAAGAACGTAACATCCTTTTATCAAGTGGACGTGCATGTTCGAAAACCATTTCATCGCCATAGGGAGAAGTAGGAGAAAATCAATAACTAGGGACAGGATGTGCAAATGGACATCCTATGTAAATAAAAACACGAATCACAAGACCTCCTTCAAAATGATACGAGCGATGCATCGGATCATAGTGAAATTCCCAAATAGGAGTATCAACGAACAGGACGAATGTCACCATTTGAATCTGGAGACAATGACGAAAATAAAGAAAAAGGAGTGAGAATCTTGCTAAAGAATTCTCAGTAAGGTACCTCATTCTACAATGTCATCATCAAAGTCCCCAGGAACCTCGGGATTATTCTAAAATAGTGAGCATGCAAAGATTCATTTTAAGTTCGGACAAATACTTAACCGAGGTTCGTCAATTTTTAATCATGCGTCTTATAATGCATCATAATATTAACATGTCATATTTACAATGAACTTTTCCTTTATCATTACATCATTTTCCTCATCATCATTATCAAATAACATGCATAAAAGAACGTCATATAATATTAGCTACACATGGACATAGTACACATATTTCATTTCTTTAGTGCCTTAGGTGACTTAAAATCTTATCATCATCATTATTTTCCTTAGGCCACCTTATACTCCACCCTTTTGGGAGTAATTTAGGTTATGAGCTCATACTTTACTAGTCGTCACTAGCATATACTTATCCCTTTTGATAAGCTAAAGTCCCGACTCTACCCTTTTGAGAGAACAAAGTTAGGGGCTAAAATCACCTTTTCACCACCTATAGTCTGATGGTTCCAAAGGATCATTTTCTTATAAGTTTAAGTCACCATTAAATCTTTGCATGTTATATCATAATACAATTCATAAACATCATAACATTTTCTCATTTATAGTCTTAAGCTAGAATAATATATATCAACTGTAATCATGCATATGGGAGATTCCCAGGAAAGAGAGGTGGGTCACAATGGACACGCTTAAATACCAAGTCTTTCCTTAGCCAGAACCTTTCCAAATTACACTTTTACAATGATACACTTTCTTCTAGCAACAAAGGTAAATTTTACATAATAAAGAACATTTCATGCATAAGCATTCTCATTATTTGCAACAGCAACTATAACATGCAAGCCAGGAAATCATTCAATGATATCAAGTACTTAATAAGCATCCAATCCTTACATAGAATTATCAATTATAGAACTAATTAGTTACAAAACCAATTATGAATCATTCTCTTAACAATAAACCATAATTATCACAACTTCAATCATATCAAATCATTATCACACATTGATACTAAACTCAGATCAGTGGCCGAATCATGAACCCTATGCAATTACATAGAATCATATTTTAAGTGCATATAAAATACTAGTTCCCCATAAAATCTTTGCCAAGCCTTAAAACTCATTTAGAAACTAGTTCTTTTGTCAAATTTGGGAGGATCTTCACAATTAAAATTCTCACTTAAGATAAAAGGAGTAAGTCTTGAGCTTTAGAGATTTAGGTGACATCTTAGAATTATAAACATGCTATGCAACCTTATTTTAATCTTATCTTTATAAGGTGATAGCTTGGAATTATAAACATGATATGCAATTCCATTTCTTTATCTTTAAGATTTAAGGTGATGACTTGAAAATTAAACATGATGCAAGAACTTGAAATATAAACATGATACAAGAAACTGGAGCGGCGGTAATCCGCACAGGACCAGTAGAGGGAGAAGAGAATATTAAGAAACCGGAGCGGCGGTAGTCCACACAGGACCAGTAAAGGGAGAATAGAATTATTGTTACATCTTTTTAAGCTCCAATCTCAAGACTTTTTAAAGAATAAATTCTTTAACTCCAATAATCATATTTCTTTGCTTGTGATACATGGGCAAGTCTTTGAGCTCTAGGATCTTTAGGTGATGGCATAAAATAAACATGTCATGCGTTGATTCTTTTAGCCATTATAAAATATAGTGAGAGCATAAATTAAATATGAGATGGAACATCTTTATTATCTTGAAAGATTAAGTGATGACTTGAAACATAAACATGAAATACAAGCTTGGAATTTAAACATGAGAAATGCAAGTTCATTTATTCATTCTTGAAAATTTAGTGATGACATAGAAGGTAAACATGGTTGTGCAAAGCATAAACTTAATCATGGATGCAAATTCATTTTGTTTCTTTACTAGAGCTCCTTCAAGACTTTAAAAGAATTATAAATTCAACCCAATACATATATTAACAAGAAATAAAACATAAAAGGAAAATACATCTTTCAAGTTCTAAACTAAAAATCTTTGTTTTAGCATCATAAAGCATTATTCTTTAAAGTTTTGCATCAAGTGGAATTTTCAAGCTTTAGAGGCCTAACTTGTGATGGATTTACAACCCATCCTCAAGGTCCTCATCATCAAGCCATCATCTTAGTTCCACCTAGGCCATATGGTTGAATTGGTTAAAGAAAAAATTGAAGAGGAAAACCAAAATGAAAAGCTAAGGTAAGTTCATAATTTCATCATTTTGAGCTAAAAACACAACTCCTCAAAGCATAGAAATAAATTTAGAAACTACTCCCTACCTAATCTGAGTTGAAGAAGAGGAAGAGAACTTGGTTTCTTGAAGTGAAATGAAACAAAATCTCTTTGAAAAAATTGAAGAAAGAATTCAGCCAAAGAGGAGGAAGAAAGAAAGTTTTTGGTGCTTCTAAAAACTAGTTATGAACCAAGCATTCCAAGACCACTCAAGCAAGCCTATTTATAGAAGATTTTGAGGCTTCTAATTGGCCAAAATGATGAGGTAGTGGATGGAATTTTCCAGGAGAAATAAGGGAGGAAAAATCATTTTAGACAAAGTTGTATGAAATTAAGGAATTATGTATCTTATGGTGACATTTTGGCATTTTGTTTTAGTGCAACTTTTGGCAATAATTCAGCTGCATAATGGCATTAATAATTTCATCCATTACAGCCCAAAGAAGTGAAATTTGTGTGTTCCATGCATTATTTAGGTGTAGGCAAGGTATTCATGTAATTTAGAGAATTTACGGTTAAGGGTTTAAGTGAATTAGTAAGCAATTTGGGTGTTTTTGAGCAAATTTTGGGTTCTAATCAATTTAAATACATAATTTTGACTCTAGATTAATATTTAGAATTTAATAAGCTTTAATTTGAGCCTAATATTACTTAGGTTTTGGTATACGAATCAAAAATCCCGAAATTCGCAAAACTGCCCAAAAACAGGGGCAAAATTGTACTTTCACTTAAAAACTGCCCGAGGCCACCCGAGCTTAACCAATGGTTAATCATGGCTTAAAAAAACATTTTAAAACATTTTAGTGAGGTTCGGGCTCAGTCGGCACGCACATCGGAGTTAAAACAGCCGCAGGGGCGTTTTGGTCATTTCGCGCGTTGGATCTCAAAATTGGGATCCTTCTGCTCTATTAACACACATAACACAAACAATCCCTTATTATCCTCAAAATATCCCCTTGAGAATAGGTAGGGCCTACGATCCTCATTTTCTGAGTAAAATAACTTCAGGGGCATTTTGGTCATTTTATACGTACAGAAATTCGGGATTTGCGACTCTCGCATGAATCGTTCCTAACCTCTCTTCTAATGTTATATTCCTTTATTGAGGATTGTTCGGCCTCAAATCTTATGTAATAATTACCTACGGTAATTCGGTAATTGAGTAATTTCTAATGACAGTAAAAATTACAGTAAAAATTGGGGCGTTACAGAAATCACTATAATCCCTACCAAACCAACCAGTTCAAACCACAACAACAACAAAGAACCCCCTTCCACCAACAACCCAAGCAACCATACCAACCACAATTCCAAAACAACAACAACCGCAACAACAACAACAACCGCAACAACAACAACAACAACAACAACAATCGACAAGGAGGGTCGGGCGGCCCCCGAAACAACCAAGGAGGATCAAGTGGGGCTAAGAACAAGACGCCCCAAGGAGCCCCCGCCACCTTTGCTAGGCCTACACCGGCAATAATATGCCCCCAGTGCGGGAAAGATCATGGCAACCGTCCCTGCCTAGCTGGACAAAACGTGTGCATCAAGTGCGGGAAGCCTGGCCACTATGCCAACAGATGCAACAACGGAGGGCCAGCGAATCAGAACCCTAGGCCGCAACACCAAGGGAGGGTCTTCACCCTCAATGTAGACGAAGCGAACACATCCAACAGTCTCATAGAAAGTAAGTGCGAAATAGATGGTAGGACCTTAACTGTACTCTATGACTCTGGTGCAACACATTCTTTTATTTCATATGCTAGTGTCGAGGCTCTAAATTTGAAAACTTCTAAACTTCCTTTTGATCTTATTGTCTCTACCCCCACAAATCATCCTGTGAATACTTGTTATTGTTGTCTAAACTGTCACCTCACCACAGAAAATAGATCATATGTTGTGGATTTAATTTGTTTACCCATGAAAGGTATAGGAGTAGTTCTTGGCATGGATTGGCTTCACGCCAACCATGTATTGTTGGACTGTGACATCAAAACAGTTGTCTTTCCTTCTCCCCCTAGTGAAATGAGTCAACCTTTGAGACTCTATCTCAATGCCGTAGAGGTCCACTGTAGTGGGAAAAAGACTAAGGGATATGTTCTCCTAGCCGCTAGCGAAGTACACTTTGAGCAGAATTTAGAGAATATACCAGTAGTGAGAGACTATCCCGAGGTGTTTCCGGAAGATATACCCGAGTTCCCTCCCGAGAGAGAAGTGGAGTTCTCCATTGAGTTGGTTCCTGGAACGGGATTAATCTCCATTGCCCCCTATAGAATGTCACCCCTAGAACTAGCCGAGCTTAAAACCCAACTTGAGGAACTTTTAGAGAAGAGCTTTATAAGACCTAGTGCTTCACTGTGGGGAGCCCCCGTCTTGTTTGTGAAGAAGAAGGACGGGAGCATGAGGTTGTGCATAGATTATAGGCAATTGAATCGTGTGACAGTGAAAAACAAGTACCCCTTGCCTAGGATAGATGATCTTATGGACCAATTGAGAGGAGCAGTAGTATTTTCCAAGATCGACCTAAGGTCAGGATACCACCAAATTAGAGTGAGAGATCAAGATATACCAAAGACCGCCTTTAGAACTCGGTATGGACACTTTGAGTTCGCGGTGATGTCTTTTGGATTGACGAATGCTCCTGCAGTATTTATGGATTACATGAATAGGATCTTTAGACCCTATTTAGATCAGTTCGTGGTCGTTTTCATAGATGATATACTCATCTATTCGAAGACCCACGAGGAGCATGAGCGTCATTTGAGGATAGTTTTGGAGATTTTGAAGGAGAAAAAGCTGTATGCAAAACTCTCTAAGTGTGAATTTTGGTTGGAGGAGGTCAAGTTTTTAGGGCACGTTGTGTCAAAAGGAGGTATAGCCGTTGATCCTAATAAGGTAGAAGCCGTAATGAATTGGGATAGACCAACCACCGTAACGGAAATACGGAGCTTTTTGGGTTTAGCGGGCTACTACCGTAGGTTTATCAAGGGATTCTCCCAAATTGCCCTACCCCTGACCAAGCTAACTAGGAAGAATGCACCATTTGTGTGGAATCCCGAATGTGAGAAAAGTTTCCAAGAGCTTAAGGAAAGGTTAACCATGACCCCAGTCTTAGTCTTACCTAGCCCCAATGTACCCTTCGAGGTATATTGTGATGCTTCGGGCAAAGGACTAGGGTGTGTGTTGATGCAAAATAGGCAAGTGGTAGCCTATGCATCTCGACAACTCAAGCCTCACGAGGCTAACTACCCCACCCATGACCTAGAGTTAGCCGCCGTAGTGTTTTCCTTAAAGATGTGGAGACACCATTTGTATGGTGTAAGGTTTGAAGTTTTCTCCGATCATAAAAGTCTCAAGTACCTCTTTGATCAAAAGGAGTTGAACATGAGGCAAAGAAGGTGGATGGAATTCCTCAAAGATTACGATTTCGATTTAAGTTACCACCCCGGCAAGGCTAATGTAGTCGCCGATGCCTTGAGCCGAAAGTCGTTACACCTATCCCACATGATGATCAAAGAAGTTGAGTTGATAGAGAAGTTTAGGGATATGAATCTAGGGATGTCAGCGACCGATAAAGGGATAAAGTTGTGCTATCTTAGTGTGACAAGTGGATTTAAGCAAAGGATCATGTTAGCACAACGAGAGAATGAGGAGTTCGAGGAGATTATAGATGCTGTTAAGGCGGGAAAGTTGAAGGGTTTCGAAAGAGGTGAGGATTGGATATGGAGGTTTGAAGGAAGGATCTGCGTACCCTAAGATGGTGACCTCCGAGAGAAGATCTTGGAGGAGGCTCACAAAAGCTATTTCACCATTCATCCAGGTGTTATCAAGATGTATCAAGACTTGAAGAAGATGTTTTGGTGGCCCGGAATGAAGAAGGATGTAGTCGCCTGGGTTAGTAAGTGCTTGGTATGTCAGAAAGTGAAAATTGAGCACCAAAAACCTTTAGGTTTGTTGCAACCCCTGTCAATCCCTGAGTGGAAGTGGGAATGCATATCTATGGATTTCGTGACGGGATTGCCTAAGACCCGAGCTGGCCATGATGCTATATGGGTGATAGTGGATCGACTAACCAAGTCGGCACACTTTCTGCCTATTAGAGTGATAAATTCTTTAGATAAATTGGCTCAGTTATACATCCAAGAGATCGTAAGATTGCATGGAGTGCCGTCGACGATAATCTTGGATCGAGATCCGCGGTTTACGTCACGTTTTTGGGGAGCCTTTCAAAAGGCGTTTGGTTCAAAGCTGTGCTTGAGCATTGCTTACCACCCACAAACAGATGGACAATCCGAAAGGACGATCCAAACCCTAGAGGACATGCTAAGAGCCTGTGTGTTAGACCAAAGGGGAAGTTGGGATAAGTACTTGCCTTTGATCGAGTTTGCGTATAACAACAGTTATCACGCGAGCATCGGTATGGCACCGTACGAGGCGTTGTATGGAAGGAAGTGCCAATCACCTTTGTGTTGGTACGAGCCTAGGGAGCAAAGTGTCTTAGGACCTGATGTAGTGAGGGAGACGACGGAACAAATCAAGAGGATCCGGGATAGGATGCTCACTGCTCAAAGTAGACAAAAGAGCTATGCGGACAAGCGGCGCAAGCCCTTGGAATTCGAAGAGGGAGAACATGTGTTCCTTAGGATTACCCCCACTACAGGCATAGGGAGAGCCATGAAAGTCAAAAAGTTGAGCCCCCGATTCCTTGGTCCCTTCCAAATTATTCAAAAGATAGGAACAGTTGCCTACAAAATAGCCTTACCCCCTAATCTTTCTAATCTTCATGATGTCTTTCACGTCTCTCAGTTGAGGAAGTATGAGTCCGACCCTAGCCACGTTTTAGAGCCAGAGCATGTGCAGTTAAGGGATGACCTAACTTTCAATCTTCCCCCTACGAGAATCATGGACCGCGGAGTCAAGCGGTAGGAACAAGTCCTGCGCTTTGGTAAAAGTAGCATGGGGACGCGACAAGTCGAAGAATTCACATGGGAGCTAGAGATGCAATACGAGACAAGTATCCCGAGCTTTTCTAAGGTAACGAATTTCGAGGGCGAAATTCTTTTAAGGAGGAGTAATGTAACACCCGATTTTTGTCTCAGAAATGACCAAAATGCCCCTGAGGTCATTTCCTGATCCGAATTCGAGGGTAACCAACTTGGTCATCCTCGAAAGGTCAACTCAATGTTTGAAGGGGATTGAATGGCCTTTGAATGCTTTCGGAAGCGAAAATTTCATTTTCCGCAGTTTCGGGTCAAAATGACCAAAATACCCCTATAGCGTTTTACGCGGGTAAAGGTGTTGTTTGAGCCCGAAACTTTCCCCAGAGGTTTAAAAACATGTTTTCATGTGTCTAGAGGTCTCTGTTCAAGTCCCGGTGGTCCCGGACCGTTTTAGTGCAAAATTACGATTTTGCCCCTAAAATAGTATTTTTGAGCTTAATGACGTAATTAAGCAAACCTAAGCAATATTAGGCTCTAAACGAAGATTAATTAAGTTCCCTAATTAATCTAGAGTCAAAATAATTTATTAAAGTTAATTAGAACCTAAAATTGCTTATGTAACATCCTAATTTTTAACCCAATACTCTAGAACATACTTAGGTTAAACATTAGTCTGTTACTTTATAGTTCTTAATTTTACTTAGAAATACTTAGCGGAAAATACGGGTAAATTTTTTTTTGAAAAACAAAGTGAGAGCCGCGTGATGCGATAAGCGATAAACCATGTAAAGTAAAACAATTATCTCACAACATCATAACATGAGGCACAACATGAACATCACTGAATATCATCTCATATTTATATAACTTGTCCACTTATAAGTGTGGGTCTTAATTTAGTACAAGGGAAATGCATAAAAGAAAATACAACATAAGCATAAACATAATCTACTCCCCTACCCGAGTGCATCTAATGGGATAACCTCTAAACAAAAGAAGGTTTATCCCCATCTAAGTGGTGTGTGCTCTAACCGGGTACTCCATCGGACGATCGTCACCTCCTACTGGCGTCCATCTCGCGAACGAGGCAAATATCCGGGAAACTGGGCGAGCTCCTCGGACGTGAAGAGGCGGAACGGGGTTCGAGAGTGACCCTCGCGGTATGGTCGCATCTCCGGTCGTCGCGCAAGCCGTGGCTGAGTCACGGTATCCTCACTGCCCTCCCTCAACGGTGGGGGTGAGGGGGCAGAGCTCTCGCTATACGGATGGGTAGGTGGGTCCTCGGATGGGTCGGTCTCCGAGAAGTAAGTCTGGGGCACGTAATCGGGATAGTCTCGCATGGCTAGGGCGGCGGTGTGCATGCGGAGCACTCTCGTCATGCGTACGCGAGCGCTCAAAAACTCGCTCGTCGTCGCGATAGGGTGCAGTCGGGGAGAAGCGATGGGTGTGCACGGGATGGGCGAAGGGGCGTCCTACGAACATGAAAACCCACACCGTGCACTGTCCCTCAAAATGGTATGACCCGTGAGTCGGGTCATAGTGCACCTCCCACGTCGGCGTGTCCAAGAACACTACGAACGTCGCCATCTGAAGACGTGACGGAAAGAAAGAGATAGGGGGAGTGAGAATCTTGCTAAAGAATCTCAGTAGGGCCTCCTACTACCTAGGTGTCATCATCTACGTCCTCAGGAACCTTGGGTTTATTTATACAAAATGGCTGAGCATGTATTAAGTTCATTTTAAACTTTAAAATATATTTTAGCCAAGGTCCATTCATTTTAGGATGATCTTAATGTCATGGATGCAACATAATAGAAAATGTATGCATGGCACTACCTAATGCACATACATAAAACATAACATCAAGCATCATCATACTTAGTGGCATAAAGTGGCAATAGTAACATTCATATGGGACAAAACTTAGTGACATAATTATAATCATGAAACATCTCTTCCTCATGGGCCACCCTAAAAGACAATCGAACTGGGGGTGCTCGGCCGAACCGGTGTCACCCAGAACGTGTCATACATCTAGGTTATGAGCTCATACCTTAACTAGTCATCACTAGTTCTTACTTACCACTTAACGATAAGCGTATCATAAATCATAAATCCCGACTATCTGAGTACGGGTTAGGGGGCAAAACTCTTAGGGGTGCTCGGCCGAACCGGTGTCACCTAAGAGTATAAAATGGTACCGATGTCACATGAGTTCTATGGAGGTGCTCGGCCGAACCGTTGTCATCCTAGAACCCATCTTAGTACCTTAATTTTCAAAATCTCTTTAGGTCCCCAAATTTGTTAGGAATTCGGCGGCACGATGGCATTACACCGAATTCCTTCCAAATTTGCTTTATGCCACATAAACATATATCCTCATGAATTCATCATATGAATAACATCATCATCATTTACATAACATACATCATCATGAAACATTCAACCATTTATCCTTACGGTAGCTTATGCTTTGACCCTTACGGGTCTTAATCTTGAGATATAATTCTCTAACATCCGTTGCTCATATTTTTATGCACCTAAGGGCTCATAATTAATCATCATTCCTAATCCTCATGTTCATACTTAAATCTGAAAAGCATAGGGCAGAATCTCTAACTTTGTATTTACGGGGTTCTAGAACTTACGTTTTAGACCCTTGCTCGGTTCCGTCTTCGCCGAAGGTGCTATATATTAAATCTAAATCAATTATGAGACATTCCTATGCTTAAGGACTAATTATTAATCATGTTTATCCTGTTGTAAGGGTGCTGGACAGAATCCAGAAAATTAAATGTTCTAAGAGTTCTAAACTTGCAGTTTTACAGTTTTCTAGTTACTAGTTTCCCTATAGGTGCTAGAATTCGATTCTAATCCAAATGATACCAAGTTTTTCATGTCTAAACAATCTAAATCTGATTATGTTCCCATTAAAACAGTTTGGATTAGTTCCATAAACAAATGGGTCAAAACTATGTTAAATTCTAGCTTTACGGTATTTCTAGTTAGCTAGTTTCTTACCTATCATGCATAGGATCGCTTCTACATCATCACATGATATTTTCACACATTCCAACACATCAAAACATCATCATACAGCATCACACTCATCACATCAGAACCGAAAATATTTAACTTAAATGAGAGAGTTAAATTGACATTTCTAGGTACATAAGTTAACTAGTTTCTCTTGGAATCAATCTAGAACTTCTAAAAACTCTTTGCAAATCATTTTAATTCATCAAAAGGCTAAGAGAAGCCTTAGGTCACTGACCAAAACATATTCCATCCCCTAAAAGATGATAAAATCACAACTTGTGATGACATAACCTTATAAAGTTTTGTAAAGCTTTAAGGAAAACTTAAAACATAGACTATTGGTCCTAGTAGCTAGATGAAAACTCATTGCAAGTCCATCATCACTACTTGGCCGAAAATATGCATTCAAAGGATGGTTTCACATTAAACTTTAACTTGGAATGAAATGGGCAAGTCTTTGAGCTCTAGGTTCTTAAATTACGATATAAAATAAACGTGCTCATGCTTTTCATTTTTAATCTTGCTTACAAAATAAAGTGATGACATAAATTAAATATGCAAGGCATAAACTTAAACGTGCAAGCTTGAAAGTAAAGATGCAAGGTTCAATTCTTTATTTTAGTGCTCTTGGCCCAACAACAATCGACTTTAAGGCCGAAATAGATAGGCATTCGAGGAATTAATTAAGTGATAATGCAAGTTCAATTCTTTATTTTAGTGCTCTAGGCCCAACAACAATCGACTTTAAGGCCGAAATAGAAAGGCTTCGAGAATTAAATTAAGTGATGATATAAGTTCCATTTTAATCTTTATGTTCTTAGGTGATAGCTAGAAAGTAAAGATGCATAGCAAGAATGTAAATATGAATGCAAGCATAAAATAAATTATGCAAGTTCATTTTATCTTTCTAGAGCTCTTAACAAGACTTTAAAGGAATTTAAACCATAACCCAAACTCATCCAAACAAGGTAAAGTCAAGCTTAGAGTTCTTAAAACTCAACATAATATTTTTAGGAAATCAAAACCATGAAGCTTAGAAAATTAATGGATTTGGCCGAAATCATCAAGAAGAAAAGGAACATTTTAATACTCTAGAGTTCATGATCTTGATGATATATTAACACCAACATCATGAGTCCTCATCATTGAGTTCATAGAGCCATTTTAAAACATCATCAAAGCTAAAGTTCTCAAGAGTTCAAGAAAGGAAGAACTAGAAACATTTTTGCTCAAGAACAAAGATCAAGCTCTAGAGTTTGTTTCAAGTGATGAACATCATCATGAAACTCTCATCATCAAGCTCTCATTCCTTCATTCCCAAAGGCCCATGGCCGAAACATAAAGAGGAAGAAGGAGAAGAAAAGAAGTTCTAAAAGGAACCAAGAGAAACTATGAACATCAAGCTTGAAACAAGAACTTTAAAGAAAAGAATACATGAAAGAAAATCCCTACTTGGTGTGATGAACTTGAAGATGGAAGAAGAAGATGAAGAAGATGAAGAACTTGAAGAACTTGAAGAACACAAGAACTTTGAGAGAAAAAGAAAAGCTTTGAGTGTTTCCTAAACTTAGCAAATGATCTAAAAGTGATGCAAGCTCCTCAAGGCATTCTATTTATAGAGAAATGAAACAAATGGAGAGTGTGAATGAGTGAAGAGGTTTCGGCCATGAGGGTGCAGATTGGAGGGCATCCCATGAGTTCCATGAGGTGAGATAATGTGTTCTTGAGGCATGGTGAGATATGGCTCAAAGTATGGTGAGGTATGGTTCAAGGTATGGCCTCAAGCATGGTTCTTTGAGTGAGAAAATAATTAAACATGTGGCCAAAGAGGAGTGTGCTGGCCGAAATGCATCAGCCAAGGGAGGAGAGTTTCTTGCATTTTAATTGTGGTTTAGAGTTGTGTTTAGGTGTATCTTTGATTATGCTTAAGATTAGGAATTTGTAAGAAAGTGTTTAGGTAAGGAAAATGGATAATTAAGGTGGTCTAGACATAACTAAGGAGTGGTCTTGCACCATTAGTGAGTTAAATCCTCAATTTAGAGTCTAAACAACTCTAGACACATTTCCTTGATTTAAGGAATTGGAGAGAGAAAATACTATTCAAGATTCCAAGACTAGGAGTCTTGAGTTCTAAAAAGGGATTTAAGTTTAATCTAAGCAATTTTAGGTTCTAATTAACTTTAATAAATTATTTTGACTCTAGATTAATTAGGGAAATTAATTAATCTTCGTTTAGAGCCTAATATTGCTTAGGTTTGCTTAATTACGTCATTAAGCTCAAAAACACTATTCTAGGGGCAAAATCGTAATTTTACACTAAAACTGCCCGGGACCACCGGGACTTGAACAAAGACCTCTGGACATATGAAAACGTGTTTTTAAACCTCTAGGAAAAGTTCCGGGCTCAAACGGCACCTTTACCCGCGTAAAAACGCTATAGGGGTATTTTGGTCATTTTGACCCGAAAGCTGAAACGAAATTTTCGCTTCCGAAAGCATTCAAAGGCCATTCAATCCCCTTCAAACATTGAGTTAACCCTTCGAGGATGACCGAGTTGGTTACCCTCGCATTCGGGTCGGGAAATGACCTCAAGGGCATTTTGGTCATTTCCCTCGGTCAGAAAAATCGGGGTGTTACAGCTTAGATTAAACTTAAATCCCTTTTTAGAACTCAAGATTCCTAGTCTTGGAATCTTGAATAGTGTTTTCTCTCTCAAATTCCTTAAATCAAGGAAATGTGTCTAGAGTTGTTTAGACTCTAAATTGAGGATCTAACTCACTAATGGTGCAAGACCACTCCTTAATTATGTCTAGACCACCCTAATTATCCATTTTCCTTACCTAAACACTTTCTTAAAACTTCCTAATCTTTAGCATAATCAAAGATACACCTAAACACAACTCTAAACCACAATTAAAATGCAAACACAACCCCACATGGGCTGATGCATTTCGGCCAGCACACCTCCCCATTGGCCACATGTTTAATTGTTTTCTCACTCAAAGAACCATGCTTGAGCCATACCTTGAACCATACCTCACCATGCTTTGAGCCATACCTCACCATGCCTCAAGACCACATTATCTCACCTCATGGAACTGATGGATGCCTCCAATTCTGCACCTCATGGCCGAAACCCCCTTCAGCCCCTCACCCCCTCCATTTGTTTCATTTCTCTATAAATAGAATGCCTTGAGGAGCTTGCACCACTTTTAGATCATTTGCTAAGTTTAGGAGCACTCAAAGCTTTTCATTTTCTCTCAAAGCTCTAGTGTTCTTCAAGTTCTTCAAAGTTCTTCATCATCCTCATCTTCTTCTTCCATCTTCAAGTTCATCACATCAAGTAGGGATTTTCTTTCAAGTATTCCTTTCTTTAAAGTTCTTGTTCTAAGCTTTATGTTTATAGTTTCTCTTGATTCCTTTTAGAACTTCTTTTCTTCTCCTTTTTCTTTCTCATTTTCGGCCATGGGCCTTGAGGTTCAAAGAAATGAGAGCTTGATGATGAGAGTTTCATGATGATGTTCATCACTTGAAACAAACTCTAGAGCTTGATCTTTGTTCTTGAGCAAAAATGTTTCTAGTTCTTCCTTTCTTGAACTCTTGAGAACTTTAGCTTTGATGATGTTTTAAAATGATTCTATGAACTCAATGATGAGGGCTGATGATGTTGGTGTTAATATATCACCAAGATCATGGACTCTAGAGTTTCAAACATTTCTTTTCTTGCCTAGATGTTTCGGCCATTTCCTTTTCTTTTACAAGCAAAATGTTTTGATTTCTAAAAAAATGTTATGTTGAGTTCTAAGAACTCTAGACTTTACTTTACCTTGGTTGGATGAGTTTGGGTTGAGGTTTAAGTTCCTTTAAAGTCTTGTTAAGAGCTTTAGAAAGATTAAATGAACTTGCATAATTTATCTTATGCTTGCACTCATATTTACATTCTTGTTATGCACCTTTACTTTCAAACTATCACCTAAGAACATAAAGATTCAAATGGAACTTGCATCATCACTTAATTTAATTCTCAAAGCCTTTCTATTTCGGCCTTAAAGTCGATTGTTGTTGGGCCTAGAGCACTAAAATAAAGAATTGAACTTGCATCATCACTTAATTAATTTCTCGAATGCCTATCTATTTCGGCCTTAAAGTCGATTGTTGTTAGGCCTAGAGCACTAAAATCAAGAATTGAACTTGCATCATCACTTAATTAATTTCTTGAATGCCTATCTATTTCGACCTTAAAATCGATTGTTGTTGGGCGAAGAGCACTAAAATAAAGAATTGAACCTTGCATCTTTACTTTCAAGCTTGCACGTTTAAAGTTTATGCCTCGCATATTTACTTTCAAGCTTGCACGTTTAAGTTTATGCCTTGCATATTTAATTTATGTCATCACTTTATTTTGTAAGCAAGATTAAAAACAAAAAGCATGAGCACGTTTATTTTATGTTATAACTTAAAGAACCTAGAGCTCAAAGACTTGCCCATTTCTTTCCAAGTTAAAGTTTAATGTGAAACCATTCTTTGAATGCATATTTTCGGCCAAGTAGTGATGATGGACTTGCAATGAGTTTTCATCTAGCTACAAGGACCAATAGTCTATGTTCTAAGTTTTCCTTAAAGCTTTACAAACCTTTTCAAGGTTATGTTGTCGTGAGATATGAATTTATTCCCATTTAGGAGATGAAATATATTTTGGTCATTGACCTAATGCTTCTCTTAGCCTCTTGATGAATTAAAATGATTTGCAAAGAGTTTTAGAAATTCTAAATTGATTCCAAGAGAAACTAGTCAACTTATGTACCTAGAAATGTCAATTTAAATTCTTTACTGAAGCTAAATGTTTTCAGTTCTGATATGATGAGTATGATGCTGTATGATGATGTTTTGATGTGTTAGAATGTGTGAAAATATCATATGATGATGTAGAAATGATTCTATGCATAATAGGTAAGAAACTAGCTAACTAGAAATACCGTAAAGCTAGAATTTAACATAGTTTTGACCCATTTGTTTATGGAACTTATCCAAACTGTTTTAATGGGAGCATAATCAGATTAGGATTGTTTAGACATGAAAAACTTGGTAATATTTGGATTAGAATCGAATTCTAGCACCTATAGGGAAACTAGTAACTAGAAAACCGTAAAAGTGCAAGTTTATAACTCTTAGAACATTTACTTTTCTGGATTCTGTCCGGCACCCTTACAACATGATAAACATGATTAATAATTAGTCCTTAAGCATAGGAATGCCTCATAATTGATTTAGATTTAATTCATAGCGCCTTAGGCGAAGACGGAACCAAGAAAGGGTCTAAAACGTAAGTTCTAGAACCCCGTATTCACAAGTTAGGAATTCTTCCCTATGCTATTCAGATTTAAGTGTGAACATGAGGATGATGAATGATGTTTAATTATGAGCCCTTAGGTGCATAAAATATGAGCGGCGGATGTTAGAGAACCATATCTCATGATTAAGACCCTTAAGGGTCAAAGCATAAGCTACCGTAAGGATAAATGGTTGAATGTTCCATGATGATGCATGTGGCATGTAAATGATGATGATGTTATTCGTATGAGGAATTCATGAGGATATATGTTTATGTGGCATAAAGCAAATTTGGAAGGAATTTGGCGTAATGCCATCGTGCCGCTGAATTCCCAACAAATAGGTACTAAGATAAGTTCTAGGGTGACACCGGTTCGGCCGAGCACCTCCATAGAACTCATGTGACATCAGTACCAATTTATACTCTTAGGTGACACCGGTTCGGCCGAACACCCCTAAGAGTTTTGCCCCCTAACCCGTACTCAGATAGTCGGGATTTATGATTTATGATACGCTTATCGTTAAGTGGTAAGTAAGAACTAGTGACAACTAGTTAAGGTATGAGCTCATAACCTAGATGTATGACACGTTCTGGGTGACACCGGTTCGGCCGAGCACCCCCAGTTTGATTGTCTTTTAGGGTGGCCCATGAGGAAGAGATGTTTCATGATTATGATTATGTCACTAAGTTTGTCCTATATGAATGTTTCTATTGCCACTTTATGCCACTAAGTATGATGATGCTTGATGTTATGTTTTATGTATGTGCATTAGGTAGTGCCATGCATACATCTTCTATTATGTTGCATTCATGATATTAAGATCATCCTAAAATGAATGGACCTTGGCTAAAGTATATTTTAAAGTTTAAAATGAACTTAATACATGCTCAGTCATTTTGTATAAATAAACCCAAGGTTCCTGAGGACGTAGATGATGACACCTAGGTAGTAGGAGGCCATACTGAGATTCTTTAGCAAGATTCTCACTCCCTCTATCTCTTTTTTTCCGTCACGTCTTCATATGGCGACGTTCATAGTGTTCGTGGACACCCCGACATGGGAGGTGCACTATGACCCGGCTCACGGGTCATACCATTTTGAGGGGCAGTGCACGATGCGAGTTTTCATGTTCATAGGACGCCCCTTCGCTTATCCCGTGCACACCCATCGCTTCTCCCCGACTGCACCCTATGGCGACGATGAGCGGGTTTTTGAGCGCGCGCGTACGCATGACGAGAGAGTGCTCCGCATGCATACCGCCGCCTTAGCCATGCGAGACCATCCCGATTACGTGCCCCGGACCTACTTTTCGGAGACTGACCCGTCTGAGGACCCGCCTACTCATCCGTATAGCGAGAGCTCTGCCCCCTCTCCACCATTGATGAGGGAGGGTAGTGAGGATACCGTGACTCAGCCCCGACTTGCACGGCGACTGGAGATGCGGCCACACCGTGGGGGTCACTCTCGATCCCCGTTCCGCCTCTTTACGCCCGAGGAGCTCGCCCAGTTTCCCAGATACTTGCCTCGTTCGCGAGACGGACGTCAGTAGGAGGTGACGATTGACCGATGGAGTACCCGGTTAGAGCACACACCACTTAAATGGGGATAGACCTTCTTTTGTTTAGAGGTTATCCCATTAGATGCACTCGGGTAGGGAGTAGATCATGTTTATGTTTATGTTGTATTTCCTTTCCTGTATTTCCCTTGTACTAAATTAAGTCCCACACTTATAAGTGAGCAAGTTATATATATATATATGAGATGATATTCAGTGTTATTCATGTTGTGCCTTATACTATGATGTTATGAGATGTATGATTTGATCGTTACATGATACATCGCATCACGCGGCTCTCACTTTATATTTCAAAAAAAAAATTACCCGTATTTTCCGCTAAGTATTTCAAGGTAAAAATGAGAACTATGAAGTAACAGACTAATGATTAACCTAAATATGTTCTAGAGTATTGGGTTAAAAATTAGGATGTTACAGAATCTGCCCCTTTGGGGAGGGGGGCTTAGGGGGGTAGGAGGGGGGAGGGGGGAGGGGGGATTTGCATTTCAAAAAAAGAAAAAAATTATCATGTTTTTACAAGAATAAAAATATGTAAAGATGCACTTTGAACCTCTACGTGGGAGATAGAATGCCTCTGTACTAGGTGCACAAAACCCATAAACAGGTTTCATGTAACACCCTAGTAATTAACCAGATACACCTAGGTTGAATCTGATTAATGACTAGACTTTACTCCTTGCTTTGGTTCTTTCTTCATAATTTGAAAATATTTAGTGAAATTACGAGCCATTTTTTTTTTAAACACATAATTGAAAACGTGAGCCGAGTACAACGTGAACGAGTAAGCGGAGTATAATAAGACGTTTAAGAATATATCACATCATATCACTTAGGCTCCATCATATAACATCCATAAGCACATTATAGCATATATTTACATACAATAACCTCACTCAAAGAGTGGGTTATGTTCATACATCATTATCTTATGCAAACCCATAAAAGAAAATATACATAAGGAAATACATGGCCCTAAACTAGATAACTCCATAAGCCGGGAAGGTTATCCTAAAACTAGGGTGCATGAACACACATAAATCTACTAAGAACCTTCTATGGCCACTGTCCTGGAAATGGGGGAATAAATCCGATCCACTGATGAGCTCCCTCGGGAGGGGACACACGAGATGCACCAGGCTGGGGTCGCATGGACGGCCTTCTCGCTAACCTCGGCTGAACAATTGTTTCCTCACTACCCTCTCTTACACGTGTGGGAGTAGGAGCAGAGCTCTTAGAATATACATGAGTAGGAGTGTCCTCTGAAGGATCAGTTTCAGAATATCTCATCTCGGAAACATACTCTGGAAATCCATGGACAGCAGATGAAGCGGGATAAGAACATAACATCCTTTCATCAAGTGGACGTGCATGTTCGAAAACCATTTCATCGCCATAGGGAGAAGTAGGAGAAAATCGATAACTAGGGACAGGATGTGCAAATGGACGACCTATGTAAATAAAAACACGAATCACAAGACTCCCTTCAAAATGATACGAGCGATGCACCGGATCATAGTGGAATTCCCAAGTAGGGTAATCAACGAACAGGACGAATGTCGCCATTTGAATCTGGAGACAATGACGGAAATAAAGAAAAGGGAGTGAGAATCTTGCTAAAGAATTCTCAGAGGGTACCTCCTTCTACAAAGTGTCATCATCAAAGTCCCGGGAACCTCGGGATTATTCTAAAATAGTGATCATGCAAAGATTCATTTTAAGTTCGGACAAATACTTAACCGAGGTTCGTCAATTTTTAATCATGCGTCTTATAATGCATCATATTCTTAACATGTCATATTTACAATGAACTTTTCCTTTATCATTACATCATATTCCTCATCATCATTATCAAAATAACATGCATAAAAGAACGTCATATAATATTAGCTACACATGGACACAAGTGCACATATTTCATTTCTTTAGTGCCTTAGGTGACTTAAAATCTTATCACCATCATTTTTTTCCTTGGGCCACCCTATACTCCACCCTTTTGGGAGTAATTTAGGTTATGAGCTCATACTTTACTAGTCGTCACTAGCATATACTTATCCCTTTTGATAAGCTAAAGTCCCGACTCTACCCTTTTGAGAGAACGGGTTAAGGGGCTAAAATCACCTTTTCACCACCTATAGTCTGATGGTTCCAAAGGATCATTTTCTTATAAGTTTAAGTCACCATTAAATCTTTGCATGTTATATCACAATACAATTCATAAACATCATAACATTTTCTCATTTATAGTCTTAAGCTAGAATAATATATATCAATCAAATCATGCATATGGGAGATTCCTAGGAAAGAGAGGTGGGTCACAATGGACACGCTTAAATACCAAGTCTTTCCTTAGCCGTAACCTTTCCAAATTACACTTTTACAATGATACACTTTCTTTTAGCAACAAAGGTAAATTTTACATAATAAAGAACATTTCATGTATAAGCATTCTCATTATTTGCAACAAAGAACTATAACATGCAAGCCAGAAACCATTCAATGATATCAAGTACTTAATAAGCATTCAATCCTTACATAGAATTATCAATTATAGAACTAATTAGTTACTAAACCAATTATGAATCATTCTCTTAACAATAAACCATAATTATCACAACTTCAATCATATCAAATCATTATCACACATTGATACTAAACTCAGATCAGTGGTCAATCATGAACCTCATGCAATTACATAGAATCATATTTTAAGTGCATATAAAATACTAGTTCCCCGTAAAATCCTTGCAAAGCCTTAAAACTCATTTAGAAACTAGTTCTTTTGTCAAATTTGGGAGGATCTTCACAATTAAAATTCTCACTTAAGATAAAAGGAGTAAGTCTTGAGCTTTAGAGATTTAGGTGACATCTTAGAATTATAAACATGTTATGCAACCTTATTTTAATCTTATCTTTATAAGGTGATAGCTTGGAATTATAAACATGATATGCAATTCCATTTCTTTACCTTTAAGATTTAAGGTGATGACTTGAAAATTAAACATGATGCAAGAACTTGAAATATAAACATGATACAAGAAATCGAGCATGTAATCCGCACAAGACCAAAGAGAGGGAGAAGAGAATATTAAGAAACTGGAGCAGCGGTAGTCCGCACAGGACCAGGAGAGGGAGAAGAGAATTATTATTACATCTTTTTAAGCTCCAATCTCAAGACTTTTTAAAGAATAAATTCTTTAACTCCAATAATCATTTTTCTTTGCTTGTGATACATGGGCAAGTCTTTGAGCTCTAGGATCTTTAGGTGATGGCATAAAATAAACATGCCATGCGTTGATTCTTTTAGCCATTATAAAATATAGTGAGAGCATAAATTAAATATGAGATGCAACCTCTTTATTATCTTGAAAGATTAAGTGATGACTTGAAACATAAACATGAAATACAAGCTTGGAATTTAAACATGAGAAATGCAAGTTCATTTATTCATTCTTGAAAATTTAGTGATGACATAGAAGGTAAACATGGTTATGCAAAGCATGAACTTAATCATGGATGCAAATTCATTTTGTTTCTTTACTAGAGCTCCTTCAAGACTTTAAAAGAATTATAAATTCAACCCAATACATATCTAAACAAGAAATAAAACATAAAAGGAAAATACATCTTTCAAATTCTAAACTAAAAATCTTTGTTTTAGCATCATAAAGCATTATTCTTTAAAGTTTTGCATCAAGTGAAATTTTCAAGCTTTAGAGGCCTAACTTGTGATGGATTTACAACCCACCCTCAAGGTCCTCATCATCAAGCCATCATCTTAGTTCCACCTAGGCCATATGGTTGAATTGGTTAAAGAAAAATTGAAGAGGAAAACTAAAATGAAAAGCTAAGGTAAGTTCATAATTTCATCATTTTGAGCTAAAAACACAACTCCTCAAAGCATAGAAATAAATTTAGAAACTACTCCCTACCTAATCTGAGTTGAAGAAAAGGAAGAGAACTTGGTTTCTTGAAGTGAAATGAAACAAAATCTCTTTGAAAAAATTCAAGAAAGAATTCAGCCAAAGAGGAGGAAGAAAGAAAGTTTTTGGTGCTCCTAAAAACTAGTTATGAACCAAGCATTCCAAGACCACTCAAGCAAGCCTATTTATAGAAGATTTTGAGGCTTCTAATTGGCCAAAATGATGAGGTAGTTGATGGAATTTTGCAGGAGAAATAAGGGAGGAAGAATCATTTTAGACAAAGTTGTATGAAATTAAGGAATTATGTCTCTTATGGTGACATTTTGGCATTTTGTTTTAGTGCAACTTTTGGCAATAATTCAGCTGCATAATGGCATCAATAATTTCGTCCATTACAGCCCAAAGAAGTGAAATTTGTGTGTTCCATGCATTATTTAGGTGTAGGCAAGGTATTCATGTAATTTAGAGAATTTACGGTTAAGGGCTTAAGTGAATTAGTAAGCAATTTGGGTGTTTTTGAGAAATTTTGGGTTCTAATCAATCTAAATACATAATTTTGACTCTAGATTAATATTTAGAATTTAATAAGCTTTAATTTGAGCCTAATATTGCTTAGATTTCGGTATACGAATCAAAAATCCCGAAATTCGCAAAACTGCCTAAAAACTGGGGCACCCGAGCTTAACCAATGGTTAATCATGGCTTAAAAACACATTTTAAAACATTTTAGTGAGGTTCGGGCTCAGTCGGCACGCGCATCGGAGTTAAAACAAGCATGGGCGTTTTGGTCATTCGTGGCGTCGGAACTCAAAATTGAGATCCTTCTGCTCTATTAACACACATAACACAAACAATCCCTTATTATCCTCAAAATATCCCCTTGAGAATAGGTGGGGCCCACGATCCTCATTTTCTGAGTAAAATAACTTCAGGGGCATTTTGGTCATTTTATACGTACAGAAATTCGGGATTTGCGACTCTCGCATGAATCGTTCCTAACCTCTCTTCTAATGTGATATTCCTTTATTGAGGATTGTTCAGCCTCAAATCATATGTAATAATTACCTACGGTAATTCGATAATTGAGTAATTTCTAATGACAGTAAAAATTACAGTAAAAATTGGGGCAATACATTACTCCCCTCCTTAAAAAGAATTTCGCCCCGGAAATTCGTTACCGGAGAACAACTCGGGGTATTGAGCTTGCATGTTTGATTCCAGCTCCCATGTAAGTTCTTCGGTTTCACCTGTCCCATGCTACTTTGACCAGGGGTACAGCCTTGTTCCTTAACTGCTTAACTCCTCGGTCGACGATTCTCGTGGGTAGTAAGTTAAATGTCAGGTTATCTCTTAATTGTACATGTTCTGGCTCTAGTACATGACTCGGGTCAGATTGATACTTTCTTAACTGAGAGACATGGAAAACATCATGAAGGTTGGATAGGCTCGAGGGTAAGGCTATACGGTAAGCTACAGGTCCTACTTTGGTAAGGATTTCAAACGGACCAAGAAATCTGGGGCTCAATTTCTTTACTTTTATTGCTCCGCCTATGCCTGTGGTGGGGGTGATCCTTAGGAACACGTGGTCCCCTTCTTGAAAATCTAGCGGTTTTCACGCTTGTTCGCATAGTTTTTCATCGACTTTGAGCAAGAAGAATCTTATCCCTAATCTTCTTGATTTGTTCCGTTGTTTCCCTCACAATATCAGGTCCGAGTAAACTTTGCTCTCCGGGTTCATACCAACATAAGGGAGATTGACATTTCCGTCCATAGAGGGCCTCATACGGTGCCATACCGATACTTGCATGATAATCAAGTTGTTATATGCAAATTCAATCGATGGTGTACTTATCCCAACTTCCCCTTTGATCTAAAACACATTCCCTTAACATATCCTCCAAGGTTTGGATAGTTCTTTCAGATTGACCGTCTGTTTGGGGTGATAGGCCGTGCTTAGACACGACTTTGAACCAAATGCCTTTTGAAAGGCTCCCAAAATCGTGGCGTAACCCGCGGATCCCGGTCCGAGATTATCGCCGACGGCACCCCATGTAACCTTACTATCTCCTGAATATATAATTGTGCTAACCTATCCAAGGAATAAGTCACCTTAATAGGTAAAAGTGGGTCGACTTCGTCAATCGATCCACGATTACCCATATGGTATCATGATTCATTTGGGTCCTCGGTAATCCAGTCACAAAATCCATGGAGATACTATCCCACTTCCACTCGAGGGATCGACAGAGGTTGCGGCATTCCGCAGGGTTTTGGTGTTCAATCTTCACCTTTTGACACACCAAGCACTTACTCACCCATGTGCACACATCTATCTTCATTCCAGGCCACCATAACATCTTCTTCAAATCTTGATACATCTTGGTGGCACCAGGATGAAGGGTAAAATGGCTCTTATGGGCTTCCTCCAAAATATCTTTTCGGAGGCCACCACTAGCAGGTACACATATTCGACCTTTAAACCTCCATAAATCGTCCATTCCTTGGGTAAAACCTATCAACTTTCCCCGCCTTCACGCCTCTAAAGTCTCTTGAAACTCAAAGATCGTCCCCTTGAGCTTGTACAATCCTTTCTTTGAACTCTCTTGTCACTCTAAGGTCACAAGCTCGATGTCCTTAGTGGTCAAAGTCATTCCTAGGTTTAAGTCCCTAAATTGCTCAATCAATTCAACCTCCTTCACCATCAAACGGGACACTTGTAAGGACTTCCTACACAAAGCATCAGCTACTACATTAGCTTTACCAGGATGGTAGTTCAATCCAAAATCATAATCTTTCAAGAACTCCATCCATCGCCTTTGCCTCATGTTTAGCTCTTTTTGATCAAAGAGATATTTCAAACTCTTGTGATCGGAAAACACCTCAAACTTAACTCCATATAAATGGTGTCTCCAAATCTTTAGAGCAAACACGACGGCAGCCTAACTCAAGGTCATGGGTAGGGTAGTTTGCCTCATGTGGCTTGAGTTGTCTTGATGCATAGGCCACCACTTGCCTATCTTGCATCAATACACAACCTAAACCTTTTTGAAGCATCACAATACACCTCGAAAGGCACATTGGGATCGGGTAACACTAAAACAGGGTCGAGGTTAGCTTGTGTTTTAACTCTTGAAAGCTCTTTTCACACTCCGGTCCATGAAAAAGGGGTGTTCTTCCTAGTCACTTGGTCAAAGGTAGGGAAATCTGGGAAAATCCCTTGATAAATCGACGGTAATAACCGCTAAACCCAAAAAGCTCCTTACTTGATTACCGTGGTTGGTCTTTCCCGATTTACTACCGCTTCTACCTTACTAGGATCTACACAATTCCTTTCTTAGATACTACATGCCCTAAAAATTGCACCTTATCCAACCAAAACTCACACTTGGAAATCTTGGCATATAGTTTCTTTTCCTTCAAGATCTCCAAGATTATGGTCGTGTGGCATTCATGCTCTTCATGGGTCTTAGAATATATGAGAATGTCATCTATAAAGACAACTACAAACTGATCTAAATAGGGTCGAAAGATCCTATTCATGTAATCCATAAAAATAGTGGAGCATTGGTTAACCCAAAGGACATTATCGCAAACTCAAAATGGCCGACGAGTGCGAAAAGCCGTTTTAGGTATGTCTTCATCTCTCACTCTAATTTGATGGTAGCCTGACCTCAAATCTATCTTAGAAAACACTACCGCACCTTTCAGTTGGTCTATCAAATCATCGATCCTAGGCAGAGGATACTTGTTTTTCACCGTTACTTTATTCAACTGCCTATAATCTACACACATCCTCATACTCCCATCCTTTTTCTTTACAAACAACACAGGGGTTCACCAAGCTGATGCACTAGGCCTAACAAACTTTTTCTCCAATAAATCTTCCAATTGAGTTTTTAACTCGGTCAATTCTAATGGGGACATCCTGTATGGGGCTATGGATATAGGTCCCGCACCCGGAAGCAACTCTATGGAAAACTCTATCTCTCTCTTGGGGGAAACTCTGGTATCTCATCTGGAAATACTTCAGGATAATTTCTTACTATTGGTATCTCAACGATACTTTACTCAAAGTCTACATCACTAGCGGCTAAGAAAATGTAACCTTTACTCTCACCCTTACCATAGTCCATTTCCACAGCAGTTATGTAAAGACTTATGGGTTTCTTAGGTTCAATAGGAACAGGAAGAAAAGTGATGGTTTTCTCATAACAGCTTAACAAAGACACGGTTGGCCTCAAGCCAATCCATGCCAAGAATCACATCTAAACGTCGCATGGGTAAGCAAATAAGATCTAAAACAAAGGATCTATTATCTATAATAAAACTACAATCTAAACAACATTTACAAGTCCTAACGGGTTTTCCAAATGGGGTAGAAACAATAAGGTCAAAAGGAAGCTCACCATAGGTAAATTAAGGCTTTTAACACATGAATGGGAGATAAAAGAATGAGAAGCGCCAGAATCATATAGTACAATTAAGTCTTTACCATGCATATTACCCTTACCTTCCACGAGATTTCGTGACTTCGTTGTTTCTTCAGGATTAACAGAAATACCCTTCCCTGGTATTGCGGCTTGGGATTGGGGTTGGCGGGTTCCTTTCCGTGCATTCTCGGAGTAATGACCTGGTTTTCCACACCGATAGCACACGCTTGTTCCGCTCGACATGCCATGCTCCCATGGTTCTTGCCGCACTGGGGGCATTCCATGGATGGCGCAGGCCGGGGTGGTACTGCTGCTCCTCTTTGTGGTGCTTTCCCTTTATTGTTGTTATTGTTGTTGTTGTGATTGTTACTGGGGTTATTGTTGTAGCGGTTGTTATTATAGCGATTGTTGTTGTTTGGCCTTCCTTGTTGAAAATTTCTTTGTGTCCCTTGTGGTCTTGATTGACGGGGAAATGGAGGTCGATTCGCCTCTTGAACTACGACCTCGAGGTGTCAACTTTTTGGTAATATTATCTGACTTTGGGGTGTTTAGTTTTCTCTGACCTTCTTCAATAATCCGACATTTGTTAACTAGGGTAGAGAAATCCCTAATCTCCAAATGTGCAACTGCCACATTAAGTTCCGCTTTCAATCCTGACTCGTATTTAATGCATTTCCAGTACTCATCAGGATTTCCTTGGTACATTCTTGAGAACTTAATGAGTTCTTCAACCGTAGTGTATCGGGCCACATTCATATTCCCCTGGACAAGTTGCATGAATTCAATGTCCTTGGCATTTCTAACTGACTCTGGAAAGTACTTTTCAAAAAAATGGACCTTGAATAGTTCCCAATCAATGTCCACGTCGGTCGTCTCCAGGAGTCTTCCAACACCTGCCCACCAGAAACTGGCATCACCGTCAAACATATGAGTAGCGAAGGTGACCTTTTGCTCCTCCGAGCATGGGACTACAACAAAGACCTTCTCAATATTCCGAATCCATTCATCTGCAATATTTGGATTCAGTGTCCCCTTGAAAACTGGTGGGTTTGCCTTACGAAACTCCCCGAAACAGGCATGTTCAGGAATCTCATGTCCCTGATTCATATTGGCTTGACGATCCTGATCCATTCGTTCCATCATCATTCTCATGGTCCTTGCTACGTCGCGGAGTGCTTTGGCTTTCTCGTTGTCTTGATTATTCGTCAAGCGCTCCTAGTCCGTTGTCGACGCGCCACTGGTCCCTATACACACAAACCAGCAACACTGAGGTGATCAGGCCCAATATTCCATGCAAAGTGAGCATGTTACCATGGCACTTTCAACATACAGTAGTCATGTATTTCTAATCCTCAAGCTCATCCTAATGATAAACATCTACACATGACGTCACTATCGTATTATGCTTTAGAAGCATAGCTAGTCCAATCCTCGTGCTCCATGAGAATCGAACTGCTCTGATACCAAAATGTAACACCGTAGTAATTAACCAGATACACCTAGGTTGAATCTGATTAATGACTAGACTTTACTCCTTGCTTTGGTTCTTTCTTCATAATTTGAAAATACTTAGTGAAATTACGAGCCATATTTTTTTAAACACATAATTGAAAACGTGAGCCGAGTACAACGTGAACGAGTAAGCGGAGTATAATAAGACGTTTAAGAATATATCACATCATATCACTTAGGCTCCATCATATAACATCCATAAGCACATTTTAGCATATATTTACATACAATAACCTCACTCAAAGGGTGGGTTATGTTCATACATCATTATCTTATGCAAACCCATAAAAGAAAATATACATAAGGAAATACATGCCCCTAAACTAGATAACTCCATAAGCCGGGAAGGTTATCCTAAAACTAGGGTGCATGAACACACATAAATCTACTAAGAACCGTCTATGGCCACTGTCCTGGAAATGGGGGAATAAATCCGATCCACTGATGAGCTTCCTCGGGAGGGGACACACGAGATGCACCAGGCTGGGGTCGCATGGACAGCCTTCTCACTAACCTCGGCTGAACAACTGTTTCCTCACTACCCTCTCTTACACGTGTGGGAGTAGGAGCAGAGCTCTCAGAATATACATGAGTAGGAGTGTCCTCTGAAGGATCAGTTTCAGAATATCTCGTCTCGGAACATACTGAAATCCATGGACAATGATGAAGCGGGATAAGAACGTAACATCCTTTCATCAAGTGGACGTGCATGTTCGAAAACCATTTCATCGCCATAGGGAAAAGTAGGAGAAAATTGATAACTAGGGATAGGATGTGCAAACGGACGACCTATGTAAATAAAAACACGAACTGCGCACCTCCCTTCAAAATGATACGAGCGATGCACCGGATCATAGTGGAATTCCCAAGTAGGGGTATCAACGAACAGGACGAATGTCGCCATTTGAATCTGGAGACAATGACGGAAATAAAGAAAAGGGAGTGAGAATCTTGCTAAAGAATTCTCAGTAGGGTACCTCCTTCTACAGTGTCATCATCAAAGTCCCCAGGAACCTCGAGATTATTCTAAAATAGTGAGCATGCAAAGATTCATTTTAAGTTCGGACAAATACTTAACCGAGGTTCGTCAATTTTTAATCATGCGTCTTATAATGCATCATATTCTTAACATGTCATATTTACAATGAACTTTTCCTTTATCAATACATCATATTCCTCATCATCATTATCAAAATAACATGCATAAAAGAACGTCATATAATATTAGCTACACATGGGCACAGTGCACATATTTCATTTCTTTAGTGCCTTAGATGACTTAAAATCTTATCACCATTATTATTTTCCTTGGGCCACCCTATACTCCACCCTTTTGGGAGTAATTTAGGTTATGAGCTCATACTTTACTAGTCGTCACTAGCATATACTTATCCCTTTTGATAAGCTAAAGTCCCGACTCTACCCTTTTGAGAGAACGAGTTAGGAGGCTAAAATCACATTTTCACCACCTATAGTCTGATGGTTCCAAAGGATCATTTTCTTATAAGTTTAAGTCACCATTAAATCTTTGCATGTTATATCACAATACAATTCATAAACATCATAACATTTTCTCATTTATAGTCTTAAGGTAGAATAATATATATCAACTGTAATCATGCATATGGGAGATTCCCAGGAAAGAGAGGTGGGTCACAATGGACACGCTTAAATACCAAGTCTTTCCTTAGCCAGAACCTTTCCAAATTACACTTTTACAACGATACACTTTCTTCTAGCAACAAAGGTAAATTTTACATAATAAAGAACATTTCATGTATAAGCATTCTCATTATTTGCAACAGCAACTATAACATGCAAGCCAAGAAATCATTCAATGATATCAAGTACTTAATAAGCATCCAATCCTTACATGGAATTATCAATTATAGAACTAATTAGTTACTAAACCAATTATGAATCATTCTCTTAACAATAAACCATAATTATCACAACTTCAATCATAGCAAATCATTATCACACATTGATACTAAACTCAGATCAGTGGCCGAATCATGAACCTCATGCAATTACATAGAATCATATTTTAAGTGCATATAAAATACTAGTTCCCCGTAAAATCCTTGCAAAGCCTTAAAACTTATTTAGAAACTAGTTCTTTTGTCAAATTTGGGAGGATCTTCACAATTAAAATTCTCACTTAAGATAAAAGGAGTAAGTCTTGAGCTTTAGAGATTTAGGTGACATCTTAGAATTATAAACATGTTATGCAACCTTATTTTAATCTTATCTTTATAAGGTGATAGCTTGGAATTATAAACATGATATGCAATTCCATTTCTTTATCTTTAAGATTTAAGGTGATGACTTGAAAATTAAACATGATGCAAGAACTTGAAATATAAACATGATACAAGAAAGCTGGAGCGGTAATCCGCACAGACCAAGAGAGGGAGAAGAGAATATTAAGAAACCTGAGCAATGGTAGTCCGCACAGACCAGTAGAGGGAGAAGAGAATTATTATTACATCTTTTTAAGCTCCAATCTCAAGACTTTTTAAAGAATAAATTCTTTAACTCCAATAATCATTTTTCTTTGCTTGTGATACATGGGCAAGTCTTTGAGCTCTAGGATCTTTAGGTGATGGCATAAAATAAACATGCCATGCGTTGATTCTTTTAGCCATTATAAAATATAGTGAGAACATAAATTAAATATGAGATGCAACCTCTTTATTATCTTGAAAGATTAAGTGATGACTTGAAACATAAACATGAAATACAAGCTTGGAATTTAAACATGAGAAATGCAAGTTCATTTATTCATTCTTGAAAATTTAGTGATGACATAGAAGGTAAACATGGTTATGCAAAGCATGAACTTAATCATGGATGCAAATTCATTTTGTTTCTTTACTAGAGCTCCTTCAAGACTTTAAAAGAATTATAAATTCAACCCAATACATATCTAAACAAGAAATAAAACATAAAAGGAAAATACATCTTTCAAGTTCTAAACTAAAAATCTTTGTTTTAGCATCATAAAGCATTATTCTTTAAAGTTTCGCATCAAGTGGAATTTTCAAGCTTTAGAGGCCTAACTTGTGATGGATTTACAACCCACCCTCAAGGTCCTCATCATCAAGCCATCATCTTAGTTCCACCTAGGCCATATGGTTGAATTGGTTAAAGAAAAATTGAAAAGGAAAACTAAAATGAAAAGCTAAGGTAAGTTCATAATTTCATCATTTTGAGCTAAAAACACAACTCCTCAAAGCATAGAAATAAATTTAGAAACTACTCCCTACCTAATCTGAGTTGAAGAAGAGGAAGAGAACTTGGTTTCTTGAAGTGAAATGAAACAAAATCTCCTTGAAAAAATTGAAGAAAGAATTCAGCCAAAGAGGAGGAAGAAAGAAAGTTTTTGGTGCTCCTAAAAACTAGTTATGAACCAAGCATTCCAAGACCACTCAAGCAAGCCTATTTATAGAAGATTTTGAGGCTTCTAATTGGCCAAAATGATGAGGTAGTGGACGGAATTTTGCAGGAGAAATAAGGGAGGAAGAATCATTTTAGACAAAGTTGTATGAAATTAAGGAATTATGTCTCTTATGGTGACATTTTGGCATTTTGTTTTAGTGCAACTTTTGGCAATAATTCAGCTGTATAATGGCATCAATAATTTCGTCCATTACAGCCCAAAGAAGTGAAATTTGTGTGTTCCATGCATTATTTAGGTGTAGGCAAGGTATTCATGTAATTTAGAGAATTTACGGTTAAGGGCTTAAGTGAATTAGTAAGCAATTTGGGTGTTTTTGAGCAATTTTGGGTTCTAATCAATCTAAATACATAATTTTGACTCTAGATTAATATTTAGAATTTAATAAGCTTTAATTTGAGCCTAATATTGCTTAGGTTTCGGTATACGAATCAAAAATCCCGAATTGCAAACTGCCCAAAAATAGGGGCAAAATCGTACTTTCACTTAAAAACTGCCCGAGGCTACCCGAGCTTAACCAATGGTTAATCATGGCTTAAAAACACATTTTAAAACATTTTAGTGAGGTTCGGGCTCAGTCGGCACGCACATCGGAGTTAAAACAGCCGCATTGGCATTTTGGTCATTTTGCGCGTCGGAACTCAAAATTGAGATCCTTCTGCTCTATTAACACACATAACACAAACAATCCCTTATTATCCTCAAAATATCCCCTTGAGAATAGGTGGGGCCCACGATTCTCATTTTCTGAGTAAAATAACTTCAGGGGCATTTTGGTCATTTTATACGTACACAAATTCGGGGTTTGCGACTCTCGCATGAATCGTTCCTAACCTCTCTTCTAATGTGATATTCCTTTATTGAGGATTGTTCGGCCTTAAATCTTATGTAATAATTACCTATGGTAATTCGGTAATTGAGTAATTTCTAATGACAGTAAAAATTACAGTAAAAATTGGGGCGATACATTTCATGTAACTTGTAACGGATCCCATGAAAACTGTAACACCCTAGTAATTAACCAGATACACCTAGGTTGAATCTGATTAATGACTAGACTTTACTCCTTGCTTTGGTTCTTTCTTCATAATTTGAAAATACTTAGTGAAATTACGAGCCTTTTTTTTTTTAAACACATAATTGAAAACGTGAGCCGAGTACAACGTGAACGAGTAAGCGGAGTATAATAAGACGTTTAAGAATATATCACATCATATCACTTAGGCTCCATCATATAACATCCATAAACACATTATAGCATATATTTACATACAATAACCTCACTCAAAGGGTGGGTTATGTTCATACATCATTATCTTATGCAAACCCATAAAAGAAAAATATACGTAAGGAAATACATGCCCCTAAACTAGATAACTCCATAAGCCGGGAAGGTTATCCTAAAACTAGGGTGCATGAACACACATAAATCTACTAAGAACCTTCTATGGCCACTGTCCTGGAAATGGGGGAATAAATCCGATCCACTGATGAGCTCCCTCGGGAGGGGACACACGAGATGCACCAGGCTGGGGTCGCATGGACGGCCTTCTCGCTAACCTCGGCTGAACAACTGTTTCCTCACTACCCTCTCTTATACGTGTGGCAAAGAGGAAGCGAGCTCTCAGATTATACATGAGTAGGAGTGTCCTCAAGGATCAGTTTGAGAATATCTCGTCTCGGGAACATACTGAAATCCATGGACAACAGATGAAGCGGGATAAGAACGTAACATCCTTTCATCAAGTGGACGTGCATGTTCGAAAACCATTTCATCGCCATAGGGAAAAGTAGGAGAAAATCGATAACTAGGGACAGGATGTGCAAATGGACGACCTATGTAAATAAAAACACGAATCACAAGACTCTCCTTCAAAATGATACGAGCGATGCACCGGATCATAGTGGAATTCCCAAGTAGGGGTATCAACGAACATGACGAATGTCGCCATTTGAATCTGGAGACAATGACGGAAATAAAGAAAAGGGAGTGAGAATCTTGCTAAAGAATTCTCAAAGAGGGTACCTCCTTCTACAAAGGTCATCATCAAAGTCCCCAGGAACCTCGGGATTATTCTAAAATAGTGAGCATGCAAAGATTCATTTTAAGTTCAGACAAATACTTAACCGAGGTTCATCAATTTTTAATCATGCGTCTTATAATGCATCATATTCTTAACATGTCATGTTTACAATGAACTTTTCCTTTATCATTACTTCGTATTCCTCATCATCATTATCAAAATAACATGCATAAAAGAACGTCATATAATATTAGCTACACATGGACACAGTGCACATATTTCATTTCTTTAGTGCCTTAGGTGACTTAAAATCTTATCATCATCATCATTATTTTCCTTGGGCCACCCTATACTCCACCCTTTTGGGAGTAATTTAGGTTATGAGCTCATACTTTACTAGTCGTCACTAGCATGTACTTATCCCTTTTGATAAGCTAAAGTCCCGACTCTACCCTTTTGAGAGAACGGGTTAGGGGGCTAAAATCACATTTTCACCACCTATAGTCTGATGGTTCCAAAGGATCATTTTCTTATAAGTTTAAGTCACCATTAAATCTTTGCATGTTATATCACAATACAATTCATAAACATCATAACATTTTCTCATTTATAGTCTTAAGCTAGAATAATATATATCAACTGTAATCATGCATGTGGGAGATTCCCAGGAAAGAGAGGTGGATCACAATGGACACGCTTAAATACCAAGTCTTTCCTTAGCCAGAACCTTTCCAAATTACACTTTTACAATGATACACTTTCTTCTAGCAACAAAGGTAAATTTTACATAATAAAGAACATTTCATGTATAAGCATTCTCATTATTTACAACAGCAACTATAACATGCAAGCTAGGAAATCATTCAATGATATCAAGTACTTAATAAGCATCCAATCCTTACATAGAATTATCAATTATAGAACTAATTAGTTACTAAACCAATTATGAATCATTCTCTTAACAATAAACCATAATTATCACAACTTCAATCATATCAAATCATTATCACACATTGATACTAAACTCAGATCAGTGGCCGAATCATGAACCTCATGCAATTACATAGAATCATATTTTAAGTGCATATAAAATACTAGTTCCCCGTAAAATCTTTGCAAAGCCTTAAAACTCATTTAGAAACTAGTTCTTTTGTCAAATTTGGGAGGATCTTCACAATTAAACTTCTCACTTAAGATAAAAGGAGTAAGTCTTGAGCTTTAGAGATTTAGGTGACATCTTAGAATTATAAACATGCTATGCAACCTTATTTTAATCTTATCTTTATAAGGTGATAGCTTGGAATCATAAACATGATATGCAATTCCATTTCTTTATCTTTAAGATTTAAGGTGATGACTTGAAAATTAAACATGATGCAAGAACTTGAAATATAAACATGATACAAGAAACTGGAGCGGCGGTAATCCGCACAGGACCAGTAGAGGGAGAAGAGAATATTAAGAAACCGGAGCGGCGGTAGTCCGCAGAGGACCAGTAGAGGGAGAAGAGAATTATTAAGAAACCGGAGCGGCGGTAGTCCGCACAGGACCAGTAGAGGGAGAAGAGAATTATTATTACATCTTTTTAAGCTCCAATCTCAAGACTTTTTAAAGAATAAATTCTTTAACTCCAATAATCATATTTCTTTGCTTGTGATACATGGGCAAGTCTTTGAGCTCTAGGCTCTTTAGGTGATGGCATAAAATAAACATGCCATGCGTTGATTCTTTTAGCCATTATAAAATATAGTAAGAGCATAAATTAAATATGAGATGAAACCTCTTTATTATCTTGAAAGATTAAGTGATGACTTGAAACATAAACATGAAATACAAGCTTGGAATTTAAACATGTGAAATTCAAGTTCATTTATTCATTCTTGAAAATTTAGTGATGACATAGAAGGTAAACATGGTTATGCAAAGCATAAACTTAATCATGGATGCAAATTCATTTTGTTTCTTTACTAGAGCTCCTTCAAGACTTTAAAAGAATTATAAATTCAACCCAATACATATCTTAACAAGAAATAAAACATAAAAGGAAAATACATCTTTCAAATTCTAAACTAAAAATCTTTGTTTTAGCATCATAAAGCATTATTCTTTAAAGTTTTGCATCAAGTGGAATTTTCAAGCTTTAGAGGCCTAACTTGTGATGGATTTACAACCCACCCTCAAGGTCCTCATCATCAAGCCATCATCTTAGTTCCACCTAGGCCATATGGTTGAATTGGTTAAAGAAAAATTGAAGAGGAAAACCAAAATGAAAAGCTAAGGGAAGTTCATAATATCATCATTTTGAGCTAAAAACACAACTCCTCAAAGCATAGAAATAAATTTAGAAACTACTCCCTACCTAATCTAAGTTGAAGAAGAGGAAGAGAACTTGGTTTCTTGAAGTGAAATGAAATAAAATCTCTTTGAAAAAATTGAAGAAAGAATTCAGCCAAAGAGGAGGAAGAAAGAAAGTTTTTGGTGCTCCTAAAAACTAGTTATGAACCAAGCATTCCAAGACCACTCAAGCAAGCCTATTTATAGAAGATTTTGAGGCTTCTAATTGGCCAAAATGATGAGGTAGTGGACGGAATTTTGCAGGAGAAATAAGGGAGGAAAAATCATTTTAGACAAAGTTGTATGAAATTAAGGAATTATGTCTCTTATGGTGACATTTTGGCATTTTGTTTTAGTGCAACTTTTGGCAATAATTCAGCTGCATAATGGCATCAATAATTTCGTCCATTACAGCCCAAAGAAGTGAAATTTGTGTGTTCCATGCATTATTTAGGTGTAGGCAAGGTATTCATGTAATTTAGAGAATTTACGGTTAAGGGCTTAAGTGAATTAGTAAGCAATTTGGGTGTTTTTGAGCAATTTTGGGTTCTAATCAATCTAAATACATAATTTTGACTCTAGATTAATATTTAGAATTTAATAAGCTTTAATTTGAGCCTAATATTGCTTAGGTTTCGGTATACGAATCAAAAATCCCAATTGCAAACTCGCCCAAAAACAGGGCAAAATCGCACTTTCACTTAAAATCGCCGAGGCCACCCGAGCTTAACCAATGGTTAATCATGGCTTAAAAACACATTTTAAAACATTTTAGTGAGGTTCGGGCTCAGTCGGCATGCACATTAGAGTTAAAACAGCCGCATGGGCGTCTTGGTCATTTCGCGCGTCGGAACTCAAAATTGAGATCCTTCTGCTCTATTAACACACATAGCACAAACAATCCCTTATTATCCTCAAAATATCCCCTTGAGAATAGGTGGGGCCCACGATCCTCATTTTCTGAGTAAAATAACTTCAGGGGCATTTTGGTCATTTTATACGTACAGAAATTCGGGATTTGTGACTCTCGCATGAATCGTTCCTAACCTCTCTTCTAATGTGATATTCCTTTATTGAGGATTGTTCGGCCTCAAATCTTATGTAATAATTACCTACGGTAATTCGGTAATTGAGTAATTTCTAATGACAGTAAAAATTACAGTAAAAATTGGGGCGTTACAAAAACTTGAAAACCAATACTAAAAAACTTATAAATCGTATTGTAAAAACTTGCAGACAATGATGTAATACTTGCAAATCAAGGTAGACCCACAACACCAGCAGGTCCTCAAAACCGTTGAAGTCTCAAACAACCGGTAACATAGACCCTAAAAACTTGAATGCCTACAAAGAAAAACATGCAAACCATGTTCAAAAACTTGCAAACCAAGGCGGAAAGACCCGTATGCATTTGGCATAATCCCTCTACACCAGGTTGGCGAAACCTATATAGAAGTTTCAAAAGGGATTTGTGGAATAGCATCTGTAAACTTGAAAACCCAGACCAAAAGCTTGTAAACCTTATTTAGAACTTGTAAACCACGTTTCAAAATAACTTGTAAACGATGATAGAAAAATTGGTATAATATGCTTTCAAAATTAATCATCGCAAGCTGTGTTCATAATTCCCACAAATGCAAAACAGAGTCCTCATTGCTCTTACCAATTACCTAACACATTCAAATGCTACTAAACAAGACCATAGGGACACATTGAGATAAAGTTAACTTACTACTAATGCCACACATCACAGCATTACATATGCGTCAGATATCCAAAACCCCATCACCAATGGCTATATAAGTGTCTTGTGTCGAACCAAAAAACATTAGGTTAGATAAAATATCATGAAACCAGACCCAACTAAATATTTATGTGACCAATTTGATTACATAAACCAATCGACAATAAATAATTACTCGGTGATCAGACTAACCCTTCAAAGCTAGTCACTAACCATGTCATCATCTTCGCTTTCATACATATCATCTGCAGTTTGTTCAGCATCATCCATATCCTTAACACCCTCCTCATCATCACAACCCTCACATCATCATCATATAAATCACCTTCACCAAGTAGGCTCTCATTTATTTCTCAATCTTTTGGACAATTCCTACAATTATGGCCAACTCCTCTACAGTAGCTACACCGCACAAGTCGCTTCGGGTTTGCATTGACTGAACCGGGTGTCCCTCCACACCCCTTTGTTCTAACATGCCTTGGGCCTCCAATGGTGCTGCTAGAAGACTGCCCAAAACTTGTGATAACCGTATCTCATTTCCTCGCCTCTCGCGTAACACAGCTTTTGTCTTTGCCGACCAATCCATAACTTCAGTGAAATCTTCTAGTGTTTGACACGCCACATGAGTTAGTTCTCGACAACTATCATTCATTGCCACTACTCGGCTATTGTAGCAACTATCTCCAAGTGAACCACTGGGGCCATCTACTAGTGACACTCTTTCCTTAGCTTTCATGGTCTATCTTTTTAAAATCAGCGATTCAGGAATTCTGTCCACATCAAGATAAATCATGACATTAATTATGTGCACGCATGGAATGCCAAATGACTCTATCGTTTGACATGAACATTTCAGCTCCTTATTAGATGGCTAGTATGATACATGCCACCTTTTAGTAGAATTGCAATATTTGCTCAAAACAAATATTACACTAGCAGCAGTTTCCTTCCATTCAACAACTTTCACAGTCGATGCCTTCAGCAACAGAGAGCGAAAAATATGAAAACTTCTCTCGTGTATAGTGAAGCGGTCGACCGCTCCAATGCTTGCAAATGAGTTTGCATCACTGGGAACCCGTAAGTAGACTTAAAATCTGCCTCTACCTCATTATTGCGCAAAAATTCCAAACAGCGATGGAAATGGAGTAGCAATTCTATCAAATTGTAACTACGTTGCACGTACTTACCAACTTGTGAATGTAATGCCTCGCATTTCGAAGTAGTTCTTAAACCAGCAAAAAAATTCCCTTTCATGTGAGCTGTTGCCCACATGCCTTTCTTTTCATACATGTTTAAAACCTAGCTGTTATTTTGCACCCCAAACTTTTCCACCATCTGTACCCACTTCTCAAATTCATTAATTTCAATGTCACCAATCATGCACCTCTTCAACTCTTGTGTAAACATTGCCTTTGAAACATTGGTTGTCACATTTCTTAGCAGATGCCATGCACAAAGACGGTGATGTGCATCTAAAAAAACTCTTCTAACAGCATTTCTCATAGCCAAGTCTCCATCTGTAATCACCGACTCTGGACATTTTCTTTTCATAACCTCTAAAAATTTCTCTAAAAGCCATACGCAGGTCTCTTCAGTCTTATTAGAAACAATAGCACTCCCAAAGACAATTGTTTGTAAATGATGATTTACTCCTGAAAACACAACCAAAGGGCACGTATACTTATTTTTTCCATATGTTGCATCAAAAGCTAACACATCTCCAAAAACTGCATAGTCAACCTGGCTTCTACCATCTACCCAAATTAGGTGACGCAATAATCCATCATCATCAACTTCATGCCTCCAATACATCAACGGGTCTAATCTTGACAGCTTACGCAGGTACACAAGTGCCTCATTTGCATCTCCATCCCACATTCATCGTTGCTTGTCTATTTGATTGTACATTTCCTTTATTTAAAAACTCAAGTTTTCATAACCTCCAGCTTCGCATGCAAGAAACCCATATATTTTAGAAGTGTTGACACCAGCATCTCTCATCATATTCATTTTCTCTATGTCAACTTCTGTCATCCTTCTTTGTGATCGAACCATTCCACAAAACTTTGAACCCAATAGAACATGATTATGCTCATCATCAAACATGGAAACATACCAACGGCTACTCATCTTTTCAACATGAACACGTAGTTGGGCAAGACATCCACACCTTGTCAACGGCTTAGCCTTCTTTTGACAATTTGGAAGTTCCAAATATTTTCTAGCCCGAGCTCCCTCTTTACAACAAACAAATGTTTGCCACAGTATGCTGCTGTCATTCTAACTTCGTCCAACCTTGTGCATCCTTATACCAAAACCATTGGTCTTTGCATAAAGATTGTAAAATGCATACGCCACATCCAGGTCAGCAAATTCGTATTTCTTTGCATCCTCAATACTGAGACTTTGGAAGTCGATTGACCGCAGCCTATCTGTGCTTTCAACGAACAAGTCTTCATAATTCCCCTTTCTATCTTCATTGCTTAATGACATTCCTTCAACTCCCTTCAAAATAGAAAAAACAAAAATAAATCATAACTGGTTTCAAACCATAACTTGCGGGACACACCAACTGCCTACATAATACCTGGCCTACCATATTACTTGCCAGGTTTGAAGATGAAGCCTCCATATAATGAGCCATTGAAATGGTCTACAACAAACTTGCTGCATCCATATCAAATGAAATCATCTTTTTTCCAAATGTGAACAAAACTTCTAGCACATAGATCGTTATACATTGTAAATATTACAAGCACAACAATAATTAAATGTTTCTAATCACTATTGTCAACTATTTTATAATCCTTCTAAACTAAGACTAACAAAGCAATTCAAATAATAATCAACTTCTTCATCATAATTATTCGATAGAATACCTCTGCCCAACGAACGCAGCTACCAGCACTACTGATTTCAGCATATTAATCAACATAAAAGGTATGAGAAAAAGAAAACCATAGACACAGCATGCTTACTAGCATAAACAAAATAGGAAACAACATAAATACCACATGGTATCAGTTCAACAGCAGCCAACAAAAAAAAAACCCCAATCAGCACCCTGATTCTTGCCTTTCCGCTAACCTCTACAACACAATTCACCGAGTTGGAGCTACCCTAAACTTCTTACAACCCCCAGACAACACAATATACCCATTGATGGACTCTCGGTAATGATTCCTTGCGGTCGCCGACTCCACTTGTAAATTGGTTCTTCTGCACACAAAGGTCCACGGACAGCACCTTTGGCCCACCGTCGATGGGGAGAAACAAATAGGTTGAAGAGCTGAGGTAGAACGGATGAATCTCACATTTGATTTTGGTGGGTTTCATTAAATTTGTTTGTTTAACTAAATACAAGTCAATAAATTACCTTTCTGTCCTTTTTTATTTGCCGGTTGCTTTCTCTCTGTTCCCTCTAGTAGCAGGTGAAGGTAAAGGGAGTCACACACCTTACTTCACAAGGAGCACCGCAGCCACTGCCTTGAATGAACTATAGTTACATGTATTGTGTATATGAAACTGAAGACTATTTTGTAATAGTTGATCTGGTTTTTCGAAATTATGTTGCCCACATGGAAAGGAAACTGCAACTTTCCTATTCGTGCAACATATAAATTACCAAGGCAATTTGCCAGGTATTTTCTATACGTTTAGGGGAACATATGTATTGAGTGTGAAGACAACCTTTTCCCTTTATCGGATGGGAATAAGATCTCATACATTGTGGTTGGAGAAGTATGAAATTGATTTGAATTAAATGCAATTAAATTTTGATTGATTTAAAAATTAATTCTCAGAGTAATCGAAAAGCAAAGCTAAATAAGAATGGCAAGCATTTGCAGCAGGATCCAATTCTACTACTCTCCATATCTCCAATTATTACCAAATGAAGAATTGCTAATCAAAATTTTATACAAATCTAACCTGACCAGTGTACACTAATTATGGAATGTGATAAAAATTCAATACAACAAATTTCCTTTTCCTTCTATGTTGTTTTCCTAGATGGAGTAGTATGTGCTTATCTATTCCATAATCCATATTCCTTCTAACTTACCATTTCATATAAGCTAGCTTGCTACCACCAAAACACAAAGTTTCCAGTCCATTCTAGTGGGAACAGAAAATAGCTAGGGAATCATACAACGTGCGTAACTTTGGGACTCATCACTGGAATTTCTCTATTTTTGGGTATATTTGGTTGAAGAGTAGAAAATAAAGGTGAAAGGTTGTTAAAGGCAATTGTGCAAACAACTTTGTATTGACTTTATTGCAAGGTGAAAAGTTTTACATATGTAACTCTAATTACTTTCAGCTGAACTTATTTTACAATAAAATACCAACCATACTTTATTTGCAGAAAATGCAGTGAAATAAATAATGTTTTAGATATTCGATCACTCTTTGACATCCCAATTAAATCCGAGTATGTTCAAGTATAATTGGAATGACATTTGAAGAAAATGTTACATAATTTTGGAAAATACATTATTTGAGTGTGTGAGATTAATATTTATTTCTTTTACTCTTTTTTTATTTGATATTTGGACATGCTACATTATATTTTAAATATTTATTTTATTGAGGTAAAGTTGTTATATGTAATATTTAGCGCTAATTATAATAATTTTCAAAAAATTAAAAATCAACTCGATAGTTGGCCTCGTATTTTTCTCTTCATCTTCATGAACCAACGCTAATAAAAAAGACTACTTGACAGGCATGTTGAGTCGCTAGTCTTTATTACTTACATAATATACATAATATAGGAGTAAAAATCTGTCAATCCAAATGGTATATTACTATTCACATGCTTATCGATATCAATGTTGGGTGTATAAGTTTGGATTTAGATTTTAACTTTATTAGTCTCTTTTATTGTGGGAAGCCAATTTTTTTGCTTATATTAGTATTCACATGCTTATCTATATCAGTGTTGGGTATATAAGTTTGGATTTATATCTTAACTTTATTAGTCTCTTTTATTGTGGGAAGCCAATTTTTTTTGCTTCAATTGAATATAATCTTTTCAATAATATTAATATATTCATGATATTTGATTACATTGAAGTAAATAATCATTCAAATCACAATGTTATAAATAATAAAATATTTAAATGAATTGACAACTTAGTATATACAAACGTTCATTCTCACACTTGACAGCTAAAACATTTAGGTAAATAAGATAGTTCATAGCTCAAAATATTTCATAGTAAATATATTATTTATTAAATAAAAAGCAAGTAATAGTATTTATTAAATTAAAACCAAGTAAATATAACTTATATTAAAAAAAAGAAGTAAGTAATATCAATGGATAAACATTAAACTTTATTTTCTTTTAAATTGTTTAGGCAAGGTAGAGATTTCCAAGGCACCATTCTCTTGTGCCACACGTCTATATAGTTGTAATACACTCATCAATTTGGGAGGCATAGTTTTACATGCAAGGTTTTGTCCTTTTTGTAGGTGAGGATGTGCATGAGAAGGGGAAGTTGAATCGTGCATTGATCATTTTTTGCATTTTCTGAAGGTTCTGAAAATAATTACTATCAAGTGTAAAATTTGAAATGCAGCGAAAATAAGTTAGTAGCTTCAAAAAGTAGCATTCTGAACCCTAATAAGTAAAATGCTCTTTGTAACACCCTAACTTTCAACACTATATGCCTAGGACGTATTATGGTTAATCATTAGTTGTTACTCCTTCATCTCAAAATTTTACTTAATTTTAAGGCTTTTGAAAATAAGTCTATGGAAAATATGACCTATTTTTTTTTTGAAAGACCAAACTATGAGCTATTTGCATATAAATTATAGCATATAACTATTCGTCATATATCATACATACATAACACAACAGAGTCTAGCATAACTTAGCACATCGTCATACCATAACATAACTTCAAGTATCAAGACAAATATTAATAATAGTGATGTTATACTATAACAATAACACCACATCAAATATACTGAGCTCACCTTTAGAGGTTGAGCATATAACAATTCAAAACTAAACATAACTATGATGTAGCAAAACCCTTCGCAACTAAGTTACAAACTTGTACAAAGGCGAGGTAACTCCTAAGGTTGTGAAAACGAAGGACTATATCCCTACTTCGTTGCGCCACTCTGATCTCGACCATCGTGCAACTTCTATGCCGACACCTCAGGGTAGCCCACGGACATCGTTGTCAACCTTGTTTGAAGATGAAGATGGAAAAGAAAGATAGAGGGAGTGAAAAACTTATACAATAATCTCAGTAGGGTTTCTTTCTCCACACATGTGTCATTATCATCGTCCTCAGGAACCTTAGGTTTAATTATGAAAGTAGTGGGCATAAATAAGGTTCATTTGTTAAGTTTTCAAATACTATTAACCGAGGCCTGTATCTTTTAGTATGAATCTTAATGCATGAATAAAACAGGTATCTCATGTATGCATGGCAATGCCTCGGTGTATGCAACATAAATTGATAACGTGTAAGTCCAAAACACAAGATAAGGCTAAACACATAAACATGAGATAAGCTAGAGAATTAAAATAGTGACAAGTAAATGGATGCATGATAAGGCAATGATATGAGTTATACATCATGTAATATGCATAGGCAGGCAGGAAAACCCATGGTATTTTTACCTTTTCATGCATGAATTCTCACATTTCTTTCTTATTAATTCCACCCTCTTACATCATCACCAAAACTAACTAACATGCCATTATGGGTCCGAAGCGTATACTCGCCCTACCGCTTTTGCCATCCATGACCATTCTGAGTACGTCTCACGATCTCCCTTGATGGACTCTCAGTATGACCCCTTTGAGGACTCTGCCATCGAGGTTCTATCCGTTGGGTCTTCCCCCACCATGCCCATGGAGATAGGTGGAGGAAGGGAGGCCAAGGTGACTAAGTCGATCGAGGGGGTAAAGTGAGGATGATACCCCATCGTGGGACTTATGCCCGACCCTCTCTCCGTTTGGCTAGACTGGCCGAACTGGCTCAGTGGGTCGATTATGTTCCTCCCCTTTGGGACAGGTAGCAACAGTAGGGAGCGGGCATTTTAGTGCACGAGCGTATAGCTTGCATAAGATAGCCTTCTTTTACTTTTAGGTTATCTACTTTAACTGCACTAGAGTAGGTGAGGTTTCAGATTTATGTATTTTATGTTTTCAGATGTATTTGCATGGATGATTGTACTAATATTACCTTTTAACTCGATGTATGATGAACTTCTATTATATATATACATGACGGTTTGTTATGTCCGCGCTCTTGTGTTTCTTTTATTATATGTATGTCTACTCTTCGTTTCATACGAGATGAATGATATAATTATCCTCGACAACCCGATATAAGGCCATGGGAGATCGGACACCATGTGTCAGAGCTCGAAGACCATATGTGTCGGAGCTCGAAGACCATATGTGTCTGAGCTCCTAGACATGTAGCTGAGCTCTGAAGAGATCGGACACCCTGTGTCTGAGCTCTAAGACCATGTGTCCTAGCTCCGAGACCGATTGCCGAGCTTTAGAGGTTTGGGCCGACCTTTGGAGGTTTGGGTCGAGGTCACTGGCCCGTATTCCTAGTTCAGTATAGTAGGATTATCTCATGCATGGCTTACGCTTTCACTTTTATCTTCAAAAAAAAAAATTTCTACCCATATTTTTGCTAAGTATTTTCTAAAGATTAAAATGTCAGAACTAGAACAAAAGGGTAATATTTAATAATTAAATTGAACATGTTCTAGGCGTGTTGAGTTAAATATTAGGGTGTTACATTTTGGTATCAAAGCAGTTCGGTTCTCACGGAGCCTGAGGATTGGACTAACTATGCTTCTTAAGCATGATGTGATAGATATGTCATGTGTGGTTGCCTTATCAATAGGATAAGCCTAGGGATACAAACACATGGTTGTCATACGTTGTATGCGCCATGGTAACTAGCTCACCTTACTTAAAGTATTGAGCTCGATCACCTCAATGTTCATTGTTTTGGTGTGCATAGGAGCCAATGGCACCGTAACGACAAAATAGGATTTCGACCAAGAATAACCAAAGCAATGAGACGGCTGGAGCCCTTCGCGACATGGCGAGGGCCATGCAGATGTTGTTCGAATTGATGAATTGCCAGGACAATGCTGGTCGCAATCCTAATGCTACTGAAGACCTCAAGCATACTGGTTTTGGAAAGTTTCGGAAAGTGAACCCCTTTGTTCTGAGGAGCTCTAAACCTGGACATCACCGACAAGTAGAGGTGATCCCTTGTTCAGAAGAGCAGAAGGTGACGTTCACCACCTACATGCTAGCAGCGGACGCAGAGTTCTAGTGGACTGGCATTAGAAGGTTGCTCAAGGTGTCTCATACACCAGTCAACTGGGAGCTTTTCAAAACCTATTTCTAAGAGAAGTATTTCCCAGAGTCCATAATAAATGCTAAAGACAACGAGTTCATGCAACTAGTGCAAGGAGGCATGAGTATCGTACAGTACACTGCGAAATTTGAAGAGTTGAGCAAGTTCTCTAGGATTTTCCAAGAGAACCCCGATGAGGTATGGAAATCGTCAAATACGAGGTGAGACTGAAGCCAGAAACAAACACTGTTATCGTGCACTTGGAAATTAGGGACTTCCCAACCCTAGTCAACAAGTTTCTCATCATCGAGGATGGCTAGAAGAAGCTGAATGTATCGAGAGTTGATAGCTTTGCCAAGAAGTTAGCCTCGCAAGTCCTAAGGTTTAAGCAGCCATTTAGACCCCAACCCAGGCCACAGTTCATGCCACAAGGCTTGAGGAGGAATTTCCACCAAGGAGGACCCACCAACCCCAGAAGCACGGCACCCCAGAAGGCCCCAGCAGTAACCCTAAGGCCTGCCCTTACCGCAGTCTGTCCTAAGTGTGGGAAGCTGCATGGAGACTGTCCTTGTCGGATAGGCCGGGTGATTTGCTTCAAGTGGAGGAAGCCCAACCATTACGTGAGGGAGTGCCTAGAGAAGAACCCGATGGCCCCAAACCCCAAGCCACAATGCCAAGGGAGGGTCTTTATCCTCAATGCTGAAGACTCAATGGAGTCCATAAGCCTCATAGAAGGTAAGTGCAAAATGAACGGTAAAACCTTGGTTATATTGTTTGATTTGGGCATAACTTATTTTTTCATATCACATGCTAGTATTGAATCTTTGTAATTACCAGTGTCAGAACTTCCATTTGATCTTACTATCTCTATACCTATTGGAAAACTTGTTAGAACCTATAGATGTTGCCTGAATTATTATTTCATTATTGAGAATAGACCTTTTGTCCTAGATCTAGTTTGTTTACCTATGCGGGATCTAGACATGATTCTTGGCATGGATTGGCTTTATGCCAATGTGTGATGTTGAATTGTTATACCAAATTTGTCACTTTTTTTTCTATTCCTAGTAAGCCTAGTAGATCCTTAAGCCTTTACATAAATGCCATAGAGGTTGACTGTAATGGGGGAGAAAGTAAGGGATATGTTCTCCTAGCTGCTAGTGATGTAGACTTTGAGCAGAATATTGATGAGATACCTGTAGTAAGAAGCTATCCTGAGGTATTTTCGGAGGAGATACCTGAGTTCCCTCCCGTGAAGGAAGTGGAATTCTCCATAGAGTTGGTTTTGGGAACTAGGCCTATATCCATAGCACCATGTAGAATGTCGCCCTTGGAGCGAATCGAGTTGAAAACCCAGTTGGAAAACCTGTTAGAAAAAATTTTGTGAGACCTAGTGTATCATCATGGGGAGATTTAGTGTTTTTTGTTAAAAAGAAGGATGGAAGCATGAGACGATGTGTTGATTATAGGCAGTTAAACCGAGTGACAGTAAAAAACAAGTACCCTTTGCCTAGGGTTGATGATTTGATGGATTAGTTAAAAGGGACAGTAGTGTTTTCTAAGATCTATTTGAGATTAGGATACCATTAGATTAAGGTGAGAATAAGGACATACCCAAGATTGCCTTTAAAACTCAGTATAGATCCTTTAAGTTCACAGTGATGTCCTTCGGATTAACCAATGCCCTTGCCGTGTTAATGGATTATATGAATAGGATTTTTAGACCCTATCTAGACCAGTTTGTAGTTGTTTTCATAGATGATATACTCATTTATTTGAAGGTGTAACATCCTAATTTTTAACCCAATACTCTAGAACATATTTAGGTTAATCATTAGTCTATTACTCTTTTAGTCTCATTCCTTACAACCTTTCATTAAAATACTTAGCGGAAAATACGAATAAATTTTTCTTTTTGAAACTTGAAAGCAAAACGCGAGCCGCACACTAACTTATCGTTCGTCATAACCATAACGTGCGAGAAAAGTAACCACACCATTGATAATCATGAAACATAGTATTATACATAACAATCATAATATCATCACATCTTCATAGATACATAGACTACTAACATCATTGTACCATCATTTACATCAAAACACGTCCATATATGTGAAGTCATCCTTATCCACCTATGAGGTTGGATAAGTGTCAACCCAAAAGCTAAGCTATCTATGCTTCCGCAGCGACCCTCTGCCCCGTCTTCTAGTGTGATCCTCAAGCACAAGCCTCAGAAGAAGCCACGATCCTCGTTGTAATCCTCGTCTAGAGACGACACGGAAGAAAAGGAAGGGATGAGAAACTCATTCGAGATTCTCAATAGGGATTCCCGACTCTAACACTAGTGTCATCGTCGTCGTCCCCAGCCACCTCGGTTTTAATTATGAAAAAGGTGTACATGCATAAGGATTGGTTTTAGGCTTTACAAATCTATTTATCCGAAGTGGGTGTCTTTTAGTATGTGTCTTAATGACATGAATGCAACAGATATTTGATGAATGCATGACAATACCATATGCACATTAACACGAAAACCGTAATACTTGGGCACATCGTAAGGAAACATAAATCATATACGTGGCATAAAAGGCATAGTACTTTTCATATGACATCTTTCTCATAACTAAAACTCTTAAGTTCTTTTTCTTAAAGACCGCCCTCTTAACATATCCACCAAAAGTCCAACCGATTCACCAAATTCGACGATAATCTGGTCACCAAACTACGTCTCACCTATCGCCTAGGAATGAGCTCAATCCTAACTAGTCGTCACTAGATTTAACATGGGCTAATAGAGGGGGTATACATAACTTTCTTGGATCACCTATCTTAGGATCATTTCCTTCTTTGAAACGCTTCTACGTATCTAGTACACAATAATTGTCCGCTTTGGCAAGCTCAATGTCAATCCCCTCACGGATTTGTTTCCTCCCACCGTAACGGAGAAATGCGTCTCAAGATTTTGTCACATCTGCTCGGGGTGCTCGGCCGAACCGGTGTCACCCAGAACCTATCCTGGGGGTGCTCGGCCGAACCGGTGTCACCCAGGAGTTTTCACAAGCTTTTTCTCAAGTGCTCAAGTTTGATGGGAAATTCGGCAGCGTAATGGCGTACACCGGATTTCCATCAAACTTGTTTTATGCCACCAAACATATAGAGCATGCATAGCCATTCAAAACCAACATAAGGCATCATCATCATGTGCATCATAAGCATCATAATATCATAATTTTGCATAACGCATCATGGCGTGAGCATCAACACATCAACACTATATACTCTCATAAACATACAACCTCATGAATTCCTCATATGAATAACATCATCATCATTTACATACCACATGCATCATCATAGAACATTCAAACGTTTATCCTTACGGTAGCTTATGCTTTGACCCTTACGGGTTTTAATCATGAGATATGGTTCTCTAACATCCGTCGCTCATATTTTATGCACCTAAGGGCTCATAATTAAACATCATTCATCATCCTCATGTTCACACTTAAATCTGAATAGCATAGGGCAGAATTCCTAACTTGTGATTACGGGGTTCTAGAACTTACGTTTTAGACCCTTTCTCGGTTCCGTCTTCGCCTAAGGCGCTATGAATTAAATCTAAATCAATTATGAGGCATTCCTATGCTTAAGAACTAATTATTAATCACGTTTATCATGTTGTAAGGGTGCTGGACAGATTCCAGAAAAATAAATGTTCTAAGAGTTCTAAACTTGCACTTTTACGGTTTTCTAGTTACTAGTTTCCCTATAGGTGCTAGAATTCGATTCTAATCCAAATGTTACCAAGTTTTTCATGTCTAAACAATCCTAATCTGATTATGCTCCCATTAAAATAGTTTGGATTAGTTCTATAAACAAATGGGTCAAAACTATGTTAAATTCTAGCTTTACGGTATTTCTAGTTAGCTAGTTTCTTACCTATCATGCATAGGTTCGCTTCTACATCATCACATGATGTTTTCACACATTCCAACACATCAAAACATCATCATACAGCATCACACTCATCACAACAGAACCGAAAACATTTAACTTAAATGAGAGAGTTAAATTGACATTTCTAGGTACATAAGTTAACTAGTTTCTCTCGGAATCGATCTAGAACTTCTGAAACTCTTTGCAAAACATTTTAATTCATCAAGAGGCTAAGTGAAGCCTTAGGTCACTGACCAAAACATATTCCATCCCCTAAAAGATAATAAAATCACAACTTGTGATGACATAACCTTATAAAGATTTGTAAAGCTTTAGGGAAAACTTAAAACATAGACTATTGGTCCTAGTAGCTAGATGAAAACTCATTGCAAGTCCATCATCACCACTTGGCCGAAATTATGCATTCAAGGAATACATTCACATTTAACTTTATCTTGGAATGAAATGGGCAAGTCTTTGAGCTCTAGGTTCTTAAGTTACGACATAAACTAAACGTGCTCATGCTTTTCATTTTTAATCTTGCTTACAAAGTAAAGTGATGACTTGAATTTAAATATGCAAGGCATAAACTTAAACGTGCAAGCTTGAAGGTAATATACATGGTTCAATTCTTTATTTTAGTGTTCTTGGCCCAACAACAATCGACTTTAAGGCCGAAATAGATAGGCATTCGAGGAATTAATTAAGTGAGGATGCAAGTTCAATTCTTTATTTTAGTGCTCTAGGCCCAACAACAATCGACTTTAAGGCCGAAATAGAAAGGCTTCGAGAATTAAATTAAGTGATGATACAAGTTCCATTTTAATCTTTATGTTCTTAAGTGATAGCTAGAAAGTAAAGATGCATAGCAAGAATGTAAATATGAATGCAAGCATAAAATAAATTATGCAAGTTCGTTTTATCTTTCTAGAGCTCTTAACAAGACTTTAAAGGAATTTAAACCATAACCCAAACTCATCCAAACAAGGTAAAGTCAAGCTTAGAGTTCTTAAAACTCAACATAATATTCTTAGGAAATCAAACCATGAAGCTTAGAAAAATTAAGGAAATGGCTGAAATCTTCAAAAAGAAAAAGGAACATTTTAGAACTCTAGAGTTCATGATCTTGATGATATATTAACACCAACATCATGAGTCCTCATCATTGAGTTCATAGAGCCATTTTAAAACATCATCAAAGCTAAAGTTCTCAAGAGTTCAAGAAAGGAAAAACTAAAAACATTTTTGCTCAAGAACAAAGATCAAGCTCTAGAGTTTGTTTCAAGTGATGAACATCATCATGAAACTCTCATCATCAAGCTCTTATTCCTTCATTCCCAAAAGCCCATGGCCGAAACATAAAGAGGAAGAAGGAGAAGAAAAGAAGTTCTAAAAAGGAACCAAGAGAAACTATGAACATCAAGCTTAAAACAAGAACTTTAAAGAAAGGAATACATGAAAGAAAATCCCTACTTGATGTGATGAACTTGAAGATGGAAGAAGAAGATGAAGAAGATGAAGAACTTGAAGAACTCCAAGAACTTGAAGAACACAAGAACTTTGAGAGAAAAAGAAAAGCTTTGAGTGTTCCTAAACTTAGCAAATGATCTAAAAGTGGTGCAAGCTCCTCAAGGCATTCTATTTATAGAGAAATGAAGCAAATGGAGGGGGTGAGGGGCTGATGCATTTTCGGCCAAGGGGAGTGCAGCCCATGAGTTCCATGAGGTGAGATAATGTGGTCTTGAGGCATGGTGAGGTATGGCTCAAAGTATGGTGAGGTATGGTTCAAGGTATGGCCTCAAGCATGGTTCTTTGAGTGAGAAAATAATTAAACATGTGGTCAATGGGGAAGAGAATTTCGGCCATGTGCATCAGATTTGGGAGAGGTTTAGTTGCATTTTAATTGTGGTTTAGAGTTGTGTTTAGGTGTATCTTTGATTATGCTTAAACTTAGGAATTTGTAAGTGTTTAGGTAAGGGAAATGGATAATTAAGGTGGTCTAGACATAATTAAGGAGTGGTCTTGCACCATTAGTGAGTTAAATCCTCAATTTAGAGTCTAAACAACTCTAGACACATTTCCTTGATTTAAGGAATTGGAGAGAGAAAACACTATTCAAGATTCCAAGACTAGGAGTCTTGAGTTCTAAAAAGGGATTTAAGTTTAATCTAAGCAATTTTAGGTTCTAATTAACTTTAATAAATTATTTTGACTCTAGATTAATTAGGGAAATTAATTAATCTTCGTTTAGAGCCTAATATTGCTTAGGTTTGCTTAATTACGTCATTAAGCTCAAAAATACTATTCTAGGGGCAAAATCGTAATTTTGCACTAAAACTGCCCGAGGCCACCGGGACTTGATCAGAGACCTCTAGACACATGAAAACATGTTTTTAAACCTCTGGGGAAAGTTCCGGGCTCAAACGGCACCTTTACCCGCGTAAAAACGCTATAGGGGTATTTTGGTCATTTTGACCCGAAACTGCGGAAAACGAGATTTTCGCTTCCGGGAGCATTCAAAGGTCATTCAATCCCCTTCAAACATTGAGTTGGCCCTTCGAGGACTGCCGGGTCGGCCATCCTCGAATTCCGGGCCGAAAATGACCTTAGGGGCATTTCGATCATTTTCCACTCAGACAGAAAATCGGGGCGTTACAGAAGGCCCATGAGGAGCATGAGCATTACTTAAAGCTGGTTTTGGAGATTCTGAAGGAGAAGAAACTATATGCCAAGTTGTCTAAATGTGAATTCTGGTTGGAGGAAGTAAAATTCTTAGGGCATGTAGTGTCTAAATAAGGTATTATGGTAAATCCTAGCAAGATAGAGGTTGTGATGAGCTGGGAAAGACTTATCACAGTAACAGAAATACGGAGCTTTTTAGGGCTGCTCGGGTGTTACCGTAGGTTTATCAAAGGATTTTCCTAGATCTCCTTACCCTTGACTAAGCTTACTAGGAAAAATAATGCTTTTGTTTGGACCCCTGAATGTCAAAAGAGCTTCCAAGAGTTAAAGGTGAAGTTGACCATGACCCTAGTGTTAATATGACCTGACCCCTTTATGCCTTTTGAGGTGTACTGTGATGCCTCGGGGAGAGGTTCGAATGCGTTCTGATGCAGAATAGGCAAGTAGTGGCCTATGCGTTTAGACAACTCAAGTCTCACAAAGCAAACTACCCCACCTACAACCTAGAGTTAGCAGCCATGGTGTTTGCTTTGAAGGTGTGGAGGCACCATTTGTATGGGCTGAAGTTTGAGGTTTTCTAGGATCATAAGAGTCTCAAGTATCTCTTTGATCAAAAGGAGTTGAATATGAGGCAGAGGAGATGGATAAAATTCTTGAAGGACTACGACTTTGGGTTGAACTATCATCGCGGCAAGGTAAACGTGGTAACTGTTGCCTTGAGTCGAAAGTCATTTCATTTATCGCATATGATGGTGAAGGAGACGGAGTTGATAGAAAAATTTAGAGACATGAATTTGGGGATGATGTTGACCACCGAGAGCCTGAGAATGTGCCATTTCAGTGTAACAAGTGGCTTCAAGGAGAGAATCACTCTAGCCAAACAAGAGGATAGAGAGTTCTAGGAGACCCTAGAGGCCGTACGGGCTGGAAAGTTAAAGGAGTTCGCCCAAGGTTCTAATGGTATATGGAGGTTTGAAGGCCAGATTTATGTGCCGGCAAGTGGTAGCCTCCGAAATGAGATTTTGGAGGAAGCCCATAAGATCCATTTCACCATCCGCCCTGTACTACCAAGATGTTTTGGTGGCCCAGATTGAAGAGGGACGTGAGTGCTTGGTAAGTAAGTGCTTAGTCTGTCAAAAGGTGAAGATTGAGCACCAAAAACCCTCTGGAATGTTGCAACCCCTGTTAATCCCTGAATGGAAGTGGGATAGCATCTCAATGAATTTTGTGACTAGGCTATTGAGGACCCAAGCAGGTCATGATGCCATATGGGTAATAGTGGATCGGCTGACCAAGTCAGCCCACTTCTTACTTATCAAGGTAACTTACTCCTTGGATGGGCTAGCTCAGTTATATTTTCAGGAGATCATAAGATTACATGGAGTACCATCGATGATAATCTCGGAACGAGATCCGAGGTTTACGCCACGGTTTAAGGGAGCCTTCAGAAGGAGTTTGGTTCAAAACTGTGCTTGAGAACAGCTTACCACCCTCAAACAAATGGTCAAATTGAGAGAACTATTCAGACTCTTGAAGACATGTTGAGGGCATGTGTGTTGGATCAAAAGGGAAGTTGGGATAAGTACCTGCCATTGATTGAGTTTGCATATAACAATAGTTACCATGCAAGTATCGAAATGGCACCGTATGAGGTGCTGTATGGGAGAAAGTGTCAATCCCCTCTATGTTGGTATGGACCTAGAGAGCCAAGTTTGTTAGGACTAGAGATTGTGAGGGAAACCACAGATCAGATCGAGAGGATTAAGGATAAAATTCTTACTGCTCAAAGTTGACAGAAAAGCTATATGGATAAGCGGCGCAAGCCATTAGAATTCCAACAAGGAGAACATGTGTTCCTTAGAATCACCCCCACAACAGGCATAGGGTGAGCTATGAGATTCAAAATGTTGAGCCCCCAATTTCTTGATCCTTTCGAGATTCTTAATAGAGTCGGGCCAGTAGCATACCGAATAGCCTTATTACCTAACTTGTCCAACCTACACGATGTATTTCATGTTTCTTGACTAAGAAAGTATCAGTCCAACTCTAGTCATGTGTTAGAGCCAGAACAAGTACAATTAAGGGAGGACCTCACTTTTAGCCTACCGCCTACAAGGATAGTGGACAAAGGAGTTAAGCAGTTGAGGAATAAGACTGTGTCCTTAGTCAAAGTAGCATGGGGACGAGAAAAGAAAGAGGAACTCACGTGGGAGTTAGAATTAGACATGAGGACGCACCACCCCGAGCTTTTCTCAGGTAACGAATTTCGAGGGTGAAATTCTTTTAAGGAGGGGAGTAATGTAATGCCTCGATTTTTGGGAGTTTGATCATAAGCTCGGTCAGATAATCAGATCTCTACCACCTGTCGGCCGAGCTCTGCTCTATCTCTGGCCAAATTCTCTTTCTCTGGTTGAGCTCTTTTGGCCGAGTTCTCTTCTTTAGTCGAGCTCTTCCTCTCCGGTCAAGCTCCATTTCTTCTTATACGACCTCTATTTTTCTAGTAACCGAGCTCACCCTCCTTCAGCTGAGCTCTGCTTTCTCTCAGTCGAGCTCTACTCGAAGGTTTACTTTTGGTTGAGCTCTTTCTCTCAATTGAGCTCTACTCAAAACTTCTCTTTTGGTCGAGCTCTGCTTTCTCCCACCCAAGGTCCCTTTTTCGTTAATGGTAATTAGCTCCTTTTGTTTTCATTTCAGGGGGAAGGGTGTTTGTGTAATTTGCCATGTAAATATGTTCTAAATTAGTCACTGACACACTCAACATAAAAAGCCATACCCAAACCCATACTTAGCCATTCCATTTAAAATAATGGTCATACAAATGAGATATTCTCTCTCATTCGCCCATGTTGAAACTTCTCTATAAATACAGCAAGCTCACTAAGCTACTTGCTCACTTCTTGCAATCTTAATTTTCCTTCTTACGAGTCCTTCTTCTTTCTTACTCTCCAGAAAGACCACTACACAACCCTTCGCACCTTCCACTTTTATGACTAAGCTGTCCTCATTCCAAAAACACCTTGGGTAGGGATTTTGTCTTTCTTCTCTTGAATTTAATTTTGGTCTGAATGATGAAGTAATGTGAAAAGTTTCCTTTCTTTAATTTTCTTTCCTCTTTTGGCCTCCATGATGAGTGTTTGATTGAGTTTTTATTCTTTTTCTTTTCCTTAACAAATCAATTTTGATCTTCCTTTCTTTATTTCTAGTTTTGATGTTGGTTGTCAATATTGGAGCCATGGCTTGATGATGATGGATCTTAGTGATGGCTGAAAAACCATTGTGTGATAGACCATCTAAAGCCCAAAGTTTTGGTTCCAATTTTAGTTTTAAAAAGAATATGGGAGATAAAAGATGTTGTTAATATTTTGCTCAGTCTTCTTTGAGCTTGATGATGAGTCCTAACAAAAATAAGGTTCTTAGAACCTTGGTGTTGATAGACTCTAAAGCTCACGTCCATTTTATAAGATTGATCGGTGTTTGAGTCATTACTCTAAATAGGAGTCTTGAGCTTAGAACTTAAAGAAATAGTAAATGGAAATGCATTCATATTTGTCTACTACATCCTTGCATTTCATATTTATATTTGAGCCTTGCATATCATGTTTATTTCTAAGTCATTACCTAAATCTTGAAGATAAGCAAATAAACTTGCATTTCATGTTTATATTTCTTGTCCAACATATTTATGTTCCAAGCCATTACCTAAATCTTAAAGATTAAAAATGAGCTTGCATTCTCATGTTTATACTCCAGCTTTGCATATCATATTCCATCACCATCACCTTATAATGTCAAAGATTAAAATCAGACTTGCATTATTATGTTTATGTTTATGTCATCATCTAAATATCTAAAGCTCAAGACTTACCCTTTCAACTTATACGGAAACTTCGGTTTCATGGACAATGTCTTTTTAAATGTGTTTTGCTTATCACGTGATATCACACGGGTCGAACACCATACGGCTTAACACTTTGGTCGAGCTATGCTCTTATTAAAATAACACAGGTCGATGACCCCACACCTTAGCATTTTGGTCGAGTCATGTTCTCACTCGGTATGACACGGGTCGATGACCCCACACTTCAGCACCTTGGCTGAGCTATGTTCCCACATGGGATAGCATATGTCAATACCCTTACACTTCGATTGAGCTCTGTTTCTCTTCAACTGAGCTCCACCTTATATGAGTTGACAATTTACATGCTTGATTTTAGGATGAATGAATAAATATGTGACTGTGCATGAATATCCTAATAAGCATGGCATGTTTATCATTATGTTACGTTGCAACTTATGCATGCTTTACAAGTGTATGAGCATGTCAAGTTGATGAATGTTTTATGTTTGCATTACATCTCCATTGAACCTGCCAAGTTTTAAAGGTGATCTAAAACACTTGGAAATGATCCTTTCGTAATGAGCTAGGCTCAGTGTAAGGTAATCCAGGGAGGTGATCCTTTCGTAAATGAGCTAGACTCGGCATAGGGTGATCCTGAGGGGTGATTTTTTTGTGGTTGGGCCGAGCCTAGCAGGAAGTAATCCTTTGCCCCTATCCCGCACTCTGGGAGTCGGGAATTTGCTTATCGAGAAGATAAGTGTATGCTAGTGATGACTAGTGAGGTATGAGCTCATATCCTAGAACCTCCCAAGAGGGGATAGATTATAGGGTGGCCCCAAATAAAATAGATAAGAACTTAAGTCACCTCATAAATCATGGAGAGGACGATCATGCTAGTATAATGTGCATCCTTTGTTGTCATGGATTGTTTGTAGCATTGGTGTAACGCCCCGATTTTTTGTCTGAGTGGAAAATGACCGAAATGCCCCTGAGGTCATTTTCGGCTCAGAATTCGAGGATGGCCGACCCGGCAGTCCTCGAAGGGCCAACTCAATGTTTGAAGGGGATTAAATGACCCTTGAGTGTTTTTGGAGGCGAAAGTCTCATTTTTCGCAGTTTCGGGTCAAAATGACCAAAATACCCTTATAGCGTTTTACGCAAGTAAAGGTGACATTTGAGCCCGAAACTTTCCCCAGAGGTTTAAAACCATGTTTTTACATGCTTCAAAACATCTGTTTGAGTCTCGGTGGTCCCGGGCAGTTTTAGTGCAAAATTATGATTTTGCCCCTAGAATAGTGTTTTTGAGCTTAATGATGTGATTAAGCGAACCTAAGCAATATTAGACTCTAAACAAAGATTAATTAATTTCCATAATTAATCTAGAGTCAAAATAAATTATTAAAATTAACCTAGGATTGCTTAGATTAGATTTAAATCTCTTTTCTAAAACTCAAGATTTCACTCTTGGAATCTTGAATAGTGTTTTCTCTCTCCAATTCCTTAAATCAAGGAATTGTGTCTAGAATTATTTATACACTAAAATGAATTTATAACTCACTAATGATGCAAGAACACTCTTTAATTATGTCTTGACAACCTTAATTACCCATTTTCTCACCTAAACACTTTCTTACAAAGTCCTAATCTTAATCCTAATCAAAGATACACCTAAACACAACTCTAAACCACAATTAAAATGCAAGAAATCCTCCCCCCATGGCTGATGCACATTCAGCCACCTCTCTCTCTTTTACCTCACATGTTGAATTGTTTCTCACTCAAAGAACCATGCTTGAGGCCATACCTTGAACCATACATCACCATACTTTGAACCATACCTCACCATGCCTCAAGACCACATTATCTCACCTCATGGAACTCATAGGTTCCCTCCATTCTGCATGGCCGAAGCCTCCCCCTCCATTTGCACCCTTCATTTATTTCATTTCTCTATAAATAGCTTGCTTGGGTGAACTTGTATCATTTTGGGTTCATTTGCAAAGAGTAAGTTTTCAAAGAAACACTTCAAAGCTTCCTTTTTCTCTCAAGTTCAAGTCTTCAAGTTCTTCAAGTTCTTCATCCTCTTCTCTCATTCCAACCTCCTAATCACTAGGTAGGGATTTTCTTTCAAGAGTTCTTCCATTTAAAGTTCTTAATTTCTTTATGCGTTCTTAGTTTCTCTTGAATTCTTTCTAGAACTTCTTTTCTTTTTCTTCTCCTCCTTGTGTTTCAGCCATGAGCCCTTTGAGAGCAAATGAATGAGAGCTTGATGATGAGGTTCCATGATGATAATGTTCATCACTTGGATAATCTCTAAAGCTTGATCTTTGTTCTTAAGTTAAAGATGTTTTCTTTGTTCTTTCTTCTTGAACTTTGAAACCTTTCACCATGATGATATTTTAAAATGGTCACATGAACTCAATGACGAGGACTCATGATGTTGGTGTTAATGCATCATCAAGATCATGGTCTCTAGAGTTCCAAATGCTTCTTTTCTTCTTCAACAATTTCAGTTCTTCTTCCTTTTCTTTCTTTATGATTTTCGGCCATGTTGGCCAAGGGAACTCACAATGGCTTGATGATGAGAGCTTCTAGATGATGACTATGTGTTCATCACAATGAGGCCTCTAGAGTTTGAGTTTCAATAAAAATGCTATCCATGCTTACATTTCAAGAAAAGAAACTTTGTGTTTAAAGAACCCTTGAGGTTCACTCTTGTTTTTCTTTCTCTTGTCATAATGAGTTTGGGTTGAGGTTTAAGTTCCTTTAAAGTCTTGTATGAGCTCTAATAAGAAATAAAATGAACTAGCATTCATATTTAAATTTGAGTTTATGCATTACATATTTATTTTGAGCTTTGCATTCATATTTAATTTTCAAGCCATCACCTAAAGTTAAAGGCTAAAGAATGGAGTGCATCTCATATTTATATTCTTGTCTAGCATATATACCTTTCATCACTAAAGAGCGTAAAGATTTAAAATGAGGTTTGCACTATCACCTAACTAAATCTCAAAGCCTTTCTATTTCGGCCTTAAAGTCGATTATTGCTAGGCTTGGAGCACTAAAATAAAGAATTGAACTTGCATATTCATATTTCAAGCCTTGCGTATTTATATTCCAAGTCTTGCATATTTATTTTAAGCCTTGCATTTTTATATTCAAGTCTAGCATGTTTACTTTAAGCTCTCACTTTAATTTGTAATGAAAAACAAAAATGAAGTGCATAACATGTTTAAATTATGTCATCACTTAAAAGATCTTAGAGCTCAAAGACTTGCCCATTTTATCTCAAGTTAAAGTTTAACGAGGGAGCATTCTTTGAATGCATGATTTCGGCCATGAAGTGATGATGAACTTGGAATGAGTTTCATCTAGCTTCAAGGACCAAGAAGTCAAGTTTTAAGAAATCCTTTTAAAGCTCATAAATTTGTTTAAGTTTAAGACCAACAAGGTTCTATGAATTTAACACTCTTTTAAGGAGGGATTGAGTGGTCACTAACCTAAGGATATGTTTAGTCTCTTTGACATGATAAAATGGTTTGCAAAAGAGTTTTAGAAGTCTTGAAAATGATTCCAAGAGAAACTAGCAACTTATACGTTTTAGAAAATATCAAGTCATGCACCCTTTTGGAAACTTAATGTTTCGGTTCTTCCATGACGTGTTTGCTGCCATGTGATGATGTTTGATGTGTTTGAATGAGTAAAAAATTATGTATGATGAAATAGGAACAATTCTATGCAAGTTAGGGAAGAAACTAGCTTTCTAGGAAAACCGTAAAGTCAAAGTTTAGCATAGTTTTATCCCATTTAGTTATGGACACTGCCTAAACTGTTTTAATGGGAATATAATCAGATTAGGATTGATTAATCATGAAAAATTTGGTTACATTTGAAGTAGGAATGAATTTTGGCACCTATAGAGAAACTAGTGACTAGAAAACCGTAAAACCGCAATTCTAGAACCCTTAGAACATTTAATTCTTAGAATCTGTCCAGAAACCTTATAATGTAGAAAACATGGTTTATAATTAGTTCCTTTATGTAGGAATGACTCATAATTGGTTTAGGTTTAACTTATAGCGCCTTAGGCGAAGACAGAACCAAGAAAGGGTCTAAAACGCAAGTTCTAGAACCCCATAACCATAAGTATATAACACTGCCCCTAAGGAATGCTATTGTTCAGATTTAATAGAGAGCATAAATAAATGATAAGATTTGATAAGAGAGGACCCTTAGGTGCATAAACGTTTGGTAAGAGATGATAGATTAATTACATCACAAGTTTAAGACCCGTAAGGCTCAACGCATAAGATACCGTAGGATCAAGAGCATAATGGATTTTTAATGATTGCTTGTGAACACATGAGAATGACTTGAGCATAGCATACGCATTAGCTGAGCCCGGTCCTTGATTCCGGCAAACTGGTTAGGAGCATGCTATCCTTTAAGAATGTTAAAGCAATGACGTGATGATGCATATATTATGAGGAGTTTGACTATATGACATTGATGTCTTATGGTGATGTTGAATGGCTATGCATGCTCTATATGTTTGGTGGTATAAAGCAAGTTTGAAAGAAATCCGGTGTATGCCGTTACGCTGCCGAATTTCCTATCAAACTTGAGGATTTGAGAAAAGTTTGCGAAAACTCCTGGGTGACACCGGTTCGGCCGAGCACCCCCAGAACAGATGTGACATAACACTGAGACGCATTTCTCCCGCTACGGTGGGGAGGAAACAAATCCGTGAGGGTATTGACATTGAGCTTGCCAAAGCAGACAATTCACTGTGTACTAGATACCAGTAGAGCATTTCAAAGAAGGAAATGATCCTAAGATAGGTGATCCAAGAAAGTTATGTATACCCCCTCTATTAGCCCATATTAAATCTAGTGACTACTAGTTAGGATTGAGCTCATTCCTAGGCGATAGGTGAGATGTAGTTCGGTGACCAGATTATCGCCAGGCCGGTGAATCGGTTGGATTTTTGGTGGATATGTTAAGAGGGTGGTCTTTAAGAAAAAGAACTTAAGAGTTTTACTTACGAGAAAGATGTCACATGAAAAGTACTATGCCTTTTTTTTATGCCGCGTTTATGATTTATGTTTCCTTATGATGTGCCCAAGTATTACGACTTTCGTGATAATGTGCATATGGTATTGTCATGCATTCATCAAATATCTGTTGCATTCATGTCATTAAGACATACTAAAAGACACCCACTTCGGATAAATAGATTTGAAAAGCCTAAAACCAATCCTTAAGTATGTACACCTTTTTCGTAATTAAAACCGAAGTGGCTGGGGACGACGACGATGACACTTGTGTTAGAGTCGGGAATCCCTACTGAGAATCTTAATGAGTTTCTCATCCCTTCCTCTCCTTCCGTGTCGTCTCTAGATGAGGATTACAACGAGGTTCGTAATTTCTTCTGAGACTCGTGCTTAAGGATTACACTAGCAGACGGGGCAGAGAGTCGCTGCGGGAGAATAGATAGCTTAGCTTTTGGGTTGACACCTATCTAACCTCATAGGTGGATACGGATGACTTCACATATATGGGCATGTTTTGATGTAAATGATGGTACAATGATGTTAGTAGTCTATGTATCTATGAAGATGTGATGATATTATGATAGTTATGAGTAATACTATGTTTCATGATTATCAATGGTATGGTTACTTTTTCTTGCACGTTATGGTTATGATGAACGTTAGGTTAGTGCGCGGCTCACATTTTGCTTTCAAGCTTCAAAAAGAAAAATTTATTCGTATTTTCCGCTAAGTATTTTAATAAAAGGTTGTAAGGAATGAGACTAAAAGAGTAATAGACTAATGATTAACCTAAATATGTTCTAGAGTATTGGGTTAAAAATTAGGATGTTACAATTGGCATGACTCATCATGTTGCATCTATGCATTAAAACGCATGTTAAAATGAGTGGACCTCGGATAAATAACCTTTGGAACTTAAAAATTGAACAATATATGCATGCCCACTATTTTATAATCAAACCTGAGGTTCTTGAGGACGTTGATGATGACATATGTTAGGAGGTGTTTCCCTACTGAGTTTCTTATATAAGATTCTCATCCCCCTCTTTCTTCTTTCCATTACATCTTCAGAGGATGATGGCATCGTTCGTGATCTTCATTGATGCGCCTACGTGGGAGCTGCACTTCGACACAGCGCACCAATCATCTCACTTCGTTGGTCATTGTGTTGTCCGTCTTTTTGTATTTATGGGGCAGCCTTTTGTGCATCTGGTCTCCAGTTTCTGTTTCTCCCCCGTCTTTCCTTTTGGTGATGATCTCGTCTACGAGCGAGCTCGCCCTCGCATGGAGTGGACCTGCTGTACTCATCCTGCCACTTTTGCCATCCGTGACCATCCTGAGTACGTCTCATGATCTTCGTCGATGGACTCTTAATATGACCCCTCCAAGGACTCTGCCACTTAGGTTCTGTCCATTCGGTCTTCCCCCACTATGCCCATGGAGATAGGTGGAGGAAGCGAGACCATGGTGACTGAGCCGAATCGAGGGGTAGAGTGAGGATGATATCCCGCTGCAGGGCTCATGCTCGACCCTCTCTCCGTTTGGCCACACCGGCTGAACTAGCTCAGTCAGTCGGTTATGTTCCTCCCTCTTGGGATAGGTAGTAGCAGTAGAGAGCAGGCATTTTAGTGCACGAACGCTCATCTTGTATAGAATAGCCTTCTTTTACTTTTAGGTTATCTACTTTAACTGCACTAGAGTAGGCAAGGTTTCAGATTTATGTATTTTATGTTTTCAGATGTATTTGCATAGATGACTGTACTAATATTACCTTTTAACTCGATATATGATTAACTTCTATTATATATATACATGAGGGTTTGCTATGTTCGAGCTCTTGTGTTTCTTTTATTATATGTATGTCTACTCTTCTTTTCATACGAGATGAATGATATAGTTGTCCTTGACAACCCAATATAAGGATATGGGAGATTGGACACCATGTGTCGTAGCTCTAAGAGCATGTGTCCGAGCTCCGAGACATGTAGCCAAGCTTTGAAAAGATCGGACACCCTATGTCTGAGCTCTGAGACCATGTGTCTGAGCTTCGAGACCGATGGCCTAGCTTTGGAGGTTTGTGTCAAGGTCACCTGGCTTGTATTCCTAGTTCAGTACGGTAGGATTATCTCGGGCATGGCTCACGCTTTCACTTTTATCTTCAAAAAAAAATTTCTATCCATATTTTCACTAAGTCTTTTCTAAAGATTAAAAAGTTAGAATTGGAACAAAAGGGTTAATCTAATAATTAACTTGAACATGTCCCAAGCGTGTTGAGTTAAATATTAGGGTGTTACAAAGGTTATATATTTAGGTTGCCACTCAAACTAACCTACACTCAAGATTTCTTTGGATATATAATGAAACAAACTTTGAAAATCTTGAATGACTTCTTTCTAGGTTTTCTTCAAGAGCATATGATCTTTGAAGCGTAGAAAGAATATCTAATGTACAAGGAAATGATTTTCAAATAATGAAGAATAAACAGATGAAGGAAAAAATTGGTAGGATTTCAGCTCTATTTTTCAACGCTAAGTCTTGTTTCTTTGAGGAGCACAGCATCTCTATTTATAGAGGTCTTTCTTTGAGACCATTGCCTTGAATTAGATCTTCCAGGGATCTATTTGTGTCTTAGAAAGATAGTCTGTAAGTGTAGCCTTTTTGCTTGACAGATCAGCTTGCAGAATCCGTTGTGAGAGAAGAGGTTTCTAATGTTCTTCAGAATCTACTTCTTACTTTCTGAACCATGGTTTTTGAAATCTTTCTTCTAGAACATTTTGATAGTTTACTTCTAAGGTAGAAGAGATGATTGACGGATTCTAACATCGAGATGTGACTTATCCAAAAGTAAATTCATATTTCGAAATTCAAAATTTTCCCTCCTTCTTCTTGTTAAGAACATTGTTTTACTGAGAGTAAGCTTTCTGAACTTTGGTATCATTTTTATCACCTAAAATCTTGAGGATAAGAAAATGAACTTGCATTTCATGCTTATATTTCTTGTCTAGTATGTTTATATTTCAAGTCATCACCTAAAACTTAAAGATAAAAAATGAGCTTGTATTCTCATGTTTATTTTTAAGCCTTGCATATCATATTTATATTTCCATTGCCATCGCCTTATAATGCCAAAGATTAAAATGAGGCTTACATTAGTATATTTAAGTTTATGTCATCATCTAAATATCTAAAGCTCAAGACTTACCCCTTTCAACTTACATAGGAATTTCGATTCCATGGGCGTTTGTCTTTACAAGTATGTTTCAGTTACAAAGAATTAAGTTTTAAATTTTGATGTATTATTACTTTGAGGTTTCAAAAACTTGTGTCTTGCAATTTCCTTGAGAGAAATGGTAACTCTTAAAGTGTTAAAATATCATTTATGTAACACCCTAAAAATTAGTTAAAAATTAATTTGAGCTTTATTAGTTGTAATTTCAAAAATCTAAAAGTTTTAACAATGATGAGGATGATTTAACGGATTTGTAAAAAAAAATATGAATAGTAACCTGCGGGTCCCATCGGTTCGTCGAGACAGCCAAAGCCCTATAATTGGGCCCCGGAGATATCTGAAATTTAGAAATTATAAGATTATGGTTAGAAATAGGGAGAAATAAAGATTTTATACCCGAAATTATTTTTCGGGCAATGTTTGATTACCCGGGTACACTATTTTACCCTTTCGGTAAGATTTCGGTGTGCGATTTTTAACGCCGAAAGATAAAGGGTAATGTATATCCATTTTGACTTAGTGAATGGCTAAGATCTAATCTTGCATTACAAGATTAAATCTTAGCCATCCATTTTTCTCCTTAGATTAAAGCTTATCTACTTATAATATATAATATATACCTATTTATTACAAGATTAACACAACTCCAAGCTTCGAAAAGAAGCCACACCTTCGGCCATATCCTTGCAGTAGCTCCATCCTCCATTTTCAAGAGCTTCCTCTTGATTTCAAATTCCAAAAACATTAGCCTAGAGTTCATAAAACCACAAAGTTCCTTCACAAAACTTGTTCTACACCTCAAACCCTACAAATCTAACCAATTGAAATCTCAAATCCTCACCTTAATACCTCACTTCCCCACTGCTTAAGGAAGGTTTAGGATTGAAATTTGTGTCTTGAAGTGAAGGGAGATCACTTAGAACATCTTTTGAAGTATCAAGCTCAAAAGCTTTCAAAGTAGGGTTTCCTTTGGTCTTTTCTTTCCAATTTTATGCTGGAATTTTCTGATTGTGTTTGGTCCAAATTTTCAGGATATATTGGTTCATAATATGACGATATTGATGTGTTAATTTTGGTGGAGTGTTTAGGGTTGTGAAAAAATCATTTTTATCAAAAGAGATTTTGAGTTGGTTTGCTGGATTTTTGGATTTCAACAGGGCAAGTGTTGTTCATGAATTTTCTGGTGTAATTGTGTTCATTTTTATGAGCTATAAAAATTATATGTTGAATTTAACATCCTAAGACAACCCCAAGATTTTTCTTGCATCTTGTTATGGACTTTCTCTACTTGAAAAAAATTCATAATTTTTGAACATTGTTACTGGAAAATCCTGGTTTGAAGCAAGCAGGGAATTTTGTTGAATTTTCTGATATATTTAGATATATTGGATTCAGCTGAAAATTTTATGGGATATAGCTAACATGTTAGGAAGTCTCTAGTAAAAAACTTTGGAGCCATTCTAGGCACTTTTTTTATGTTTAAAAATTCATGAATCAAGATTGTAACTTTGCTGGCTGGATTATGGGAACTGAAGCTGTGATTTTGTATAATTTTGTTATCATAGCAAATGATTGAATTATCCTTTGAAATTTTTACAGGTGCTTATAACATCTCGAATTATAACCACGATTTTTATTCTGAATTGATTCAATCATTTGCTAGGGTTAAAAATTATGAGATTTGGTTTTGAGCTGAGTATAAGTGGTTTCTAACCCCTGAATTTGTGGCATTTTGTTATTATACTTATGGAACTCTTTTTACTCCAAAATTTTCAGAGAACCTTGGGGACATATTGAATTGTCTTTGGGAATTTTTATAGCATTGAATTTGATGGTTTGAAATGCAAAATAAATTTTGCTAAGAATAAGTGAAATCTGCCATTATGCTGAAAATGAATTGATACTTTGAATTGATGAAATAATGGCATCTTGTACTAGTATGACATGAGTACATGAATATGAATATGAATAATTGAGCATGTGAGCTTATTGATAAGGTTGGCACACATAGATATGAATGCTTATCACAATTGCTCATATATGAAAGGAAAGCATAAGATTATGTTTCTTGGGCTGGAGAAAGTAAATCCAGTTTATCAGGGAAAGTAAACCTGACTACCCAGAAAAGCATAAGATTGATAATCCTTGGGCTGGAGAAAGTAAATTCGGTTTGTTGGGAAAAGTAAACCTGACTACCCTTGAATTGAGTCGGGGAAAGTAAACCTGGCTAGGAATAGGTCTGTGTGAGAATTGGAGAAAGTAAATCCAATGATCATGTATAGGAATGAGCTCAGTCCTAAAAAGCAGTATATTACCCATTATTGCCATGCTAGGGATGGCAATACGTAACGCACAGACATGACAAGATTAGTCAAGGGCCAAGGCAAGTTTAAGAAGTAAACTTTCTAAGAAATCCTTTGTCTTATATGCCGAGTAAAGAAATTTAGTATCGATATTGAAACCAATATATTTAAGTGGAAAGTTAGTAGCATATGATGTTGAGTAGTATGGTATATGTACATTAAGTGATTGAATGTTAAAAGTAACCCACTTCGGAACTATGATGTGGAACTTTAAAAATAAACCGTTATTATATAATGCATGACCACTTTTTCTTAATAAACCGAAGTGGCTGGGGCGATGACGATGACATTATGATTGTATATTTGGTGGAGTTACCCTACTGAGAATTGTATAATTCTCACCCCTATGTTTTTGTGTTCCCATGTCGTCTCCAGGTTGACGCAGAAAATCAAGAAATTGCTATGCCAAAGAACTCGGAAATGCAATAGTGTAGTAGTCAATGCTTTTATTATGTTGTATTTAGTGGAATGAATATGTATGTAAATATGTTAGAGGACAAAGGTGTGTTAAAGCTCATAAAAGAGCTTCCTTTATGTACTGAACTTTGTATTAAATAAATATTTTGGTTTCATTGCTGTATATTTTGGTAGACTTATGACCTAGTTATCTCGCGAATCAATCAAAATGACTATAGATATTTAAGAAAGGTCCGCTAATTTATAAGTAACAACTCTTGAGTATGATGTCATGACTTAAGGATGACGTTGTACTTGGGAGGATGTTACAATTTACATAATCAAAACCTTATTAATGAATCCTCTAATTTTGCTACTAACCAAAGGGTATTTACTTATATTTCCAAAAGGGATAAATTTGCCTTTAAGAATGTTCCATGACTTAGAATTAATTTTGAGTAGAACTAGTTACTAGAAATGCATTTTTACTACAACTTTTAATGCTTTTGGAACTTAAAATTTGGATTCTATTCAAGCATTTTCAGATTTATTACATGCTGTTTGGATTGGGTTAAATGTGTGAAAAATTACTATTAATGTTGTCATAATCATTCTTGACACTTTAGGCAAGACTAGTAATTGAAAAGGATGAAAAACGTGACTTCTAGAGCTTTCTAAAAACTAAAATTATAGATTCTATTTCAGCATGTTTAGAATTGGTAGAAATGTGTTTTATTATGTGTATATGTGTAAGAATCATTAATAAATAGTTTAGGAATTAATTCTAGTATCTTAGGAAAAGCTGTTAATAAGAGGGTAAAAAATGTAACTCCTAGAATGCCGAAATTGTGTAATTTCAAATACTGTCCTGATCTATCCAGCATTCATTGATAATGTTCCTGAGGTTAAAAATTAGTGGAAATCATTGTAATTGATCCCTTAGAGGCATAAAAGAATAATCACAAAAGTTAGGATTACCCTGACTTGTAGTTTGACCGTTTAAAGGCTAATGAGCATTTATCGATCACTTGAGAGTAAAGAGATAAATGACATTTGCGATGATCATTGGTGCATTGTGTATATATGTATACCTTGTGAGCATGACATATGTATTTGCTGAGTACGGTCCTTGATTCCGGCATACTGGGTAGGAGCATGTTTGACATGCTTGGTGAAATATTTTATGATGAATTATATTCATGATTGAGACATTTAAGAATTTGATATGCATGATTTATGTATTTTTATGAGTTTGAAATGATTAAAGATAAGTTGTGATGACAATTACAATTATATACTCATAACATGCTAAGATTAAGATGACATAAAGTGCATGGAAATGATCCTTTAGACACCCCGAATTAAAGGTTATGAAAGGTGATCCAAGTAAGTTGTATGCTCATAATAAGAAAGGTATGGAAGTGATGTGTTTCTCCCCCTCTTTTACCCCATATTAAATTTAGCGACGACTAATTAGGTCGAGCTTATCCTAGGCGATCGGTATATTGGTTGGTTATGGTGTTAATTTTAAAATCGTCGGGGAAGGCGTGTAGGTTGGATTTGGTGTTAACGTAAGAGGGTGGATTAATGAAAAAGAAACTTAAGAATTCATTCATGAGAAAGTAAATTATCATGGGTCCTCTTGCCTTACTATGCATGTTAAAAGATGTTTGACTCATTGCATTTGTCCCATCATGTCTTCATTTATTTGTCATAGCTTTAGTTCTCTAACTTATCTTTTGTTATGAACTTACACATTATTAATTCATGTTATGAGTAGGGCTATATTATTTGCATGTGTTACTAATACACTAAGGCATTGCCATGCATACATGAGATACCTATTACATTCATACATTAAGATTCATGTTAAAAGATACAGGCCTTGGTTAATGGTATTTGGAACTTAATAAATGAATCTTATTTATGCCCACTACTTTCATAATGAAACTCAAGGTTCATGGGGATGATGATGACATCATGTGTGTGGAGATGGAAACCCTACTGAGATTCTTATATAAGTGTAATGCCCAAATTTTTTCTGTCCCATGTACAAATGACCAAAATGCCCCTGAGGTCATTTTACTAGGAAAATGAGGATAGCTGGCTCCGACCTCCTCAAAGGATGTTTTGATGTTGAACAGGGACTATGTGTGCTATGTGTGTTAATAGAGCAGAAAAATCTCATTTTTTGAGTTCCCGCACGCAAATTACCAAAATACCCTTGTAGCTAATTAACACAGAATTAATTTCCAACTGGACCCGGACTTTGCTTGGGAGTTTGAAATGTCTTTTTTAAGGGATGTCTAATGTCTATCTAAGCCCGGGTAGTACTGGGGAGTTTTTGTGAAAAATTACCATTTTGCCCCTAATTAAAGGCATAATAAGCTTAATAGCATGATTAACAAAACCTAAGTCATATTAGGCTCTAATTAAAGATTCATTAATTTTAATAATTAATCTAAAGTCAAAAATAATTAATTGAGGTTAATTAGGGCCTAAGATTGCATAAAGAACCAAAATCCCTTTCTTAATCCAAGACTTTATGTCATATTTCATTGAATAGCATTTTTTTTCTCTCCAATTCCCTAATTTAAGGAAACCATAGATGTGATTGAGAATCTTGATTTAAATAGGTTTGACTCCATTAAATAAGCAAGAACACTCATTAACCATGGCTTGAGTGTATTTAATTACTCATTTTCTTACCTAAACACTTATTTACAAACTCCTAATCAAAGGCCTAATCAAAGATACTCCTAAACCCACATTAAAGTGAGATATTTTTCCTCCCCATCCCCTTAATGAAAATGGCACTTACCCCCTCCATTTAATCTATCACATGTTGAATTTATCTCTGACACACTCAAAGGAAACCATACCCAAACCCATACCTAACTATTCCTCCACCACTCCATGACATGATGCATACAAAGGAGATATTTTTCCCTCCCTTTTCTCTCCATGGCTATGGCCACTCCTCCTCCTCTCATCCTCTCATATTGTATTTTCTCTATAAATAGGCACCCAAGAAAGCTTGCAAGAACCTTTGCTCATTCTTGCAACTTTAAGTTTTCTTTCTTTGCTCTAAAGAGTTCTTCTTCTTCTTCTTTATTCTTCGAGAAACCATCACATCTTAACCCCAAACCACCACACAACCACCATCAACCTTCCCTAAAACACTTAACCTTCCCACTTCCAAAATCAAAACTCAAGACACATTTTCCTTCCCTTTCCTTTTCTTCTTGGCCAAACCCCCATTTGAACTCCAAGGAAGAATTTTTCTTCTCATCTCTTTTCAAGACCAAGTTCTTTTCATTCATCAAGAAAAACATCTTTGGTAGGGAGTTATTTTAAAGTTTTCATTCTTTTCTTTTGTATCATTCTTGGATTGGAATGTTGAAATGTTGGTTCTCTCCTTCTCCTCTTTATTTTCGGTTTCATGTTTTCCTTTTTCTTTCCTTTCTTTTTCAACCATGATGGCCTTATGGATCAAGAGTCATGGCTTGATGATGAGGATCTTTGATGTTGGTTGCAAAACTATCATTTGCTTGACCTCTAAAGCTTAAGATTTCACTTCGAACAGTTCTTAGCAAATGAAAATGTTATTTGGTTTTCTTTGATGATTTTTGCTTTGAGCAAAATGGAATAATATGTTTATATTATCACTTAACTATTCAAAGTTCAAGACTTACCCCTTTCAACCTTAAAGTTGATCGGTGTTTTAGAGTGGTTACTCTAAATAGGAGTCTTGAGCATAAAGCTTAAAAGGAATAAATGCACATGCATTCATGTTTATTTTCCAAGGTATCACTTAAGTCTTAGAGGCTTGCATTCTTATGTGTGTGTTACTTAACTATTTAAAGTTCAAGACTTACCCCTTACAACCTTAAAGTTGATCAGTGTTTTAGAGTTGTTACACCAAATAGGAGTCTTAAACTTAGGACTTGAAGAAATAACAAATGGAAATGCATTCATATTTATATTTCAAGTCTTTGCATATCATATTTACTTCCAAGTTATCACCTAAAGCTTGAAGATAAGAAAATGAACTTGCATTTCAAGTTTATATTTCTTGTTTAGCATGCTTATATTTTAAGTCATCACCTAAACTTTAAAAGATTAAAAATGAGCTTGCATTCTCATATTTATATTCAAGCTTTGCATATCATATTTATATTTCTCTTGCCATTACCTTATAATACCAAGATTAAAATGAGACTTGCATTTGCACGTTTAAGTTTATGCCATCACCTAAATAGTCCAGAACTCAAGATTTACCCCTTTCAACTTATATAGGAATTTCGGTTCCATGGACATAAGTCTTTACAAATATGATTGGTTTGTAAGGAACAAGGTTTTAAGAATTGGTATATTATTGTCTTGGGGTTTTAAAGCTTGTGTGTTATTATTTTCTTTGAGAAATTTGTTAGTTCCTAAAGGGTTGTAACATGACTTACATGACCAAAATCCTTTTGTTTAGCTCCCTGATTTTTGCTACTTGTAACATTCTAATTTTTAACCTAATACTCTAGAACATATTTAGGTTAATCATTAGTATATTACTCTTTTAGTCTCATTCTTTGTAACCCTTCATTAAAATACTTAGCGGAAAATATGAATAAATTTTTCTTTTTCAAACTTGAAAGCAAAACGCGAGCCGCGCGCTAACCTAACGTTTGTCATAACCATAACGTGCAAGAAAAAGTAACCACACTATTCATAATCATGAAACATAGTATTATACATATCAATCATAATATCATCACTTCTTCATAAAAACATAGATTACTAGCATCATTGTACCATCATTTACATCAAAACATGCCCATCTATGTGAAGCCATCCTTATCCACCTATGAGGTTAGATAAGTGTCAACCCAAAAGCTAAGCTATCTATACTCCCGCAGCGACCCTCTGCTCCGTCTGCTAGTGTGACCCTTAAGCGCGAGCCTCAGAAGAAGTCACGAACCTTGTTGTAATCCTCGTCTAGAGACGACACGGAAGAAAAGGAAGGGATGAGAAACTCATTTAAGATTCTCAGTAGGGATTCCCGGCTCTAACACTAGTGTCATCGTCGTCGTCCCCAGCCACCTCGGTTTTAATTATGATGCATAAGGATTGGTTTTAGGCTTTACAAATCTATTTATCCGAAGTGGGTCTCTTTTAGTATGTGTTTTAATGACATGAATGCAACAGATATTTGATGAATGCATGACAATACCATATGCACATTAACACGAAAGTCGTAATACTTGGGCACATCATAAGGAAACAAGAATCATATATGTGGCATAAAGATGCATAGTAATTTTCATGTGATATCTTTCTTATAAATAAAACTCTTAAGTTCTTTTTCTTAAAGATGACCCTCTTAACATATCCACCAAAAATCCAACCGATTCACCGGCCCGGCGATAATCTAGTCACCAAACTACATCTCACCTATCGCCTAGGAATGAGCTCAATCCTAACTAGTCGTCACTAGATTTAATATGGGCTAATAGAGGGGGTATACATAACTTTCTTGGATCACCTATCTTAGGATCATTTCCTTCTTTGAAATGCTCTACTGGTATCTAGTACACAGCGAATTGTCCGCTTTGGCAAGCTCAATGTCAATACCCTCACAGATTTGTTTCCTCCCCACCGTAGTGGGAGAAATGCGTCTCAGTGTTACGTCACATCTGTTCTGGGGGTGCTCGACCGAACCGGTGTCACCCAGAACCTTTCCTAGGGGTGCTCGGCCGAACCGGTGTCACCCAGGAGTTTTCGCAAGCTTTTTCTCAAGTACTCAAGTTTGATGGGAAATTCGGCAGCGTAACGGCGTACACCGGATTTCCATCAAACTTGCTTTATGCCACCAAACATATAGAGCATGCATAGCCATTCAATACCAACATAAGGCATCATAATCATCGTATGCATCATAAGCATCATAATATCATAATTTTGCATAACGCATCATGGCGTGAGCATCAACACTATATACTCTCATAAGAGATCACATGCTCAAGTTGTTCTCATAATAAAACATACACTTGCATGAAACATTAAAGCTCATTATGCTCTTAAGCCTATGGTGTCTTATGCTTTGACCCTTACGGGTCTAAATCTTGAAAACTAATTACGCTATCATCCGTTTTTATCCTTTTATGCACCTATAGGCTCACAACTAATAATCATTACTAATATTTATGTTCGTCAACGAATCCGGGCAGCCTTACATTTTAAGGGCAGAAATTACATCTTGTGATTACGAGGGTTCTAGAAACTACGTCTTAGACCCTTTCTCGATTCCGTTTTCGCCTAAAGCGCTAGAAATTAAATTTAAACCAATTATGAAGTATTCCTAAGCCTTTGAACTAATTATAAACCATGTTTACTACATTATAAGGTTGCTGGACAAATTCTAAAAATTAAATGTTCTAGAATTGCGGTTTTTATGGTTTTCTAGTTGCTAGTTTCTCCATAGGTGATAAAATTCAATTCTAATCCAAATGTTACCAAGTTTTTCATGTCTAAACAATCCTAATCTGATTATGTTCCCATTAAAACAATTTGGATAAGTTCCAAAAACAAATGGGTCTAAACTATGTTAAATTCTAGCTTTACGGTATTTCTAGTTAGCTAGTTTCTTACCTATCATGCATAGAATCGTTTCTACATCATCATGTGATATTTTCACATCAAAACATCATCATACAGCCACAAGCTCATCATGACAGTACCGAAAACATCTAACTTCAATAAGAGAACTAAATTGACATCTCTAGGTACATAAGTTAACTAGTTTCTCTTGGAATCAAATTAGAATTTCTAAAACTCTTTGCAAATCATTTTAATTCATCAAGAGGCTAAGAGAAGCCTTAGGTCGGTGTCCAAAATGTATTTCATCTTCTAAAAGGGAATAAAGTCATATCTCATGATAACATAACCTTGTAAAGATTTGTAAAGTTTTAAGAAAAACTTAGAACATAGACTATTAGTCCTTCTGGCTAGATGAAAACTCATTGCAAGTCCATCATCACTACTTGGCCGAAAACATGCATTCAAAGAATGCATTCACATTAAACTTTAACTTGAAATGAAATGGGCAAGTCTTTGAGCTCTAGGTTCTTAAGTTATGACATAAAATAAACGTGTTCATGCTTTTCATTTTTAATCTTGCTTACAAAATAAAGTGATGACTTAAAGTAAATATGCAAGGCATAAACTTAAACGTGCAAGCTTGAAAGTAAATATGCAAGGTTCAATTCTTTATTTTAGTGCTCTTGGCCCAACAACAATCGACTTTAAGGCCGAAATAGAAAAGCATTCGAGAAATTAATTAGGTGATAATGCAAGTTCAATTCTTTATTTTAGTGCTCTTGGCCCAACAACAATTGACTTTAAGGCCGAAATAGAAAGGCTTTGAGAATTAAATTAAGTGATTATGCAAGTTCCATTTTAATCTTTATGTTCTTAGGTGATAGCTTGAAAGTAAAGGTGCATAGCAAGAATGTAAATATAAATGCAAGCATAAAATAAATTATGCAAGTTCATTTTATCTTTCTAGAGCTCTTAACAAGACTTTAAAGGAACTTAAACCTTAACCCAAACTCATCAAACCAAGATCAAGTAAAGTCTAGAGTCCTTAGAACTCAACATAACATTTTTAGAAAATCAAAACATTTAGCATGTAAAAGAAAAGGAAGTGGCTGAAACTTCAAGAAGGAAAAAGAATATTTTAAAACTCTAGGGTCCATGATCTTGATGATATATTAACACCAACATCATGAGACCTCATCATTGAGTCCTTAAAACCATTTTGAAACATCACCAAAGATAAAGTTCTCAAGAGTTCAAGAAATGAAGAACTAGAAACATTTTTGCTCAAGAACAAAGATCAAGCTCTAGAGTTTGTTTCAAGTGATGAACATCATCATGAAACTCTCATCATCAAGCTCTCATTTCTCTATTCTCAAGGGCTCATGGCCGAAACGAGAGAGAAAAAGGAATAGAGAAGAAGTTCTAAAAAGAAAACAAGAGAAACCATAAACATTAAGCTTTAAAGAAGAACATTCATGAAAAGAAATCCCTACCTAAGGTATGTCTCTTGGAGAATGAACAAGGCTTGGTCTTGAGAGGAGAATGGAAGAAAAATCTTCCCTTGGGCTTGAAGGAAGTTTCGGCCAAGAGAGAAGAAAAAGAAAGGATGTTGTGCTTCTTGAGTTTGATATTGAGAATGATATGGCTAAGTGTTTTAAGGAGGATTTAATGGTGGTTGTGTGGTGGTGGAAAGGATGAAGAAGATAAGAAGAAGAAAGAACTCTTGAGTTCTTTGAAAGAAAAGAAAGAAACCAAGACATTCTTGAAAACTCAAAGCTAGCAAATGAAGTAAAGGTTCTTACAAGTTCATTTGCATGTGTATTTATAGAAAAACAACCCAAGGGTGAAGGAATGGAGGGGGTGGTCGAAATTGAGGAAGGAAAGGAAGGAAATATCTTCATCAAATGGTCATTCAAAGGCATGGTTCAAGATATGGTGAGGTATGGCCTAAAACATGGTGAAGTATGGCTAGGTATGCTTCAAAGCATGGTCCTAGGTATGGCTCAAGACATGGTGTGGTATGGGTGGCCATGAGGGAGGTATGGGTGGCCATGCCTTTCTAGAAGGACTTGGGGAACAAGTTGTTCCTTAATTGTGGGTTAGGATGTGTGTTTAGGTGTAGCTTTGATTAGGCTTAGGATTAGGAATTTGTAAGTAAGTGTTTAGGTGAGGTAATGATTAATTAGAGGCTTGCTACTACTACCCGTGAATCCATGAGCTTACCACTAAACAAATTACATTTCATAAGATTTATTTTCTTAAGTATCCTTTCTTTATGTACGCTTTTATCATTTGCACAAAAATTCTCTTAAAATCTGTTGAATATGTATAATGCCTTTTTTTAACTTTTATGAGATATTTCCCGTAACATTTGGTATACTGTTGGGATGTTTTTTCTGCCAAGTCTACTAGGTTTTTTATATATTTTATACCATCTGAATTTCTGTTACATCTCTTAGTTAACAATAATTCTTATCAATTTTCCAACAATTGAACCAAGTTCCATGCAATGGATTTTAAGCTATTTCTACTATGAATCATCATTCCTTGGACAATAATTTCTCCTAAATTTTCAACAATACAAGCCAAGTTTTGCTGCCACTTTTCAAGCTTTGATTAATATTTATAGCAAGATCATAGAACCTAAGAATTAATGCTGTAAAATTTCTGCACAAAAAATTCCAACACCTACCCACTTAGAGCACCTATTATATCATACAAACCAACAACTAATGCTGTAAATATTTCAGTTAATAAAATTCCAGCACCTATTATATCACATAACACAAGAATTAATGTTGTAAGGATTCAACACATAAAATTCCAGCACACCAAAAATTCCAACACACAAGATTTCATCATAGTCCAAGCACTTATAAATTCTGCAATAAAATTTGAGGTTCCAATATACATAATCTCATCACAACTCCATCTAACATGAATTCTAAAATTTGGCTTCAAATTTTTCAGCAACATAACCACAAAAATTCAAGCACTTATCTTGGCAAAATAGTTAAACATCATGAAGTAAAAGACTAGAATAATTTTCCTACCTCCCTCCAAGCTTTTCTCTAGTTTTTCCTTTCCAATCAACCTCAAAACCCCTCTATTTCAGCACCTTTGTGCACTGATATGAGGAGCAAAGTGCAGGGGGAAAAACAAGTTTTTGATTTAAGTTTGATGAAGAGGATGTGTTCTTGAACTTAGTTTAAATGTATGTCTAAGTGTATCATTGAAGGACTAAAAGGTTTCATTGAGTTTCATGAAGAAAAAATGGAAGAAAGTGAAGGCAAGAAGAAGAAAACATGCTGTAACACCCCGATTTCTCTGTCCGAGGGAAATGACCAAAATGCCCCTGAGGTCATTTCCTGACCCGAACTCGAGGGTAACCAACTCGGTCGTCCTCGAAGGGTCAACTCAATGTTTGAAGGGGATTAAATGGCCCTTGAATGCTTTCGGAAGCGAAAATTTCGTTTTCCGCAGTTTCGGGTCAAAATGACCAAAATACCCCTATAGCGTTTTACGCGGGTAAAGGTGCCGTTTGAGCCCTAACTTTCCCAGAGGTTTAAAAACATGTTTTCATGTGTCTAGAGGTCTCTGTTCAAGTCCCGGTGGTCCCGGGCAGTTTTAGTGCAAAATTACGATTTTGCCCCTAGAATAGTGTTTTTGAGCTTAATGACGTAATTAAGCAAACCTAAGCAATATTAGGCTCTAAACAAAGATTAATTTATTTCCCTAATTAATCTAGAGTCAAAATAATTTATTAAAGTTAATTAGAACCTAAAATTGCTTAGATTAAACATTAAATCCCTTTTTAGAACTCAAGACTCCTAGTCTTGGAATCTTGAATAGTGTTTTCTCTTTCCAATTCCTTAAATCAAGGAAATGTGTCTAGAGTTGTTTAGACTCTAAATTGAGGATTTAACTCACTAATGGTGCAAGACCACTCCTTAATTATGTCTAGACCACCTTAATTACCCATTTACCTTACCTAAACACTTTCTTACAAATTCCTAATCTTAAGCATAATCAAAGATACACCTAAACACAACTCTAAACCACCATTAAAATGCAAACTAATCCTCCCCTTGGCTGCAACATGGCCAAACAGCCCACTCCCCATTGACCACATGTTTAATTATTTTCTCACTCAAAGAACCATGCTTGAGGCCATACCTTGAACCATACCTCACCATACCTTAAGCTATACCTCACCATGCCTCAAGAACACATTATCTCACCTCATGGAACACATGGAACCCTCCAATTCTGCACCTCTTGGCCGAAAATGCATCAGCCCATTCACACCCTCCATTTGTTTCATTTCTCTATAAATAGAATGCCTTGAGGAGCTTGCACCACTTTTAGATCATTTGCTAAGTTTAGGAAACACTCAAAGCTTTTCTTTTCTCTCAAAGTTCTAGTGCTCTTCAAGTTCTTCAAGCTCTTCAAAGTTCTTCATCTTCTTCATCTTCTTCTTCCATCTTCAAGTTCACCACATCAAGTAGGGATTTTCTTTCATGTATTCTTTTCTTTAAAGTTCTTGTTTCAAGCTTGATGATTCATAGTTTCTCTTGTTTCTCTTTAGAACTTCATTTCCACTCCTTTTTCCTTGTCATTTTCGGGCATAGGCCTTGAAGAACAAAGGAATGAGAGCTTGATGATGAGAGTTTCATGATGATGTTCATCACTTGAAACAAACTCTAGAGCTTGATCTTTGTTCTTGAGCAAAAATGTTTTTAGTTTTTCCTTTCTTGAACTCTTGAGAACTTTAGCTTTGATGATGTTTTAAAATGGCTCTATGAACTCAATGATGAGGACTCATGATGTTGATGTTAATATATCATCAAGATCATGAACTCTAGAGTTTTAAAATGTTCCTTTTTCTTCTTGAAGATTTCGGCCATTTCCTTAATTTTTCTAAGCTTCATGGTTTGATTTCCTAAAAATATTATGTTGAGTTTTAAGAACTCTAAGCTTGACTTTACCTTGGTTGGATGAGTTTGGGTTATGGTTTAAATTCCTTTAAAGTCTTGTCAAGAGCTCTAGAAATGATAAAATGAACTTGCATAATTTATTTTATGCTTACATCCATATTTACATTCTTGCTATGCATCTTTGCTTTCTAGCTATCACTTAAGAACATAAAGATTAAAATGGAACTTGTATCATCACTTAATTTAATTCTCGAAGCCTTTCTATTTCGGCCTTAAAGTCGATTGTTGTTGGGCCTAGAGCACTAAAATAAAGAATTGAACTTGCATTATCACCTAATTAATTTCTCGAATGCCTATCTATTTCGGCCTTAAAGTCGATTGTTGTTGGGCCAAGAGCACTAAAATAAAGAATTGAACCATGCATATTTACCTTCAAGCTTGCATGTTTAAGTTTATGCCTCGCATATTTACTTTCAAGCTTGCACGTTTAAGTTATGCCTTGCATATTTAATTTTAAGTCATCACTTTACCTTGTAAGCAAGATTAAAAATGAAAAGCATGAGCACGTTTAGTTTATGTCACAACTTAAGAACCTAGAGCTCAAAGACTTGCCCATTTCATTCCAAGTTAAAGTTATATGTGAATGTATTCCTTGAATGCATAATTTCGGCCAAGTAGTGATGATGGGCTTGCAATGAGTTTTCATCTAGCTACTAGGACCAATAGTCTATGTTTTAAGTTTTCCTTAAAGCTTTACAAATCTTTATAAGGTTATGTCATCACAAGTTGTGATTTTATTATCTTTTAGGGGATGGAATATGTTTTGGTCAGTGACCTAAGGCTTCACTTAGCCTCTTGATGAATTAAAATGTTTTGCAAAGAGTTTTAGAAGTTCTAGATTGATTCCAAGAGAAACTAGTTAACTTATGTACCTAGAAATGTCAATTTAACTCTCTTATTGAAGTTAAATGTTTTCGGTCCTGATATGATGAGTGTGATGTGGTATGATGATGTTTTGATGTGTTGGAATGTGTGAAATATCATATGATGATGTAGAAGCGATCCTATGCATGATAGGTAAGAAACTAGCTAACTAGTAATACCGTAAAGTTAGAATTTAACATAGTTTTGACCCATTTGTTTATGGAACCTTTCCAAACTGTTTTAATGGGGACATAATCAGATTTAGATTGTTTAGACATGAAAAACTTGGTATCATTTGAGTTAGAATTGAATTCTAGCACCTATGGGGAAACTAGTAACTAGAAAATCGTAAAAATGCAAATGTAGAACTCTTAGAACATTTAATTTTCTGGATTCTGTCCAGCACCCTTATAACATGGTAAACATGATCAATAATTAGTCCTTAAGCACAGGAATGCCTCATAATTGATTTAGATTTAATATATAGCGCCTTCGGCGAAAACGGAACCAAGAAAGGGTCTAAAACGTAAGTTCTAGAACCCCGTATTCACATGTTAGGATTTCCACCCTATGCCATTCAGATTTAAAAGTAAAATGAGAGGATTATGAATGATGTTTAATTATGAGCCGTAGGTGCTTAAAATATGAACGACGGATGTAGAGAACTATATCTCAAGATTAAGACCCGTAAAGGTCAAAGCATAAGCTACCGTAAGGGTAAGCGTTTGAATATTTTATGATGATGCATGAAGTATGCTAATGATGATGATGTTATTCATATGAGGAATTTATGAGGTTATATGTTTATGTGGCATAAAGCAAATTTGGAAGGAAATTCGGTGTAATGAATGTTGTGCCGCCGAATTTCCGACAAATTTGGGGACTTAAAGAAATTTTGAAAATTAAGGTGCTAAGATGGGTTCTAGGATGACACCGGTTCGGCCGAGCACCTCCATAGGACTCATGTGACATCGGTACCATTTTATACTCTTAGGTGACACCGGTTCGGCCGAGCACCCCTAAGAGTTTTGCCCCCTAACCCGTACTCAGATAGTCGGGATTTATGATTTATGATACGCTTATCGTTAAGTGGTAAGTAAGAAATAGTGATGACTAGTTAAGGTATGAGCTCATAACCTAGATGTATGACACGTTCTGGGTGACACCGGTTCGACCGAGCACCCCCAGTTCGATTGTCTTTTAGGGTGGCCCATGAGGAAGAGAAGTTTCATGATTATGATTATGTCACTAAGTTTTGTCCCATATGAATGTTACTATTGCCACTTTATGCCACCAAGAATGATGATGCTTGATGTTATGTTTTATGTGTGTGCATTAGGTAGTGCCATGCATACATTTTCTAATATGTTGCATCCATGACATTAAGATCATCCTAAAATGAATGGACCTTGGCTAAAATATATTTTAAAGTTTAAAATGAACCTAATACATGCTCAGTCACTTTGAATAAATAAACCCAAGGTTCCTGAGGACGTAGATGATGACACCTAGGTAGTAGGAGGCCCTAGTGAGATTCTTTAGCAAGATTCTCACTCCTCTATCTCTTTCTTTCCGCCACGTCTTGAGATGGCGACGTTCGTAGTGTTCGTGGACACCCGAGCATGGGAGGTGCACTATGACCGGCTCACGGGTCATACCATTTTGAGGGCGCGGTGCGGGTTTTCATGTACGTAGGGCGCCCGCCGCTCATCCGTGCACACCCATCGCTTCTCCCGATCGCACCCTATGGCGACGGCGAGCGGTTTTTGAGCGTCTTGGCGTCGCGCATGACGAGAGAGTGCTTCGCATGCACACCGCCGCCTTAGCCATGCGAGACTATCCCGATTACGTGCCCCGGACCTACTTCTCGGAGACCGACCCGTCCGAGGACCCGCCTACTCATCCGTATAGCGAGAGCTCTGCCCTCTCCACCATTGATGAGGAGGCGGTGAAGATACCGTGACTCAGCCCCGACTTGCACGACGACCGGAGATGCGGCCACACCGCGGGGGTCACTCTCGATCCCCGTTCCGCCTCTTTACGCTCGAGGAGCTCGCACAGTTTCCCGGATACTTGCCTCGTTCACGAGACGGACGTCAGTAGGAGGTGACGATCGACCGATGGAGTACCCGGTTAGAGCACACACCACTTAGATGGGGATAAACCTTCTTTTGTTTAGAGGTTATCCTATTAGGTGCACTCGGGTAGGGGAGTAGATTATGCTCATGTTTTATGTTGTATTTTCTTTTATGCATTTCCCCTGTACTAAACTAAGTCCCACACTTATAAGTGGGTAAATTATATATATATGAGATGATATCCAGTGATGTTCATGTTGTGCCTCATGTTATGATGTTGTGAGATAATTGTTTCACTTTACATGGTGTACCGCTTATCGCATCACGCGGCTCTCACTTTGTTTTTCAAAAAAAAATTACCCGTATTTTCCGCTAAGTAATTCAAAGTTAAATGAGAACTATGAAGTAACAGACTAATGATTAACCTAAATATGTTCTAGAGTATTGGGTTAAAAATTAGGATGTTACACATGCTCTGTGTCTAACCGAGAAGGAAAAATGAAATTTTCCTTGCCTTTTCCTTTTTTATAACTTACTAACATGGAGAGAAAGTAAAGGAATTTCTATTTGCAGATCAATTTGCCTTTTATCAGTATTAGAAATATTTATATTTATTTGATTATTATAAGTAAAAATTTATTTAAGATATGATAATATCCATTAATTAGGCCAATCTCGATGTTTCAGTATACTGGTTATCACCATTTCAGTGTACCGGTTCTTATTATTTCAGTACTCAGTTGACATAAAAAAAACTTTATCGGGTAAAATTATCATTTTAACCTCATCCTAATTTTTATTTTGTCCTAATATCATTTATAAGATCCTATCTTATATTACTGATTAAAATATTATTATTCTAAATTTTTATTAATATTTAATTAATTTTCATTTTTTTTAATAGAATCCTTATATTGTTCTGATCCTGACTGTGTCGACCGAAATTTTTAAAATCCCTATTGATTACTCACAATTAATTATTTTATCAGAGAAAATACAGATAGACGAGCCGTTACAACACCAAGTGTCGGTCGAGGTATCTCTTCAAGTGCTACATGTGTTTTGTCCATATTGTTCCTGACTAGTCATACTAACGTATAACTCTTGCAACAGCTTTGAATTCACCGAAACACTGCCTAGCACAACTAGCTACTTCAAACTTCAGGACAACCAATGATTACTTTGTTATAACCATCGATACTAACCATTTTCATCATGGAAAACTGGTTATTATATTTTACAATTCTATGCTTCTTCACCAATAGAACATGTCTTATAAAAAAAACCAGTTACCTTATTTCTTCATGCAATCATTTTTTGTAGAAAAAATACAAATATTCACCAATATTACTTCCACCAAATACATTGTCCTGCTCAAACACGGGGGCCATACTTGGGAAGTGGAATTCACAAAGTATTGCAACAGGGAACTAGGAATGTTTGGTAAGGGTTAGGGAGCATTTCTTTCAGACATTACTTGCATGTGACTGATATATGCATCTTTGAGGTCATTGATAACAACTTACCCAAATTGCAAGTGCATGTGTTTGAATCTGAAGGTAAATTAACCCCACATGCCTTCCCTAAACTGAAATTTCATCTCATTCAGTAACTCTAACAATGACATTCACAACTTGGGTTGCAGGTTGACAGCGGACTTACCCTATATCTAGAAGACTGATAAAAATTGTCATCAGATGGTCGTTTGGCTGTTCAGAATGCTTCAAAAAAGAGCCCTAACTAACCATAACTGTTTTCTCTTTTTCTTTCACCATGACAAAATCACAATGCCTATGCCTACCTCTTGTATAGAGACTCACGTAAACTTTAACTTGCCAGTGTGTAAATATATGGGCCGGCTTTCGGCTCATTGTTCCTGAAATTCTTCCCATAGTTTCAACATTTTATTAGCTGCATTGCAACTTTTTAACTTAATTCATCGTAATCAATAAAAATAAACAAACGATTAATTTTTTGTAGTCCGCTAAGTGAAAATTAATGCAAATAATCGTCTGCCAATACTCAAATGGAAGTTCCTGCCAATATACAAATCCCATTTTTTTAGGGTTTATTGACCATCTCAATGCTCATTAATATCTATCTCTGCCAAAATGGGCCTGCTGGTGATGGATATGAATGGAGTAAACTTCAACTCAGCCTGGTCTTGGTGCCAGTAGTATTTAATATTTCACTACATACTCCATTGCTCATATTGCCTTCCTCCCCTCCCATAAATTTCACTACATACTCCATTACATTCCGTTGAAGCTTCTCTACATGTTTTGTGAACCTGGTGTTGAGATGTGTCACATGTTTAAAAGAGTTTAATATCATGGTTTGCGAATTTCTACAGCCGAGTGTGCAAGTTTTTATATTTGGTTTACAAGTTTTTTGATCCAAGGTTACAAGATTTCTAGGTCTATTTTACAAGATATTTTTTTAAACTTCTCTGCAGGTTTTGTGAACCTTGTGTAGAGGTATTGTGCGTCACAGGTTTTACAAGTTTTTATACATAGTTTACAAGTTTTTCTATCAAGGCAAACAAGTTTTTACACATCGTTTACTAGTTTTTAAAGTACGGTCTACAAGATTTTTTGTCCTAGTTTACAAATTTTTGGGGGGCTATTTCACAAGTTAATTGAAACATCTCTACAGGTTTTATGTGTCACATGTTTACAAGTGTTTACTATCATGGTTTACAAGTTATAGGTTATGGTTTACCAGATTTATTACTCCATGTTTATATGGTCCATCAGGGGGCTATTTCACAAGGTATTTGAAACTTGTCCAGAGGTTTTGTCTACCTGTTGTGGAGGTTTACAAGTTTTCGTAATGGTAAACAAGTTTTTACACATGGTTTACAAGTTTTGCTTCAACATTTACAAGTTTTTAGGGCCATATTTTACACATAAACATCTCTGTAAGTTTTGTGAACCTGGCGTAGAGGATTTGTGTGCCACGTGTTTCCAAGTGTTTACTTTGCCTTACTATCATGGTTTACAAGATTTTTTGGTCAAGTTTACAACATTTCAGAGGCTATTTTACAAGTTATTTTGAAACTTCTCTATAGGCTTTGTCAGCTTGTTGTGGAGGTTTTGTGTGTCATAGGTTTACAGGTTTTTATATGTAGTTTACATGTTTTTCTATCATGGTAAATTCATTTTTACACATGGTTTACAAATTTTCAGGGGGCTATTGGACAAGTTATTTGAACTTCTCTACACATGGTTTACCAATTTTCCTATCATGGTAAACAAATTTTGTATATGGTTATTTGAAAGTTCTGTATAGGTTTTGGGAACCTGGTGTAGAGGTATTGTGTCACGTTTACAAGTGTTTACTATCATGGATTACAAATTTCTACACCATGGTTTACGAGTTTATAGACTATCATTTACAAGTTTGTTTTGCTGATCATACATGTACACTGTCATTGGCACCCTGCATAATAGGCCTCCTTCATAGATTAACATACAAATTACATGTTTTTCTATCATGATTCGTCTTTACAACAACAATGCCCTGTGAACACCCGATTTTATCCAGCCTTAAAACAAAAAAAAAAATCAAAATTGACATATTTTAGAATTTAGCCTATTTGTAGACTCATGATAGTCAATTCAGTTTAGATCATTTTTTTTAGATTTATTATTATTATTATTATTATTTTACGTTTTGACCTATGTAAAAAAAAGGGGGGGCCAAGTATTTCAGTCCATTTCTAATTATCAAAAAAAAAATTCCACTTCAGCCCATTTTAAAATAAAAAATGTGTTCAACCCATTTAAAAATAAAAAAAAGGCCATTCTATTTTATCCCGTTTCTGTTACATCCCGTTTCCTTTTTTGAATAAAATAGAAAAAAAAATAAAATAAAATAAAAAATAAAGAAAGGAATCAGTAACAATGGCAGATAGGATGATTTCTCCATTCCTTGCACAATGATGATGGTGGACACAATAATGATACCCTCTCCATCTTTTCAACCATAATTACGTCTTTCACTTTACAGAGCAAGGATCGCACTAGCCAACCTGTAATGATAGTGATCAACGATGGTGATCAACTGGAAAGCTCTATATGTAACCATCAGGAACAAAAAAAAAAAAAGAGGTCTAAAATATTCACAAAGGAGAGGATGGACACACATAAAAAGGGATAGTACCAGAGATCAAATTTTTCTAAAACAGAGAGCAAGAAAACCAAAAAAAAATTCAAACAAAAATCGGAAGCATATCAATTGAAATTGGAGGATAACCAACATATATAAAAGAGGAGAACAATTCAATCAATCCAGCAACAAGAAGGGAAGAATCAAGTAATAACAGCAGCAATATTATCATTACCAAAAAAATTTTAAAAAAAAGGAGCAAAAGAGAAACGGAGAAGCCGCGACCTCCCCTCACCGCCGCGGCCTTCTCATGGTATAACTCAGCCACCATCTTCCTTCTTCCTCATCCCCTACACCGAAACCATCATCATCTCTTGCGGTCTTCCTTCCCCATCCACCATTGAGCCGTGCACGCCTTCTCCTCTCACCCCTCAACACCACCATCATCCATCCCATCCTTCCTCCTCCACTATAAGTGCCACCATAAAAACACCATCACCACCTTCCTCCTTTCTTTGATTGCATGCAACCACCAATCGCCACCCTCTCCAGATCGCGAACGCCCACACGGCCAACCACCACCACCGCAACCATTCCTTCCCTCCTGTCGTGAAACCCCCATCAAATGCTCCTCTCTCGCAAATGGCCGAGGAGCCACCCATGTCCACCAGCGTCGGCCTCCACTTCTTCCTCCTCTTCCTCCATCAACTCAGCCTCCACTAGATCCGCATGAACCACCGCTTGAACCCTCCTGCCACCACGGCTTCTCTTAATCCCTCTCTCTCTTCCTCCGCAAATGTCGGTCATGCTTCTCCACGGGGCCGTGACAGATCACGGCTGATCTCCTGCTCTACACCCCTCTCTACTGGATCTCTACGCTACACAGCTTTTCCATCGTCTTCAACCCCGTATCGGTCTCCACCTAGTTTCTCCCTCCATCGAAACCACCACACCCCTACCAGTAGTCGCCGCCACAGTCTTTCCCTTTCATGACCACCTCTTCACCATTCTTCCCCTTACAACCCTCTCCGTGCTTCCGCCTCTGTCCATTTCTCTCTCATTCTCTTAACTTCTCTCCTCTTACTCACTTTCTCTTTCTCCATCTCTCTCTTTTTCTCTGTTTCTTGCTATATGTGTGTGTGCAAGATGTGTTAGTATGGGTTAGAGTGTGTGCATGTGTGGGAGCATATACACGCATGTGTAAGTGATTGTGAAAGTGTGTGAGAGTGAGAAAGAGTAGATGTGAGTGAGTGTGAGTGTGTTATTTTAGTTTGAGCTAGTGTTATTTTTAGAATAGATTGTTAAATCATTTGTTTAAATTAGAATTTTAGTTTTCTTTTGGTTCTTGACATTTGGACTTGCTTGTTTAGAGTTACTTTAGTTTGTGTTTAAAATAAAAAGGAGTTTGTTTTCTTTGAGTAGAATTAGATAATTTGGTTGAGGGTGATTTAATTATTTATTTGATGTTTTAGTGAGTTTGGTGAAGTAATCTTTCAATGCAAAAAAAAAGTGGTAGTTAGGACCCTCAATTCCCTTTTAATTTAATATTTTGTTCGTCTTTGAATTAATTGAAATTAACTTGTTTTATAAATATGTTTTCTTTCCAATAAAACAATAAACAAGGAATCTTTTCAGTTTTGTTTTAATTCGTGCAATGATCAATAATGATGATTGAGTAACAAATGTTATCTTTATTATTATTGAACCATAAAGGTTTATTGAGTAGCTAAATGCTAACTTAAATCCCGTGCAAGAGCGAATTTTGTTAAAAAAAAAAAGAGGGTTCTACAAGAAAAGTGAATTTCAATTTTTTTTTTGTAATTTAAATTTCTTTTTCTTGCATCAATAAAAAAAAACAAATTTCAAAATATTTTCTTTTAATCCATGCGATGATCAATAATGGTGATTGAGTAGTAAATGTTACCTTTATCGTTATTTGAATCATAGGGGTTCATTGAGTGGCCTGGTGCCAACTTGGATTCTATACAATAACGGATTTATATGTCTTGTTACAAGTTCTTTTCTTCATAATTAAAATCTATCAACACAGAATCATTTTCTACAAAACTACGTGACTTCGAGTTCCTCATTGTACCAGAGGATACGTAGGAGCAGGCAACCCCTGTCAAGCCAAAATTAATTTTCCTTAAATTGTTTGTTTAAATTGTAAATTTTTTTATTTTATTTGATTTCTTTTAAAGGTTATTAATTAATTTGCACAACTTGCTAAGGTACCATCTAAGGATGGGTGTATTAGGGGTGCATAGGGTTAAACTCCTACCCTTCCCTATGCATAACTGACCCCCGAACTTAGAACTGGTTTCAAAGATCATTCTTTAAAATAAATGGGTTTTTCCAATATTTTCCCAATTTTAATAAACTTGGTAGCGACTCCTATAACGCCCCGATTTTCTGTCTGAGTGGAAAATGACCAAAATACCCCTGAGGTCATTTTCAGCTCGAAATTCGAGGATGGCCGACCCGGTAGTCCTCGAAGGGCCAACTCAATGTTTGAAGGGGATTGAATGACCCTTGAGTGGTTCCGGAGGCGTAAGTCTCATCTTCCGCAGTTTCGGGTCAAAATGACCAAAATACCCCTATAGCGTTTTACGCGGGTAAAGGTGCCGTTTGAGCCCGGAACTTTCCCCGGAGGTTCAAAACCATGTTTTTACATGTTTCAAAACATCTGTTTGAGTCTCGGCAGTCCCGGACAGTTTTAGTGTAAAATTACTATTTTGCCCCTAGAATAGTATTTTTGAGCTTAACGACATGATTAAGCAAACCTAAGCAATATTAAGTTCTAAACAAAGATTAATTAATTTCCATAATTAATCTATAGTCAAAATAAATTATTAAAATTAATTAGAACCTAAAATTACTTAGATTAGATTTAAATCCCTTTTCTAAAACTCAAGATTTCACTCTTGGAATCTTGAATAGTGTTTTCTCTCTCCAATTTCTTAAATCAAGGAATTGTGTCTAGAATTGTTTATACACTAAAATGAATTCATAACTCACTAATGATGCGAGAACACTCTTTAATTATGTCTTGACAACCTTAATTACCCATTTTCTCACCTAAACACTTTCTTACAAACTCCTAATCTTAATCCTAATCAAAGATACACCTAAACACAACTCTAAACCACAATTAAAATGCAAGAAACCCTCCCCCCATGGCTGATGCATTTCGGCCTCCTCTCTCCCTTTTACCTCCCATGTTGAATTGTTTCTCACTCAAAGAACTATGCTTGAGGCCATACCTTGAACCATACCTCACCATGCCTCAAGACCACATTATCTCACCTCATGGAACTCATGGGTTCCCTCCATTCTGCATGGCCAAAGCCTCCCCATCCATTTGCACCCTTCATTTGTTTCATTTCTCTATAAATAGCTTGCTTGGGCGAACTTGTATCATTTTGGTTTCATTTGCAAAGTGTAAGTTTTCAAAGAAACACTTCAAAACTTCCTTTTCTCTCAAGTTCAAGTCTTCAAATTCTTCAAGTTCTTCATCCTCTTCTCTCATTCCAACCTCCTAATCACTAGGTAGGGATTTTCTTTCAAGAGTCATTTCATTTAAAGTTCATAATTTCTTTATGTGTTCATAGTTTCTCTTGAATCCTTTTTAGAACTTCTTTTCTTCTTCCACTCCTCTATGTTTTTCGGCCATGAGGCTTGTGAATCAAAGAAATAAGAGCTTGATGATGAGAGTTTCATGATGATGTTCATCACTTGAACAATCTCTAAAGCTTGATCTTTGATCTTGAGTTAAAGATGTTTTTAGTTTTCTTCTTAAACCTTTGAAACCTTTCACTTTGATGATATTTTAAAATGGTTAACATGAACTCAATGATGAGAGCTCACGATCTTGGTGTTAATGCATCATCAAGATCATGATCTCTAGAGTTCCAAATGTTTCTTTTCTTCTCCAACAATTTTGGTTCTTCTTCCTTTTCTTTCCTTGTGGTTTCGGCCATGTTGGTCAAGGGGACTCATAATGGCTTGATGACGGGAGCTTCTAGATGATGACTATGTGTTCATAACAATGAGGCCTCTAGAGCTTGAGTTTTAATAAAAATGTTATTTATGTTTACATTCCAAGAAAAGAAACTTTGTGTTTAAAGAACCCTTGAGGTTCACTCTTGTTTTACTTTATCTTGTCATGATAAGTTTGGGTTGAGGTTTAAGTTCCTTTAAAGTCTTGTAAGAGCTCTAACAAGAAATAAAATGAACTAGCATTCATATTTAAATTTAAGCTTATGCATTGCATGTTTAATTTGAGCTTTACATTCATATTTAATTTGCAAGCCATCACTTATAGTTAAAGGCTAAAGAATGGAGTGCATCTCATATTTATATTCTTGTCTAGCATATTTACCTTTCATCACTAAAGAATGTAAAGATTTAAAATGAGGTTGCACTATCACCTAACTAAATCTCAAAGCCTTTCTATTTCGGCCTTAAAGTCGATTGTTGCTAGGCCTAGAGCACTAAAATAAAGAATTGAACTTGCATATTTATATTCCAAGTCTTGCACATTTATATTCCAAATCTTGCATATTTATATTCCAAGTCTTGCATATTTATTTTAAGCCTTGCATTTTTATATTCAAGTCTAGCATGTTTACTTTAAGTTCTCACTTTAATTTGTAATGAAGAATAAAAATGAAGTGCATAGCATGCTTAAATTATGTCATCACTTAAAAGATCTTAGAGCTCAAAGACTTGCCCATTTTGTAACATCCTAATTTTTAACCCAATACTCTAGAACATAATTAGGTTAATCATTAGTCTGTTACGTCATAGCTTTCTTATTACTTTAAAATACTTAGCAGAAATACTGGTAAATTTTTTTTTGAAAATTATAAAAACAAAGTGAGAGCCGCGTGATGCGATATAATACGTAAAGGACAAAACATACATCTCATAACGTCATAGCATAAGGCACATAAAGGCACATCATGAGAAACACTGAATATCATCTCATATATATATATATAACTTGCCCACTTATAAGTGTGGGACTTAATTTAGTACAAAGGAATACATGAAAGAAAATACAACATAAACATAAACATAAACAACTCCCCTACCCGAGTGCATCTAATGGGGTAACCTCTAAACAAAAGAAGGTTTATCCTCGTCTATGCAGTGTGTGCACTAACCCGAGCCATCCACAGCCTCCTACTGGCGACTATCCCTCGAGCGTGGCACATAACCAGGAAACTGAGCAAGCTCCTCCGGCGAGAATAGGCGGAACGGGGCTAGGGAGTGACCTCCGCGGTGCGGCCTCATCTCCGGTCGTCGTGCAAGCCGTGGCTGAGTCACGGTATCCTCACTGCCCTCCCTCTTCAAGGGTGGAGAGGGGGTAGAGCTCTCGCTATACAGATGGGTAGGCGGGTCCTCGGACGGGTCGGTCTCTGAAAAGTAGGTCCGGGGCACATAATCGGGACAGTCTCGCATGGCTGAGGCGGCTGTGTGCATGCGGAGCACTCTTTCGTTATGCGTACGCACGCGCTCAAACACCCGCTCGTCGTCACCGTAGGGTGCAGTCGGGGAGAAGCGATGGGTGTGCACGGCATGAGCGAAGGGACGTCCTACGAACATGAAGACTCGTACCGTGCATTGTCCCTCAAAATGGTATGACCCGTGAGCCGGGTCATAATGCACCTCCCATGTCGGGGTGTCCACAAATACCATGAACGTCGCCATCTGAAGACGTGACGGAAAGAAAGAGATAGAGGGAGTAAGAATCTTACTAAAGAATCTCAGTATGGCCTCCTACTGCCTAGGTGTCATCATCTACGTCCTCAGGAACCTTGGGTTTATTTTCGTGAAAGCAAGTGAGCATGCATCGGGTTCATTTTAAACTTTAAAATATACTTTAGCCAAGGTCTATTCATTTTAGGATGATCTTAATGTCATGAATGCAACATAATAGAGAATGTACACATGGCGCTACCTAATGCACATACATAAATCATATCATCAAGCATCATCATACTTAGTGGCATAAAGTGGCAACAGAAACATTCATATGGGACAAACTTAGTGACATAATCATAATCATGAAACTTCTCTTCCTCATGGGCCGCCCTAAAAGACAAGCCCTCTGGGGGTGCTTGGCCGAACCGGTGTCACCCAGAACGTGTCACATCTCTAGCTTATGAGCTCATACCTTAACTAGTCATCACTAGTTCTTACTTACCACTTAACGATAAGCATATCATAAATCATAAATCCCGACTATCTGAGTACGGGTTAGGGGGCAATTCTCTTAGGGGTGCTTGGCCGAACTGGTGTCACCTAAGAGTATAAATTGGTACCGATGTCACATGAGTTCTATGGAGGTGCTCGGCTGAACCGGTGTCATCCTAGAACCCATCTTAGTACCTTAATTTTCAAAATCTCTTTAAGTCCCCAAATTTGTCGAAAATTCGGCGGCACGATGGCATTACGCCGAATTCCTTCCAAATTTGCTTTATGCCACATAAACATATATCCTCATGAATTCCTCATATTAATAACATCATCATCATTTACATACCACGTGCATCATCATAGAACATTCAAACGCTTACCCTTACGGTAGCTTATGCTTTGACCCTTACGGGTCTTAATCTTGAGATATAGTTCTCTAACATCTGTCGTTCATATTTTATGCACCTAAGGGCTCATAATTAATCATCATTCCTTATTCTCATATTCATACTCAAATCTGAAAAGCATAGGGCAGAATTCCTAACTTGTGGTTACAGGGTTCTAGAACTTACGTTTTAGACCCTTTCTCGGCTCCGTCTTCGCCTAAGGCGCTATAAATTAAATCTAAATCAATTATGAGACATTCCTATGCTTAAGAACTAATTATAGATCACATTTATCATGTTGTAACATTGATGGACAGAATCCAGAAAACTAAATGTTCTAAGAGTGCTAAACTTTCACTTTTACGATTTTTCTAGTGACTAGTTTCCCTCTAGGTGCTAGAATTCAATTCTAATCCAAATGTTACCAAGTTTTTCATGTCTAAACAATCCTAATCTGATTGTGCTCCCATTAAAACAGTTTGGATAAGTTCCAAAAATAAATGGGTCAAAACTATATTAAATTCTAGCTTTACGGTATTTGTAGTTAGCTAGTTTCTTACCTATTATGCATAGAATCATTTCCACATCATCATATGATATTTTCACACATTCTAACACATCAAAATATCACCATACAGCATCATACTCATCATGACAGAACCGAAATCATGGAGCTTCAGTAAGAGAATTAAATTGACATTTCGAGGTACATAAGTTAACCAGTTTCTCTTGGAATCAAATTAGAATTTCTAAAATTCTTTGCAAATCATTTTAATTCATCAAGAGGCTAAGATAAGCCTTAGGTCAGTGACCAAAATGTATTTCATCTTCTAAAAGGGAATAAAGTCATATCTCATGATAACATAACCTTGTAAAGATTTGTAAAGCTTTAAGAAAAACTTAGAACATAGACTATTGGTCCTTGTAGCTAGATGAAAACTCATTGCAAGTCCATCATCACTTCATGGCCGAAAACATGCATTCAAAGAATGCATTCACATTAAACTTTAACTTGAAATGAAATGGGCAAGTCTTTGAGCTCTAGGTTCTTAAGTTATGACATAAAATAAACGTGCTCATGCTTTTCATTTTTAATCTTGCTTGCAAAATAGAGTGATGACGTAAAACAAATATGCAAGGCATAAACTTAAACGTGCAAGCTTGAAAGTAAATATGTAAGGTTCAATTCTTTATTTTAGTGCTCTTGGCCCAACAACAATCGACTTTAAGGCCGAAATAGAAAGGCATTCGAGAAATTAATTAGGTGATAATGCAAGTTCAATTCTTTATTTTAGTGCTCTAGGCCCAACAACAATCGACTTTAAGGCCGAAATAGAAAGGCTTTGAGAATTAAATTAAGTGATGATGCAAGTTCCATTTTAATCTTTATGTTCTTAGGTGATAGCTTGAAAGTAAAGGTGCATAGCAAGAAGGTAAATATAAATGCAAGCATAAAATAAATTATGCAAGTTCGTTTTATCTTTCTAGAGCTCTTAACAAGACTTTAAAGGAACTTAAACCTCAACCCAAACTCATCAAACTAAGATCAAGTAAAGTCTAGAGTCCTTAGAACTCAACATAACATTTTTAGAAAATCAAAACATTTAGCATGTAAAAGAAAAGGAAGTGGCCAAAACTTCAAGAAGGAAAAGGAACATTTTAAAACTCTAGGGTCCATGATCTTGATGATCTATTAACACCAACATCATGAGACCTCATCATTGAGTCCTTAGAACCATTTTGAAACATTACCAAAGATAGAGTTCTCAAGAGTTCAAGAAAGGATGAACTAGAAACATTTTTTCTCAAGAACAAAGATCAAGCTCTAGAGTTTGTTTCAAGTGATGAACATCATCATTAAACTCTCATCATCAAGCTCTCATTTCTCTATTCTCAAGGGCTCATGGCCAAAACAAGAAAGAAAAAGGAATAGAGAAGAAGTTCTAAAAAGAAAACAAGAGAAACCATAAACATCAAGCTTTAAAGAAGAACATTCATGAAAAGAAATCCCTACTTGGTGTGATAATCTTGAAGATAGAAGAAGAAGATGAAGAAGATGAAGAACTTGAAGAACTTTGAAGACTTGAACTTGAGAGAAAAAGGAAGCTTTGAAGTGTTTCTTTGAGAACTTACTCTTTGCAAATGAACCCAAAATGATACAAGTTCACCCAAGCAAGCTATTTATAGAGAAATGAAACAATGAAGGGTGCAAATGGAGGGGGAGGCTTCGGCCATGCAGATTGGAGGGAGCCCATGAGTTCCATGAGGTGAGATAATGTGGTCTTGAGGCATGGTTCAAAGTATGGTGAGGTATGGTTCAAGGTATGGCCTCAAGCATGGTTCTTTGAGTGAGAAACAATTCAACTTGTGTGGTAATTGGGAGAGAGGTGGCCGAAATGCATCAGCCCATGTGGGGTTGTGTTTGCATTTTAATGGTGGTTTAGAGTTGTGTTTAGGTGTATCTTTGATTATGCTTAAGGTTAGGAAGTTGTAAGAAAGTGTTTAGGTAAGGAAAATGGGTAATTAAGGTTGTCAAGACATAATTAAAGAGTGTTCTTGCATCATTAGTGGGTTATAAACTCATTTTAGTGTTTAAACAATTCTAGACACAATTCCTTGATTTAAGGAATTGGAGAGAGAAAACACTATTCAAGATTCCAAGAGTGAAATCTTGAGTTTTAGAAAAGAGATTTAAATCTAATCTAAGCAATCTTATGTTCTAATTAATTTTAATAATTTATTTTGACTCTAGATTAATTATGGAAACTAATTAATCTTCGTTTAGAGCCTAATATTGCTTAGGTTCGTTTAATTACATCATTAAGCTCAAAAACACTATTCTAGGGGCAAAATCGTAATTTTGCACTAAAACTGCCCGGGACTACCGGGACTCAAACAAATGTTTTGAAATATGTAATAACATGGTTTTAAAACTCTGGGGAAAGTTTCGGGTTCAAACGGCACCTTTACCCGCGTAAAACGCTATAGGGGTATTTTGGTCATTTTAACCCGAAACTGCGGAAAATCAGATTTTCGCTTCCGGAAACATTCGAAGGCCATTCAATCCCCTTCAAACATTGAGTTGACCCTTCGAGAGCTACCGACTTGGTTACCCTCGAATTCGGGTCAGGAAATGACCTTAGGGGCATTTTGGTCATTTCCCTCAGACAGAAAAATCGAGGGATTACACATTTTATCTCAAGTTAAAGTTTAATGAGGGAGCATTCTTTGAATGCATGATTTCGGCCATGAAGTGATGATGGACTTGGAATGAGTTTCATCTAGCTTCAAGGACCAATAAGTCAAGTTTTAAGAATCCTTTTAAGTCTCATGAATTTGTTTAAGTTAAGACCAACAAGGTTCTATGACTTTAACACTCTTTTAAGGAGGGATTAAGTGATCACTGACCTAAGGATGTTTTTTTTAGTCTCTCGACAAGATAAAATGGTTTGCAAAAGAGTTTTAGAAGTCTTGAAAATGATTTCAAGAGAAACTAGTAACTTATGTGTTTTAAAAATATCAAGTTATGTATCTTTTTGGAAACTTAATGTTTCGGTCCTTCCATGATGGGTTGCTGCTGTATGATGATGTTATGATGTGTGAAAATTATGTATGATGAGGTAGGAACACATTTAGGCATGTTAAAAGAGAAACTAGCTTTCTAGGAAAACCGTAAAGTCAAGATTTAGCATAGCTTTAACCCATTTATTTATGGACACTGCCCAAACTGTTTTAATGGGAATATAATCAGATTAGGATTGATTAATCATGAAAAATTTGGTTACATTTGAAGTAGGAATGAATTTTGGCACCTATAGAGAAACTAGTAACTAGAAAACCGTAAAATCGCAATTCTAGAACTCTTAGAATATTTAATTCTTAGAATCTGTCCAGCAACCTTATAAAGTAGAGAACATGGTTTATAATTAGTTCCTTGATGTAGGAATGACTCATAATTGGTTTAGGTTTAACTTATAGCACCTTAGGCGAAGACAGAACCAAGAAATGGTCTAAAACGCAAGAACTAGAACCCCGTAACCATAAGTTTATAACGCTGCCCCTAAGGAATGATGTTGTTAGATTTAATAGAGAGCATAAGTAAATAATAAGGTTTGTTAGAAGAGAACCCTTAGGTGCATAAAAGTTTGATAGACGATGATAGGTTAACTTCATCACAAGTTTAAGCCCCTAAGGGTCAAAGCATAAAATACCGTAGGACCAAGTGAATAATGAACTTTTAATGTTGCTTGTGAAAGTATGAGGATGATTATGCGAATGCATGAAATTATGATGAAGGATGCATTTTTGATTGACTCATGTGGCATAAAGAAGAATTTGGAAGAAATTCGGCATGCTGCAATTATGCCGTCAAATTTCTGACAAATTCGGGACTTAGAAAGTTTTTGAAAAACTATGAAATTTTTATGAGGTACTAAGATGAGTTCTCGGATGACACCGGTTTGGCCGAGCACCTCCAGAGAACTCATGTGACATCGGTACCAAGATTAATTCTTGGGTGACACCGGTTCGGCCGAGCACCCCCAAGAAATGCCCCCTAGCCCATACTGGATAAGTCGGGATTATGTTTATGATTATGTTACGCTTATTGAGATTGATAAGTAAGAACTAGTGACAACTAGTTGAGGTATGCGCTCATAACCTAGAGATATGACACGTTTTGGGTGACACCGGTTCGGCCGAGCACCCCCAGAGCGCTTGTCTTTTAGGGTGGCCTATGAGGAAGTTATGATGATTATTTCACAAAGAGAATTTATTTGCCACTTTATGCCACTACTACTATGATGTTCTTAAAGATATGATGATTGTTCATGTATTAAGTAGAGCCAATATGTTTGCATCCATGACATTAAGAATCATGCTAAAATGAACGAACCTTGGCTAAATTATGTTTTAGAACTTAAAAATGGACTCAATGCATGCTCACTTATTTTGTATAACTAAACCCAAGGTTCCTGAGGACGTAGATGATGACACCTAGGTAGTAGGAGGCCCTACTGAGATTCTTTAGCAAGATTCTCACTCTCTGTATCTCTTTCTTTCCGTCACGTCTTCAGATGGCGATGTTCGTGGTTTTTGTGGACACCCCAACTTGGGAGGTACATCATGATCCGGACCACGGGTCATACCATTTTGTGGGCCACTGCGTCGTCCGAGTGTTTATGTTCGTTGGACGGCCCTTTAATCACCTCGTACATAGCCACCGATTCTCTCCTATCTCACCCTACGAGCGTTTATGTTCGAGCGTGCGTGTCCTTGAGAGGAGCGGATCCGCCACACCCCACCGATGGCCTCTGCCATCCGAGACTACCCACAGTATGTACCCCGCTCGCCCTCATCCTTCTCCGAGACGAACCCTTCGGAGGACTCTGCCACCCAGGTACCCTCCGAGGGATCCTCCCCCACTGTGCCGATGGATGTTGGGGAAGGTAGTGAGGCTTCTGTCGCTCAGCCAATACGTGGAGGATGGGTGAGGATGACTCCTCGCCGTGGAGCTCACGCCCGACCGATGCAGCGCATCGCCACCCCGGCCGAGATCGCCCAGTGGATCGGGTACATCCCTCCTTTCCAAAGAGGCCCGCAGTAGGAGACGACTGTCGTGGTTCTGGTGTTCGAGTTTGACTGGATTAGGATAGCCTCTTCTGTCCTTGGGCTATCCATTTGTAGGCGCACTAGAGTTAGGAGAGTTTCTTTATCACCTTTGTTGTATTTTCTTTTCCATGTATTTTCATTCTAGTTGTACTAAACTAAGCCTCACTCTTTAAGAGTGAGCATATCATATATTATATAATTATGCAGTTCAATGTTATTGTGATGTCCCTTTACTTGCCTTATGATATGATGAGATGTTTGCTTTACTTTCAATCACGTTTTATCATTTATCGTGTCGCGCGACTTTCACTTTGCTTTTATAATTCAAAAAAAATTTACCAGTATTTCCGCTAAGTATTTTAAAGTAATAAGGAATCTATGACGTAACAGACTAATGATTAACCTAATTATGTTATAGAGTATTGGGTTAAAAATTAGAATGTTACAATTCCATTAATTTTCAAAATAAAATTTCTTTTTTGGCCGTCCCCTTCGCGATCCCGGTTGCGACAGATGGCGACTCCACTAGGTGTAACATCCTCCCAAGTACAACGTCATCTTTAAGTCATGACATCAGACCCGAGAGTTGTTACTTCTAAATTAGTGGACCTTTCTTAAATATTTATAGCCATTTTGATTGATTCGCGAGATAACTAGGTCATAATTCTACTAAAATATATAGCAAAGAAACCAAAATATTTATTTAATACAAAGTTCAGTACATAAAGGAAGCTCTTTTATGAGCTTTAACACACTTTTGTCCTTTAACATATTTACACACATATCCATTCCACTAAATACACCCTAATAAAAGCATTAACTACCAAACTATTGCACTTCTGCGTTCTTTTGCATATCAGCCTCTCGGTTCTCTACATCAACTTGGAGACGACACGAGAACACAAAAACATAAGGGTGAGAATTCTACAATTCTCAGTAGGGTGACTCCCCCGAACACAATTATAATGTCATCATCATCGCCTCAGCCACTTCGATTTATTAAGAAAAAGTGGTCATGCATTATATAATAACGGTTTATTTTTAAAGTTCCAAATCGTACTTCCGAAGTGGGTTGCTTTTAATAATCAATCACTTAATATACATATACCATACTACTCAACATCATATACTACTAAACTTTCCACTTAAATATGTTGGTCTCAATATCGATGCTAAACTTCTTTACTCAGCATATAGGACAAAAGATTTCTTAGAAAATTTACTTCTTAAACTTGCCCTGGCCCTTGACTAATCTTGTCACATCTGGGCGTTATGTACCGCCGTCCCCAGTATGGCAATAATGGGTAATAGATCGCTTTTAGGATCGAGCTCATTCCTATACATGATCATTGGATTTACTTTCTCCAATTCTCACACAGACCTATTCCTAGCCAAGTTTACTTTCCCTGACTCAATTCAAGGGTAGTCAGGTTTACTTTCCCTGACAGACCAGATTTACTTTCTCCAGCCCAAGGATTATAAATCTTATGCTTTTCTTGGTAGTTAGGTTTACTTTCCCTAACAAACTGGATTTACTTTCTCCAGTCCAAGAAACATAATCTTATGCTTTTCTTTCGCATATAAACAACTGTAATAATCATTCATATCTATGTGTACCTAACCTCATCAGTAAGTTCACATGCTCAATTACTCATACTCATATTCAGGTACTCATGTCATACTAGTACAAAATGCCATCATTTCATCAATTCAAAGCATCAAGTTATTTTCAGCACAATGGTGGATTTTTCACTCAAGTAGCACAATTTATTTCTCATACCAAATGATCAATTCAAATGCTATGAAAATTCTCAATGACACCTCAATGTGTCACCAAGGTTTTGTAAAAATTTCAGAGTGAAAATAGTTCTCTATCTGTGTTAAAAAAATTAGACAAATTTGGTGGCCAGAAACCACTCAACCGTAGCTCAAGAACCAAAATTCAGAATTTTTAACCCTATCAATTGAACCCAGAAAATTATAAATAAAAATCCTGGTAAAACCTCAATATGTCTCTAATACTATGTAAAAATTTCAAGTGATAATTCCATCATTTGATATGGTAAAAAAATTAGCCAAAATTTACAGCTTTTGTTCCAACACTTTAGGCAGCATATGCTTAATTTCGGTTCTTGATTTTTCTAAGGCAGTTTGACTCAAAATCAAAACCCAAGAAAATTCATGGGACTAGCTCAAGATGTTAGCTCCAACATATAATGTTTTCAGCTCATGAAAATGTCCATAACAAGCCCAGAAAATTTGTGAACAAATACTGCCTGTACAAAAACCGAAATTCCAGCAACATGGCTCAAAATCTCTTTTAACAAAAATGATTTCTAGCATCATCCAAACACTCCACCAAATTAGACACATCAATATCTATCTATCATCAATCAATACATCCAAAATTTCCAGCCAACCCAATCAGAGAAATTAAAAACAAATTTTGAAAGAAAAGAGAACAAATAAAACCCTACTTTGAAAGCTTTTGAGCTTGATACTTCAAAGGATGTTCTAAGTGATCTCCCTTCACTTCAAGACACTAATTTCAGTCCTAAACCCTCCTTAGGCAGTGGGGAAGTGAGGTATTAAGGTGAGGATTTGAGATTTCAATCAGTTAGATTTGTAGGGTTTGAGGTGTAGGGCAAGTTTTGTGAAGGAACTTTGTGGTTTTATGAACTCTAAGCTCATGTAACGCCCGGGGATTGTGAAGTCGGGGAGTGATCGCCGGTGCAAAGAGGCACGGACAAGGAGCGGCTCCTGGCAGACTTCGAAAGCGGAGGGGTACATGAATGAACCGATTACACACCCGAATGAGAGGGATCCTGAGACTGTATAGGTATGAGACTATACAGTTAAGGAGGGCTTATATGAATTGATTTGTACTACCTATACCAACAAGATGCATCTTCTTTTCGGTAGCCCAAACTGAAAGAACTCCATAGTTAAGCGTGCTTGACTTGGAGCAATTTTGGGATGGGTGACCTCCTGGGAAGTTTTCCTAGGAAGCGTGTGAGTGAAGACAAAGCACGCTGAAAAGACTCGTGTTGGTTTGTGGGGACAGTCGTCAATCCATAAAGCAATAGGGGATGTTACACTAGGGACTTTCCAAGAGAGTCAAGCCTATTTTAGTTAGTTGTGCAAATTGAATATAACCTTTTGATTTTGGGTTTTTCCTTTGCTTATTTCTTTTTGTTTTTCTTTACAGTTTATTTTCTTACAAAGTGTAGTATTTCATGTGTTTATTTATAGTGATGGCATTATTTGTTAAAACCTTAGGATCGATGACCATTATTATTCTGTATATATTTGTTGTTTGTATTTTTGTTTTGCAGGAGTGTATGGAGTGTTAGGATTGAAAGGTTTGTATTCTCCCTGCACACACTTCACAATCACTTATCTCACATACTTTTTTGGGCTCTATACCCAAGCCTGTGCGAACCAAGGATAGGGGGTTTCTTGGCATTGTCATGAGGGGCTTCATGCTCACTTAATAGTTGTTGGGACACCACTCAGATTGTTACTGGCTTTATGGGTCAATCATATTGAGAGGGTTCATCCCTACTTGTGTAACGCCCCGTTTTTCTCTAAACTTTTAAATGACCAAAATGCCCCTGAGGTCATTTTTACCCGAAACACGAGGACGGCCGGCTTTGGCCATCCTCATAGGGTTCATATGTTATATGGAGGGGATTGTATGATTGTGAATGTCCAACAGAGCAGAAAAACCTCATTTATGAGATTTCTGTGTACAAATGACCAAAATACCGTTAACTCGATTTAAGGCCGTTTTAAGTTTTGACTCCGACCCGGACTCATCCCGGAGATCAAAAATGATGTTTTAAGGCATGAACCATGTTGGTCTAAGTCCCGGAGGTCCCGGGTAACTTTTGGTAAAAATTACGATTTTACCCCTGCTTAGTGCATTTTAAGCCTAACGAGTTATTTAATATTAGGCTCTAATGAAAGGTTAATTAATTTTCTTAATTAATCTAAAGCTAAAATAATTATTTAAGGTTAATTAGAACCTAAAATTGCTTAGGGAAATTTGCAACTCAATTCTAATTCTTTCCTTTCTTTAAAGAAAAAGCAACTATGAATAGTATTTTCACTATTTACATTTCCTTTCCCAAAAATGCTTTCTCTTCCAAGAAAAGTTGTCATACATCAATCAAGGTTTTCAATTCATTTTTAAATTAAAAATATTTATGTCATTCAAATTCAAAAAGAATGAATTGTTTTTGTGGTCATTCAAGCTTTCAATCAAACTTTTCAAGACAACATATCTTACACCACCTTACCTATGCTTTGGAAATTCAAGATTAGAAAATATTTTCTTCTTTTTTGACATGGAATGCATGGTTTTTTCCACTCCTTTACAGCCCAAAATTTTGTGATTTTATTCATTTAAAAGGTTTGGAAATAAACTACATTGTTAGCCATACCTTAGGACATGCATAGCTAGACTTTTTACCATGCTTTGAATGACTAACACCATGCTTTGAACAAAGATATTTCCTCCCCCATGTGGCTATAAAGTGGCCGAATGCTTCCCCCCAAAAGGCCACCATCATTTCAATTCATTTTACTTCTCTATAAATAGGTAGCTTAGGGAACTTGAAGCACCTTTGTTCATTTTACTAAAGCTTAGAGTTTAGAGCACTTTGAGGTTTTCTCTCAAGCTTCCAAGAGTTCTTCAAGCTCAAGTTCTTCCTCTTCTTTTCGAAAACCACAAGGTAGGGAACTTTTCTAAATATGTTTTTCATTTCTATGTTGTATCTTGTTGGGAAATGATGAAAGGTGGAACCTCCATGTTGCTTCTTCATTTTCGGTTTCTTCCTTTTCTTTTCCTTTAATTTTCGGCCTCAAGGCCTTGAGCATGATGGCTTGATGATGAGTGCTCTCTAGAGGTGACCATGAGTTCATCTCACATGAGGCCTCTAAAGCTTGAGTTTTTCTCAAAGAAAGGTTTCATCTTTTACAAGTTTAGTTGAACATGAGGTTATGTTTCTCTTGAATGTTTGAACTTCTCCTTTCTCCTTTAATATTTCAGCCATGAGGGCCTAAACCCATGAGAAAAATGAAAGCTTGATGATGAGGTTGTCATGAGGGTGCTTGTCACTTAATAACCTCTAAAGCTTGAGTTTTCTTAAGAAAAGTTTATTATTTCCAAGTTTTTCTCAAGAAATAGTTGTGTTTCTCTTGAACCTTTGATTTTTCTGTCTGAGGGAAATGACCAAAATGCCCTTGAGGTCATTTCCTAACCCGAATTCGAGGATAACCAACTCGGTCGTCCTCGAAGGGTCAACTCAATGTTTGAAGAGGATTGAATGGCCTTCGAATGCTTCCGGGAGCGAAAATCTCATTTTCCGCAGTTTCGGGTCAAAATGACCAAAATACCCTTATGGCATTTTTACGCGGGTAAAAGTGCCGTTTGAGCCCGAAACTTTCCCCAGAGGTTTAAAAACATGTTTTCATGTGTCTAGAGGTCTCTGTTCAAGTCCCGGTGGTCCCGGGCAGTTTTAGTACAAAATTACGATTTTGGCCCTAGAATAGTGTTTTTGAGCTTAATGACGTAATTAAGCAAACCTAAGCAATATTAGGCTCTAAACGAAGATTAATTAATTTCTCTAATTAATCTAGAGTCAAAATAATTTATTAAAGTTAATTAGAACCTAAAATTGCTTAGATTAAACTTAAATCCCTTTTTAGAACTCAAGACTCCTAATCTTGGAATCTTGAATAGTGTTTTCTCTCTCCAATTCCTTAAATCAAGGAAGTGTGTCTAGAGTTGTTTAGACTCTAAATTGAGGATCTAACTCACTAATGGAGCAAGACCACTGCTTAATTATGTCTAGACCACCCTAATCATCTATTTTCCTTACCTCAATACTTTCTTACAAATTCCTAATCTTAAGCATAATCAAAGATACACCTAAACACAACTCTAAATCATAATTAAATTGCAAAACAAGCCTCCCCTTGGCTGCAACATGGCCGAACAGCCATGCCCCCTTTGGCCACATGTTTAATTATTTTCTCACTCAAAGAACCATGCTTGAGGCCATACCTTGAACCATACCTCACCATACCTTGAGCCATACCTCACCATGCCTCAAGACCACATTACCTCACCTCATGGAACTCATGGATGCCCTCCAATTCTGCACCTTCATGGCCAAAACTCATCAGCCCATTCACACCCTTCATATGTTTCATTTCTCTATAAATAGAATGCCTTGAGGAGCTTGCACCACTTTTAGATCATTTGCTAAGTTTAGGAACACTCAAAGCTTTTCTTTTTCTCTCAAAGTTCTTGTGTTCTTCAAGTTCTTGGAGTTCTTCATCATCTTCATCTTCTTCTTCCATCTTCAAGTTCATCACACCAAGTAGGGATTTCCTTTCATGTATTCTTTTCTTTAAAGTTCTTGTTTCAAGCTTGATGTTCATAGTTTCTCTTGTTTCTTTTTAGAACTTCTCTTCCACTCCTTTTCCTTTTCATTTTCGGCCATAGGCCTTGGAGAACAAAGGAATGAGAGCTTGATGATGAGAGTTTCATGATGATGTTCATCACTTGAAACAAACTCTAGAGCTTGATCTTTGTTCTTGAGCAAAAATATTTCTAGTTCTTCCTTTCTTGAACTCTTGAGAACTTTAGCTTTGATGGTGATTTAAAATGGTTCTAAGGACTCAAGGATGAGGTCTCATGATGTTAGTGTTAATATATCATCAAAATCATGGACTCTAGAGTTTCAAAATGTTCTTTTTGTTCCTTGAAATTTCGGCCATATCCTTTTGTTTTACATACAAAATGTTTTGATTTTTCTAAAAATGTTATGTTGAGTTCTAAGAACTCTAGACTTTACTTTGTCTTGGTTTGATGAGTTTGGGTTGAGGTTTAAGTTCCTTTAAAGTCTTGTTAAGAGCTCTAGAAAGATAAAATGAACTTGCATAATTTATCTTATGCTTGCACTCATATTCACATTCTTGTTATGCATCTTTACTTTCAAGTTATCACCTAAGAACATAAAGATTAAAATGGGACTTGCATCATCACTTAATTTAATTCTCAAAGCCTTTCTATTTCGGCCTTAAAGTCGATTGTTGTTGGGCCTAGAGCACTAAAATAAAGAATTGAACTTGCATCATCACCTAATTAATCTCTCGAATGCCTATCTATTTCGGCTTTAAAGTCGATTGTTGTTGGGCCAAGAGCACTAAAATAAAGAATTGAACCTTGCATCTTTACTTTAAAGCTTGTACGTTTAAGTTTATGCCTTGCATATTTATCTTACGTCATCACTTTATTTTGTAAGCAAAGATTAAAAATGAAGAGCATGAGCACGTTTATTTTATGCCATAACTTAAGAACCTAGAGCTCAAAGAATTGCCCATTTCATTCCAAGTTAAAGTTTAATGTGAAATCATTCTTTGAATGCATGTTTTCGGCCAAGTAGTGATGATGGACTTGCAATAAGTTCTCATCTAGCTACAAGGACCAATAGTCCATGTTCTAAGTTTTCCTTAAAGTTTTACAAAGCTTTTCAAGGTTATGTTATCATGAGAGATGACTTTATTCCCTTTTAGAAGATGAAATATATTTTGGTCATTGACCTAAGGCTTCTCTTAGCCTCTTGATGAATTAAAATGATTTGCAAAGAGTTTTAGAAATTCTAAAATTGATTCCAAGAGAAACTAGTTAACTTATGTACCTAGAAATGTCAATTTAAATCCCTTACTAAAGCTAAATGTTTTCGGTTCTGATATGATGAGTATGATGTTGTATGATGATGTTATGATGTGTTAGAATGTGTGAAAATATCATACGATGATGTAGAAATGATTCTATGCATAATAGGTAAGAGACTAGCTAACTAGAAATACCTAAAGCTAGAATTTAACATAGTTTTGACCCATTTGTTTATGGAACTTATCCACACTATTTTAATGGAAGCATAATCAGATTAGGATTGTTTAGACATGAAAAACTTGGTAACATTTGGATTAGAATCGAATTCTAGCACCTATAGGGGAACTAGTAACTAGAAAACCGTAAAAGTGCAAGTTTAGAACTCTTAGAACATTTACTTTTCTGGATTCTGTCCAGCACCCTTACAACATGATAAACATGATTAATAATTAGTCCTTAAGCATAGGAATGCCTCATAATTGATTTAGTTTTAATTCATAGCACCTTAGGCGAAGACGGAACCAAGAAAGGGTCTAAAACGTAAGTTCTAGAACCCGGTAATCACAAGTTAGGAATTCTGCCCTATGCTATTCAGATTTAAGTGTGAAATGAGGATTATGGATGATGTTTAATTACGAGCCCTTAGGTGCATAAAATATGAGCGACGGATGTTAGAGAACCATATCTCATGATTAAGACTCGTAAGGGTCAAAGCATAAGCTACCGTAAGGATAAACGGTTGAATGTTCCATGATGATGCATGTGGTATGTAAATGATGATGATGTTATTCATATGAGGAAATTCATGAGGATATATGTTTATGTGGCATAAAGCAAATTTGGAAGAAATTCGGCGTAATGCCTTTGTACCGCCAAATTCCCGACAAATTTGGGGACTTAAAGAGATTTTGAAAATTAAGGTACTAAGATGGGTTCTAGGATGACACCGGTTCGGCCGAGCACCTCCATAGAACTCATGTGACATCGGTACCATTTTATACTCTTAGGTGACACCGGTTCGGCCGAGCACCCCTAAGAGGTTTGCCCCCAACCCGTACTCAGATAGTCAGGATTTATGATTTATGATACGCTTATCATTAAGTGGTAAGTAAGAACTAGTGACGACTAGTTAAGGTATGAGCTCATAACCTAGATATGTGACACGTTCTGGGTGACACCGGTTTGGCCGAGCACCCCCAGTTCGATTGTCTTTTAGGGTGGCCCATGAGGAAGAGATGTTCCATGATTATGATTATGTCACTAAGTTCGTCCCATATGAATATTTCTATTGCCACTTTATGCCACTAAGTATGATGATGCTGGATGTTATGTTTTTATGTATGTGCATTAGGTAGTGCCATGCATACATCTCCTATTATGTTGCATTCATGACATTAAGATCATCCTAAAATGAATGGACCTTGGCTAAAGTATATTTTGAAGTTTAAAATGAACTTGATGCATGTTCAGTCATTTTGTATAATTAAACCCAAGGTTCCTGAGGACGTAGATGATGACACCTAGGTAGTAGGAGGCCCTACTGAGATTCTTTAGCAAGATTCTCACTCCCTCTATCTCTTTCTTTCCGTCACGTCTTCAGATGGCGACGTTAGTAGTGTTCGTGGACACGCCGACATGGGAGGTGCACTATGACCCAGCTCACGGGTCATACCATTTTGAGGGACAGTGCATGGTGCGGGTTTTCATGTTCGTAGGACGCCCCTTCGCTCATCCCGTGCACACCCATCACTTCTTCCCGACTGCACCCTATGGCGACGATGAGCGGGTTTTTGAGCGCGCGCATACGCATGACGAGAGAGTGCTCCACATGCACATCGCCGCCTTAGCCATGCGAGACTATCCCGATTACGTGCCCGGACCTACTTCTCGGAGACTGACCCGTCCGAGGACCCGCCTACCCATCCGTATAGCGAGAGCTCTGCCCCTTCTCCCCCACCATTGAAGGAGGGCAGTGAGGATACCGTGACTCAGCCACGGCTTACACGACGACTGGAGATGCGGCCACACCGCCGGGGTCACGCTCGATCCCCGTTCCGCCTCTTCACGCCCGAGGAGCTCGCCTAGTTTCCCGGATATTTGCCTCGTTCGCGAGATGGACATCAGTAGGAGGTGACGATCGACCAACAAAGTACTCGGGTAGAGCACACACACTTAGATGGAGATGAACCTTCTTTTGTATTAGAGGTCATCCCGCTAGTTGCACTTGGGTAGGGGAGTTGCTTTTATAGTTTCCGTTGCATTTTCTCTTGTATTTCCTTTTTAGATTGTATTACTCGTGTTGTACCAAATTAAGTCCCACACTTATAAGTGGGCAAGTTATATATATAAGATGATATTCAGTGTTTTCCCATGATGTGCCTTTATGAGCTTTATGATATGACGTTATGAGATGTATGTTTTGCCCGTTACTTGTTACATCACATCACGTGGCTCTCACCTTGTATTTCAAAAAAAAAATTTACCCGTATTTTCCGCTAAGTATTTTCTAAGTAAAAATGAGAACTATGAAGTAACAGACTAATGATTAACCTAAGTATGTTCTAGAGTATTGGGTTAAAAATTAGGATGTTATAGTTGCTGCCCTATGTATTTTATGAAAGTTCTTGACAAGTTAAATTGATTTCCAAGGTATTTTTGAAGTCCTAAAATTGTTCCAAGAGAAACTAGTTACCTATGTACATGAAAAAGAAAGTTTACACATGATTTGATGACTTACCAATTTCGGTTCTGCCATGATCATTTCCAGCACCTTAAATTATGTTTTGGGTGGTCTAAATATGTTTGAATACCTTGCCAAGTATATGCTAATTGTTCTAGACATTTTAGAGCATGTTTGGTTACTTTAATTGCTTGAAATGTGAATTCTAGAACCCCATAAGTACAGAGAATATGAATTCTGTCCAGATTGATTAACATCCATAGAATCACATTATATGATGTCTAGATCAGTGAGAGTGACTCATAATTGGCTTAGGTATTAATTGTTGCATCATAGAAAAAGTCGGATGTGAGAAAGGGTTTAAAATGCATCCTCTAGAACACCGTAATTCATCTAATACAAGCTTACTGCCAATGCTGTCCAGCCATGATTAATTGGGTTTTAGGACTTAATAACTCATGGTAATGAGGTTAATCAATCCCTTAGAGGTATAAGAAAATAATTTGGAAGTTTGAGGTTACCCGATTTAGGGATTTTTACCTTAAGGGATGATTATGTGCCTCTCATTTAATGATGAATTGATGTGTTAGCTCATGAAATATGTGGTGCCATGTGAACTATTACCCTTATGTGATGGTTTATAATCTCATGTTATTGCTTCTTTAAAAGGACCTTAGAGATGCCGAAGTGGTAATTATGTGTTATGCATTAATTATGAGGCATCTTGAAGTAACATGTTAAACTTAGGGTGACTTAAAATATGAGAATGTAATCCTTTGAAACCACCAAACTAAGGGTGGGGACAATGTGATTCTAGCCCCCTAAACCCGTGCTTAAAGTCGGGAAGTTGACTTATCCCAAGGGATAAAAGTCTAGATACTAGTGACGACTAGTGTGGTATGAGCTTATAGCCTAGAGATTTCTCAAAAGGGAGAAATATGAGGCCAACCCCAGTTTAAGTGAAAGTTTTAATGTCACCTAAGTAACCAAGTTAAGTCACCATGTGCCAAGTACCAAGTTATATGATTTATGTTCTATGATTCAAGATATATGATTTATGTTCTATGATCCCAGTTGTATGATTCATGTTCGATGATCCAAGTTATATGATTGAAGTCCCATAATTTATTTCCCATGATTTATGTAAATACAAGTGATATGTTAAAAGGAACGAATCTCGGAAATGGAGACTTTAGAAAACTCATAATTGAACCAATATGTGTCCATGGTTTTATAAATAACCCGAGATTCCTGGAGACGTAGATGATGACACCTAGGATAGGAGGAGAACCCTACTGAGTTTCTTTAGTAAGAATCTCACTCCCTCTATCTCTTTCTTTCCATTACATCTTCAGAGCGGGATGGCGACGTTCGTGTTGTTCGTTGACACACCCCGGTGGGAGGTCCACCATGACCCGGAGCATGGGTCATTCCATTTTGAGGGCTGATGTACTGTGCGCATCTTCATGTTTTTGGGACGGCCGTTTGCACACCCCGTATATAGTTATCGCTTCTCCCCGACATCCCCCTATGGTGACCCCATGATTTTTGAGCATGCACGGCCACGACATGAGAGGAACCTACGGACCCACTTTGTCGGTTTAGCTGACATACCGGAGTACGTGCCACTATCGCAGCACTCGGAAGAGGACCCTGTAGAGGACTCCCCCATGGACCATGAGGGCTCTGCCCCCACTCCGCCTCGGCGACGGATGGGCAACGAGGAGATAGTCACTCAGCGTCGGAGGGCTTCAGTGCCCAGACCACGACCCCGGCGTGGACGACACGTTCAGTCACAGGGCATGCCTGCACCCGCCGAACTCCGCCCGTGGATTGGCTACGTTCCTCTGTACCCATGATTCTACTGTAGAGATTGGAGGGTAGCCCTTAGTGCATGCACGACACGTAGTATGGATGAAACCTCTTTTGTGTTGAGGTTATCCACCTTAGATTGCACGTGGGTAGGGATGTTTCTTTCTAGTTCATTCCCATGTATTCTGTATTTCCGTTGTATTCCTGTTTATTATGTACTTGAAGAGTCCTGCCCCGTAGGGTAGGCATATTATATATGAAGTATTTCAGTTGTGATGATGTTATGATTCGGAGCCACTTCTATGTTTATATTTCTGCACTTTATGATATCAACCCAGTAAGATACGTGCGGCTTCTATTTTAAGTAATGTTTTAAAAAAAATTGGCTCGTATTTTCGTTAAGCTATTTTTCCAAGTAAAAAGGAACCATGACAGTAAGTAATGACTAATATTTGGCCTGAGTACGTACTAGTAGTATTGGGTCGAATATTAGGGTGTTACATTTTGGTTGATTCGAAAGTCGGATCCTTGTCTATGGATAGGGGCAATCTGGGGACCATGACTATTAGACGTCTAGATCCACCATGAATGTATGCACGCATAGTTGAACTTAGTAAACACCTAAATAGGGTTTTGGCCTTAGAACTCCCCATTTATTAAGTTTAACCTTGTTAGGACAATGGGAGCATGCTTCTTTCATCCTTTCACTTTATACTTCCTTATGCTTCGCTTTAAACTAGTTAATCTTACATCAAAAAATTGTCACATTGCATGTAGGATTAGCCATTACTTCCTCTCCAACTTGGTCATGCTTTGTATTTTTTAGGTGTTTAGCCATACATGATGTAGATACACATTCCATTAATTACCACATGCATTCATTTTATCATATCTTGCTCTTTTCATAATTTACTTTTTCATGAAAATTGGTAAGCTTGTGCATTATCATTTTCTTAGGAAAGCATCTCATATTCTTAATAGGAGCATGTTCCTTTTCTTTCTTGTATCTTCTTTCCATCTTTTTAATTTTACTCATTTATCTTTTTCTTTCCCACAGTGGTCTTTTGATTATTAATAAGGCAAAAGTCATCATCAATTCAAAGCAAATGGAAGCATTACAAATGAACACTAGCAATGCACATTGTAATATCCTAATTTTTAACCCAATACTCTAGAACATACTTAGGTTAATCATTAGTCTGTTACTTCATAGTTCTCATTTTTACTTAGAAAGTACTTAGCGAAAAATACGGGTAAATTTTTTTTTTGAAATACAAGGTGAGAGCCACGTAATGCGATGTAACAAGTAATGGGCAAAACATACATCTCATAACATCATATCATAAAGCACATAAAGGCACATCATGGGAAAACACTGGATATCATCTTATATATATAACTTGCCCACTTATAAGTGTGGGACTTAATTTGGTACAACACGAGTAATACAATCTAAAAAGGAAATACAAGAGAAAATGCAACGGGAACTATAAAAGCAACTCCCCTACCCAAGTGCAACTAGCGGGATGACCTCTAATACAAAAGAAGGTTCATCACCATCTAAGTGTGTGTGCTCTACCCGGGTACTTCGTTGGTCGATCGTCACCTCCTACTGACGTCCATCTCACGAACGAGGCAAATATCCGGGAAATTAGGCGAGCTCCTCAGGCGTAAAGAGGCAGAACGGGGATCGAGCGTGACCCCCGCGATGTGGCCGCATCTCCGGTCGTCGTGCAAGCCGTGGCTGAGTCACAGTATCCTCACTGCCCTCCCTCAATGGTGGGGGAGAGGGGGCAAAGCTCTCGCTATATGTAACACCCCGATTTTTCTGTCTGAGAGAAATGACCAAAATGCCCCTGAGGTCATTTCCTGACCCGAATTCGAGGATAACCAACTCGGTCATCCTCGTAGGGTCAACTCAATGTTTGAAGGGGATTGAATGGCCTTTGAATGCTTCCGGAAGCGAAAATCTCATTTTCCGCAGTTTCGGGTCAAAATGACCAAAATACCCCTATAGCGTTTTTTACGCGGGTAGAAGTGCTGTTTGAGCCCGAAACTTTCTCCAGAGGTTTAAAAACATGTTTTCATGTGTCTAGAGGTCTCTGTTCAAGTCCCGGTGGTCCCGGGCAGTTTTAGTGCAAAATTATGATTTTGCCCCTAGAATAGTGGTTTTGAGCTTAATGACGTAATTAAGCAAACCTAAGCAATATTAGGCTCTAAACGAAGATTAATTAATTTTCCTAATTAATCTAGAGTCAAAATAATTTATTAAAGTTAATTAGAACCTAAAATTGCTTAGATTAAACTTAAATCCCTTTTTAGAACTCAAGATTCCTAGTCTTGGAATCTTGAATAGTGTTTTCTCTCTCCAATTCCTTAAACCAAGGAAGTGTGTCTAGAGTTGTTTAGACTCTAAATTGAGGATCTAACTCACTAATGGTGCAAGACCACTCCTTAATTATATCTAGACCACCCTAATTATCCATTTTCCTTACCTAAACACTTTCTTACAACTTCCTAATCTTAAGCATAATCAAAGATACACCTAAACACAACTCTAAACCACAATTAAAATGCAAACACAACCACACATGGGCTGATGCATATTCGGCCATCTCTCTCCTTTTACCACACATGTTGAATTGTTTCTCACTCAAAGAACCATGCTTGAGGCCATACCTTGAACCATACCTCACCATACTTTGAACCATACCTCACCATGCCTCAAGACCACATTATCTCACCTCATGGAACTCATGGATGCCTCCATTCTGCACCTTCATGGCCGAAACCCCTTCAGCCACACACACACTCCATTTGCTTTATTTCTCTATAAATAGAATGCCTTGAGGAGCTTGCACCACTTTTAGATCATTTGCTAAGTTTAGGAACACTCAAAGCTTTTCTTTTCTCTCAAAGTTCTAGTATTCTTCAAGTTCTTCAAAGTTCTTCATCATCTTCATCTTCTTCTTCCATCTTCAAGTTCATCACATCAAGTAGGGATTTTCTTTCAAGTATTCCTTTCTTTAAAGTTCTTGTTTTAAGCTTTATGTTTATAGTTTCTCTTGATTCTTTTTAGAACTTCTTTTCTTCTCCTTTTTCTTTCTCATTTTCGGCCATGGGCCTTGAAGTTCAAAGAAATGAGAGCTTGATGATGAGAGTTTCATGATGATATTCATCGCTTGAAACAAACTCTAGAGCTTGATCTTTGTGCTTGAGCAAAAATGTTTCTAGTTTTTCCTTTCTTGAACTCTTGAGAACTTTAGTTTTGATGGTGTTTTAAAATGGTTCTAAGGACTCAATGATGAGGTCTCATGATGTTGGTGTTAATATATCATCAAGATCATGGACTCTAGAGTTTCAAAATGTTCTTCTTGTTCCTTGAGTTTTTGGCCACTTCCTTTTTCTTTTACATGCAAAATGTTTTGATTTCCTAAAAATGTTGTGTTGAGTTCTAAGAACTCTAGACTTTACTTTACCTTGGTTGGATGAGTTTGGGTTGAGGTTTAGGTTCCTTTAAAGTCTTGTTAAGAGCTCTAGAAAGATAAAATGAACTTGCATAATTTATTTTACGCTTGCACTCATATTTACATTCTTGCAATGCACCTTTACTTTCAAGTTATCACCTAAGAACATAAAGATTAAAATGGAACTTGCATCATCACTTAATTTAATTCTCAAAGCCTTTCTATTTCGGTCTTAAAGTCGATTGTTGTTGGGTCTAGAGCACTAAAATAAAGAATTGAACTTGCATGATCACCTAATTAATCTCTCCAATGCCTATCTATTTCGGCCTTAAAGTCGATTGTTGTTGGGCCAAGAGCACTAAAATAAAGAATTAAACCTTGCATCTTTACTTTCAAGCTTGCACGTTTAATTTTATGCCTTGCATATTTCTCTTACGTCACCACTTTATTTTGTAAGCAAAGATTAAAAATGAAAAGCATGAGCACGTTTATTTTATGTCATAACTTAAGAACCTAGAGCTCAAAGACTTGCCCATTTCATTCCAAGTTAAAGTTTAATGTGAAACCATTCTTGAATGCATGTTTCGGCCAAGTAGTGATGATGGGCTTGCAATGAGTTTTCATCTAGCTACGAGGACCAATAGTCTATGTTCTAAGTCTTCCTTAAAGCTTTACAAATCTTTTCAAGGTTATGTTATCATAAGAGATGACTTTATTCCCTCTTAGAAGATGAAATATATTTTGGTCATTGACCTAAGGCTTCTCTTAGCCTCTCGATGAATTAAAGTGATTTGCAAAGAGTTTTAGAAATTCTAAATTGATTCCAAGAGAAACTAGTTAACTTATGTACCTCGAAATGTCAATTTAAATCCTTTACCGAAGTTAAATATTTTCGGTTCTGATATGATGAATGTGGTGCTGTATGATGATGTTTTGATGTGTTGGAATGTGTGAAAATATCATATGATGATGTAGAAATGATTCTACGCATAATAGGTAAAGAAACTAGCTAACTAGAAATACCGTAAAGCTAGAATTTAACGTAGTTTTGACCCATTTATTTATGGAACTTGTCCAAACTGTTTTAATGGGAGCATAATCAGATTAGGATTGTTTAGACATGAAAAACTTTGTAACATTTGGATTAGAATCGAATTCTAGCACCTATAGGGAAACTAGTAACTAAAAAACCCTAAAAGTGCAAGTTTAGAACTCTTAGAACATTTATTTTTCTGGATTCTGTCCAGCACCCTTACAACATGATAAACGTGATTAATAATTAGTCCTTAAGCATAGGAATGCCTCATAATTGATTTAGATTTAATTCATAGCGCCTTAGGCGAAAACGAAACCAAGAAAGGGTCTAAAACGTAAGTTCTAGAACCCCATAATCACAAGTTAGGAATTCTGCCCTATGCTATTCAGATTTAAGTATGAACATGAGGATTATGGATGATGTTTAATTACGAGCCCATAGGTGCATCAAATATGAGCGACGGATGTTAGAGAACGATATCTCATGATTAAGACCCGTAAGGGTCAAAGCATAAGCTACCGTAAGGATAAACGGTTGAATGTTCCATGATGATGCATGTGGTATGTAAATGATGATGTTATTCATATGAGGAAATTCATGAGGATATATGTTTATGTGGCATAAAGCAAATTTGGAAGGAATTCAGCGTAATGCCTTTGTGCCGCCAAATTCCCGACAAATTTGGGGACTTAAAGAGATTTTGAAAATTAAGGTACTAAGATGGGTTCTAGGATGACACCGGTTCGGCCGAGCACCTCCATAGAACTCATGTGACATCGGTACCATTTTATACTCTTAGGTGACACCGGTTCGGCCGAGCACCCCTAAGAAGTTTGCCCCCTAACCCGTACTCAGATAGTCGGGATTTATGATTTATGATACGCTTATCGTTAAGTGGTAAGTAAGAACTAGTGACGACTAGTTAAGGTATGAGCTCATAACCTAGATAGGTGACACGTTCTGGGTGACACCGATTCGGCCTAGCACCCCCAGTTCGATCGTCTTTTAGGGTGGCCCATGAGGAAGAGATGTTTCATGATTATGATTATGTCACTAAGTTTGTCCCATATGAACGTTACTATCACCACTTTATGCCACTAAGTATGATGATGCTTGATGTTATGTTTTACGTAAGTGCATTAGGTAGTGCCATGCATACATTCGCTATTATGTTGCATTCATAACATTAAGACCATCCTAAAAGGAATGGACCTTGGCTAAACTATGTTTTAGAATTTAAAAATGGACTTAATGCATGCTCACTCATTTGTATAATTAAACCCAAGGTTCCTGAGGACGTAGATGATGACACCTAGGTAGTAGGAGGCCCTACTGAGATTCTTTAGCAAGATTCTCACTCCCTCTATCTCTTTCTCTCCGTCACGTCTTTAGATAGCGACGTTCGTAGTGTTCATGGACACGCCGACATGGGAGGTGCACTATGGCGATGACGAGTGGGTTTTTGAGCGTGTGCGTACGAATGATGAGAGAATGCTCCGCATGCACACCGCCGCCTCGGCCATGCGAGACTATCCCGTTTACGTGCCCCGGACCTACTTCTCGGAGACCGACCCATCCGAGGACACGCCTACCCATCCGTATAGCGAGAGCTCTGCCTCCTCTCCACCATTGATGAGGGAGGGCAGTGAGGATACCGTGACTCAGCCACGACTTGCACGGCGACTGGAGATGTGGCCACACCGCGGGGGTTGAAACACCCTAGTAATTAACCAGATACACCTAGGTTGAATCTGATTAATGACTAGACTTTACTCCTTGCTTTGGTTCTTTCTTCATAATTTGAAAATACTTAGTGAAATTACGAGCCTTTTTTTTTTTTTTTTAAAACACATAATTGAAAACGTGAGCCGAGTACAACGTGAACGAGTAAGCGGAGTATAATAAGACGTTTAAGAATATATCACATCATATCACTTAGGCTCCATCATATAACATCCATAAGCACATTATAGCATATATTTACATACAATAACCTCACTCAAAGGGGGGGTTATGTTCATACATCATTATCTTATGCAAACCCATAAAAGAAAATATACTTAAGGAAATTCATGCCCCTAAACTACATAACTCCATAAGCCGGGAAGGTTATCCTAAAACTAGGGTGCATGATCACACATAAGTCTACTAAGAACCTTCTATGGCCACGCCCGAAAATGGGGGAATAAATCCGATCCATCGATGAGCTCCCTCGGAAGGGGACACACGAGATGCACCAGTCGAGGTCGCATGGGACGGCCTTCTCGCTAACCTCGGCTGAACAATCTGTTTCCTCACTACCCTCTCTTACACGTGTGGGAGTAGGAGCGAGCTCTCAGAATATACATGAGTAGGAGTGTCCTCTGAAGGATCAGTTTGAATATCTCGTCTCGAACATACTACTGAAATCCATGGACAGCAGATGAAGCGGGATAAGAACGTAACATCCTTTCATCAAGTGGGACGTGCATGTTCGAAACCATTTCATCGCCATAGGGAGAAGTAGGAGAAAATCGATAACTAGGGACAGGATGTGCAAATGGGACGACCTATGTAAATAAAAACACGAATCACAAGACCTTTCCCTTCAAATGATACGAGCGATGCACCGGATCATAGTGGAATTCCCAAGTAGGGGTATCAACGAACAGACGAATGTCGCCATTTGAATCTGGAGACAATGACGGAAATAAAGAAAAGGGAGTGAGAATCTTGCTAAAGAATTCTCTCAGAAGGTACCTCCTTCTACAGTGTCATCATCAAAGTCCCTAGGAACCACGGGATTATTCTAAAATAGTGAGCATGCAAAGATTCATTTTAAGATCGGACAAATACTTAACCGAGGTTCGTCAATTTTTAATCATCGTCTTATAATGCATCTTATTCTTAACATGTCATATTTACAATGAACTTTTCCTTTATCATTACATCATATTCCTCATCATCATTATCAAAATAACATGCATAAAAGAACATCATATAATATTAGTTACACATGAACACAAAGGTGCACATATTTCATTTCTTTAGTGCCTTAGGTGACTTAAAATCTTATCATCATCATTATTTTCCTTGGGCCACCCTATACTCCACCCTTTTGGGAGTAATTTAGGTTATGAGCTCATACTTTACTAGTCGTCACTAGCATATACTTATCCCTTTTGATAAGCTAAAGTCCCGACTCTACCCTTTTGAGAGAACGGGTTAGGGGCTAAAATCACCTTTTCACCACCTATAGTCCGATGGTTCCAAAGGATCATTTTCTTATAAGTTTAAGTCACCATTAAATCTTTGCATGTTATATCATAATACAATTCATAAACATCATAACATTTTCTCATTTATAGTCTTAAGCTAGAATAATATATATCAATCAGTAATCATGCATATGGGAGATTCCCAGAAAGAGAGGTGGGTCACAATGGACACGCTTAAATACCAAGTCTTTCCTTAGCCGTAACCTTTCCAAATTACACTTTTACAATGATACACTTTCTTCTAGGAACAAAGGTGAATTTTACATAAGAACATTTCATGTATAAGCATTCTTATAATTTGCAACAAAGAACTATAACATGCAAGTCGTGAAATCATTCCATGATATCAAGTACTTAATAAGCATTCAATCCTTACATAGAATTATCAATTATAGAACTAATTAGTTACTAAACCAATTATGAATCATTCTCTTAACAATAAACCATAATTATCACAACTTCAATCATATCAAATCATTATCACACATTGATACTAAACTCAGATCAGTGGCCCAATCATGAACCTCATGCAATTACATAGAATCATATTTTAAGTGCATATAAAATACTAGTTCTTTTGTCAAATTTGGGAGGATCTTCACAATTAAAATTCTCACTTAAGATAAAAGGAGTAAGTCTTGAGCTTTAGAGATTTAGGTGACATCTTAGAATTATAAACATGCTATGCAACCTTATTTTAATCTTATCTTTATAAGGTGATAGCTTGGAATTATAAACATGATATGCAATTCCATTTCTTTATCTTTAAGATTTAAGGTGATGACTTGAAAATTAAACATGATGCAAGAACTTGAAATATAAACATGATACAAGAAACTGGAGCGTGTAATCCGCACAGACCGAGAGGGAGAAGAGAATATTAAGAAACCTGAGCGCGGTAGTCCGCACAGACCGATAGAGGGAGAAGAGAATTATTATTACATCTTTTTAAGCTCCAATCTCAAGACTTTTTAAAGAATAAATTCTTTAACTCCAATAATCATATTTCTTTGCTTGTGATACATGGGCAAGTCTTTAAGCTCTAGGATCTTTAGGTGATGGCATAAAATAAACATGTCATGCGTTGATTCTTTTAGCCATTATAAAATATAGTGAGAGCATAAATTAAATATGAGATGCAACCTCTTAATTATCTTGAAAGATTAAGTGATGACTTGAAACATAAACATGAAATACAAGCTTGGAATTTAAACATGAGAAATGCAAGTTCCTTTATTCATTCTTGAAAATTTAGTGATGACATAGAAGGTAAACATGGTTATGCAAAGCATAAACTTAATCATGGATGCAAATTCATTTTGTTTCTTTACTAGAGCTCCTTCAAGACTTTAAAAGAATTATAAATTCAACCCAATACATATCTTAACAAGAAATAAAACATAAAAGGAAAAAAAAATACATCTTTCAAGTTCTAAACTAAAAATCTTTGTTTTAGCATCATAAAGCATTATTCTTTAAGGTTTTGCATCAAGTGGAATTTTCAAGCTTTAGAGGCCTAACTTGTGATGGATTTACAACCCACCCTCAAGGTCCTCATCATCAAGCCATCATCTTAGTTCCACCTAGGCCATATGGTTGAATTGGTTAAAGAAAATTGAAGAGGAAAACCAAAATGAAAAGCTAAGGCAAGTTCATAATTTCATCATTTTGAGCTAAAAACACAACTCCTCAAAGCATAGAAATAAATTTAGAAACTACTCCCTACCTAATCTGAGTTGAAGAAGAGGAAGAGAACTTGATTTCTTGAAGTGAAATGACACAAAATCTCTTTGAAAAATTGAAGAAAGAATTCAGCCAAAGAGGAGGAAGAAAGAAAGTTTTTGGTGCTCCTAAAAACTAGTTATGAACCAAGCATTCCAAGACCACTCAAGCAAGCCTATTTATAGAAGATTTTGAGGCTTCTAATTGGCCAAAATGAGGAGGTAGTTGTCAGAATTTTTCAGGAGTAATAATGGAGGAAAAATCATTTTAGACAAAGTTGTATGAAATTAAGGAATTATGTCTCTTATGGTGACATTTTGGCATTTTGTTTTAGTGCAACTTTTGGAAATAATTCAGCTGCATAATGGCATCAATAATTTCGTGCATTACAGCCCAAAGAAGTGAAATTTGTGTGTTCCATGCATTATTTAGGTGTAGGCAAGGTATTCATGTAATTTAGAGAATTTACGGTTAAGGGCTTAAGTGAATTAGTAAGCAATTTGGGTGTTTTTGAGCAATTTTGGGTTCTAATCAATCTAAATACATAATTTTGAATCTAGATTAATATTTAGAATTTAATAAGCTTTAATTTGAGCCTAATATTGCTTAGGTTTCGGTATATGAATCGAAAATCCCGAAATTGCAAAGCGCCCAAAAACGGGGCAAAATCGTACTTTCACTTAAAAATCGCCTAAGGCCACCCGAGCTTAACCAATGGTTAATCATGGCTTAAAAACACATTTTAAAACATTTTAGTGAGGTTCGGGCTCAAGTCGGCACGCACATCGGAGTTAAACAAATGAGGCGTTTTGGTCTTTTCGTCGTCAGAACTCAAAATTGAGATTCTTCTGCTCTATTAACACACATAACACAAACAATCCCTTATTATTCTCAAAACATCCCCTTGAGAATATGTGGGGCCCACAATCCTCATTATCTGAGTAAAATAACTTCAGGGACATTTTGGTCATTTTATACGTCTGAGAATTCAGGATTTGCGACTCGCATGAATCGTTCCTAACCTCTCTTCTAATGTTATATTCCTTTATTGAGGATTGTTCGGCCTCAAATCTTATGTAATAATTACCTACGGTAATTCGGTAATTGAGTAATTTCTAATGATAGTAAAAATTACAGTAAAAATTACAGTAAAAATTGGGGCGTTACATTACTGCCCTCCTTATAAGAATTTCGCCGCGTAAATTCGTTACCTGAGAACAACTCGGGGTATTGTGCTTTCATGTTTGATTCCAGCTCCATGTAAGTTCTTCGGTTTCACCTGTCCCCATGCTACTTTGACCAGTGCGGCCTTGTTCCTTAACTCCTCGGTCGGCGATTCTCGTGGGTAGTAAGTTAAATGTCGAGGTTATCTCTTAATTGTACATGTTCGCTCTAGTACATGACTCGGGTCGATTGATACTTTCTTAATCGAGAGACATGGAAAACATCATGAAGGTTGGATAGACTCGGGGTAGGGCTATACGGTGAGCTACAGTCCTACTTTGGTAAGGATTTCAAAGCGGACCAAGAAATGCAGGGCTCAATTTCTTTACTTTTATTGCTCGGCCTATGCACTGTGGTGGGGGTGATCCTTAGGAACACGTGGTCCCCTTCTTGAAAATCTAGCGGTTTTCGCCGCTTGTCCGCATAGTTTTTCCGTCGACTTTGAGCGAAGAATCTTATCCCTAATCTTTTTGATTTGTTCCGTTGTTTCCCTCACAATATCAGGTCCAAGTAAACTTTGCTCTCGGGTTCATACCAACATAAGGGAGATTGACATTTCCGTCCATAGAGGGCCTCATACGGATTGCCATCGATACTTGCATGATAATCATTGTTATATGCAAATTCAATAAGTGGCAGGTACTTATCCCAACTTCCCCTTTGATCTAAAACACATGCCCTTAACATATCCTCCAAGGTTTGGATAGTTCTTTCAGATTGACCGTCTGTTTGGGGGTGATAGGTCGTGCTTAGACACGACTTTGAACCAAATGCCTTTTGAAAGGCTCCCCAAAATCGCGACGTAAATCGCGGATCTCGGTCCGAGATTATCGTCGACGGCACCCCATGTAACCTCACTATCTCCTGAATATATAATTGTGCTAACCTATCCAAGGAATAAGTCACCTTAATAGGTAAAAAGTGGGCTGACTTTGTCAATCGATCCACGATTACCCATATGGTATCATGATTCATTTGGGTCCTTGGTAATCCAGTCACAAAATCCATGGAGATACTATCCCACTTCCACTCAGGGATCGACAGAGGTTGCAGCATTCCACAGGGTTTTTGGTGTTCAATCTTCACCTTTTGACACACCAAGCACTTACTCACCCATGTTCACACATCTTTCTTCATTCCAGGCCACCAAAGACATCTTCTTCAAATCTTGATACATCTTGGTGGCACCAGGATGAAGGGTAAAATGGCTCTTATGGGCTTCCTCCAAAATATCCTTTCGGAGGCCACCACTAGCAGTACACATATTCGACCTTTAAACCTCCACAAATCGTCCATTCCTTGGGTAAAACCTATCAACTTGCTGCCTTCACTTTCTAAAGTCTCTTGAAACTCAAGATCGCCCCTTGAGCTTGAACAATCCTTTCTTTGAACTCACTTGTCACTCTAAGATGACAAGCTCGATGCCCTTAGTGGTCAAAGTCATTCCTAGGTTTAAGTCCCTAAATTGCTCAATCAATTCAACCTCCTTCACCATCAAACGGGACACTTGTAAGGACTTCCTACTCAAAGCATCAGCTACTACATTAGCTTTACCAGGATGGTAGTTCAATCCAAAATCATAATCTTTCAAGAACTCCATCCATCGCCTTTGCCTCATGTTTAGCTCTTTTTGATCAAAGAGATATTTCAAACTCTTGTGATCGGAAAACACCTCAAACTTAACTCCATATAAATGGTGTCTCCAAATCTTTAGAGCAAACACGACGGCAGCTAACTCAAGGTCATGGGTAGGGTAGTTTGCCTCATGTAGCTTGAGTTGTCTTGATGCATAGGCCACCACTTGCCTATCTTGCATCAATACACAACCTAAACCCTTTTTTGAAGCATCACAATACACCTCGAAAGGCACATTGGGGTCGGGTAACACTAAAAGAGGTGTGGAGGTTAGCTTGTGTTTTAACTCTTGAAAGCTCTTTTCACACTCAGGGTCCATGAAAAAGGTGTGTTCTTCCTAGTCAGCTTGGTCAAAGGTAGGGAAATCTGGGAAAATCCCTTGATAAATCGACGGTAATAACCGCCTAAACCCAAAAAGCTCCTTACTTGATTCGTGGTTGGTCTTTCCCGATTTACTACCGCTTCTACCTTACTAGGATCTACTGACAATTCCTTTCTTAGATACTACATGCCCTAAAAATTGCACCTTATCCAACCAAAACTCACACTTGGAAATCTTGGCATATAGTTTCTTTTCCTTCAAGATCTCTAGTACTATGGTTAGGTGGCATTCATGCTCTTCATGGGTCTTAGAATATATGAGAATGTCATCTATAAAGACAACTACAAACTGATCTAAATAGGGTCGAAAGATCCTATTCATGTAATCCATAAAAATAGTGGAGCATTGGTTAACCCAAAGGACATTATCGCAAACTCAAAATGGCCGTGTCAGTGCGAAAGGCCGTTTTAGGTATGTCTTCATCTCTCACTCTAATTTGATGGTAGCCTGACCTCAAATCTCTCTTAGAAAACACTACCGCACCTTTCGCTTGGTCCATCAAATCATCGATCCTAGGCAGAGGATACTTGTTTTTCACCGTTACTTTATTCAACGCCTATAATCTACACACATCCTCATACTCCCATCCTTTTTCTTTACAAACAACACAGGGCTCCCAAGGTGATGCACTAGGCCTAACAAACTTTTTCTCCAATAAATCTTCCAATTGAGTTTTTAACTCGGTCAATTCTAATGGGGACATCCTGTATGGGGCTATGGATATAGGTCCCGCACTTTTGAGCAACTCTATGGAAAATTCTATCTCTCTCTTGGGGAAACTCGTATCTCATCCGAAATACTTGGGATAATTTCTTACTATTGGTATCTCATCGATACTTTGCTCAAAGTCTACATCACTAGCGGCTAAGAAAATGTAACCTTTACTCTCACCCTTACCACAGTCCATTTCCCACAGCTGATTATGTAAAGACTTATGGGTTTCTTAGGTTCAATAGGAATAGGAAGAAAAGTGATGGTTTTCTCATAATAGTTTAACAGTACACGGTTGGCCTCAAGCCAATCCATGCCAAGAATCACATCTAAACCTCGCATGGGTAAGCAAATAAGATCTAAAACAAAGGATCTATTATCTATAATAAAACTACAATCTAAACAACATTTACAAGTCCTAACGGGTTTTCCAGTAGGGGTAGAAACAATAAGGTCAAAAGGAAGCTTAGTCATAGGTAAATTAAGGCTTTTAACACATGAATGGGAGATAAAAGAATGAGAAGCGCCAGAATCATATAGTACAATTAAGTCTTTACCATGCATATTACCCTTACCTTCCACGAGATTTCGTGACTTCGTTGTTTCTTCAAAGATTAATAAATACCCTTCCCTGGTATTGCGGCTTGGGATTGGGGGTTGGCGGGTTCCTTTCAGTGCATTCTCGGGAGTAATGACCTAGTTTTCCACACCGATAGCACACGTTTGTTCCGGCTCGACATGGCATGCTCCCATGATTCTTGCCGCGCACTTGGGACATTCCATGGATGGCGCAGGCCGTGGAATCTTCTTGGACCTCTTTGTGGTGCTTTCCCTTTATTGTTGTTATTGTTGTTGTTGTGATTATTCTTTGAGGTTATTGTTGTAGCGGTTGTTATTATAGCGATTGTTGTTGTTTGGCCTTCCTTGTTGAAAATTTCTTTGTGACCCTTGTGGTCTTGGTTGAGGGGGAATGGAGGATTACGCCTCTTGAACTGCGACCTTGAGGTGTCAACTTTTTGGTAATATTATCGACTTTGGGGTGTTTAGTTTTCTCGACCTTCTTCAATAATCCGACATTTGTTAACTAGGGTAGAGAAATCCCTAATCTCCAAATGTGCAACTGCCACATTAAGTTCCGCCTTCAACCCTGACTCGTATTTAATGCATTTCCAGTACTCATCAGGATTTCCTTGGTACATTCTTGAGAACTTAATGAGTTCTTCAAATCTGGCAGATCTTTGGGCCACATTCATATTCCCCTGGACAAGTTGCATGAATTCAATGTCCTTGGCATTTCTAACTGACTCTGGAAAGTACTTTTCGTAAAAATGGACCTTGAATAGTTCCCAATCAATGTCCACATCGGTCGCCTCCAGGAGTCTTCGAACACCTGTCCACCAGAAACTGGCATCACCCTCAAGCATATGAGTAGCGAAGGTGACCTTTTGCTCCTCCGAGCATGGGACTACAAAGAAAGACCTTCTCAATATTCGAATCCATTCATCTGCAATATTTGGATTCAGTGTCCCCTTGAAAACCGGTGGGTTTGCCTTACGAAACTCCCAAAGCAGGCATGTTCGGGAATCTCATGTCGCTGATTCATATTGGCTTGACGATCCCGATCCATTCGTTCCATCATCATTCTCATGGTCCTTGCTACGTCGCGAGTGCTTCGGTGTCTCGTTGTCGTGATTATTTTGTGTCTTTGCGCTCCTAGTCCGTTGTCGGACGTGCCATTGGTCCCTATACACACAAAACAAAGCAACAACGAGGTGATCAGGCCCAATATTCCATGCAAAGTGAGCAAGTTACCATGGCACTTTCAACATACAGTAGTCATGTATTTCTACTCCCCAAGCTCATCCTAATGATAAACATCTACACATGACGTCACTAACGTATTATGCTTTAGAAGCATAGCTAGTCCAATCCTCAGGCTCCATGAGAATCGAACTGCTCTGATACCAAAATGAAACACCCTAGTAATTAACCAGATACACCTAGGTTGAATCTGATTAATGACTAGACTTTACTCCTTGCTTTGGTTCTTTCTTCATAATTTGAAAATACTTAGTGAAATTACGAGCCTTTTTTTTTTTTTTTTTAAAACACATAATTGAAAACGTGAGCCGAGTACAACGTGAACGAGTAAGCGGAGTATAATAAGACGTTTAAGAATATATCACATCATATCACTTAGGCTCCATCATATAACATCCATAAGCACATTATAGCATATATTTACATACAATAACCTCACTCAAAGGGGGGGTTATGTTCATACATCATTATCTTATGCAAACCCATAAAAGAAAATATACTTAAGGAAATTCATGCCCCTAAACTAGATAACTCCATAAGCCGGGAAGGTTATCCTAAAACTAGGGTGCATGATCACACATAAGTCTACTAAGAACCTTCTATGGCCACCGTCCACGAAAATGGGGAATAAATCCGATCCACTGATGAGCTCCTCGGAAGGGGACACACGAGATGCACCAGGCTCGGGTCGCATGGACGGCCTTCTCGCTAACCTCGGCTGAACAACTGTTTCCTCACTACCCTCTCTTACACGTGTGGGAGTAGGAGCAGAGCTCTCGAATATACATGAGTAGGAGTGTCCTCAAGGATCAGAATATCTCGTCTCGAACATACTGGAAATCCATGGACAGCAGATGAAGCGGGATAAGAACGTAACATCCTTTCATCAAGTGGACGTGCATGTTCGAAAACCATTTCATCGCCATAGGGAGAAGTAGGAGAAAATCGATAACTAGGGACAGGATGTGCAAATGGACGACCTATGTAAATAAAAACACGAATCACAAGACCTCCCTTCAAAATGATACGAGCGATGCACCTGGATCATAGTGGAATTCCCAAGTAGGGGTATCAACGAACAGGGCGAATGTCGCCATTTGAATCTGGAGACAATGACGGAAATAAAGAAAAGGAGTGAGAATCTTGCTAAAGAATTCTCGATGAAGGTACCTCCTTCTACATGTCATCATCAAAGTCCCCAGGGAACCTCGGGATTATTCTAAAATAGTGAGCATGCAAAGATTCATTTTAAGATCCGACAAATACTTAACCGAGGTTCGTCAATTTTTAATCATGCGTCTTATAATGCATCTTATTCTTAACATGTCATATTTACAATGAACTTTTCCTTTATCATTACATCATATTCCTCATCATCATTATCAAAATAACATGCATAAAAGAACATCATATAATATTAGTTACACATGGACACAAAGGCACATATTTCATTTCTTTAGTGCCTTAGGTGACTTAAAATCTTATCATCATCATTATTTTCCTTGGGCCACCCTATACTCCACCCTTTTGGGAGTAATTTAGGTTATGAGCTCATACTTTACTAGTCGTCACTAGCATATACTTATCCCTTTTGATAAGCCAAAGTCCCGACTCTACCCTTTTGAGAGAACGGGTTAGGGGGCTAAAATCACCTTTTCACCACCTATAGTCTGATGGTTCCAAAGGATCATTTTCTTATAAGTTTAAGTCACCATTAAATCTTTGCATGTTATATCATAATACAATTCATAAACATCATAACATTTTCTCATTTATAGTCTTAAGCTAGAATAATATATATCAATCTGTAATCATGCATATGGGAGATTCCCAGGAAAGAGAGGTGGGTCACAATGGACACGCTTAAATACGAAGTCTTTCCTTAGCCAGAACCTTTCCAAATTACACTTTTACAATGATACAGTTTCTTCTAGCAACAAAGGTGAATTTTACATAAGAACATTTCATGTATAAGCATTCTTATTATTTGCAACAAAGAACTATAACATGCAAGTCGTGAAATCATTCAATAATATCAAGTACTTAATAAGCATTCAATCCTTACATAGAATTATCAATTATAGAACTAATTAGTTACTAAACCAATTATGAATCATTCTCTTAACAATAAACCATAATTATCACAACTTCAATCATATCAAATCATTATCACACATTGATACTAAACTCAGATCAAGTGGCGAATCATGAACCTCATGCAATTACATAGAATCATATTTTAAGTGCATATAAAATACTAGTTCTTTTGTCAAATTTGGGAGGATCTTCACAATTAAAATTCTCACTTAAGATAAAAGGAGTAAGTCTTGAGCTTTAGAGATTTAGGTGACATCTTAGAATTATAAACATGCTATGCAACCTTATTTTAATCTTATCTTTATAAGGTGATAGCTTGGAATTATAAACATGATATGCAATTCCATTTCTTTATCTTTAAGATTTAAGGTGATGACTTGAAAATTAAACATGATGCAAGAACTTGAAATATAAACATGATACAAGAAATCGAGCGGCGGTAATCCGCACAGACCGAGAGGAGAAGAGAATATTAAGAAACCTGAGCGGTAGTCCGCACAGACCAGATAGAGGAGAAGAGAATTATTATTACATCTTTTTAAGCTCCAATCTCAAGACTTTTTAAAGAATAAATTCTTTAACTCCAATAATCATATTTCTTTGCTTGTGATACATGGGCAAGTCTTTAAGCTCTAGGATCTTTAGGTGATGGCATAAAATAAACATGTCATGCGTTGATTCTTTTAGCCATTATAAAATATAGTGAGAGCATAAATTAAATATGAGATGCAACCTCTTAATTATCTTGAAAGATTAAGTGATGACTTGAAACATAAACATGAAATACAAGCTTGGAATTTAAACATGAGAAATGCAAGTTCCTTTATTCATTCTTGAAAATTTAGTGATGACATAGAAGGTAAACATGGTTATGCAAAGCATAAACTTAATCATGGATGCAAATTCATTTTGTTTCTTTACTAGAGCTCCTTCAAGACTTTAAAAGAATTATAAATTCAACCCAATACATATCTTAACAAGAAATAAAACATAAAAGGAAAAAAAATACATCTTTCAAGTTCTAAACTAAAAATCTTTGTTTTAGCATCATAAAGCATTATTCTTTAAGGTTTTGCATCAAGTGGAATTTTCAAGCTTTAGAGGCCTAACTTGTGATGGATTTACAACCCACCCTCAAGGTCCTCATCATCAAGCCATCATCTTAGTTCCACCTAGGCCATATGGTTGAATTGGTTAAAGAAAAAAATTGAAGAGGAAAACCAAAATGAAAAGCTAAGGCAAGTTCATAATTTCATCATTTTGAGCTAAAAACACAACTCCTCAAAGCATAGAAATAAATTTAGAAACTACTCCCTACCTAATCTGAGTTGAAGAAGAGGAAGAGAACTTGATTTCTTGAAGTGAAATGACACAAAATCTCTTTGAAAAATTGAAGAAAGAATTCAGCCAAAGAGGAGGAAGAAAGAAAGTTTTTGGTGCTCCTAAAAACTAGTTATGAACCAAGCATTCCAAGACCACTCAAGCAAGCCTATTTATAGAAGATTTTGAGGCTTCTAATTGGCCAAAATGAGGAGGTAGTTGTCAGAATTTTTCAGGAGTAATAATGGAGGAAAAATCATTTTAGACAAAGTTGTATGAAATTAAGGAATTATGTCTCTTATGGTGACATTTTGGCATTTTGTTTTAGTGCAACTTTGGAAATAATTCAGCTGCATAATGGCATCAATAATTTCGTGCATTACAGCCCAAAGAAGTGAAATTTGTGTGTTCCATGCATTATTTAGGTGTAGGCAAGGTATTCATGTAATTTAGAGAATTTACGGTTAAGGGCTTAAGTGAATTAGTAAGCAATTTGGGTGTTTTTGAGCAATTTTGGGTTCTAATCAATCTAAATACATAATTTTGAATCTAGATTAATATTTAGAATTTAATAAGCTTTAATTTGAGCCTAATATTGCTTAGGTTTCGGTATATGAATCGAAAATCCCGAAATTCGCAAAACTGCCCAAAAACGGAGGCAAAATCGTACTTTCACTTAAAAACTGCCCAAGGCCACCCGAGCTTAACCAATGGTTAATCATGGCTTAAAAACACATTTTAAAACATTTTAGTGAGGTTCGGGCTCACGGCACATCGGAGTTAAAACAAGTAGGGCTGCGTTTTGGTCTTTTCGTGCGTCGGAACTCAAAATTGAGATTCTTCTGCTCTATTAACACACATAACACAAACAATCCCTTATTATTCTCAAAACATCCCCTTGAGAATATGTGGGGCCCACAATCCTCATTTTCTGAGTAAAATAACTTCAGGGACATTTTGGTCATTTTATACGTACAGAAATTCAGGATTTGCGACTCTCGCATGAATCGTTCCTAACCTCTCTTCTAATGTTATATTCCTTTATTGAGGATTGTTCGGCCTCAAATCTTATGTAATAATTACCTACGGTAATTCGGTAATTGAGTAATTTCTAATGATAGTAAAAATTACAGTAAAAATTGGGGCGTTACAGGGGTCACTCTCGATTCCCGTTCCGCCTCTTTACGCCCGAGGAGCTCGCCCAATTTCTCGGATACTTGCCTCTTTCGCGAGATGGACGTCAGTAGGAGGTGACGATCGACCGATGGAGTACCCGGTTAGAGCACATACCACTTAGATGGGGATAAACCTTCTTCTGTTTAGAGGTTATCCCATTAGATGCACTCGGGTAGGGGAGTAGATCATGTTTATGTTTATGTTGTATTTCCTTTCATGTATTTCCCTTGTACTAAATTAAGTCCCACACTTATAAGTGGGCAAGTTATATATATATGAGATGATATTCAGTGTTATTCATGGTGTGCCTTATGCTATGACGTTATGAGATGTATGTTTTGTTCGATTACATGTTATATCGCATCACGCGGCTCTCACTTTGTTTTCCAAAAAAAAAAATTTTACCCGTATTTTCCGCTAAGTATTTGAAAGTTAAAACGAGAACTATGAAGTAATAAACTAATGATTAACCTAATTATGTTCTAGAGTATTGGGTTAAAAATTAGGATGTTACACTATACGGATGGGTAGGCGGGTCCTCGGACGGGTCGGTCTCCGAGAAGTAGGTCTGGGGCACGTAATCGAGATAGTCTCGCATGGCTAAGGCGGCAGTGTGCATGCGAAGCACTCTCTCGTCATGCATACGCGCGTGCTCAAAAACCCGCTCGTCGTCGCCATAGGGTGCAGTCGGGGAGAAGCGATGGGTATGCACGGGATGAGCGAAGGGGCGTCCTACAAACATGAAAACCCACACCATGCACTGTCCCTCAAAATGGTATGACCCGTGAGCCGGGTTATAGTGCACCTCCCATGTCGGCGTGTCCATAAACACTACGGACGTCGCCATCTGAAGACGTGACAGAAAGAAAGAGATAGAGGGAGTGAGAATCTTGCTAAAGAATCTCAGTAGGGCCTCCTACTACCTAGGTGTCATCATCTACGTCCTTAGGAACCCTGGGTTTAATTATACAAAATGACTGAACATGCATCAAGTTTATTTTAAACTTCAAAATATACTTTAGCCAAGGTCCATTCATTTTAGGATGATCTTAATGTCATGAATGCAACATAATAGGAGATGTATGCATGGCACTACCTAATGCACATACATAAAACATAACATCCAGCATCATCATACTTAGTGGCATAAAGTGGCAATAGAAACATTCATATGGGACAAACTTAGTGTCATAATCATAATCATGAAACATCTCTTCCTCATGGGCCACCCTAAAAGACAATCGAACTGGGGCTGCTCGGCCGAACCGGTGTCACCCAGAACATGTCACATATCTAGGTTATGAGCTCATACCTTAACTAGCTATCACTAGTTCTTACTTACCACTTAACGATAAGCGTATCATAAATCATAAATCCCAACTATCTGAGTGCGGGTCAAGGGGCAAACCTCTTAGGGGTGCTCGGCCGAACCGGTGTCACCTAAGAGTATAAAATGGTACCGATGTCACATGAGTTCTATGGAGGTGCTCGGCCGAACCGGTGTCATCCTAGAACCCATCTTAGTACCTTAATTTTCAAAATCTCTTTAAGTCCCCAAATTTGTCAGGAATTTGGTGGCACAAAGGCATTACGCCGAATTCCATCCAAATTTGCTTTATGCCACATAAACATATATCCTCATGAATTCCTCATATGAATAACATCATTATCATTTACATACCACATACATCATCATGGAACATTCAACCGTTTATCCTTACGGTAGCTTATGCTTTGACCTTTACGGCTCTTAATCATGAGATATGGTTCTTTAACATCCGTCGCTCATATTTTATGCACCTAAGGGCTCATAATTAAACATCATTCATAATCCTCATGTTCACACTTAAATCTGAATAGCATAGGGCAGAATTCCTAACTTGGGATTACGGGGTTCTAGAACTTACGTTTTAGACCCTTTCTTAGTTCCGTCTTCGCCTAAGGCGCTATGAATTAAATCTAAATCAATTATGAGGCATTCCTATGCTTAAGGACTAATTATTAATCACGTTTATCATATTGTAAGGGTGCTGGACAGAATCCAGAAAAATAAATGTTCTAAGAGTTCTAAACTTGCACTTTTACGGTTTTCTAGTTACTAGTTTCCCTATAGGTGCTAGAATTCGATTCTAATCCAAATGTTACCAAGTTTTTCATGTCTAAACAATCCTAATCTGATTATGCTCCCATTAAAACAGTTTGGATAAGTTCCATAAACAAATGGGTCAAAACTATGTTAAATTCTAGCTTTACGGTATTTCTAGTTAGCTAGTTTCTTACCTATTATGCATAGGATCATTTCTACATCATCATATGATATTTTCACACATTCTAACACATCAAAACATCATCATACAACATCACACTCATCATATCAGAACCGAAAACATTTAGCTTTAGCAGAGGATTTAAATTGACATTTCTAGGTACATAAGTTAACTAGTTTCTCTTAGAATCAATTTTAGAATTTCTAAAACTCTTTGCAAATCATTTTAATTCATCAAGAGGCTAAGAGAAGCCTTAGGTCAATGACCAAAATATATTTCATCTTCTAAAAGGGAATAAAGTCATATCTCATGACAACATAACCTTGAAAAGATTTGTAAAGCTTAAGGAAAACTTAGAACATAGACTATTGGTCCTTGTAGCTAGATGAAAACTTATTGCAAGTCCATCATCACTACCTGGCCGAAACATGCATTCAAAGAATGGTTTCACATTAAATTTTAACTTGGAATGAAATGGGCAAGTCTTTGAGCTCTAGGTTCTTAAGTTATGGCATAAAATAAACGTGCTCATGCTCTTCATTTTTAATCTTTGCTTACAAAATAAAGTGATGACGTAAGATAAATATGCAAGGCATAAACTTAAACGTGCAAGCTTGAAAGTAAATATGCGAGGCATCAACTTTAAAGTGCAAGCTTGACAGTAAAGATGCAAGGTTCAATTCTTTATTTTAGTGCTCTTGGCCCAACAACAATCGACTTTAAGGCCGAAATAGATAGGCATTCGAGAGATTAATTAGGTGATAATGCAAGTTCAATTCTTTATTTTAGTGCTCTAGGCCCAACAACAATCGACTTTAAGGCCGAAATAGAAAGGCTTTGAGAATTAAATTAAGTGATGATGCAAGTTCCATTTTAATCTTTATGTTCTTAGATGATAACTTGAAAGTGAAGGTGCATTGCAAGAATGTAAATATGAGTGCAAGCGTAAAATAAATTATGCAAGTTCATTTTATCTTTCTAGAGCTCTTAACAAGACTTTAAAGGAACCTAAACCTCAACCCAAACTCATCCAACCAAGGTAAAGTAAAGTCTAGAGTTCTTAGAACTCAAAACAACATCTTTAGAAAATCAAACCATAAGGCATATAAAAGAAAAGGGAATGGCCGTAACATCTAGGCAAGAAAAGAAATATTTGAAACTCTAGAATCTATGATCTTGGTAATATATTAACACCAACACCATGAGCCCTCATCATTGAGTTCATAAAATCATTTTAAAACATCATCAAAGCTAAGGCTCTCAAGAGTCCAAGAAAGGAAGAACTAGAAACATTTTTGCTCAAGAACAAAGATCAAGCTCTAGAGTTTGTTTCAAGTGATGAACATCATCATGAAACTCTCATCATCAAGCTCTCATTCCTTTGTTCTCCAAGGCCTATGGTCGAAAATGAAAAGGAAAAAGGAGTGGAAGAGAAGTTCTAAAAAGAAACAAGAGAAACTATGAACATCAAGCTTGAAACAAGAACTTTAAAGAAAAGAATACATGAAAGGAAATCCCTACTTGGTGTGATGAACTTGAAGATGGAAGAAGAAGATGAAGATGATGAAGAACTTTGAAGAACTTGAAGAACACTAGAACTTTGAGAGAAAAGAAAAATTTTGAGTGTTCCTAAACTTAGCAAATGATTTAAAAGTGGTGCAAGCTCCTCAAGGCATTCTATTTATAGAGAAATGAAACAAATGAAGGGTGTGAATGGGCTGATGAGTTTCGGCCATGAGGGTGCAGAATTGGAGGGCATCCATGAGTTCCATGAGGTGAGATAATGTGGTCTTGAGGCATGGTGAGGTATGGCTCAAGGTATGGTGAGGTATGATTCAAGGTATGGCCTCAAGCATGGTTCTTTGAGTGAGAAAATAATTAAACATGTGGTCAAAGGGGGCATGGTTGTTCGGCCATGTTGCAGCCAAGGGGAGGCTTGTTTTGCAATTTAATTATGATTTAGAGTTGTGTTTAGGTGTATCTTTGATTATGCTTAAGATTAGGAATTTGTAAAAAAGTGTTTAGGTAAGGAAAATGGATGATTAGGGTGGTCTAGACATAATTAAGGAGTGGTCTTGCACCATTAGTGAGTTAGATCCTCAATTTAGAGTCTAAACAACTTTAGACACTTCCTTGATTTAAGGAATTGGAGAGAGAAAACACTATTCAAGATTCCAAGACTAGGAGTCTTGAGTTCTAAAAAGGGATTTAAGTTTAATCTAAGCAATTTTAGGTTCTAATTAACTTTAATAAATTATTTTGACTCTAGATTAATTAGGGAAATTAATTAATCTTCGTTTAGAGCCTAATATTGCTTAGGTTTGCTTAATTACGTCATTAAGCTCAAAAACACTATTCTAGAGGCAAAATCGTAATTGTGCACTAAAACTGCCCGGGACCACCGGGACTTGAACAGAGACCTCTAGACACATGAAAACATGTTTTTAAACCTCTGGAGAAAGTTTCGGGCTCAAACGGTACTTTTACCCGCGTAAAAACGCCATAGGGGTATTTTGGTCATTTTGACCCGAAACTGCGGAAAACGAGATTTTCGCTCCCGAAAGCATTCAAAGGCCATTCAATCCCCTTCAAACATTGAGTTGACCCTTCGAGGACGACCGAGTTGGTTATCCTCAAATTCGGGTCAGGAAATGACCTCAGGGGCATTTTGGTCATTTCCCTCAGACAGAAAAATCGGGGTGTTACACACATGATTGGAAAAGAAATATCAGAGTTACAGTGACTAATAATGAGCTAGAGCAAGTAAAGAAAATAGTTCAGTTGATGCCTCGTGTAGTCCGGTCATCTTTCAAGGATAGATATGGGCGTATATTGGACCTATTACTTATCCCGGTAGAAGCACTAGCATTGAGCGCTCTCTCGCAGTTTTGGAATCCTTCTCTTTGCTGTTTTGAATTACCTGATTTTGATACGACACCAACTATAGAAGAGTACATGGTTATGATAAGGCTACAGGTTCGAGTGTATATCTCTATCAAGGGCATTATGTTAGTAAAGAAAAGATTGCCAAAATAATTGGAGTTGAAGCAAACCGGATGGAAATGGAAGTAAGAGGATCCACTCAAGGAATCAATAGGGGTTTTCTTGAAGCCTATCTGCAAATGTTGGCCCAACAAGGAGATTGGGACTTCTTCAACCGAACATTGGCATTAATTGTTTATGGACTGGTCCTATTCCCATTCACACCAGATGTTGTTGACCAGGCCGCCATGGATGTGTTTTTCAAATTCGAGACACAAGGCATGAATCCTGTTTCGGCAATATTGGCAGATACTTTTCTTTCCTAGAGGGTTTGTCTCAAGAAAAATGGTGGCAGATTACGATGTTGTTTGCCAATGTTATATGTTTGGTTTATGACTTATGCATATGCCAATAACCGCATGGGCCTTTTTCCCGATCCATTTGGAAGCTTCCATCATATGCCGATAAGCCATCAAGAAGCACCAACATCGAAAAAGGAGTTCTCAGAGATTCAGTCAAATTCTTTCAAGTGGGTTTGCCCTTGGTACCATGGCGAAAGTGTTATATATAGTTGTGGTGACTTTCACAACGTTCCTTTGATGGGTCCAAGGGGATATATCTCCTACACACCTACATTGGTGCTTAGACAACTTCATTGGACTCAAACAAAACCACAAGAAAAGCAACTTGAGGGGTTTAGCTTCTTGTATCAAAAGGATAAAAGCACCATGGAGCAAAAAAAAAGGATCAAGATGGCATGGAATGATGTTAAAATCCTAGGAAGAAAAGAACTCGGACAACAGTGACTGACGTCTTCTCAAGAATACAGAGAGTGGAGGAAAGCAAGAATCGGGAAACCAAAAGATATTCCAAGCAACTTTGCTCCCATAAAAATCATAGAAACACCTTCATCAACATCCCAAGTAGAGATAATGAAGGCACAAATGCGATTCTTGGAAGAGGAAAAAGAGGCAGCTGATCTGAAAAATGTCACCCTTCAAAGCCGATGTGAGAAAATGGCTAAGGAAATCGAAGTCTTAAAAGAAGAATGTACTGTCATGATAGAAATTACAAAGTCCAAGAAAGGCAAAGAAAAGATCCCAACTACTCATTTCACTGAAATCCAAGATGTAATGCCCCGATTTTCTGTCTGAGTGGAAAATGACCAAAATGCCCCTGAGGTCATTTTCGGCCCGGAATTCGAGGATGGCCAACCCAGTAGTCCTTGAAGGGCCAACTCAATGTTTGAAGGGGATTGAATGACCCTTGAGTGGTTCCGGAGGCGAAAGTCTCATTTTCTGCAGTTTCGGATTAAAATGACCAAAATACCCCTATAGCGTTTTACGTGGGTAAAGGTGCCGTTTGAGCCCAAAACTTTTCCCAGAGGTCTAAAACAATGTTTTTACATGTTTCAAAACATCTTTTTGAGTCCCGGCAATCCCGGGCAATTTTAATACAAAATTACGATTTTGCCCTTAGAATAGTATTTTTGAGCTTAATGATGTAATTAAGCAAACCTAAGCAATATTAGGCTCTAATCAAAGATAAATTAATTTCCATAATTAATCTAGAGTCAAAATAAATTATTAAAATTAATTAGAACCTAAGATTGCTTAGATTAGATTTAAATCTCCTTTCTAAAACTCAAGATTTCACTCTTGGAATCTTAAATAGTATTTTCTCTCTCCAATTCCTTAAATCAAGGAATTGTGTCTAGAATTGTTTATACAGTAAAATGAGTTTATAACTCACTAATAATGCAAGAACGCTCCTTAATTATGTCTTGACAACCATGATGCAAGAACATTCCTAATCTTAATCCTAATCAAAGATACACCTAAACACAACTCTAAACCACAATTAAAATGCAAGAAATCCTCCCCCCATGGCTTATGCACATTCGGTCATCTCTCTCTCATTTACAACACATGTTGATTTGTTTCTCACTCAAAGGACCATGCTTGAGCCATACCTTGAACCATACCTCACCATACTTTGAACCATACCTCACCATGCCTCAAAATCACAAAATCTTATCTCATGGAACTCATGGGGCTGCCCATGATGCTGTAATGGCCGAAGCCCTCACCCCCCATTTGCACCTTGTATTTGTTTCATTTCTCTATAAATAGCATACTTGGGTGAACTTGCATCATTTTGGGTTCATTTGCTAAGTGTAAGTTTTCAAAGAGCACTTCAAAGTTTCCTTTTTCTCTCAAGTTCAAGTCTTCAAGTTCTTCAAGTTCTCCATCCTCTTCTCTCATCCTAATCTCCAAATCACTTGGTAAGGATTTTCTTTCAAGAGTTTCTTTCATTTAAAGTTCTTAATCTCTTTATGTGTTCATAGTTTCTCTTGAATCTTTTTAGAACTTCTTTTCTTCTTCTTCTCCTCCTTGTTTCGGCCATGGGCCTTTGAGAGCAAAGGAATGAGAGCTTGATGATGAGGGTTTCATGATGATGTTCATCACTTAAACAAACCTCTAAATGTAACACCCTAGTAATTAACCAGATACACCTAGGTTGAATCTGATTAATGACTAGACTTTACTCCTTGCTTTGGTTCTTACTTCATAATTTGAAGATACTTAGTGAAATTACGAGCCTTTTTTTTTTTTAACACATAATTGAAAACGTGAGCCGAGTACAACGTGAACGAGTAAGCGGAGTATAATAAGACGTTTAAGAATATATCACATCATATCACTTAGGCTCCATCATATAACATCCATAAGCACATTATAGCATATATTTACATACAATAACCTCACTCAAAGGGTGGGTTATGTTCATACATCATTATCTTATGCAAACCCATAAAAGAGAATATACATAAAGAAATACATGCCCCTAAACTAGATAACTCCATAAGCCAGGAAGGTTATCCTAAAACTAGGGTGCATGAACACACATAAAACACAAAGAATCTCTTATTATCCTCAAAATATCCCCTTGAGAATAGGTGGGGCCCACGATCCTCATTTTCTGAGTAAAATAACTTCAGGGGCATTTTGGTCATTTTATACGTCTGAGTAAATTCGGGATTTGCGACTCTCGCATGAATCGTTCCTAACCTCTCTTCTAATGTGATATTCCTTTATTGAGGATTGTTCGGCCTCAAATCTTATGTAATAATTACCTACGGTAATTCGGTAATTGAGTAATTTCTAATAACAGTAAAAATTACAGTAAAAATTGGGGCGTTACACTAAAGCTTGATCTTTGTTCTTGAAGTTAAAAATGTTTTAGTTTTTCTTCTTGAATCCTTGAAACCTTTCACTTTGATGATGTTTTAAAATGGTTACATGAACTCAATGATGAGGACTCATGATGATGGTGTTAATGCATCATCAAAATCATGGTCTCTAGAGTTTCAAATGTTTCCTTTTCTTCTTAAAAGCTTCGGTTCCTTTTCCTTTTTTCAGCTATGTTGGCCCATGAGGTTCTCAATGGCTTGATGATGAGAGCTTCTAGATGATGACTATGTGTTCATCACAATGAAGTCTCTAGAGCTTGAGTTTTAATAAAAATGTTATCTATGACCACATCTCAAGAAGAGAAACTTTGTGTTTTAAAGAATCCTTGAGGTTCACTCTTGTCTTTACTTTATCTTGTCATGATAAGTTTGGGTTGAGGTTTAAGTTCCTTTAAAAGTCTTGTATGAGCTCTAATAAGAAATAAAATGGACTAGCATTCATATTTAAATTCAAGCTTATGCATTCCATATTTACTTTGAGCTTTGCATTCATATTTAATTTCCAAGCCATCACTTAAAGTTAAAGAATAAAGAATGGATTGCATCTCATATTTACGTTCTTGTCTAGCATATTTACCTTCCATCACTAAAGAACATAAAGATTTAAAATGAAAGTTGCACTATCACCTAACTAAACCTCAAAGCCTTTCTATTTTGGCCTTAAAGTCGATTGTTGCTGGGCCTAGAACACTAAAATAAAGAAATGAACTTGCATATTTATATTTTAAGTCTTGCATATTTATATTTCAAGTCTTGCATATTTAATTCAAGCTTTGCATATTTATAATTCAAGTCTTGCATATTTACCTTAAGCCCTCACTTTACTTTGTAATGAAGAATAAAAATGAAGTGCATAGCATGTTTAAATTATGTCATCACTTAAAGACCTTAGAGCTCAAAGACTTGCCCATTCTATGTCAAGTTAAAGTTTAATGTGGGAGCATTCTTTGAATGCATAATTTCGGCCATGTAGTGGCGATGAACTTGGAATGAGTTTCATCTAGCTACAAGGGCCAACAATCTAAGTTTAAAGATTTTCTTTAAAACCTCATGAATTCTATGAGATTAAGACCAACAAGATTTATGAATTTAATTCTCTTTTAAGGAGGGATTAAGTGGTCACTGACCTAAGGATGTTTTTAGTCTCTTTTACAAAATAAAATGGTTTGCAAAGGAGTCTTAGAAGTCTTGAAAATGATTCCAAGAGAAACTAGCAACTTATATGTTTTAGAAATATCAAGTTATGCATCTTTTTGGAGACTTAATGTCTCAGTTCTTCCATGATAAGTTTGCTGCTATATGATGATGTTTTGATGTGTTAGAATGTGTGAAAATTATGTACGATGAAGTAGGAACATTTCTATACATGATAGGAGAGAAACTAGCTTTCTAGAAAAACCGTAAAGTCAAGATTTAGCATAGTTTTAACCCATTTATTTTTGGACACTGCCCAAACTGTTTCAATGGGAATATGATCAGATTAGGATTGTTTAATCATGAAAAATTTGGTTACAATTGAAGTAGGATTGAATTTTAGCACCCATAGAGAAACTAGTAACTAGAAAATCGTAGAACCGCAATTCTAGAACTCTTAGAACATTTAATTTTAGAATCTGTCCAGAAACCTTATAATGAAGAGAACATGGCCTATAATTAGTTCTTAGACATAGGAATGCCTCATAATTGGTTTAAGTCGAACTTATAGCGCCTTAGGCAAAGACAGAGCCAAGAAAGGGTCTAAAACGTAAGTTCTAGAACCCCGCAATTATAAGTTTATAATGCTGCCCCTAAGGAATGATGTTGTTCAGATTTAATAGAGAGCATAAATAATAATGAGATCTATTAGAAGAGAACCCTTAGGTGTATAAAAGGTTGGTAGAAGATGATAGGTTAATTGCATCACAAGTTTAAGACCCGTAAGGGTCAAAGCATAAGATACTATAGGATCAAGAGCATAATGGATTTTTAATGTTGCTTGTGAACACATGAGAATGATTATGTGAATGCATGAAAAATTATGATGGAAGATGCATGTTTGAATGACTTATGTGGCATAAAGAAGAATTTGGAAGAAATTCGGCATGCTGCAGTAATGCTGCTGAATTTCTGACAAATTCGGGACTCAGAAAGTTTTTTGAAAACCTATGAGATTTTTATGAGGTACTAAGATGAGTTCTCGGATGACACCGGTTCGGTCGAGCACCTCTAGAGAACTCATGTGACATCGGTACCAAGATAAATTCTTGGGTGACACCGGTTCGGCCGAGCACCCCCAAGAAATGCCCCCTAGCCCGTACTGGATAAGTCGGGATTATGTTTATGATTATGTTACGCTTATCGGGATTGACAAGTAAGAACTAGTGACGACTAGTTAAGATATGAGCTCATAACCTAGAGATGTGACATGTTCTAGGTGACACCGGTTCGGCCGAGCACCCCCAGAGCGATTGTCTTTTAGAGTGGGGCCTATGAGGAAGTAAATTATGATGTTTATGTCACAAAGTTTCCCATATGAGGATTTAATTGCCACTTTATGCCACTATTATGATGTTCCTATTGTTGAGATTATTATTCTTGCATTAAGTAGAGCCATGCATACATTCTTTAATATGTTTGCATCCATGTCATTAAGAATCATGCTAAAATGAACGGACCTTGGCTAAATATGTTTTAAAACCTAAAAATAGACTTAATGCATGCTCACTTATTTTGTATACTAAACCCAAGGTTCCTGAGGACGTAAACGATGACACCTAGGTAGTAGGAGGCCCTACTGAGATTCTTTAGCAAGATTCTCACTCCCTCTATCTCTTTCTTTCCGTCACGTCTTCAGATGGCGACGTTCGTGGTTTTTGTGGACACCCCAACCTGGGAGGTACATCATGATTCGGACTACGGGTCATACCATTTTGTGGGTCGCTGCATTGTTCGAGTGTTTATGTTCGTTGGATGGCCCTTTAGTCACCCTGTACATAGTCATCGATTCTCTCCTGTCTCACCCTTCGACGACGACTTCGTGTTCGAGCGCGCACGCCCTCAAGAGGAGCGGATCCGCCGCACCCCACCGATGGCCTCTGCCATCCAGGACTACCCATAGTATGTACCCCGCTTGCCCTCATCATTCTCCGAGATGAACCCTTCGGAGGACTCTGCCACTCAGGTACCCTCCGAGGGATTCTCCCCCACTGTGCCGATGGATGTTGGGGAGGGTAGCGAGGCTTCTATCGCTCAGCCAGTACATGGAGGACGGGTGAGGATGATTCCCTGCCGTGGAGCTCATGGCCGACCGATGCAGCGCATCGCCACCCTGGCCGAGATAGCCCAGTGGATCGGGTACATCCCTCCTTTCCAGAGAAGCCCGCAGTAGGAGACGACCGTCGCGGTTCTGGTGCTCGAGCTTTGACTAGGCTAGGATAGCCTTTTTTTTGTCTTAGGGGCTATCCATGGGTAGGCGCACTAGAGTTAGGAGAATTTCTTTTATTGCCTTTGTTGTATTTTCATTTTCCGTGTATTTCTATTCCGAATGTATCAAACTAAGCCCCACTCTACACAAGTAGCCATATCACATATTATATATAAATATGCAGTTCAATATTATTGTGATGTGCCTTTACTTGCTATGTGTTATGATGAGATGTTTGCTTTACTTTCGTCTATGCTCTATTGATCATTGTGTCGCGCGGCTCTCACTTTGCTTTTATAAATTCAAAAAAAAAATTTACCAGTATTTCCGCTAGGTATTTTAAAGTAATAAGGAAGCTATGACGTAACAGACTAATGATTACCCTAATTATGCTCTAGAGTATTGGGTTAAAAATTAGAATGTTACACAAGAGCTAAAAAGAAGACTCTGTGTGTTTGAGAAAGAAAGGAACAAGTTAAAAGAAGAGATCAATAAAAGGAGTCACATGGTGAAAAGGGTAGAACAAGAGGTCAGCAAAGGGGACAAAAGCATTTTGAGCCTGAAAATGGAGGTCAACAAAAAAAAAAAGACAAGAGGAAAAAACTAGAAGGGGAGGTAGAAAACTTGTCAACAATTTTAGCACAGAAAAAACATGATGCCGTTTGTGGATGGACATCGGCAAACCATTATCATGACTTGTTTGTTGATGCGACTGAATTTGGGAAATCATGGAGAGAAAAGGCCATTGAGTGGAAAGAAGAATATGGAAAGCTAACTGACAAGCTGAGTCATTACATTCCAAATTTTGTTTATCGATTTGAAAAGGCGAGCAAGCAAATCAATAAGATGCCCCCATTCAAATTACCTTAAGAAGTGGTGGAGTTCATAGATTCATGTGAGAGTATCACTAAAAATCTTAAGAAGAAAAAGATGAAGCTGTTGATGTTGTTACCAAAGATTCTCTTAATGTAATCATTTCTTTGTCAGCAAATGTGTGATATATTCTGAAATGATTTGTACTCAGAACTTTGCTTGGAAATGAATGAAAGTTTCAATGTTTGTGTGTCAATTACCAATCAAGACATTCCTGGTATGCTTAATACTTTCTATAGAGGATCAAATGTTCCCTTAGAAAGTGATTAATCACTTTTCTTGCCTTGAGATTGTTCATCTTGGTGCAAGAAAATGAGAAGCTCGGTCACAAAGAACTGTATTGCTAGTGCTCATTATATATCATTTATAGAGGAGTGGATTCTCCCTAGAGATTTGCTATTAACCGTACCTCGACTTATAGGGTGATATATCCATAAGAACGGATATGGGGCATCCTTATTTGCACAAAGAACTCTTGATGACTATTGTTCTCTTATCTGTTAGTTTTCCATATATAGAAAAAAATAATACACTAATCTTTTAGTTTTGCTTTGGGTAAAAGGTAATATTTTACAACCATTGGGCACCAAGGAAGACGGATACCGATCAAACTCGTATTCACAATTCTAGAGCTCAGACTAAAATGGCTGGAGGAAATGGTAACATAGGAAGTACTATTCCAACCATAACTACTTCTGAAACAGGAAGAGATTTGACCAATAGGGTTAATGCGGTAAGAGGAAAATTGAATGAATTGTCAAACAACCATGGAAGACTGGAGGATATGATACGGGCCATACAAGAGTCACTTAACCTATTGGGAGCTCATCCAGCAAGTGTGCAACCAAATATCATGACATTAGGTATGCCTGTAGTATCAAGTGCAACTCTAAATGTCACCTTAGGGATGAATGACATGGGAGAAATCCCAAATAACCTCCATGGACAACCGCCACCTACGATACCATTGATGCTACCGGTTGGTGAGGGCTATCATTCCTTAGAAAATGTGCGTACTGATGGGCATGGGCATGCTACCCCTGATTGGGAGCAGCCTCGTGTTATCGTCTAGAAACAGTCATTTTCCTCAGAGGATAGTCATGCAAAAGTAGAGAAAGGGAAATTCAAGGAAGAATGGATGAAGAAAAAACAAGAACAAATTAAAGCCATCCAAGGTCCTAGCTCGTATGGCGGTGTAGAGATTGAGCAACTATGCCCACCTATGGACCTGATAGTCCCCAAAGACTTCAAACTCCCTAATTTCTCAAAATATGATGGGACGGGTAATCCTCTTTTTCACTTGAAGAGTTATTGCACTAAGATGGCGATATGGTCAAAGAATGAAAAGTTTCTCATCAGCTTCTTCCATGAAAGCTTGACTGGATCTGCTCTGGAATGGTACATTCAATTAGACCATTCAAAGATTTCTAGCTGGAGAGAATTGGTGGATCTATTCATAAGCCAATACAAGTTTAATCTTGATGTAGCACCTACCCAGGAGCAATTAAGCTCCATGCAGAAGAAGGATGAATCATTCAAGCATTACGCTCAAAGGTGGAGAGCCTTGGCTGCCCAAGTTCAACCACCACTCATCCTAATTGAAATGTGTTCCTACTTCTTGGGAACCTTGGGATCCCCTTACATCGAGACAATGGCAGGGGCAGCATACAAAGATTTCTCTGAGTTGATAACTGCTGGAGAAAGAATTGAAAGCTTAGCAAAGGCCGGCAAGCTTCCCATGAGTAGTGAAGACACAAGAAAAAGCTTGCCACCCAGAAAGAAGGAGACAGATGTGAATTATGTGTATGGTCAGCAATCCTTTGTCCTAAGGTATACACCAACACGTCCACGACCCCAAATGTCATCATTCCCTCCTTACTCATTTTACCAAGCCATACCAACCACAAACACTGTCCTATATTCCCAGCCTCAAGTTAACAACATTCATATCAGGCCATATCAACCAACTCGCCCAACATATACCCCAGCACCCAGACCAAATTTTCAAAACCAGAACTGTAATCGATTTCCTAATCTTCCACCCTTTTCCAAAGCTATCCATTTCAAATGCTGACCTCTTTCAAAAATTGGTTGATGCCCACTTGATCTCTGCATATCCAGTGCACCCATTAGAACCACCATATCCAACTTGGTATAACCTAAACCTTACTTGCAAATATCATATGGATATTGCAAAGCATTCCATTGAAGATTGTGAAGAATTCAAAATGGCTGTGAGAAGATTAATCGCTTGTGGGAGATTGGACCTTCAAGAAGATTCAAAGCCAGACATTGTTAATAACCCGACCCTAAAACATGAAGGAGGAAGTGGGGTAAATGCCCTAGAGATAGAAAAACCTTCGATTAATAAGGTTTCAAGTCTTCGAACACCGATGGAAAAAGTGTTCAATGGCTTGAAGGAGACTGGATACAACATCACAGCATCTGTATCCATAATGAAGGAAGATGAAAAGTATGACATGGAATCAAGCTGTTTATACCATTGTGGAGGTCTCGGCCATGATATAGAAAACTGCTGGGATTTCAAGGCTCATGTACAGGGATTGCTCAACTTGGGCGTAATTCAGGCGAAAAAGAGGCCAATTTTTCCTGAAGAAATAAATGTGATCGAACGCTTTGTGCTTCGAGTACCGCCACTTGATCCAGCTCCAAGACCGAAAAAAGTAGTGCTTATTATGAAAAAGCCGATGCCCTTTGGCTATAAGAATACACATGCAGTGCCTTGGAACTACGAAACCAAAGTGGAAACAAATAAGGACGTAGGGGAAACCTCAAAGGCCCAAACAAGTAAAGTGGTAGCCGAAGTAAAAGGAATAACACGAAGTGAAAGGGTTTATGGGCCCAAAGAACTTGAAAAAGGAAAATTCGTGGATGAAGGAGATGTTGAAGAAAAGAAAAAAGAAGAGGAGGAGGAAGAAGAGTTCCTTAAAATCATGAAACAGAGCGAATATGACATTTTGGAACAATTAAAAAAGACTCGTACCAGAATATCCCTTTTGTCATTAATCTTATCGTCTAAACCCCCCCAAAACTTTGTCAAGCCTGACACTTCGTTGGAGAACATGGTGAATATGGTGGATCCAGTGAAGCGTGTCAATATGATCACCTTTTCAGATGAAGAAGTTGTGTCACAGACTAACCTACAAGCACTGCATATAACCCTCAAATGTAAAGGCCGCATAGTGCCCAGAGTCCTTATTGATGGAGGGTCAGGACTAAATGTCTTACCAGTGTCAACCTTAAGGAACTTGTCAATAAGCAAGAACGATATTTCACCGCAAATGATGATTGTGAAAGCATTTGATGGAGCAAAGAAAAGCATTCTTGGGGAAATAATGCTGTCATTAGAAATCGACCCAAGCCAATTTGAGGTGTTATTCCAAGTAATGGAAATTGAGTCTGATTACAACATGCTGTTGGGAAGACCATGGATTCACAATGTTGGTGCTATTCCTTCAACCTTGCATCAAAAGGTTAAGTACATTGAGAATGGCTCAATCATTACAATCCATGGGGAGAATGAGATCCTTGTATCTAAACTAGTTACATTGCCTTATGTTGAAAATGTTTAGTTAGTGGAAAGCAACTTATGGCACAGTCTGGAGGTGGTAGGGTTGAAACAAGTTCAAAATGAGTTCCCAAGGCAAGAAGCCAATCAGGTAGTGGCTCATATCATGACCAAAAATGGTTATCTACATGGCAAAAGGTTGGGACCACAGCTGCAAGGTATCAAAACACCTTTGCCTAGCTCAGGGAAACCTAACCAATTTGGTTTAGGATATGAGATGTCATTGAAGGAGCAGATCAAGACCATGGCTTTTGAGCAAAAGAAACCAAAAGAAAAGATGAAGCAGATCCCTCATCTGAAAGAGACATTTCCTTACTCGACTGTGATTATGGCTGAAGAAGGTTGTGCCTCTAGCTATTGTCCAATTATTAATATGGTGGATGTTGAGAAGCCTGAAGAATGCAACAATGCTTTTGTTGCCAACCATGAGGAAATGCTAATGAATTGGACAGCTGAACCATTGATTAATGTTATTGCTTGAAAGTAATTATTTGGGATTATATTAATTGTTTTTGCTTTCATGTATGCTACTTTGAGACATCATTTGAATGAATTTGCATGATTATCTAGTAATTTTTACATTTCTTCGTGTCTTTCATTCTCTTTGTTTCAATCTCTATTCTTTTTTTTCCTTTTTATTTTTATCACCATTTTCTCAAACCATTAATTGGCATTTTCCCGTATTATTTGCGTTTTATCCACTATTTGTTTTGGCATTCCAACCCCCAGAAATGCTTTCCAGGGACCTAAATACTATGAACATTTTGCCACGTGAAAGGGACTTTGGATGCTTATCAATTGATTCTCTTGCTGCACTTGATTGCGATAATTATGAATCCGAGGATGATGAAGAAGCTATTGGGCAATTTTCAAATCTATTGGAACATACAGAAAAGGGGTTTGACTTAGACAATGAGGTGGTTGAGGTGATTAACTTGGGCACTGAAGAAGAGAAGAAGGAGCTGAAAATAGTGGAAAACCCTGAATAAACAGAAATGATTGCGTTGTTTGAAGAATACTTAGATGTCTTTGCATGGTCCTACCGTGATATGCCAGTATTGGACCCAGAGATCGCTTCACACAAAATCCCTTTGTATCCAGAAGCTGAGCCGAAAAAGCAGAAATTGAGAAGAATGAGACCCGACATGTCTTTAAAAATAAAAGAGGAGGTGACTAAACAGTTAGAGGCTGGATTTTTGGAGGTATCAAGACACACTGATTGGGTGGCCAACATTGTACCTGTGCCTAAAAAGGATGGGAAGGTCAGGATGTGTGTAGACTATCGAGATTTAAATAAAGCTAGCTCGAAAGATGACTTTCCACTCCCTCACATTGATATCCTTGTTGATAATACAGCTGAAAATCACCAATTCTCATTTATGGATGGATACTCTGAGTATAATCAAATTTCCATGGATATTCACGACAAAGGAAAAACCACGTTCATAACTCCGTGGGGAACATTTTGCTACATAGTCATGCCGTTCGGGTTGAAGAATGCTGGTGCCACTTATCAACGTGCTATGGTTGCACTGTTCCATGACATGATGCACAAGGAGATTGAGGTGTATATTGATGACATGGTCGCTAAGTCTAAAGAGGGAGAAAGTCACATGGCAGTTTTCCGAAAGATGTTTGGAAAACTCAGAAAATACAAGTTGCAATTGAACCCGAATAAATGCATTTTTGGAGCATCTACAGGGAAATTACTTGGATTCATTGTTAGCAGAGAAGGGATAGAGGTGGATCCGGACAAGGTGAAGGCGATACAAGAAATGCTAGCTCCTTGTTATCTTTAATACTATAATTATATATATAATTTTAATAATATAATACATTCAATTATCATTTTGTTTAAATTATTTTTTATTTGTTAAATAATTTTAATGAAGAGATATATGAAGGTATGATTGAAAAAAATAATTAATAATTAGAAGGTAAATTAAATTCAAAAAATTACTTTAAATCTTAAGATTATGACAATGGTGGAGTAAAATTTTCTCTATGAATGATACATGGAAAATTATCCATGTAATAAATCTATATTATTAGTATCATGGATAGATTGTAGATTATTTTAAATCCTTCAAAAATATGTTAACTATTATATTAAGTTTTATTAAAATATCAAAACTAATATAGTATAGCGTGTATTATTATATTTTTATTATCAATATCATTACAATATATTGTGGAAAATTTTATTTATTATAATATTTTTTAGTAAATTATATATTATAGTAATTAAATCTAACATGCAAAAATAAAATGATATGTAATTAAGGTTATTCTTTAAAATTTTAATTTAAATTTGAGAGTGATTGATTAATTAGAAAGTGATTGTTTGATTATATTTATGTGTTAATATGTGGTATTAAATTTTTGTTATAATTTTCACCATGATAATATTTGATGTGATTTTAATTAATAAAATAATTTTAAATTAATATAATTACTGTGTCAATGTTACCATAAATTTAAGGTTAATTCAATAATATTGATTTGGCATATATTCTCTAAATTCATAGACGTGTCCAAAGTTAACTTAGATTGTGATTAAAAGATATATATCTCATTAATTTTTACAATATATTATTCTAAGGATTTAATTTAAATGCATTGTTAATGTAAAAAGATATTCAATTATATAAAATCAAAGTATTCAATTGCTAATTACCATATTTAAATGTAATTTGAATATAAAAAAATAAAAATAATATCATATTTATATCATATTAAAAACCCCACGAATCCCATTTAAAATAAGTGAATAACTTCCATACTTAAAAATTTTTTATTAAAATTAAATGATAATAAAGTATATGTGAGTTTATAAAAAAAATACTCAATGATTAAATAAAGAAAATTCTCTAAATTTAAGTCAAAATAAATATATCATAGTAAATATTTTATATTTTTAAAATTAAAAATACCTTTTAAAAGGTAAACTAAATTATTTAAATGAGTATTGGCACTATGCCTGAATTCCCTGATGGCGAGGTGTTGGCACTAGAAAGAGAAAATGAGGAAGAAGAGAATGTGTGGAAGATGTACTTTGATGGCGCTGCCAATATGAATGGATGTGGAATAGGAGCTGTGGTAGTGTCACCAGTTGGGAAACAATACCCAGTTTCTATCAAACTAGACTTTGAATGTACCAACAACATTGCAGAATATGAAGCCTGTGCAAATAGTTTGCAAGTTGCGATTGACTTGGGAATCAAAGAATTAAAAGTCTTTGGAGATTCTGCACTCATAATCTACCAAGTTAATAGAGAATAGCATACAAAGGATCCAAAATTGTTACCTTATCAGAAGTATTTGTCTCGACTAATCGAGCACTTTGACGACATATCGTTCTCCCACTTAACTCGAGACAAGAATCAATTTGCAGACGCATTGCAACTCTGGCTGTAATGACTAAATTGGAAGTCCACACCAATGTCCAACCCATCCATGTAGAAGTACAAAGTGAACCCGTATATTATGGCAACGTAGAGACTGAACCAGACGGTCAACCATGGTATCATGACATCAAGCAGTATATTCAAAAAGAAGAATACCCAGCAGGTGCGAATGAGGTGGATAAAAAGACAATTTGAAGACTGGCTATGGCCTTTTTTGTAACGCCCCTATTTTTACTGCTATGTAAAAATTATCAAAATGCCCCTAGGTAATTTTTACACGTAATTCGAGGTCAAATAATCCTCAATAAAGGAATATGACATTAGAGAAACATCATAGGAGACTTGATTAGCGATTCGTGCGAAAGTCGCAAACCCCGATTTTTCTGTACATGTAAAATGACCAAAATGCCCCTGAGGTCATTTTTACCTAGAAATCAAGAATAACCAATCTAAATTATCTTTGAGGGGTTAATTTTATGCCTGATGGGGATTATATGTGCCTTAGAGGTAAAAATCTCAATTCTCAATTTTTACCGTAAGTAAAATTACCGTTTTACCCCTGTAGTAATTTTTCATGAAATTATATAATCTTTGAATTCGGTTTTCACCCAAAGGTTCAAAATGACTATTTTAAGTATGATTTGAGATTGTCCAATATTTACAGGGAGTTTTTACGTGAAATTACCTTTCTACCCCTAGTTATGGTAAATAGGTTTACTTGTGTAATTAAGATAGTATTAAAGCTCTATTTGAACTCAAATTGATTTTATTCATTAACCTTGAGTTTAAAATTAATTACCCAAGGTTAAAAATAATTACTGAGGTAATTAGAGTCTAAAATTACCTAAGGTAAAATTAAATTATCTTTCCTTAATTATGAAAGCTCATAAAATTAGTGATAATTGAGATCAAAGTTAAGATTTCGGTTTAGGTAAAATATTGTACATTTACATTTTCTTATCCTAAGTTTAGAACCTATATTACAAATTAATTTTTTTACTCATTTGAAATTAACCTCATTTACTAGTATATGATTTCTCTTTTTACCTTGTCTTGTATTGACCTAAACACTTAACCTTTTACCATTTTCACTAATCTATCAATTCCTAATCTTTTACCTAAGTAAATACATATCTAATACATGATTTACCACTTGTAAAACATTACTAATCTGATCCTAAAGGAATCAGAAACTAATGGCCAACTTGTCTCCTTTTCACCATATTTTAATTATTTTTCCAACAAAGAAACATATCCAACCATAACACCATACCTTTAGCTTTCTTTTGCATTATTTTTGGCTATGTTTATTCAAAAGAAAACCCACTCATTTCAGCCAAGATGTGATTAGTAACAATGTCTCCCATTAGCATCATATTTTAGTGTTTTCATCCATTATACATGAACCAAATTATTATAAGAATAAAAACATTCTTTTTCCATGTTTTCTTTAATTGAAAATGAACTAAAAACTCCATTTTTTCCAGCCACAAAGCAGCTGCCATACAGCCCTCCTTGGCCAATAAATATGAGCTTTTCCATTGCCTAAATGTGTAACATCCTAATTTTTAACCCAATACTCTAGAACATAATTAGGTTAATCATTAGTCTGTTACGTCATAGCTTCCTTATTACTTTAAAATACTTAGTGGAAATACTGGTAAATTTTTTTTTTAATTATAAAAGCAAAGTGAGAGCCGCGCAACACGTTAATTAATAATGCACGAAAGGTAATAAAACAAGCATCGCATTGCAACATGACATAAGCAAGTAAAGGCACACTATAATAACATTGAACTGCATATTTATATAATATATGATATGCCCACTTGTATAAAGTGGGGCTTAGTTTGATACAACATGAGCAATACAACTAAAAAGGAAATACAAGAGAAAGTGCAACAGAAACTATAAAAGCAACTCCCCTTCCCAAGTGCAACTAACGGGATGACCTCTGAACAAAAGAAGGTTCATCCCCATCTAAGTGGTGTGTGCTCTACCCAGGTACTCCATCAGTCGTACGTCACCTCCTACTGACGTCCATCTCATGAGCGAGGCACATATCTGGGAAACTAGGCGAGCTCCTTCGGCGTAAAGAGGCGGAACGGGGATCGAGAGTGACCCCCGCGATGTGGCCGCATCTCCGGTCGCCGTGCAAGCCGTGGCTAAGTCACGATATCCTCACTGCCCTCCCTCATCAGTGGTGGAGTGGGGGCAGAGCTCTCACTATACGGATGGGTAGGCGGGTCCTCGGACGAGTCGGTCTCCGAGAAGTAGGTCCGGGGCAGGTAATCGGGATAGTCACGCATGGCTGAGGCGGCGATATACATGCGGAGCACTCTCTCGTTATGCGTACACGCGCGCTCAAAAACCCGCTTGTCATCGCCGTAGGGTGCTGTTGGGGAAAAGCGATGGGTATGCATGGGGTGAGCGAAGGGACGTCCGACGAACATGAAGACTTGCACCGTGCACTGTCCCTCAAAATGATATGACCCGTGATCCGGGTCATAGTGCACCTCCCACGTCAGGGTGTCCACGAAAACCACGAACGTTGGCATCTGAAGACGTGACGGAAAGAAAGAGATAGAGGGAGTGAGAATCCTGCTAAAGAATCTCAGTAGGGTCTCCTACTACCTAGGTGTCATCATCTACGTCCTCAGGAACCTTGGGTTTAGTTATACGAAATAAGTGAGCATGCATAAACATCTATTTTTAGGTTCTAAAACATAATTAGCCAAGGTCCGTTCATTTTAGCATGAATCTTAATGGCATGGATGCAATCATATTAAAGAATGTATGCACGGTTCTACTTAATGCGAGAATAATCATCATATCTTTAAGAACATCATAATAGTGGCATAAAGTGGCAATTAAATTCTCTTTGTGACATAATCATCATAACTTCCTCATAGGCCACCCTAAAAGACAAGCGCCTGGGTGCTCACGAACCTGTCACCCAGAACGTGTCACATCTCTAGGTTATGAGCTCATACCTTAACTAGTCGTCACTAGTTCTTACTTATCAATCCCAATAAGCGTAACATAATCATAAACATAATCCCGACTTATCCAGTACGGGCTAGGGGGCATTTCTTGGGGGTGCTCGGCCGAACCGGTGTCACCCAAGAATTAATCTTGGTACCGATATCACATGAGTTCTCTGGAGGTGCTCGGCCAAACCGGTGTCATCCGAGAACTCATCTTAGTACCTCATAAAAATTTCATAGGTTTTCAAAAACTTTCTGAGTCCCGAATTTGTCAGAAATTCGATGGCATAACTGTAGCGTGCTGAATTTCTTCCAAATTCTTCTTTATGCCACATAAGTCAATTAAACATGCATCCTTCATCATAAATTCATGCATTCTCATAACCATCCTCATACTTTCACAAGCAACATTAAAATTCGTTATGCACTTGGTTCTACGGTATTTTATGCTCTGACTCTTACGGGCCTTAAACTTGTGATGTAGTTAACCTATCATCTCCTATCAAACTTTTATGCTCCTAAGGGTTCTCTTCTAAAAAATCTTATTATTTATTTATGCACTCTATTAAATCTGAACAACATCATTCCTTAGGGGCAGTGTTATAAACTTATGATTACGGGGTTCTAGAACTTGCGTTTTAGACCCTTTCTTGGTTCTGTCTTCGCCTAAGGTGCTATAAGTTAAACCTAAACCAATTATCAGTCATTCCTATATCAAAGAACTAATTCTAAACCATGTTCTCTACATTATAAGGTTTCTGGACAGATTCTAAGAATTAAATGTTCTAAGAGTTCTAGAATTGCGGTTTTACGGTTTTCTAGTTACTAGTTTCTCTATAGGTGCTAAAATTCAATTCTACTTCAAATGTAACCAAATTTTTCATGATTAGACAATCCTAATCTGATTATATTCCCATTAAAACAGTTTGGGCAGTGCCCATAAATAAATGGGATAAAACTATGCTAAATCTTGACTTTACGGTTTTTTCTAGAAAGCTAGTTTCTGTCCTAACTTGCATAGAAATGTTCCTACTTCATCATACATAATTTTTACTCATTCAAACACATCAAAACATCATCACATGGCAGCAAACACATCATGGAAGAACCGAAACATTAAGTTTCCAAAAGGTGCATAACTTGATATTTTCTAAAACGTATAAGTTGCTAGTTTCTCTTGGAATCATTTTCAAGACTTCTAAAACTCTTTTGCAAACCATTTTATTTTGTGAAAGAGACTAAAAACATCCTTAGGTCAGTGACCACTTAATCTCTCCTTAAAAGAGGATTAAATTCAAAAATCTTGTTGGACTTAATCTCATAAACTTCATGAGATTTAAAAGGATTCTTAAAACTTGACTTATTAGTCCTTGGAGCTAGATGAAACTCATTCCAAGTTCATCAACACTACAAGGCCGAACTCATGCATTCAAAGAATGTTCTCACATTAGACTTTAACTTGAGATAAATGGGCAAGTCTTTGAGCTCTAAGGTCTTTTAAGTGATGACATAATTTAAACATGCTATGCACTTCATTTTTATTCTTCATTACAAAGTAAAGTGAGAGCTTAAAGTAAATATACAAAACTTGAATTATAAATATGCAAAGCTTGAATTAAATATGCAAGGCTTAAAATATAAATATGCAAGTTTATTTCTTTATTTTAGTGCTCTAGGCCCAGCAACAATTGACTTTAAGGTCGAAATAGAAAGGCTTTGAGATTTACTTAGGTGATAGTGCAAGCCCTCATTTTAAATCTTTACGTTCTTTAGTGATGAAAGTAAATATGCTAGGCAAGAATGTAAATATGAGATGCACTCCATTCTTCATCCTTTAACTTTAAGTGATGGCTTGGAAATTAAATATGAATGCTAAGCTCAAAATAAATATGTAATGCATAAGCTTGAATATAAATATGAATGCTAGTCCATTTTGTTTCTTATTAGAGCTCATACAAGACTTTTGAAGGAACTTAAACCTCAACCCAAACTTATCATGACAAGATAAAGTAAGAACAAGAGTGAACCTCAAGGGTTCTTTAAAACACAAAGTTTCTTTTCTTGGAATGTAAACATAAATAACATTTTTATTAAAACTCAAGCTCTAGAGGCCTCATTGCGATGAACACATAGTCATCATCTAGAAGCTCTCATCATCAAGCCATTGTGAACCTCCTTTTAGAGAAAGAAAAAGAAAAGGAACCGAAATTGTTGGAGAAGGAAAGGAACATTTGGAACTCTAGAGACCATGATCTTGATGATACATTAACACCAACATCATGAATTCTCATCATTGAGTTCATGTTAACCATTTTAAAACATCATCAAAGTGAAAGGTTTTCAAGGATTCAAGAAGAAAAACTAAAAACATCTTTATCTCAAGAACAAAGATCAAGCTTTAGAGATTGTTCAAGTGATGAACATCATCATGAAACCTCATCATCAAGCTCTCATTCCTTTGATCTTCAAGCCTCATGGCCAAAAAACAAAGAGGAGTAAAAGAAGAAAAGAAGTTCTAAAAAGGATTCAAGAGAAACTATGAACACATAAAGAAATTAAGAACTTTAAATAAAAGAACTCTTGAAAGAAAATCCCTACCTAGTGATTAGAAGGTTGGAATGAGAGAAGAGGATGAAGAACTTGAAGACTTGAACTTGAGAGAAAAAGAAAACTTTGAAGTGCTCTTTGGAAACTTACACTTAGCAAATGAACCCAAAATGATACAAGTTCACCCAAGCAAGCTATTTATAGAGAAATGAAAAAATTGAAAGGTGCATGGAGGGGGAGGAGCTTCGGCCATCAACCTCATGGGCAGCCCATGAGTTCCATGAGGTGAGATAATGTGGTCTTGAGGCATGGTGAGGTATGGTTCAAAGTATGGTGAGGTATGGTTCAAGGCATGGCTTCAAGCATGGTTCTTTGAGTGAGAAACAATTCAACATGTGTGGTAATTGAGAGAGAGAGAGGACTGAAGTGCATCAGCCATGGGGAGGGTTCTTTTGCATTTTAATTGTGGTTTAGAGTTGTGTTTAGGTGTATCTTTGATTAGGATTAAGATTAGGAATTTGTAAGAAAGTGTTTAGGTGAGAAAATGGGTAATCAAGGTTGTCAAGACATAATTAAGGAGTGTTCTTGCATCATTAGTGAGTTATAAATTCATTTTAGTGTATAAACAACTCTAGACACAATTCCTTGATTTAAGGAATTGGAGAGAGAAAACACTATTCAAGATTCCAAGAGTGAAATCTTGAGTTTTAGAAAAGAGATTTAAATCTAATCTAAGCAATCTTAGGTTCTAATTAATTTTAATAATTTATTTTCACTCTAGATTAATTATGGAAACTAATTAATCTTCGTTTAGAGCCTAATATTGCTTAGGTTTGCTTAATCACATCATTAAGCTCAAAAACACTATTCTAGGGGCAAAATCGTAATTTTGCACTAAAATTGCCCGGGACTGTCGGGACTCGAACAGATGTTTTGAAACATGTAAAAACATGGTTTTAATCCTCTGGGGAAAGTTTCGGGCTCAAACAACACCTTTACCCGCGTAAAACGCTATAGGGGTATTTTGGTCATTTTGACCCGAAACTGCAGAAAATGAGACTTTCACCTCCGAAACCACACAAGGGTCATTCAATCCCCTTTAACCATTGAGTTGGCCCTTTGAGGACTGCCGGGCCGACCATCCTCGAATTCCGGGCCAAAAATGACCTTAGGGGCATTTTGGTCATTTTCTATTCAGACAGAAAATCAGGGCGTTACAAAATGCACACACAAACATTCCTAGCCTTAGCATTTTCTTACTTGATAGTTTACTTACTCAAAGTTTGCTCAAATTTCTCTAATTCTCTCAATACTTCAAGCTTTCTTCTTCTTCCTCATTCACACTCAAGAGACTCCATTCCCAACCTCTAATCAAGTTCTAAACCTCAAGCATACACATTCCAACCATAAATCAACTCCTAAACAAATAACCTTCCCATTATCAAACACAAAAACACAAGAAAAATCCTTCCTCCATTTGCTCTACTCTTGGCTGAATTTCAAGGACATATCAAGGACATATTTTCTTCTCCTAACTTCTCTAAAGATCAAGCATTATCTTTTGATAACAAGAAACAACTTGGTAGGGATTTTATTTCATATTCTTTCTCTTGTTCTTTCTTTATATTTTTTATTTTTGTGATTTGATTATGACCATGGCTTGATGATAAGGAATCATGGTGGTGGTTGTGAATCCATCATTTAAATGAACTCTACAGCCCAAGGTTTAATTCTTGATGTTAAAAGATTAATAAAGGAATTACTAAGTTTTGACTTTTAAGCTTAACAAGATATAAAAATGAACTAGCATCCATATTTATGTTTCAAGTTCTTGCACATCATATTTAAATTTCAAGTCTTGCATAATCATATTTAATTTCAAGTTCATCATCTTAAATCTTGAAGATAATAATATGAATTTGCATTCTCATGTTTAAATTTCAAGTAATGCATTTTATGTTTCAATTTATCACTAAACTTTGAAGATCTAAAAATAAACTTGCATCTTCATATTTGTATTTGAAGTATTACATATCATGTTTATATTTCCAAGTTAACACCTTATAATGATAAAGATTAAAAATGGATTGCATAGCATATCTATGATTCTTGCTATCACCTAAATCTCAAAAAGCTCAAAACTTACCTCTTTAATCTTAAATAGGAATTCTTATACTTAAATTAAGTTAATTTCAGCCTCTTGATGTTCTTGGTATTAAGATTTGTTTATTTTATTTTAAGGCTTTGATCTTGTCTTTAAATTACTTAAATAATTCTTGTTAGAGTTAGAAATCCAAAGATGTTAAAGATTGTGCTTTTCTCAAGCTTTTTGATTTAAAAATTATGTTACTGACCTGACTTAAATAAAATGGTTAGAGTGCTATTTTATAAGGTTTGATTGCGTATAAATTACTTATAATTGATGTAAGAATTGTTTTTAGCATTTTTGAGATAAACTAATAATTAGAAAGGATCAAAATCGTAATTTTATAAAGCTTTAGACAATGAATTTTCTGGATTAATTCCTTACTGATTTGATACTGATCTTATGGTTTATATGCATTAGAATTACTAGTATTTGATGTATAAATGTTTTTTGGTATCTTAGAGGTTGAAAAGAATAATTACAAGTATTAGTTTTAACCGATTCATAAAATGCGGAAAGTTGTGTCCTAAACTATCAATTATGTAGTTTTTTGATTCAAGGGATTTTAATTAGAGTAAATAATGATATCTAATGTGTATATGTGTTTAGAATACCATTTATGATGTTTAGAGAAAGTTTTAGAAGTATTGGCTTTTGATAAGTGTCAAAAATAAGTAACTTTGTACTTTGACCCCTAAAATTTGTTAAATTTAGTCTATGGCCCTAAAAGGTTTTTATGATGAGTTTGAATGGTTTATGATAGTTATATGTCTCTTGAAATGTTTTGGTTAAAGTTAAAGGTTTTTAATTTATGAGTAGATGTTAAAAAGGGGTAATTACATTTTGATCTGTAACCTTTAAGAAATTATGATTTGACTCTTTGGGACTTAAACGTAAATATTGATAATTTGATGAGATGAATGTGATTGATATCTTGTGACGGCTATGTTCATATATTGAGATTTATATGGGATATATGCAATGAAATATGATGCATGTTTATGTGATTTGATTTATGGCATGTTATGGTTATGTCTGATTCATTGAGATGCATAAGTTCATGAAATTTATGAGCATGAAATATTAATGATGAGTTATTCATGTTTGCATCTCTATATATCATGCCAAGATTTAATGTGACATAAAACACATGGAGATGATCCTCTAGACTCCCCGAATTAAAGGTTATGAGAGGTGATCCGAATAGGAAGTGATCCTTTAGACTCCCTGAATTAAAGGTTATGAAAGGTGATCCTAATGCCCCCTATCCCATACCTTAAGAGTCGGGAATTTAACTTATCAAAAGGCATTAGATTACGCTAGTGACGACTAGTGAGGTATGAGCTCATAACCTAGAACTCTCGAGAAGAGAGAGAATTAGAGGGTGGCCCCCAAGGAAAAGAGAATAAATAAGTTTAAGTCACCTATAAGAATGATGATCATGATGTTCTTTATATCATATGCATTGTTTTATGAATTCTATGATATTTTGTATATGATATTGACATGCATTCATGACTAGTATGTTGCATACATGATATTAAGATTCATGTTAAAAGATACGGGCCTCGGCTAATGGTATTTAGAACTTAATAAATGAACCTTATATATATGTCCACCATTTTAATAATTAAACCCGAGGTTCCTGGGGACGATGATGATGACACTTGTGTTGGAGTCGGGAAGCCCTACTGAGATTCTTGTATAAGTTTCTCATCCCTTTTCTTTTCCGTGTCGTCTCCAGACATGAACAATGATGTAGTTCGTGATTTACCTTGAGACTGGACGAGGAGCTACGAAGATAATTTCCCTTTGGATATTGCCTTTAGAGTGATCGTATTTCATTTATCAATTTGTATTCTATTGATGGATATATGTTGATGTCCTTATGTTCATAGGACATCACTATTATGATATAGTTATGGATATGTTATTATTATTTGAATTATGTTATGCCATGGTTGTATTATGTATTTACCTGTTATTTGTTTCTAACATCTCTCTTATACAAGCAAGATAAATGACGTTAGATACTTAGCATGCGTGGCTCACGTTTTGGTATTTAAGTTCAAAAAAAAATTTACCCGTATTTTCACTAAAGTATTTTCAAGGAGTTTTGAGTTAAAATCTGAAACAAAAGAGTAATAACTAATAATTAACTTAAATGCGTCCTAGCCGTGTTGAGTTAAATATTAGGGTGTTACATTTTTCCTGAATGGTGAAGTCCTTTACAAGACGAATTATGACGCCACTCTCCTTAGATGTGTAGATGCTCATAAAGCTCGAATCATGATCGAGGTCCATGAAGGGATCTGTGGAACTCATGCCAATGGGCATATGATGGCACGTAAAATCCTAAGGAATGGATATTACTGGTCCACCATGGAGAGTGACTGTATGAATTATGTTTGGAAGTGCAACAAATGCCAAGTATATGCAAACCGAATCAATGCTCCTCTAGTTCCGTTACATAGCATGGCATCTCCTTGGCCTTTCTCAAAGTGGGGCATGGATGTTATTGGCTCAATTAATCCCAAGGCATCCAATGGTCATCGTTTCATCTTGGTGGCAATAGACTATTTCACTAAATGGGTGGAAGCTGCTTCATATGCGAACATCACACAGAAGGAGTTTCTTAGATTCATCAAAAGGGACATTATCTGCAGATATGGGATTCCAGAAAGGATCATCACAGACAATGCTCCTAACCTCAATGGTACCGAGGTTCAAAAATTCTTTGAGACCTTCAAGATCAAGCATCATAACTTAGCTCCTTATAAGCCTCAAATGAATGGTGTGGTTGAAGCTGCAAATAAGAATATCAAGAAAATCATTGCCAAAATGGTGGTGAATTACAAAGACTGGCATGAAATGCTGCCATATGCTTTGCATGCGTATCGTACCAACATACGGTCAAGCACATGAACAACTCCCTTCTCATTGGTTTATGGAATGGAAGTTGTATCCCCTATAGAGGTTGAAATCCCTTCGCTTAGGGTTTTAATAAAGGCTGAGTTGGAAGAATCTAAATGGGTAAAAGCTTGATAAGAACAGTTAAACATGATCGAAGAAAAAAGGCTCACAGCTATTTGTCTTGGCTAGTTGTATCAAAGCAGAATGGCTAAGGCTTTTAATAAGAAAGTCTGCCCTAGAGATTTTCATCCAGGAGATTTGATTTTGAAGAAAATTCTCCCCAATCAAGAGGACGCACGGGGAAAGTGGGCTCCAAGTTATGAGGGTCCTTATATTGTCAAGCAAGCATTTTCAGGTGGGGTGTTGATTTTGCAAAACAAGGATGGACAAGAATTGCCTAAGCCAATCAACAGTAATGCAGTCAAAAGATTTTATGTTTGAAAAGATACTGAAAAAGCCCGTTAGGTCGAAAACTAGAAAGAGTGACCTAAGCAAAAGTTAGGGCAAAACAAAAAAAAAGAGAAAGAAAAAAATAAAAAAAGAAGAAGAAGAGGGCTCGCTAGGTTGAAAACTTGAAAGAGCGGCCTAGGCAAAAGTTAGAGCAGGCAATGATGCAGCCTACACTAGGGTAATTTTTGAATTTGCCCAGTAAATCGAGCAAATCAAAGTCCGAAACTGGGGCAATTTTGAAGAAGGGGTTTGAAGACATGTCATTGGATATCATGGCTATGGTGCTCAACTTGCTGCAAGAAGTCAATTGATTAAACCTTAAAGAACCTAAATTGGGCCAAAATTTCGTGTCTCTCGTAATTGTGTATTTCGCTGTCTTCTTCAAAATCTCTTGTCATCCAATACACCAAGCAATAAATGTAACACCCTAAAAATTATCTAAAAATTAATTTGAGCTTTATCAATCATAATTTCAAAAATTTGATAGTTTGAACAATGATGAGGACGATCCAACGGATTTGTAAAAAAAAAAAATATGAATAGTGTTTTGCGGGCCCCGTAGGCCCGCCAGGACAGCCGAAACCCTAGAATTGGGACCCAGAGATGTCCGAAATTGAGAAATTATATGATTATGGTTAGAATAGGTAGAAATAAAGATTTTATACCCGAAATTATTTTTCGGGCAATGTTTGATAACCCGGATACACTGTTTTACCCGTTCGGTAAAATTTCGGTGTGTAATTTTTAACATCGAAAACTAATTAGATCTCTACAAAAAAGAATAGCCTTATCTCTTTAAACTAAATGAATGGCTAAGATTCAATCTTGAATTACAAGATTGAATCATAGCCATCCAATTCACTTTTTTAGATTAGCATTTATCTAAACATATTATATAATATTATGTCATAATTACAAGATATATATTGACTCAAAATCTTCTCCAAGAAGACAAGCAATCCTCGGCCATGAACCAGCTGAATACAGCCTCCATTTCTTTCCTTCCAAACCTCCATTGATATGTTTCAAGCTTCAAAAATCATAGCCTAAAGTTGCTAAACACTCAAACTTCCTTCACAAAACTTATTCTACACCTCAAACCCTACAAATCTAACCGATTGAAATCTCAAATCCTCACCTTAATACCTCACTTCCCCACTGCCTAAGGAGGGTTTAGGACTGAAATTGGTGTCTTGAAGTGAAGGGAGATCACTCAGAACATCCTTTGAAGTATCAAGCTCAAAAGCTTTCAAAGTAGGGTTTCCTTTAGCCTTTTTCTTTCAAAATTTTTCTGAGCAATTCTTACTGGTTTAAATCCAAAATTTCTAGTTAATTTGGTTGATATTATATTGTTATTGATGTATGAATTTTTCTGAAGTTTTTGGATGAGGTTAGAGAGATCATTTTGTCAAAAGATGTTGAGTGATACTTGCTGGATTTTCGGTTTTCTGATAGGCAGTGTGTGATCACGAATTTTCTGGACTTGTTGTGGGCATTTTCATGAACTGAAAAAAATATATGTTGGATTTAACATCTTTAGATAGTACCACGAATTTTCTTGGGTTTTTATTTTGAGTCAAACTGCCTTAGAAAAATCAAGAACTGAAATTAAGCATATGCTACCTGAAATATTGAATCTAAAGCTATGAACTTGTGAAATTTTATTAACCTAGTAACTGATCGAATTATGAGCTAAAAGTTTTACAGGATATTAGAAACATGTTGAGGTTTTACTAGGATTTTTATTTAGAATTTTCTGGGTTCAATTGCTAGGGTCAAAAATTATGAATTTTGGTTCTTGAGCTGAGGTTGGATGGTTTCTGACCACTAAATCTTTTAGAATTTTGTTAATATAGTTATAGAACTCTAATTACTCTGAAATTTTTACAGGACCTTGGTGACCCATTGAGGTTTCTTTGATAATTTTTATAGTCCCTAAAATGATTGTTTTATGTGCAAATAAATTCGTACCACAATAGTGTGAAATCTGCCATTGTGCTGAAAATAAATTGATGCTTTGAATGGATGAAAATGTAGCATTTTGTACTAGTATGACATGATTACCTGAATATGAGTATGAGTAATTGCGCATGTGAACTTATTGATGAGGTTAGGTGCACATAGATATGAATGATTATTACAATTGTTTGTATGCGAAAGAAAAGCATAAGATTATGTTTCTTGAACTGAAGAAAGTAAATCCAGTTTGTTAGGGAAAGTAAACCTAACTACCAAGAAAAGCATAAGATTTATAATCCTTGGGCTGGAGAAAGTAAATCCGGTCTGTCAGGGAAAGTAAACCTGACTACCCTTGAATTGAGTCGGGGAAAGTAAGCCTGGCTAGGAATAGGTCTGTGTGAGAATTGGAGAAAGTAAATCCAATGATCATGTATAGGAATGAGCTCAGTCCTGAAAAGCAATCTATTACCCATTATTGCCAAACTGGGGACGGCGGTACGTAATGCCCAGATGTGATAAGATTAGTCAAGGGTCAAGGCAAGTTTAAGAAGTAAATTTTCTAAGAAATCTTCTGTCTTATATGCCGAGTGAAGAAGTTTAGCATCGATATTGAGACCAATATATTTAAGTGGAAAGTTTAGTAGTATATGATGTTGAGTAATATGGTATATGTATATTAAGTGATTGATTATTAAAAGTAACCCACTTTGGAAGCACGATTTGGAACTTTAAAAATAAACCGTTATTATATAATGCATGACCACTTTTTCTTAATAAACCGAAGTGGCTGGGGCGATGAGGATGACATTATGATTGTGTATTTGGGGGAGTTACCCTACTGAGAATTGTATAATTCTCACCTCTATGTTTTTGTGTTCCCATGTCATCTCCAAGTTGATGCAGAAAATCGAGAAACTGCTATACAACAGAACTTGGAAGTACAATAGGTATTTAGTGGTATGGATATGTATGTAAATAGGTTAGAGGACAAGGTGTGTTAAGGCTCATCAAAGAGCTTTCTTAATGTACTGAACTTTGTATTAAATGAATATTTTGGTTTCATTGCTATATATTTCAGTAGAATTATGACCAAGTTATCTCACAAATCAATCCAAATGGTTATAGATATTTTAGAAAGGTCCGCTAATTTATAAGTAACAACTCTCGAGTAGGATGTCATGACTTAAGGATGATGCTATACTTGGGAGGATGTTACAATAAAGATGTTTATTCAGTTGATCCTTTCACCTTCTCTTTGAATGCATGTTCATTTATGATGTCTCAAGTAGGATAGATTTAAGCTTCAATTATACGGTCTAACAATGTTTACAGCAATACATCAATGACTAGTATCACAATTCAGAAATTTCAATCAAGCTTGGCAAAAAATTAATCATCAGTTAAAAAATGAAAAGTGGAGGAGAAGAAAGGAAATGAGCAAGGTCATAAAAGAAAAGAAAGTCTTAGTTATGCCAGAAAGTCCAGTACAAGAATTATGAGTTTGATCGGTTAAAGTTTCCTGGAGTATTGCCTAATTTGGTTGTGGTTAGTTTTTCAAGAATGTGTCTAAAATAAGCTGAAATTCATGAATTTTGCATATAAATTTTTAGAAAGAAGAAAAAAAGAAAGAAAGAAATTGTGAAAATTGTTGTTCTCTAAGTCAGTTTTTAATTGCTTGTTAGCCTTAGATTGCCACCAATTTACATTTCCATTTGATATCCTTGCTGGTTTAATTTTTCAGCCGGCTTCCTTGCCAGTTTACATTTCCAGTCGGTATCATTGCCGGTTTAATTTTCAGTCAGTTGGTATCCTTGCCGGTTTAATTTTCAGTCGGCCTCCTTGCCAGTTTACATTTCCAGTCGGTATCCTTGCCGATTTAATTTTCAGTCAGTCGGTATCCTTACCGGTTTAATTTTCAGTCAGTCGGTACCCTTGCCAGTTTAATTTTCAATTGGCTTCTTTGCCAGTTTACATTTACAATTGGTATCCTTGTCGATTTGATTTTCGATTTACTTCTCAGTCAGATTGATTTCAGTTGACTTCAGATTGCCAATTTAATTTCCTGTCAGCCTCAGCTTGCCATTTTCATTTCTAATCGGCCTCAGATTGCCACCATTTATTTTCCTGTCACTTATTGACCTATCCAGTTGGTCGCAAGGTATGTAAATTCCCGTCAGCCCCATCGGCTTGTAAATTCTTATCAATCCCGTCAGCTTGTAAATTTCCGTTGGCCCCCTTCAGTTTTTAATTTCCTGTCACCTGTTGACCTGTGTCCAGTTGGTCACAAGGCTTTTAATTTACTGTCAACCCTTGTCAGCTTTTAATTTCCTATCACTTGTTGACCCTATCCAGTTGGTCACAAGATTTTCGATTTCCTGTCAGTTTCACTAGCTTGTAAATTTCCAGTTAGTCCCATTGATTTTTACATTTCTTGTCCTTGGTGAATTTGTGTCAAATTAATTAGCTTTTAGCCTTTGCATGATTCATAAAATTTGATTTCTGAATTGCATCATTTCAAGTAACTTCCTTGAATGTTTATCTTCTTTTTGTGTGAACTTAAATTGTTGCATTTTATGCATTGCCGAACAAAATCAATGTTCATATCTTTACTTATTCCTTACAAAGATAATATGTAAAACTTAAATTTTTCATATTCTCTTATAAGAAATAAGTAAAAAGGGGCAACCATGAGCATCCAATTTTGTCCGGCCTTAAAACAAAAAAATCAAAATTGATATATTTTAGAATTTAGCCTATTTGTAGACTCATGATAGTCAATTCAGTTTAGATCATTTTTTTTAGATTTTTTTTATTATTATTATTATTTTACATTTTGACCTATGTAAAAAAAAGGGGGGCCAAGTGTTTCAGTCCATTTTCGATTGTCAAAAAAAAAATTTCATTTCAGCCCATTTTAAAATAAAAAATGTGTTCAACCCATTCAAAAATAAAAAAAATGCCGTTTTATTTTATCCCGTTTCTGTTACAACCCATTTCCTTTTCTGAATAAAATACAAAAAAAAATAAAATAAAAAATAAATAAAGGAATCAATAACAATGGCAAACAGGATGATTTCTCTATTCCTTGCACAATGATGATGGTGGACACAATAATGATACCCTCTCCATCTCTTCAACCATAATTTTATCTTTCACTTTACAGAGCAAGGATCACATTAGCCAACCTGTAATGATAGTGTTCAATGATGGTGATCAACCGGAGAGCTCTATATGTAACCATCAAGAACAATGAAAAAAAAAAGAGGTCTAAAATATTCACAAAGGAGAAGACAAACACACACAAAAGGGGATAGTACCAGAGATCAAATGTTTCTAAAACAGAGGCGAGAAAACCAAAAAAAAAATTCAAACAAAAATCGGCAGCATATCAATTGAAATTGGAGGATAGCTAACATATACAAAGGAGGAGAACAATTCAATCAATCCAGCAACAAGAAGGGAAGAATCAGGTAATAACAGCAAATATATTATCATTACCAAAAAAAATTTTAAAAAAAAAAGCGCAAAAGAGAGACAGAGAGACCGCGGCCTCCCCTCACCATCGCGGCCTCCTCATTCTATAACTCAGCCACCATCTTCCTCCCTCCTCATCCCCTCCACTGAAACCATCATCATCTCCTGCGGTCTTCCTTCCTCATCCGCCATCGCGCCGTGCACGCCTTCTCCTCTTGCCCCTCAACACCACCATCATCCATCTCATCCTTCCTCCTCCACTGTAAGCGCCACCATCAAAACACCATCACCACCTTCTTCCTTTCTCCGATTGCATGCAACCACCAGCCGCCACCCTCTCCAGATCGTGAACGCCCACACGGCCAACCACCACCGCAGCAACCATTCCTTCCCTTCTGTCGCGAAACGCCATTAAACGCCCTTCTCTCGCAAGTGGCCGAGAAGCCACCCATGTCCACCAGCATCGGCCTCCACTTCCCCCTCTTCCTCCATCAACTCAGCCTCCACCAAATCCGCATGAACCACCTCTTGAACCCTCCTGCCACCACGGCTTCTCTCAATCCCTCTCTCTCTTCCTCTGCGAACACCGGTCATGCTTCTCCATGGGGCCGCGACAGATCATGGCTAATCTCCTGCTTCGCACCCCTCTCTGCTGAATCTCTACGCTTCATAGCTCTTCTATCGCTTTCAACCCCGGATCGTCCTCCACCTAGTTCCTCCCTCCATCGAAGCCACCACTCCTCTACCAGCAGTCGCCGCCGCGGTCCTTCCCTTTCGCAACCACCCCTTCACCATTCTTCCCTTTGCAGCCCTCTCCGTGCTTCCACCTTTGTCCATCTCTCTCGTTCTCTTAACTTTTCTCCTCTTACTCACTCTCTCTTCCTCCATCTCTCTCTTATTCTCTGTTTCCTACTGTATGTGTGTGTGCAAGATGTGTTAGTATGGGTTAGAGTGTGTGCGTGTGTGGGAGCGTATACATGCGTGTGTAAGTGATTGTGAGAGTGTGTGAGAGTGAGAGAGAGTAGATGTGAGTAAGTGTGAGTGTGTTATTTTAGTTTGAGTTAGTGTTATTTTTAGAATAGATTGTTAAATCATTTGTTTAAATTAGAATTTTAGTTTTCTTTTGGTTCTTGACATTTGGACTTGCTTGTTTAGAGTTACTTTAGTTTGAGTTTAAAATAAAAAGGAGTTTGTTTTCTTTGAGTAGAATTAGATAATTTGGTTGAGGGTGATTTAATTATTTATTTAATGTTTTAGTGAGTTTGGTGAAGTAATCTTTCAATGCAAAAAAAAAAGTGATAGTTAAGACCCTCAATTCACTTTTAATTTAATATTTTGTTCGTCTTTGAATTAATTGAAATTAACTTGTTTTATAAATATGTTTTCTTTCCAATAAAACAATAAACAAGGAATCTTTTCAGTTTTGTTTTAATTCACGCAATGATCAATAATGATGATTGAGTAACAAATGTTATCTTTATTATTATTTAATCATAAGGGTTTATTGAGTAGCTAAATGCTAACTTAAATCTCGTGCAAAAGCGAATTTTGTTAAAAAAAAAAAAAGAAAGGATTCTATAAGAAAAGTGAATTTCAATTTTTTTTTTGTAATTTCAATTTCTTTTTCTTGCATCAATAAAAAAAACAAATTTCAAAATATTTTCTTTTAATCTGTGCAATGATCAACAATGGTGATTGAGTAACAGATGTTACCTTTATCATTATTTGAATCATAGGGGTTCATTGAGTAGCCTGGTGCCAACTTGGATTCTATACAATAACGGATTTATATGTCTTGTTACAAGTTCTTTTCTTCATAATTAAAATCTATCAACACAGAATCATTTTCTACAGAACTACGTGACTGTGAGTTCTTCATTGCACCAAAGGATATGTAGGAACAGGCAACCCCTGTCAAGTCAAAATTAATTTTCCTTAAATTGTTTGTTTAAATTGTAAATTTTTTTTATTTTATTTGATTTCTTTTAAAGGTTATTAATTAATTTGCACAACTTGCTAAGGTACCGTCTAAGGATGAGTGTATTAGAGGTGCGTAGGGTTAAACTCCTACCCTTCCCTATGCATAACCGACTCCCGAACTCAGAACTGGTTTCAAAGATCATTCTTTAAAATAAATGGGTTTTCCAAATGTTTTCCCAATTTTAATAAACTTGGTGGTGACTCCATTAATTTTCAAAATAAAATTTCTTTTTTCACCGTCCTCGTCGCAATCCCGGTTGTGACATGCCCAGATTACGAATTTGAACAAAATAATCGATAATTCTTTCTACCTATCACCATTCAGTTCCACTTCACCAAAGTAGGGCAACACAACGACTTTACCCACTCCAATGTCCGATATATCCATTACATCCTCGACTGGGCACCGTCAATAACTCATTCAACCAGCAGGGGTTCCTCATCGACTAATTGTTTCTTCCTTTTTAGCACCGACTTCCAAACCCACGACCTCCGTATCACGGGCGTCGAATCACCCACACATCCCTTGTCACATGACTTTCACTTGTGCCATCTCTTTTCACCAGCACCATATGCATGCACAACTATCAACACCAACCAAGGCTTCACTGTCGCATATGGGCCAAGGTGCCCGTTAGGGAAGTGCAAGTCAGGGTTCGTCGACCGATGTGGCTGGGTCTTCTCATTTTCACACCTTGAGGACAAGGTTGCCCTTGACCAGCTTCATAGGTCCCCAATTCATATCTCCAACCGATGGAACTACAATAATAATATATCAACGGACAGATTTCCCATTGTGGGCCAAGGTGTATGACACACCATACTTGGCACGGTGTATGGCAGAATTCTCCTTCATTCAAATTTAATTGGTTTGCTTTCAGTCCAGTAATTCAGTGTAAGCTTGGTCTCAGAATTGCTCACGTTCAGGTATTTGTTTGAAGAGCCACTTTGAAGTACTTAGAGCATCTCCACTACTTTTCACTGGAAATATGTTCCTGCGGCTTTGCCAATAATTGGTAAGCTTTATCCACTCCCTCCTTCATTCCTTTAACTTGAAATCATCGCCCCTCTCTAAGCTTTCTCTTAAATATTTAAAATAAATTGCAGCTCTAGGGCCATAGTAATTACTTAGAAGCCCGCTCTAGTACTTTTTCCCTGTGGAAAGTTGGTGAACAACATAGAATCAATTAGTATGCCAAAACACCATAGAGCTTTTATGTTTTCCTAATTACTTTACTATGTAAGATATCCCCGCCTGTCGTGTTGCTAGTACATGATAATAGCATTGCAATAAATTAATATTCATTCAACAAAGTTTGCAGAATGAGAGAAAACAACACCAAGTTAGATAAAAAGCCATCAGTCATTGATTCGAAACTTCTTCAGTTTACAAAGTCAACAATAGAATATTTGTTATATACGACACAGTTACAAATTGTAATCAAAAAGTTTTTTCTAACAACAATAACATTGCAATGTACGAAAAGAAAATTTAAATGGGTCAGGTTAGTCCTACTTGAACACGTAATTGAAGTTACTGTCCCTTCATCCCCATATTGTCGAAACTTAATATTTAACTCAACACGCCTAGGATGTAACATCCTAATTTTTAACCCAATACTCTAGAATATATTTGGGTTAATCATTAGTCTATTACGTCATAGTTTCCTCTTTATTTTAAAATACATAGCGGAAAATACAGGTAAATTTTTTTTTGAAATGTAAAAGCAAAGTGAGAGCCACACAATATAATGAACAATGAAGCGTAAAGGAAATAAAACACAAATCCAAATAAACACCTCATGAACATTCGATCATAAAACATGTAATTGCACAACATGATAAAACAAACCACGTACATAGATATATAATATGCCCACTCAAGAAAAGTGGGACTTAGTTTGGTACAACACAGAACAAATACAACTGAAAGGAAAGTATAATGGAAAGGAAAATACAACAGAAAGTGAAACAGAAAACTCCCCAACCCAAGTGCATCTAGAATGGATAACCTCTAAACAAAAGAAGGTTTATCCTCATCTATGTAGTGTGTGCACTATCTCTACCCATGAGCCACTACTGCTGGGATCCCGGAAAGAGTGGGACATATCCAGTCCAAGGACGAAGCACATCTGGAGCAGGCACTCGCTGCGGCTGGACATGAGCTCCTCGATGGGGGTGCAGCCTCCGAGCCAACCTCGGTTGAGTGACCGTCTCCTCACTGCCCTCTCCCATCAGCGGTGGAGTGGGGGCAGAGCTCTCGCTATACAAGTGCGTAGGCGGGTCCTCCGACGGATCGGTCTCCGAGAAGTACGTTCGCGGCACATAGTCAGGGTAATCGCGCACGACCGAGGCGGCGGTGTGCATACGGAGCACCCTCTCGTTATGCATGTGGGCACGCTCAAAAACTCGATCGTCATTGCCATATAGTGCTATCGGGGAGAAGCGATGAGTACGTACAGGATGAGCGAAGGTTCTTCCAACAAACATGAAGACACGAATAGTGCATCGACCCTCAAAATGGTATGATCCATGCTCTGGATCATGGTGCACTTCCCATGACGGGGAATCCACAAAAACCACGAACGTTGCCATCTGAAGACGTGATGGAAAGAAGAGATAGAGGGAGTGAGAATCTTTTTAAAGAATCTTAGTAGGGCAACCCCCTATCTAGGTGTCACCATCTACGTCCTCAGGAATCTTGGGTTTCTTTAAAAAAGGTGAGCATGCATAAAATTCACTTATTAGGTTTTAAACTTAATTATCCAAGGTCCGTTCTTTTTAGGATGAGTCTTAATATCATGGATGCAATATAATAAAGCATGAATGAATGAAGATGCAATAGGCAGAATCAATTAAACATTTATAGAGCTATCAATATCATACAAGTGGCATATCCTTCTCATGTAAAAGCATTTCTCTTTTTGTAACTGTGTGACATTCAAAGCATCGTACTGCAACATAGGGATCACCCTCAAAAGACAATCGATTTGGGGGTGCTCAGCCGAACCGGTGTCACCCAGAACGTGTCACATCTCTAGGTTATGAGCTCATACCTTAACTAGTCGTCACTAATTCTTACTTATCATCTGATAAGTGCAATCTCAATAATAATAATCATAATAGAACGCGTCGCACCAATATCCAGTACACGGAGAATATTGTCCTCTTCAGGGCGTTATGTATCGCCGTCCCCCTCAAGCGTATGGCTCACATTTTGTCTTTCCTTTCAAAAGAAAAAAATTTTACCCGTATTTTCCGCTAAGTATTTTAAAGAAACATTTTAAAGAATGAGACTAAAAGAATAATAGACTAATGGTTAACCTCAATACGTTCTAGAAGTATTAGGTTGAAAATTAGGATGTTACAGATACAGTCTTGTAGATCTTCTTAGTTGTGACTCAACTAGTGGTTCTGGTGGAACTTGCTCAACTGGCACCTCAAGAGTAGGTGCAGGCTCATCACCTGTATTCCCATCATCAACCTCTACATCTCCCCCATCAATAGGAGTACTAGGAGGAGACTTTGGCACAACATCACTGTCACTTCTAGTAACAGACATAGGCTTATTTGACTTTTCAAAATCTTTAATCGTTTGGTCTTAAAGAAAGATCACATCTCAGCTTCTGATTATTCTCTTACTTGCCGGATCCCATAACCTGTTACCAAAGTCTTCGTGACCATAACCAATGAAGATACACTGCTTGGACTTCCCATCAAGCTTGGACCTCTCATCTCTTAGAACATGAACAAAGGCCCTATAGCCAAACACTCTCAAGTGACTATATGAGACATCTTTCCCTATCCATACTCTCTGTGGAACATCACTATCTAGAGGAATTGAAGGAGAAAGGCTGATTAAATCCACTGCAGTTCTCATTGCTTCACCCCAAAAGGATTTGGACAACTTTGCATGAGAGAGCATACACCTGATTCTGTCATTGATTGTATGGTTCTTCTCTCTGCAACTCCATTAAGCTGAGGAGTCTTAGGAACTGTTTTCTCAAGCCTGATTCCGTTCTCTGCAATAGTCTTCAAATGAACCCCTGTACTCACTACCATTATATGCTCGGACATATTTAAGTTTCATTCCCTTTTTTCTTTCAACACTTGCATGGAAGCTCTTGAAAAACCCAGGCACTTGGTCTTTAGATTTCAACACAAAGCCCACACTTTCCGAGAATGGTCATCAATAAAAGTCACAAAATATGATGCACCTCCTAGAGTTTTTGGTCCATAGTGCAAACATCAATGTGAACTAAATCTAGTACATGTGGTTTCCTATGAGGTCTTGAATAATGAAAAGCTACTCTAGCATGCTTTCCAACAAAACAATGAGTACAAGTCTTTAGAGATGTACCTTTTACCGGAAGAGACTGATTCTTGGCTAGAACGCCAAGCCCTTTTTCACTCAAATGGCCAAGATGCATGTGCCACAAGTCTGAAGAGGAATCATCAATAACATTCACCTCTTCTTTGCACAACTTTCAGGGCAACTGGTAGAGAGCAGTGAAACTACTATCTTCTCTGGCAACAACTGGCGACCCTTTGGTGATTTTGAATTTTCCACCACCAAAGGTAGTGTAGTAACCTTCTCCGTCCAATGCTTTGATTGATATCAAGCTAAGACGCATATCAGGAGCATGCCTAACATTCTTCAACTGTAATTTGCATCTCATGCTAGTTTTAAGCCACATATCTCTCACACCAACAATCTTGCATATCCTTTCCCCTCTCAATCTTATTCTGCCATAGTTACCAGCAGTATAAGTAGAGAAAAACTCATGCCTAGGAGTAACATGACATGAGGCACCTGAATTCATGATCCAACTGGAATCGTCATATGCCAGATTTATGAATTTCTCATGATGTAGAACAAGGATATCATCATATGCAACAGCAACAGTGTCTCTATCATTGTTACTATCTTTGTTTTCATATCTTTCTTTTGATTTCTCTCTTTTCAAGTACCTGCAATCCTTTTTGATGTGTCCTGGCTTGCTACAATGATAGCAATTAAATTCCTTTCTTGTCTTAGACTTACCCCTTAATTTGTTGCGGCTCTCTGACCTGTCAGTATTATGAGGTCTTCGATTTTGGCTTCTCCCTCGTGGCTCTACAACAAGTGCTTTTGACTGGGTAGAGGTACTAATCAAACCCTGCTCTATTCTTCTGGAATCTTCATTCAACATGCTTTCTTTAACCATTGACAACTTCAACTTCCTATTTGGAGCTGAGTTAGTCAATGTCACAATCAGGACTTCCCAACTGTCAGGCAAAGAACTCAACAATAATAATGCTTGCAACTCATCAGACAATGTAATCTCATTGGTTGTCAGCTGATTGACAATTTCGTGGAAGCTACTCAAATGCTCTAGCATTGAATCGCCTTCTTTATATTTTATATTCACCAGTTTCCGAATCAAATATGCCTTATTTTGCACATTCTTCCTCTCATATAAATCTGTCAATTTCTGCCACATGTTTTGAGCATTAATTTCTTTGTCAACATGTGGATACATACTAAGATCCAACAACTGCCTAATCAAAGCAATAGCTTTTCTATTCATTCTGTTCCATTTGGCTTCAGACTTATCAGCAGGCCTATATTTATCACACTCAACAGGATCATACAAATCCTTACTGTATAACATGTCTTCCATGAGAGTCTTTAAAACTGAGTAATTTTTGGAATTCAACTTGATCATATTTGGCCTCTAATGTTCTTCCATTTAAATTGCATAGATAAAAAATAACCAAAGCTTTGGATACCATTTTGTTAGGGAAATCTTAGGAATGAAACCTGTTATCAACAACGGAAGCAAAATATATTTCTCCACACCTGTGGAATTAAATAGGTAGTACCAAAAATACTCTAGGTAGTATAATAATTTGCCAGAAAAATAAAATAAGAGACATGGAAATTTTTAACGTGGAAAAACTCCCAATTAGAAGGACAAAAAAAATCCACGAGACCTAGTCCAGTAAAAAACTTTCACTATGATCAATGGGAATACAATCAGTCTTCCTTGTAGCATCAGAGAATCTCAACAATCAACGGAATACTCATCCAATTGGGCGGAATACAACTATATAACTCCACAATGTGGATATAATAGAATAGCCATAAGAGAAGGCAATAAAATTAACAGGTCATATCAAATGATCAAATTTAATACCAGATACAATATACTAAATTTTTATGATAAACAAAGCATATTTATCTGTATGATTATGAGCCCTGCACTGCCTTTTTCTTCTTCTCGCGGCGCCATTACTTGCACATTCACGTTTGTGCTCTTTTTCACTCTAACGCTACTATGCGTTTCCTTCGTTTTTTTTTTTTTTTTGTTTCTTTTTGTTGTTGAGCCCCAATGAGAAGGAAGCTCAATAACAAATAGTAAAGTCAATTTAATAAAAAGTTTATGCGGACTTGAAAGAAAATTTCAATTTAGTCGGTAAATCCAAAAAACAGTTGTCCAATTGAATTTTTTTATATAATGGTATAGATTTTTAAAAAGCCCGTGCGTTACACGGGTTCTAAGCGAGTGTGTACAGAAATCGGTACCTGCTTGTGTTCGCTGGTGCCGTCTCGAATCTCCTACATTGTTTTCGCACAAGATGACCAAACCATTGGTGCTGCAATTCACTTGTACCTTTTTCCTTTTCTTGCCGCCTGTTCAATTATAGAAAAATTGTACACAACATCATTTTAATCTGAAAATGGTTGAATCCTGCATAGAAAGAAAACTTGCTACTTTCCCCCCTCCAGTTATTCCATTCTTACGGAGCGCAAGATTTCAGTTTTCAACAATGACAACGACAAATCTAAAACATGAGGATTTAAGTCTACAAAACAGTGTAGGGATTAACAAGCAGAAGTCGAGGCTCCGTCATCCTCTGCCTCTTTCGCCTTATCGACTGCAACGCCTTTGTCCTTGTCTACACCGCCACCTTCCACCAATGGCCATCAGGTGGGGGGACAGGTGATTTGAATCCTCAATTATTTAAACTTATTTATATCGCAAATCTTTGACACTTTAAACTTTGGTGTGCTTTTATCATCTTTTTGAAGCAAAGTTTTACTATCCAGTATATATTAATTGGGGTCGGCTGTGGAAATATCTTCTTTCTGCATAATTGTCAATCCTCTGACCGAGACGAGTCTAGGACTGAAAAACTTACGGAAGGTTGCTATAAATAAGTGGTAATAATTTTTTATGTTTTACATTGTTACTTGTTTTATATACATGCGTGCAACTTTGAAAAAAATTTGGTCATAGATTAAGAACAGTAATTTGATGACAAGTTGACAACAATGACCTCTAACATGAGTCCCACAGCTTTCTAACTCTCACATCTATTTAGATGGTGTAAGATTCATATGGAGGAAGAAAAATCCTTCCTCTGGGAGGAAGCAATACCTTTTCCTGGTTTCGTGCCTCATTCGGTCATCCCTGGCGTCCCCTTTCTGTTCCCATTCTCTATTAGGGTCAGTCTCTTCCACTCCATAATAGAAGGTACACATTATGCTTGAAGTCTTTCCTTAATGTCTTTCTCGTTAAAAATGCCATCTCTGTATCTTGCAGAAGTAATTCAGAAATCAGAGTTCACAGGTTGCAGGTTCTCAGGTTTTCTGAGAAGTCATTCATAGAAAGGAAAAAATGGTGGTAAACATTAGAGTGTTATTTCTTTCGGGCTTGTTTTTGTCATACTTTAGAATCTCCACTTCACTAGATAGTTTAGCTCTGAATCAGTCTATACAAGACGGTGAGACTTTAGTTTCAGCTGGCGGAACCTTTGAAGTGGGTTTCTTCAGCCCTCGAGACTCAACAAATCGTTATTTGGGTGTGTGGTACAGGAATTTATCCCCTTTAACTGTTGTGTGGGTGGCCAACAGGGAAACACCTCTCCGGAATAATTCAGGAGTCCTAAAACTCAACGAAAAAGGGGTTCTTGTTATTCTCAATGGCACAAAAATCCCTGCTTGGTCATCCAACATATCAAGCAAGCCAGTGAATGATCCAATTGCTCAGATCTTGGACTCAGGAAATCTTGTGCTGAAAAATGCAGAGGATATGAAGGAGGATGACTTTTTGTGGCAGAGTTTTGATTATCCTTGTGATATATTTTTGCCAGCAATGAAGCTTGGATGGGACTTTGCGTCTGGTTTAGATAGAATTATATCATCTTGGAAAAGTGCAGATGATCCAGCTAAGGGAGAGTATTCTGTGAAATTTGACCGTAGAGGATATCCACAACTACTTACTTTGAAGGGATCTATTATAAAATTTAGATTAGGGTCGTGGAATGGCCTTTCTGTAACAGGATATCCAACACCACAATTGAAAGAACAACAAAGATATGAATTTGTTGTGAATGAAAATGAAGTGTATCATTGGTATGAAGTCCTTGATAGCTCGATTGTCTCCATATACAAGCTGAACCCTTCAGGCCTTCTGCAGGCTTTAGCTTGGATAAGTAACACAAGCAGTCAGAAAGTAATCACAATAGGATGGCAAGACACATGTGATGCTTTTGCCTTGTGTGGTGCATATTCTATATGCAACATTGATGGTAACATTCCAAAGTGTGAATGCCTGAAAGGATATGTTCCTAAGTTCCCTGAACAATGGAATATATCTTATTGGTCTAACGGTTGTGTTCCAAAGAACAAATCTGATTGCAAAAGCCACAACTCAGATGGATTCTGGAGGTACACAAACATGAAACTGCCAGACACGTCTTTGTCATGGTTTAATAAGACCATGAATCTTGACGAATGTCAGAAGTCATGTATGAAAAACTGTTCATGTACAGCATTTGCAAATTTGGATATTCGTAATGGAGGAAGTGGCTGTTTACTTTGGTTTAATAATCTGGTTGACATGAGGAAATTCAATGAATGGGGACAAGACCTTTATATTAGAATCCCTGCTTCAGAACTAGGTAAAATGTTTTTTTTATCGTTGTCCATTGTCTTTCATTTCTGATATCTGGTTTTCTATATTTTTGTTATTCTGACAAGTATGCGGAGAGGGGTAAGGCAGTGAAAACTTCTAAGGTGAATTCAATAGTACATTTTGGTATTGGAGCTTGAAAGCAGGCCATGCACTAGTGGATGCTACAAACAAAATATCTGGGGGTTATAAGCTAATGGCAGCCAGTTATTTTTTCGTGTTTGTGAAATGTTCTACTGCTTTTATTTTCTAACTTCTTTCCATTTTTTTCTTATATAATAGGGTCTGCATTACATGGTATTATTACCATTCTCTCTGCATGTTCCTTGAGTTTTGAGAAATTAGTCACACTTTTGCTGTATTCAATTCAGTATTTATATTATTAATGGTGTTTAGTCTTGTTATGAATCTGTTAAATTATGTTGCAGTTAATGGGCACAGAAACAAGAAGATGAAGCTGATAGCAATTACTGTTGGTGTGATTATTTTTGGATTGACTACATGTGTCTCCATAATGGTACTTAGAAAGAGAGGTAAGTTGAACTATATTTTCAGTCCTTAAGTGCTATCCTTATTTTTCATTTGTTGGTCAACATATCAAAAAGCTTTGATTTTAAGCTCTACATGCACAATTATTTTTTAATATGGTCTCAACCATTAATTGTTGTTTAAACCCTTTGTTGGTGGATTATAAACAGTGTAGTGTAGGGACCAAAGCAAAAGTTAGTGTCAATAAAAAAATATGTATTTGTGGTCCCTATACTTGACACGTATTTTTTAATTTGGTACCCATGTGTGACAATTATCATAGTAGATAAGCTTTCTTATTACTGTGGGCTAGATAATACTTAGATGTACAACATCCATATTAAAAATAAACATAAAGATTCAGGTACATGTGAAAGTGCCTGAATTTGCCAATATTTTAGAGATATCATTGTATATAGGCAACCAAAAAGAGGAAATGAAAGACAATAAGGACACTTGTTTTCGTAGTATTTAATTTCTATACACTCTCTTCTTGCATCATCTCAGTAGTGGCAACAGTATACAAGCTTGCGCCATTTCAGTGGCGGCAAGAATATTTAAGATTGAGCATGGAAGGCACGGATCTGCCAACATTTAATATGTCGATCATTGCTAAAGCCACTAATGATTTTTCAAGTGGAAATAAACTGGGGGAAGGTGGATTTGGACCCGTTTACAAGGTAATACAGCCACATCCAATAAAAATACCTGTTTTCTCAACAAAATTTTAAGTATCCCAAGTGATGGTTTTCAGGGTACACTGATAGATGGGCAAGAGGTGGCTATAAAAAGGCACTCAAAGTTGTCTGATCAAGGATTGGAGGAGTTCAAAAATGAAGTTGTGTTAATTGTTAAACTTCAGCACCGTAATCTTGTGAAGCTACTTGGATGCTGCGTCGAAGGGGAGGAGAAAATGTTAATATATGAATACATGCCCAACAAGAGCTTGGACTATTTCATCTTTGGTTTGTGTCTTTGAAGCTTGAATTGGCACTAAAACATCTAAGGCATTTATATGATAATGATTAAAGTATGTTGATAAAGCAAGTGGTATACTAACTGTATCAATGAAATTGAGCAGATGAGACTAGAAGCAAGCTTTTGGATTGGGTTCGACGTTTCCACATAATTGGTGGCATTGCTCGGGGGCTTTTGTATCTTCATCAAGACTCTAGATTGAGAATTATTCATAGGGATTTGAAAACCAGCAACATCCTACTAGATGCTCATATGAATCCAAAAGTTTCAGACTTTGGCTTGGCTCGGATTTTTGGTGGAGATCAATTACAAGCTAAAACAAAAAGAGTGATTGGCACATAGTAAGGTTCCCTTTTCATGTACTTGGTGTATGGTTTATATGCAATTGTTTTTGACATACCCCTTACCAAATAATACTTTCAGTGGTTACATGCCTCCAGAGTATGTGGTGCATGGTCATTACTCAATAAAATCAGATGTCTTTAGTTTTGGTGTAATAGTATTAGAGATAATCAGTGGGAAGAAGAACAGGGAATTGTCAGACGAAGAACACTGCCATAATCTTCTTGGACACGTAAGCATCATAACTATTCACTTTACTTCCTTCTGGAATAGTTCAACATTAGAATAAATTCAAACTAATTTAATTTTCATGGCGTTAGGCATGGAGACTTTGGAATGAAGATAGGCCATTGGAAATGATAGATAAACACTTAGCTGAAAGATATATTCCTTATGAGGTCCTAAGGTCCATACATGTGGGTTTGTTATGTGTACAACAAAAGCCAGAAGACAGGCCGGACATGTCCTCTGTGGTTCTTATGCTGAATGGTGAGAAATTATTACCCCAGCCAAGGGCGCCTGGATTTTATACTGGAAGCAGTTTACTCGAATCAGAATCTTCATCTAGAATACTCAATCTGCTATCCCCAAATGAGATGTCCATTACAACGTTTGAGGCAAGATAAAATTTGATGACTCAAGCAAATGAAGTGTTTACTTGATCAGGAAAGGACATGATTCAGCTTCCAATACATGATGTAAATTTGAACAGAAAATATGTAAATAACATTATCTAATTTGTCTACTGATCTATTGCTTGATCCAGTATGTTTGATGGCATGTTCCTTGTCTCAATTCCATCCCATATATCTGAGTAATGTCATTTTTGTCCGTTTTGAATGATTTTATCTTTGATCAAGTGATCAAAACCTGATTCCCATTGCCTCCATTCTTATATCTAATCAATATTTTAGATTTAGTGATCCGGGAATTTTTACCATCTATATAACATACCAGTAAGTTTGACAGGCTTTTTATTTGTGTCGCTTCCGATTAGTTGTTCGTTGTTAGGGAAGTCTTAAACAGAGGCGCAAGACAATCCTTTCCATCAAACTATCAAAGATATGAAATGTTGAGGCTCTGCCTAGTGTGAAAGGATATTCCAAACAGAGCCATCAACAGAACATAGTTATTGTTAATTGACATTTCTTTAAAAGGTAGAATGCTTTAGAGCCTATAAAAGCGATTAGTGTCACAATTCATCAAATTCCAGATTAGCACATATCACACAATTCTCGGTATAAGCACTCTTGTTTTTTCGATGCCATCACAGGAACGGTCCATGGTGCTTCCATACCTTCAACTGTAGCACCTGTACCTTCTTCTCTTGGTAGGTTAATATCACCGCAGACGAATTCTGTCCAATACCCTGTAGATACATCCATTTGTCGCTTTGATGTTCTATCTTGTATAAAAAATTATGGATTAATAAAACTGCTAGGCACATTATGCTAACTTTTGATTATTAAAAACCAAATTTCAAAGGAGCATTATTTCTTTTTGTTGTAATATATGCCTTTGTATGTATATTTGAGATAAGGTCCTTTATTAATTTAAAATGCAGAAAACCAAAACAGGACAAAATTCACTTAAAATTGTTTTGCATTTGAATAAAGCTACCTACGAAAGACACCTCTACAAAATAGATCTGTCTTTTCAGGTTATTGGATTGGATGAGGGATTGTTATATTCGATCAATGGCCAGTACAGACTGTTAATGTGGGTTTGTCAGTGAGCAGAACTACTCTTACAATTGAGCAATTGACTGTTCTGGTTATTGACATTTCAAAAGCTTGACTGCTTGAAAAAATTGAGTGTTGGCCTTATATTTTATATTGAGAAATGTTATTTTGACTCACACTTCGTGAGACATCGTGTCGACACACTCACATCCACCATTGAATTTGATGTGGACCCTATTTAGTTTGGATCTCACACCCCATCTAATGGTGGATGTGAGTGTGTCGGTACGGTGTCCCACAAAGTGTGAGTCAAAATAACATTACTCCTTATATTATTGTTAAGCGTCTCGATTCTCAAATAATGGTTGTGTTGTGCTGTTTGGATATTATAAAGACTGTACTTTAGTAGGTTTTATACTTGGTGAAATATCTACAAAACCAAGGAAACTTTGTTCTTTTTTTTTTCTAGAAAAGTTATGCTTAAAGGCTCGTTACGGTACGTATATCCTATGTGTCGGTGTTGGCCTTGGTTGGGTGATGACATTGGGTGTGTGATGTCTCGTGTGTGTGTGTGAACGCGCTTAAAAAAAGTTTCTGGTGTTTGGGACTTACTACAACGAGTTAGCACTCATGCCTCCACTTAATTCGCTTGTAACTCTTCATATGATTGGAATTTGGCTTTAGCACTAGAAATAGCACTTGATTAATAATGGTTAATACTAGTCATCACCTTACACACACCTAATCATCTTAAGGATATTAAGGCAATTAGCATTAGTGAAAACTAAGGTGTTACATATATCCAAATGCATGAAACTGTGAATAGAGATTGATCATATAATATATCAGAGTAAAAGCATTAAAATAAGTACAAGATATATCAGGACATAGGATCAAATTTATCATATCAAATAAGTATTAAAGCTAGAGTATAATAAAAGTGTGCATTTATTTTGAGCATACTAGATTGAAGGATGGGAGGACTATTAGCCTCAGAACCCTTGTGCTAATTTGTTTTGAATGACAACAAAGCCAATTCAAAGAAAATATTTTGAAAAGCGACTGATGTCTCTATTGAGTTTCTTGACAATGTATAACAGGTCAAATCTGGTTAGTATGTTACAGACTTAAGGCAAGAACAATGTTTTACTTTGCATATGCAAGCATGATTTATGTTATGGGAAGAGACTGAGCCAAATAGAAAGTGAACGTTATTTTAAGCAAAGCACGTATACATACTTATGGAATAATGCATAGAAATGGATTTGAATCGAAAATAATTTCACTACACATGTACAAACATGTTTTATCTCATGTGAAGAGAGTAAGCTTAAAACGAAGTGATCTTTATCTCGTGCAAAGGACATGTAAATGCTTAAGGACTTTAGGAAATCAAGTTAAGGACCAAGAAACCAAGGAAAGGGACTTTAGAAAGTAGCACGAGACATCAGAAAGTACTCTCAAGATGAAGATATCAGAATATGTTTATCTGCAACGTGTTACTTAATCTTCAACCATCACAATTGCAAAGAAATCATCATCAAGAAGATTTGATTGAAGATCAAAAAACAAAATAACTCTTTAAGGGCTGATTACGTACATCAGAAAGCTCACTTGTGAATGGAGCAAAGAATGCTACGGGAAAAGGAAGGAAATTTGAAATTTGAATTTTAAATTATCAAGTCAAACTCATTTTTAAACTGGTATATCATCTCTTCTGCCTTTTTAATCAATGAACTTCTGCCTTTTTAATCAATGACCTTAGTTTCATGAAGGAGGAGTTCAGAAAGCCCACTCAGAAAGTAGAAAAGTAGTTTTTGATAGGAGATCATAAAGCTTATATTTACAACGGCTTCTGCAACTGATGTGACAGTTCTATCAATATCTCTTCTAGCTGTTTCTTTCAAGACACAAATGATAATCAACACGTGTCACTTGAAGAACTGATCTATGACAACGGTCATAAAGAAAGACCATTATATAAAGAGATGCTTATATAAACAGATGCTAAGCTTGAAAAACGTTGAGAGAGATTTGAAGATTCAAGAGAGGAAACTCTGCAAAATTCTCTTCCCACTTCTTGGAATATTCAATCCTTATCATATAATCAGTTTTATCCTTAAAGTATAAAGAAAATTTTCCTTCTATATTCTTAGTTAGATTTATGTTCTTCTTATGGAAGAAGTAGAAAAAGGAAGTCATTTAAATTTTCCCAGGATTTTTTTAAAATGTATTATCTTTAAGAAAATTGAGTGTAGGTTAGTTTGAGTTGCAACCCAAACACTTAACCTTTGTATCCTTGATTCGTTAGTGATCAGAGTGACATAGCTTGGAGAGGCTAAGGTAAAACTACTTGCAACGCGATAGTAAGATGTTTTTGCTAATCACGATTTAGCTTGGAAAGGCTAATCAAAGACTACTTGTAGCTTGGAGAGGCCGGTAAAAGACTACCTGCAGCTTGGAGAGGCTGGGGAAAGACTACTTTCAACATGTTAGTAGAGGTTGCTACTGTACACAGTTAGGCTTGGAGAGGCCAATATTAAGACTACTCAGTTGTGTTTGGAGAGGCCAGTGTTAAGACTATTTGCAACTTGGAGAGGCTGGGGAAAGACTAGTAACAACGTGCTAAAGGAGTTGCCTGTCAGTCACGCGTTGGCTTAGAGAGACTAGAGTCAAGACTATTCATGTTAGCTTGGAAAGGCTAGTACAGAACCACTCAAAATCCTTGGTTATAGGTGATTTCTGAAATCTTTGGATGATAGCTTGGGAAGGGTAATGAAAAGACTATCCATCTTTACTTTCTCAGGTTGAGAAAGTTGTTGTCGTAGTGTAATCTCAATAGTTATTGAGTACTGAATGTAGGCATGTTGGCTAAACTAGTGTAAAATCCTTTGTGTCTTTTTTCTCTTATCTTGATCTCTTTTATTTTCTTTTATTGCTTCTTTATCTTATCATCAGTTTTATTTTTTATCCTGCTCTTTTTATGCTATCTCTTTTAATAATGAGTGTTTTATTTAATAAGGTTCAGAAAGTAACTTTCTGAAGCCACTAACTATATTTCTGCTGCACTTCAAGTTTTATACTTGATAGTAATTTTTTTCAGAAGCTTCAGAAAATGAAAAAGGATCAATACACGATTCAACCCCCTTTCTCGTGCACATATTCACCTACAAGTGGTATCAGAGTCAGGCCTCTGAGGGTTTAAACAATCCAATGATTGTAGAGGACAAAGATCCAAAGGACAAAATGGCATATATCATCTATTAAAGATAAGCCTTTATCTGATGATCCTTTGCTGACAAGTCGCGAAGACATGGCACAGTTCATTCATATGATGAAAAGGATTCAAAAAAGACCTGCTGACAAATATCTTTCAAAGGAGAAAAGTTCAGTTTCTCAATCAAGTCTCTATTCATATAAGCCCTAAGCTATAGTTGTATATGCTATTTATGTACTATGTGTTACATAAGAAGGCTATATGAGACAATTAGTTCATGATGTTAAAGGAACTCAATGAGTATCAACATATCTTTGATCCTTGTGTAACTTATCAAATGCTTTACCTTGTTGAAGCAATGAAAATTGCTAAATCTTCTTTGTGAACTAGAATGATCTTATGCTGTTACCTGAGATTGGATTCTCTATGTGTCAAATATGTCTGAAGTCTGAAATGACTATATCAAAAGGATATCAATCTCTTGAGTGACAAATCAGGACAAAGATCATCTTGAGAAAGATCAGTTGCTCATAGCAACTATATCTCATATCATGTATCTGTTCAACTCTTCACCATCATATCCCTGTGGAAAAAGGAAGAATGTGCCAGTGATCTGGAAAGTATTTGTCAGAAAGTCTTGCTGTGTTAAAACCTGTTGCCATTCTGTGCTTTATATATCAAGAGTTTCATTAGAGGCATATGAGGTAAATATTTCTGCATCTTACCTCTTTTATTATTTTTTATTTTCCATTTATCTTTTCAAATGAGTTGTTAGAAGGTCATCAAGCCCATTCATCGATATATCTCAATCTATTATATAACTCGAAAAAGTTGCCATGAACACTTGAGAAAGTCTAATCCAAAGCTGGAAAGTTGAAAGAAATAAATATTCTAAGAGAATTTACTCTTCTCAAGTTATATGAAGCCTCCAAATTTTTCTGAATTCTTGAAGAGGACCTCATGGCATCTGAAGATCTGACCTGTTTTATCAGACATATTCAAAAATCATGTTTTTGTAAGAAATGGTCAATATCTCTTGTTTCAAAGAAACTGAATTGAGATATATAGATGAAACAATAGAAGAAAATTCTATGCAACTTCATCATTTTGATATCTTCTAGTTTTGTTCTTTAGAATGATTAAAGAGATACCTTACAACTAATGAACCCTGAAAAGGATTTCCTTCAAAAAGATTAGAAAAATCTCTTTATTAGAAGCTAGATGATAAGGACCCATGGAAGTATGGGTACCAAAAGTCTTACTTATTCTTGTAGGTATTTATGATATATCTTTCTACCTGAAACATCAAAAGAAGTACCCTGATGTTGATCTATCCAGATATCAGGCTCTGGTTCTAAGTGTTGTCACAGTTCCTAAGAGTTAATCTTTTCAAGGATCTCTCATGATGATGAAAAAGAAAAAGCTTAAGGAAGACTTTGTTGATAATCTTGGTTATGTTGAAGAATATCCGGAGATTTTCTATCTCAAGGCATCTTCAGAAAGCTAGCAGATGAAAGCTAAAAGCTTCAGAGAATGAGCTCCAGAATCTCAGTCTTTCAGAAAATTATGCTCGTACCTTTCAAGATGATTAGAAAGTAACCTTTCTAATAAACAACATGAGCAGTTTGAGGATGACATAGAAGTTGAATGTTTTGAATGTACTGTAACTTCATGATAGTTCAGTCCTTAAAAATTAGCTTCTGTTGTCAAAATTTTGAGACTATTCCCAAGGTTATGAAAATCAAGTCATTGCTTGGATACTTATCAATCATGCTTTCATTACTACCATGTTATCCATATCTATTGAAATAGCTTTAAGCTATCAAAGTTTGGTAGAAGTTATGCTGAATGTGTTATTCAAGCTCAAGAGAAAGGCAAAGTCTAATTATCATGCTTAAGACATCATCATCTTTGCTGGGAAAAAGATCTAGGATCATCTGGATGAATCTGATATCATTAGAGCAAGTAAATATATTCAGGGAGAGAAGATCAAAAAGGAAAGGCCAAAGGCATGTCAAGTTCATTAAACCCGGATGCTGCGGATAAGGAATCAAGTGCAAGACCATCTCTTAAGATAAGTTGTCTTCTAATCCTCTTGTACTTCTCTGTGCTTTTTATCTTTACAAGTATCTGATCAGCCTTCTTGTTCAAGGTTATTTGTGGAAAAATTCTGTTTGCTTAAAAACAAGGATGCTTAGTAAATAGACATGTCTACTGAAGATCTTGTATCAAGATATATTCTGTAACACCCTAAAAATTAGTTAAAAATTAATTTGAGCTTTATTAGTAATACTTTCAAAAATCTAACAGTTTTAATAATGATGAGGATGGTTCAACGGATTTGTAAAAAAACAAATGTGAATAGTAATCTAGTGGGCCCCATAGGCCCGCCGGGACAGCCGAAACCCTAGAATTGGGACCCGGAGATGCCCAGAATTGATAAATTATAAGATTAATGTTAGAAATAGGTAGAAATATAGATTTTATACCCAAAGTTATTTTTTGGGCAATGTTTGATTACTCGGGTACACTATTGTACCTGTTCGGTGAAATTTCGGTGTGCGATTTCTAACACTGAAAGCTAGTTAATCTCGCAAAATAATGAAGTCTATCCCTTTGAATGCCAAATGAATGGCTAAGATTTTATCTTGAATGAAAGATCAAATCTTAGCCATTGATATTAAGTTCCTTTAATGAAAAGAAATTATGCTTTATGATTAACCAATCACATTACTTCCTACAAGATATATATGACCAAATTTCTTCTCCAAGAAGCCATTTTCAGCCTCGGCCAACAACCATACATCAGAACCTCCATCTTCTTCTTCATCAAAACCTTGATTTCAATGTCAAAAATCCTAAGCCAAATCTTGATACAATCAAAATTTTCCTTCACAAAAATTATTCTACACTTCCACCTCTACAAATATAATCGATTAGAATCTTCAAACCTCACCTCATTACCTCAACCATCACTGATTAGAGGAGGGTTTGATTGTGTTTTAAGAGCTTTGGAGTGAGGAACTTCCATTTTGGAGCAAACTAGAGACAAGGATACATTAGCTTTCAAGAGTAGGGTTTTCTTTGGCCTTTTTCTTTCAAAATTTTTCTGAGCAATTCTTACTAGTTTCAGTCCAAAATTTCTGGTTAACTTGATTGATATTATATTGATATTGATGTATGAATTTTGCTGAAGTGTTTGGATGAAGTTAGAAAGATCATTTTGTCAAAAGATGTTGAGTGATACTTGCTGGATTTTCGATTTTCTTACAGGCAGTGTGTGATCATGAATATTTTGGGCATGTTGTGGCCATTTTCATGAGTTGAAAAAAATATATGTTGAAGCTAACATCTTGGGGTAGTCCCACGAATTTTCTTGGGTTCTTATTTGAATTCAAACTGCTTTAAAAAAAATCAAGAACCAAAATTAAGCATATGCTTTCTGGATTGTAGGAACTGAAGCTGTGATTTTGTATAATTTTGTTATAATAGCAAATGATTAAATTATCCTTTGAAATTTTTACAGGATGCTTACAACATCTCGAAGTATAACCATGATTTTTATTTTGAATTGATTGAATCACTTGCTAGGGTTAAAAATTATGAACTTTGGTTCTTGAGCTGAGGTTGAGTGGTTTCTAACCACCAAATTTGTCTAATTTTGTTAATATAGTTAGAGAACTCTTTTTCTCTGAAATTTTCACAGAACCTTGCGGGATACATTAAAGTGCCTTGAATAATTTTTATAGCCTCTGAATTGATTGTTTGATATGCATATAAATTTGTGCTACAATGGTGTGAAATCTGCCCACTTACTGGAAATGAACCAAAGACTTGAATTGATAATGTAATGGTATTTTGGTTCTAGTATGACATGAATACTTGATGTTAAATATTTGAGCATGTGAGCTTATTGATGAGATTAGATACACATAGATATGAATGCTTATTACAATTGCTTATATGCGAAAGAAAAGCATAAGATTATGTTTCTTGGGCTGGAGAAAGTAAATCCAGTTTGTTAGGGAAAGTAAACTCGACTACCAAGAAAAGCATAAGATTTATAATCCTTGGGCTGGAGAAAGTAAATGCAGTCTGTCAAGGAAAGTAAACCTGACTACCCTTGAATTGAGAGTAAACCTGGCTATGAATAGGTCTGTATGAGAATTGGAGAAAATAAATCCAATGATCATGTATAGGAATGAGTTCAGTCCTGAAAAGCAGTCTATTATCCATTATTGCCACGCTGGGGACGGCAATACGTAACACCCAGAGGTGACAGGATTAGTCGAGGACCAAGACAAGTTGAAGAAGTAAATTTTCTAAGTGATTCTTTGTTTTATATGCCAAGTGAAGAAGTTTAGTATTGATATTGATACCAATATGTTTAAGGGGAAAGTTAGCAGTAAATGACATTGTGTAGTATGGCATGTGCATATTAAGTGAGTGAATGTTAAAAGTAACTCACTTCGGAAGTATGATTTGAACCTTTAAAAACAAACCGTTATTATGTAATGCATGACCACCTTTTCTAAATAAACCGAAATGGCTGGGGCGATGACGATGATGATGACACTATGATTGTGTATTTGGGGTGTTACCTTACTGAGAATTTTTAGAATTCTCACCCCTATATGTTTGTTTCTATGTCGTCTCCAGGTTGATTCCAAAGAACAGTGGAGCCCCTAAAAGAAAGACTGCGTTGGAATTTCTATAGTTGAGTAGTGGAGACTTGTATATGTTATACCTAGATATATATATATGTCTGTAATTATAGTAAAGAACAAATGTATGCTGAAGCCTATAGAAGAGCTTCCTTTTGTACTTAGCTATGTATTTAATAAATGTTATGTTTCATTGTTATATATTTTAATAGAATTACATTTAGTTATTGCACGCATTAATCAAACTTGATATGGAAATTTAAGAAAGGTCCGTAAATTGACGAGTAACAACTCTTGAGTCTAATGTCATGGCTTAAGACTGATGTTGTACTTGGGAGGATGTTACATATTCACAATATCTCTAACTGAGGATCTCTTGGTTGTTTTCATCATTGAAAAGTTTTTAAGTTTTTTACTTATGCATAAGCTTTCCTGCATAAAAACTCTCTGGGTGGTCTCTCTATACTCTCCTCTAAATTTCAAGAAGTCATCAATGTATGCATTCTCCTGAAGACTATGCTTATCAGTGTGCAAAAACTTCATAAGTCAATTTGCAAGGCCACAATTTTCTTTGAGGTATGATATATCGATATGCAAGATTAGGTCTTTTGCGTCTCAAAAGTTAGTTTGCAAGGCCATAGTTCTCTGTGAGGTATGATGTATCAGTTTGCAGATGAGAAAGGAATCAATTGCTTAATTTGAAGATGGATCAATCAGAAAGAAGACTATGTTTTCATAAGAAGTTTCCTAGGTCAGTAAGAAGGTCAGAGCATGATGATTTTATGAAGGCTTTGAACTCAAAGCAAGAAGAAGAATCTAGAGGAAGTTACGAAAGTTTCTCTGGAGATCAGAAAGTAAACCATGAAGCCTTAGAAAGTAACTTCTTCAGAAAATGTGAATCAAGAGTCAGAAAACTTTCCTTCAGAAAAAGGGAAGAAAATAAGGGATTTTTTGTTTTACTATGTTAGAGTTTCCCTCTGCACGTCGCCTCACCTTCTATCATATCACATCTTTTATTCTTATGGAAGTACTTTTCTTTCAAGGATGAACTAGATTCCAAAATATCATAGACAGAGTTTTCCTTGGAATGGTCAAGGCGTTCTATTCTCAATTAAAACCTGTGTCTGATTCTTTTCTTATCACCTATATCAGAGATACTCACATGACATTGAGCATAAATGATTTCTCCCATATTGTCAACACTCCAAATGAAGGTATCAGTTGTTCATCTGAAGAAGATTGGTTTACATCTCTTGAAATGTCAACATAGGAAGTCTCCAGTTTTCTTATAGGGTCTCCCAAACATCAACTAGGCGAGATGACCCCCTCCATGCTAATTACTCAAGCGTGATAGGTCCTTACTCTCATCTAGCTCTCTATACCTTCGAGGTTAGAAAGAATGGACTTACTAGTGGGAATGGATTGCATGTTGTTATTTTGTCTGATGTCAAGGCGAAAAGTAAATTTGCCTAAGCTTATTTTTGACTACATGTTGAGCACAATCTCTACTAAAAAGAAGAAAACTGATGTCGTTCCTTGTAGGATCCTATTAACCAAGATCTTCGAATACTTATATTATCTACTGGAAAACAAATGGTATGAGTACATGGTTGGAACCAAATATGCCATATATCACTTTGAGATTTAGAGGAATGTAGAGAAAAGGGATGCAAAAAGATGTGTGATCGATCTGGATGATAGCTCCAAAAATTCTACAAAGCTTTTGACAGATATTAAAGCTAGAGGAGACACCATTCCTCTATCTAAAACTTTAGGATCTGAAACTGATCAAGGCAGCAGAATTTAGATGTATGTATCTTCCCCAAAGGGACAATCATCAGATAACTATATAGATAGTATAGTTCCTAAGATTGTCTTCACTTGTGCCGGTGACTCTCCATCGTCTCGTTCTGAACAACCTTTCCCTTTTGTCCTACCTATACCTCAACCAACTCAAGATCATGGTGCTAATTGATAAAGGGCATTTATGCCACTTATCTTACTACCAAACCTTAGCTTTTTTCATGAGTTTTATTGAGTTATTGGAAGAATTAATTAGGATTTTGATTTATTCCTCATTGTGTGATTTTGATAGAATTGATGTCTTTTGCATTGATTTTGGGATAATTATTGGATTAGAACTTGTTGCATTTAACCTGTCTCTTTGAGTATGGTTTTTGTATATAGGAGCTTTGGATTAAGTGTAAAATATCAAGAGCAAGGCTAGAAACCATATGAAAGAATTTGGGAGTAACATAGAAGAGTTCTTAAGCTTATTTGAGCACAAGTGCAAAAAGTATTGTAAGAGAAAATCTATATCTCTCTCTACATGGATTGAATTAAGACAAATAAAGACGTTTTGGAAAGCTCAAGAAGTCCTCTATAACTTTCATGTTCAACTCAAAGCTCAGTTGTAAGAGCATCTTGGTGAAAATCGAGTTACAAGATTAAAGATTGCTGATGTTCTGATGCTGTCCAACTTGACCTCCAGTTAGTATTTTCACAATATTTGGAGTTACAGATGTCCGATTGAGGTGATTTTGGTGGCGTTGGAAAGCTTATTCAGAGGGTTACAATTGCTATTTCTAGTGCCAAGGCCACATTCAATTCTGTCCAGCACTCAACAGCAACCACAAAGATGATGTTTACCGGTATAGCTCACTGCTGAGCGTTGCAGTACTCAATGACCACTGTAGCCATTGTGCGATGACGCAGTGTAACATCCTAATTTTTAACCCAATACTCTAGAACATACTTAGGTTAATCATTAGTCTGTTACTTCATAGTTCTCATTTTTACTTAGAAATACTTAGCGGAAAATACGAGTAATTTTTTTTTTGAAATACAAGGTGAGAGCCACGTGATGCGATATAACATGTAACGAACAAAACATACATCTCATAACGTCATAGCATAAGGCACACCATAAATAACACTGAATATCATCTCATATATATATAACTTGCCCATTTATAAGTGTGGGACTTAATTTGGTACAAGGGAAATACATGAAAGGAAATACAACATAAACATAAACATGAATTGCTCCCCTACCCGAGTGCATCTAATGGGATAACCTCTTAAACAAAAGAAGGTTTATCCCCATCTAAGTGGTGTGTGCTCTAACTGGGTACTCCATCGGTCGATCGTCACCTCCTACTGACGTCCATCTCACGAACGAGGCAAGTATCCGGGAAATTGGGCGAGCTCCTCGGGCGTAAAGAGGCGGAACGGGGATCGAGAGTGACCCTCGCGGCGTGGCCGCATCTCCGGTCGCCATGCAAGCCGTGGCTGAGTCACGGTCTCCTCACTACCCTCCCTCATCAATGGTGGAGAGGGGGCAGAGCTCTCGCTGTACGGATGGGTAGGCGGGTCCTTGGACGGGTCGGTCTCCGAGAAGTAATCGGGATAGTCTTGCATGACTAAGGCGGCGGTGTGCATGCGGAGCACTCTCTCGTCATGCGTACGCGCGCGCTCAAAAACCCGCTCGTCGTCGCCATAGGGTGCAGTCGGGGAGAAGCGATGGGTATGCACGGGATGAGCGAAGGGGCGTCCTACGAACATGAAAACCCGCACCGTGCACTGTCCCTCAAAATGGTATGACCCGTGAGCCGGGTCAGTGCACCTCCCATGTCGGCGTGTCCACGAACACTATGAACGTCGCCATCTGAAGACGTGACGGAAAGAAAGAGATAGAGGGAGTGAGAATCTTGCTAAAGAATCTCAGTAGGGCCTCCTACTACCTAGGTGTCATCATCTACATCCTCAGGAACTTTGGGTTTAATTATACAAAATGACTAAACTTGCATCAAGTTCATTTTAAACTTCAAAATATACTTTAGCCAAGGTCCATTCATTTTAGGATGATCTTAATGTCATGAATGCAACATAATAGAAGATGTATGCATGGCACTACCTAATGCACATACATAAGACATAACATCAAGCATCATCATACTCAGTGGCATAAAGTGGCAATAGTAACATTCATATGGGACAAACTTAGTGACATAATCATAATCATGAAACATCTCTTCCTCATGGGCCACCCTAAAAGACAATAGAATTGGGGGTGCTTGGCCGAACCGGTGTCACCCAGAACGTGTCGCATCTCTAGGTTATGAGCTCATACCTTAACTAGTCATCACTAGTTCTTACTTACCACTTAACGATAAGCGTATCATAAATCATAAATCCCGACTATCTGAGTACGGGTTAGGGGGCAAACCTCTTAGGGGTGCTCGACCGAACCGGTGTCACCTAAGAGTATAAAATGGTACCGATGTCACATGAGTTCTATGGAGGTGCTCAACCGAACCGGTGTCATCCTAGAACCCATCTTAGTACCTTAATTTTCAAAATCTCTTTAAGTCCCCAAATTTGTCGGGAATTTGGCTGCACAAAGGCATTACGCCGAATTCCTTCCAAATTTGCTTTATGTCACATAAACATATATCCTCATGAATTCCTCATATGAATAACATCATCATCATTTACATACCACATACATCATCATAGAACATTCAACCATTTATCCTTACGGTAGCTTATGCTTTGACCCTTACGGGTCTTAATCATGAGATATGGTTCTCTAACATCCGTCGCTCATATTTTATGCACCTAAGGGCTCATAATTAAACATCATCTATAATCCTCATGTTCACACTTAAATCTGAATAGCATAGGGCAGAATTCCTAACTTGGGATTACGGGGTTCTAGAACGTACGTTTTAGACCCTTTCTTGGTTCCGTCTTCGCCTAAGGCGCTATGAATTAAATCTAAATCAATTATGAGGCATTCCTATGCTTAAGGACTAATTATTAATCATGTTATCATGTTGTAAGGGTACTAGACAGAATCCAAAAAAATAAATGTTCTAAGAGTTCTAAACTTGCACTTTTACGGTTTTCTAGTTACTAGTTTCCCTATAGGTGCTAGAATTCAATTTTAATCCAAATGTTACCAAGTTTTTCATGTCTAAACAATCCTAATCTGATTATGCTCCCATTAAAATAGTTTGGATAAGTTCCAAAAATAAATGGGTCAAAACTATGTTAAATTCTAGCTTTACGATATTTCTAGTTAGCTAGTTTCTTACCTATTATGCATAGAATCATTTTTACATCATCATATGATATTTTCACACATTCTAACACATCAAAACATCATCATACGGCATCACACTCATCATATCAGAACCGAAAACATTTATCTTCAGTAAAGGATTTAAATTGACGTTTCTAGGTACATAAGTTAACTAGTTTCTCTTGGAATCAATTTAGAATTTCTAAAACTCTTTGCAAATCATTTTAATTCATCAAGAGGCTAAGAGAAGCCTTAGGTCAATGACCAAAATATATTTCATCTTCTAAAAGGGAATAAAGTCATATCTCATGATAACATAACCTTGAAAAGATTTGTAAAGCTTTAAGGAAGACTTGGAACATAGATTATTGGTCCTCGTAGCTAGATGAAAGCTCATTGCAAGTCCATCATCACTACTTGGCCGAAACATGCATTCAAGAATGGTTTCACATTAAACTTTAACTTGGAATGAAATGGGCAAGCCTTTGAGCTCTAGGTTCTTAAGTTATGGCATAAAATAAACGTGCTCATGCTTTCCATTTTTAATCTTTGCTTACAAAATAAAGTGATGACGTAAGATAAATATGCAAGGCATAAACTTAAACGTGCAAGCTTGAAAGTAAATATGCGAGGCATAAACTTTAAACGTGCAAGCTTGAAAGTAAAGATATAAGGTTCAATTTTTTATTTTAGTGCTCTTGGCCGAACAACAATCGACTTTAAGGCCGAAATAGATAGGCATTCGAGAAATTAATTAGGTGATAATGCAAGTTCAATTCTTTATTTTAGTGCTCTCAGCCCAACAACAATCGACTTTAAGGCCAAAATAGAAAGGCTTTGAGAATTAAATTAAGTGATGATGCAAGTTCCATTTTAATCTTTATGTTCTTGGGTGATAGCTTGAAAGTAAAGATGCATAGCAAGAATGTAAATATGAGTGCAAGCATAAATTAAAATATGCAAGTTCATTTTATCTTTCTAGAGCCCTTAACAAGACTTTAAAGGAACTCAATCCTCAACCCAAACTCATCAAACCAAGATAAAGTGAAGTCTAGAGTTCTTAGAACTCAACATAACATTTTTAGAAAAATCAAAACATTTTGCATGTAAAAGAAAAGGATATGGCCGAAATTTCAAGGAACAAAAAGAACATTTTGAAACTCTAGAGCCCATGATTTTGATGATATATTAACACCAACATCATGAGACCTCATCATTGAGTCCTTAGAACCATTTTAAAACACCATCAAAAACTAAAGTTCTCAAGAGTGCAAGAAAGGAAGAACTAGAAATATTTTTTGCTCAAGAACAAAGATCAAGCTCTAGAGTTTGTTTCAAGTGATGAACATCATCATGAAACTCTCATCATCAAGCTCTCATTTCTTTGAACTTCAAGGCCCATGGCCGAAAATGAGAAAGAACAAGAAAAAGAAAAGAAGTTCTAAAAAGAAACAAGAGAAACTATGAACATCAAGCTTGAAACAAGAACTTTAAAGAAAAGAATACATGAAAGGAAATCCTTACTTGGTGTGATGAACTTGAAGATGGAAGAAGAAGATGAAGATGATGAAGAACTCCAAGAACTTGAAGAACACAAGAGCTTTGAGAGAAAAAGAAAAGCTTTGAGTGTTCCTAAACTTAGCAAATGATCTAAAAGTGGTGCAAGCTCCTCAAGGCATTCTATTTATAGAGAAATGAAGCAAATGGAGGGGGTGAGGGGCTGATGTGTTTTCGGCCAAGGGGAGTGCAGCCCATGAGTTCCATGAGGTGAGATGTTGTGGTCTTGAAGCATGGTGAGGTATGGTTCAAGGTATGGCACAAGCATGGCTTCAAGGAGTGAGAAAACAATTCAATCATGTGGCCAAAGAGAGCATGGATGTTCGGCCATGTTACAGCCAAGGGGAGGTTTGTTTTGCAATTTAATTATGATTTAGAGTTGTGTTTAGGTGTATCTTTGATTATGCTTAAGATTAGGAATTTGTAAGAAAGTGTTTAGGTAAGGAAAATGGATAATTAGGGTGGTCTAGACATAATTAAGGAGTGGTCTTGCACCATTAGTGAGTTAGGTCCTCAATTTAGAGTCTAAACAACTCTAGACACACTTCCTTGATTTAAGGAATTGGAGAGAGAAAACACTATTCAAGATTCCAAGACTAGGAATCTTGAGTTCTAAAAAGGGATTTAAGTTTAATCTAAGCAATTTTAGGTTCTAATTAACTTTAATAAATTATTTTGACTCTAGATTAATTAGGGAAATTAATTAATCTTCGTTTAGAGCCTAATATTGCTTAGGTTTGCTTAATTACGTCATTAAGCTCAAAAACACTATTCTAGGGGCAAAATCGTAATTTTGCACTAAAACTGCCCGGGACCATCGAGACTTGAACAGAGACCTCTAGACACATGAAAACGTGTTTTTAAACCTTTGGGAAAAGTTTCGGGCGCAAACGGCACTTCTACCCGCATAAAAACGCTATAGGGGTATTTTGGTCATTTTGACCCGAAACTGCGGAAAATGAGAGCTTCGCTCCCGGAAGCATTCAAAGGCCATTCAATCCCCTTCAAACATTGAGTTGACCCTTCGAGGACGACCGAGTTGGTTACCCTCGAATTCGGGTCAGGAAATGACCTCAGGGGCATTTTGGTCATTTCCCTTAGACAGAAAAAATCGGGGTGTTACACGCAGAACAGCTCATTTAACTTGTTTTTGGGCCCCAGTTTAGGCTATTTTAGAGAGCAGTATTTAAGGAATTATTATAGACTTTTACCCTAGTTTTTTCTCAGTTTTAAGCTGCCACTTTTGGTTGCTATTATTCTCTCTCTACATCTCTTTCTTCTCCTTCTCTATTATTTTCTCTCTAAGGGTTCCATTGATGAAGGTGTTTTCTCTTGGAGATTGTGGTAAAGATTATTGCTATTACGTTCAGGTTCTTTTATTTTCATTGTTGTAATTCTCCAGAGATAGAAGAGTAGATTTCTTTACTAGTGTAGGGATTTCCGGATGGATTGGAATGACATTTGAGACCTTTTGTTTATATTAGATGTATTGGTTTTCTTAATGTTCTGTAGTTTCTATTCCTTTAATTATTGTGATGATTGCTATAATCTTTATTGGAATAATTAAATTGACGACTGTCATTTAGGGAAACCCCTTGGGCATAAATTGATAGGTCTATTGGTTTATGTTTGAGGGAGAACATTAGAATTAACTTTCCGATTGGCGGTTATTCTATAGCAATTGGTTCATTAAATCAATGTGATTTCTAATTAAATTGAGATTTCATTTATTTGTTAGTTTCATTGATCAATTCTAGGGATTGATTAATCACTAATAGAATTGCTAATAATTTATTACTAATAGCCACCAATGGGTTTAATATTTGGTCAATAATAATTGATTTCCAATCCTAGGAATACCTTGCACTAGTGCCTTTCTTTACTGTTGCTATTATCTTTTAATTTCCATTGATATAATTCTCATTCTTTCAAAATCCCCAATTCTTAACTAAGTGATAAGGCCTCCTTGAAAGACGACGTAGGTTGTATCATTTGCTACATTTTTGTACAATTTAGTATTAAAATAATTTTCTAATTTGTTATGAGTTGCGATGCTTGTATCAAATTTTAGCACTGTTGCCAAGAAGACATTAAAACTTAGTTGTTTATTTTTATTTTCATTTTTTAATTTTAATTTTAATTTATTTTATTTACTACTTTTAATTTTCTGTTTTTCATCTTTCTGCAAAAAAATTCTGTCCCTTTGTATGAGGTGACCCCTGTCTATTGGAAATTTGACACCTCTTGATTTTGAAATTGAGAAAACTTTGAGAAAAATCAAACAGGGAAAGCATCAATAAGAGGAACCATCTAAGCGTTCTGATATTCTATTTGGTGTTTCAGGTAATACAGGTGACATGGGAGATAGGAAAGGGACACTTAGGGAGCTCACTGCTCCTGATTTCACCCAGTAGCCCTTGGCCATTACATACCCCAAGCTAGACAATGATTTTGAGCTTAAAGGATACATGGTTCATGCTTTGCCCATGTTCTATAGGTTGTTTAGAGAAGATCCCCACTAGCATTTGAAGAAGCTACACATGGTGTGTTCCGGCATGAGACCCAATAGGGTGGAGGTGAATGATGTCAAACTCAGAGCATTCCCTTTCTCCTTAGAGGGTGTTGTAGAAAATTGGTTCTTTAATGTAAAACCCCAATTTTTTCCGTGTATAAATGACCAAAATGCCCCTGAGGTCATTTTTACTAGGAGAATGAGGATACCTGGCCCTGGCCATCCTCAAAGGGCTATTTTAATATTGAACGGGGACTATGTGTGTTATGTAGAGTAAAATGTCACTTTCGTTCCTGAAATTTAAAAATTAACTATTTGGTCCCTAAAATTGCATTTCGTAAGTCACGTTAGTCCCTGGTCAAACAATTATCAGTTAAACTTAATATTTTCCTGACATGTCACGTTAAGTGACACGTGGGTGACATGGCATGCCACATGGCATGATGATGTGGCATCATATCAAAATAGGTTAAATTAGTCCCTGAAATTTTAAATGTGTCAAAATAATCCCTGAAAGTTTCTAAAATGTGTCAAAAAAGTCCCAAATCCTAAATTTCTCCTTTTTTGGTTCATAAAATTAAATCCTTAGTAATTCTTAAACCCACTTATTTTTCTCTCATTTTCATACTTTATTTAAATAATCCAAATTTTTAAATATCCTAAATATAATTAACAGCATGATTAGTCCAAATTTGAGACCCATCATATTTAACTAACACAATTAATTTATTAACAATTACATTACATTTCTTGGAATTATGTTAGCTCACCCACATGTGATTACTCATTTAAATTTGCATACCTTTAGAACTTATATGATTGATAAATTATTTTTTAGAAGTTGGATTCTTTAAAATAAAAATAAAGACCAAAGCGAAATGAACATGATAGTAGTTATATCATAAGTTATTTAAAATAAACGCAATACAAATATGAATCTAAAATTAGAGATAGCTTGTAGAAGAGCTTACACTAATTTTTTTTCATATTGGATTGACCTGCAATGTTGCAATTTTGAATAAGAGCTTCTTTAAGATCATTCCAAGAGCCTCTCTAGTAAGCCTTTATGTACTCAAGATTCCTTTAACTCTACTCTCATTTTTTTCGAGACACTCTTATTTTTTAACTTACTTACTCAACTCTAGCCTTCTTCGCTCACAACAACCACAATATAATTCTCAATGACTTTTCTAAATTGTTTGAGGATAAAACATTGAACTTGAATGGAATATGATATTCAATGATAACCCTCTTCTCTGATGCATAATAGCTGTGACATGAAGTCATATATGTAGGTTGAGAAATGAAAAGGTCGATGGTCAAGACATTCCTCTCTTTCATTTTTGGCATGTAGTCATATATGTATTTAATTTTTTTTTATACTCACAGTTCATAAATGTAAATTGCATAAATTAATTATATTAGTTAAACATGAAAGGTATCAACTTTGGACTAATCAAGCTTTTAATTATATTTAGGATATTTAAAAATTTAGATTATTTAAATAATGTGAAAATGAGAGAGAAATAAATGATCTTAAGAATTATCACAGATTTAGATTTTACAAACCAAAAAAGAAGAAATTTAGGATTTGAGACTTTTTTGACATATTTTAGAAAGTTTCAGAGACTATTTTGACACATTTAAAATTTCAGGGTCTGATGCCACATTAGCATGTCACGTTAGCATGCTGACAAGGCTTGCCACATCATCATACCACGTCATCATGCCACGTGGCATGCTACGTCAGGATGCCACATGGGATTAGCATGCCACTTCATTGACATGTGGCATGCCACATGTTATTTAACGTGACACGTCAGCAAAATATTAAGTTTGACTGATGGTTGTTTGATCAAGGATTAACGTGACCTACGAAATGCAATTTCAGGGACCAAATAGTTAATTTTCAAATTTCAGGGACGAAAGTGACTCGTGTACAATTTCAGGGACGAAAGTGACATTTTACTTGTGTTATGTGTTAATAGAGCAAAATAATCTCATTTTTCAATTCTTGCCTGCAAAATTACCAAAATATCCCTGTCACTAATTGACACAGAATTTAATTCCGACTGAACACGGACTTTTCCCGGGAGTTTGAAATGTCATTTTTAAGGGATGTCTAATGTTTGTCTAGGCCCGGGTGGTCCTGGGGAGTTTTTGTGAAAAATTATCGTTTTGCCCCTAATTAAGGGTATAATGAGCTTAATTACATGATTAATGAAACTTAAGCAATATTATGCTTTGATTAAATATTAATTAATTTTAATAATTAATTTAGGTTAATTAGGGCCTAAGATTGCTTAAGGAAAATCAAAATCCCTTTCTTAATTCAAGACTTTATGTCACATTTTCATAAATAGTATTTTCTCTCTCCAATTTTTTAAATTAAGGAATAAAAAATGTGATGGAAATTCTTGATTGAATGAGGTTTGACTCCACTAATTGAGCAAGAGCACTCCTTAACCAAGTCTTGTGCACCCTTACTTACCCACTTTCTCACCTAAACACTTAACTACAAACTCCTAATTAAAGGCCTAATCAAAGATACTCCTAAACACTCCTAATGTAACATCCTAATATTTAACCCAATACTCCTAGAACGTATTTAGGTTAACCATTAGTCTATTACTCTTTTAGTCTCATTCTTTAATCCTTTCTTTAAAATACTTAGCGGAAAATACAGGTAATTTTTTTTTTTTGAAACATAAATGCCAAGTAAGAGCTGCACATATCGTAAGCAAGCATTATCATAAAACGTAACTTATACAAAAGAAGGTGCAAGATAAGAGCATCAAATAAATTTATAACATTGGACAATCATGTGCACACCACAATAATATTATATTAATATAATAACTACCCACTTATGGAAGGCGGGATAAGTTCGATGCATCATAAGAGCAAATACAACTGAAAGGAAAATACAAAGGAAAGCATAAAGGGAATCACCCCTACCCTCGTGCACCTAAAATGGATAACCTCTAGAGCAAAAAAAGGTTATCTTAAACTAGTGGTAGTGTGTGCACTAATGATCCTCATCTCTGACTCTAGTTCCACATGTACTTTTTTGACTTGCCACGTCCCCATGCCACTTTCACCACAGGAACGGACTTGTTCCTTAGCTGCTTGACTCCGTGGTCCACGTTCCTTGTTGGCGGCAGATTGAAAGTTAGGTCATCCCTTAATTGTACTTGCTCTGATTCTAAAACATGGCTAGGGTCGGACTCATACTTTCTTAATTGGGAGATGTGAAAGATGTCATGGAGATTTGAAAGATTAGGTGTAACATCCTCCCAAGTACAACATAATTTTTAAGTCATAACTTCATACTCGAGAAGTTGTTACTTATAAATTAACGGACCTTTCTTAAATATCTATAGCAAGTTCAATTGAATCGTGAAGTAACTAAATCGTAGTTCCATTAACATATATGACTAAGAAACAAACATTTATTGATTATGAGGTTGAGTACAAAAGGAAGCTTTTCTATGAGCTTTAATACACATCCGGTCTCTATTATAAATACAAACATAAACATATGACTAAGTATAGTCTGTACAAACTTTAGCTGTAAACTACTGCAAATCTGATTTCCTTTCATAAAGTAGCCTCCTTGTTCTTGGGATCAACCTGGAGACGACACGGGAACACAAACACATAGCGGTAAGAATTCTAAAATTCTCAGTAGGGTAACTCCCTAATTACACAACCATAATGTCATCGTCATCACCCTAGCCACTTCGATTTATTAAGAAAGTGTGATCATGTAATATATATATATATATATATATATATCAAATGTTCATTTTAAAGTTATAAAATTGCCTTTTCGAAGTGGGTTTTTTTTCTTATTCAATCACTTAAAACATGTATTTCATAACATTCAAAATCATAGGAATTCCTTCAAGACCAATAATTTAACAAGATACATGTATACAAATGGCAATTGCAATGATCTTTTCTTGCCCTTTACCTAATAAAGAGGGCTTTTCCGTGCCCTAATGGGGACCTTTCCGTGCCCTTTACATAATAAAGGGGGCTTTTCCTTGCCCTTTTTAGATTAAAGGGGACTTAATTTTTTTCACTTAGCACATACGTCATCCTCAAGCTCACAAATACATGCATCATATTTCTTTATGCATGAACATAATTCTCTAATCTCATAAGACTTCAAACCTATATATATCATTCATTCATTCCTCATAACATAATCTTGAAAGTCCATGACATGAATTCATATACATCAAATGTGAACCAACTGTCATTAGGTCACTAATTCAAGGCATTATCACAATTTTAGCACATTGGTATATTTTTCACTCAAGTAACACAATTTTTTTTTCATACGAAATAACCAATTCAAAGGCTATAAAAATTATCTAAGACACTTTAATGTGTCCATAAAGTTCCATAAAAATTTCAGAGTATAAAAAGGTCTCTAACTATATTAATAAAATCTCACAATTTTAGAGGTCAGAAGCTACACACTCTTAGCCAATAGCCAGAAGTCTCAATTTTTCTACCCTATCAAATGAACCCAGAAATGTGTACACAAATTTAGAGTTGGACCTCAATATGTCCTCAACATCTTGTCAAAATTTCAGCTAATAATTCGATCATTTTCTAGGTTAATAAAATTTCACAAATTCACAGCTTCAGATTCAACATTTCAGGCAGCATAGTTACCACTTCGCTTCTTGAATTTCTCAAGGCATTAGGAGTTAAAACCAGAGCTTAAGAAAATTCATGGAACTATCCTGGGATGTTACCTTCAACATATAATTTTTATAGCCCATGAAAACTGTAACGCCCCAATTTTTACTGTCATTAGAAATTACCGAATTACTGTAGGTAATTATTACATAAGATTTGAGGCCGAACAATCCTCAATAAAGGAATATAACATTAGAAGAGAAGTTAGGAGCGATTCATGCGAGAGTCGCAAATCCCGAATTTCTATACGTATGAAATGACCAAAATGCCCCTGAAGTTATTTTTTTTAGAAAATGAGGATCGTGGGCCCCACCTATTCTCAAGGGGATGTTTTGATGATAATAAGGGATTGTTTGTGTTATGTGTGTTAATAGAGCAGAAGGATCTCAATTTTGAGTTCGACGCCGAAATGACCAAAACGCCCTGATCAAGCTTTAACTCCGATGTGCGTGCCGACTGAGCCCGAACCTCACTAAAATGTTTTAAAATTTGTTTTTAAGCCATGATTAACCATTGGTTAAGCTCGGGTGGCCTCGAGCAGTTTTTAAGTGAAAGTACGATTTTGCCTCTATTTTTGGGCAGTTTTGCGAATTTCGGGATTTTTGATTCGTATACCGAAACCTAAGCAATATTAGGCTCAAATTAAAGCTTATTAAATTCTAAATGTTAATCTAGAGTCAAAATTATGTATTTAGATTGATTAGAACCCAAAATTGCTCAAAAACACCCAAATTGCTTACTAATTCACTTAAGTCCTTAATCGTAAATTCTCTAAATTATATGAATACCATGCCTACACCTAAATAATGCATGGAACACACAAATTTCACTTCTTTGGGCTGTAATGGATAAAATTATTGATGCCATTATGCAGCTAAATTATTGCCAAAAGTTGCACTAAAACAAAATGCCAAAATGTCACCATAAGAGACATAATTCCTTAATTTCATACAATTTTGTCTAAAATGATTTTTCCTCCCTTATTTCTCCTGCAAAATTCCGCCAACTACCTCCTCATTTTGGCCAATTAGAAGCCTCAAAATCTTCTATAAATAGGCTTGCTTGAGTGGTCTTGGAATGCTTTGTTCATAACTAGTTTTTAGGAGCACCAAAAACTTTCTTTCTTCCTCCTCTTTGGCTGAATTCTTTCTTCAATTTTTCAAAGAGATTTTGTTTCATTTCACTTCAAGAAATCAAGTTCTCTTCCTCTTCTTCAACTCAGATTAGGTAGGGAGTAGTTTCTAAATTTATTTCTATGTTTTGAGGAGTTGTGTTTTTAGCTCAAAATGATGAAATTATGAACTTACCTTAGCTTTTCATTTCGATTTTCCTCTTCATTTTTCTTTAACCAATTCGGCCATATGGCCTAGGTGGAACTAAGATGATGGCTTGATGATGAGGACCTTGAGGGTGGGTTGTAAATCCATCACAAGTTAGGCCTCTAAAGCTTGAAAATTCCACTTGATGCAAAACTTTAAAGAATAATGCTTTATGATGCTAAAACAAAGATTTTTAGTTTAGAACTTGAAAGATGTATTTTCCAAGCTTGTATTTCATGTTTATGTTTCAAGTCATCACTTAATCTTTCAAGATAATAAAGAGGTTGCATCTCATATTTAATTTATGCTCTCACTTTATTTTATAATTGTAACACCCTAGTAATTAACCAAATACACCTAGGTTGAATCTGATTAATGACTAGACTTTACTCCTTGCTTTGGTTCTTTCTTCATAATTTGAAAATACTTAGTGAAATTATGAGCCATTTTTTTTTAAAAAAAAAACATAATTGAAAACGTGAGTCGAGTACAACGTGAATGAGTAAGCGGAGTATAATAAGACGTTTAAGAATATATCACATCATATCACTTTGGCTCCATCCATAAGCACATTATAACATATATTTACATACAATAACCTCACTCAAAGGGTGGGTTATGCTCATACATCATTGTCTTATGCAAACCCATAAAAGAAAATATACATAAGGAAATACATGCCCCTAAACTACATAACTCCATAAGCCGAGAAGGTTATCCTAAAACTAGGGTGCATGAACACACATAAATCTACTAAGAACCTTCAATGGCCATTGTCCTGGAAATGGGGGAATAAATCCGATCCACTGATGAGCTCCCTCGGGAGGGGACACACGAGATGCACCAGGCTGGGGTCGCATGGACGGCCTTCTTGCTAACCTCGGCTGAACAACTGTTTCCTCACTACCCTCTCTTACACGTGTGGGAGTAGGAGCAGAGCTCTCAAAATATATGAGTAGGAGTGTCCTCTGAAGGATCAGTTTCAGAATATCTCGTCTCGAGAACATACTCTGGAAATCCATGGACAGCAGATTAAGCGGGATAAGAACGTAACATCCTTTCATCAAGTGGACGTGCATGTTCGAAAACCATTTCATCGCCATAGGGAGAAGTAGGAGAAAATCGATAACTAGGGACAGGATGTGCAAATGGATGACCTATGTAAATAAAAACACGAATAAGACCTCCCTTCAAAATGATACGAGCGATGCACCGGATCATAGTGGAATTCCCAAGTAGGGGTATCAACGAACAGGACGAATGTCGTCATTTGAATCTGGAGACAATGACGGAAATAAAGAAAAGGGAGTGAGAATCTTGCTAAAGAATTCTCAGTAGGGTACCTCCTTCTACAGTGTCATCATCAAAGTCCCCAGGAACCTCGGGATTATTCTAAAATAGTGAGCATGCAAAGATTCATTTTAAGTTCGGACAAATACTTAACCGAGGTTCGTCAATTTTTAATCATGCGTCTTATAGTGCATCATAATCTTAACATGTCATATTTATAATGAACTTTTCCTTTATCATTACATCATATTCCTCATCATAATTATCAAAATAACATGCATAAAAGAACATCATATAATATTAGCTACACGTGGACACAGGGCACATATTTCATTTCTTTAGTGCCTTAGGTGACTTAAAATCTTATCATCATCATTATTTTCCTTGGGCCACCCTATACTCCACCCTTTTGGGAGTAATTTAGGTTATGAGCTCATACTTTACAAGTCGTCGCTAGCATATACTTATCCCTTTTGATAAGCTAAAGTCCCGACTCTACCCTTTTGAGAGAACGGGTTAGGGGGCTAAAATCACCTTTTCACCACCTATAGTCTGATGGTTCCAAAGGATCATTTTCTTATAAGTTTAAGTCACCATTAAATCTTTGCATGTTATATCACAATACAATTCATAAACATCATAGCATTTTCTCATTTATAGTCTTAAGTTAGAATAATATATATCAACTATAATCATGCATCTGGGAGATTCCCAGGAAAGAGAGGTGGGTCATAATGGACACGCTTAAATACCAAGTCTTTCCTTAGCCAGAACCTTTCCAAATTACACTTTTACAATAATACACTTTCTTCTAGCAACAAAGGTAAATTTTACATAATAAAGAATATTTCATGCATAAGCATTCTCATTATTTGCAACAACAACTATAACATGCAAGCCAGGAAATCATTCAATGATATCAAGTACTTAATAAGCATCCAATACTTACATAGAATTATCAATTATAGAACTAATTAGTTATGCACCTAAGGGATTTATTACCATCCTTACGATTATTTATAGGCCTTAAAAACACTATTAAATCAAATGGGGTAGCATAGGTAGTAAGTTGTTCCTAAGGTTTTACGGTATGCTAGAAGTTATGTTTTAAATCCTTTCTTGTTACCAGCTTTCCCTATGATGCTGAAATTAGTTACTAAACCAATTATGAATCATTCTCCCTTATTTAAACATAATAAAACCTGGTTCTTATCGTTGCTAAAGATTCTGGATAAAATGCATAAATTTCATTCCCTAGAGTTCTAGAAATCTTGTTTTTATGATTTTCTAGTTGCTAAGTTCATTTTTAGTGTTCGGGATCAATCCTAGTCTAATTGATACCAAATTTTTCATGGCTAACTAATCCTAGACAGAATTATAACATACTAAAACAGATTTGGCATTGGCTAAACGTAAAGGGGTCAAAAACTAGGTAAATTCTAGCTCTTCGGTTGTTCTAGGGAGCTAGTTTTATCTCTAACATGCAGTGAATCATTCTCTTAACAATAAACCATTATTATCACAACTTCAAACATATCAAATCATTATCATACATTGATACTAAACTCAGATCAGTGGCCGAATCATGAACCTCATGCAATTACATAGAATCATATTTTAAGTGCATATAAAATACTAGTTCCCCGTAAAATCCTTGCAAAGTCTTAAAACTCATTTAGAAACTAGTTCTTTTGTCAAACTTGGGAGGATCTTCACAATTAAAATTCTCACTTAAGATAAAAGGAGTAAGTCTTGAGCTTTAGAGATTTAGGTGACATCTTAGAATTATAAACATGCTATGCAACCTTATTTTAATCTTATCTTTATAAGGTGATAGCTTGGAATTATAAACATGATATGCAATTCCATTTCTTTATCTTTAAGATTTAAGGTGATGACTTGAAAATTAAACATGATGAAAGAACTTGAAATATAAACATGATGCAAGAAACTGGAGCGGCGGTAATTCGCACACGACCAGTAGAGGGAGAAGAGAATATTAAGAAACCTGAGCTGACTTAGAGTCCGCAGAGGACTGGTGAAGGGAGAAGAGAATTATTATTACATCTTTTTAAGCTCCAATCTCAAGACTTTTTAAAGAATAAATTCTTTAACTCCAATAATCATATTTCTTTGCTTGTGATACATGACCAAGTCTTTGACCTCTAGGATCTTTAGGTGATGGCATAAAATAAACATGCCATGCGTTGATTCTTTTAGCCATTATAAAATAAAGTGAGAGCATAAATTAAATATGAGATGCAACCTCTTTATTATCTTGAAAGATTAAGTGATGACTTGAAACATAAACATGAAATACAAGCTTGGAAAATACATCTTTCAAGTTCTAAACTAAAAATCTTTGTTTTAGCATCATAAAGCATTATTCTTTAAAGTTTTGCATCAAGTGAAATTTTCAAGCTTTAGAGGCCTAACTTGTGATGGATTTACAACCCACCCTCAAGGTCCTCATCATCAAGCCATCATCTTAGTTCCACCTAGGCCATATGGCCGAATTGGTTAAAGAAAAATGAAGAGGAAAATCGAAATGAAAAGCTAAGGTAAGTTCATAATTTCATCATTTTGAGCTAAAAACACAACTCCTCAAAACATAGAAATAAATTTAGAAACTACTCCCTACCTAATCTGAGTTGAAGAAGAGGAAGAGAACTTGATTTCTTGAAGTGAAATGAAACAAAATCTCTTTGAAAAATTGAAGAAAGAATTCAGCCAAAGAGGAGGAAGAAAGAAAGTTTTTGGTGCTCCTAAAAACTAGTTATGAACAAAGCATTCCAAGACCACTCAAGCAAGCCTATTTATAGAAGATTTTGAGGCTTCTAATTGGCAAAAATGAGGAGGTAGTTGGCGGAATTTTGCAGGAGAAATAAGGGAGGAAAAATCATTTTAGACAAAGTTGTATGAAATTCAGGAATTATGTCTCTTATGGTGACATTTTGGCATTTTGTTTTAGTGCAACTTTTGGCAATAATTCAGCTGCATAATGACATCAATAATTTCGTCCATTACAGCCCAAAGAAATGAAATTTGTGTGTTCCATGCATTATTTAGGTGTAGACAAGGTATTCATGTAATTTAGAGAATTTACGGTTAAGGGCTTAAGTGAATTAGTAAGCAATTTGGGTGTTTTTGAGCAATTTTGGGTTCTAATCAATCTAAATACATAATTTTGACTCTAGATTAATATTTAGAATTTAATAAGCTTTAATTTGAGCCTAATATTGCTTAGGTTTCAGATATCTGAATCAAAAATTCCGAAATTCGCAAAACTACCCAAAAACAGGGGCAAAATCGTACTTTCACTTAAAAACTGCCCGAGGCCACCCGAGCTTAACCAATGGTTAATCATGGCTTAAAAACAAATTTTAAAACATTTTAGTGAGGTTCGGGCTCAGTCGGCATGCACATCGGAGTTAAAACACCCAGAAGCGTTTTGGTCATTTCGCGCGTCGGAACTCAAAATTGAGATCCTTCTGCTCTATTAACACATATAACACAAACAATCCCTTATTATCATCAAAACATCCCCTTGAGAATAGGTGGGGCCCACGATCCTCATTTTCTGAGTAAAATAACTTCAGGGGCATTTTGGTCATTTTATACGTATAGAAATTCGGGATTTGCGACTCTCGCATGAATCGCTCCTAACCTCTCTTCTAATGTTATATTCCTTTATTGAGGATTGTTCGGCCTCAAGTCTTATGTAATAATTACCTACAGTAATTCGGTAATTTCTAATGACAGTAAAAATTGGGGCGTTACAATAATGGCTAAAAGAATCAACGCATGGCATGTTTATTTTATGCCATCACCTAAAGATCCTAGAGGTCAAAGACTTGGCCATGTATCACAAGCAAAGAAATATGATTATTGGAGTTAAAGAATTTATTCTTTAAAAAGTCTTGAGATTGGAGCTTAAAAAGATGTAATAATAATTCTCTTCTCCCTTCACCGGTCCTGTGCGGACTACTGTCGCTTCGGTTTCTTAATATTCTTTTCTCCCTCTATTGGTCCTATGCGGATTACCGCCGCTCCAGTTTCTTGCATCATGTTTATATTTCAAGTTCTTGCATCATGTTTAATTTTCAAGTCATCACCTTATAAAGATAAGATTAAAATAAGGTTGCATAGCATGTTTATAATTCTAAGATGTCACCTAAATCTCTAAAGCTCAAGACTTACTCCTTTTATCTTAAGTGAGAATTTTAATTATGAAGATCCTCCCAAGTTTAACAAAAAAACTAGTTTCTAAATGAGTTTTAAGACTTTGCAAGGATTTTACGGGGAACTAGTATTTTATATGCACTTAAAATATGATTCTATGTAATTGCATGAGATTCATGATTCGGCCACTGATCTGAGTTTAGTATCAATGTATGATAATGATTTGATATGTTTGAAGTTGTGATAATTATGGTTTATTGTTAAGAGAATGAGTCACTGCATGTTAGGGATAAAACTAGCTCCCTAGAACAACCGGAGAGCTAGAATTTACCTAGTTTTTGACCCTTTTAAGTTTAGCCAATGCCAAATTTGTTTTAGTATGTTATAATTCTGTCTAGTATTAGTTAGCCATGAAAAATTTGGTATCAATTAGACTAGGATTGATCCCGAACACTAAAAATGAACTTAGCAACTAGAAAACCGTAAAACCAAGATTTCTAGAACTCTAGGGAATGAAAGTTATGCATTCTATCCAGAATCTTTAGCAACGATAAGAACCAGGTTTTATTATGTTTAAATAAGGGAGAATAATTCATAATTGGTTTAGTAACTAATTTTAGCATCATAGGGAAAGCTGGTAACAAGAAAGGATTTAAAACATAACTTCTAGCATACCGTAAAACCTTAGGAACAACTTACTACCTATGCTACCCCATTTGATTTAATAGTGTTCTTAAGGCCTATAAATAATCGTAAGGATGGTAATAAATCCCATAGGTGCATAACTAATTAGTTCTATAATTGATAATTCTATGTAAGTATTGGATGCTTATTAAGTACTTGATATCATTGAATGATTTCCTAGCTTGCATGTTATAGTTACTGTTGCAAATAATGAGAATGCTTATGCATGAAATATTCTTTATTATGTAAAATTTACCTTTGTTGCTAGAAGAAAGTGTATCATTGTAAAAGTGTAATTTGGAAAGGTTCTGGCTAAGGAAAGACTTGGTATTTAAGCGTGTCCATTGTGACCCACCTCTCTTTCCTGGGAATCTCCCAGATGCATGATTATAGTTGATATATATTATTCTAGCTTAAGACTATAAATGAGAAAATGCTATGATGTTTATGAATTGTATTGTGATAATAACATGCAAAGATTTAATGGTGACTTAAACTTATAAGAAAATGATCCTTTGGAACCATCAGATTATAGGTGGTGAAAAGGTGATTTTAGCCCCCTAACCCGTTCTCTCAAAAGGGTAGAGTCGGGACTTTAGCTTATCAAAAGGGATAAGTATATGTTAGTGACGACTAGTAAAGTATGAGCTCATAACCTAAATTACTCCCAAAAAGGTGGAGTATAGGATGGCCCAAGGAAAATAATGATGATGATAAGATTTTAAGTCACCTAAGGCACTAAAGAAATGAAATATGTGCACTGTGTCCATGTGTAGCTAATATTATATGACGTTCTTTATGCATGTTATTTTAATAATGATGATGAGGAATATGATGTAATGATAAAGGAAAAGTTCATTGTAAATATGACATGTTAAGATTATGATGCATTATAAGACGCATGATTAAAAATTGACAAACCTCGGTTAAGTATTTGTCCGAACATAAAATGAATCTTTGCATGCTCACTATTTTAGAATAATCCCGAGGTTCCTGGGGACTTTGATGATGACACTGTAGAAGGAGGTACCCTACTGAGAATTCTTTAGCAAGATTTTCACTCCCTTTTCTTTATTTCCGTCATTGTCTCCAGATTCAAATGGCGACATTCGTCCTGTTCGTTGATACCCCTACTTGGGAATTCCACTATGATCCGGTGCATCGCTCGTATCATTTTGAAGGGAGGTGCGCAGTTCGTGTTTTTATTTACATAGGTCATCCATTTGCACATCCCGTCCCTAGTTATCGATTTTCTCCTATTTCTCCCTATGGCGATGAAATGGTTTTCGAACATGCACATCCACTTGATGAAAGGATGTTACGTTCTTATCCCGCTTCATCTGCTGTCCATGGATTTCCAGAGTATGTTCCTGAGACGAGATATTCTGAAACTGATCCTTCAGAGGACACTCCTACTCATGTATATTCTAAGAGCTCTGCTCCTACTCCCACACGTGTAAGAGAGGGTAGTGAGGAAACAGTTGTTCAGCCGAGGTTAGCAAGAAGGCCGTCCATGCGACCCCAGCCTGGTGCATCTCGTGTGTCCCCTCCCGAAGGAGCTCATTAGTGGATCGGATTTATTCCCCCATTTCTAGGACAGTGGCCATAGAAGGTTCTTAGTAGATTTATGTGTGTTCATGCACCCTAGTTTTAGGATAACCTTCCCGGCTTATGGAGTTATCTAGTTTAGGGGCATGTATTTCCTTATGTATATTTTCTTTTATGGGTTTGCATAAGACAATGATGTATGATCATAACCCACCCTTTGAGTGAGGTTATTGTACGTAAATATATGTTATAATGTGCTTATGGATGTTATATGATGGAGCCAAAGTGATATGATGTGATATATTCTTAAACGTCTTATTATACTCCGCTTACTCGTTCACGTTGTACTCGGCTCACGTTTTCAATTATGCTTTTTTTAAAAAAAAAATGGCTCGTAATTTCACTAAGTATTTTCAAATTATGAAGAAAGAACCAAAGCAAGGAGTAAAGTCTAGTCATTAATCAGATTCAACCTAGGTGTATTTGGTTAATTACTAGGGTGTTACAAAAAACACCCACAATTCCCTCAGAAAATTCGTGAACAATCACTGCCAGCAAGAAAACCGAAAATCCAACAAACCACTTCAAAATCTCTTTTCATAAAAATGATTTTTCCACAACCCCAAACACTCCACCAAAATTAAAACATCAATATCATCATATTATAAACCAATATATCCAGAAATTTCGGACCAAACACAATCAGAAAAAGTCCAGCATAAAATTGGAAAGAAAAGGTCAAAGAAAACCCTACTTTGAAAGCTTTTGAGCTTGATACTTCAAATGATGTTTTAAGTGATCTCCCTTCACTTCAAGACACCAATTTTAGTCCTAAGCCTTCCTTAGGCAGTGGGGAAGTGAGGTATTAAGGTGAGGATTTAAGATTTCAATCGGTTAGATTTTTAGGGTTTGAGGTGTAGACCAAGTTTTATGAAGGAACTTTGTGGCACACAGATTTGCCCTTCAAACCTCCATAAACCATCAGAACCATACTCGAAACCGTTCAACTTGCCCGCCTTTATAGCCTCTAGGGTTTCCCTAAACTCCTCATTTTTTCATTGTGCTTGTAACGCCCCGATTTTCTGTCTGAGAGGAAAATGACCGAAATGTCCCTGAGGTCATTTTCGGCCCAGAATTCGAGGATGGCCGGCCCGGCAGTCCTCGAAGGGCTAACTCAATGTTTGAAGGGGAATGAATGGCCCTTGAGTGGTTTCGGAGGCGAAAGTCTCATTTTCTGCAGTTTCGGGTCAAAATGACCCAAATACCCCTATAGCGTTTTTACGTGGGTAAAGGTGCCGTTTGAGCCCGAAACTTTCTCCGAAGGTTTAAAATAATGTTTTTACGTGTTTAGAAGCATCTGTTCAAGTCCCAATGGTCCCGGGCAGTTTTAGTGCAAAATTATGATTTTGCCCCTAGAATAGTATTTTTTAGCTTAATAATGTAATTAAGCAAACCTAAGCAATATTAGGCTCTAATCGAAGATTAATTAATTTCTATAATTAATTTAGAGTCAAAATAAACTATTAAAATTAATTAGAACCTAAAATTGCTTAGATTAGATTTAAATCTCTTTTTAAAACTCAAGATTTCACTCTTGGAATCTTGAATAGTGTTTTCTCTCTCCAATTCCTTAAATCAAGGAATTATGTCTAGAATTGTTTGTGCACTAAAATGAGTTTATAACTCACTAATGATGTAAGACTACTCTTTAAACATGTCTTGACAACCTTGATTACCCATTTTCTCACCTAAACACTTTCTTACAAATTCCTAATCTTAATCATAATCAAAGATACACCTAAACACAACTCTAAACCACAATTAAAATGCAAGAAAATCCTCCCCATGGCTGATGCAAGTTTCCGCCATCCCCTCCCCTATTTACATCACATGTTGATTTGTTCTCACTCAAAGAACCATGCTTGAGCCATACCTTGAACCATACCTCACCATACCTTGAACCATACCTCACCATGCCTCAAGATCACAACATCTCACCTCATGGACCTCATGGGGCTGCCCTTGCTTGGCCGAAACCTCCCCCTCCCTCTTGCACCTTGCATTTGTTTCATTTCTCTATAAATAGCATGCTTGGGTGAACTTGCATCATTTTGGGTTCATTTGCTAAGTGTAAGTTTTCAAAGAGCACTTCAAAGTTTTCTTTTTCTCTCAAGTTCAAGTGTTCAAGTTCTTCATCCTCTTCTCTCATCCCAACCTTCAATCAATTGGTAGGGATTTTCTTTCAAGTGTTTCCTTTATTTAAGTTCTTACTCTAGTTATGTGTTTATGGTTTCTCTTGAGTCTTTTTAGAACTTCTTTCCCTCTCCTTTTTCTTCTTCATTTTCGGCCATGGGCCTTTGAGGACAAGGGAATGACAGCTTGATGATGAGGTTTCATGATGATGATGTCCATCACTTGAACAATCTCTAAAGCTTGATCTTTGTTCTTAAGTTAAAGATGTTTTTAGTTCCTTCTTCTTGAACCTTGAAATCATTAACTTTGATGATGTTTTAAAACGGTTACATGAACTCAATGATGAGGACTCATGATGTTAGTGTTAATGCATCATCAAGATCATAGTCTCTAGAGTTTCAAATGTTTCCTTTTCTTCTTAAAGAGTTTCGGTTCCTTTTCCTTTTCTTTCTCCTAATTTTCGGCCATGTTGGCCAATGAGATTCATAATGGCTTGATGACGAGAGCTTCTAGATGATGACTATGTGTTCATCACAATGAGGCCTCTAGAGCTTGAGTTTTAATAAAAATGTTATTTATGACCTCATTTCAAGAAAACAAACTTTGTGTTCTAAAGAACCCTTGAGGTTCACTCTTATCTTTACCTTATCTTGCCATGATAAGTTTGGGTTGAGGTTTAAGTTCCTTTAAAGTATTGTATGAGCTCTAATAAGGAATAAAATGGACTAGCATTCATATTTAAATTCAAGCTTGTGCATTACATATTTACTTTGAGCTTTGCATTCATATTTATTTTCCAAGCCATCACTTAAAGTTAAAGAATAAAGAATGGAGTGCACCTCATATTTACATTCTTGTCTAGCATATTTACTTTTCATCACTAAAGAACATAAAGATTTAAAATGAGACCTTGCACTATCACCTAACTAAATCTCAAAGCCTTTCTATTTTGGCCTTAAAGTCGATTTTTGCTGGGCCTAGAACACTAAAATAAAGAAATGAAGTTGCATGACATATTTATTTCAAGCCTTGCATATTTATATTTCAAGTCTTGCATATTTACTTTAAGCTCTCACTTTACTTTGTACTGAAGAATAAAAATGAGGTGCATAACATGTTTAAATTATGTCATCACTTAAAGACCTTAGAGCTCAAAGACTTGCCCATTTTATCTCAAGTTAAAGTTTAATGTAGGAGCATTCCTTGGATGCATAATTTCGGTCAAGTAGTGATGATGAACTTGGAAAGAGATTCATCTAGCTACAAGGGCCAACAAATCTAAGTTTTAAGATTTAATTCAAGCCTCATAAATTTTATGAAGTTAAGACCAACAAGGTTATGAATTTAATCCTCTTTTAAAGAGGGATCAAGTTGGTTACTGACCTAAAGGTTTTTTAGCCTCTTTGACAAAATAAGATGGTTTGCAAAAAAAATTTAGAAGTCCTAAAAATGATTCCAAGAGAAACTAGCAACTTATATGCTTTAGAAATATCAAGTTATGCATCTTTTTGGGACTTAATATTTCGGTTCTGCCATGATGAGTTTGCTGCTATGTGATGATGTTTTGATGTGTTAGAATGTGTGAAAATTATGTATGACGAGGTAGGAACATTTCTATGCACGATAGGAGAGAAACTAGTTTTCTAGAAAAACCGTAAAGTCAAGACTTAGCATGGTTTTAACCCATTTATTTTTGGATACTACCCAAACTGTTTCAATGGGAATATAATCAGATTATGATTGTTTAATCATGAAAAATTTGGTTACATTTGAAGTAGGATTGAATTTTTAGCACCTATAGAGAAACTAATAACTGGAAAACCGTAAAATGCAATTCTAGAACTCTTCGAACATTTAACTTTTAGAATCAGTCCAGCAACCTCATAATATGGTAAACATGGTTTATAAGTAGTTCTTAGACATAGGAATGCCTCATAATTGGTTTAGATTTAATTTATAGCGCCTTAGGCGAAGACGGAACTAGGAAAGGGTCTAAAACGTAAGTTCTAGAACCCCGTAATTGTAAGTTTATAATTCTGCCCCTAAAGAATGGTGTTGCCCAGATTTATTAAAGAGCATAAATAATAGTAAGATTTGTTAGAAGAGAATCCTTAGGTGCATAAGAGGTTGATAGAAAATGATAGATTAATTACATCACAAGTTTAAGGCCTGTAAGGGTCAAAACATAAGATACCGTAGGACCAAGAGCATAATGAATTTTCAATGTGGCTTGGGAATGTATGAGAATGATTATGTAAATGCATGGAATTATTATGGAGGATGCATGTTTAATTGACTTATGTGGCATAAAGTAAAATTTGGAAGAAATTTGGCATGCTGCTGTTATACTGTCGAATTTCTGACAAATTTGGGGACTTAAAGTTTTTGAGAAACCTATGAGATTTTATTTATGAGGTACTAAAATGAGTTCTCGGATGACACCGATTCGGGCGAGCACCTCCAGAGAACTCATGTGACATTGGTATCAAGATGAATTCTTGGGTGACACCGGTTCGGCCGAGCACCCCCAAGAAATGCCCCCTAGCCCGTACTGGATAAGTCGGGATTATGTATATGATTATGATACGCTTATCGGGATTGATAAGTAAGAACTAGTGATGACTAGTTAAGGTATGAGCTCATAACCTAGAGATGTGACACGTTCTGGGTGACACCAGTTCGGCCGAGCACCCCCAGAACAATTGCCTTTTAGGGTGGCCTATAAGGAAGTAAAATATAGTGTTTATGTCACAAAGCTTCCCATATGAGAATTTAATTGCCACTTTATGCCACTATTATGTTGTTCTTAAAGTTACAATTATTATTCTTGCATTAAGTAGAGCCATGTCATTAAGAATCATGCTAAAATGAATGGACCTTGGCTAACTATGTTTCAAAGCTTAAAAATGGACTTAATGCATGTTCACTTATTTTGTATACTAAACCCAAGGTTCCTGAGAATGTAGATGATGACACCTAGGTTGTGGGAGGCCCTACTGAGATTCTTTAGCAAGATTCTCACCCCTTCTATCTCTTTCTTTCCGTCACGTCTTCAGATGGCAATGTTCGTATTTTTTGTGGACACCCCGACGTGGGAGGTGCACTATGATTTGGAGCATGGATCATACCATTTTGAGGGACAGTGCACGGTGCGAGTCTTCATGTTCGTTGGACGCCCCTTCGCTCACTCCGTACATACCCATCGTTTCTCCCCGACAGCACCCTACGGCGATGACGGGCGAGTTTTTGAGCACGCGCGTATGCATAACAAGAGAGCATTCCGCATGCACACCGCCGCCTCAACCATGCGTGACTATCCCGACTACGTGCCCCGGACTTACTTCTCGGAGACCGACCTATCGGAGGACCCGACTACCCATCCGTACAGCGAGAGCTCGGCCCCCACTCCACCACTGATGAGAGAGGGTAGAGAGCATACTATGACTCAGCCACGGCTAGCACGACGACCGGAGATGCGTTCACGTCGCGGGGGTCACTCTCGATCCCCATTCCTCCTCTATACGCCGGAGGAGCTCACCCAGTTTCCCGGATATGTGCGTCGCTTGCGAGATGGACGTTAGTAGGAGGTGACGTACGACCGATGGAGTATCCGGGTAGAGCACACACCACTTAGATGAGGATGGACCTCCTTTTGTTTAGAGATTATCCCTTTAGTTGCACTTGGGTAGAGGAGTTACTTTTATGTTTTCCGTCGCACTTTCCTTTGTATTTTCTTTTTAGATGTATTTGCTCATGATGTACTAAACTAAGCCCCACTCTCCATGAGTGGGCATATCATATTATATAAATATGCAGTTTAGTTCTATTGTGATGTGCCTTTACTTGCCTTATGTTATGATATTATGATATGCTTGCTTTATTTCCTTTCATGCTTCATTGTTCATCAAGTCGCGCAGCTCTCCATTTGCTTTTATAATTCAAAAAAAAATTTTACCAGTATTTCCGCTAAGTATTTTAAAGTAATAAGGAAACTATGGCATAACAGACTAATGATTAACCTTAATATGTTCTAGAGTATTGGGTTAAAAATTAGGATGTTACAGTGCTAAGGCGATTCTTTGCTTGAAACCACTTGTCACACTAAGGTGACACATCTTCATGCCATCGTTGGTCAATGTCATCCCCAGATTCATATCCCTAAACGTCTCTATTCGCTTAACTTCTTTTACCATTATGTGAGACAGATGTAATGATTTTTGGCTTAAGGTGTAGGCGACTACATTAGCCTTGCTGGGGTGGTAACTTGAGCTGAAATCGTAGTCTTTCAAAAACTCCATCCATCTTTTCTGCCTCATGTTCAACTCCTTTTGATGAAAGAGGTACTTAAGACTCTTATGATTGGAGAAAACTTCAAACCTCACACCATATAAATGGTGCCTCCACATCTTCAAAGCAAAGACTATGGCTGCTAACTCCAGGTCATGGGTAGGGTGGTTTACCTCGTGAGGCTTGAGTTATCTGGATGCACAGGCTACCACTTACCTATTTTGCATCAACACACAGCCTAAGCCTTTGCCCAAAGCATCACAATATACCTCAAAGGGCACTTTGGGGTCAGGTAAAACCAAAACTGGAGTCATGGTTAGCTTTTCCTTCAGCTCTTGGAAGCACTTTTCATACTCGGGATTCCATGCAAAGGGGGCATTTTTCCTTGTGAGCTTGATTAGGGGTAGGGCAATCTGTGAAAATCCTTTCATAAATCTATGGTAGTAGCCTGCTAAACCCAAGCTACTCCGTATTTCCGTTATAGTGGTTGGTCTATCCCAATTCATCACTGCCTCAACCTTACTGGGATCAATAGCTATGCCTCCTCTAGACACTATATGCCCTAGAAACTTCACCTCCTCTAGCCAAAATTCGCACTTAGAGAGCTTGGTATATAGCTTCTTCTTCTTCAAAATCTCTAAAACCAGCCTTCAATGATGTTCATGCTCCTCATGGGTCTTTGAATAAATGAGTATATCATCTATGAAAACAACCATGAACTGATCTAAATAAGGTCTAAAGATCCTATTCATATAATCCATAAACACCACATGTGTATTCGTCAATCCAAAAGACATCACACTGAACTCAAAGTGTAACGCCCCGTTTTTCTCTAAACTTTTAAAAGACCAAAATACCCCTGAGGTCATTTTTACCTGAAACATGAGGACGACCGGCCTCGGCCATCCTCACAAGGCTTTTATGATATATGAAGGGGATTATATGTTTATGAATGTTAACAAGCTAGAAAAATCTCATTTCTGAGGTTTCTATTCACAAATGACCAAAATACCCCTAACTTGATTTAAGGCAGTTTTAAGTTTTGACTCCGACCCGGACTCGTCCCGGAGATCAAAAATGATGTTTTAAGGCATGAACTATGTTGGTTTAAGTCCCGGAGGTCCCGGGCAACTTTTGGTAAAAATTACGATTTTACCCCCGCTTAGTGCATTTTATGTCTAATGAGTTACTTAACTCAAACCCAAGCAATATTAGGCTTTAATGAAAAGTTAATTAATTTCCTTAATTAATCTAGAGCTAAAATAATTATTTGAGATTGATTAGAACCTAAAATTGCTTAAGGAAATTTAGAACTCATTTCTAATTCTTTTCTTTCTTTAAAGAAAAAGCAACTATGAATAGTATTTTCACTATTCACGCTCACATTCCCAAGAACACTTTCATTTCCAAGAAAAGTTGTCACATTTCAATCAATGGTCATAGGAGTTTGACTCCATCAATCCTACAATAGTACTCTTAGTCTAAGGTATTAGGGTCCTAATTACCTAATTAGTTCACATAAACACTTGGTTACACAACCTTAATTAGTAACCTAACCTTGTTTATTCCTAAATACTCCATTAGTACATGATTAAATTGAATGAAATCTTCCCTCCCATGGTCTTATGATGTTAAGCCACTTTTCCCCCCAAAAATTCAAAAGAATGATATTTTATATAGTCAATTACATTGTCCATCAAAGCCACCCTAAGACCTATGACCTATGACACCATGAATGACAACACAAGAGATATTTTTCTTCATTCTTCCTCAAGAAGTTTCGGCCAACTTCTTTCCCTCCACTCCCTCATGATTCATTTGCCTATAAATACACAACACCACACAACTTCACTCATTTGCTCACTTCTTGCAAAATCTCTAAAAGTCTCAAGCTTTCTCACTTCTCTTTCTCTCAAGCTTCCAAGAGTTCTTCAAGCTCAAGTTCTTCCTCTCCTTTTTCAAAAACCACAAGGTAGGAAACCTTTCTAAATATGTCTTTGATTTCTATGTTGAATCTTGTTGGGAAATGGTGAAAGGTGGAACCTCCATGTTGCTTTTCATTTCCGGTTTCTTTCTTTTCTTTTCCTTTGATTTTCGGCCTCAAGGCCTTGAGCATGATAGCTTGATGATGAGTGCTCTCTAATGGTGACCATGAGTTCATCTCACATGAGACCTCTAAAGCTTGAATTTTTCTTAAAGAAAAGTTTCATCTTTTACAAGTTTAGTCAAAAATGAGGTTATGTTTCTCTTGAATGTTTGAACTTTTCTTTTCTCCTTTATGATTCGGCCATGAAGGCCTTTGGCCCTTGGAAAAATGAAAGCTTGATGATGAGGGTGTTATGATGGTGTTTGTCACTCAACAACCCCTAAAGCTTGAATTTTTCACAAGGAAAGTTTCATCCTTTTTCAAGGATAAGTAAAAGAGGAGTTTATGTTTCTCCTGAACACTTCTTAGACTTTCCTTTTTCTTTCATATTTTTGCCCATGAGAGTTTCTAAGGCTTGGAAAAATGAAAGCTTGATGATGAGGGTTTCATGTTGATGCTTGTCACATGAACAAACTCTAAAGTTTGAAACTTTAACCTTAAACCAAGCATGGTTTCGGTTTTGCTTTCTTCTCTAGCATAAACTTTGTTTTAAATGTTGGTTTTAAGGAAGCTATGTACTCAATGATGAGAAGTTAGGATGTTGATGTCATAGATCATCAAGATTTTGGTCCCTAGAGTTCAAAAATGGTCATTCTTCTTGATGAAGATTCGGCCATCTTCAAGTTTTTAAGGTCATGATTCATTTTAAGTATTCTAGCACTAGTAGTTCTCTTTTCTTGTGAGGATAAGGTTTGGGTTGGAACTATGTTCTCTTTAAAAGTTTTGCAAGAGCTTTAGACAAGATAAAAGTAACTTGCATTCACGTTTACTTTATGCTTTGCATAGCATGTTTATTTTCTATGCTATAACTAAACCCCAAGATAACGAATGAACTTGCATAATGCACGTTTAAATTCCAAGCTTTGCATTTCATGTTTATATTTCAAGTCATCACTTAAGAACTTAAAGATTTAAAACGAGAGCTTGCATATCACCTAAAATAATCTCAAAGCCTTTCTATTTCGGCCTTAAAGTCGATTGTTGCTGAGCCTAGAGCACTAAAATAAAGAATTGAACTTTCATATTTACTTTCAAGTTTTGCATATTTACTTTGAGCCTTGTATATTTACTTTCAAGCCTTGCATATTTAATTCCAAGTTCTTACATTTCATATTTACTTTGAAACTCTTACTTTACTCTCTAATGAAGAATAAAATGGAATGCATAGCACGTTTACTTTTTGTTATCACTTAAAGATCCTAGAGCTCAAAGACTTGCCCATTTCATCTTGAGAAAAGTTAAATCAAGGAGGTATTCCCTTAATAATATATTCGGCCATGTGATGATGGGAACTCTAGGATGAGTTTTCATTAGTACAAGAGCCTATAGCTTATGTTTTAAGTTTTTCCTAAACATAAGTGACATTTATAAGTATTTTGAGTATGTTCTTATATTTAGGATTTCAACCATGAGTAAAATTAAAGAGTTGCTGCCCCATGTATTTTATGAAAGTTCTTGACAAGTTAAATTGATTTCTAAGGTATTTTTGAAGTCCTAAAATTGTTCCAAGAGAAACTAGTTACCTATGTACATGAAAAAGGAAGTTTACACATGATTTGATGACTTTGAGGTTTCAGTTCTGCCTTGCTCATTTCCAGCACCTTAAATCATGTTTTGGGTGGTCTAAATATGTTTAAATACCTTGCCAAGTATATGCTAATTATTCTAGACATTTTTGAGCATGCTTAGTTACTTAAATTGCTTGAAATGTGAATTCTAGAACCCCATAGGTACAGAAAATATGAATTCTGTCCAGCATTATTAACATCCATGGAATCACATTATATGATGTCTAGATCAGTAAGAGTGACTCATAATTGGCTTAGGTATTAATTGTTACATCATAGAAAAAGTCGGATGTGAGAAAGGGTTTAAAATGCATCTTTTAGAACACCGTAATTCATCGAACTCAAGCTTACTGCCAATGCTGTCCAGCCATGATTAATTAGGTTCTAGGACTTAATAAATTATGGCAATGAGGTTAATCAATCCCTTAGAGGTACACGGAAATAATTTAGAAGTTTGAGATTACCCAATTGAGGGTTTTCACTCTTAAGGGAAAGGTTTAAGCATTACTCTATGAATGATGAATTGGTGTTTACCTCATGACTTATATGATGCCATGTGAACTATTATTTCTAAATGATAGTTTTATTATAGCATGTGATTGTTCTTTGAGAACTTAGAGATGCCTATGATGAAAGATATGTGATATGCATGAAACTATGTGGCATCTCAATAAAACATGCTAAGACTTAAGGTGACTTAAACTATGAGAAGATGATCCTTGAACCACCAAGTTGAGGGTGGGGATAAGGTGATTCTAGCCCCCTAGACCCATACTTTAAGTCGGGACCTTTAACTTATCAAAAGGGATAAGTCCATGTGCTAGTGACGACTAGCGTGGTATGAGCTCATAACTTAGAATTTTCTCCACAGGGAGATCAGTTAGAGTGGCCCCAGGAAAATAATGATGATGTTTTAATGTCACCTCAAGTAACCAAGATATGTACCATGTACCATGAACTATGTTTCTATGCACCATGATTATATGAGTTTATGTGCGATGCCCCATGATATAAGAAACCATGAATTTATGAGTTTATGTACTATGCCCCATGATATAGGAAACCATGATTTATGATTAATGAACCATGACTTATGATCCATGTTTTATGACTTATAGACTATGTAACCAAGAAATTTTCATAATTAAAAGGAACGGGCCTCGGAGGTTAATGTTTGCGAACTTCATAAATGAACTATTATATGCCCACATTTTTACTAAGAAACTGAGGTCCCTGGAGACATATATGATGACACTTAGATATGAGGAAAAACCCTACTGAGTTTTTTTAGTAAGAAATCTCACTCCCTCTATCTCTTTCTTTCTGTTACGTCTCTAGATTCGGATGGCGACGTTCGTACTCTACGTTGAGACACCCACGTGGGAGTACCACTACTATCCGGAGCACGGATCGTACCATTTTGAAGGCCGCTGCACTGTTCGTGTCTTTATGTTTCCCGAACGGCCTTTCACCCATCCTGTCGATAGCTACCTTTTCTCCTCGATGTCACCCTATGGAGATGACATGGTTTTTGAGCGTGCTCACACACGCAACGAGAGAATCCTACGGACTTACACCGCAGGCTCGGGCGCCGTACCCAAATATGTACCCCGCTCATAGCATTCGGAGGAGCCACCTGCCCCTATGTATAAGGAGGACTCTGCCCCCACTCCCCACGCAGCGCCAGCAATGAGGAGAGACGGTTACCCAGCCACGGAGGGCTCGGATGCCCGAGGTGCGACCTCACCACGGTGGACGTGTCCGAGTGCCCACTCCTGACGCGCCTCGCCCGTGGATCGGCTATGTCCCACCTTACCCGTGACTGTAGCCGTGTGGTTTAGAGGGTAGTCCTTAGTGCACACACGTCACGTAGTAGGATAAACCTTCTTTTGTGTTGAGGTTATCCATTTTAGAAGCACTTGGGTGTGGGTTTTCTCTTGCATGTGTCCTTTATATTTTTATGTATTTCCTACGTTTCAGTTGTATTGCACTCTATGTATGGAACAGTCCCGCCATTACTGGTGGGCATTCTACGTATTAATATATGAGATATTTCAGTATATGTGTTCATGATGTTGTGTATGGAGCCTTTATGTGTTTACATTTCCGCACTTTACGATATCATTCGAATTACATAATACGCGGCTCATACTTTATCAAGGTTTTGTTACAAAAAAAAAATGGCTCGTATTTTTAATAAGTAATTTCAAAGGTAATAAAACTAAAACAAGAAGTAATGACTAATATTTGGCCTCAGTACATACTAGTAGTATTGGGTTGAATATTAGGGTGTTACACAAAGTGTCCATACCGAGTTCTAAAGGCGGTTTTAGGTATGTCCTGGTCTCTTACCCTAATCTGGTGGTATCCCTACCTTAAATCAATCTTCGAAAATACCACTGCTCCTTTCAACTAGTCTATAAGATCATCAATCCTAGGCAAGGGATACTTATTTTTCACTATTACCTGATTTAATTTCCTACAATCTATGCATAATCTCATACTTCCATCTTTCTTCTTCACGAATAAGACAGGGGCTCCCCAAGGTGAAGCGTTGGGTCTTATGCGTAACGCCCCGATTTTCTATTTGAGAGGAAAATGACCGAAATGCCCCTGAGGTCATTTTCGGCCCAGAATTCGAGGATGGCCGGCCTGACAGTCCTCGAAGGGCCAACTCAATGTTTGAAGAGGATTGAATGACCCTTGAGTGGTTTCGGAGGCGAAAGTCTCATTTTCTGCAGTTTGGGGTCAAAATGACCAAAATACCCCTATAGCGTTTTTACGCGGGTAAAGGTGCCGTTTGAGCCCGAAACTTTCCTCGAAGATTTAAAACAATGTTTTTACGTGTTTAGAAGCATCTATTCAAGTCTCGGTGGTCCCGAGCAGTTTTAGTGCAAAATTATGATTTTGCCCCTAGAATAGTGTTTTTGAGCTTAATGATGTAATTAAGCAAACCTAAGCAATATTAGACTCTAATCAAAAATTAATTAATTTCCATAATTAATCTAGAGTTGAAATAAATTATTAAAATTAATTAGAACCTAAAATTGCTTAGATTAGATTTAAATCTCTTTTTAAAACTCAAGATTTCACTCTTGGAATCTTGAATAGTGTTTTCTCTCTCCAATTCCTTAAATCAAGGAATTGTGTCTAGAATTTTTCATGCACTAAAATGAGTTTATAACTCACTAATGATGCAAGACCACTCTTTAAACATGTCTTGACAACCTTGATTACCCATTTTCTCACCTAAACACTTTCTTACAAATTCCTAATCTTAATCCTAATCAAAGATTATACCTAAACACAACTCTAAACGATAATTAAAATGCAAGAAAATCCTCCGCATGGCTGATGCAAGTTTCGGCCATCCCCTCCCCCATTTACATCACATGTTGATTTGTTCTCACTCAAAGAACCATGCTTGAGCATACCTTGAACCATACCTCACCATGCCTCAAGATCACAACATCTCACCTCATGGACCTCATGGGGCTGCCCTTGCTTGGCCGTAACCTCCCCCTCCCTCTTGCACCTTGCATTTGTTTCATTTCTCTATAAATAGCATGCTTGGGTGAACTTGTATCATTTTGGTTCATTTGCTAAGTGTAAGTTTTCAAAGAGCACTTCAAAGTTTTCTTTTTCTCTCAAGTTCAAGTGTTCAAGTTCGTCATCCTCTTCTCTCATCCCAACCTTCAATCACTTGGTAGGGATTTTCTTTCAAATGTTTCCTTTATTTAAGTTCTTACTCTAGTTATGTGTTTATGGTTTCTCTTGAGTCTTTTTAGAACTTCTTTCCCTCTCCTTTTTTTTCTTCATTTTCGGCCATGGGCCTTTGAGGACAAGGGAATGAAAGCTTGATGATGAGGTTTCATGATGATGATTAAAGCTTGATCTTTGTTCTTAAGTTAAAGATGTTTTTAGTTCTTTCTTCTTAAACCTTGAAATCTTTAACTTTGATGATGTTTTAAAATGGTTACATGAACTCAATGATATGGACTCATGATGTTGGTGTTAATTCATCATCAAGATCATGGTCTCTAGAGTTTCAAATGTTTCCTTTTCTTCTTAAAGAGTTTCGGTTCCTTTTCCTTTTCTTTCTCCAAATTTTCAGCCATGTTGGCTAATGAGATTCATAATGGCTTGATGATGAGAGCTTCTAGATGATGACTATGTGTTCATCACAATGAGGCCTCTAGAGCTTGAGTTTTAATAAAAATGTTATTTATGACCATGACAAGATAAGGTAAAGACAAGAGTGAACCTCAAGTATTCTAAAGAACCCTTGAGGTTCACTCTTGTCTTTACCTTATCTTGTCATGATAAGTTTGGGTTGAGGTTTAAGTTCCTTTAAAGTCTTGTATAAGCTCTAATAAGGAATAAAATGGACTAGCATTCAAATTTAAATTCAAGCTTATGCATTACATATTTACTTTGAGCTTTGCATTCATATTTATTTTCCAAGCCATCACTTAAAGTTTAAGGATAAAGAATGGAGTGCACATCATATTTACATTCTTGTCTAACATATTTACTTTTCATCACTAAAGAACATAAAGATTTAAAATGAGAGCTTGCATTATCACTTAACTAAATCTCAAAGCCTTTTTATTTCGGCCTTATAGTCGATTGTTGCTGGGCCTAAAGCACTAAAATAAAGAAATGAACTTGCATGGCATATTTATTTTAAGTCTTGCATATTTATATTTTAAGTCTTGTATATTTATTTCAAGCCTTGTATATTTATATTTCAAGTCTTGCATATTTACTTTAAGCTCTCACTTTACTTTGTAATGAAGAATAAAAATGAGGTGCATAGCATGTTTAAATTATGTCATCATTTAAAGACCTTAGAGCTCAAAGACTTGCCCATTTTATCTCAAGTTAAAGTTTAATGTAGGAGCATTCCTTGGATGCATAATTTCGGTCAAGTAGTGATGATGAACTTGGAAAGAGATTCATCTAGCTACAAGGGCCAACAAATCTAAGTTTTAAGATTTTCTTCAAGCCTCATAAATTTTATGAAGTTAAGACCAACAAGGTTATGAATTTAATCCTCTTTTAAAGAGGGATCAAGTTGGTTACTGACCTACAGGTGTTTTAGCCTCTTTGACAAAATAAAATGGTTTGCAACAGAGTTTTAGAAGTCCTAAAAATGATTCCAAGAGAAACTAGCAACTTATATGCTTTAGAAATATCAAGTTATGCATCTTTTTGGGACTTAATATTTCGGTTCTGCCATGATGAGTTTGCTGCTATGTGATGATGTTTTGATGTGTTAGAATGTGTGAAAATTATGTATGACGAGGTAGGAACATTTCTATGCATGATAGGAGAGAAACTAGCTTTCTAGAAAAACCGTAAAGTCAAGACTTAGCATGGTTTTAACCCATTTATTTTTGGATACTGCCCAAACTGTTTCAATGGGAATATAATCTGATTAGGATTGTTTAATTATGAAAAATTTGGTTACATTTGAAGTAGGATTGAATTTTTAGCACCTATAGAGAAACTAGTAACTAGAAAACCATAAATTGCAATTCTAGAACTCTTAGAACATTTAACTTTTAGGATCTGTTTAGCAACCTCATAATATGGTAAACATGGTTTATAAGTAGTTCTTAGACATAGGAATGCCTCATAATTGATTTTAGATTTAATTTATAGAGCCTTAGGCGAAGACGAAACTAGGAAAGGTTCTAAAACGTAAGTTCTAGAACCCCGTAATTGTAAGTTTATAATTCTGCCCCTAAAGAATGGTGTTGCCTAGATTTATTAAAGAGCATAAATAATAGTAAGATTTGTTAGAAGAGAATCCTTAGGTGCATAAGAGGTTGATAGAAAATGATAGATTAATTACATCACAAGTTTAAGGCCCGTAAGGGTCAAAACATAAGATACCGTAGGGCCAAGAGCATAATGAATTTTCAATGTGGCTTGTGAACGTATGAGAATGATTATGTGAATGCATGGAATTATGATGGAGGATGCATGTTTAATTGACTTATGTGGCATAAAGTAAAATTTGGAAGAAATTCGGCATGCTGCTGTTATGCTGCCGAATTTCTGACAAATTTGGGGACTTAGAAAGTCTTTGAGAAACCTATGAGATTTTTTATGAGATACTAAGATGAGTTCTCGAATGACACCGGTTCGGCCGAGCACCTTCAGAGAACTCATATGACATCGGTACCAAGATGTATTCTTGGGTGACACCGGTTCGGCCGAGCACCCCAAGAAATGCCCCTTAGCCCATACTGGATAAGTCGGGATCATGTTTATGATTATGATACACTTATCGGGATTGATAAGTAAGAACTAGTGACGACTAGTTAAGGTATAAGCTCATAACCTAGAGATGTGACACGTTCTGGGTGACACCGGTTCGGCCGAGCACCCCTAGAACAATTGTCTTTAGGGTGGCCTTTGAGGAAGTAAAGTATGATGTTTATGTCATAAAGTTTCCCATATGAGAATTTAATTGCCACTTTATGCCACTATTATGATGTTCTTAAAGTTACGATTATTATTCTTGCATTAAGTAGAGCCATGTATACATTCCTTAATATGATTGCATCCATGTCATTAAGAATCATGCTAAAATGAATGGACCTTGGCTAACTATGTTTCAAACCTTAAAAATGGACTTAATGCATGTTCACTTATTTTGTATACTAAACCCAAGGTTCCTGAGGACGTAGATGATGACACCTAGGTAGTAGGAGGCCTTACTGAGATTCTTTAGCAAGATTCTCACTCCCTCTATCTCTTTTTTTCCATCACGTCTTCAGATGGCGACGTTCGTAGTTTTTGTGGACACCCCGACGTGGGAGGTGCAGTATGATCTGAAGCACGAATCATACCATTTTGAGGGACAATGTACGGTGCGAGTCTTCATGTTCGTTGGACGCCCCTTCGCTCACCCCGTGCATACCCATCGCTTCTCCCCGACAGCACCCTACGGCGACGACGAGCGGGTTTTTGAGCTCACACGTACGCATAACGAGAGAGTGCTCCGCATGCACACCGCCGCCTCAGCCATACGTGACTATCCTGACTACGTGCCCCGGACTTACTTCTCGGAGACCGACCCATCGGAGGACCTGCCTACCCATCTGTACAGCGAGAGCTTCGCCCCTACTCCACCATTGATGAGAGAGGGCAGTGAGGATACTGTGACTCAGTCATGGCTAGCACGACGACCGGAGATGCGGCCACATCGCGGGGGTCACTCTCGATCCCCATTCCGCCTCTGTACGCTGGAGGAGCTCGCCCAGTTTCCCGCATATGTGCCTCGCTCGTGAGATGGACATCAGTAGGAGGTGACGTATGACCGATGGAGTACCCGGGTAGAGCACACACCACTTAGATGAGGATGGACCTCCTTTTGTTTAGAGGTTATCCTTTTAGTTGCACTTGGGTAGGGGAGTTACTTTTATGTTTTCCGTCGCACTTTCCTTTGTATTTTCTTTTTAGATGTATTTGCTCATGATGCACTAAACTAAGCCCCACTTTCCATGAGTGGGCATATCATATTATATAAATATGCAGTTCAGTTCTATTATGATGTGTCTTTACTTGCTTTATGTTATGATATAATGAGATGCTTGCTTTATTTTCCTTCATGCTTCATTGTTCATCAAGTCGTGCGGCTCTCACTTTGCTTTTATAAATTAAATAGGGAACTATGGCATAACAGACTAATGATTAACCTTAATATGTTCTAGAGTATTAGGTTAAAAATTAGGATGTTATATTATGAAACTCTTCTCTAAAAGTTCCTCTATCTGTGTTTGCAACTCGGCCAGTTACAAGGGTGACATCCGATATGGGGCTATAGAGATAGGTCCTGCTCTAGGGACCAACTCGATGGAAAACTCTACTTCTCTTTCAGGAGAAAACTCGGGTATCTTATCCGGAAATACCTCGGGATAGTCTCTTATTGTAGGTATGTCATCAAGGTTTTGCTCAAAGTCTACCTCACTAGCGGCTAGGAGAACATATCCCTCACTTTCCTTCCCACTACAGTTGACCTTTACGGCATTTAGGTAAAGCTTCAAGTTTTGACTAGTTTCACAAAGGGGAGAACAGAACAAAAAATAACAGTTTTGGTATCACAGTCTAACATTACACGATTGGCGTGAAGCCAATCCATGCCAAGAATTATGCCTATATCTTTCATGGGAAAACAAATAAAATCTATGACAAAGGATCTATTTTCTATAGTAAGATGGCAATCTAAACAACAGTTACAAGTATTTACAGGACGACTAGTGGGGGTAGCAACAATAAGGTCAAAAGGGAGTTTAGAAACTTTCAAATTCAAAGACTCGACACTAGCATGTGAAATGAATGAATGGGTTGCACTAGAGTCATACAGTATAGTTAAAGTTTTACCATTTACTTCGTACTTACCTTCTATGAGGTTGTTGGACTTTTCTGTGTCCTCTGCACTGAGGGTAAAGACCTTCCCTTGGTGCTGTGGCATGGGGGTTCTGGTTTGATGGCCTCCCCTTTGTGCAGTCCTTGGCGTAGTGGCCGTGCTTCCTGCACTTGAAGCAGATTCCCTGTCCAGCCAGGCAGGGGCGATTATCGTGATTCTTTCCGCACTTAGGGCACTCCGCAGCCGGTGTGGGTCTGGTGAAGGCAGTCGAGGCTCCCTGAGGTGCCTTGTTCTTGGCCCCATTGGACCCTCCTTGTTGATTATTGTAGTTGTTCCGAGGACCTCCTGATCCTCCTTGTTGGTTGTTGTTATTGTTTCTGTTGCCATTGTGCTTGAAAGGTGGCCTCTAATGTTGCTTGGATTGTTGATGGAAGGGTTCTCTTTGTTGTTGTTGTTGCTGTGGCTTGAACTGGTTGGTGTGATATGGGTTATAGTGATTCCTTGACCGACTTTGATGTTATAGCTTGAGCCTTGGGGCCTGTGGTCCTAACCCCTTGGCATGCTTTGCTCGCGCAGCACTGACTTTCCTTGTCCTTCTTCCAGTATGCAGCACTTGTTGACTAGGGTAGGAAAATCCCCAATCTCCATGTGTACCACCGCATAGTTTAGCTCAGCCTTCAACCTGGCCTCATACTTCACACATTTCCACACCTCATCAGGGTTCCCTTAGAATAACCGTGAGAACTTGATCAGTTCCTCAAACCTCACTGTGTACTGGGCGATAGTTAACCCTCCTTGGGTTAATTGCATGAACTCTATGTCCCTCGCGTTCCTCACTGACTCGGGGAAACTTATTTGTACATAAAAGTTTGTGAAATTAAATACGTGTGAAATGATGTAATAATTACCAAAAAAAAAATGGTGTGATAGTGCAAAAAAATAAACAATATGATAATTATGAAAAAAATAAATAATGTGATAGTGTGAAAATGTAAATGATATGATAGTGTGAAAAAATAAATGATATAATAATTCTAAAAAATTAAATGATGTGATAATATGGCAAAATAAATGATGCGATGATTGAGGAAAAGTAAATGATGTGATAGAGAGGAGAAGTAAATGATAAGATAATTGTAGAAAAACAAGTTACGTGATAGTAAGAAAAATGTAGATAATGCAAAAAATAAATGATATGATAAGTATGAAAAAAAAATGATGTGATAGTGTAAAAAAGTAAATGATATGATAGTAAAAAAAAAGTAAATAACATGATAGGTGTGGAAAAGTAAATGATGTGAAAATTATGAAAAAGAAAATAATGTAATAATGTGAAAAATAAATGATGTGATAATTGCGGAAAAAATTATGTATAATGTGCAAAAAAGCAAATGATGTGATAGTGCGAAAAACAAATAATGTGAAAATTACATAAAAGTAAATGATGTGATAGTTATGGAAAAGTAAATGATCGGGATTGAGATAGAAATATGGAATTAAATGCTTGTAATGCTGAAGGTATACAAAAGTAAGCGAAAGTAAATGTTGTGCGATGTTGAAAGTATTCGAAAGGAAATAGTGTTAAACATATGTGAAACTACGTGAAATTAAATGCTTTGTGGCCTAAAAGTAAATGAAAGTAAATGCTATGTGGTGCTGAAAATAGGCGAAAGTATGCAAAATTAAATGTTGGTAGTATTGAAAGTATGCGAAATTAAATGTTGTGTAATGGTGGAAACATGTGAAAGGAAGTTTTGTGCATTGTTGAAAATATGGAAAAGTAAATGCTTGCAATGTGAACAGAAGAAATGACTTACAGAGATTGTAGAAAGTTCCATAATGGAAGAAAATGAATTATCTATGAACGATATGTATGTTTCCTCATGATATGTGATATTCACATAAAGGCAGTGATTCATGGCGCTGAAAAGCAAAAACCTAGGGATGATTGAATGATGAAAAGATGATATAATGGATGATGTAGTGACTACAATAACTATGCTTAGATGATGCAAAGGATGAGTGCCCTAACATGATGAGATAACTTCACAAGAATAAGAAAAAAAAATTGCCCTAGTTTACAGCATAAAAATGTTGATGGTAAGAACACAATGATGACAAGTCCTTGTAGTAAAACCTGGATGATTGATGACCTAACATGATAAGAAAGCTTTACACATGATAAATAATATGATGATGAAACCTAGATAATTTGAAGATGAATGACCATAAAGCTTCAAAAGGCATAAAATATTGCTTAATTTATGGTGTTCAACATTGCTTTTGAAAAATCTTTATCTAATCTAAGATGGGCCAATTTGCTTTATCATTCTCTCCCTCCCTCTCTCTTCTTTCTCTTTTTTCCTTTTTTTATTCTTTTTTTAAGACACTGATGAGTTCCATCTTCAATTCCTAACCATGTGATGCTTTGGAATTTTGCTGCCTTTTTTACGTCTTGCTCTAATTTTTGTACCAAACTGTCATTCCTAGTTTTTGATCTAGCATGCTTTCTTTCTTTCTTTTTCCTCCTCTAACTTTTGCCTAGACCACCCTTGCAGGTTTTTGATCTAATGAGCTCTTTTTTTTCTCCAACCAGATCTTGGCTTGACTTGTTGATTGATTTCTTGATTATGCATGATGAGGAAAAAGAACAAGACAATGTAAAGCTCCAAATCTGTATGGAGATCACATAACATGACCCACGACTATCTATAGTGGTTGTTTAAAGGAGGTTGGCTATGGGCTAATGATATGGTGTGGGATTGTGAGGTGATTAATGAGAATGAGTGATCGTGAAGGGCTGTGGCATCTAATAGGAAATGGTGGTGGCTACGGATTGCTAAATTTGATGAGAATCTGGGTAATGGAGGTAAATGCTGGGATGATGGTTTTATGGCACAAGAGTTGTGATGGAGAAGGAATGTATTGGGGATGGTGCTGTTGTGCCTATCTGTGCTGTTGTTAGTCTATTTATAAAGTTTTTGTGAAATTAATTGGATAATGATTTGAAAAAAAATGATCAGGATTTTGCAATTGAAATTTAGAAAAAAATTGATTGAGATTGGGTTGATATTTTGACTAAAATTTAAAAAGATTTCATTGGTATTTTGACCGACACTAATTAAAAAAAATGTTAATTGAACTAGAAAGAATTTATTGATGCTAATTTAAAAACAAAATCACTTTTAAAATATGCTAATAAAAAGGAAAAAAATTGATTTTTTTTTCCTTTTATACAAATAAGACTTGGATAAAATATGGTGTTTGTAGGTAGAAAAATAGATGAGAAGGAGGGTGAATCATGCTTGGACTTTTCTTTTCTTTTTCATTTCTTACAAACTCAAATAGATACTATCAAGTATGAATTTGAAGTGTAGCAGCAACAAATGTCAATATACTTTAGAAAGTAATTTTTAGAACTATTAAACATGTTAATAAGAAAAAGGTTTTCCCAAAAATGCAGTATGAAAAGCATAAAGCAGTAAACAAAAGAGAGTCAAGGAAAAAAAAGATACTGCATAGGAGTTTTTATACTGGTTTGACCAATTGCCTACATCCAGTTCTCAACTACCATTGAGTTCCACTAAAACCATTTTCAACCCAAGAAAGTTGGATTGCCTTTATAGTAGCCTTCTCAAGCTCTTACTAGTGACTGGAGCTACTGTCACACCTGAGTAGTCTTTGACCAGCCTTTCCAAGCTAACTTTGTGACTAGTAAGGTTACTCTACTATCACAATTGAGTAGTCTTTGACTAGCCTCTCCAAGCTAACTCCGTGACTAGTAGCTCATTCTACTATCACCTTACAAGTAGTCTTTGCTTAGCCCTTTTCAAGTTAACTCATAGTAATCACTATCGAATCAGGGTTATAAAGGTTTGTGTTTGAGTTGAAACACTCAAACTAATCAACACTCAAGTTTTGTAAGATAAATAATAATAGAGCTAGAAAAATTGAATGATTTCTTTCTATCTATTCCTCCTAGAAAGAACATATGATCTACTAAAAACGTAGAAAGAAGATTTATTATAAGGAATGAAACTGATTATAAGCAGTAATAACTTTCACAGAGAATAGGAGGAAATTTCTTCAATGTTTCAGCACTTTGATGAGCAAAAGTCTCCTTTTCGTTGTAAGCATTGCATCTTCTTTTATACCTAATCTGCACTTTTGACCATTGCCCTTGATCTGTTTTGCAAGTGACATGTGTTGATCTTCTTTTTGTGTCTTGGAAATATAATCTAGAGGAGTAGCTCGACGTTGTCAAAGCAGCTGCAAAAGCAGTTGAGAAATAGAGGTTTCTAAGTCCACCTTCAGAAACTACTTTTTACTTTTTGAACAAAGTTTCTAAACTTTTCCTTCTAGAAGTTAGGGTAGTTGACCAAGTTGACAGAAGAGATGCCACGTTAGTCCTTGATTGGGTTTGATTTTAAATTTGAATTTCAAAATTCCCTCATTTTTCTATAAAGTGCACCGTTTATTATGAAACTTATTTTCTGAAATGTCTTCTCAATTTCAGAGTTTTTCTTTGAGCTTTTACACTTCAATCAGAACTTGTTGATGTTATAATTACAATCATGATGATTGAAGATTATAGTATAAATTTGCTTCAGAGTTGGATTGAAATCTTCACTTGAATTGTACTTTCTGAAGTCATGTCCTACTGTCTAAAGATCTAAGCCTTGGTTTCTTGTACTTGAAGTTTTCTTTAATCATTTGCGCATATATATGTCCATTCCATGATATATTTTTTGTTTACGTTAAGTCTCAATCTCTTCAAATGAGATTAAACATGTTTACACATGTCATTATGAAAATATTTTCGTTTTAAGGATCATATATGCTAACATAAAAAAACATGTTTGTTGCTTCAAGAAAAGCAAGGAAAAGATTAGTTATTCTTCAAAATATTTTCTTGAAATTGGTTATGTTATCACTTAAAACATTTAGCACTAAAGTTTTTTGAAGGGCTCTAGAGCTAACAATGTTCACAATGAGAAAAATATCAGCAAGAAAATACAAAGTGGCCATAAGAAAAGGAGTTTGGAAAGAGAGAAAAGAAAGGAAAATGGAGAAAGAAAACAAGCTCCAAGAACTATAAGAAATGAATTTAACTTTTAGATGAATGTCACCACTCTAATACTATGTTGAAAAAAAATGGTAGAAAGCCCGAATGAAGAGATGATTTAGAGAATGCTAGAAATGGTGTATTGATCAAAATAAAAAATAAGTACAATTTGAGTATAATATGACTTATATACTGAAGGTAATTTAACAAGCTATCTAACCATCTAATAAATTTATGACTGACTCTAATTACCTCTTACATCTACTCTATTTTGATCCACATAATTACGCAGACAATTAAATTAAATAAATATAATTTTAAATTATATGTGTGATAAAAATAACTTAGGTAATAAAACAAATCATTTATATATTGTACATGAATTATTGATAAATTTATGATACTATTTAACTTATATTTTTAAATACTTTCTAGTACACAATATTATTGATTTTATTAGTGTTCATTGAATAATCATGGCCTCATGGCTTTATAAAAATATTGAATCATTTTTTATTGGTAACTTGAGAAATTGCAACAAACAATTAATCATGACTAAAAATAAGCCTTTGAAAAAAAAAAGGCCAACATTGTCTTTGATGCAAAACCCATGTGATGCATGAGAAATTTAATCATGTAATGTTTTTAAATAAAGTAAAATAGATGATATTATTAAAATGCATCCATAATAATAAATAATCAAAATTTATTATTAAAATAGATTTTATGAGTAATAAATATTTATAACAAATTAATTTAAAAAAATCCACCATTTCACCTCATTACTACTCTATCTTCTTCTAAAGAAATGATTAAGAAGTCATACTAAATAAAATTGATCAATAAGCATGATCCATTATAGTGAACGTTCTTAAATGATTTTCATGAATAAAACTATTTAAAAATTTGTATTAAATAAAATGGAAACAGTTCAAAGTGAAGATATTTATAAATCAATTTATATTGTTTTCATAGATCGATGTAAATCCAAGTTAAAATTGAACTCATTGATGATTTTATATTCAAAAAATTAATTGGAAATGTTTATAAATAAAAAAGTTACGGAAAAGGTAAAATAGAAGAATAACTGAAGAAGAGATGATTGCTCATCGAAAATAGAATAGCTAATATAGCTAGAGAGTGAATAGAAGAGTAATTAATATATTTGTTTGTCGCAAATAGAAGATGAATTATTGTATTGCTCCTCATAAAAAGAATAGTAATCAATGTAATTGTTCATCCTTTTTATCACTAATCACATATTACCCTCTATTAAGTAATTATAACTCATTGTTTATCTAATTTCACATTCTTTCAAAAGGATAAATATAAAATAATTAATGATTCACTAAAATATTAAAACAATTTATACTTTAAAAAATGAATTATATTATAAAATGGATGGAGTTTTTGTCAAATTCAAGCTAGCGCAACTTTCACTACAGCATTTTTTTACAAGGCAACACTTTTTAAAGGCAACGCTTTGAAACCATTGCATTTGGATAGTATAGGTAACATTTTCTTGGATATAGAGCTTTGGCAATGGGTTTTAAGGGAACGCCTAAAAAATGTTGTCTTAAAACAAAAAGACAACATGTTACAACCGTTATTGTATCTTTTACAAAGGGCAACGTTTTTTCAATCAATTTGCAATGTTTTGAAACCGTTGTGTTTTAATTTCAAATAGGCACAATTCAATCGCTGGTTAAACTAATTGTCACCACTCTAAATGTGATTTCCCACTAAAATTTCATTTCCCTCTAAAATTTTATTTGCCACTAGAAATTTATCATCGTTGTCAAAAATAAATTTACTATCTTTGTCAAAAACAAATGAAACTTCTTTCCTCCCTAGCTTTCAGCCACCTTCCTCCCTAGCTTTCAGCCGCAACTGAACCCTTTACCAGCTACACATCCTTGGCCTTGGATCTAAACGCCTGACTCCCGCCCCAGCCACACATCCTTGGCCTTCGATCTGCGCATCACTCCCACCCCAGCCACACCTCTTCCCGATCGCTGTTCCGCCTCGGCCACCGTCGAGTAAGACAGCGTGAAAGTCCGCCTCGGCCACCATCACGTGAGACAGCGTGAAGTCCGCCTCGGCCACCTTCGCATGAAACTCCTTTCAACCCCTCACTGTCACAGCCTCGGTCGCGTCAGCAACTGTGAAAGTCCGCCTCGACCGCCGCACTCCGCGCCTCAGCCACGGTCCGTGAAAGTCCGTAACACTCTGCTCCCTCGGGTCTGTTCCGAAGGTTCCTCCGCTGCCGCCGCTAGCGCTCTCTGGTTCCTCTGCTCTGCTCCACTGATTCTCTCTGGTTCTCTCCTCATCTTCCTCCAGTCGACTCAACCCTTCAAGTAGAGGTAGTTACTTATCTGATTCTGAACAAAAAATTAATCTGGGTGTTGGCGTAAATGTACGATTTGGGACTAGTGACTAATCTGATTCTGATTGTGTTGTTGGGGTTAATCCTGAAGAAAAATGTCATACCAACTAGTGATTAATATGATTCTGATTGTGATTAATCTAATTCTGACTGTGTTGTTGGGGTTAATCCTTCGATCAAGTTTGTCTATTAACGTGTATGACATGACTCGTTAAATAGTTGGCATGAGATCGTTATCTTTCACTTGTTAAATATTTGTCACTTCCATTACTAAATGATGTCATTTGTCATTTTAAGTTTTAACATACGGTCGTACGGTCTTCTTCCTCGTAATATAGCATTGCTTGTAAATGATGTCATATGTCATTTGTCATTTTAAGTTTTAACATACTTTTAACATACTTTGAACCTCAACTTGACTCTGTTAACTTCTAGGAAACTGCATATTTCTTGTTTTGTTTTGTTTTGTTTTCGTGTGAGAGTAGTATTATAATGGAGTATGTATTGTCAAATATTTGGGTTATGATTTATACGTTGTCTTGAAATTTTTGTCTTGTAATATAGCATTGCTTCTTAATTGGGTTATGATTTATGATGGAGTTTGTAAGTTAGCATTGCTTGTTAATTGGGGATCAATTGACTGTATTGCATTGGGTAAGTTTTGATTTCATTATGGAAAGGGAAATACTAAAGCACCAATCTTTTGTGAGCATGTGTTCTTTGCTTTTGAGTTTTTAGTTTTGAGATGAGATTCAATTAAGCTCTCTCTCCTCACCTACGCTGTGAGTTTGGTCACATCCCTACACAAGAATGGTTTACACCTCTAAATGAGACGTGTGTTGTTAGCAATATGTGTGTTGCTGAGTTTAAATTTGTAGTTTTGATATATTGGAAAGCAACTAATCTTTTGTGAGCATGTGTTCTTTGCTTTTGAGTTTTTAGTTTTGAGATGAGATTCAATTAAGCTCTCTCTCCTCACCTACGCTGTGAGTTTGGTCACATCCCTACACAAGAATGGTTTACACCTCTAAATGAGACGTGTGTTGTTATCAATATGTGTGTTGCTGAGTTTAAATTTGTAGTTTTGATATATTGGAAAGCAACTAATCTTATGTTGCTTCATATAAAGTTACATTAACATTGTCCTTATTCTCTATTCAAAGGGATTGATCAAGAACTTGAGAATCTTTGGCGAATACTAAGTGGAGTTGCGGATCACAAATAGCACCATGACTTTGTAAGAAATTTCTATAATTTTCCTTTTTATGTGCTTCCATTATATGTGTTATATCTTTGTAAATTAAATGTTGAAGATAATGAAGTTGCTTCTACAGTTTGAGACCATTATTGTGCCCTTTATTTTTTTGTCTTAATGAGAAGACATGCTACTAGAAGTTTAGAATCAATTAGTGATTCTATAAAATTTTTTGGGTAGCTATTGATAATATTTGTTTGGGGATTAGTTACTAATACTATCTAATATGTAGTTGAAGTGTTAATAACACTATTTGAATAAATAGGTTTTCTCAAGATATATCCAAGATTTGGATGAGTTTACCAAGGCATAGCAAAGAGTTTATTGATGGCGTTAAGAGCTTCTTGGACTTTGCTTATTCTATTGGAAATCCTCAAGGAGAAGAAATCCAGTGTTTGTGTGCAAAGTGTTGTAACATTTATTGGTATCGAAGAAACAAAGTTTATGATCATTTGATATGCTATGGATTTGTTGAAGGTTATACAAGATGGGTTAACCATTGGGAAAGTGTAATAGGCATGGATGTTGATGGTGACATTGATAATGAAACTAATTTACATGATGAGGGCTTGCTAAATGATAGATTTAGAGATGCAGTACAAGCTGAAGGAATTCATGAAGGTGGAAAGAAGTTTTATAACTTGGTTGAAGAGGCCAGTGAAGAACTATATCCTGGTTGTGAAGGATTCTCTACATTATCTTTCACTATTAGATCATACTTGTTGAAATGTCTGCATGGGTGGAGCAATGCCTCTTTCACTTCCCTCTTGGAGTTATTGAAATAGGCTATTCCTAACTTAAATATTCCTTCTTCTTTCAATAAAGCCAAGACTATGATTAAAGACTTAGGTCTTGACTATAAAAAAGATTGATGCATGTCCCAATGATTGTATGTTATACTGGAAAGAACATGAGAAAGGCACATGTTGCCATGATTGTGGAGCTTCTCATTGGATTCAACATACTGTAGTTGACAATGATGTTATGCCTTCTAAGAAAGCTCATGACATTCCTGCTAAAATCTTGAGACACTTCCCCCTAATTTCAAGGCTCCAACGACTTTTTATGTGTTCAAAGACAGCTGATACCTTGAGGTGGCATGATGGAGAGCGTTCTAAAGATGGGAAGTTAAGGCATCCTACTGATGGGAAGTCATGGAAGGACTTTGATAACTTTCATCCAGATTTTGTTGCTCACTCTCGTAACTTGAGACTTGGCTTGGCAAGTGATGGATTCAATCCATTCTGAACCATGAGCATATCTCATAGCACATGGCCTATTGTCTTGATGGCATATAATATGCCACCTTAGCTATGCATGAAACCGGAATATTATATGCTTTCTTTGCTAATTCCTGGACCTCGATCACCTGGAAATGATATTGATATTTATCTGCAACCTTTGATAGAAGATTTGAAGGAGTTATGGGAGCTTGGGGTAGAAACATATGATGCATCAAGAGATCAAACCTTTCAAATGCGAGCAGCCCTTTTATGGACAATTAGTGATTTTCTTGCATATGCAATGTTATCTGGTTGGAGTACAAAAGGAAAGTTTGCTTGCCCTTGTTGTAATTATGGGACTTGTTCAACATATCTCAAATATAGTTGAAAGATGTGTTATATGGGTCATCGTGTATTTTTGCCTGAGGGTCATCCTTGGAGAGCTAACAAAAGGTCATTTAATGGAAACTCAAAACATAGGCCTCCTCCGCAGTTTGTAAAGGGTATTGAAGTTTTCAATCAATTAAAAAATATGAATAATTCATTTGGAAGAAAGAAGAAAAAAAATCAAATGATGGCCTGTGGAAAAAAAGTTCAATTTTTTTTGACTTGCCTTATTGGCAACTCAACACATCACGACATAACCTTGATGTCATGCACATAGAAAAGAACATAGTTGATAACATAATTGGAACGCTCTTGGACATTTTTGGCAAGTCAAAAGACCATGCGAATGCTCGGTATGACTTACATGATATGGGCATTCAAAAGAACCTTCATCTAAAAGAAACAAAGGATGGAAAGAAAGCTAAGTTAGCAAAAGCATGTTTCTCCATGACAAATGCAGAGAAATCTATTTTCTGTGGTGTCTTGAAAACAGCAAAGCTACCTGATAATAGTGCCTCTAACATCTCTTGATGTGTGCAGCTTGCCGAAAGAAAAATTTCTGGTTACAAGACCCATGATACCCATTTCATGTTACATTATTTGCTAGAAATACTAATCAAAAGCATACTTCCTGATCAAGTTGCTGCCCCTTTGATTCGACTTGGATCTTTCTTTCATCAATTATGTTAAAAAGTTATCACACTGGAAGAGATAGATCATTTAGAAGCAGAGATTGTCGAAATACTATGCTAGTTGGAGAGGATATTTCCTCCTTCTTTTTTTGATATAATGATTCATTTGCCTATTCATTTAGCCAATGAGGTGAGATTAGGTGGCCCAGTTCAATTCTGATGGATGTATCCTCCAGAAAGATATATGTGCACTTTGAAGTCATATGTTCGCAACAAAAGTCGCCCAAAAGGATCTATTGTAGAGGCTTATTTAGTCAAAGAATGTTTGACCTTTTGCTCACGTTATTTACGTGAACGAGTTCAAACAAGATTTAATAGAAGACCTCAAAACAATGATGACATTAGTCTTAATGGAATGGAAACTTCAAATTGATTTCCAGATTTGTTTCCCAACAAAGGTTGTCCTTTAGAAGGGAAGAAAGGTGATCCTTTCCTTTTGGATGCCAATTTTCAAAGCCAAATCCATGGCTACATATTAAATAATTGCGATGAAATTCAAGAATTTATTAGGTACATTATTATATCAATTGTAGTATGTCTTCTTTCTTAGCATATTTGAAATTAGTGTAAATTTGTCCTTCACCAAGAGCTAACAATATTTTTCCTTTTAGAGAGTATAAAACTGAAGTTCATAATGAACTACAAGGATCTAAATGGAGCAAAGCTAAAAGCTATAGCCAAAACTTTCCCCGATGGTTTGAAACTCGTGCTATGCAAGATGATGTTCGACATTGGATGAAGGAGTTGTCTAGAGGGCCAAACACAATTGCAAAAAGATATTGTTGGTATCTCATAAATGGATATAGATTCCATACCATGTAGCATGAAGCAAGACACAAAACGCAGAATAGTGGTGTCACCTTAGTTGCTCTCACTGCAAGCTTTGCAAGCTCAAAGGATGTAAATCCAGTCCATGCAAATCTAACTTATTATGGCAGGCTAATAGATATACTTGAGTTAGATTACTATGGCAATTTTAAGGTTGTGGTGTTTAAGTGTGATTGGTATGAGGCTAAGGAAGATAGTTATGGTGACACGTGTGTATACTTTAACAAAAAATGCTTCGAGGATGAGCCTTTTGTGCTAGCATCTCAAGCACACCAATGCTTCTATGTACGAGATCCATTTGATCAAAATAAATACTATGCTAGAAAGAATGTTCCAAGGGATTTGTTTAACATAGGTGATGCAGTTGGCAATGATGTCCAAGTCATTATGAAAATGAGCCATTTGATCATTCAGTGGATCCTTCTATACCCTATGATAATGGTGAAGTTAACTTGGTGAGGAATGATTTGCCTACAGTTCTTGTTGATGTAACTAAAGAAGTGCTTCTTTCCCAAGAACACAAAATAGAGTCAGAAGAAGATTTTGATTTTGAAGATTCTGATTTTGAATCGCTGAGTGATTTATTTCCTGCATTGATTGGCACAACTTCAATGTGTCTTATTTTCTTTAAGATTCATAAAATTTTGCATGAACGATTCTTTTAGCATTGCATTGTGTTGTTCTTGTGATCATAATTGAATTTATATTTTTATGTAGGAGCTTATTTTGAACTTCTAGTGGCAGTACCTACAATGTAAAGAGGCCTCTAGATTAAGATATTGCTGGTGTATCACTTGAAAAACTCGAAAAAGAGGTACATGTGATTTACTATCCAGTGCTTCTTCTCAGTGTATGGTGTATAATTCAGTATGTGATATTGTTGGTGTATCACTTGAAAAACTCAAAAATCTAATGTTTATGTCAATATTTATTATTTTAATATTGTGTTATCATCAAATGTGTTTTTTGTTGATAGACGGAACTCAAAGATCGCCAACATGTTGGTGAGACTCCTGAGGATGCATTCCAAGCTGTGTTTGGTGAAGAGAGACCAGGTCAAGTCCAATGCTTTGGAAGAACAATTACAAAACGTTCTTTAAAAAAGAATAAAGAAATTAAAATAACATGCCTTGGAAAAGGCATCATGGGAAAGTAAACTTAAAGAAACAAATGACAAGGGGCAAGGATTATAGGATCTTATTTATGTTTTGCTGCAACAAAGCAACTCAAATTTGAATATTGAAGAAGCACTAGCTGCATTGCGAGCGAAGCAATCCTCTCCACCTAATGGGAATGTGCTTTCCTCTACATCAACTCATATTCCAAATTATGACTAGATATAGTGGAAAAAGTTTTGATAAAGAAAACACACTAAATACTTGTCTTTCTTTGCTTTTCCTTTTTCCCTTATTTTGGTTGCTCTATTCTTAGAGTCTTGATTTGTTTAAATAAGTAGTGTTTTTTGGTTGTTTCTTAGCTATGCTGATCTTTATATACTGGGTTTGGTTACTTGGTATTCTATTTGAATTGGAGCCTAGATACTAAAAGAATTATTATGGTTCATGTCAAAATGGCTGAGCATTTGCTGGTGCTGGATTACATAATCAAATTGATAGTTTTGTATATATTCCTTTTCAAACGTCAAGATCTAGGTGATAATTATGATTTGTTGTTATGTCTAAGTTGTTGCAAGTCAGTTTCCATTATTTTTGTTGTAACATGTGTAGGAACTTTACAGTTTTATGTAAATATAGTTCTTCAATAGATTAAGCTTGATAATATTTTAGTTTTTAATTGTTGGGTTTTCGCTACAGATTGAGCTTAATGCATGTGCAACTAAGGTAGGCTGAGAGGAGGACTAATACAAAGGACATAAAACGTGCAATGGATGTGATTATGATGGACTATATTATAGCGATTTTGTTTTGTGTCAAGTTCTTATATTGTGAACTACATTTAATCACTTTGTCTATTTTGGTTTGAAGTTGTGAGACTTGTTCTTTAGATCCCCATATCAACCAATATTATGGTGCTATATATGTTTAAGATGATTTAGTTTACTCAATTCTTTACTTACTTGATTTAGTTTACTCAATTGTTTAAGATGATTTTCTTTACTCAATTCGGATGGGCAGCCGGCAATTGTTTAAATTTGGGGTCTAACCATGTAATGCTATGAGTTATATACAACTTAAACCCGATTCAAAGCTTTGGGTCTCATTTAACAAACTTGTCCCCTTAAATGAATAGAGATTTTATAGCCCAACACGAACAATTTTTTTAAAAAATATCAAATTAAATCTACATCTTTTTATTTTCAAAAGAAATTCAAGAGACAAAAGTGTATCAAAAGTTGGCTTGCAAAATTGCAATGGGCTGTCACTGATTACCACCTCATCTGCTAAGCCCATGTGAAGGATATTGAAGAGGGAAACCAAAAACAAACACCACATGAACAAAAAAAACCCACCATGTTCCATGGCATAGGCTGCATAATAACATGTCATTGTAATGTTTGACCTCTTCATATTTTCTGAGTAATGTGCCATTTTGATTCATGAAATTATAAGTATACTTTACTTTAGTCCCTAAAATTTCAAAATTAATTTTTTAGTCCCTGAAATTGCATTCCATAGGTCACTTTAGTCCCTGGAACTGTTAGTTAACCGTTATATTTTGCTGATGTGACATGTTAAGTGACACGTGACATGCCACGTGTTGATGATATGTCATGTTGATCCCATGTGGTATGCTGACATGACATCATATCAAAATAGGTTCAGATTAGTCATTGAAATTTTAAATGTGTTAAAATAGTTCCTAAAATTTTTTAAATATGTAAAAAAAGTCCCGAATCCCAAATTTCTCCTCCTTTTATTTCATAAAATCTAAATCATCGATAATTTTTAAACTTACTTATTTCTCTCTAATTTTCACACCCGATTTAAATAATCCAAATTTTTAAATATCCTAAACATAATTAAGAACTTGATTATTTCAAATTTGAGACCTTTCATGTTTAGTTAACATAATTAATTTATTAGCTATTACATTACATTTCCTAGAATAAAATGGATTTTAAAATATTAAAAATAAGATTCAAGGGAAACATTATATTATCAAGCGTGGATAAAGTTTATGAAGGCCTTCTTTGGAATATTTTAATAGCAATTTGGGAAGGAATTTGGTATCAAAAGAATCTAGCATGATAATGAAAAGAAACTCTACCCTTATGTTAAATGTACAAATCATCTCAAATATGAGAGCTTTAATTGAGCTTAAGTAGAGAATTGTATCTCTTATTCCACCTCAATGTCGTAGGAAATAATCGCCTCTTGGGGATGTTGATGCCAATAGAGCAAACACAATGACACCGATTTAGAATATAGCATTTATGATTATCTCCTCCTAACATGTTCTCATATTTATAAGGGATTAAATTGCTTAACACTCATCCAACAACAATAACTTGGTGATGATACATTATCTTCTCATTGTTATTCTATGTTAAAGAGATCTTTGTTTAAGTAGGGTATAAAAATAAGAGAAAAGTAAATGGATTTGACAAATAGTAAGAATTTAAACTTTATGAAATAGAATAGGAGAAATTTGGGATTTGGGACTTTTTTGACACATTTTAGAAAATTTTAGGGGCTATTTTGACATATTTAAAATTTTAGAGACTAATATGAACATATATTGATTTGATGCCACGTCAGCATGCCACGTGGGATCAATATGACACATCATCGACACGTGACATACATGTCACATGCCACGTCAGCAAAATGTAAAGATTAACTGACAGTTGTTTAACCATGAACTATGTAATATCCCCTGCTACTTTATAGATTGACGACTGCTCTCACAAATCAACACAGGTCTTTTCAGCGTGCATTGTCCTCACTCACATACTTCCTAGGAAAACTTCCCAGGAGGTCACCCATCCCAAAATCACTCCAAGTCAAGCACGCTTAACTGTGGAGTTCTTTAGTGATGGGCTACCGAAAAGAAGATGCATCTTGTTGGTATAATTTGTACAAATCAATTCATATAAGTCCTCCTCAACTATATAGTTCCATACCTATACAGGCTTAGGATCCCTCTCATTTGAGTGTGTAATCGGTTCATTCATGTACCTCTTCGCTTTCAAAGTATGTCAGGAGTCGCTCCTTATCCGTGCCTCCTTGCACCGGCGATCACTCCCCGACTTTGCAATCCCTAGGCATTGGAATGAAATAAGGCTTCTCAATGACCTACTAACTAAGACTCGTGTTCTTTTCCTCATCCACTGCTAGCACATCACACCCATCTTCCACTTCCTTTCAAATAACCTTGCATTCTATCAAAGGATTTCTTCTCCTAGAACCATAAAGTATCGATTTTGATCTCACCCACAAAGACCCATTTCTATGCTTCGTTCTTTTGCACCCTTATTCAACTCCACTTGCTTAGGCATGTCAATATAGATCACAAACGTCGCCATCAACCTCTGAAGACGTGATGGAAAGAAAAGATAGATAGAGTGAGAAACTTTCTAAAGAATCTCAGTAAGGCATCCTGCAACACCCTAATTCCCTGTAGAAATTAAATGAGGTTTTATTAATGAGAATTTTAAGATTTTGATAGATGTAGAAATGATGAGAAGGATTCAAGGAAGCAAAAAAAAAATGTGAATAGTATTTTGTGGGCCTCGCAGGCCTGCTAGGACAGCCAAAATCCTAGAATTGGGCCCCGGAGATGCCCAAAATTGAGAAATTATATGATTATGGTTAGAAATAGGTAAAATTAAAGATTCTATACCCGAAAATATTTTTCGGGCAATGTTTGATTATCCGGGTACACTGTTTCACCCATTCGGTGAAATTTCGGTGTGTGATTTCTAACACTAAAAACTAGTTAGATCTCTACAAAACAAATGAACCTATCCCTTTAAATCAAATGAATGGCTAAGATTCAATCTTGAATTACAAGATTCAATCTTGAATTACAAGATTGAATCACAACCATTTATTTTATTTTATTGGCTTTGTAATTATTTAAACATAATATGTTTTATTCATTTCTTTAATACAAGATAAGCTTGATATTTGGCTTCTTTAAGAAGCTATTTCTCGGCCACAACAAGAAGGCAGTAGCTCCCTTTCTTCCATGGTTAAGAGCTTCAACTTGGTTTCAACTCCATATATGTTAGCTTAGAGTTACCAAAATCCAAAGTTTCCTTCACAAAAATTATTCTACACCTTAACATCTACACATATAACCAATTAGAATCTCAATCACTCACCAAATCTCAATCTTGATCCCTTGTACCTCACTGTTTGTAAAGAGTTTTGGGTGTGTTTTGAGAGCCTTGAAGTGGAGGGCATCATCTTGAAGCATACTAGGGACAAAGACATTACGTGCTTCCAATAGTAGGGTTTTATTTGGTCTTTTCTTGCCAAATTTATATTTCACATCTCTGACCTGTTCTGTTCAAAATATTCATTGTGGTGGTTAATGATATATGGTTGTTGATGTATGAATTTTAGTTAGAGTGCTGGATTTTCAGTTTGCCTGCAGAGAGCAAAGTTTCATGAATTTATATACATGTTTGTAGTGATATTTACTGCCTGGAAAAATTATATGTTGGGCCTAACATCTTGGAATATCTAGATGAAATTCCTTGAGCATTGGTTTCAAGGAATACTATCTTAAAAAAAATTAGAAACCGAAACAGCTCTCATTCTGTCTGGATTTCTGAAGCTGAAGCAGGGAAATTGTATGATTTTATTATCATATTAAGGAGAGATTTCTCTTTTAAAATTTTTATAAGGAGTTAACAAGATCTTGAAGTGTAACTGTAATTTTTATCTTGGGTTGATTCCATCATATGATAAATTTAAAAATTAGGAGAACCCTATCCTAGGCTGTGAAAAGGTGTGCTGTGACCACTAAACTTGTAAAATTTAGTGACATGGTTATAGAACTCCGATTGTTATGAAAATTTTATAGGATCTTTTAGACATATGAAGGTGTCATAAAGAATTTTTCGTGACTGTTGAATTGGTCGTTTGATATGGAAATTAATTTTGAATTCTAGAGTGATAAATCTATTGATTGCTGAAAATGGTAAGAATGTCTTGAACTAATGATAGAATGGCTTTGATGCAAGTATGTATCATGTTAATGCATGCTAATTGTTTGAAAGAAATGTTGATGAGATATGGATGAGACTCCAACATAATTGTATGCCTACCTGTGATCTAAGCAAGCCTTTGAAAAGAGAAGTACACCATGTGATTATTGTGAGGATAAAGGAAAAGAAAAGAAAAATAACATGACTTTTAGTTGTGCAATTTTTAAAATATGGGGAAAATAGAGACAAGGCTTGTGTGGTTAATGGGGGAAGGCAAAAGTAAGAGCTTCCCTAGGAATTTGATGAGTCGGTAGACGTATCGACATATAGGAATGAGCTCATGTCCTAGTAATCAAAAGTTCTTATGGAGTGACTCCACTACAGATACCACTTGATATGAGATTAAGCCTTCCCTATGTTAATGAAAAGAGATAATTGCACTAAATTAAATTCCACGAGTTGCAAGAGAATGACACTTGATTACTACCCCTTTTGCATCTGACTTTATATGATTTATGCACATTGGTATTTATGCATATAATTTAGCATGATCAATTCAATATGAATGAATTTATTGGTTATGTTATGTTCACATTTGAGGGAGTACCCTACTGAGAATTTTATAATATTCTCATCCCTACGCTGCATGTATTTTATGATGTATTTAGATTCTAAGGATGCCGTCGGTGATAATCTTCCTTGACTCGCCCCAGTGGCAGTGGCATTATGACCTAGTTTTAGACTCCTTATATGTTGTAGAATACTCTCAGATCATAGTGTACGTAATCTTTAGCCGTTCATTTAGTACTTCTGTTTTCTCTGCTCAGTTCGACCTAGGTTTTCCTTATGCTGAGGTGCCTTTTGAAATGGCACACCATGATGTATTTGTAGCTCCACCTGCACCACCTATGTCCCCTCCTGGAGATGATCCTTCATCCTCTTCCTCTGACTTTGATCCACCAGTTGATCCTGATGCCCCAGCTGGGGGCAATGCCATTGCACCAATGGCAAATGGTTTTATTTAGGAGACCATGGGACAACTTAGGGACTTTTGGTGTATGTATAGTGGCAGTTTAGGAATAGGATCCCCCATACCGTAGTTTGACCTTATTGGATGTTGATGAGATTCATTTTTTGTTTGTATAAAATTTTGCTGGATCTCAACTTTGAGCAGGTTAGACTAGCCGGTAGAGATGTTCTTTTGTGGACTGAGTCCCTGTTGTTTAGGAAATGACTAGTTTGTTTTACAGTAGTACCTATTGTAAACTTAACAGCAATGTCCATATATGTATATATTCACTTTGCGACATATACGTTTACATTATTTTATTTAAATTATTTTCGATTAGTATAGATTGTGAATGTAAGTAATACGTTTCTAATTACTGTATTGATACATGAGAAAAATATGGCAATTAAGAGGGTGTTACACGTCGTCTTATCCTAGTGTCATCATCTACATCCTCAGGAACCTCGAGTTTTATTATAAAAATAGTGAGCATGCATAAGGTTCAACTTTTAAGTTCTAAAATATCATTTACCGAGGCCCGTTCATTTTAACATGCTTCTTAAATGTTATGAATGCGTCATACCTCATCATGAAATGCATGTCAATGTGAGGGGTAACATAAAACACATACATCCTATTGATGCTCATGATACTTAGTAACCATAACATGAATTACTGTATCTTATCCTTTAGGTGACTTAAGTTGTTCTTTCTTTCTTTCTGGGGCCACCCTATTACTCTCTCTTTTGAGAGTTTCTAGGTTATGAGCTCATATTTCACTAGTTGTCACTAGCATATACTTATCCTATGATAAGTTTAATACCCGACTCTTACAGTACGGGGTAAAGGGTATTAGGATCACCTTTCATAATCTTTTATTTGGGGAGTCCAAAGGATCACTTCCTATCTGGATCACCTCTCATAACCTTTAATTCGGAGAGTCTAGAGGATCATTTCCATGTGTCTTATGTCATCTTTAGTCTTGACATCTTATGTATAGATGCATGGTAATTCATAACTTATGTCTTAACATGTCATTGCTCAAAATTATGCATCTCAACTAAATCACATAAGCATGTTCATAGTTATTGTAAATGCCTTCTAATGAATTTCTAATTCAAATAAGTATGCTCATGATCCAAGAATAGTCATGCAGGATCATAAATCCATGTCATACAATATCATAGATTCATATCACACAAGATCATAGATTCATGTTATACAAGTGGGAAAACACTTATTTGCACATTTTAGGTTCTGGTAATCGATTACATGAGCCTTATAATTGATTACACAGCTTGAGTTTTTAAAAAAGAGAGGTTGAGGGCTCTGGTAATCAATTACATGAGCCTTGTAATCGATTACCACTGTTGAAAATGCTTTCTGGGCTTCAAGAACATCTAAGTAATCGATTACATAGGATGATAATCGATTACTAGAGTCTAGAAATACGTTCTAGGTTTCTTAGAACATTGTGTAATCAATTACATTATGTTGTAATCGATTACTCAGGCCAAAAGTTCTTACTCGAGTATTGCAGACCACTCTAGTAATCGATTACATCCCCTTGGTAATTGATTACCAGTAACTTCAAAGTCCAAAATTCAAGTTTTAAACATTCCTTGTGTTACTCTTCCTTTCCAAGGCCATTTTGAGCCTTATTCCACTTTCTTTTTTAAATCAAAACACCTCTACCCAGGTGAATGCCCATAGAACCAAAATTTCTATGTAAGTTGAAAGGGGTAAGTCTTGAGTTCTAGATTATTTAGGTGATGGCGTAAACTTAAACGTGCAATGCAAGCCTCATTGTAATCTTGATATTATAAGGTGATGGCAATGGAACATAAATATGATATGCAAGGCTTGAATATAAATATGAGAATGCAAGCTCATTTCTTATCTTCAAAGTTTAGGTGAAGGCATGAAATATAAATATGCTATGCAAGAAATATAAATATTATATGCAAGTTCATTTTCTTATCTTCAAGCTTAAGGTGATAACTTGGAAGTAGATATGATATGCAAGGCTCAAATATAAATATGAAATGCATAGAGTTGAAAATATAAATATGAATGCATTCCCATTTATTATTTCTTTAAGTTCTAGGCTCAAGACTCCAATTTAGAGTAACAACTCTAAAATACCGATCAATCTTACAAAATGGACATGAGCTTTAGAGTCTCTCATTATTGTGGTTCTAAGAACCTTGTCTCCTTAGACTCATCATCAAGCTCAAAAGAAAACCATCAAAGGAAAACCTAACATATCTTTATTTAGTTCTTTAAGGTTTGAGCTTAAGACTCCTATTTAGAGTGTAAACTCTAAAACACCAATCAACCTTAAGTTGAAAGGGGTAAGTCTTGAACCCATCAAACCAAGTGATAACAAAATCATAATATTTCATTTTCTAGAAACTCTTAAAACCAAGTAATGAAACCTTGAGCTCTAGAAGTCAAACAAATGATGGCTTTTCAACCAACATCAAAGATCCTGATCACCAAGCCATGGTTTCTAACCATTAAACAACAACAAAACAAAAACAAATGGAGGAGAAGAAGAAGCTTAAAACCAAAAGGAAGGAACAAGAGAAAGAACAAGAACTCAACATAAAAATCCCTACCAAAGATATGTTTCTTGCAAAGAGAAAAGCTTGGTCTTGGAAATGAGATGAGAAAAACAAATCTTCCTTGGAGCTTCAAGGTGATTTTCAATCAAGGAGGGAAAAGGAGGAAGAATGGTTTGTCTTTGATTTTTAATCTTGGAAATGGAGAGGTTAAGTATTAAGAGGAAGATCTATAGTGGTTGTGTGGTGGTTTGAGGTTGAGGAGTGGTGGAGGGTGGTGACTCTTGAAGAATGAAGAAGAAGAAGAGAACTCCTGAGAACTAGAAAGAAAACTTGAAAACTTGAGGTTTGCAAGAAAATGAGCAAATGGCTTTTTGGAGAGCTTCCTTGTATTTATAGAAAAAATCAACATGAGGGGGTGAGAAGGGGGTGTGTTTTGTAACGACTCGTCTATTTGTATTTTCTCTGATAAAATAATTAATTGTGAGTAATTAGTAGAGATTTTAAAAATTTCGGTCGACATAGTTGGATCAAAACAACATAAGGATTTTGTTAAAAAAAAAATTAAATATTAATAAAAATTTAGAATAATAATATTTTAATTAGTAATATAGGATGAGATCTTATAAATGATAATAAGACAAAATAAAAATTAGGATGAGGTTAAAATGATAATTTTACCCGATAAAGTTTTTTTTTATGTCAATCCGGTACTGAAATGATAAGAAATGGTACACCGAAACGGTAATAACTGGTATACCGAAACATCTAAATTGGTTCAACTAATGGGCATTATCATATCTTAAATAAATTTTTACTTAGAATAATCAAATAAATATAGATATTCCTAACACTGATAGAAGGCATATTGATCTGGAAATAGAAACTTCTTTACTTTCTCTCCAAGGTAGTACGTTTATAAAAAGGAAAAAAAGCAAGGAAATTTCATTTCTTTCTTGGTTAGGCACAGAACATGTTTCTTTCTTCTTGCTTTTACTTCCTTCCATTTTTGCCTCATGAAACTCAATTAAACCTTTTAGTCTTCCAATGATACACTTAGACATACACTTAAACTAATTTCAAGAACACATCCTCTTCATCAAACTTAAATAAAAAACTTATTTTTCCTTGCACTTTGGTCCTCATAGCAGTGAACAAAGGTGTTGAAACAGAGGGTTTGGAGGTTGATTGGAAAGGAAAAACTAAAGAAAAGCTTGGAGGGAGGTAGGAAAATTATTCTAGTCTTTTGCTTCATGATGTTTGATTATTTTGTCAAGATAAGTGCTTGAATTTGTTGAGGTTTTACTTGCTGAATCTAAAACCAAATTTTAGAATTCATGATAGATGAAGTTATGATGAGATTATGTATATTGGAATCTCAAATTTTATTGCAGAATTTATAAGTGCTTGGACTATGATCAAATCTTGTATGTTGGAATTTTTGGTGTGCTGGAATTTTATGTGTTGAATCCTTACAACATTAATTCTTGTGTTATGTGATATAATAGGTGCTGGAATTTTATTAACTGAAATATTTACAGCCTTTGGTTCTTGGTTTGTATGATATAATATGTAACACCCTAAAAATTATTTAAAAATTAATTTGGGCTTTACTAGCCATAATTTCAAAAATCTGACAGCTTTAGAAATGATGAGGACAATCCAACAGATTTGTAAAAAAAAAAAATTATGAATAGTAATCTTGTGGGCCCCATGGGCCCGTCGGGACAGCCAAAACCCTAGAATTGGGACCCGGAGGTACCCAAAACTGAGAAATTATAGGTTGAGATTAGAAATAGTTAGAAATGAGGATTTTATACTTAGAATTAATTTTCGGGCAATGTCTTATTACCTGGGCACAGTGTTTCACTCGTTCGGTGAAATTTCGATGTGCAGTTTTTAACACCGTATAAGTTACTTAGTGGCTAAGTAACCTTTACCAACCACTTTATGTCAAGTGGATGGCAAGGATTAAAACTTGAAAAACAAGTTTTAATCATGACAAATTGATTTATTATATTTTACTCGGGAGCCAATAACTCATCCGTTCGGTGAAATTTCGGTGTGCGGTTTTAACACCGAAAAGGCTACTTGCTCCCCAAGTTAAAGTGATCCAATTATCTTGAGTCAAGTAGAAGACCAAGATCCATTCTTTGCCTAAGAAAACAATCTTGGCCATCCATTTTTCTTTCTTTGTTCAAAGATTACTTAATTACACATTATAATATTCATTCTTTATATATAAGATCAACACCAAACCAAGCTTCTCCAAGAAGCCAAATTTTCTTCTTTTTAAAACCCAATTTTGGCCAGCCTAAGGGGAGAATACAGAAGCCACCATTTTCATCTTCTTAAGAGCTCAAAACTTGATTTAAGTTCCCAAACTCCTAGCCTAGACTTGTTAAAACCCTAAACTCCCTTCACAAAACTTCTTTTGCTCCTCAATACCTACAAATCTAACCGATTAAAATTTGAATCCATCATTTTTTCCAGCTTTGAGAGCTCACCATCTGCTGTTTAGGGAAGGGTTTGATGTTCAATTGGTGGCCTTAAAGTGAGCAAGATCACTCTTCGGACATGCTTGAAGCCAAGATCCTTAAATTCACCCAAGTAGGGTTTTTGAACCTCTTCTTCTTCAAATGCATTTTTCTGTGTTAATGACTGATTTAAATTGATATTTTTAGTTTTGTTGGTTGATGATATATGGATATTGATGTTTTAATTTTGGTGGAGTGTTTGGATGATTCTAGAAATCATTTTTGTCAAAAGGAATATTAGACTATGCTGCTGGATTTTCAGATTTCTTCTGGACAGGTTATGGTTCATGAATTTTCTGATGTATTTGTAGTAATTTTAATGAGCTATAAAAATTATATGTTGAAGCTAACATCCTAAGGTAGTTCCACGAATTTTCTTGAGTCTTGATTTGAACTTGTGCTGCTTGAGAAAAATCATGTTACTTGAACATTGTTGCTGGAAAATCCTGATTTGAAGCAAGCAGGGAAATTGGTCGAATTTCATGACCTATTTAGAGATCTTGGATTCAGTTGAAAATTTTACAGGATGCATCTAACATGTTAGGTGTCTTCAATAAAAATTTTGAGTTATTCTGGGCACTTTTTCTATGTTAAAAAAATCATGAATCGAGACTTTGTATGTGCTGCCTGATTTTCTGGTCTTGAAGCTGTGATTTTGTCTAATTTTGTTGCCATAGCAAATGATTGAATTATCACTTGAAATTTTTACAAGATATTTCAAACATCTTGAGGTTCAACCCTGATTTATAGTTTGAATTGATTTAATCATTTGCTAAGGTTAAAAATTATGAGATTCTGGTTCGGAGCTAAGGTTGAGTGGTTTCTGACCACAAAGTTTGTCTAATTTTGTTAAGCAAGTTAGACAAGGATTTTTCTTTTGAAATTTTTACAAGGCCTTGTGGACACATTGAGGTGTCTTGAATAGTTATTATAGCCCTTGCCATGGATGTTTGATAGATAGAATAAATTGTACTCCTTAGGCATGAATTCTACCAACCTGCTGTATTTGTGTTGAAATAAACTCAAGTATTGATTTGATGATATAATGACTCTTGATTTAAGTATGATGAGTATGAATGCATGCTAGACAATTTAAAGATTGATTTATAAGGCAAAAATGAGAATTACTTGTGATTGAAAGCCTACATATGGCTTATGCATACATTTGAGAAAAGAAAGTACATGATGCAATTATATGAGAAAAGAGAATATATAAATTTCACTATGCATATTCTGACATATAGAGAAAACAAAAACAAGACTTATGTGGTATGAGGGGAAGGCAAAAAGAGGAACTTCCCTAGAGATAAAAGGGAAGGCAAAAAGATGAACTTCCCTAGAGATAAATGAGTCGGTAGACATATCGGCTAGGAATAGATTTGTGTGAGAATTGGAGAAAGTAAATCCAATGATCATGTATAGGAATGAGCTCAGTCCTGATAAGCAGTCTATTTCCCTTGTGTGGTGTGAACCACTATAAATACCATGTGGTATAAACTATTCATCATGGAGTTATCCATAGTAAATACCCATCGGGTATACACTAAGTCTTTCCTATGTCGATGAAAAAAGAAAAATGCACTGAGTTGAGTTCTATGGCCACAAGTAAAACCAGGTCACTTTGAGATAAGTTCATTATATTTAGCATATGCATACTCATATCATATTTAATTTCTTGATTAGGATTATTAACTATATGTTTGAGCTTTATGATATGTGTGCATTAAGTGATTGATCGTTAAAAACAACCCACTTCGGAAGTATGATTTGAAACTTTAAAAATGAATCATTATTATGTAATGTTTGATCACCTTTACTTAATAAACCGAAGTGGCTGAGGCAATGACCATGACAGTATGAGTGAGATTTTGGGGAGTTGCCCTACTGAGAATTGTATAATTCTCACCCCCTATGTGTTTGTGGTCCTGTGTTGTCTCCAGGATGATCCAGAGAATGATGCGGCTGCTACGTGAAAGAAAGTCAGGATTGCAGTAGTTTAGGAGTTAATGTTTTTCTTACATGGTATATAGCTACAAGTAATTGTGTAAATAAATGTAATAGAGATTGCATATGTGTTAAAGCTCATAGTAGAGCTTCTTTATGTAATTGACTTTATAGTACATAAATGTTGTGTTTCTTTGTTATATATTTTAACCAAATTACGCTAGTTATTACACGATCTTATCGCATTTGCTATAGTTATTTAAGAAAGGTCCAATAATTTATAAGTAACAACTCTCAAGTCTAATGTCATGACTTAAGGATGACGTTGTACTTGGGAGGATGTTACATAATAGGTGCTCTAAGTGGGTATGTGCTGGAATTTTATTGTGCAGAAATTTTATAGCATTAATTCTTAAGTTCTATGATCTTGCTATACATATTAATCAAAGCTTGAAAAGTGGCAGCAAAACTTGACTTGTAGCTTTGAAAATTTAGGAGAAATTATTGTCCAAGGAATGATGATTCATAGTAGAAATAGCTTAAAATCCATTGCATGGAACTTGGTTCAATTGTTGGAAAATTGATAAGAACTATTGTTAACTAAGAGATGTAACAGAAATTCAGATGGTATAAAATCTATTAAAAACCTGGTAGACTTTGCAGAAAAACACCGCAACAGTATACCAAATGTTACGGGAAATATCTCAAAGGAGTTAAAGAGAAACATTATACATATTCAAGAGATTTTAAGAGAATTTTTGTACAAATGATAAAAGCACACACAAAGAAAGAAAACTTAAGAAAATAAATCTTGTGCAAATGTAATTTGCTTAGTGGTAAGCTCATGAATTCACGGGTAGTAGTAGACGTGCTACGCCCTTAGAACTATATTAGGTTGTAATCGCGACGGCGTTACATCGTTATGAGGAAAGGGATGTACTAAGAATAGCGAGGCTATTCTAGATGAAATATAGTAGATGTACTCCATCTAGTGAACTACATCAGGTTGTAACGTGATGGTGTTACATCGTTGACAGTACGATCCAAAGAGAAGTATATCAGAAGAGTCCTATGAGTTCTACCATTAAGTTTAAAATTTTCTAATAAAATTAAGTCATAAGAAATAACGATTCTAACTAATGAAACTATTATATAAATAACTAAAGTACTTTGCTTATCTTGTATTAAGTTCAATATCATTGAGTAGTAGACTGGTATATTTTTCTACTGGGAATCATTGATTTTCGTCCCTACTGTATGATATATTTTATATAGATGGCCTCGATTGTATTCTTCCTTGAGATGCCTGAGCAGCAGTGGCATTATGACCCAGAGTTAGGGTCACTATATCTGGTTGCTGAGCCTCGTATCCACCTTATTTATAGACATAGCATGACCTAGATTCCCTCATATTATATGACTATTATAGGCTCTTACGTTTGACCTTTTGAAGAGCCGCTGGCTGAAGGAGTTAGTTTTATCTGTGTGTAGTTGCTTATATTTTTGTTAAGCGCTAACACGGATTAGGTGGTCACTGCGAGGACCAGGGTAGGGTTGTTTATAATATATATGTAATTAGGTATGATTGTATATAGTATAACTGTGTGACTTAACTTACTACGGATGTGATATAAGATGTAAGTTATCATGTGGCCGACTTCTTTGTATGTGCATTACATTTCCGCTATTTCTATAAGTTGACTATTACGTGGTAAGGATTGTGATTTGCGACAAATTAGTATAGTTTTTAATGCAAGGCTCATATTTATTACAACTTATACATATATAATTCATATAGTTAAGAAATTGCAAATATATAAGTTATGAGTAACAACTGCTTACTGTAATGTTATGACTTGATAGCCGGCCATGGGAGGGAAGAGAAAGAGAAAAATATCTCTTTTCTTGGTATGGTGTAGGCATGGTTCAAAGTATAGCTAGGTATGACTCAATGTATGGTTCTTTGGAATGTATTTTTAATTGAAATTCAACATGTGATTGAATGAAAATGGAGAGAAGTGGCTGGCCATTTCAAGCGGAAAATGGGGGAGGATTCTTTCATTTTAATGTGGATTAGAAGTGTGTTTAGGAGTAGATTTGGTTAGGCCTTTGATTAGGGGGTTGTAGTTAGGCGTTTAGGTGAGAAAGTAGGTAATTAAAGTGGCTCAAGACAAGATTAAAGAGTGTTCTTGCATAATCAGTGCAAATCCACCTTTATTAGCAAGTAATCTCATCACATGACCATTCCCATGATTTAAGGGATTGAATAGATGAAATACTATTTCAAATTGACATGATACTAATTCTTGAATTAAGAAAAAGGGTTTTGAGTTTCTCTAAGCAATCTTAGGCCCTAATTAACCTTAATTAATTATTTTAACTCTAGATTAATTATTAAAATAAATTAATCTTCGATTGGAGCCTAATATTGTTTAGGTTTTGTTAATTTTGTAGTTAAATTCGTTATGCCCTCAATCAGGGACAAAATGGTAATTTTTCACAAAAACTTTCCGGGACCACCGGGGATCAACTAGACATTAAGCAACCCTTAAAAATAACATTTCAGACTCTCGGGGAAAGTTCGAGTCAAGTCGAGAATCAATCCTGTGTCAATTAGACGCAGGAGCGTTTTGGTAATTTCGCGCGCAGGAACTCAAAAATAGATTCTTCTACTCTATTAACATATATAACACACATAACCCCCGTTCAACATTAAAATAGTCCTTTGAGGATGGCCGGGACCGGCTATCCTTATTTTCCCAATAAAAATGGCCTCAGGGGCATTTTGGTCATTTGTACACAGGAAAAAATTGGGCGTTACACAAACCTTTCCCGGAATCATTGCAATATACCTCGAAAGGTGCATTGGGGTTAGGTAACACTAAAATTGGGTTAAGGTTAACTTCTGTTTCAACTCTTGAAAACTCTTTTCAGACTCTATAGTCCAACTAAAAGAGGCGTTCTTCTTAGTAAGCTTAGTCAAAGGTAAAGAAATCTGAGAAAATCCTTTAATAAACCTACAGTAATAACTTACCAAATCCAAAAAGCTCTTTATTTTCATTACCATGGTAGGTCTCTCCCAGTTCATCACAACCTTTATCTTACTAGGGTCAATAGCAATACCTCCTTTTGATACTACATGCCTTAAAAATTTTACCTCCTCCAGCCAAAATTCACACATGATTAATACATCTTAGAATATATTAAAAAGCCACCAAGCTTCCCTTTGAAGCTCACCATTCTTGGCCATATACCAGAAAGCCAAGCTTCCATGGTGTTTTTTTCACAAAACCTAACTTTAAATGCCTAAAACCTTAGTTTTAAATCACCAAAACCCCAAATCTCCTTCACAAAACTTGTTCCACTTCTCAATATCTACCAAACTAACTAATTAGAATTTGAATCTATCAACCTTTTCTACTTTGAGACCTCACCATCTGCTGTTTAGGAAAAGGTTTAATGTTGATTTGGTGGCCTTGAAGTGAGCAAGATTAGTCTTGGAACATCCTTGAAGCCAATATCCTTAAAGCCATCAAAGTAAGGCATTTTAAACCTCTTTTACTTCAACTCTATTTTTATGACTTCCTTGCTGATTTCACTAAATATTTTTAGTTGAATTGGTTGATAATATACTAATAGTGATGGGTTAACTTTGGTGGAGTGGTTTGATGTTGTTAGAAATCATTTTTGTAAAAAGGGATTTTCAACCATGCTGCTGGATTTTAGGATTTCAACAGGGTAAGATTTGTTCATGAATTTTCTGGTGCAATTGTGCTCATTTTCATGGGCTATAAAAATTATATGTTAAAGATAACATCCTAAGGCAACTCTGGGAATTTTCGTGGAGCATGTGAGTGACTTTAAGGAATAGTTTGAGGCATGATTAGAATCATATTGTGAGTGAATGTGTATATGTGCCTCATGCATGCATTTGGAAAAGTAAACTGAATGATGTACAAATGTGGCAAAAGAGAATATATGAACTTTAATCGTGCATGTTCTGACATATGGAGAAAATAGAAACAAGACTTCGATTGAATAAAGGGAAAGGCAAAAAGAGGAACTTCCCCCGAGATATTATGAGTCAGTAGACGTATTGGCTAGGAATAGAACTGTGTATGATTCAAAAATGGAAAAAAAATGAAGCCTGATGATCACGTATAGGAATGAGCTTAGTCTTGATAAGCAGTCTATTTCCCTTATGTGATGTGATCCACTACAAATACCATTTGGTATAAACTATCTATTGTGGAATTGTCCACAGTAGATACCCGTTGGGTATAAACTAAGTCTTTCCTATGTCAATGAAGAAAAAAGTTGTACTGAATTGAGTTTTACAGCATGATATGAGCTAAGTCTTTCTTATGCCAATGAAAAGAGAAAAATGCACTAGATTAAGTTCCTTGGCCATGGAAAGGAACGCATAATTTATTATTATTTCTGCATATAAGTTTACTCGATAATGCTTGTGAGAATGAAATTTCTACTTATGTTTTGGTTGTTATTTTTGAATGTCTACTTAGGATGATTTACTAGATGTTTGAACATTATAATATATATGCATTAAGTGATTGATCATTAAAACTACCCACTTTGGAAGTATGATTTGGAACTCTAAAAATGAACCATTGTTATAAAGTGCGTGATCACTCTTTTTCTAATAAACTGAAGTGGCTAGGATGATGACGATGAAAGAGATTATTTTAGTATATGTTTTAGGGATGCCCTACTGAGAATTTTAGAATTCTCACCTTTATATGTTTGTGTTCTCGTGTTGTCTCCAGGTTGATCCAGAGAACAAGGAGGCTGCTTTATGAAAAGGAATCAGATTTGTAGTAGTTTAAGGCTAAAGCTTGTATGACTGTACTTAGTCATATGTTTATATCTGTATAGGTAATAGAGATTGTATATATGTTAAAGCTCATAGTAGAGCTTCCTTATGTAATTGACTTTATAGTAAATAAATGGTTTGTATCTTTGTTATATGTTTTAATCGAATTACGCTAGTTATTACATGAACCCATCGAATCTGCTATAGCTATTTAAGAAAGGTCTGCTAATTTATAAGTAACAACTCTCGAGTCCGAACTCATGACTTAAGGATGACGTTGTACTGGGGAGGATGTTACAGTTGTGGTGGTGTAGTGTTTAGGTAATTCTGGCGATGCGTGGTCGGGTAATAGGTGTAGGTTGGGTGAGATGGTTGGTATGGTCAAATATATATGTTATTGACTTGAGGCTAGGGCATGAGGTAATGTTTGTGGTTGAAGTGGTTTGGTAAAATGGGATAGGAATTTGGTATGATGGTATCTGGAATTTTAGGTGCATTGGTACATGTCTTTGGATAAAGGATTGTTGACCTTGCACATAATTCATATCTGCCTCCTTCTTCTTAGGCCAAAAACCTTTTCTTGTATCCTCATTACTCATGGGAAGTTTGCCAGCCTTAGCCAAGCTCTCAATTCTCTCTCCAGCCATTATCAACTCAGAGAAATCCTTGTAAGCTGCTCCTGCCATTGCCCCAATATATAGAGATCCCAAAGTTCCCAAAAAGTATGAACACATTTCAGATGGGATAAGCAGTGGTTGGACTTGGGCAATCAAGGCTCTCCACTTTTAAGTGTATTGTTTAAACAGTTCATCATTCTTTTTCTACATTGAGCTTAGTTACTCTCGAGTAGGCGCCACTTCAAGATTGAATTTGTATTGGCTCAAGAACAGGTCAGCTAATTCTCTCCAGGTAATGATTTTCTAATGGTCCAGTTGGATGTACCATTCCAAAGCAGGTCCAGTCAAGCTTTCATGAAAAAAGCTAATAAGAAACCTCTCATCCTTAGACCATATTGCCATTTTAGTATAATAATTCTTCAAGTAGAACAAAGGGTCCCATCGTACTTCGAGAAATCAGGGACCTTGAAGTCTTTGGGAACCATGAGGTCTATAGGAGGGCACAGTTGCTCAATTTCCACATAGCCATGAGAGCTAGGCCCCTGGATAGCCTTAATTTGCTCCTGAATTTTTCTCATCCATTCCTCTTTTAACTTATCTTTCTCCGCCTCACACGGCTATCTTTTGAGAAAAGTGGATGCTTTTGTGTGATGACACGTGGCTATTCCCAAGTATGAATAGCATGTCTATGTCCCTCAACATGTTTATTTTGTATGGAATGATAACCTTCTCCAGTGGGAATTACAATTGGCATAGTTGGTGGTGGTTGTTCTAACACTCCTCCTATGTCATTCATCTCCTAGGTGATATTCAAAGGTGCAGTTGATATTATGGGCACGGTTATTGTCATGATACTTGGTTATACACTTGCTGGCATATCTCTGCTTTGATAGGCTTCCAATTGGTCAAGTGACTCTCATCATTTCTTCCATTCTTGCTTGAGTGTTAGTCATTATATTCAACTACCCTTTCATCTCGTCCACCTCCATGCTTAGGTTCCTTCTTGTTTCAACAGTGGTTGCAACTGAGTGTGTCTTTCCTGTTTCAGAATTTTCTCCTCTAGCTATCTTGGTCTGAGCTCTTGTATTGTAAGTACAAGTTGGATAGATGTCTGTTTTCCTCGGGTGCCCATTGGTTTCAGATCCTGTATTTTTTCAGTGACAAATAGCAAGAAAAGATGAGTAAATGGAAAATAAATTTTTTTAAGGAAACCTTTGATGGGGAGGAATAACATCTATATTTGACAGTAATGAACTTGATCTATTTCCCATTCAAAGGACATATTGCCCATAAGAAGGGTATATAGTGACCAAAAGTATAGGGGAATATTATTCCATAATATACTTTGTTAAAAACACACTAGCAATGCAAAACTTGATATTCTTTCTTACATTCCACATAGAAGGAAGAATTTCCTATAAGGCAGAAATGTAATTGACAATATATCCAAGGGAGACTTTGCTCCATGATGAATATAGTCTTGCACAACATTCCAAGAGAAATAGAGAAGAATCAAAAGATGAATTTGTTTCATTTATTCAAAAAAGTACGATTGCATCATAGTTGAGTCAAGAATGGTCATTCTCTTTCTTTTAAGACCTCTAGCAAAGCTTCTACTCATATCCATGAAGTCATTCATTTCAGTAGGCAAATGAAGTTTGAGATTTTTTGAACTTCTTTCTCTGCTCTTTCAAAATGGTATATGAACTTTGAAATATGATTGTCCAAGTTCTCAATTAAGCTTGTATATTTTTTCTTCCATGCTTCAACCTTCATTGCCCAGTCACCAGCTTGTTTCTTCCAGAATTTGCCAGCATCTTCTGTATGGGAAAGTTGGTTTTGGCATTGCATCAGACAGGCCCATTCTTGGTCACATTCTTCTTTAACCTGTGCTAAGAACGCATTTAACTTCTCTATTTTCAGATCTAACTTTTCTTTTTACTCTTGCATTTCAACTTCCAACTCTTTATTCATTTGCTCTTGTTGGCTGACCTTCATTTTTAGTTCTTCGTTTGCTTTGTTCAGTTGGCTAATATGTTTTACAAATCTATTGTTCTCATTAGCTAACATATGGACCTCTTTTTCAAAGTTCTGGATCGTCTGTATTTCCTTTTCTTGATTAGGGATATCACCAAGCTCATCCTTCAATTGCTCAATCACCCTTTCTTTCTTCTCATATTGACTTTGTGTGATAACAATCATCAGTTATGCTGCCTGTTTTTGTTGTTCTAGGAGCTTCATCTGGGCTTTCATGACCTCAATTTGTTCAGCCAAATGAAGATCATTCCCCTTTTCATGAGGAGAGTTAGGAACACTTTGGGCTATATTTCTTACTTTACTCCATATGATGTACTCATGGGTACTAATCACAAGTGGTTTTCCTAACTCATCTCTTCCTGCCATGTGAACATCTCTCTATGCATCTTTAACTTCTCATGATAACCTCTTAATATGATTTCCTTCCTTGTACTAGAAGTAGAGTCCTCCAAGTTGCTCTTCCCGCTGTTTCTTTTGTGTCCAACAAAGCTGTCTGAGTTCTATTGTCAGCGTATATGATATGTAACCCCTTGGACCCATCAATGGTACATTATGAAATTTTCCACAATTGAGAATGATATCACCTCTTTCATGTTCATACCATGGACAAACCCACTTGAATGATTGTTCCTTCATGCTATTGAATTCAGCTTTCCATTCATTGCCTTCCTTCGGCCTGATTGGGATATAGTGAAAGCTTCTTAGTGGTTCTAAGACATTTCTAATGTGGTTCCCTGCATACATATGTGTGATGATCCATGCGTATAAGAAATGCAAGCAACATAGAAGTTTCTCTTTTTGTCTCTGTTGGCAGAAATTTAGAGTCAAGAATGTTTCAGCCAACACAGCAAGAACTGGATTCCTTTGTTTAATTTTTACAGCAAAGAAAATGTGCATAGCAACTTGGTTAACTATGTCTAGAGCAGAAGGGAACAATACCACCCTATAAATAGCAAAGGCCAGTACTTTTGCAAAAGTAGTCCTATCTTTTCGATGCCCCAAGTCCTTCAAATGTTCTTCCATGAATGCTTTATTATCCCTTTTGATTTTGCATGCCCTGTTAACCTTACCCGAGCCACCTGTACCCCTAATAATTCTCCAAATTACTCCATTATCCCTGCCTCTGAAGTATGTTGTTCCAGATGAAAATAAATAAAGGTGTTTTTTCTCACTGGTAATTTTAACATGTAGGCATACTCTTTAATGGTAGAAGTGATGTCAATGTTGGGCAGTTCAAAACATCTCAAGGTCAGGTTCCAATACTGAGCTAGAACATTGAGGACAGAAGCCTCTACTGATATAAGTAATAGATCCAAAATGGACCCATACTTATTTAAGAAGGCTCTCCTATATTCGTTAGATAGCAATTGACTCAATCAGTGTAACTTTTCTAGGGAACTGGTATTTGCCATCACATTGAAATACTTCTTCAAATTAGATACATTGCTAGTGTGTTGTGCTTTTTCCATCATTTATTGTTTAATACGATGTTATTCCTTTACCACCAACAGATCCTTCAAAGAGAAGAAAAATGAATGAGATTCATGTCACAAAAATAAATATGTATGCTACATGAAAAGAATGCATGTGATATGGCTAAGTGCATGAACTATAATATGGATTTCTTTTTATGCTTAAAAATAAACATGTTAAATGAGAAGAGTATAGATGCCATGCATGATTAAAGTATGAATCACTTTATGTAGAGAAGAACAAAAACTAATTATGCATGTTGTGATGTTTATGATAAATGTTGCATAATATCAAGAATGCATGATGTATAATAAAAGATGAAAAATAAATACGCTCCCTTATGTCTTAACAGGGTGGAGTCTAATGTTTAATGGTTCTATGGTTGACCCTATTTGAGGTGGCCAACGAAGATCGTTTTAGCAGTGCTCGGCTTTTGGATGGATCTAGACCCCTAAAAGATCATGGTCTCCAGGTTGCCTTTATCAATAAGATAAAGACCTAGTTCTATGAGTCAAACCACAAGGATGTAAAAGTCACAATTTGGTAACTCATAGTTCCAGTAACAACCTGAGCGGATGAATCAACGACTATCAGGGAAGCATAAGCCTCACAATACATCAAAACCCCTTCTTGCCCTATGGTTTTCCAAGACTCGGGTATAGAGCCCAAATAGTGTGTGAGGACAATGATAGTAAAAGTGTGTGTGGAGAACATACAAACCTTTCGAGCCCTATGTACTATACATTCCTGCAAAACAAAATACAAACAACAAATATATACAAGGTAATAATGGTCGTTTACCCTAAGGTTTTGGCAAAATAAAGCAGAAGCTATCAATAAATATAAAAAAAAATACCGAATTCTAAAAGGAAAAAGGAAAGCACTACACAAAATAAAATAAGAAAAGGAAAGACAAAAATCAAAGGCTATATTTAATTTGCACAAATAACTATAATAGGCCTGACTCTCTTTTTTTTATCCCCAATGAAGTCGCCATCTGTCACAACTGGGATTGTGACGGGACGGTAAAAAAAGAATTGTTTGAAAATATGGAGTCGCCACCAAGTTTATTAAAATCAGGAAAACGTGGAAAACCCCATTTATTTTAGGAAATGACCTTTGAAACCAGATTTGAGTTCAGGAGTCGGTTATGTATAGGGAAGGGTAAGTATTTGATCCCACGCACCCCTAATACACCCGTCTTTAGACGATACCTTAGTAAATTATGCAAATTAATTAATAACCCCTTTAAAAATTAGATTAATTACAAGTAAAAGAAAATAATAAATAAAAATGCACTAAAAGAAATATTTAGAAGTAAAGCAAATTATGAAAATTTAATTTTGGCTTGACAGGGGTTGGAATCACCTGCTCCTACGTATCCCCTAGAGCAATAGGGAACTGAAAATCATGTAGTTCTGTAGAAAATGATTCTGAGTTGACAATTTTAATTTTAAAAAAGAAGAAAATAAAATAATATAAAAAACTGTTAATTGATTTTAATTTTAACAAATAAAATAAATTTGTCAAGCCATGAAAATCCACTTACACGAAATTCAAGTTAGCACTAGGTCACTCAATGAACCCTTAACATTTGCTACTCAGTTATCATTACTTATCATTGTGTAGATTAAAAAGAATTTTGAAAAGATTTTTTTATTTTTGTTTATTTGAAAGAAAACACATTTTCTAAAAAAAAGAAGCTAATTTCAATTATGAATTGACAAAATTAATTCAAAGACAAAATTATTTATTTAAGTAAGAACATGAAAAAAAATGATTAATAACTAAAAGTAAATCAAGGGTCCTAACTACCATTTTTATTTTTTTGTATTTTAAGGTTTTTAACACAAAACTTCACCAAAATATCAAATAAATGGCTAAATGAATCTCTAATCCAATTAATTAATTCTAATCAAAAGAAAAAAAAACTTTTTAAAACTCAAACTAAACTAATTCTAAAACAAGAAAATCTAAAAAATTTAAAATTAAATAAACACTAAAAAACTCAAATTTAAACAAATAATTCAAAAACTTATTCTAACACTAACTCAAGCTAAAAATAAATCTAGAACTCTTTATTTATATTTCATTTTATTAATTTAAATTTTACTTAATCTAGTTCTAATTTAATTCTTCCCCTAAAATTATTCTACCCACTCCCCAAACACATTCACACACTCACACACTCGCATACGTGCACCCACTCAAAACACACCCACACACGCTCACACACTCCATTGATAACACACACTCAAACATTTACTAAGAAAGAAAAAGAAACAAAAGGGAAGAGAATCTGGGAGAAGGAAAGAGAGAAGCATAGAGAGGGAGAGAGAGAGGATCCGAGGGAGTAAGGGAGAAAAAGGGATCTACAAAGAGAAGGAGTGCCGGCCGCAAGGAGGAGTTCTGCCCCGCAAGGGGGAATCGGCCAACAGTGGAAAGCGATGTTAGACGGCCGATTCGAAAGGGTTGTGATGGTCGATGGCGGTGGCTTCAGGGGCTAGTTCGCAATAGCTCCCGATCCGGCGTGCGGAAGAGCGGGGTCGAGCGCAAAGAGGAGGCGGTGGCCGGTTATGGTGTATGGAAGAGGAAGGAGATAGAGGGTGCGCTGCGATCCAATGATAGTGGAGGGCAGTGTCTCGAGCGGAGGCTAGTCTGGTGGTTGGAGAGGTCGCCAAACTTCGTTGTGAAGCAGCCGCATCCCCCCCTCCCCCACGACGGTTCTCTCAGTTTCTATTGCCTCTTTTTGCTTTCCTTTCCAATTTCTTAGAAATGAAAATCTATATTTGGTACTGCACTGAAACTGTATTGTAATGGACTGCTGATGATGAACTAATGAATTTTGATTTGATGTGTATCTGTTTGGACTGGAACTTACATGATTGAATTTTGGTTATGGTTGTGGTTTGGAAATATGGTTTGGCTGATAATGGAAATAAACACTTGAGAAAGAAAAATGAATCAACAAATAATTTACCTGTGGCTCTGTGATTTTTCTTCTCTGTGTTTGCAAGGTTTTTTCAAATGAAAAAATGGTAATGAAAGAATTTTAAGTGTTGAAAACTGATTGTCTGTCCAGGATCTCCCTACCCATCTGTTTTCCATGAATTTATACACAACCGTGGATGTGTTTTTCAAACATGGCATGTGACTTTCAAGAAATTCATCTTCGATTCACGCTGATTCTTAGGATTCTGAAGCCACTGCTTTTGATTCTCTTTACCTCCATTCAATGCTTTTGCACGCCTATTCTTGTTATGTTTCCTCAAAAAATTCAAAAACATCAGGCGTATCCCAAAAAAAATTAGAAACATCAGGCATATGCTTAATCTCATCTTATTGCCACCGTTTACTTTTTTCATTTTTCTTTCATTTCAACTATGTTTGTCAGTTCCTTCATTCCCTTTTTTTTTTTAATCCAAATAAAACAAAATAACAAAAGAAAAGAAACAGGCCAACAAAGTTTTGTTTTTTGGTTCTAAAATGGGCCTCTTTTTTATTTTATTTTTTTGGTTTTTCAACTAAAATGAAATAGGCTTAATCTAACAACCCAAAAAAAAAAAAAGAAATGGGCTAAACAAAAATAAAAACAACAAAAAATGACAATGGGCTAAGAACTTTTTTTAAAAAAAAAAATTTTGGGGCCGAACAAAATCGAGTGCTCACAAAATATAAATATGACATGCACGGCTTGAAATTAAATATGAGAATGCAAGTTCATTTTTAATCTTTAAGCTTAGGTGATGGCTTGAAATATAAACATGCTAGACAAGAAATATAAACATGGAATGCAAGTTCATTTCTTATCTCCAAGCTTTAGGTGACAACCTGGAAGTAAATATGAGGTGCAAGACTTGAATATAAATATGAAATGCAAGAACTTGAAATATAAATATGCATGTGTAACATCCTAATTTTTCACCCAATACTCCTAGAACGTATTTAGGTCAACCATTAGGTTATTACTCTTTTAGTCTCATTCTTTAAAACCCTTCTTTAAAATACTTAGTAGAAAATACGAATAAATTTTTCTTTTTTTTTTGAAACTTGAAAACAAAACGCGAGCCGCACGCTAACCTAACGTTCGTCATAACCATAACGTACAAGGAGAAGTAATCACACCATACATAATCATGGAATATAGTATTATACATGACAACATAGTATTATTACATCTTCGTAGATACATAAATTACTAGCATCATTGTACCATCATTTACATCAAAACATGCACATATACATGGAGTGTCCCTTATCTGCCTACAAGGTTAGATAAGTACCAATCCAAAAACTAAACTATCCGAACTTCTGCAGCGACCCTTTGCTCCGTTTGCTAGTATGGCCCTCAAGCATGAGTCTTAGAAGAAGTCACGAACCTCGTTGTAATCCTCGTTTGGAGACAACACGGAAGGAAAAAAAAGGATGAGAAACTCGTTCAAGATTCTCAGTAGGGATTTCCAACTCTAACACAAGTGTCGTCGTCATCATCATCGTCCCCAGCCATCTCGGTTTTAATTATGAAAAAGGTGTACATGCATAAGGTTTGGTTTTAGACTTTTCAAATCTATTTATCCGAAGTGGGTGCCTTTTAGTATGAGTCTTAATGACATCAATACAACAGATATTAGATAAATGCATGACAATACCATATGCACATTAACATGAAAATCATAATACTTGGGCCCAACAAAGAGAAACGTAAATCATATATGTGGCATAAAAAGGCACAGTACTTTTCATGTGACATCTTTCTCATAAGTTAAACTCTTAAGTTCTTTCTATTAAAGACCACCCTCTTAACATATTCACCAAAAATCCAACCGACTCACTGGCCTCGGCGATAATCTGGTCACCAAACTACATATCACCTATCGCCTAGGAATGAGCTTAATCCTAACTAGTCATCACTAGATTTAGTATGGGGTAATAGAGGGGGTAATTCATCATTTCTTCTTCGAAACGCATCTACTAGCATCCAGCGCACAGTAATATTGTCCGCTTCGGCAGGCTCAACATCCATACCCCCCACGGTTTTGCTTTCTCCTCACCGTAGCAGGAGAAATGCGTCTCAGTACTATGTCACATTAGTTCTTGGGGTGCTCGGCCGAACCGGTGTCACCTAGAATGTATCTCATAGAGTTTTCAAAAACTTTTCTAGGTTCACAAATTTGACTGAAATTCAGTAGCATAATGGTTGTAAACCGAATTTCCTCAAATTTGCTTTATGCCACGAAATATATAAAGCATGCATAGCCATTCAACATCAACATAGGATATCAAGTCATATAGTCAAACTCATCATAGCATATATGTCATCACATCATTACTTTTAACATTCTTAAAAGATAGCATGCTCCTAACCAGTTTTGCCGAAATCAAGGACCAGGCTCAGCTAATGCATATGCTATGCTCAAGTCATTCTCATAATTAAACATACATCTACTTGAAGTCATAAAGCTCATTATGTCTTAGGACATATGGTGTCTTATGCTTTGACCCTTACGGGTCTTAATCTTGAAAACTAGCTACGCTAACATCCATTTTTATCCTTTTATGCACCTATAGGTTCTCAACTAATTATCCTCATTAATTTTTATGCTTAGCAGCAAAACCAAACAGCTCCATATAAATTTATCAAGTTCTAAATCTTGTAATTATGGGGTCCTAGAAACTACATTTTAGACCCTTTCTATGTTCCGTCTTCGCCTAAGGCACTATAAATCAAATCTAAACCAATTATGGGGTATTCCTAAGCTTATGAACTAATTATAAACCATGTTTACTGCATTACAAAGTTGCTGGACAGAAATAGAAAAATTAATTAATCTAGGTGTTCTAGAATTACACTTTTATGGTTTTCTAGTTACTAGTTTCTCTATAGATGCTAAAAATCAATCCTACGTTAAATGTTACCAAGTTTTTCATAATTAAACAATCCTAAACTGAAGGTTATCCCATTAAAACAGTTTTGGCAGTGGCTAAAAAAATAAATTGGTCAAAACTATGCTAAAACTCAACTTTACGATTTTTCTGTAAGACTAGTTTCTTTCCTAACATGCATAGAAAGGTTCCTATCTTAACATATATAAATTTTACACATTCTAACATGTCAAAACATCATCACAGCAGTAAACATACCATGGTAGAATCGAAAAGCATAGGTTCCAAAGAACACATAATCTCACATTTTCAAGAGATATAAATTACTAGTTTCCCTTGGAATCATTTTAGGACTTCCAAAACTCTTTGAAAACCATTTCATTTCACAAGAAGGGGCTAACACTAACTATAGGGCAGTGGCTAATTTAAAACATTCTTAGAAGAAGTTTAATTCATAAATCTTATTGGTAATAACTTTATAAAACTCTTGGGGCCTAAAGAAAATCTTAGAGCATAGATTATTGGCTCTTGTGACTAGATGAAACTCACATCAAGTTCATCATCATCACATGGCCGAAATATGCATCCATGGGGATGTTCCCATAACCAAACTTTAGCTTGAGATAAAAGGGCAAGTCTTTGAGCTCTAGAATCTTTAAGTGATGACAAAACGTAAACATGCTACGCATCCCATTTTATTCTTCATTATAAAGTAAAATGAGAACTTCAAAGTAAATATGAGATGCAAGAACTTAAAATATAAATATGAAGTGCTAGAAATATAAATATGCAAGGCTTGAAAATAAATATGCAAGACTTGAAGATAAATATACAAGTTCATTTTATCTTTTAGGATTTAAGTGATGATTTGAAATATAACTATGCTAGACAAAGAAACTTAAACATGAATGCAAGTCCAATTCTTTATTTTAGTGCTTTAGGCTCCACAACAATCGACTTTAAGGCCGAAATAGGCGAGCTTCAAGATTATTTATTAGGTGATATGAGAATGTAACTCTTGTTTTAATCTTTATGTTTTAGGTGATAGCTAAAAATAAATATGCTAGGCAAGAAAGGTAACTATGAATGCAAGTTCATTTTATATTCTTCACTAGAGCTCTTGCAAGACCTTAAAGGAACTTTAACCTCAACCCAAACTTATCATAGCAAGATAAAGCAAGCTTTAGAGTTCTTGTACCAAGGTTTACAAAGAAACTATATGGCTTTGAACATCATCATCAAGCATAAGGAAATGGACTAAAAGAAATTAAGCCATCTAACAACTATCTTTAAACAATTTAAACAAAACCTTTGAACATCAAAGAAAAGGAAATAAGGCCGAAGCTAAGAGAAAAGAAAATGAAAAGGGAACCAAAACCAATGTTGAAGAAAAGGAAAAGAAACACCAAAATGTGTTAAGATCAAAACTAAGTTTCAAGGTTTCGAGGTTTCTCAAATGATAACCATAGGACCATTACCTCGAAACCTCATCATCAAGCTAACATTCTCTTTTAAAAGAAAGGCTCCAAGGACAAAAATCAAAGAGAAAAAAAGAAGTTCTAAAAGCCAAGAGAAACTAACAAAACTCATTTTTAACAAAGCTTTAAAAGACAAAACTTTAAAGAGCAAAAATCCCTACAAGTGATGAAGAGGAAAGCTTGGTTCTTGAAGTGAAATGAGAAGAAAAACTTCCTTCCAATTGAGCTAGAAGATTCGGCCAAAGAAGGAAGAAAAGGAAGGTGAGGTGTTTGTTTTGAGCTTTTGTGTTTAAACGATGGTGTATGGTTGAGACGTGGTGGTATGAGGTTGAGGTATGGTGGCTCTATGTGAGCTTGAAGAAGATGAGGAAGAAAAAGAGTTCTTAAGCATGAGAGAATTTGAGAGAAACTTGAGATAACTCCTAAAGTTTACACTTTTGCAAATGATCTAAAAGTGACCAAGTTCTCTCAAAGCATGTATTTATAGAAAAACAAACCAAGGGTGAAGGAATGGAGGGGTGGCAAAAATTTTGAGGAAGGGAAGGAAGGAAAATATCTTCTTCAAGATATGGTTGTGGTCATTCAAAGGTATGGCCAAGTATGGGTTCAAGTATGGTCTTAAGCATGGTGTACGCATGGTTCTTTGAATGAAAGAATTCAAACATATGGTGGATATTGGAGGGTGAGGTAACGCCATTTGAAGCATCCAAGGGGGAGGAAAATGTCTCATTAATTTTGGTTTAGTGATGTGTTTAGGTGCATCTTAGATTAGGCTTAAGATTAGGAATTGCTAAGTAAGTGTTTAGGTGACTAAGGATGTAATTAGAGACTTGTAAGACTACATTTAGGAGGTGATTTTACTAAATTAATGAAGTCAAACCTCATTAACTTGGAATCCAATGCTAACACAATTCCTTGATTTAGGGAGATTGGAGAGAGAAAACACTATTCAAGATTCTAAGATTAGGAATCTTGAGTTTTAAAAAGAGATTTAGGTTTAATCTAAGCAATTTTAGGTTCTAATTTATTTTAATAACTTATTTTGACTCTAGATTAATTATGGAAATTAATTAACCTTCGATTAGTGCCTAATATTACTTAGATTTGCTTAAATACGTCATTAGGCCCGAAATGCACTATGCAGGGGTAAAATCATAATTTTTCACAAAAACTGCCCGGGACCTTCGGGACCTAAACAAATACTTTTAAACACATTAAAACATCATTTTAAACCTTCAAGGAAAGTTTTGGGCTCGAACGACATCTTTACTCGCGTAAAAACGCTATAGGGGTATTTTGGTCATTTTGACCCGAAACTGCAAAAAACAAGATTTTCATTTTTGAAATCACTCAAAGACCATCTAATCCCCTTCAAACATTGATTTGACCCTTCGAGAACTGCGAGGCTGGCTATCCACGAATTCCAGGCAAAAATGACCTTAGGGGCATTTTGATCATTTGTCTCTCAGACAGAAAATCGGGGCGTTAAAGAATGCATTTCCATTTATTATTTCTTTAGGTTCTAGGCTCAAGACTCCTATTTAGAGTAATAACTCTAAAACACGGATCAACTCCAAGGTTTGTAAAGTAAATGAATGTCCAATTATTCTTTTTTAGTTTTATGCTCAAGACTCCTATCTAGAGTAATCACTCTAAAATACCGATCAACTTTAAAGTTGAAAGGGGTAAGTTTTGAACTTAAGTTAGTTAAATAACAACATAACTATATCATTTTATTTTTGCTCAAGTAAAACTTATCAAAGAAAACCAAGTGACACCTTTATTTGCAAAAACTCTTAGAAGTGAAACCTCCAAGCTTTAGAGGTCAAGTAAATGATGGTTTTACAACCAACATCCAAAATGCTCATCATCAAGCCATGGTTTTTCAAGAACAAGGCCATTGAAGCCAAAAAAAGAAAAGGAAACCTTTAGGCCAAAAAGAAAGGAAGAAAAGGAATGAACCAACATTTCAATCTTTCAACTAAAATTATTCAAAAGAAAAGAATGAAAACTTTAAAACAACTCCCTACCAAAGGTATTTTTCTTGAAAAGTGAAAGAAAGCTTGATCTTGAGAAGAAATGAGAAGAACAATTTTTCCCTTGGGCAAGGAAATGATTTTAGCCACTAAAGGAAAAGAAAGGAAGAAAGGTTTGTCTTAGGTTTTGGTCTAAGAAGTGGAAAGGTTAAGTATTTTAGGGGTGGTTGATGGTGGTTGTGTGGTAGTTTGGGGTTGAGATGTGGTGGTTGAGGGTGGTGCTCTTGGAGGAATAAAGAAGAAGAAGAAGAAGAAGAAGAAGAAGAGAACTCTTGAGAGCTAGAGAGAAAACTTGAGAATTCTTGAACTTGACATTTGCAAGAAGATGAGCAAATGGCTTTTTGGAGAGCTTCCTTGTATTTATAGAAAAATTCAACATAAGGGGGTGAGAGGGGAGTGTTTGGCCAGGGCTTTTGGAAGGAAGAAGGAAGGAAAAATATCTCATTGCATGGAGTGGTATAGGCATGGGTTTGGGTATGGCTAGGTATGGGCTTAGGCATGGTTCTTTGAGTATATATTTTAATTAAATTTCAACATGTGATGGAGTAAATGGGAGAGGAGTGACCAGCGGCTTCATGGAGGATTTAGGGAGGAAAATTTCTCATTTCATGTGGGTTATGACATGGTTTAGGGAATAAGTTTGATTAGGTACTTGATTAGGAGTTGTAATTAAGTGTTTCGGTGAGAAGGTGAATAATTAAGGCTACTCAAGACAAGATTAAAGAGTGTTCTTGCACAATTAGTGCAAATCCACCTTTATTAACAAGGAATCTCATCACATGACCATTCCCATGATTTAAGGAATTGAATAGAAAAAATACTATTCTAAATTGATAGGACACTAGTTCTTGAATTAAGAAAAGGATTTTGAGTTTCTTTAAGCAATCTTAGGCCCTAATTATCCTCAATTAATTATTTTGACTCTAGATTAATTATTAAATTTAATTAATCTTCAATTAGAGCCTAATATTGCATAGATTTCGTTAATTATGTAATTAAGCTTGTTATGCCTTTAATTAGGGGCAAAACAGTAATTTTTCACAAAAGCCTCTCGGGATTACCCGGGCTTAGACGAACATTAGACATCCCTTAAAAACAATATTCCAAACTCCTAGGCAAGGTCCGGGTCCAGTCGGGAATTAATTCTATGCTAATTAATCACAGGAGCGTTTTGGTAATTTTGTGTGCAGGAACTCAAAAATGAGATTCTTCTGCTCTATTAACACACATAGCACATGTAATCACACATAATCCCTGTTCAACAATAAAACAACCCTTTGAGGATGGCCGGGGTCGATTATCTTCATTCTCCCAGTAAAAATGGCTTTAGGGGCATTTTGATCATTTGTACATGGAAAAATTGGGGCGTTACATTTAAACTACTCCAAACAGCATACATCAGATCTAGAAATGTTAGGATATAATTCAAAATTTAATTTTCCATAAGCATGCAAAATTGCAATAATAAGCATCTCTAGTAACTGATCTTTCTTAGAATTAATTCTAGGTTAAGGAACACTCTTATAATTAATTTACCCTTTTGGAAACACAAGTAAATGTCCTTATGTTAGTATCAAAATCATAAGGCTCAATAATAAGATCTTGGTTATGTAAATCATGTTCTAACATTTTAGGAATTAACATTTTTCTCAAAGGAAAATTGCAAGACACAATCTTTTGAAAAACCTCAAGGTAAAAATGCACCAAACCTTAAAACTTTATTCCTTTGATAACAAAATATATTTGTGAAGACAAATGAAATTCCTATGTAAGTTGAAAGGGGGAAGTCTTGAGCCTTAGATATTTAGGTGATAACATAAACTTAAACGTGCTAATGCAAGTCTCATTTTAATCTTGATATTATAAGGTGATGGCAATGGAAATATAAATATAGTATGCAAAGCTTGAATATAAATATGAGAATGCAAGCTCATTTTTAATCTTTAAGATTTAGGTGATAGCTTGAAACATAAATATGCTAGACAAGAAATATAAATATGAAATGCATGTTCATTTTCTTATCTTTGAGATTTAGGTGATAACTTGGAAATAAATATGATATGCAAGGACCGGGAAAATAAATATGAATTCATTTCCATTTATTATTTCTTTAGGTCCCAGGCTGAAGACTCCTATTTAGAGTAACAACTTTAAAACACTGATTAATCTTACAAAATGGACATGAGTTTTAAAGTCCATTAACACCATGGTTCCAAGAACCTTTATTTTTTTTGGACTCACTATCAAGCTCAAAGAAATAAAATATAAAGAAACTACACCTTACTCAGTATGATTCTTTGAAAAACCAAAAGAAAAGTTCAAGTGTTAGAGGCCACAAATGTGGTGATCTTATTATCATCATCTAGGAACCCTCATCATCAAGCCTTATATTTTTTGAACAAAGAGGCCTTCAAAGCTGAAATGAAAGAGGAAGCAAGAGGAAATCCAAAAGCCAAAAGAAATGTTAAGAGTAAAACTCATTCATTATTCCATCATCAAACCAAAGTAAAGAGAACATAGAAGAAGAAAATATTTCCAACCAATCCATCATTCCAACCAAAAATACTTTAAAGAAAAGAAGAAGAACATTGAAACAAAATCCCTACCAAAGATATTTTCTTGTTGAGATGGAAAAGAGCTTGATCTTGGAAGGAAATAAGAAGAACAAGTCTTCCTTGGAGCCCAAAGTGGTTTCGGCCAAGGAAAGAAAAAGAAGAAGGAAAGTTTGTCTTGGGTTTTTGATCTTGGAAGTGGAAAAGTTAAGTGTTTTAGGGAAGATCTATGGTGGTTGTATGGTGGTTTGAGGTTGAGAAGTGGTGGTGAGTGGTGGTTCTTTGAAGAATGAAGAAGAAGAAGAACTCTTAGAATGAGAGAAAAGAGATAAAACTAAAGTTGCAAGAATGAGCAAATATTCTTGTAAGTTTCCTTGAGTGTGTATTTATAGAGAAAATGCAATATGAAAGGATGAAAGGGGGGAGGAGGCCGCAGCATTCATTAAGGGAAAATAGGAGGAAAATATCTTATCTAAATTTATAATTAAATGAAATGGTGTAGGAATAACTGGGTATGGGTTTGGGTATAGTTTTCTTTGAGTGTGTAAGTGATTAAATCAAAACATAATGGGTTGAATGGAGGAGGAAGTAGCACTGGTTCTTCAAGGGAAAATGGGGAAGAAATATCTCTTTTTAATGTGGATTAGAAGTGTGTTTAGGAGTATATTTGATTAGGCCTTTGATTAGGAGTTTGTAATCAAGTGTTTAGGGAAGAAAGTGAGTGATTAAGGTCATTCAAGACATGGTTAAAGAGTGCTCTTGCTCACCTAGTGGAGTGAAACCTCATTCAATAAGAATTTCAATCACATCTTTGATTCCTTAATTTAAGGAATTGGAGAGAGAAAATATTATTTCATGATTCATGACATAAAGTCTTGAATTAAGAAAGGGATTTTGAGTTTCATTAAGTAATCTTAGGCCTTAATTAACCTCAATTAATTATTTTAACTCTAGATTAATTATTAGAATTAATTAATCTTTAATTAAAGCCTAATATTGCTTAGATTTCATTAATAACACCATTGGCCTCATAATGCACTAGTTAAGGGTAAAATAGTAATTTTGCACAAAAACTTCTCGAGACCACCCGTGCCTAATGAAATTTCAAACTCCTAGGCAGAGTCCGGATCCAATTGGCAATTAATTCTGTGTTAATTAGCTGTAGGGGTATTTTGATAATTTTGCACGCAAGAAACCAAAAATGAGACTCTTCTCCTCTATTAACACACATAACACACATAGTCCCCGTTCAACATTAAAACAGCCCTTCGAGGATAACCGAGATCGGCTATCCTCATTTCCTAGGTAAAAATGACCTCAGAGGCATTTTGGTCATTTGTACACAAAAATAAAATCAGGGCATTACATATTGAAACAACATATGTTATACTGTATTTCATTTGCATTTGTTAGTAAAGAGGCCAACTATACTGTCATAAATCTTAATTTGTAAATAGGAAGGAATTTGTCATCAAGTTGCACTGTTAAAACAAAGAAGATGGACTTTAAGAGGTAAACATTAACAGTATTGATCCATATGTGCCATAGAGTAAATTAGCGACTGATATCATTTCATGGGAATTAACCGTCAGCATAGGATACAAATTTTAATCCATGTTTGTCACTGCAATCTATTTATGACTCACATATACAAAATTAACCACATACTTTCAAAAATAGAGCTTGCTAAATGTCATAAATCAAAACCACAAATTCCTTGTAAGGAAAGCCGCAAGTCTGAGAAAGGCCTCATTGCAAATAAAAATATTTAAAGAATGTTCTTCACCTGAATTAAATAAAAATAGTTCCTACATCAAATAAAGTCGACATAAAAGCATTCGCTTGACATTATCAAAGTAACTCATTAGATTATACCGCTGCACATATCACTAAACATAATGGATAAAATATCTTCTCTTAAACTAAAATACTAAATTATTTGATGTTAAGTTATACACTACACACCATCCTTATCATGCTTCAACACATAACCATCAACTTTTTATTCAATACAAACAACAATTTTTAAAAAGCCAAACTGCGTGGGAGAAATTTGAAGTTTCTCTCCAAAAATTAAAAGGCATGCACACATCCCTCAATATAGCATCCCTAGATCCATTAACCTTCTTCAATGAGTACAAGGAAAAGAATTTAAATTGCTAACAATTAAGTCAAAGTAAAATTGAAATTACAAACCCATACATTCCCTTCAACATGCTTTCCCATTATGTGAAGCTTTACCCGCATTCCAAAAGCTAGTCTTTTTCTTAATTACACAGCAAGTATGGCACTCATGTCATTAGTTGTGAGAAAACTAATTCCAACTCAAGAACCTGCATTCATCACATTATAATATTTAATTATTGAAATAAAATTTCAATTGCAAATTATGAAAGCAACCAAAAATCACAAAATAAATTTTTCAAAAAAAAAATCATAGTTAAGCTCAACCCAAACCCAAACCACGTACATGAAATCCGCTCATTAGCAGCCAACCCAAACACCATCCAAAACAAAACTCAAAATAACCCACAAACCATTGGAAAAAAATAGAAGAAAATAGAAATACAATAAATAAGGATCAAGTCAGAACGCCCAATTTTTACGTAATTTTTTTTCAATATTAGAAATTACTCTCAATTACGAATTATCGTAGGTAATTATTACATAAGATTTGAGGCGAACAATCCTCAATAAAGGAATATAACATTAGAAGAGAGGTTAGGAACGATTAAATGCGAGTCGCATAAATCCCGACTTCAGACAGTATAAAATGACCAAAATGCCCCTGAAGTTATTTTACTCAGAAAATGAGGATCGTGAGCCCCACCTATTCTCAAGGGGATATTTTGAGGATAATAAGGGATTGTTTGTGTTATGTGTGTTAATAGAAGCGAAGGATCTCAATTTTGAGTTCAAGCCAGAAATGACAAAGCAAAACGCTCGGCATTTGTTTTAACTCCGAGCGTGCGCCGAGCCCGAACCTCACTAAAATGTTTTAAAATGTGTTTTTAAGCCATGATTAACCATTGGTTAAGCTCGGGTGGCCTCGGGCAATTTTTAAGTGAAAGCACGATTTTGCCCCTATTTTTGGGCAGTTTTGCGAATTTCGGGATTTTTGATTCAGACACCAAACCTAAGCAATATTAGGCTCAAATTAAAGCTTATTAAATTCTAAATATTAATCTAGAGTCAAAATTATGTATTTAGATTGATTAGAACCCAAAATTGCTCAAAACACCCAAATTGCTTACTAATTCACTTAAACCCTTAACCGTGAAATTCTCTAAATTACATGAATACCTTGCCTACACCTAAATAATGCATGGAACACACAAATTTCACTTCTTTGGGCTGTAATGGACGAAATTATTGATGCCATTATGCAGCTGAATTATTGCCAAAAAGTTGCACTAAAACAAAATGCCAAAATGTCACCATATGAGACATAATTCCTTAATTTCATACAACTTTGTCTAAAATGATTTTTCCTCCTTATTTCTCCTGCAAAATTCCGTCCACTACCTCATCATTTTGGCCAATTAGAAGCCTCAAAATCTTCTATAAATAGGCTTGCTTGAGTGGTCTTGGAATGCTTGGTTCATAACTAGTTTTAGGAGCACCAAAAACTTTCTTTCTTCCTCCTCTTTGGCTGAATTCTTTCTTCAATTTTTCAAAGAGATTTTGTTTCATTTCACTTCAAGAAACCAAGTTCTCTTCCTCTTCTTCAACTCAGATTAGGTAGGGAGTAGTTTCTAAATTTATTTCTATGCTTTGAGGAGTTGTGTTTTTAGCTCAAAATGATGAAATTATGAACTTGCTTTAGCTTTTCATTTTGGTTTTCCTCTTCAATTTTCTTTAACCAATTCAACCATATGGCCTAGGTGGAACTAAGATGATGGCTTGATGATGAGGACCTTGAGGGTGGGTTGTAAATCCATCACAAGTTAGGCCTCTAAAGCTTGAAAATTCCACTTGATGCAAAACTTTAAAGAATAATGCTTTATGATGCTAAAACAAAGATTTTTTAGTTTAGAACTTGAAAGATGTATTTTTCCTTTTATGTTTTATTTCTTGTTAAGATATGTATTGGGTTGAATTTATAATTCTTTTAAAGTCTTGAAGGAGCTCTAGTAAAGAAACAAAATGAATTTGCATCCATGATTAAGTTTATGCTTTGCATAACCATGTTTACCTTCTATGTCATCACTAAATTTTCAAGAATGAATAAATGAATTTGCATTTCTCATGTTTAAATTCCAAGCTTGTATCTCATGTTTATGTTTCAAGTCATCACTTAATCTTTCAAGATAATAAAGAGGTTGCATCTCATATTTAATTTATGCTCTCACTATATTTTATAATGGCTAAAAGAATCAACGCATGGCATGTTTATTTTATGCCATCACCTTAAGATCCTAGAGCTCAAAGACTTGCCCATGTATCACAAGCAAAGAAATATGATTATTGGAGTTAAAGAATTTATTCTTTAAAAAGTCTTGAGATTGGAGCTTAAAAGATGTAATAATAATATTCTCTTCTCCCTCTATCTGGTCCTGTATGGACTACCGCTCCGGTTTCTTAATATTCTCTTCTCCCTCTATCTGTCCCGTATGACTCACCGCCCCGGTTTCTTAATATTTTCTTCTCCTCTCGGGTCCTGTCAGCGGATTACCGCTCCAGCTTCTTGTATCATGTTTATATTTCAAGTTCTTGCATCATGTTTAATTTTTAAGTCATCACCTTAAATCTTAAAGATAAAGAAATGGAATTGCATATCATGTTTATAATTCCAAGCTATCACCTTATAAAGATAAGATTAAAATAAGGTTGCATAGCATGTTTATAATTCTAAGATGTCACCTAAATCTCTAAAGCTCAAGACTTACTCCTTTTATCTTAAGTGAGAATTTTAATTGTGAAGATCCTCCCAAATTTGACAAAAGAACTAGTTTCTAAATGAGTTTTAAGGCTTTGCAAAGGATTTTACGGGGAACTAGTATTTTATATGCACTTAAAATATGATTCTATGTAATTGCATGAGGTTCATGATTCACTGATCCTGAGTTTAGTATCAATGTGTGATAATGATTTGATATGATTGAAGTTGTGATAATTATGGTTTATTGTTAAAGAGAATGATTCATAATTGGTTTAGTAACTAATTAGTTCTATAATTGATAATTCTATGTAAGGATTGGATGCTTATTAAGTACTTGATATCATTGAATGATTTCTGGCTTGCATGTTATAGTTGCTGTGCAAATAATGAGAATGCTTGTACATGAAATGTTCTTTTATTATGTAAAATTTACCTTTGTTGCTAAAAGAAAGTGTATCATTGTAAAAGTGTAATTTGGAAAGGTTCTAGCTAAGGAAAGACTTGGTATTTAAGCGTGTCCATTGTGACTCCACCTCTTCCTGGGAATCTCCCATATGCATGATTACTGATTGATATATATTATTCTAGCTTAAGACTATAAATGAGAAAATGTTATGATGTTTATGAATTGTATTATGATATAACATGCAAAGATTTAAATGATGACTTAAACTTATAAGAAAATGATCCTTTGGAACCATCAGACTATAGGTGGTGAAAAGGTGATTTTAACCCCTAACCCGCTTCTCTCAAAAGGGTAGAGTCGGGACTTTAGCTTATCAAAAGGGATAAGTATATGCTAGTGACGACTAGTAAAATATGAGCTCATAACCTAAATTACTCCCAAAGGGTGGAGTATAGGGTGGCCCAAGGAAAATAATGATGATGATAAGATTTTAAGTCATCAAAGGCACTAAAGAAATGAAATATGTGCACCTGTGTCCATGTGTAGCTAATATTATATGACGTTCTTTTATGCATGTTATTTTGATAATCATGATGAGGAATATGATGTAATGATAAAGGAAATGTTCATTGTAAATATGACATGTTAAGAATAAGATGCATTATAAGGCATGATTAAAAATTGACGAACCTCGATTAAGTATTTGTCCAGAACTTAAAATGAATCTTTGCATGCTCACTATTTTAGAATAATCCCAGGTTCCCGGGACTTTGATGATGACACTGTAGAAGGAGGTACCTGCGAGAATTCTTTAGCAAGATTCTCACTCCTTTTCTTTATTTCCGTCATTGTCTCCAGATTCAAATGGCGACATTCACCCTGTTAGTTGATACCCTACTTGGGAATTCCTACTATGATCCATCGCTGTATCATTTGAAGGGAGGTGCTTGCTCGTGTTTTTATTTACATAGGTCGTCCATTTGCACATCCTGTCCCTAGTTATCGATTTTCTCCTACTTCTCCTATGGCGATGAAATGGTTTTCAACATGCACGTCCACTTGATGAAAGGATGTTACGTTCTTATCCCGCTTCATCTGCAGCCCATGGATTTCCGTAGTATGTTCCCTAGAGGCGAGATATTCTGAACCCATCCTTCAGAGGACACTCCTACTCATGTATATTCTGAGAGCTCTGCTCCTACTCCCACACGTATAAGAGAGGGTAGTGAAAGCAGGTTGTTCGGCCGAGGTTAGCGAGAAGGCCGTCCATGCGACCCACCGGGTGCATCTCGTGTCCGTCGAGGAGCTCATCGTTGGATCGGATTTATTCCCCATTTCGAGACAAAGGGCCATAGAAGGTTCTTAGTAGATTTATGTGTGATCATGCACCTAGTTTTAGGATAACCTTCCCGATTATGAAGTTATCTAGTTTAGGGGCATGTATTTCCTTAAGTATATTTTCTTTTATGGGTTTGCATAAGATAATGATGTATGAACATAACCCACCCTTTGAGTGAGGTTATTGTATGTAAATATATGCTATAATGTGCTTATGAATGTTATATGATGGAGCCTAAGTGATATGATGTGATATATTCTTAAACGTCTTATTATACCCCGCTTACTCGTTCACGTTGTACTCGGCTCATGTTTTCAATTATGTGTTTTAAAAAAAAAATGGCTCGTAATTTCACTAAGTATTTTCAAATTATGAAGAAAGAACCAAAGCAAGGAGTAAAGTCTAGTCATTAATCAGATTCAACCTAGGTGTATCTGGTTAATTACTAGGGTGTTACACAAGCCGCCACCACTTTGCTTTACCTCTTTTAGCCGCAGTCACCATTCTCGCCACTGTCATCATTGCGCCACCTCTAAGAGCTGCCAGCTCCACCCTCGCCGCTGCTGCCTTTGTCAACTAGCAATCAATCATCCCACACTTTCACAACCTACACTACCAAAAAAATATGGTTTAGCGGTGGTTATTTACCGGCGGTTTGTGAAACTACCGCTATATTTTGATTTTTCGACGGTTCACACCAATGGCTGCAAATCATATTATTTTTTGGCTGTTTGTTTTAGAAAATGCGGTGGTTGGTAATTTCCTGTGGTTTTAACTATGTGAAACCACTGAGAATTAGAAAGAAAAAAAAACCTCTTTTTGTTATAACTTAAAGATAACCTAATATCGAGTTGCTACTATGCTCTCAATTCCCCCTTCTATTCTCATTTCCCAAGAACATCCGCCTCCTCTTCACTCTCTCTCTCTTTCTCTCTCCCCATCTCTTTATCACACCTCTGCTACCTTCGTCGTGGCTTTGTCCTTCTCTGCTAAGAGCAGTAGCAGTGCTTCGATTCAGCACCACTGCCACCGCCACCGCCACCGCCACCGCCACCACCACCGTCGTGTTCTCCTTTTCTTCTTGATCTTCCACCACTGCCCTCCGAAACCCTACCTTCCTCTTCGCTTCCACTCGGTGCCTTTTCAATGCTTTTCCCTCTTCTCTTCACACCCTTTCCTTCTCTTCTACCTTCAATTGCCTTTCTCTTCGATGCTATGCTTCCTCCGGTAGAATCCAAATCGCCAATCCCATTGTCCAAATGGACGGTACCAACTCACCGCTTGACCATTGCTCTTTTTTAGTTTTACTTTTATTATTATTATTTATTTTTTGTGTTTGATTTTTGTTTTTTCAATTTCCTATTTAGGTGATGAAATGTGTAACACCCCGATTTCTCTGTCCGAGGGAAATGACCAAAATGCCCCTGAGGTCATTTCCTGACCCGAACTCGAGGGTAACCAACTCGGTCGTCCTCGAAGGGTCAACTCAATGTTTGAAGGGGATTAAATGGCCCTTGAATGCTTTTGGAAGCAAAAATTCCGTTTTCCGCAGTTTCGGGTCAAAATGACCAAAATACCCCTATAGCGTTTTTACGCGGGTAAAGGTGCCGTTTGAGCCCGGAACTTTCCCTAGAGGTTTAAAAACATGTTTTCATGTGTCTAGAGGTCTCTGTTCAAGTCCCGGTGGTCCCGGGCAGTTTTAGTGCAAAATTACGATTTTGCCCCTAGAATAGTGCTTTTGAGCTTAATGATGTAACTAAGCAAACCTAAGCAATATTAGGCTCTAAATGAAGATTAATTAATTTTCCTAATTAATCTAGAGTTAAAATAATTTATTAAAGTTAATTAGAACCTAAAATTGCTTAGATTAAACTTAAATCCCTTTTTAGAACTCAAGACTCCTAGTCTTGGAATCTTGAATAGTGTTTTCTCTCCAATTCCTTAAATCAAGGAAATGTGTCTAGAGTTGTTTAGACTCTAAATTGAGGATTTAACTCACTAATGGTGCAAGACCACTCCTTAATTATGTATAGACCACCTTAATTACCCATTTACCTTACTTAAACACTTTCTTACAAATTCCTAATCTTAAGCATAATCAAAGATACATATAAACACAACTCTAAACCACAATTAAAATGCAAAGAAACCTCCCCCATGGGCTGATGCATTTCGGCCACATCCTCCCCCTTTGACCACATATTAAATTGTTTTCTCACTCAAAGAACCATGCTTGAGGCCATACCTCACCATACCTTAAGCCATACCTCACCATACCTCAAAGAACACATTATCTCACCTCATGGAACTCATGGAAGCCTCCATTCTGCACCTCATGGCCGAAACCACTCTCCCCCATGAGCTCCCTCCATTTGTTTCATTTCTCTATAAATAGAATGCCTTGAGGAGCTTGCACCACTTTTAGATCATTTGCTAAGTTTAGGAACACTCAAAGCTTTTCTTTTTCTCTCAAAGTTTTTGTGTTCTTCAAGTTCTTCATCTTCTTCATCTTCTTCTTCCATCTTCAAGTTCATCACATCAAGTAGGGATTTTCTTTCATGTATTCTTTTCTTCAAAGTTCTTGTTTCAAGCTTGATGTTCATAGTTTCTCTTGTTTCTTTTTAGAACTTCATTTTCACTCCTTTTTCCTTTTCATTTTCGGCCATAGGCCTTGGAGAACAAAGGAATGAGAGCTTGATGATGAGAGTTTCATGATGATGTTCATCACTTGAAACAAACTCTAAAGCTTGATCTTTGTTCTTGAGCAAAAATGTTTTTAGTTTTTCCTTTCTTGAACTCTTGAGCACTTTAGCTTTGATGATGTTTTAAAATGGCTCTATGAACTCAATGATGAGGACTCATGATGTTGGTGTTAATATATCATCAAGATCATGGACTTTAGAGTTTTAAAATGTTCCTTTTTCTCCTTGAAGATGTCGGCCATTTCCTTAAATTTTTCTAAGCTTCATGGTTTGATTTCCTAAAAATATTATGTTGAGTTTTAAAGAACTCTAAGCTTGACTTTACCTTGTTTGGATGAGTTTGGGTTATGGTTTAAATTCCTTTAAAGTCTTGCTAAGAGCTCTAGAAAGATAAAATGAACTTGCATAATTTATTTTATGCTTGCATTCATATTTACATTCTTGCTATGCATCTTTGTTTTCTAGCTATCACCTAAGAACAAAATATTAAAATGGAACTTGTATCATCACTTAATTTAATTCTCGAAGCCTTTCTATTTCGGCCTTAAAGTCGATTGTTGTTGGACCTAGAGCACTAAAATAAAGAATTGAACTTGCATCCTCACTTAATTAATTCCTCGAATGCCTATCTGTTTAGGCCTTAAAGTCGATTGTTGTTGGGCCTAGAGCACTAAAATAAAGAATTGAACCTTGCATCTTTACTTTCAAGCTTGCACGTCTAAAGTTTGTGCCTCGCATATTTACTTTCAAGCTTGCACGTTTAAGTTTATGCCTTGCATATTTAAATTTAAGTCATCACATTACTTTGTAAGCAAGATTAAAAATGAAAAGCATGAGCACGTTTAGTTTATGTCGAAACTTAAGAACCTAGAGCTCAAAGACTTGCCCATTTCATTCCAAGTTAAAGTTTAATGTGAAACCATTCTTTCAATGCATATTTTCGGCCAAAGTAGTAATGATGGACTCGCAATGAGTTTTCATCTAGCTACTAGGACCAATAGTCTATGTTTAAGTTCTCCTTAAAGCTTTACAAATCTTTATAAGGTTATGTCATCACAAGTTGTGATTTTATTATCTTTTAGGGGATGGAATATGTTTTGGTCAGTGACCTAAGGTTTCGCTTAGCCTCTTGATGAATTAAAATGTTTTGCAAAGAGTTTCAGAAGTTCTAGATCGATTTCGAGAGAAACTAGTTAACTTATGTACCTAGAAATGTCAATTTAACTCTCTCATTTAAGTTAAATAGTTTCGGTTCTGATGTGATGAGTGTGATGTTGTATGATGATGTTTTGATGTGTTGGAATGTGTGAAAATATCATGTGATGATGTAGAAGCGATCCTATGCATGATAGGTAAGAAACTAGCTAACTAGGAATACCGTAAAGCTAGAATTTAACATAGTTTTGACCCATTTGATTATGGAACTAATCCAAACTGTTTTAATGGGAACATAATCAGACTTAGATTGTTTAGACATGAAAAACTTGGTATCATTTGAATTAGAATTGAATTCTAGCACCTATGGGGAAACTAGTAACGAGAAAAACCGTAAAAATGAAAATGTAGAACTCTTAGAACATTTAATTTTCTGGATTCTGTCCAGCACCCTTACAACATGATAAACATGATTAATAATTAGTCCTTAAGCATAGGAATGCCTCATAATTGATTTAGATTTAATTCATAGCGCCTTAGGCGAAGACGGAACCAAGAAAGGGTCTAAAACGTAAGTTCTAGAACCCCGTGAACACAAGTTAGAGGATTTGCCCTATGCTATTCAGAATTTAAGTATGAACATGAGGATTAGGAATGATGATTAATTATGAGCCCTTAGGTGCATAAAAATATGAGCGACGGATGTTAGAGAATTATATCTCAAGATTAAGACCCGTAAGGGTCAAAGCATAAGCTACCGTAAGGGTAAGCGTTCGAATGTTTTATGATGATGCATGTAGTATGCAAATGATGATGATGTTATTCATATGAGGAATTCATGAGGTTATATGTTAATGTGGCATAAAGCAAATTTGGAAGGAAATTCGGTGTAATGACCGTTGTCCCGCCGAATTCCCAACAAATTTGGGGACTTAAAGAGATTTTGAAAATTAAGGTACTAAGATGGGTTCTAGGATGACACCGGTTCGGCCGAGCACCTCCATAGAACTCATGTGACATCGGTACCATTTTACACTCTTAGGTGACACCGGTTCGGCCGAGCACCCCTAAGAGTTTTGCCCCCTAACCCGTACTCAGATAGTCGGGATTTATGATTTATGATACGCTTATCGTTAAGTGGTAAGTAAGAACTAGTGACGACTAGTTAAGGTATGAGCTCATAACCTAGATGTATGACACGTTCTGGGTGACACCGGTTCGGCCAAGCACCCCCAGTTCGATTGTCTTTTAGGGTGGCCCATGAGGAAGAGAAGTTTCATGATTATGATTATGTCACTAAGTTTTGTCCCATATGAATGTTACTATTGCCACTTTATGCCACCAAGAATGATGATGCTTGATGTCATGTTTTATGTATGTGCATTAGGTAGTGCCATGCATACATTTTATATCATGTTGCATCCATGACATTAAGATCATCCTAAAATGAATGGACCTTGGCTAAAATATATTTTAAAGTTTAAAATGAACCTAATACATGCTCAGTCATTTTGTATAAATAAACCCAAGGTTCCTGAGGACGTAGATGATGACACCTAGGTAGTAGGAGGCCCTACTGAGATTCTTTAGCAAGATTCTCACTCCCTCTATCTCTTTCTTTCCGTCACGTCTTCAGATGGCGACGTTCGTAGTGTTCGTGGACACGCCGACATGGGAGGTGCACCATGACCCGGACCACGGGTCATTCCATTTTGTGGGTCGATGCACAGTTAGAGTATTCATGTTCATGGGTCGACCCTTCACTCCCCCTGTACATTCCCATCGTTTCTCCCCCGTCTCACCTTTTGGTGATGACCTGGTGTTCGAGCGCGCACGTCCCCAAGAGGAGAGGCTACGCCGTACCCCACCGTCCCCGTCTGCCGCTCGAGACTACCCCCAATATGTGCCCCGTTGCCCGTCGTCTTTTTCGGAGACAGATCCTTCCGAGGATTCGGCAACCCAGGCACCCTCCGAGGGATCTTCCCCCACCATACCCATGGACCTTGGGGAAGGTAGCGAGCCTTCCGTGACTCAGCCGAGGCTTACACGACGACCGGAGATGAGGCCGTGCCGTGGAGGTCACTTCCGAGCCCCGTCCCGTCTATTCACGCCGGAGGAGCTTGCTCAGTTTCCTGGTTACTTGCCACGCTCGAGGGATAGTCACCAAGAGGGAGGTCAGATGGCCGAGATAGAGCACACACCACTTAGATAAGGATAAACCTTCTTTTGTTTAGAGGTTATCCTATTAGGTGCACTCGGGTAGGGGAGTAGATCATGTTTATGGTTATGTTGTATTTCTTTTCCTGTACTTTCCTTGTACTAAACTAAGTCCCACACTTATAAGTGGGCAAATTATATATATATGAGATGATCTTCAGTGTTACTCATGGTGGGCCTTATGTTATGATGTTGTGAGACATTTGTTTACCATACATGGTTTACCGCTTATCGCATCATGCGGCTCTCACTTTGTTTTTCAAAAAAAATTTACCCGTATTTTCCGCTAAGTAATTCTAAGTTAAATGAGGACTATGAAGTAACAGACTAATGATTAACCTAAATATGTTCTAGAATATTGGGTTAAAAATTAGGATGTTACAAAATGACAGAGGTTTACATGGAGAATGATAAAGGATAAATTATATATAGTGTTGTTTAGTTCTTCTTTTATTTTAGGATTGTTATAGATTTGATGTTAACATCAAAAATGTGGTTTGTTTTATGTGACTACAACTTATATTTCCGTATCTGGATTTGAACATGAAGTATTTTGACTTGGGGGTTCAGAACCGTGAAGCTACTGATGACAGAATTACTGTTGAAAGCATTGAAGCCACTCTCAAGTGAGTTATATTCTTCAATCACTTGAAGCATTGCATTGCATTACTCCTGAATTATTATGTAAGTTTATGGGTATAAATTGTGATAAGAATTTGAAAGCGGTGTAATAAGAATTTTTTGGTTTCAATAGCTTCATATAAATTTTTGCCTATTTCACACAAAATAAAAAAAGGTTTATGTGAGATGAAAGCAACTACTAGCTAAGGAAAAGGGGTTCCAAACAAAACTAACTAATGATAACTACTTTGTGATGTCGTACCTAGAAGGTTAATAATCCCAGAGGCATTTTCAAGAATTATGAGCTTTGTTCTCTATGGTTCTAATCTCAAATATGCCTATGGCTGATTCCAAGATGTTCAATGCAACGTTTGGTAGGGTTGGCAAAGCTCTGTTACCAATGTAGGAATCAGCCTTAACATGCAAATTCTGGAACCTCATTTAAACAAGTTAGGAGTCAGATTCCAATCCTGCAATTGCAAGAAAAACCAATTGGATATTAATGATTGTTGCACACAGTGAAAGACAATATAGATAGCCAAAATTTGATCCTTGATTAAAAAGGTAAAGGACAATATAGCAATTCAAAATTCTTAAGATATTAGTTAACTTGATAAGGCACTTGTAGATTTACAAAGCACCAGCATGAGTTTCTTTTCTTTTCTCTTTTTTTTTTTAATAACTGCTTTTCTTGCTAATGTTCATTGAACAATGACTCGATTGGCTTTTTCTTTCTTTCATATTACATTTAGGGGTGGTGTACCTAGTGTTGATCTCCATTTTCTCCTTACAACATATTCTTTAATGTTAGATTTGTTTTTCATTTGTAATAGTTGTTTTTCAAGTAGTGTGCAAACCAAAATAAACTTTTATTTTACTTGTCTTTAGATATGCAAAAGAGGTACAAAAAATAAAAACTAAATTAGATGAAATAAATGTCTACTTAATGATGATTGTGCAAGAAATAAGTAGAAAAGAATCAGGTCATCTATATAGAAAATCTTCCATAAATTCAAAAGTTTGAGGCTAAGACTTGAATTATAACATTAGGTAACATAAAAAAAAATGATGAGGTGCAAAAGAACACGTGAAAGATTGAACTCACTTGTCAATTCTGTTTCTGAACTTTCTTAGATACTTTTCATTATCTTCTTCTGCATTCTTGAAGATCTTGTCAATGATCTGCTACCTCTCATTAACATCCAACTTCCTAACATCAACTTTCCTGCTTTCCAATCTGGAATGCTTGCCTTCAGTAGCAGTTTGAGGGATACTTGTTCTCAGTCTATCATAGGTTAGTGCTAAGGTGGTAAAGGTTGGATTATCACTTTCAAGTTTAACTTTCATGTTATAGGAATAGCCAAATTTACAAGTTTTTTTATGAAACTTTTTGTGGCGATTCCAATAGTTGTTCAAAACTGCCAGTAAAAAGAATAAAAAAATTAGCTAAAGGTTTTTGTAGTAGTTCCAAACTGCTAACAAAAAGAATGAAAAAATTTGGCGGAAGTTTTTTACGACGGTTTCAAACCGCCAGTAAATACTATAATTTGGCACCAACAAGCATTTCGCGATGGTTTTGAACCACCGCTAGATTTACAAAACCGCTGCCAAATAAACAGCCACGACAACTACTGGAAAACCCACTTTGGTGGTGGTCGTTCCAACTGTTGTTCAAAACTGCTGCTAAATGGTTTAAGGACACTATTATCTGCGGCAATTTTCTGAACCTCCGGTAAATTATTTTGCGATGGCCCCAAACCGTCGGAAATCCCAATGAAAATCGCCGCTAAATACCATTTTTCTAGTAGTGCTAGCGTCATCAAATTTAGCCCATGGCCACTGTCCCTCGCAAAAGAAATGAGAAGAAAAACAAAAAATGAGGTATATAAAAGGATGATAATGAAAGAGGCTTTCAAGAAAAAAAAAATGAAAAGAGGAGGCAAAGGGCATACCAGAGGTCGGAGGAGTCATCAGTGGCAGTGGGGTAGTAGTGGAGGTGGACGGCAGAGCAAGAAGGAGGGCGATAGGAGATGGAGGGTGGAGAGAGGGTGCTCCTCCGCTATTCCCACTCTCATCATCATCGCGCTTCCTGTAACGCCTCGATTTTCTGTCTGAGAGGAAATGACCAAAATGCCCCTGAGGTCATTTTCTGCCTGGAATTTGAGGATAGCTGGCCCGGTAGTCCTCGAAGGGTCAACTCAATGTTTGAAGGGGATTAAATGGTCCTTGAGTGATTTCGAAAGCAAAAATCGTGTTTTCTGCAGTTTCGGGTCAAAATGACCAAAACATCCCTATAGCATTTTTACGCGGGTAAAGGTGCCGTTCGAGCCCGAAAATTTCCCTGAAGGTTTAAAATGATGTTTTCATGTGTTTGAAAGTATTTGTTTAAGTCCTGGTGGTCCCGGACAGTTTTTGTGCAAAATTACGATTTTGCCCTTACGTAGTGCATTTTGGGCCTAATGATATGATTAGCAAAACCTAAGCAATATTAGGCTCTAATTAAAGATTAGTAAATTCTAATTACTAATTTAGAGTCAAAATAATTAATTGATGTTAATTAGAACCTAAGATTGCTTAGAGAAACTCAAAACTCTTTTCTAGTTTTAATTCTTTGAGAAAGGAATCTAGAAATAGTATTTTCTCTCTCCAATTCCCTAAATCAAGGAAACATGTTGGCATTGGATTCCTAATTAATGGAGTTTGACTCCATTAATTTATTAAGATCACCTCCTAAATCTAGTCTTACAAGTCTCTAATTAACCATTACCTCACCTAAACACTTACTTACAAATTTCTAATCCTAAGCCTAATCAAAGCTACACCTAAACACACATCCTAACCCACAATTAAGGAACTGTAACACCCCGATTTTTCTGTCCGAGGGAAATGACCAAAATGCCCCTGAGGTCATTTCCTGACCCGAACTCGAGGGTAACCAACTTGGTCATCCTCGAAGGGTTAACTCGATGTTTGAAGGGGATTGAATGGCCTTTGAATGCTTCCGGAAGCGAAAATTTCGTTTTCCGCAGTTTCGGGTCAAAATAACCAAAATACCCCTAGAGCGTTTTTACGCGGGTAAACGTGCCGTTTGAGCCCGAAACTTTCCCCAGAGGTTTAAAAACATGTTTTCATGTGCCTAGAGGTCTCTGTTCAAGTCCCGGTGGTCCCGGGCAGTTTTAGTGCAAAATTACGATTTTGCCCCTAGAATAGTATTTTTGAGCTTAATGACGTAATTAAGCAAACCTAAGCAATATTAGGCTCTAAACGAAGATTAATTAATTTCCCTAATTAATCTAGAGTCAAAATAATTTATTAAAGTTAATTAGAACCTAAAATTGCTTAGATTAAACTTAAATCCCTTTTTAGAACTCAAGATTCCTAGTCTTGGAATCTTGAATAGTGTTTTCTCTCTCCAATTCCTTAAATCAAGGAAATGTGTCTAGAGTTGTTTAGACTCTAAATTGAGGATTTAACTCTCTAATGGTGCAAGACCACTCCTTAATTATGTCTAGACCACCTTAATTACCTATTTCCCTTACCTAAACACTTTCTTACAAATTCCTAATCTTAAGCATAATCAAAGATACACCTAAACACAACTCTAAACCACAATTAAAATGCAAACTAATCCTCCCCATGCATGATGAAGTTTCGGCCAGACCTCATCCCCATTGGCCACATGTTTAATTGTTTTCTCACTCAAAGAACCATGCTTGAGGCCATACCTTGAACCATACCTCACCATACCTTAAGTCATACCTCACCATGCCTCAAGAACACATTATCTCACCTCATGGAACACATGGAACCCTCCAATTCTGCACCTCTTGGCCGAAAATGCATCAGCCCACATACACCCTCCATTTGTTTCATTTCTCTATAAATAGAATGCCTTGAGGAGCTTGCACCACTTTTAGATCATTTGCTAAGTTTAGGAAACACTCAAAGCTTTTCTTTTCTCTCAAAAGTTCTTGTGTTCTTCAAGTTCTTCAAGCTCTTCAAAGCTCTTCATCACCTTCATCTTCTTCTTCCATCTTCAAGTTCATCACACCAAGTAGGGATTTTCTTTCATGTATTCTTTCTTTAGAGTTCTTGCTTCAAGCTTTATGTTCATAGTTTCTCTTGATTCTTTTTAGAACTTCTTTTCCTTTCCTTGTTCTTGCTCATTTTCGCCATGGGCCTTGGAGTTCAAAGAAATGAGAGCTTGATGATGAGAGTTTCATGATGATGTTCATCACTTGAAACAAACTCTAGAGCTTGATCTTTGTTCTTGAGCAAAAGTGTTTCTAGTTTTTCCTTTCTTGAACCTTTGAGAACTTTAACTTTGATGTTGTTTCAAAATGGTTCTAATGACTCAATGATGAGGTCTCATGATGTTGGTGTTAGTATATCACCAAGATCATGGATTCTAGAGTTTCAAACATTTCTTTTCTTTCCTTGAAGTTTCGGCCATTACCTTTCCTTTTCATGCTAGATGTTTGATTTTCTAAATATGTTATGTTGAGTTCTAAGAACTCTAGACTTTTACTTTGTCTTGGTTTGATGAGTTTGGGTTGAGGTTTAAGTTCCTTTAAAGTCTTGTTAAGAGCTCTAGAAAGATAAAATGAACTTGCATAATTTATTTTATGCTTGCATTCATATTTACATTCTTGCTATGCATCTTTATTTTCAAGCTATCACCTAAGAACATAAAGATTAAAATGGAACTTGCATCTTCACTTAATTTAATTCTCGAAGCCTTTCTATTTCGGCCTTAAAGTCGATTGTTGTTGGGCCTAGAGCACTAAAATAAAGAATTGAACTTGCATTATCACCTAATTAATTTCTCGAATGCCTATCTATTTCGGCCTTAAAGTCGATTGTTGTTGGGCCAAGAGCACTAAAATAAAGAATTGAATCTTGCATATTTACTTTCAAGCTTGCACGTTTAAGATTATGCTTCGCATATTTACTTTCAAGCTTGCACGTTTAAATTATGCCTGGCATATTTAATTTCAAGTCATCACTTTACTTTGAAAGCAAGATTAAAAATGAAAAGTATGAGCACGTTTAGTTTATGTTGTAACTTAAGAACCTAGAGCTCAAAGACTTGCCCATTTCATTCCAAGTTAAAGTTTAATGTAAACCATACTTTGAATGTATGTTTTTTCGGCCAAGTAGTGAGGATGGACTTCCAATGAGTTTTCATCTAGCTACTAGGACCAATAGCCTATGTTTTAAGTGTTCCTTAAAGTTTTACAAATCTTTATAAGGTTATGTCATTATAAGATGTGATTCCAATCTCTCTTAGGGGATGGAATATGTTTTGGTCACTGACCTAAGGCTTCACTTAGCCTCTTGATGAATTAAAATGTTTTGCAAAGAGTTTTAGAAGTTCTAGAATGATTCCAAGAGAAACTAGTTAACTTATGTACCTAGAAATGTCAATTTAACTTTCTTATTGAAGTTAAATGTTTTTGGTTCTGACATGATGAGTATGATGCTGTATGATGATGTTTTGATGTGTTGGAATGTGTGAAAATATCGTATGATGATGTAGAAGCGATCCTATGCGTGATAGGTGAGAAACTAGCTAACTAGAAATACCGTAAAGCTAGAATTTAACATAGTTTTGACCCATTTGTTTATGGAACTAATTCAAACTGTTTTAATGGGAACATAATCAGATTTAGATTGTTTAGATATGAAAAACATGGTATCATTTGAGTTAGAAATGAATTCTAGCACCTATGGGGAAACTAGTAACTAGAAAACCGTAAAAATGCAAATGTAGAACTCTTAGAACATTTAATTTTTATGGATTCTGTCCAGCACCCTTACAACATGATAAACATGATTAATAATTAGTCCGTAAGCATAGGAATGTCTCATAATTGATTTAAATATAATTTATAACACATTAGGCGAAGATGGAACCAAGAAAGGGTCTAAAACGTAAGTTCTAGAACCCCGTAAACACAAGTTAGAGATTTTTCCCTATGCTATTCAGATTTAAAAGTAAAATGAGAGGATTATGAATGATGTTTAATTATGAGCCTTAGGTGCTTAAAATATGAACGACGGATGTAGAGAACTATATCTCAAGATTAAGACCCGTAAGGGTCAAAGCATAAGCTACCGTAAGGGTAAGCGTTTGGATGATTTATGATGATGCATGAAGTATGCTAATGATGATGATGTTATTCATATGAGGAATTTATGAGATTATATGTTAATGTGGCATAAAGCAAATTTGGAAGGAAATTCGGTGTAATGACCGTTGGGCCGCCGAATTTCCGACAAATTTGGGGACTTAAAGAGATTTTGAAAATTAAGGTACTAAGATGGGTTCTAGGATGACACCGGTTCGGCCGAGCACCTCCATAGAACTCATGTGACATCGGTACCATTTTATACTCTTAGGTGACACCGTTCGCCGAGCACCCCTAAGAGATTTGCCCCCAACCCGCACTCGGATAGTCGGGATTTATGATTTATGATACGCTTATCGTTAAGTGGTAAGTAAGAACTAGTGACGACTAGTTAAGGTATGAGCTCATAACCTAGATGTATGACACGCTCGGGTGACACCGGTTCGGCCGAGCCACGCCAGTTCGATTGTCTTTTAGGGTGGCCCATGAGGAAGAGAAGTTCATGATTATGATTATGTCACTAAGTTTTGTCCCATATGAATGTTACTATTGCCACTTTATGCCACCAATGATGATGATGCTTGATGTTATGTTTTATGTATGTGCATTAGGTAGTGCCATGCATACATTTTCTATTATGTTGCATTCATGACATTAAGATCATCTTAAAATGAATGGACCTTGGCTAAAGTATATTTTGAAGTTTAAAATGAACTAAATGCATGTTCAGACATTTCGTATAATTAAACCCAAGGTTCCTGAGGACGTAGATGACGACACCTAGGTAGTAGGAGGCCCTACTGAGATTCTTTAGTAAGATTCTCACTCCCTCTATCTCTTTCTTTCCGTCACGTCTTCAGATGGCGACGTTCGTAGTGTTCGTGGACACGCCGACGTGGGAGGTGCACCATGACCCGGACCACGGGTCATTCCATTTTGTGGGTCGATGCACAGTTAGAGTATTCATGTTCATGGGTCGACCCTTCACTCCCTGCACATTCCCATCGTTTCTCCCCCGTCTCACCTTTTGGCGATGACCTAGTGTTCGAGCGCGCACGTCCCCGAGAGGAGAGGCTACACCGTACTCCACCTTCCGCATCCACCGTTCGAGACTACCCCGAGTATGTGCCCCGTTGCCCATCGTCCTTCTCGGAGATGGATCCTTCCGAGGATTCGGCCACCCAGGTACCCTCCGAGGGATCTTCCCCCACCATACCTATGGACTTCGGAGAGGATAGCGAGCCCACCGTGACTCAGCCGAGGCGTGCACGACGACCGGAGATGCGGCCATACCCTAGGAGTCATATTCGATCCCCACTCCACCTTTTCACACCCGAGGAGCTCGCTCAGTTTCCCGGATATCTGCCTCGATCACGAGATGGTCGCCAGTAGGAGGTTGAGGATGGCCCGAGTTAGAGCACACACCACATAGATAGGGATAAACCTTCTTTTGTTTAGAGGTTATCCTATTAGATGCACTCGGGTAGGGGAGTAGATTATGTTTATGTTTGATGTTGTATTTCCTTTTATGTATTTCCCTTGTACTAAATTAAGACCCACACTTATAAGTGGGCAAGTTATATATATATGAGATGATATTCAGTGATGTTCATGATGTGCCTTATGTTACGATGATTGTGAGACGATTGTTTTACTTTGCATGGTTTACCGCTTATCGTATCACGTGGCTCTCACTTTGTATTTCAAAAAAAAAATTTACCCGTATTTTCCGCTAAGTATTTCTAGGTAAAATTGAGAACTATGAGGTAACAGACTAATGTTTAACCTAAGTATGTTCTAGAGTATTGGGTTAAAAATTAGGATGTTACAGGAACAACTTGTTCCCCAAGTTCTTCTAGAAAGGCATGGCCACCCATACCTCCCTCATGGCCACCTATACCACGTCATGCCTACACCATGCTTAAGACCATGCTTGAACATATACTTGAACCCATACTTGGCTATACCTTTGAATGACCACAACCATACTTTGAAGAAGATATGTTCCTTCTTTTCCTTCCTCAAAATTTCGACCACCCCCTCCATTCCTTTACCCTTGGGTTGTTTTTCTATAAATACATATGCAAATGAACTTGTGAGAACCTTTACTTCATTTGCTAGCTTTGAGTTTTCAAGAGTGTCTTGGTTTCTTTCTTTTCTTTCAAAAAACTCAAGAGTTATTTCTTCCTCTCATCTTCTTCATCCTTTCCACCACCACACAACCACCATTAAATCTTCCTTAAAACACTTAGTCATGTCATTCTCAAGATCAAGCCCAAGAAACACAACTTCTTTTCCTTTTCCTTTCTTCTTGGCCGAAGCTCCATCAAGCTTTAGGGAGGATTTTTCTTTCATTCTCCTCTCAAAACCAAGCCTTGTTCATCCTCCAAGAGACATACCTTTGGTAGGGATTTGTTTTATTAAATTTCTTTATCCTTTAAAGTCTTGTTTAAAATGAGTTTTGTTGGTTTCTCTTGGCTTCTTGGAACTTCTTTTACTCTCTTTATGCTTCCGCCTTTGAGCCTTTCTTCAAAGAAAAATATTGGCTTGATGATGAGGGTTCAAGGGGTTGATCATAGAATCATCACTTGTGTAACCTCTAAAGCTTGAAAACTCGGTTTTTGAACCAAGAAGCATTTCAGTTTTTCCTTTCCTTTTCTTTGGTTCTAGTTTTGGTTTTTAAAACTTGTTGTGGATGGAAAATGACTCAAGGATGAGAGCACATGATGTTGGTGTTGATGTATCATCAAGATCATGGTCTCTAGAGTTTCAAAGTTTTATCCTTTCTCCTTCATGGTTTCGGCCATGGTTTCCTTTTCTTTGATATTTTGGTTTTGTCACCAAAGACATGGTGAGATGGTTTCTAAAACTCAAAGATAGGTTTTCTAACTTGATCCATTTTCGGTTCTTTAAATAATATTAATGTTTAATTTGTTTCTTTAAGTCCATTTCCTTGAGCTTGATGATGATGTTCAAACCATAAGGTTTCCTTGTAACCTTGGTATAAGAACTCTAAAGCTTGCTTTACCTTGTTAAGATAAGTTGGGGTTGAGGTTTATGCTCCTTTAAAGTCTTGAATGATCTCTAACAAGATATAAAATGAACTTGCATATTTATATCCCAAGTCTTGCATATTTATATTTCAAGTTCTTGCATCTCATATTTACTTTCCTATGTCATCACTAAGCTCTAAAGATTAAAGAAAAGGACTTCTATTATCACATTTAAGTTTCAAGCTTTGCATTTCACGTTTATATTTCAAGTCATCACTTAAGAACTTAAAGATTTAAAATGAGAGCTTGCATATCACCTAATTAATCTCAAAGCCTTTCTATTTCGGCCTTAAAGTCGAGTGTTGCTGGGCTTAGAGCACTAAAATAAAGAATTGAACTTGCATATTTACTTTCAAGTCTCGCATATTTATATTCTAGCACCTCATATTTATATTTCAAGTTCTTGCATCTCATATTTATTTTGAAGCACTCACTTTACTTTATAATGAAGATTAAAAATAGAATGCATAGCACGTTTACTTTTTGTCATCACTTAAAGACCCTAGAAGCTCAAAGACTTGCCCTTTTATCTCAAGCTAAAGTTTGGTTATGGAAGCATTCCCTTGAATGCACAATTCGGCCAAGTGATGATGATGAGCTTGGTGTGAGTTCATCTAGTCGCAAGTGCCCATAATCTATGTCTTAGGATTTTTCTTAAGCATAGGGGAACTCAAAGAATATTTCAAGTATAATTTTACATTTTAGAACTCCAATCTTGGGCCAACTCAAATGATTGCTGCCCTTGTTTAGTTTATAAATGATTTTAGTAAAATAAGTTGGTTTCCAAAGAACTTTAGAAGTCCTAAAGTGAATCCATAAGAAACTAGTGACTTGTGTGCTTTGAAAATGAAATTTCATGCTTGGCATGATGATGAATGAATTCGGTTCTGCCTTGATGATTTGGTTGCTGTTTGATGATGATTTTATATGATAGAATGTGTAAAAATTATATATGTTGAGGTAGAAGTCTTTCTATGCATGTTAGGAAAGAAACTAGTCTTACCGATAAACCGTAAAGTTGAGTTTTAGCATAGTTTTGACCCATTTATTTTTTAGCCACTGCCAAAACTATTTTAATGGGATAGCATTCAGTTTAGGATTGATTAATCACAAAAAATTTGGTAACATTTGATGTAGGATTGATTTTTAGCGCCTATAGAGAAACTAGTAACTAGAAAATCGTAAAAAGTGCAATTCTAGAACACTTAGATTCTTTAATTTTCTAATCCTGTCCAGCAACCTTATAATGTAGTAAACATGATTTATAATTAGTTCAGAGGCATAGGAATACTCTATAAATGGTTTAGATTTATTTTATAGTGCCTTAGGCGAAGACAGAATTTAGAAAGGGACTAAGACGTAGATTCTAGAACCCCATAAGTATATGGTATTAATTCAACCCACATCATTATGATACTGTCCAGATTTCTTTATGATCATAAAAATGAGTAAAGATTATTAGTGGTGAACCCATAGGTGTATAAAAGGATAAAAGTGAATGTTAGCATAATTAGTTTTCAAAATTAAGACCCGTAAAGGTCAACGCATAGGACACCATAGGTCCCAAGACACAATGGACTTTATGACTCCAAGTAGATGTATGTTTAATTATGAGAATGACTTGAGCATGGCATATGCATTAGCTGAGCTCGGTCCTTGATTCCGGCAAACTGGTTAGGAGCATGCTATCTTTTAAGAATATTAAAATAATGATGTGATGATGTATATACTATGATGAGTTTGACTATATGACTTGATGTCTTATGGTGATGTTGAATGGCTATGCATGCTCTATATATTTCATGGCATAAAGCAAGTTTGAAGGAAATCCGGTATACGCCGTTAGGCTGCCGAATTTCCCATTAAACTTGAGGATTAAGAAAATTTTGTGAAAACTCCTGGGTGACACCGGTTCGGCCGAGCACCCCCAGAACAGATGTAATATAACATTGAGACGCATTCCTCCCGCTATGGTAGGGAGGAAACGAATCCGTGAGGGTATTGATATTGAGCTTGCCAAAACGGACAATTCGCTGTGTACTAGATACCAGTAGAGCGTTTCAAAGAAGGAAATGATCCTAAGATAGATGATCCAAGAAAGTTATGTATACCCCCTCTATTAGCCCATATTAAATCTAGTGACGACTAGTTAGGATTGAACTCATTCCTAAGCGATAGGTGAGATGTAGTTTGGTGACCAGATTATCGCCGAGCCGGTGAGTCGGTTGGATTTTTGGTGGATATGTTAAGAGGGTGGTCTTTAAGAAAAAAAAACTTAAGAGTTCGACTTATGAGAAAGATGTCACATGAAAAGTACTGTGCCTTTTATGCCATGTATAGGATTTATGTTGAGCCCAAGGGCAATGATTTTCATATTAATGTGCATATGGTATTGTCATGCATTCACCAAATATCTGTTGCATTCATGTCATTAAGACTCATACTAAAAGACACCCACTTCGGATAAATAGATTTGGAAAGCTTAAAACCGAACCTTATGCATGTACACCTTTTTCATAATTAAAACCGAGGTGGCTGGGGACAACGACGATGACACTCATGTTAGAGTCGGGAATCCCTACTGAGAATCTTGAAGGAGTTTCTCATCCCTTTCTCTTCTTCCATGTCGTCTCTAGACGAGGATTACAATGAGGTTTGTGACTTCTTCTAAGGCTCGTGCTTAAGGGTTATGCTAGCAAACGGAGCAGAGGGTTGCTGCGGGAGCATAGATAGCTTAGCTTTTGGGTTGACACTTATCCAACCTCACAGGTGGATAAGGATCACTTCATATACATATGGGCATGTTTTGATGTAAATAAAGTTACAAGGATGCTAGTAAATTATGTATCTATGAAGATGTAATGATATTATGATTGTTATGTATAATACTATGTTTCATGATTATGAATGGTGTGATTACTTTCCTTGCATGTTATGGTTACGACGAACGTTACGTTAGCGCGCGGCTCGCATTTTACTTTTAAGTATTCAAAAAGAAAAATTTATTCGTATTTTCCGCTAAGTATTTTAATAAAAGGTTTTAAAGAATGAGACTAAAAGAGTAATAGACTAATGGTTAACCTAAATACATTCTAGGAGTATTGGGTTAAAAATTAGGATGTTACACTTCCTCCACCGTCGCAACCACAGCAACCACCTCTATCATACACTGCCAAGAAATGCGTCTGCCTTAGCCATCATGTCGTTAATCATCAGCACCATGAAGCCACGATCCCTTTGAAGCCACCACAAACCGCCTTCAAGCCACATGCCCATCATGTCGATCCTTCACTGTCACCACATCCACCGCCATCGAGATCTACAGTGGCAACGTCACGGTTTGCCACAACCATCTCTCTCTCTCTAACGCCAACAATCCCAACATCCAATCTTTCCCTCCAATCTATGTGTGCGACTATGTTGGTGAAAGAAGGAGGCGAGGAATGAAATGGTGGGGAGATTGAAAAGTTGTGTTTAGGATAATCATCATTATGATAGTTCACCTTTCATACTCCCAATGTCTGTCACCTCTTCCCAATGTAAATCACCTCTTCATTTGACCAATGAAATAATTTTTCTTTTTTTTCACTTGTCTTTCTTAATAAGTTTTGAGAAGTCTTTTCAGGTGAGCATTTTATTTTATTGGTCAAATGAAGATGTGATTGACATTAGGAAAAGATAATTATTTGATAGGATATGAACTCTGCATTTAATACCTAAAATAAAATAAAGTGTAGATTATAAATACTAGAAATTATAAATGTAAATATATATTAAAAATAATCATTACTTAATTTAATAAGTATGTATATATATTTTTAAAATATTAAATTATGTACAATATTCATATAGCAACGTAAAAAGGTACAGTATTAATTAAAATATTAAGAGATCATATATTTTATATAAATATTAAAACTATTAATAAATAATTAAAAATGATAAAGATATAAATGGAAATAAATAAACACAAATGGAAATAATAAATATATATTGGTGTGGATATTGGTGAGTGATGATTTTGAAGAGAAATCAAACTCACAAAAAATAAACAACTTATCAATTCGACTTACTTTTAGAATGATATATATAATATATGATCTTATTCATAATATATAAATTTAACTTATTTACTAAATATAAATGAAATAAATAACCATTTAATGAAAATAATATGCATTTAAATAACAAAATTTAAAAAGTAAGAATCATATTGGTTGATTTGAAAACCCACAAAAATAAGAATAGAGATGATTGGTTGCACATCTCTGTAGAAAAATAGATGAAAATCAAATTCACTAGAAATGGACACCTCATTAAATTCACTAACCCATTAACCCTTTTTAGAATAGTATATATATATATATATATATAATAGAAGATTCCAAAATCAACCATCAAAATTAAATGACATTCTAATTTTAATTATTAATTTAATTAAACTCATTAATTACATCCAATTTCTTTTTAAACGAAATAGTTCTTTAACAGTCCTTTATAAGTAATCTTCCGTATTGACCCCGGTCAAATTGCGGGGTTGATTGTCTTTTATTATTATTACACCAACCCACCCAATAACTTTGTAAATTTTAAATGAAACGGAACTGGACAGGCTCCACGGTCCTCAAAATATTTGCCTTGTAGGGATCATGGGGCAGCGCCGCCATTGGGCTATCGCCGTCAGCGTGGACGAAGACTTTTATCGAATCCCTTTATCCACGGAACTGACCACCGCTGAAATGGTGCATTTATGACCAACTCCCCCAACTAATACTTCTCTTTTTAAACAGTGAAGTGATATGTCACAATCTTATTTTATACTTTTTAGTGATGCTAAACATCAATGTTTGAGCGTTAATACTAACTTCTTGGAAGCAAGGCCGTAGATGTTTTAACGCATGTAATCGTGATTCATATTTATTTTTAATATTTATTATATTTAATAATTATAAAATGAGTGTCTAAATAGGTATTTATTTTTTTGGTATCAAAATACCATTAATCCAATATATCACAAGGTTATTTTATATTTTTTTTCAAATAAAGTTTTTAATTCTCTTGAACTGAATTTTGAATTTTAAGTTCTTTTTAATCAAAATTTTAAAGGCATGGCTTGGTCTGGAGAACGCCATGTTAGATGGTCTTGCATTATTTATTTTGCCTTGGACCTGTAATTCTTACAGGACCTTAGGAAACACAGCCAATACAAATCGATGAATATAGTAATGACTGTCCATAGGGTATTTGTTCTATACTTTCTTCTATTCTCCTTCTCTCCCATAGTCAAATGCCTGAGAAGCATAACTCCAGATAAATCCATTCATTACAGCGAGACACTGGTTTCTGCTGCTGGAACTTTTGAAGCAGGATTCTACGGCTTGGGTAATTCACAGAACCTATACTTTTGCATATGGTACAACATGAGTATATCACCTAGGACAGTTGTGTGGGTAGCCAACAGAGATGCACCGGTGGATAACCCCACAGCAATTTTCAAAGTCACTGATGGGGGGAATCTAGTTATACTTAATGGCTCAGGGAACACAATTTGGTCCTCCAACGCATCCACGACTGCAAAGGAGCCTGTTCTACTGCTCTTGGACTCAGGAAACCTTGTTGTAAGAAATGGAGGTGGCACTGGGAACATTGTATGGCAGAGTTTAGATTACCCTGGTGACACTCTGCTACCAGGGATGATACTTCATGTCAGTAGAGTTAGTGGTGTGTATAATTCTCTGATTTCTTGGAAGGATACAGGAGATCCTGGAAGTGGTGATTTTTCATACCATTTAGATGGTCATGGCCTTCCTCAACTATTTATTACAAAGAGATCAACATTAATATACAGGCTGGGTTCATGGAATGGTTTTTTCTTCAGTGGTATTCCTTGGGAAACACTCTATAGTTACTTTGAATTCTCTTTTGTGTTAACTGACCAGGAAGTTCATTTTAAATATGAACCCAGGAACGATTCTATTGTTTCTAGATACATGATAAATCCAGCAGGTACCGTGCAACGTTTCATGTGGTCAACTGAAACAAAAACTTGGCAACTTTTCCTTGCTGGGCCTGAGGATAGGTGTGACAATTATGCCTTGTGCGGTGCAAACTCTGACTGCAATGCTAATAATTCTCCGCAATGTGTATGCCTCACAGGTTTCGCACCAAAGTCTCCCGGGAATTGGAATGATGGGTGTGTTAGGAAGGTGAATTTGGATTGTGATGGTAAAGATGGCTTTCTGAAGTATACAGGAATAAAGTTGCCAGATACTTCTTCCTCCTGGTTTGATGAGAAGATGGACATCCAGGAATGTGAGAAACAATGCTTGAAAAACTGCAGTTGCTCAGCATATGCAAATTTGGATATTAGAAATGGTGGAAGTGGATGCATCATTTGGTTTAATAATCTCATGGACATGAGGGTACAAAGTGAAGGGCAAGAAATTTACGTAAGAGTGGCTGCTTCAGAATTAGGTACTATTTTCATTGCATCTACTTTTATTATTAATTGTTTTAGTAATCGTAGAATTAGAAATTTATAAATTTCAGGCTTTAGGTGATATTCTACCATAAAAAAGAGCACATAATGATGGAAATTCGTGCAAACTTATAAGAATGCATGATAGAAATATCACCCACATTGCAGTTAGAAAACAAAAATTAACAGAATAGGACATTGTCATTTTCCCATCTTTGCACAGCTGGAACTTTCTTGTGTGTTAACTTGCAATTCTCTTAATATCTAAGGTAATTCAAGGAATAAAGCGAGCAAGAAAAGGCTTGCAGGAATTTTCGTAGGAGTCGGGATACTCATATTGGCAATCATAATAATTGGATATGTCATCTATAAAAGGAGGAAGAAACAAGGGAGGTAAGGTGAGTTCTAAAATATCTATAGTTTAGCTTCTTTACTTTCTTTATAATGGTAGAACTAAGAATTGTAAGACCATCACATGCAAATGCCCTAAATTTTTTTTTTTAACTATTCTGTCAAAATGCATTGTCCATAGTGAATCTTCTACAATTTCAGGTAGGGACACAACGATTGACGAGGAGGACCGCATTGAGAAATTGGATAAGGAGAACATTGACTTACCAACATTTGATTTTTCAACCGTAGCTAATGCAACTGATCACTTTTCCCCCAGTAACATATTAGGAGAAGGTGGATATGGACCAGTTTACAAGGTGACATGATTATATCTTATTCCTCTAACTAAATCCATCTTTTCCATGCATAGTTCTAACGTTTCAGATAAGCATGAACAGGGCATGCTAGCAAATGACAGAGAGATTGCCGTAAAGCAGCTTTCCTGGAAATCGGGACAAGGACCACAGGAATTCAAAAACGAGGTTATGTTGATTGCCAAACTTCAACATCGAAATCTTGTGAAACTTCTTGGTTGTTGCATTGAGAATGATGAACGAATCCTAATCTATGAATACATGCCTAATAGAAGTCTGGACAACTTCATATTTGGTCTGTGCTTTTATCGTCTCTGTATCCTTAATTTGTTCTAACCATTAATATCAAGTCTTCATGCTAACTTGTGAATGGAATTTATCAGATCAAACCAAAAGCAAAGTGTTGGATTGGGATAAACGTTTACATATTATAAGTGGGATTGCTCGAGGACTTCTGTATCTTCATCAAGATTCTAGACTAAGGATCATCCATAGAGATCTAAAAACTAGTAATATTCTTCTTGATAATGATATGAATCCAAAAATATCGGACTTTGGACTAGCTAGGGCTTTTGGTGGTGATCATGCAGAGGCCAATACAATAAGAATAGTGGGAACTCAGTAAGAATGCTAAAACTTTATTTTGTTACTTTATTTTCATAACGATTGTTTTATACCAAGTTTTGCTTTTTCGTGACATTGCAGTGGTTACATGCCCCCTGAGTATGCAGTGCATGGGTCTTTTTCAGTAAAGTCTGATGTCTTTAGCTTTGGTGTTATTGTGCTCGAGATGGTTAGTGGGAGGAAAAACAGAGAGTTTTTTGACCCTGATCACCATCTTAACCTTCTTGGACACGTAAGTCTAAAGTGCTACTTGCTGTCACAATTCTCAAATTCTTTAATAATCTCTGATTTTATACCTACGCCAAAATCTGGTTTCAAGCACAAGCTCTTCATGAATATCAGTTACCTAACTGATTAACAGCGGCTGTTCAGACGGTGCATTGAACTCAAATTTAACATTTTCATGTATTTCAGGCATGGAGGCTGTGGACTGAGGATAGACCATTAGAGCTGATGGATGGTTCCTTAAGCGATTCAATTATTCTGTCTGAAGCATTAAGGTGCATTCACATAGGGCTACTGTGTGTGCAAGAAAGACCAGATGATAGGCCAGACATGTCATCTGTTGTTCTGATGTTGAATGGTGAGAGAGCATTGCCTCAGCCAAGACAGCCCGGGTTTTATCCACATGAAGTCGTCTCTTCAACAGGCAAACATGAACTGTCTTCAACAAATGAAATTTCCATTTCGTTGTTAGAGGCAAGATAGAAAATGCAGATGAAAATTTGAGTTCGGAATATTTGACCCGAAACAGAAAAACGACGCTGAAAATATTCCCCGTACCTGTATAATGTAGAGAAACAGGTTAAGTACATAATAAATAAACATCAGTTTCGCAAAGATAAGAAATTGATGCAGGGTTACATTTGACATTCAGTATTTCAATTCAATTCATTTTTCTCAACATGCTTTATTCTTTTATGAGTAATAGAGATCTTCGTAGCATATTAGCTAGTGTCCTGACTCTTCAGTTCGTATGACTTTTTTGGTACTTTGGGGGGCTTTATCTTGTATAGTTGAGATTAGTTCCTTACATGTGCACGTTTGTTCCGCTTCTCTGATGATTAAAAAATTCTGACCCATTTTCTCCAAGTTCTCTGAATTTTCATATCCCACACAACAGTATATATTAAAGAAAATAATTATATGTTCTAGAGCTAGAGGTGCTTCACATCTATTCATAAATGACATTTTAGCTAAAAATGAAAGTTAAAAGTGAATACTAAATGTCATTTTATGAATGAATATGGATCACATCCTGCTTATGTTCCAAGAACTTATGAATATTTGTCCTACATACTTAAAAGCTTACACTTAACAAACAAGATATTGTTATGGTACATGTAGGTGATACATCATTTTTCAAATGAGATGACACACATAATTATGGTCTATTTTTCCTGTAATAAATATAATATTATTCGGGCTAATTTTTAGCTTTGAGTTAAAGCTGGATATTAGACATGCTAGATCTTGTAAATTGGCTGGCGTTTGGCTTAAGCCCTTATGATTTCAGTGATTAAACGTTTACTTCATAGATGGAGATCGGTTCTATGAATGTAGGTTCCAAAATACTTAATGGTAAATCTTGGCCCTAAGTAACACTCAATAGCAAAGTAAACAAAGACCGAGGCTAAACCAAGATGAAAGGAAATGCAATCAATAAAACTCTATTGATACTTAAGAAAGTTGTGTTACAATAGGGATTGCTAATTACAAGTGATAACATGAGGAAGCCATCCTCAAATTCGAATGAATAAAACTATGGTTATGGCTAAAAGTACAAGAAGATAAAGGTCAAAAAAAAAAAGCTAAAAAGGTTAAAAGATAAGTAAAATGTGTTATATGATATGTCTAGAGTTTCTTGCAACTAGTGGTCTTGCGGTATTTATAGAGCTTTTCCCATGTGCTTCCTTTGTTACCACCATTGGCTTTGAATATGATTCCTGCTCAAGTTATACATGTGAACCTCCACTATATATAAAAGTAATATCTCAAAAGTCATTCTTTTCATCTTCTGAATTTTAGAAGTTTCAACCCGCACTTTCTTCCAAGAAATTTATTAGGCTTGATTGTTACCTCTACATATATTCTGTAATTAATTCCTATCAGTAGTGAGTTTTAATTGGAATTGAATCAGATCGTTTTATTTTTTGCATATATATATATATTGCATATTTAGATTGTTTGACTTCATTTGTTACAATGCAGAGTGCTTTGATGAACTCTTATATCTTTAATATTTATATATTAATTTCCAACAAGTCACTCTTATTGAAGTTATTTGTGTTCATTTTATTTTTATCTCTTTTAATTGAATAGAGCTTTGAAAATTCCACTTGTTATAAAATATAAGTAAAATGCATTTTTCCCTGAATTTTAGGTCATATGCAGTTTATACTCTAACTTTTTAAAATATGTATTGTGACACTCTGAATTTTCCAAACAATGCAAAACACCCCATTTCTGTTAAGTTGAAATCCATTTCCATCATTAATCAGTTATGTGTATGTCATGTGCACAATTAAAGAGACAAAAATAATCTTCCTTTTAATTAAATTTCCCAACTTTAAACTCTCCTCCATTCAGAAATGGACAAAAATGCGTTTTTGTTACAATCAAACGCTAGTATCTGAAGGATATTTTTGTCCATTTTAGAGTAGAAGAGGATTTAGGGTATCTGAAGGATATCTAGGGTTGGAAAATTTGAATAAAAGGAAAGGTTTTTGTCCATTTAAGTGTGACATACACATAACTACTTAATGATGAAAACATATGGCAATTTAACAGAAAAAGGTATTTTGCACTGTTTAGAAAGCTTGAAGGTTTCACTTTTAAAAAGGATTTTAGCAAATAACGAAACTATGTTATGTAAAGAGTGATCTTGAGCCTACGACTCAAAGAGATAAGAAATGAATTGCATTCATATTTATTTTCCTTGTCATCACCTAAATAACTAATCTCAAAGCCTACCTATTTCAACTTTAAAGTTGATTGTTGATTTAAAGTGAATACTCTAAGGGGCCTAGAGCACTAAAATAAAGAATTGGACTTGCATATCATTTATTTTCAAGTCATCACCTAAAGCTCAAAGACGAGAAAGGAACTTGCATTTCATGTTTACATTCCTTGTCTAGCATGTTTATGTTTCAAGTCATCACCTAAACTTAAAGATTAAGAATGAACTTGCATTCTCATGTTTATTTTCAGGCCTTGCACATTTATTTTTCCTTGCCATCACCTAACAATGATAAGATTAAAATGAAACTTCCATTAACATGTTTATGTCTAGGTCATCACCTAAATGTCTAAGACTCGAAACCTAACTCTTTCAACTTAATCTTGAATCTATGGGAATTTACCTTTACAAAAATGTTTTGATTTCAAAGTAAGTGTTGGAATAAGGTTCAAAATGGTTTGAGAAGGAAGGAATAACTTAGAAGATGTTTTAAACTTAAATTTTTGTATTTTAAAGGTACTGGTAATCGATTACAAGACCCATGTAATCAATTACCAGAGAGCTTTGCCTTACTCGGATGTGAACTTTTGGCCTAAGTAATTGATTACAAATTCTGGGCTCAAGTAATCGATTACCATTCCATGTAATCGATTACTCCGATGTTCTTAGCGCCCAAGAGAGTATTTTCAACAGGGGTAATTGATTACAAGACTCATGTAATCGATTACCAGAGCCCTCAATTTTTCTATTTTGAAACTCGAAGCTGCGTAATCAATTACAAGGCTCATGTAATCGATTACCAGAACCCAAAGTATGCAATAAACATTTTCCCTACTTGAATGGCATAAAGCCATGATCTTATGTTACTTAAATCTATGATTTTGTATGATATGAATCCATGATCTTATTTACCATGAATCTATGAGTTTGCATGACATAAACTGATGAGATATGTTGTATGACATTGATAATTTGTTTTGAATTTGGACTTTGAATGTGAAAGTACATGCACTATTAGTTCTTGTGGCATAAAGCAAATTTGAAGAAAATTCGGTGTACTGCCATTATGCTGCCGAATTTCTGTCAAATTTGAAGACTTAAGAAAGTTTTTGAAAACTCCATGAGATTTTAAATGTGACATAGTACTGAGACGCATTTTTCCAGCTCCGGTGGGGAGAAAGCAAATTAGTGAAGGAATTAATATAGAGCTTGCCAAAGCGGACAATTCGCTGCGTACTAGATACTAATAGAGCGTTTCAAAGAAAGAAATATTCCTATGGACTCCCTGAATTAAAGGTTACGATAGGTGATTCTTATGCCCCCTAACCCGTACTCTAGAAGCCTGGATTATTATGTTACACTTATCATAGGATAAGTAAAAACTAGTGACGACTAATTAGGTATGAGCTCATAACCTAGAGATGTTTTTAGGGTGGCCCCTATTGATGCAAAGTGTAAGGTTTAATGTCACATAGTTAAGAAAAGAGAAAAGTTTCACATGAAAAGTTACATGCCACTTTATGCCACTTATATGATGTTTCTTGATGTTGTGTTCTATTGCTTTCTCGCATAATGTATTGTCATGCATTCATGCTTTGCTATGTTGCATATATGATATTAAGATTCATTCTAAAATGAACAGGCCTTGGATAATTATGTTTAAAACCTAATAACAAACTTTATGCATGCACACCTTTTTACAGTAAACCCAAGGTTCCTGAGGACGTTGACGATGTCACGTAGATAGGAGGTTCCCTACTGAGATTCTTTAGTAAGATTCTCACTCCCTCTCTTTTTCTTTTTCTTTTCTGTCACGTCTTCAGATTCCAATGGCGACGTTTGTGGTCTTCATCGACACCCCGGTGTGAGATGTCCACCTTGATCTAGAGCACCGGTCCTACCATTTTGAGGGGCATTACGCCGTCAGAGTTTTCATGTTCGTAGGACACCCCTTTGCACACCCAGTACCCAGCTATCGATTTCCCCCGACATCTCCCTATGGAGACGACATGGTTTTTTAGCGTGTTCGGACATGCAACGAGAGGATTCTCCGTACTCACACCATTGCGTCAGTTGTACATGACTTTCTCGATTATGTGCCCCACTCACAGTCTTCGGAAGACGATCCCTCGGAGGACCCACCGACCTACCTATACAGTGAGAGCTCTTCCCCTGCTCCCCCGTTCATAGGAGAGGGTAGCGAGGAGACCGTAACTCAGCCGAGGCTGGCCCGGAGGCCGACCATGCGTCCCCGTCGCAGAGCTCACGCCTAGCCACATCAAGCGGCCACTCCTGCCGAGATACGTCAGTGGATTGGTTATGTCCTGCCTTTTCCAGGACCGCAGCAATAGAGGCTCTTGGGGAGTGTTAGTGCACACGCCACGCATAGACTAGGATAGCCTTCTTTTGTTCTAGAGGTTATCCATTTTAGGTGCATTCGGGTAGGGGTGATTTCCTTTATGCTTTACTTGTATTTTCCTTTCAGTTGTATTTGCATTTATGATGTATCAAACTTATCCTGCCTTTCATAGGTGGGCAGTTTATTATATTAATATAATATTATTATTGGTGTGCACATGATTGTCTAAGGTTATGCAGTTATTTGATGTTCTTATCTTGCATTTTCTTTTTTGTATGAGATACGCTTTATGATTCCGCTCGTTTGAGCTATGCGTAGCTCTTACTTTGCACTTATGTTTAAAAAAAAATTTACTCGTATTTTTCACTAAGTATTTTAAAGAAATGTTTTTAAGAATGAAACTAAAAGAGTAATAGACTAATGGTTAACCTAAATACGTTCTAGGAGTACTGGGTTAAAAATTAGGATGTTACAAGTCTTGTCTCGAAAGAACTGATTATGAAAACTACTTTCTAATTAATCCCATGTCAAAACAGAATTGGGCCTTAAATTCAAAAACCAAGCGAAAGCATTTCTTGTCAAAGACGAAGGGCAGAAACGCATTTTTACATGTTTGTTTGATGCCATCTCCCCCATTTCTATGGTATATCAAGCAATGTGCTCGACAGTTGACTCCTCATTTTCACCAAAGAACTTTGTCAAGGACTTGGGAATTTTCCAACTTCTAGGCACTTCAGCCTATTGAATGTGGTCTGGGAATGCAGACACAAACAGAGGTTGATTGGCAAAGTCAACATTGAAGCTGAATCTGTTCAGAACAGTTTCGACAGTGCATGTAATGTTTTGATTTTGCTGGATGTTTTGAATTTGGTGCGCATGATGATGATGCCCCCCTACATTTTGTTGTCTAACCGTTTGGACTTTATCATCAGCATCTTGTCCTCGAAGGACTAGATTGACAGTTGGGTCGACATTATCATTTTCATTTGGGGTTGATTGTTGATTTCATTATAGGGATCGTCTGGATTGTCATCCAAAGTGATGGCCTGTGCCATATGTCCCATCTGTCGAGCTAGTTACTCGAATCTTGTGTTATTTGTTTCAATCAAAGGCGTTAACACTACCGCCATTTGTTGAGTTAACATATTGACAAGATCATGATGACTCTCATCAATTTGTTGTCGAAACACAACCATCGAATCGACTGTGTATGTAGGAGTCCCTGTCACGCCTGTCCTAGGTATGTCAAGGAAAATTGAGCCTGTGTTTGGTTGTCATGTAGTGGTTAGGTTTGTCGATGACAAAATCCCCACTCCAGCTATAGAAAGGTCCATCATTGGAGGACTGACAAAACCAAACTGTGGCAAATATGTGCCAAATTGTGGCAAATTTGACATGAATGGCGTAGTCTAACTCTGAAACAGAGGATTATGCGAGTACACATTATTAAAGACACCACTACTACCAACATTTAATGGATTACCTACGTTTGGTGGATTTCTTATGTTTGGTAGTAGGGGTATGTACCCAGGGGGTACATAACCTGGAGGAAGACCATATGGAGGCCATGTTATCACGACAAAAGTGCTCGCATTTGTTTGTGGCGTAGTTTTATTTGTCTGATTGACTGGCTTTAAGACAGGCTCCAGTGTGTGAGGGGGATTATTTTCTCCCTCTTTTCGTCCATCCTCTAATGAAGATGATGCTCTTGACATATTTGACACAATGGTGCCACTATGCAAGTGCATACACCTTTTTTTTCTTTGTTTGACACGATTTTGTTTCTTTTCAACTAGTGCATCCCACCGGGCGTGCCAATTTGTTTATTACAAATTTTAACACTTATATTGTTAACAAGAAATAATTGACAATCTCCTTGTACAGGAGGCCAAATTGCTTTAAACCAGGAGTGAATTGAGTCAAGAGTTTGGATGACAACCTTTGCTTTTCAAGATCTCAATTCAGGGAGCAAAAAGCTACTCCTCTTGGGTTTACCACTAAAAGAATTGAGTGTCAAACTATGTTTTATGAATGAGGATAGAATGTAAAGAAATTGTAACGTGATTTGTGTTGTGACAGTGTAAATGAAATGTTTGACAGATTGAAGAAGAAGAACGACTTGTGAAATGTAAATTAATTGACAAACTAAAGATAAAGTCCATAAATTGTAAAGAAAATAAGAATAGAAAGTAAAGATGGATTAATCCTAAGAATGCAGGAAATGAGTTAAGAACAATTATTCAGTGAGCTCATGTCTCTATTTTGTCATTGGAGACGTGTAAGAGAAAGTGTTAGAGTAAAAATTCTAATCCTTTACAATCTGAACAAAACTAGTATTTATAGGCAATCTAAGACTCTAGAATTTTGACACTTGTCTTCTGGTTGCCCTTGGATGTTGTCCACATGGTATTGACAATTATTTTCTCTATCATTTGCCCTCTGCCACTGCTTTGTCATGTTCTTATCAAACTTCTATCAACAACAGCTAGTAATCGTCAATAACCGCCCTATGACGAGCATATGTGAAGCAATTATCCTAACAGTATCTTCAACATCTTCAAAATTTTTCCAAATCTTCTAATGACGAAGCCCCACTTCGACTTGTCGAACCTCAAACATGAAGATTGGTTATTCTCAGCCTCCAATTGATATTAAAATATTTAAGTCCCAAATGACAAATGTCGACTTCGACTTGTCAAAAGTTGAATAGAAGAATTATGACAATATCGAGTTGTCAAATTAGGTACTTAAGCTTTATCATAGCTGGTCTTTTCTGTATTTTGTCATATTGTCTGACAAACTATATACTTTGCCAATTCTTCTCATGACAGGCTTTTGACCAACTTTCAAGCTGTCAAAATCGAACACCAATTTGACAATCTAATATTTAATAAAATTTGGTGCCAATAATATGATTACTTAAATTTTAAGGAATTAGGTCCACTAAAAAAAAAATTTTAACTTATATATTATCAAAACATCACAAGAACCCATATTAAAATGCACGAAATACTGTAAATTTTAAAAAAAGTGCCTGAAACATTAGTGGTCAAACATTCAAAACGAAACATGTCCTGCCCTCTCTCTCCATATGTGATGCCGTCACCAGTGACGGCAGAGTCATGTCCAAAAGCAAAACAGCGGCAAAGCTAAGACTACAGCCCTGTAGAAGAAAAAATCAAACACTACACTTGAAGTTGTTCCTACCCCCTACAAGCTGCCTCATTAAGAATCATTTCTTATAATCACACTTTTCATTTTTCGTTCCTCTTTTCCAAGATTCCTTTATAACTCGACAGAGTCTAACACCTTTTATGCACGACACATCTTGAATTCCATAACATCCCAGAGGCTGAGACTTCAGACAGACCCAAATCCAATCATGTCGACAACACACAGCCACGTCCTCGCATACCCCTTCCCCTCTTCGGGTCACGTGATACCGCTCCTGGACCTCACCAAGGCCCTCGTCTCCCGCGGAATACTTGTCACCGTTCTAGTTACCCCATCCAACCAACCCGTAGTCCCAACCAATTACTCACCACTCCTCCAAACCCTCCTCCTCCCACCCGTTCAATTCCCGGACCCGAACCAGAACAGGCTCGTAGCCGCAGTCACCTTCATGCGACAGCACCACTACCCGATCCTCCTCGAGTGGGCCCGGGCCCACCCCTCAACTCCCAAAGCCATCATCTCCGACTTCTTCCTCGGCTGGACCCACTACCTCGCACGTGACCTCCACGTGCCTCGCCTCGTGTTCTCCCCCTCCGGCGCCTTCGCCCTCTCCGTCTCCTTCTCTCTCTGGCGCGACCTCCCCCAAAACGACGGTAACAACGACAACTCCGTCGTTTCGTTCCCCAAGCTTCCGAATTCCCCTGTTTACCCCTGGTGGCAGATCACCCACCAATTCAGGCAGCAAAAGAGAGGGGAACCCGAATGGGAATTCCACAGGGAGAACATGCTCCTGAACCTTGAAACCTGGGGCATCGTTTACAACACGTTCACCGAGTTGGAGCGGGTTTACCTTGACCACGTGAAGAAGGAACTCGGCCACGAGAGGGTGTGGGCCGTCGGTCCGGTTCTTCCTGAACCAGAAGAGGACGGTTCGACAGGTTTGCAGGACCGAGGCGGGTCCAGCACCGTAAACCGCCACGAGCTCGTCACGTGGCTAGACTCGCGCGCAAACGGTTCGGTGGTTTACGTCTGCTTCGGGAGCCGTACGGTTCTCACGAGTAACCAGATTGAGGTGTTGACACGAGCGCTGGAACTCAGCGGCGTGCATTTCATATTGTCGGTGAGGGCTAGCGACGAGCGACACGTGGCGCTGGGCCACGGTAAAGTGCTGAGTGGGCTCGCGGGCCGAGTGCGGGACAGGGGTTTTGTTATTCAGGGTTGGGCCCCACAGTTGGTGATACTGAGTCACCGCGCTGTTGGCGCGTTCTTGACTCACTGCGGCTGGAACTCGGTGCTGGAAGGCTTGGTTTCGGGGGTGGTGATGCTGACGTGGCCGATGGGTGCGGACCAGTACACGAATGCGAAGCTGCTGGTGGACCAGTTGGGCTTGGCGGTTCGAGCCGCGGAGGGGACGGAGAATGTTCCGGAACCGAGCCAGCTGGCGAGGGTAATAGAGAGGTCTTTGGAGAGGACGAAGGAGAGGGTGCGGGCTCAGGAGTTGAGGGATGGGGCTCTGAGCGCGATCAAGAAGGATGGGAGCTCTCAGAAGCAGTTGGATGAGCTGGTGGAGCAGCTCAGTCAGCTTAAGGGTGTTCAAGTGTGACGGATAGAAAAATTTTGGGACTTCTTGTAATAATGTCATGCAATTATCTAATTTAATTTTATCAAATGTTTGTTAGAAATATGTAAGTCTAAATCTAGTAAGAAGAATATTATTTTGGCTCATATTTTATAAAATATTATATTAATATATTTATATTTATTATTAAATTTAACGTGGATTCTATTTAATTTGAATTTACATTTTATCTAATGATAAATATAAGTATGCCAATGTGATATTTCATAAAATGTGAGTTAAAATAATATTATTTGTGGTATGTAATGGATAAAAGGTGCAAGAGGGGAAAACTTTACAGCTCCTTACTCTTGACTAGAAGTGGGTATGCGACCGCCCGTCCATTCTCGGAAATTTGGTCATGACGGATCACAATTAAACGGACCAGACCGGACAGGTTTGTTTAATAAATGGACTGGGTTTTAGGGTGGTCTGCGCCCTACTCGCATAACCAGCCCGCGGATCAAATCGCGGACCAGCCCGCGGATCAGTTGCAAACCAGTCGCGAATCGAATGCGAACCGCGTGGACCGAACGCGGACTAATCGCGGACCACACAGACCAAATGCGAACCGGCCTATATAATCCCTTTTTTTTTCTTTCATATTTTTTTTTGACTTTTTTTATACTCTATATTATATATTTATATTTATACAATATATTTTACCAAATACAAGTACAAAAAATAATAGAATAAACCAATTCACCAAAGTCTATCTATCAATAATATAAAAAAAAATCACAAATGGAAGCATTCTCTCATTAATGCGAAGCATGGCTGGTTCATGAACCTCGCAGCGCTGCCCATTTACCATGCGGGTTAAGCGATGATCGTAAAAGTCTCATGGCCGGAGACTAAAAATTTTCTGGTCCATTTTCATGCGAGTTGTGAATTAAACGGGTTGGTCCGCGGATCGTAGTCCGTATATCCAGCTCTACTCTTGACTGGAATTCGGAAGGCGGTTTGTGGTTAGTCAACTTTGCACTGATTTTCTTTGACGAATAGGAGTTTACTCATGTGGGACAATTGTGGCTGAAATCATGAGGCACCTCAGTCTCCATTAAAGCTCATTGAATTTTGTTTTTTCATTTGGCTAGTTAGCCTTGACCCCATATGGTGTGTTTCTTGAACAAAAAAAATATGAGAGAAAAAAATATTGAAATGAAAAAAAATTGAGTGAATTTCTATTTTTAGAATGAAAGAAAAAAGATAGAAAAGGTAATAGAAGAATTATTTTTTTTTATGAAAAATTAAAAGAAAATAAAAAATAATGATGTAAAATAAAATTTTATTTTTATATTATTTTAAGATGTTATGTTAACTCTAAATATAGATCATCTAAAAAATCAGTGGAAATATTAAAATTAATGCAATTTTTATCATAAATTTATCTATAAACATAATGTAAGTAAATATAATAAAAATTTCTCTTCTATATTTATATAAAAATATTTGCATCTATATTTTTAATTTATATTTAATAATTATATTAATTAATGTCAAATGGAAAAATTAAATATTTTTAATTAAATAAATTTAAAATACAGTCAACATATTAAATAATAAAAAAAAATCTATACCATTAAATAAAGTGGATATGAAAAATAACTGCCTCCTTGTTGTCTCCTAACCGCAATGGATTTTGCTTTCACGTCTGCTCATTATTTTAATTTGTCTCGGTCATTCCATGTTTTGAGTAAAGGACAAAAGTCCTGAGCATTTGAAGAAGAAAAAAAAAAACTCCACAAACCACACACCCACGTTCATACACACACACCCCGCCTAACCCACCCCGCACAATACAAGCACACACACAACCAGTGTCCATTGCAATTTTTCTCCTCTTTCGCAAAACACAACCTCTCTTTCCACACTTCTTTTCAACCCACTCCCACAACCACAACCTTTATCAATTGCAATCAAAGATAGCAATGTCAGAGTATTCCCCAACCCATGAAAGAGATCTATTAGAAAAACACCAAACACAAGGCGGTACCCCGATCTCCCTCCTCCATGACGTCGAGGCACACCGCCGTCGGACAGGACTTCGAATCGCCACTGCTGTCATTAGTGGCGACATCGCAAACATGGAAAAGGATTTGCCACATCATCGGGTGAAGAAAGAGCGACGTGGCGGGAGCAGCGCCTGCATGTTCAAGAACGATCGGACGATGGACAGGAAGGATGAGGCGATGGCGGGCGCGTTGGGCCAAGATCTCACCGAAAGGAGGTCGGACGGTTGCGGATAGGGCGGCGTAGGTGAAGTATCAGATGACGGAGATGAGGAACCACGGAGGAGAGAGAGAGAGAGAGAGAGAGAGAGAGAGAGAGAGAGAGAGAGAGAGAGAGAGAGAGAGAGAGTGAGAGAGATTTTCTGTAACGCCCCGATTCTCTGCTTGAGAGAAAAAATGACCAAAATGCCCCTAAGGTCATTTTCTGCCTGGAATTTGAGGATAGCCGGTCCGACAGTCCTTGAAGGATCAACTCAATGTTTGAAGGGGATTAGATGGTCCTTGAGTGATTTCGAAAATGAAAATCGTATTTTCTGCAGTTTCGAGTCAAAATGACCAAAATACCCCCATAGAGTTTTTACGTGGGTAAAGGTGTCGTTCGAGCCCGAAATTTCCCCCAAAGGTTTAAAATGACGTTTTCATGTGTTTAAAAATATCTGTTTAAGTCTCGGTGGTCCCGGGCAATTTTTGTGTAAAATTACGATTTTGCCCCTCGTATCGTGCTAATTGAGCTTAATGATGTAATTAAGCAAACCTAAGCAATATTAGGCTCTAATCAAAGATTAATTAATTTCCATAATTAATCTAGAGTCAAAATAAGTTATTAAAATTAATAGAATCTAAGATTGCTTAGATTAAACTCAAAAACCCCTTTTTTCTTTTAAAAATTCAAGTTCCCAAGACATAAAATCTTGAATAGTGTTTTGTGATACCCGAGGTACACGGGTTAGCAGTAAGGTTCTGTATAGCCTCAAGGATTCCCTGGGAACCACCGTCTGGTCCTGAATTTTACTAAGTCTGGATCCTATACCTCCTTGGAGGGCTATATGATAGAACCATATTCTTGGGATCAAAAGTTCCGGTAATTGTTCCTTGAGGGAAAACAAGTTGAAGAGTGATTTTTAATAAATTTTATGAAACCTGCAAATGTTTCATTATTAACCCACAAGTTTATAAAATCTCAGAAATTCTCGGATTTGAACTAAAACCCAAAATTTGGATTCTGATTTGATGGAGTTTTGATTTTTTTAAATATTTTATTTGAATCCAAATGAGGGGTATTTTCTTAATTTACATTTATGTTTTTAAAGTTAATGGAGAGGACATTAACTTAAAATTAATCAATGTAAATAAGTGAGTAGTGAGACAACCCAAATGCCAGGAGCACCCAGAGGTGCTGATAGTAGTTTTACTGTCACCGCTATAGCAGTCCAGGACCACTATAGCGGTCACAATGTGTGCAGTAGAGTAGTTTTGGGTCTGGGTATCGTTATAGCGGTCATAAGTGTATCAACCGCAAGTAGCTAGACCGCTATAGCGGTGTTAGTGGACCAGAAACAGTACAGAACGACGTCGTTTCACTTACTGAGAGTATAAATCCTTCCCCACTCTCTTCCTCCCTCATTTTCAAAGATCAGAAACCCTTCCCCCTCCATTTTTCTCTCTTTCTCTCAAATTCACTCCAATCCATCATTCCAAGCTTCAAGGTAAGTTCATGTTATTAGATTATGTCTTTATTTCTCCATGATCTTGGATTTGGTCCGATTATTTTTCTCATTTTTGTCAAGTGGGGGTGTTTCCCCAATTTTAGTAGAGTTAGAATAGAGCTCTCTAGAGATTTTTAGATGTTAATCTAGAGTTATGGTTGCTCCATGGTAGTTGTTGGTGCCATTTCAAGCTCTCCAGGTCAAGTTGGTGGGGCCTACATACTCCCGGCTTTAAGCGGTGAGTAGCTTCAGATCCTATGATCCTTATGTTGATCATTAGAGTTAATTTCAATAAATTATAGCATGAGATATATGTTTTTATGAAAACTCATGGGACTATTATTGCTAAAGCGATTTTTACCAAAGAGCTAGAGTATATATTTAGAGATTTGTTAAACATTGTGATGATTTCCAAAATAGAGAATTTGTATATGCTGGAGCTTGTGAACTCTAGGGTAGAAGATTTATGAGATATAGAGAAAAGATTTAGATTTCTGATTGAACTGGACAGTAGCTATAGAGAAACAGACTGTGAGTTAACGGCAGTTATTCCGTTAACCTTGGTATACCAAGTCGTCTTAGGGCCAGAGAAATAACAAACGGGACCTAACTAGGTGCCCCAGAGATTAGAGACTTTGTTATGCTATGCATAACCAGAGATTTGTTATGTCACATGCATTGGGCATGACCAGAGATTCCTGTTTCTTTGTTAGCTTACTGTGGTTTATGATTTCTACAGAATATTGATTTCAGAACTATTTGTTATTCCTAAGAATGTGAACTTTAGAATTATTGTATTAACTGGTTTGATATATATATTATTATTTATTTCCCTTGACTGTCCCATGAGAGGGTTATGGGTGAGGACTTACTCACTGAGTTTTAGATGAAACTCACCCTTCTCTCTTCCTCCATTACAGGTGTAGTAGACGCTACGAGTTTTTCTCTTCCATCTCCTCCCCTGCAGTAGAGATTTCCTAGTTAGTGAGCTTCACTTTGTGAGTAAAGTACTTTTGGTATTCTATTTAGAGATAGAGTGCTCCAAAGGTGCATGACAAGTGGTCCGGGACCATAGAGATAGACTGACATATTTTTATCATGAATATTTTGTATTTTCATGGTTACGAGTTCTATGGTTTATTTTGTATTAAGAGCAACTTGTGTGTCTTGTATCAGAGATATACACTAAAGCTTGATTATAAAAGTATTTATGATGATTTATTTTTCAAAGAGTTAGATATATATGTCAGAGATGAATTTATGTTTTGGAAAAAGATTTTATACTAAATTATGCATATAGAGGGACTTAGAGATCACGAGGCTTATGTGGGAATGAGGATTCCTTACGTGCCGGTCATGTGCCCAACTCGGGTCGTGACATGTTTTCACTATTCACTCTTCATACTCCAATAAGCCTAGGTAGAGTAGGATTTTGACCACACTAATAGGCTAGAATGCTCACTAATCATGCCTTAAAATAGCCTTGATTACCCATCCTTTCACTTACACACTTACTTACAATTCATAATTCTAAACCTAATCAAAGCTACACCTAAACACACATCTAAATCACAATTAAATAAAAGATCTTCCTCCCCCATTACAAGGTGGAAATGGCGCCACCTCACCTTCCATTATCCATCGCATGTTTATTCACTCACACACTCAAAGAAGCATGTTACACCATGCCTAAACCCATGCCTTACACCTTACCTTGAAATGACATAGCTAGGAGATATCTTCTCCCTCCTTCATCCCCTAGAAATGGCACCACTTTTCCCTCCCATTTCCACCTCTCATGTTTCATTTCTCTATAAATAGCATACTTGGATGAACTTGAACCACTTTTAGTTCATTTGCCAAATTTGAGTTTTCAAGAGTTGTCTCAAGTTCTCTCATTTTCTTCAAAAGTTCTCTTCTTCTTCATTTTCTTCATCTCCACCAAGAGCCACCCCTCACCACCTCAAACCACTACACAACCACCCTAGATCACTATTCAAACACATAAGCTTTCATCCTCACACATCAAGCTCACACAAAAAAACTTTTCCTTCCTTTCTCTCCTCTTTGGCCGAAAATCCAAAGACCACTTGGAAGCAAGATTTCTTCTCTTTTCACTTCAAGAAACAAGCTTTCCTCTTCAACACTTGGTAGGGATTTTATTCTTTAAAGTTTTGTCTTTTAAAGCTTTGTCAAAAATGAATTTTTGCTAGTTTCTCTTAGCTTTTAGAACTTCTTTTTCTTTTCTTTGATTTCGGCCTTGGAGCCTTTCTTTTTAGAGCCTGCTAATACTAACATAAACCTATACTAAGCCTTACTCCAAAATAAAGCTTACTACTGGGAAAAAGCTGAGTCAACCAAATTGAGTTGAAACTGAACCTGTACCTGCAACTATGAGAGGAAGGGAGAGGGGTGAGTCAATGGACTCAGTGAGTGAGCTCTCACCCATCACTCACATGGGACAACCAAAGAATGTACATATAATACTATACATGCAACAATCATAATCACTTGATATATATATATATATAGCTATATAGGAAAACATTTCTCATTTCATAAATTCATGAACAAACAATTGTAAACTTACAAGCAACTTGAAATCATTTTAACTAAAGTGCGGCAGAGCCTAGGGAAACGATTCGCCGAAATAATAAATACATATATAATAATCAAGTCAGAAAGTCAAATGTCCCCTGGCAGATTTAGTGTGGGTACCTATCTAGGTCCCATTATCTGTATCTGCTGTGGGACGATATTGTCCACTGATGGACAACTTGGTACCAAGGTTAACGATTTCATACAACTGTTAACTAACTGTCTGTTTCCTAATCTCTACCGTCTAAACTAGTTTGACAAACTATAATTGAAAAATGGGTACTCAGTCCCCAGCGAACAGAGCCCCTAAATTCTTAGTACACTGGGAGTTTTGGATTCACATAACTCTAACAATCTGACTTTAACATAACTATGGTTGTGAGAATCGTGCCTAAGGGATCACTCGTTTGTAGGCAACCCGATTTCAAGCCCACAGAATATGTATCTGACAGTTGCTAAGAATCATACTGAAATCCGTACCTCTTAGTACTATAAAACTGAAGTTCTAAATTCAAATCTTTAACTATCATATCTTTTACATATACTTGATAATCTGAAATCATAGCTCAAAGTACTGGAGTTTGTAATCATAAAACTCAGAAATCATTTAACATATTTATTTGTAAAGCTTCCTCTTGTTCACATTTCTCTAACAAATATATTTATCTTAATTGAATATTCAAAAACAGCTTGAAATCTAAATCTTGAAAACATAATGTTGTTGTAAACTCATAAAACATATTTGATAAAGAGCAAAGTTGCTACAATATACATTTCCTCAATAAATCCATTCTTAATCATATAAAACATCTTTCTAAAGCATACAACATAACAATCATGGTCCCATGGTTTTGAAAAACTTATTTTTTTATGCTATCATCATAAATCATAATTTTTTCTAGCTTGACATAATCATATAAAATCATATTCTATACTTTTTCTCACCTCAAATCTCATATTTCACAAATATCATATATCAAACATAATCATAATGATAAAACTAAGGCAATGAGGTCAAACTCACTCACCGTTTGGAGCCGGGAGTATGTGGGCACCACCAACTTGACCTCCAAAGCATGGAATAGCACCAACAACTGCCATAGAGCAACCATTACTCTAGATTAGTTTCCGCTAATCTCTAAACAACTCTAATATAGTTCTAATAACATTGGGGGAGCACCCACACATGGAAAAAAGAGAAGAACAACAATACCCAACTCAAGATCATGAAAGAATGGAGAGAATGGAGACTAAATCTAATAACATATACATACCTTGAGGCTTGGGAGTGATGGATTAGAGAGGATTTGAGAGAAAGAAGGGTTTGGAATGTGTGCGTGTGCGTGCTTCGGTTTCTACTTCTTCTGTTTCTGGGAGGAAGGCTCGATGGGGTTTTAAAAGGGCAAAAAATGAAACGGCGTTGTTCCACTTATACTGTGCTGTCACGGGTTGCTCGCTACACCGAGCATGAAGGCTCACTTGTTCGCTGCGGCGAGAAAAGCTTGCTGCAGTGAACCTGTTCTGCATAATTTTGCAGAACCTGGGCTGCAACTCGATTTTGACCTCGGGGCCGATTCGGCTACTTGGGTGGGCCTCAGGGGATCCTAGTGCAGTACGGAACTTGCCCATAGACACGTGTACCTCGGGTATTACATGCTTCCTCCGTAGTCAGATGGGTCATCTGGCTGCAGACTGTGAAGGAGGGGAAAAAAGGAAGGCAGGAGAGTGTGATGAAAAAGGAGATGTTGTAGTGGCTAAAAAGCCCTATCAGGTCAGGATTTGTGATAGATTGTTTCTGTGGCTCTTAATTCTTTAATTTCAATTTGCACAACAAGTTGCTGTTCATCTCTTTTGTTATAGCTGCGGATGGAACCAAAAGGCAAAAAATCAAAGCTTCTTCCATCGATTCTTGGGTTCAAGTCACAACTTTGCATTGTTGTCGCCTTAAAATTTCAGGTACCATTGTGCTTTTTCTTTTACTAAAACTGTGGGTATTATTTTTGTTTGATGTTTCGATTGTGTGTCCAAGATTGTAACAAGTTGTTGTTCCTCTCTTTTGTTATGGCTGTGGATGGAACCAAAGGAAAAAATCAGAGCTTTTCTATCAATTCTCAGGTCCAAGTTCACAACTTTGCATTATTGTAGCCTTGAAATTTCAGGTACCATTATGCTTTTAATTTCACTGAAATTGTTCTTAAGTTTAATTTAATTTCATCTTATTTGGTTTTGATTATAGCCAATTTGTGTTTGTAATTTGAATTATTTGCAGTGTAAAGAGAAATTATTATTTAGTATACAATAGTCATTGTTCATTTCTAAGGTATGTCCTCAAACTTATTTATGTGAATTCTAAATTATATCTAAGTGATCTCTTGAGTTCATAGTAATTGAATTATTGTGTTTTGCTCCTGCACATGCTAAAATTCCTAAGATCATGGCCACAATTAGTGACGTGAAAAATAATTGGTGAATAAAAAGTACTATGTTAGTGTTTTTCTTTTTTGTTGCTTTTGAGTGCTTCTTGCAACACATCAACGCTATTATCACTGGGGATATGATGAGGTGTGTTTGATATATATTCTTTTATCTTTAATTGCTCTGTTATTGCAGTGTTTGATGACAAATAGAAGTATTGCTTTCAAATTGAATTTTCAATTTTGCTTAAGTTTCATTATATATATATATATATTGCTTATTACAATTGGTGTAGGCATTGCCTAGAGACACTATGGATGATGATGTTGTGTCAATTGTTAAGGAACTGCAAAGGTGGTTGCTAAATTTTAATGCTATTGACCAAATACATGAAGTATATATAGACTATGTTGGTGGGTACGGAGGGAAAAAAGGACCAGCAAAAGCAATGTAGGAGCAGATATCAACCTTTGTCAAAAAACCCAAAACCTGTAAATGGCCGAGTATACTGGCGATGTGCAAAGAAAGAGAAGGGCCGGGCAACAGCAATGAAAGTGATGGAGCAAATCTCAAGTCATCTGATGTGGTGCCATGTTGGTGATGGTCATTTTGTTTTTATTTTTCTCATTATATATATATTGAAAGTAATTGATTTTTGGGTACGATAAACATTGTTTACATTTGGTCTTCAATATTAGACAATTATTCTTAACTTTTTTCATAATTTTAGTCATTTTTTATTCCCAATTTATTTTTTTCAAAATTTTTCCATTTTGTTTTTGTTCTTTATTTTTTTTAAAAAAAATTGATTTTTGGGTTCGGTATGCACAGTCTACATTTCATCTTTGAGTATGTAAGAATCATAATTTGTTCCTCTTTACTAAAGTCATGCGAGTAAATTCTAAAAAAAATAATCACGCGAGTAAAATTCAAATTTAAATAGTACACAAGGAAAAATAAAGCATTCAAACAAAACTTAAAACAAATAGGAATTTTTTTGGCTATTTTTTGCAACGTTTGTTAAAAAAATAAAATAAAATTCAAACACATTTTACCTATGAGAAACAATATAACTACATTTACTTTGTCCGATAAAAATCAGTTATCCAGGATTGAGTGATATCTTATCAACACCTTTTAGAGATACACTGGTATGTTAGTTTGTGATTCAAATTTTTACACCGTGTCATTTTATTATGAACTTACCAATCAACTACTGCTTTTCTACTATTTAGTGTCATTATTCTTCTCAATTTTTAAAGTATATTCAAGTTCTCTCTTTTTTTTATAATAATTGCTGATTTTTTTTTTATTTTATGAATTTCCTTCTTTACAACTGATTCATCTCATTTAAAGCAATATTTTTTCATCCTTAAGCTGCACAATTTTATTATTGATAGCTCTACCAACAATTTAGAATGACATGTATGTATAAAATACCTGTTTTTACTTTTTTTGTTTTGTCTCATGCATTGATATAGCATTTTATGCCATTTTGTAATGATGTTATTTCTATTTCTATTATTTATTTTATCTGTAGAAATCACAAATGTGTCTTTAATATTGATTAAGTCTAAAATTGAAAAAAGAGAGTGCAGTTTTTGTGCTAAATAATCCAATGACGGCTATGCTTATTTCACTTAATTTATTTCATTGATTATTCAAATTAATCTTATGGTTAAAATTTACTCATAATATTTTCTTATATGAAATGAAGACATCAGTGGTAAATGTTGCTAATCTTGAGGAATGAGGAGGAAGAATGTTAGGAAGAGGTTTTAAAAGTTCAAATAAAGTTTTTGTGGGTTTTATTTTTAGATTTTCCGTTTAAGGGGAATGGAGGAATTGGTATTGCATGGGACCAGTGCATCACAGGCAGAGTTTAAAAATTCTGAATGTAGGGACGGGTAGTTTATTTATTTTTTAAATGAGTAAAATGGTTTGTATTGTAAATGCAAAAAATTATTAATAGGATTTACAATGTAAAATTTCCAACACAAGCCGAAAAACTAACTTTGCATTCTCTTTATATATTGGCGTGCTTCAAATGGCAATTAATTGCATTAAAACAAGAATATAACTTTGCGACATTAATCCATACTATGAATAACCATGACATGTTTCATATGGGGAGATATTAATAACAATGACATGTTTTCAAGTTTCATCAAGTATAATTAGAATGACATTATATTTGAAGAAAACCTATTACTTAACTTCGAAAAATATATTATTTGAATATGTGAAATACATGTGCATTTCTTTTACTTCCTTTTGTATGTTACATTATTTTTTAAATATTTATTTTATAAAGGAAAAGTTTTCAAACATAATATTTAATATTAATTATAATAATTCTCAAAAAATAAAAAATATGACTCAACGGGCACCATGCCTATCAAGTTGCTAGTAAAAATAAATTTGAAATATGATCCAAGACCTACTAGTATAATAATATGTACACCGATAAAAAAGACCAACTAGTACAATCTAGAACTAGAAACTAGATGAGTGGTATCCAAAAAGGAAAGGAAAAAAAAAAAAACTAGACAAGAATCCTCCTTCCATCTACTGGATTCCATTAAAAACCAAAAAACCCAACTGTATTGGACTAGAAATATGGGCTGGACACCTCGGCTTGAACAATGAGGGCTCAGCCACGAGTCCTAGAGATCGGCCACGTGGCACCTAGGTCTCACACAAATTATCCCCAGATTTAGTTAAGGATATTGCTTAAATCTCATACAGGATCTCTCTATATCTCTCATTATCTCGTGACATTATTATATTATATCTCATATATTATGTCATATCTCTTACAAATATGAAATATATCTAATATCTACTAAATCTCAGGAATTTCTCCCTTATACAGGAAAACTATCTTCTAGGATCACCTCATACTATATAAGGGGCTCAATGTCCTAGGTATTACAAACTTATTATATGCTACTCTTTTACCACTCTATGCCTCACTGAAGTGAGCGTCGGAATATCTTTGTAGGTACCCAACCCCCACTTGTACGGACGTTGGAACTACTTGTACTTTTATCACATTTCCAGGTAATAACATTAACACTTATTGTAGAGCCAATAAACAAGCATATCCCATCAAAGTCTAAAGAATGAGTGGGACCACAAAAAATCATCATGATAGGAAACAAATCCTCGTCAAAGAGCTTCTGTTGTCGAACAAATTAATTTCCAGGCATTATTATCTCATCTTTTCAATATTTTTATGTGAACGGCACTACATACATAAATCAATGCAGTTACTGGTTAAAAGTAAATCACAATAGCGTATTCAGATGATTCCAAACCAGATATCGGAATGCTTGCCAATTTGCATGAATTTTATTGTGTTTTCACATGATTCAAATTTTTAATTTTTCTCGTTCACACAAGATCACAACCCCAATATTTGAATCTAGAAAATTAATCCAAAATGATAAACATAAAAATGGAAAACAGTGTGTGCTTATCTATTTCCATTCAAGACAAATCTTACATTCATGATTTTCATCACACAAACTCTTGCCACCTGCAAGAAATTATTTAGGGAAAACAAGGACAAACATTATCGCAAAGGCTAAACCCTTCACCAAACTAATAGCCAAATTGAGGAAAATATAGAGACATGACATGAGCTTGAAAAGCTCAGAGGTGATGAGACAGCCATCCTAAGACCGAACTCCAAATCGCCATTGTAGATCTGGACTCACAGTCAGTAAAGCTCAGGCAGTTCCCTCCTCCTCAGATTGCCTGGCAGCGCGGCCCTCTCCCCCGAAACCAATACAAAACTCTTCCAGAAACCCAGCACAGTCTTCGCCGGAGTCACTGGCGATGACTGGCAATCGCAGGACGCCTCCCACGGGGAGCTCGCTGTGGGGTCACGAATTGCCAGAGGGGCCCTGCTGCCAACCCTGTACGATGTGACCACCATGAGCTGTGAGTAGCCACCACCGTAGTACCCATCCACCTACATTGTTGTCGCACAGAGAAGAAGGATGCAAGACGCACCACTACACCTCGAATCGGCCACCATCAACGATGGTGCCGCTTCCACCACTAACCTAGGCAGCCTAAATCCACACAACACGTGGCTTCGCGACGGCACACCCTTGGTCCTACTGGGAAAGAAAACTAAGAAGGGTTTCTAAATACTTGGGCTTGGCCCACAACTAAGAACCCGAAAAAAAAAAAGGGAAAGTTGGCATAAAATGGCAAAATGCATCAATGGCAATCGTGGGGTTCGAACCTGGGCTCTCAAGCTGAGGACAAGCGTGCATTACTACCCCACAGATCTAGTATATATATCACGGGAATTGAATTTCAGCTGGCCGAACCATCATAGCTAGCCATCTGAACTCAGTATGTGCTCTAGCTTATCTCAATTCTCATCGGCGATATAAAATTTTTTTCAAGTGCTAGACATATGTTATTCTCAAACAACTTTGATATGAATTAATTACTATTATTTCGATTAGCTAACCTTGATATGAATATTTTTTTGTATGTCAAGCATTTTCTGTGGCAGGCCAAGCTCTATCGCCGCTTTTGGCTGAGCATCGACACCACCCCATGATTAGATTATATCAACACCTCACGGCCGAAATCCAACAATTTTGATGGCCGAGCTCCATCGCCGTGTTTGTATGATATTAACTGTTTTTAATTAGTAAAATTATAAAAATACTTTCACCCATTCTGTTAAGTTTAAGGGTACTTTTATAATTTTATTAATTAAGAACAATTAAATCATAAAAATGTTATTTTGTTAAGCTTACTAACGGTGTTTTATGAATAAAGAGTATGACTATAATATAAATACTTAAAATTTAACAAGCAGAGGGGGTATGAGTATAAGCTAAACAACTAGAGAGGGTGTGAGTTGCATTTCCATATACCTCAACGGAGGTGAGTATAATTTATCCTAATTATTTTAATTTCATTGAGCATATTCCTATCTCAGAATTAAAATAATTTGCAGATCTCTTGGATTCTTGAGAATACTACTACTACTTTCTTGGAATCAATTTATTCGAAAATTTTTTGGAGGCTAAACATATTACTATCATACTATTGTCATACCTCTAAAGTTCACAGATCATAGGGTAGTTATCTATAAACCTTAGCATTTCTTCAATGCATAATCTTCTTATCTCTTATCATGAGTATATCACTGTATGAACTTACCTTTCACGTACTCTGCTTTTTCAGTTCGTGTCTCTAGAAAAATCCTGGTTGGCATCCCCACCAGGCGCTCTGCTTTCTCAAGCTGAGCTTTTAGACAAGCCTTACTCGGCATCCCCACCAGGAACTCTACCTTCTTAGGCCGAGATTTCAGACAAGCCTTGGTCGACATCCACACTAGGCACTCCACCTGTTTAGGCCGAGCTATGTTATCATCCCTTTAGATATGTTTCCACTACTCTCAGAATCATCTTATTCATAATCTGAATATTTTTATATGCAGGGCATACCCTCTTACTTTCCATGAAGATTCTTTTTATGCATGATATATTCTTTTATATCTCATATTCAATTCATTTATGATCTAACTATTCTTTATGTACTATACATATTTGTATTTTTCTTATGTGCCAGGTATCAGGCCTACACCAACACTCAGACTTCAAGTGAAAGTAGGATAGCCTTGGCACTAGCCGAGCAGCTCTGAACCATTCGCGAAGTCCAACTTTCGATGTGCAAGTAGGACAACTTCAATACCAGTCGAGCAGCTTCAAACCATTCTTGAAGACCACGTTGGCACCAGCCAAGTTGCAAAGTCAACCTCGACACCAGCCAAGTCCTGAAGACCACCTCAGCACCAACCGCGTCATGAAGTCTACCTCAACGCCAGTCGAGTCGCAAAGTCAACCTTAGCACCAACTTAGCAGCGAAGATCAACTTCCAATGTGTGAGTAGAACAGCCTCGGCACTAGCCAAGCAACTTCGAACCACTTACAAAGTCCACCTCGGCACCATCCGAGCCTCAAAGTCCACCCACGAGACACACCATGCATACAACAAGGACCAAGAAACTTTATACTCAAGAACAGGTCTTCCTAAGCACGAACCTCCTTCACCGGCATCCCCACAACTGCCAGCCAAGAATGTATGTCTTCCCCAGCATTTGCTACTATAGGTAGGAGTATACTTCCAGTGCACCTAGCCTACACATCATCCTTGGAAAGTCCTCGGACCTGCATCGAGCATGTTCCAGAATAGTGCAAAGACGAGGTATCCTCATAATCCCGAGCACCTCATGTGATGACGAAGTCTTAAGCCGGCATCCCGACTAAGCTTTCTCCTATCCCCAGTCAAGTTCTAATAATGCAAAGTCCATAGTATGACAAGATAGCTCGTCATCCCTAATCAAACTCAATGACAGGGGCTTAATTTTAGATTGAAATGGGTAGAACTAGTCAAGCAAGAGAACCCTACCGAAATCTCCAAGTTCACAAGCTAAGACAAAAGGAACAGAAGTCTTCGCTTTCAATTCTAGTAGCATTCCATAGCTAAAGGCCAACAACTCGACCCAATTAAGTACAAGCTTGGACATCGACTAATTTACAAGCTCGAACATTCACTCATTTAGGTAGCCCTTAAGCAACTACAAGACCATTTGAAATGGACAAAGAAATCGCTTCTGGCAAGAAGAGCAACATGAACATTGCTGCAAAACAGACACCCACCTAATCAAGGATTGGGGTCTCACCACTTTGATCTAATGGCTCACATCAGCCGAAAAGATACACCATAACCAGGCAATTCAAGCTCGCCCAAAGTCCTTGGCACTCATCACCAAAACCAAGAAATTTGAGCTAACCTCCTCATTGAACTGCTGGAGGCTGGTCACTTTTAACCCAAGGGTTGTCGCTACGGCAATTGAAAAGGCGCACCAAGCTACGCACAACAAGTCAACTCATTTAAGTTTGGCACAAAGCCTTTAGTAGATACATCCCAGTCATGACACCTCAGCACTTACTACTCAACCTAAGACCAAGCTTGGAGGCTATGTACTAAATTAGAAATATGGGCCGAGGGACCTCGACACTTTCTACTCAACCTACAATCAAGCTTGGGATCTATGTACTAGATTAGAAATATGGGCCAAACACCTCGGCCTGAACCATGAGGGCTCGACGACAAGTCCTAGAGATTGGCCATGTGGCATCAGGTCCTACACGGATTCTCCCCAGATTTAGTTGAGGATATCTCCTAAATGCCATATAGGATCTCTCTATATCTCTCATTATCTCATGTCATTATTATATCATATCTCATATATTATGTCATATCTCTTACAAATCTACTATTATAATATTTGATAGTCATTTTATGGAAACTATTGCACGTGTCTTTCATACAGAGCTTTAGAGTACACATGTCATTTATATAGTAATTTAGAGCCCACTTTTCTCAACATTTATGTCTACATATTTTTTAACTTAATTTACAATTTAATTATTAATTATTAATAAAATCAAATATTACAATTATTAAAGATTACTTGAATCATTATGATATATTCATGGGATTAAGAATTATTAAAATTAATTAAGAATTATTGAGAATGGAAAAAATATAGAATTAAAAATCATTGAAAAATGTATTAGATATAAATGTATTAGGGTGATAAAAATATTAATTGTGCCCATTACAATAAAAAATCGTGTGATATGAAAAAAAAAGTGGAATGCCTTAATCAAATCAACAAAAAATGAGATTATTTGTTGAGAACAAAAAAAGGAAAAAAAAAAACAAGAAAATGAAAGTTTCTAGATTGTACTCTTGGCTTTTCTTGTTGCGTATTGGACAGTGAACGTAAAGAAGGGATGACTATTGCTATCTATCACTTAGGATGGTTATAAAATTATACCTTCAATAACCTTTGAGCTCTTGCAAATAATTTTGATAATTTTATATTTTAAAATATTTGCATGAATTTGGAAAAAAGTTAGTGTTGAAAAAAATTAAAAAAATTGGAGAAGATTTGAAAATAAAGAAAATATGATAGAGATTTATCAGAATCTTATTTATAATTAGAAGTTATTAATGATTAAGATTTCGTGTAAAATTGATTGAATGTATAAATCTACTATACTAATATTTTAAACTCATTTCATTGAAACTATTACACGTGTTATTCATATAGTAGTTTAGGCTTTAGGTGTAATTCATACAGTGATTTATGCCCTATTTTTCTCAATCTTTATATCTAAATATTTTTTTAAAATTAATTTTTAATTTACTTATTAATTATTTTTCATATGAAATAAAATCAAATATTACAATCATTAAAGAATCAAATATTACAATCCTTAAAGATCATAATTTGCACTAAGAGAAAACCCATGTCAATATAATTGCGATATACAATCAAATTAAGAACCATTAATAGCCCACATTATGAACGTAATATAAAAAATTATAAAGAAAATATTTTTAAAATAAATAAGCTTTAAAATCAACATTTTTTTTATAAAAAAACGGGTAGATCAAATTATTAACGAATTTCTAATTGATTGATTTTAATATGATAGTAATTTAAAATTCAATTTCTACAAAATTTATTCTTAATCAAATATTTAAGACTCATTACAATACTAACATAATAATTTATTCTTAATCAAATATGATAATAATTGATATAATACTAATATTTAAGATTCATTACATAAAAGGTCTTCCATATGTTCTTTATAGAAAAATTATACCTCATCATTTTCATATATCTTAAACTTAAAGTAAGTTTTTAAATCTAATTTACTTTCAAATTATCAATTATTTTTTCAATCATACCTTCATATCTCTCTAACATTAACAAAAACAATATAAAAAATAAAAAATAGCATAAACAAAATTGTAATTCAATATGTTATACCATAAAAATTTTATATATATAATTATAGTGTTAATGATAACAAAGCTATTATAATTGTGCTGCATTAGTAGTATTGGTTATTATAGATATTTATGTTTTGATGTTCAAAGTATTTTTAAAGTTTTTCCTTTTTGAAATTTTTTAATAAACCCATACATATCAATAGGGATTCAAATCTCCACATGAAATGAGGAATGAGAATCTATGATGGGGATGTGGATTAAAATGAAGACAAAATTCTAAATGAAGACGGGATTAGGAAAAAATTTTCTAGTTTCAGATCTAGAATTTTTGAAAATTATAATAAAAAAATTTATCTATCTACCTGTATCACTATATCTTATTATAACTTGAATATTCTAATCTATCAATTCTATAATTTTTTCATTCTAATTTTGTTTGAAAAAAAACCTTCAATTTTTCAACACTAAAATACTTTAAAAAATCAATTTCACAATTTACACTTCTTTGATAATGATATTAAATATTTATTAATTTTTAAAGAGTAAATAATTATAATATTTTTATTAAAAATATTAAAATTGATATTCTAATATAATAGTTGAGATTATATACATTAGAATTATAAATAATTTTTTACTAATTATTACACATTAATTATAACATATATTTTAAAATTGATATTTTAATTTATTAAAAGGATGTACAAAGAAAGGACATGTAATTGAAATCATATAAATTAAATTTAGATATTATTTTCATTAATTAAAAATATATTTTTATATTTTTATAAATTAAATATTTTAATTTACTAAAAGATATAACCGGCTAAGGATGATAAAAAAAATTGAAAATTGATATATACAGGAATTACCCACAATGGAGAAAGAAATTGTGACATATTTTGCCTTCATTTGGATGATCTATGGGGACTAGGTCCCCGTTTGTTAAACAAGATAGGGACGGGAATAACACTCCTTTATTTTTTCAATTATTTTTATTGTATTTGCATTATGTATATATTTTGAATTTTAATTTATATTATATTATATTACATTAATAGCATTTGTTATTATGGATATTTATAATCCAAATTTTAAAATATTTTAAAGTTTTTTTTGAAATTTATTAATAAATCCCTGAATGCCATAAGAATTCAAAATCCCCATGGGAAATGCGAAATGAGAAATGGGAAATGGGGATCCATAAGGGGGATGAGGATGAGGATAAGAGAGAAAATTTTAAATGGCGACAAGAGGCATGAGACATGTCCTTTTTCTCATGGATACTCACTGTCATTCCTACAAATGACTCATAATATAATAAAATTATCTATTTATTCTCTTTTTTTATTCAACAATTTCAACTTTCGAAATATGTAAAATTTTCATAAAATAGGTTCTTTATTGTTAGTTATAGGTCATCTATCAAGATATTTTCAACCTTATAAACATGATATTCAATATAAGATATAAAATAGAATAATGCATTTATATGTTGTCCATTTATTTGATTATTTAACTATTAACTTGCTTTTAAGATAAATTTATATACTCAATTTTTTATAAGATATATTTATCAACAAACTATTTTTTATTATCTCTCTGTGCATCACACAGGTCAAACGACTAATACAGAATATATCTAATATCTACTAAATCCCAAGAATTTCTCCCTTATACAGGGAAAATTATCTCTTAACTTATCACTAGATCACCTCACACTATATAAGGGGCTCAACATCCTAGGTATCACAAGCTTATTATATGCTACTCTTTTACCACTCTATGTCTCATTGATTCACTGACTTGAGCGTTCGAGTGTCTTTACAGGTATCCCACCTGCTGCTTGCATAGACGTTAGAGCTACTTACTTTCTTATCGCATTTCTAGGTAAGAACACCAACAAAGTTGATATCAGTGGACAGATACACGTTTTTCCAGTGTCATCAAAACTTGATCTCTCTCATGAACAACATATTCAAAGAAAGTTAGAGAAGATTAGCAAGACCAAAACAAAACCAAAGAAAAAAAGAAAAGAAAGTGTTAGCAATGGTGCCGCTAGAAATTTTGGGAAATTTTCATCTCCGCTTTTAGTTTTCCATCCAAATGCGGAAGGAAAGAATATCAGGTAGGTCCTACCTTATTTTGATACTATTTAATCTTTCCTTTCTTTTGCTCATCCATACTCTAACAAAGGAAAATCTTCTCTAACCCCTCTATTTCCTTCCTTCCTTCCTTTTCTTAGCTTTCCATTTCCACCCAACAAAACACATTGTAAAAGAAATTATTGTTATTTTTATTTTAATTCCATACGTGTCACAATATTTTTGGAGGGCACCATGACAAAAATGACAACAAAAGAATTTATTTAATGAAAAATGAATTTAAAATGGAGTGGCCACCAAGTTGTTTTGTCAAACATTCAAAAACTTTTTGATTTTGAAAAATCACTCTTTGAAAGAGATTTGAGTATGGAGAGTCTAATTATGATTAGAGAATGATAAAACTTGAGTTTATTGTATCTCTAATATATCGGTAGAAATACGGTTACTCTAGAGCTTGTTATGCAAATTTATTTATAACTTTAATACTATTTATTTTTCCTTAAAAAATAATAATTAATTAAAAAAGAAAATAAAAGAAAGAAACAAAAGAAAATTAAAGAACAAAATTTATGAAAAAAATTAATTTTGTCTTGATAGGTATGTCGCCTACACCAACATATCCTCTAGTAGAATAAAAAACTCAAAGTCATGTCATTCTTTTACAAAATGATTGTTTGTTGATTGATTTTATTTTAAAAAAGGATTTTACAAAGAAATAAATATTCAAAATTTGAAAAAGAACAAATCCATTTTTACACAGGATTTATGATAGCAAGAATGATATCTGTCCCATGGCTTGGCGATGAGGCTATTCAGGCATTAACCAAGCCAGTTGTAATATCTTAAAAATTATTTAAAAATTAATTTTAATTTTATTAGTCATAAATTCAAAAATCTGATAGTTTTAGCAATGATAAGGATGGCCCAACGGACTTGTTAATAAAAAAAATTCTTGGGCTTGGGTGAATAGTAATTGTGTGGGCCTTGTAGGCTTTTCAGGATAGCCAAAACCCTAGAACCGGGACCAGGAGATGTCTGGGACTGAGAAAATAGAAGGTTAAGGTTAGAAATAGTTAGAAGTGAAGATTTTATATTTGGAATTAAATTTCGGGCAATATCTGATTACCCGGGTATGGTGTTTTAGCTGTTCGGTAAGATTTTGGTGTGTGATTTCTAACACTGAAAGATAGTTTGATCACGATAAATAGATAATGTATATCCATTTAGTACAAGTGTAAGGCTAAGATTTAATCTTGAATCCTAAGATTAAATCCTAGCCATCCATTTTACTTTCTTTCTTTAAGAATCATGCCTTTATATTACATAATATCTAAACTTCACCTACAAGCTAAATAAAAGCCAAATCTTATTCAATACACCAATAACATTTCAGCCAAGAAGGAAGGAAGAATAGCCACTATTCTTGCTTCACAAAGAACCTCAAACAACTTGCTTCAAGCCTCTAAATCTTTGCCTAGATTTGCAAGAACCATAAACTCTCCTCACAAACTTGTTCCATTCCTCAATATCTACCAAACTAACCCATTGAAATTTCAAGTTCTCATCATTTTTCACTTTGATACCTGATCTCTTGCTGCCTGAGGAAGGGTTTGGTGTTGGTTTGGAGGCCTTGAAGTGAGCAAAATCCTTCTTGGATTACCCATGGAGCCAAAATTCCCAAAGCCACCAAAGTAGGGCTCTTAAACCTTTTTGTTTTCAAATCTATTTTTTGAAGCTTGGCTACTGAATATTTTTTAGTGCTATTGTGTGATTACACACATATATAGATGTATTTGCTTTGGTGGAGTGGTGTGGTATTGTGAAAATTTCATTTTTATCAAAAGAGATTTTGATTTGAGGTGTTGGATTCTCTGATTGGTCACAGGTAGGGATTGTTTACAAATTTTCTGGTATAATTGTAGGTATTTTTATGAGTTGTGAAAATTATATGTTGAAACTAATATCATAATGCAACTCCACGAATTTTCATGATGCATGATAAAGACTTTAATTGCTTTAAAAAGAATCAAGAACCAAAACTATACTTGTGGTACCTGAATTGTTGGAACTGAAGCTGCAGATTTTGCTAATTTTGTTACCATAGTAAATGATTGAACTATATCTTGAGGTTCAATCATGATTTTTGTTCTAAATTGATTCAGTCATTTGCTAGGGTTAAAAATTATGAATTTCTGGTTTTGAGCTAAGACTAAGTGGTCTCTGAATATCAAATTTGTCTAATTTTGTTAATATAGTTAGAGAATGATTCTTGGTCTGAGCATTTTACAGGAGCTTATGGACACATTGAAGTGTCATTGAGAATTTTTATAGCCTCTAAATTGGTTGTTTATTGTGCAAATTAAATTGTGCTACAAAGGTGTGAAATCTGCCTATATGTTGTATTTGTGTTGATGCATTATATTAGTGACATAATGACACTTAGTTCAAGTATATTGTATATGAATGCCTGCTAGTGACTTTAAAGATTGGTTTATGAGACAAAATTGAAATCACATTGTGAATGGATAGTTCTACGTGTTTTATGCATGCATTTGGAAAAAGAAAAGTGAATGATACATTGAATTAAGTTATATACCCAAATGAGATCCTCTTTGACTTGTCAAGGGCAAATAAAGAAACATGAGATCCTCTTTGACTTGTCAAGGGCAAATAAAGAAAGAGAAATATGAGATCATTTTCAAATTGTCAAGGGCAAATAGAGAAAGATAAGATCATTTTCGACTTGTCGAGGGCAAATAAAGATAGATGAGATTCTCTTCGATTTATCAAGGGCAATTAAAGATAATTTCACTACATTTGGCATATAGATATTTGTATCATATCAAATCATTTTGATCGACATTATTTACTATGATTATGACCTTATGATAAATGTGTATTAAGTGATTGATTTTTAAAAACAATCCACTTTGGAAGTATGGTTTGGAACTTTAAAAATGAACCATTATTATGAATTGCCTGATCACCTTTTTCTTAACAAACCGAAGTGGCTGGAATGATGATGATGACATTATGATTGTGTATTTGGGGAAATGCCCTACTGAGAATTGTATAATTCTCACCCTTATGTGTTTATGTTTTCGTGTCGTCTCTAGGTTGATCCAGAAAACTATGGGGTTGCTACACAAAAAGAATTAGATTGCAATAATTTAGTAGTTGATGTTTTTATTATGTTGTACTTAGTTGTATGTATATGTCTATAAACTTAATAGAGAACATATATGCACTAAAGCTCATAGGAGAGCTTCCTTTTGTACTTGATGTTATGTTAAATAAATACTTTATTTCTTTGCTATATATTTTGATAGAACCATGAATTAGTTACTACACAATTCGACCAATTCTATTATAGATAATTAAGAAATGTTCGCAACTTTATATGTGATAACTCCTAAGTATAATGTCATGACTTAAGAATGATGTTGTACTTAGGAAGATTTTACACCAATTACAAAGGAGGAAGTGTTTTGGGCTCTTAAAGGTATAAAGTCTTTCAATGCTCCTAGTGTTGATGCTTTCCCATCTTTTTTCTTTAAGATTTATTGGCATGTTGTGGGTGATCATGTTTTGGTCTCTCGTGAATGATGCTTTCCTTATAGTTCTTTTGATCCTTTTTTGTGGAAACTTTGATTATTCTTATCCCCAAGGAGGACCAACCTACGAGAATGAGGGAATTTAAGCCAATAAGTCTCTATAATATTATCTATAAGCTAATTACCAAGGTTGTTTTCAGTTAATCGGATGTGTCCATTTCTCTCTAGATTGATTAGCCCTATGCAGAGTGATTTCGTGCCTAGTAGGAATACTCAAAACAATGCTATTATGGCTTAGGAAGTGCTTCATTTTATGAAGAAGTCCAAGACCAAGAAAGGGATGGTGGCCTTTAAGATTGATTTGGAAAAAGCCTATGATGATTGGACTTTCATGCATTTTATGCTGGCTAAGTTTAATTTTTTGTCATCTATCATCAAACTGATTATGTTATGTGTCTCTTCTTCTATGCTTACTAGTGGAGAGTTGTAATCAAAACTAAGTTTAAAAGGAAAATGAATTCCCGAGCTAAGCTACACTAGAGCACTAATATAGTGGTGTGTAACACAGGTCATCTTACAAGGAAGTAGTGCTACTTAATTAAAGTGTTCAAGGGGTTTTGTTGCATATGAGAATTAAATTGCAACTGAGCATAGAAAACAATGATAAAAGAGCTAACCTAAGGGATTCTTAAACTAGGAAATGCTTATCACTAACATATGCAAAAGACAAACACTTGGCGGGAAGCTATCTTGTCAATTATGCAATCACACAATCAATAAGTAATTCTCTTAGTAATAAATCAACTTCAAGGAAAGAACTAGCACATAATCTTAGTTAATTGGAATCATTATACCTAATACTAAATCTGAGCTAGCTTAAGCGCCAGTTACCATCGCTTAATACTAAATCAAGGATCAACTTTACCCTCTTATCCAATTAACTAGCTTAATCATGCATGCTTACAAATCATGAACCACATGCACAACAAAAGTACTTCACTCATCATACATATTAATTCAATAGGCATGATGAAAGAAAGAGAAAACAAGAGGAGAAGAGAACTACCCCAAGCATTTCATTAAAAAGCCAAAATGTTTCAAAGCATAAACCCAAGCTCTTGAATCCCTTGAGCTAGCAAGAAAACTACTCCACCACGAAGGAAGTTACAAAGCAAAAGAATAGTAAAAGCTAAAAGAATTCAAAAAGAAAACAAGGGAATTCAACTAAAAATGATGTAAGTGTTGTTCAAGAAGTAAGAAAAAAGAGAGAAGAGAGAGCCTTTTCTCACTAAACCTGGTTTTCTCTCTCAAAATGGAAAAGTATATCGAAATTGGAGTCTACAGGTATTATATCATCCTAAAAAATGCTAAAAAATGGCCCAAGTAGTTAAAAATTGCAATATTTAAAATTTTATCTCAGGCCGCAAATCTCGCTGCGGTGACCAAATCTCACTGCATTGAGTGGTCTTTAATCCACTCAGGCTTATTGCAGTGACAAGATCTCGCTATAGCAAAGCTATCTTGGTTGCTGAGGATGTCTTGACTCCTAGGCTCACTACAATGACCAAACCTTGGTGCAGCGATGTTGTTTAGTGGTGACCTCCTCTCTTTTGACTCTAAGGCTTCTGCTTGGCTCTTCTTCTTCAAAGCATGTGCCCAAGCTCCAACTCTACATTGCACTCTCAAAGACGATCTCTTAAAATCCACAAATCTCTTTGCAAAAGTAAGAGAAATTGTTAGTGAAAAAATCAAATATGCATAAAGCTAACGAATTTAAAGCCACATTCTAACATTGAGTGCAGGGAGATTCAATTAAAAATTCCGAACAAAGTAAAGAGAATTGTACACAGATTATATGCAAAGATGTCTAGTGTAAGAAGGAAAAATACATGCAAAATATGTGTTTATCAACTCTCGCATACTTAGGCAATTGCATGTCCTCATAAAAGGAGCTCAAAAACAAACTAAGAAAAAGGAAAAGCAAAGGAAAAAATGAACGAAAAGATCAGAGACTCTACTAGTTAACTAAATGAGAGGAAATATTTACAAACAGTTGGAATTGGGAAGAGATGAGATAACATGGTCAACACATACAAGCATAGAAAATTTTAATTTGGCACACTCAATCAACAACACACAAGCCTTAGACAAACATGGATCAAAATAAAAAAATGACTAATTGGAAACGATTGGGTTCTCACAAGAATGTGTTTCACTCAATTCTCTCAAGTGTTGGAAGGCACGAGACACTCAAACACTTCATAATGCAATGCCTTTCCATAAGCTTGTCCTTCATCTCAATCACTACAGTTCAAACATAAACAAACATGCATCAAGTGGTCTTATTAAGGGTTGTAATGAGGCTACTGTTAGGGGTAGGATAAAATTTGTAGATGTGACCAAACTTAAGTCCTAAAAAAGCAAATGTGTGTGCTCAATATTGAGAAATTGTACGTGGGTAATTAAAATCACACCAACTATAATTCCAAAGATCCTTATTGCAATACAACCTTAAACACAAAGTTGCAACCATTTATTTATATACAAGTGGTGAATTGGTGATTTTTTTTTTTCATTTCATTCTCTCTCTCTCTCTTTTTATAATTTTATTTTTCCTTTTTTATCAATTTTTTTGGATGTATGAATATTTACAATGGCTTTCACCAATTCACTAACTATTCACATGGATTTCTTTTGCATATTCCATAATTGGTTCAAGAGGCTTCTCCCACATTTAAATTCTAGCACAAACAAATTTCACCAACACTTTCCAATGCCTTATGTTGGGTATTTATCATTATTTTTTCTTTTCTCTTAAAGGCATGTACTGTGCTTTTCAAATGAAGAAAGGGGGTCAAAGGCTCAAAAGGGTTCATATAAAGGATTTCACAACAAAGAGTAGGCTTCTTAGACTAAGTGGTTAACAAAGAAAATGAATGACTCAATCACACACATGCTATGCAATGTGATGAAAATGCTTTGAAAGAGAATTAGGCATGTTCTAGAGTGACAAGCAGTGCAAGCATGCATACCAGAAAAATAAGAGTGATCAATTAACAAGCAATCACCAATCAAGCTTAAAAGCTCACAAGTTGAATCCAACCAATCAATCAATCCCAAAATTAATCCAATGCTTTACTTGCTCAAGATGGAAATTGAATATGCCGAGAGATTAAACCAAGTGCTAGCCTTGAAGTCAAAGGACATGTGTGACCAATTTGATGCATTAACCAACCAAAGATCTTAACTTCTAACAAACTCTAAAATTTTTATATATTATCATTATTATTATTATTATTTGGACATTTATAACCTAGAAAAAGGGAAAAGTGATTAACATAATTGAATTGAATTCAAACACAAAGGAAAACATGAAAAAAAAGATTAATGCAAAATAAAATCAATATGCCAAGATAGAAGATAAAAGGTGTTCCACCAACATATCATACAAGTTACTACACTACTAAAGACTAAAAATAACTAGATACAAAGCATAAAAGCATAAAATAAGATAAAAACAAGGTTCCATGCATGCATACAAATCGCTCTTACACTAATGATGCACTATCCTCAATGTTACAAAACTGATGAGAAGGGTGAGAGAAATAAACTTAAGAAGGCCCTCAATCATTGTCTAAAGCCTCTTCCTCAGATATCTCCATATCTCGGTCTTCCTCGCAGGAATCCGAGTTAAAGTCCTCATGATCAGCTCTATCGACCCACATCAGAATCCTCTTGAGATTGTCCTACCATCTGCCGTTCCAACCTAGTGATCCTTTTCATGATCTGGAGTTGCTACAATGTCTATCACATGGAGTCAAATGCTCTGCTTAAGCCCCTGGCCCTATCTCCTATCTGCTACCTGAGGTCCTTGTATGTGGAAATGTACATGAGAAGGGGGGTTGAATCATGCATTTCTTCTTTTTGCATTTTTTGAAACATTTGAAAACAAGTACTATCAACTGTAAAACTTGTAGTGCAGTGAAAACATAGTTAGTTGTTTCAGAAAGTAGATTTCTAAAGCATTGTTGGTAAACTGATATTAACAGAGAGAAACAAAACAACAAGAGCAAATATCAGCGTATGATTGAATGAAGAGACGCAGCAAAGATATATATAAAGGAGACCAGAGAAAAAAAAAAGACATAAATGATTTTATATTAGTTTGGCAAAACTGCCTACATCTAATACTCAACAAGTGTTAAGATTCCACTAAAAAACATCTTTATCAACCTGAGAAAGAGCAATTGGATAGTCTTTACATTAGCCTTCCCAAGCTCTCATCTGTGACCTTCAGAAATCACCTGCTGACACAAATTGGGTAGTATTGACACTGGTCTCTCCAAGCCTAACCCGTGACTAGTAGCAATCTCTAATGTCACATTGAAAGTAGTCTTACCCCAGCCTTTCCAAGTTGCAAGTAGTCTTGCTCCAGCCTTTTCAAGCTGCAAGTAGTTTTGCCCTAGTCTCTCCAAGTTGCAAGTAGTTTTTGACTAGTTTCTCCAAGCTAAACTATGATTAGCAAGAGCACCTTGCTGTCGCGTTGCAAGTAGTTTTACAATAGCCTCTCCAAGCTATCTCATAATGATCACTATCAAATCAAGCATACAAAGGTTAAGTATTTGGGTTGCCATTCAAACTAATCTACACTCAAGTTTCCTTAAAGATTATACATTGAAAATAGACCTGGAAAAACTTGAATGACTTCCTTCTATCACTTCTTCCCTAAGAAGAGCATAAATCTAATTAGAATATAGAAGGAAGATTTTTACACTTCAAGGATAAAAACTGATCACATGATAAATATTGAATATGAAGTGGGAATAGATTTTTTGCAGAGTTTCCTCTCTTGAATCATCAAATCTCTCATAGGATTTTAAGCACAACATCTTCATTTATAGTGATCTTCCTTTGTGACTGTTACCCTTGATTAGTTCTCCAAGTGATACGTGTTGATCATCAGCTGTGTCTTGAAAGAAATAGCTAGAAAAGAGGTTGACAGATCTGTCATTAGTTGTAGAAGCCATTGTAATGTTGAGTTTTCTGATCTTCCTTCAAAAATTACTTTTCTACTTTCTGAGCATGCTTTTTAAACTCCTCTTTTGTGAAGCCAGGGTGGTTGATCAATCAGGTAGAAGAGATTACGTACTAGTTTGAAACTGGGTTTGACTTGAACATTTGAAATTCAAAATTCAAATTTCCTTCCTTTTCCTGTAGCATTTTGTGCTCCACAGTGAAATGAGCTTTCTGATGTGCGCAATCAATTCCTTGATGAATTCTTCATATCCTGATCTTCAATCCAATCTTCTGTGCTGATGTTCTCTTTGCGATAGTGATGATTGAAGATTAAGTAACACGTTACTCTTGGACATGAGTTGATTTCTTCATCTTGAGTGTACTTTCTAATGTCCCATGCTACTTTCTAAAGTCTTAGGACTTGGTTTCTTGTAGTATTGAAAACTTCTTCTAATCATTAGCTATCAATTACTTGGATAAGGATATAATTTAACTTCTATTTCATTTCAGATCTCATAATATGAGATAGGCATATTTACACATGCATTGTGAAATATATTCTTATTTGAGTAAGTCTTACTCTTGCTAAATGATAGAAATCTATTATAATCTTACAAGAAACTCAATAGAGATATCGGTCGTTCTTCAAAGCATTTTCTTTAAATTGGTTTTGTTGTCATTCAAAACAAATAAGCACATAGGGTTCTGGAGCCAACAGTCCTCAATGCCAGTAAGGATGACCCCAATGGAATGGTCTATACTGTTGGATTTGCACTAGCTTTCTTCTTGGCCACTGAATCCTTGGGCACTAAGCCCACCACTGATACAGAAAGGAACTTGGCTTGCATAACATCATTAGGGAGTTGCTGGATTCCACAAGCAGCTGCATCTTAGTGATCAAAATATGGTATGCAGTCCTGCTCTTACTACAGCATATGGCGTAGCCTTCACATGATCTAGAACCCTAGTAGGAAGGTCCAACCATTTGCCCTCCACCATGCAATATCTTAAAGGTTTATTCGAAAGAACACCTTTAAAAAGAATGCTAATACTTGACAAAATACACTTCAAGCAAGGAAATAACATAGTTTGTATGAATTTTCTAATGGAATCTTAAATTAATCTTCTCTTCAAGTTTCTTAAGGTGTCGTTAAGTTCATGAGTCCAAAAAGGTCCAAGCCCAAAGCATAGGTACTCCAAAGTAAAGGTTTGACCATATAGGCCTCAAATAAGTCCATGGAGCCTTAAAGACTCATCATAGTCCATATGAATGTCCAATAGCAAAGTTCACCTTGTCCATAGTCCGTAAAATCATAATCAAGGGTCATAATCCATTTTATTAAAGTTTTAATGTCTTTTAGTCTTAAATTAGTCCCAAAAGAAACCAATTCATAAACCAATCTATTTCAATCAAGCTCAAAGGTTTGAAAGCAAAATCCATTGACTATTAAATTGAAAACATACTTGGATTAAAAATAAATCTCACGGCCAAAAATAAGTTTGAATGATGCTTTTTTTTTTTTTTTTTAATGAGCGTGAGTTTATACATCGGTTTCATTTTATGTCGTCACACTAGTGATGGAAATTGCCAAACAACTTCCTTAACTTTTTTAATATAGAAGTCAAGTGACTTAATTTTTTTTTATCTTAGAAATGAATTGGCTTGATTAATTTATTTATATTTGGTGTTACTTGTGATCAAAGAAACATTTTCCGTCACTAAAATTCATAATATTATTGAACTTGATTGAACTTCTTTGGCCATATTAGACATAATATAAATCAGTTCTGTCACACTCTAATACGCAATCCAATTACATTATTCAATCAGTTGATCCCTTATAATATTTCTACGTCACACTCCTGGCTCCTCAGTCATACATGTATGTTTTTCATTTTTGTTTTGTTAGACCTAAAATTTTCTTCCAAGTAATATCCTTTTCCTGTCTCACACGGCTTGTGCAGCTTCGTGCACTCTGATTTTTTTTTTTTTTTTTTGCGTATATAACTAGAAAAAGAAAAATTATGCAAACACTCGCACGCCTTGCTTGTTTCTTTGGTTGGGATATTTTTTTAGATATTATGAAATTAAGTTTTCAAATATTGTGGTGATTGAATAATCTTTTAATAATTACAATTTAAAGGTTTAAAATTTACTTTTCTAGCAACTCGTTCCATAATCAATACTGCACTCTTTTTGGCACTCACATAACTTCAATAAACTTTCTCTAACGCACATGTTTATAATTTTTTCTTTATCAATAATATTACTTTTATATCCCAAACTGTTATATTTGAGTGCGAGGAAAAAAGTCATGAAAAGTTAGACGAGTTTAAATTTACTTCTAAGAACGTTAAGTATAAAGGAAAAATGAACTTAAATATAAAATAAAATTAATTTTGATATATTTTTTATATAAAAAACTTTTACATGTAAACATTCAAAATAATGTATTGTTACAGAAGTAAAAATATTTGATTCAAATACTCATTATTTTGAAAATCCATATGTAGAAGCATATAATTGGAGCTCGTTTAAACTCATGATGTATCAAAATTAATCTCGTGCAAATAACAATATTTTCTGTTTAGACTATGTTATAGATATTAAAAAATCTAATGTGTATGACGCCTTTTCGAAACGAAAAAGCTCAGGCGTTCTTCTCTTAATAGTTTATTTTATGTCAACTTTCTCATTGTAGACTTTGGACAAAACTGAAGGTAAGATGAGGAATATATAATAGATTAAAACGTGGAACGAACATCTTAATTCGACTTATTCAAATATCAAGAGATGAGAAAGTTTCATGTAACCACAGATCAGTTTTAAATAATAAAAAAAAATTGGATATATTTCTTGTAATCCCGGGGATTGCGAAGTCGGGGAGTGATCGCCGGTGCAAGGAGGCACGGACAAGGAGCGGCTCCTGACAGACTTCGAAAGCGGAGGGGTACATGAATGAATCGATTACACACCCGAATGAGAGGGATCCTGAGACTGTATAGGTATGAGACTATACAGTTAAGAAGGGCTTATATGAATTGATTTGTACTACCTATACCAACAAGATGCATCTTCTTTTCGGTAGCCCAAACTGAAAGATCTCCACAGTCAAGCATGCTTAACTTGGAGCAATTTTGGGATGGGTGACCTCCTGGGAAGTTTTCCTAGGAAGCGTGTGAGTGAGGACAAAGCACGCTGAAAAGACTCGTGTTAGTTTGTGGGACAGTCATCAATCCATAAAGCAGCAGGGGATGTTACAAATGGTATTAGAGCCTGCACCTCTCCCAGTACGGTGTGGTTCAGGGACGAACCAAGCAGAAGCTGGTGGGCATGTAACGCCCGGGGATTGCGAAGTCGGGGAGTGATTGCCGGTGCAAGGAGGCACGGACAAGGAGCGGCTCCTGGCAGACTTCAAAAGCGGAGGGGTACATGAATGAACCGATTACACACCCGAATAAGAGGGATCCTGAGATTGTATAGGTATGAGACTATACAATTAAGGAGGGCTTATATGAATTGATTTGTACTATCTATACCAACAAGATGCATCTTCTTTTCGGTAGCCCAAACTGAAAGATCTCCACAGTTAAGCGTGCTTGACTTGGAGCAATTTTGGGATGGGTGACCTCCTAGGAAGTTTTCCTAGGAAGCGTGCGAGTGAGGACAAAGCACGCTGAAAAGACCCGTGTTGGTTTGTAGGGACAGTTGTCAATCCATAAAGCAGCAGGGGATGTTACATTTCTTCTTTGTATTGAATTGATGGAACACCCGTAAATCCTTTGGCTTAATAAATACAACTTTTCATAACTATATATCTTTTTTGTTTCATAAAATATGTACTATATATGTGTCCTACGGAGATTCAATATTTTTTCTGAGACAAAGTCATAGTACAAACAACTAATATATTTGAGTGGTTGTGGCCATATTGATGTAAAATGGCCATGATTCTTGTTGTTGCCGTTCTACTCTTGTTCTTCTCCAAAATTTCTGCTGCAACAGATACCATAAATCAACTTCAGACACTTACTGATGGCAAGACCTTGTTTTCGGAGGATGGAAGCTTTGAGTTGGGTTTCTTCAGTCCTGGTAGTTCCATAAACCGCTATGTAGGAATATGGTACAAAATTATTCCAGTTAGAACTGTTGTTTGGGTAGCCAACTGTGACAACCCTATCACAGACAACTGCAACAAGTTGATGGTGAGTAATGAGGGAAACCTCGTCCTTCTCAACCAAAACAACACTGTCCTTTGGTCAACAAATGCAACAACAACAGCAACAAATGTGTCAAGTCCCATAGCACAGCTCTTAGGTTCTGGCAACTTGGTTCTAAGAAATGAGAAAGACAATAATCCTCAAAACTACCTGTGGCAGAGCTTTGACTATCCTTCTGACACATTGTTGCCTGGAATGAAGGTGGAATGGGACTTCAAGATTGGTCTTAATAGGCGCCTAACAGCTTGGAAAAACTGGGATTACTCATCTCTAGGAGACTTTACATGGGGTATGGCACCTACAAACAATCCTGAAGCTATGATCTGGAAGGGATCTCAAGAGTACTACAAAAGTAGGCCTTCAGATGGTATTCAATTCACCGGTGATCTATCCTTGACATACAATTCAATGATGCAGGAATGAATGACCAAGGGGTAGAATTGGAAAGATAGCAAACGGAGTTGGGGACAAATTCTATTAGGAGCCCTGGACAGGTGGCACAAGGAGCTAGAGGGGTGGCAACAAAAAGGCGTGGGAGAGCATACACTCTGCCTCTAAAGCTGAGAGACTACGTTGTGCAAAGGCAATGAGAGTAGTAAGCACGTTCTTCTTCCTTAGAGTTCCTTATTCTCTCATCAGTGTTATCCTTCTTCTAATTCTTACTTCTTTTTTCTCAGGTAGCAGAAGATTAGCTCAATAGTGGAGATCCTTTCTTAGCTTGTGAACCGAGCTACCATACACTCATACTCATACCTTACCTACACACATTTTACCTTTTACTTCTCTTAGAAAAAAATACCAAAAACATTTGTTAATTTTTCTACAACTATATCAATGAAGAACTTTGTTTCTGCATTTCTCAGCTTTTGGTTTTATATTCCCAACATTTGGTGCTTTCATTGACCCTACCATGACCGATGATACTGATTCTCAGCTTTTGGAGCTCCAGCTTCACATGGACAAGATGTCAGATGCTTGGCACGAACAAAGACATACTAATGAGGCATTGTTGGCAAACGTAGCATGAGTTGAGCAGATGGAAGTAATTTTGGAAGAATTGAGGCAACAATTGCGCTCAAACTAGTTTCACGGCTCTTCTTCAAACAACACAGATCCTCCACCCATTCGGCAACCTTTCCAAGTAAGAAATCTGAAACTTGATTTCCCTCGGTTTGATGGTAGAAATGTGCTAGGTTGGATATTCCGTGCGGAACAATTCTTCGAGTACTACAACACTTCAGATACTGAACGATTGACCATTGCTGCAATTCATATGGACGGGGATGTGGTGCCCTGGTACCAGATGATGTTGAGATCAAATCCCTTTCATTCTTGGTAAGCTCTAACTTGAGCTCTAGAGGCAGAGTTTGGGCCCTCTCCTTTTGATTGCCCTAGAGCAACACTTTTTAAGCTTGCTCAGACATCCACTGTAAATGCTTATTATTCGGAGTTCACTTCCTTGGTTAATAGAGTTTATGGGCTAGCACCTGATGCTATATTGGACTGTTTCATTAGTGGGTTGCAAGAAGACATTCGTAGAGATGTGATGACTCAACACCTTTTAAATCTTCAACGTGCAGTTGCCTTAGCTCGATTGTTTGAAGAAAAATACATAAGCATGAGAAAGCCACAAGCTAATACTGGGGGGGATACACCAAAAATTTGTGGAACCATAGGCCCAACTTAGGCAATACCACCCTGATGCGACAAAACCTGCCCCCATTATTACCAACCCCTACATTCAAGCTGCCTAGTACCAACCCTAGACCACAACCATTTCAAAAACTATCACTAGCTGAGATACAAATGAAGTGGGAGAAGGGATTGTGCTTCAACTGTGATGAGAGATTTTCCTTGAACCACAAATGTCCCAACAAACACTTGATGATAATGCAAGTAGAAGAAGAGGACGAAGAGATCCCTGAAACAGTGGAAGTGCAAGAGGAAAACATAGAGTGTGAAGAGCAACCAATGCTTCATCATCTTTCCTTCCATGCATTCAAGGGAGGGGATGGTTTTGGCACCATCAGATTCCAAGGATTTGTAAAGGGTATGCTTGTACAAGTCTTAATTGATGGAGGCAGTGATGACACATTTTTACAACCTAGGATTGCCAAATTCCTCAATTTACCAATTGAACCTGCTGAAATGAAGGTCGTGGTAGGTGATGGAGAGTTCCTGAATATGGAAGGCATAGTCAAGGAATTAACCCTCAAGGCTCAAGGGCACACATTGAAGTTTCTTGTGTTCCTCTTACCAGCTGTAGGTGCTGATCTAATCCTAGGGACAACTTGGTTAGGTACACTTGATGATCATGTGCATAATTACAAGACTAAAACCCTCAAATTCTACCATGAGGGTGAGCTAATTTCACTGTAAGGAGAACCCCTTATAAACCCAACTGAGGTACAGTTGCATCAGTTAAGAAGAATGAACCAAACAGGTGCTATTGCTGAGATGTTTACCCTACAACATACTGAATCAGCAGCAATCGTTGAACCAGAGCTGCCCCTCCCTGAGTCAATGGAGCCAGAATTAGTGCTATTATTGCAAGCCTACAAGCAAATATTCACTAAGCCTAATGGACTACCCCCTAATAGAAGTCATGACCACAACATTCCCTTACTTGAAGGAGCCATACCAGTTAAGGTAAAACCTTATCGATACCCTCACAGTGAAAAAGAACAAATTGAAAGGATGGTTCAAGACATGCTTACTGAGGGGCTCATTAAGCCAAGTAAGAGTCCATTTTCTTCACCTGTGCTATTAGTTAGAAAGAAAGATGGCTCATGGAGATTTTGTACTGATTATAGGGCATTGAATGCTATAACGATTAAGGATTCATTTCCCATACCTACTGTAGATGAATTAATTGATGAGTTATATGGTTCATCCTACTTTTCCAAATTGGATTTACGGGCGGGCTATCATCAAATCTTGTTGAATCCTTCATATACTTATAAGACTGCATTTAGAACACATCATGGTCATTATGAATGGCTGGTAATGCCATTTGGTCTCACAAATGCCCCTGCCACTTTCCAAAATCTCATGAATGATGTTTTCCAGCAAGTTTTAAGGAAGTTTGTCCTGGTATTTTTTGATGATATATTAGTTTATAGCCCCTCTTGGTCTGACCATTTGAAGCATTTACACAAGGTTCTAGAAATTTTGGAAAAGGAGAAACTATTTGCCAAGCTTTCCAAATGTTCATTTGGTGAAAGAAGAGTGGATTACTTAGGCCATACAATTAGTGCTAAGGGTGTGGCAATGGACACCAGTAAAATTGCAGCAGTATTGGAGTGGCCTGCTCTAGTTAACATCAAGCAGTTGAGAGGGTTCTTAGGGTTGACAGGTTACTATAGAAGTTTTATTAAATCTTATGCAGCGATTGCAGCTCCCTTAACTGATTTACTCAAAAAGGATAGCTTCATATGGTCCTTGGCAGCAACAGCAGCATTTCAGAAATTAAAACAGGCCTTGACAGAAGCCCTAGTATTGGCCCTACTGAACTTTCAAAAGCCATTTTGCTTAGAGACAGAGGCTTGTGCATCAGATCGGGCTGTGTTGAGCCAGGAAGACCATCCTATAGCTTATTTTTCTAAGAAATTGTCACCTAGGATGTAGAAACAGTCAGTCTATATTAGGGAGTTACATGCTGTAACTGAAGCTATGGCTAAGTTCAGGCATTATTTACTAGGGCATAAGTTTACTATAAGAACAGACCAGTGCAGTTTGAAGGCCCTAATAGATCAATCATTATAGACCCCGGAACAACAAGCATGGCTGCCCAAATTCCTAGGATATGACTTTACTATCCAGTATAGGCCAGGAAGGGAGAATATAGCAGCTGATTCCCTTTCTAGATCATTTAACATGGCATGGTTTGAGCCTAATCACCTATGGCTGAAGGAGTTACAAAGGGAACTGCAACAAGATGAAACATCAGCAACGGTCATGCAGCAATGTGAACAAACTCTGCACTAACTAGAAAATTTTACTGTAAGAAATAATCTCCTGTACTGGAAAAATAGAATGTATATTCCTGCTAGTATGTCAAGGAAAATACTACATGAATTTCATACTTCGCCCTTGGGAGGACATTCAGGAGTGGCCAAGACCACAGCCAGGATTACTTCACAATTTTACTGGCCTAAAATGCACCAAGAAATTAAGGCATTTGTGCAAGAATACCAGATTTGTCAACAGGCCAAAAGTGAAAATGTACTACCTGCTGGACTACTACAACCCTTGCCAATTCCTCAACAAGTGTGGGAGGATATTACAATGGACTTCATTACAGCTCTTCCTCCTTCTAATGGATATACAGTCATTATGGTTGTGGTTGATAGGTTGACTAAATATGGTCATCTCATTGTAATGAAATCTGATTTTTCAAGTAGAAGTGTTGCTGAAAGTTTCATTACTAATATGGTCAAACTTCATGGTATGCCCAGATTCATTGTCTCAGATAGGGATAAAGTCTTTGTGAGTGCATTTTGGCAGCAACTCTTCAAGCAGCAAAGAACAACATTGGCCATGAGCTCAGCATACCACCCCCAAACAGATGGCCAAAGTGAGGTGGTTAACAGGTGCTTGGAAATGTATCTTAGATGTTTTTCATTTGATTATCCAAGAACTTGGAGCAAATACTTACCTTGAGCAGTGCACTGCACAAGACTAACCATCATAGAAGCATTGGTATGACTCCATTCGGGGCATTATATGGTAGAGAACCCCCACTCATTAACAGATATGAGCCAACCACTACTAACCCTCTTCAATTGTAGCAATTGCTGTTACAAAGAGATGCTATCTTGGAGTAATTAAGAGTGAATTTACAGAAGTCCCAGAACTATATGAAGGCATAGACTGATAAAAAAAGAAGGGAACTTAGTTTTGAACTAGGTGATCAAGTGTTGCTAAGGCTGCAGCCATATAGACAACACTCAGCAGGTTTCAGAAAAAATCAGAAGTTGGGACTTAGATACATTGGACCTTTCAAAGTGTTGGCAAGAATTGGACAAGTGGCATACTGTAACACCCCGATTTTTCTGTCTGAGGGAAATGACCAAAATGCCCCTGAGGTCATTTCCTGACCCGAATTCGAGGGTAACCAACTCGGTCATCCTCGGAGGGTCAACTCAATGTTTGAAGGGGATTGAATGGCCTTTGAATGCTTTCGGAAGCGAAAATTTCATTTTCCGCAGTTTCGGGTCAAAATGACCAAAATACCCCTATAGCGTTTTACGCGGGTAAAGGTGCCGTTTGAGCCCGAAACTTTCCCCAGAGGTTTAAAAACATGTTTTCATGTGTCTAAAGGTCTCTATTCAAGTCCCGGTGGTCCCGGGCAGTTTTAGTGTAAAATTACGATTTTGCCCCTAGAATAATGTTTTTGAGCTTACTGACGTAATTAAGCAAACCTAAGCAATATGAGGCTCTAAATGAAGATTAATTAATTTCCCTAATTAATATAGAGTCAAAATAATTTATTAAAATTAATTAGAACCTAAAATTGCTTAGATTAAACTTAAATCCCTTTTTAGAACTCAAGATTCCTAGTCTTGGAATCTTAAATAGTGTTTTCTCTCTCCAATTCCTTAAATCAAGGAAGTGTGTCTAGAGTTGTTTAGACTCTAAATTGAGGATCTAACTCACTAATGGTGCAAGACCACTCCTTAATTATGTCTAGACCACCCTAATTATCCATTTTCCTTACCTAAACACTTTCTTACAAATTCCTAATCTTAAGCATAATCAAAGATACACCTAAACACAACACTAAACCACAATTAAAATGCAAACTAATCCTCCCCCAAATTTGATGCACATGGCCGAAATTCTCACCCCCATTGACCACATGTTGAATTGTTTCTCACTCAAAGAACCATGCTTGAAGCCATACCTTGAACCATACCTCACCATGCTTTGAACCATACCTCACCATGCCTCAAGACCACATTATCTCACCTCATGGAACTCATGGATGCCTCCATTCTGCACCCTCATGGCCGAAACTCATCAGCCCACACACACACTTCATTTGTTTCATTTCTCTATAAATAGAATGCCTTGAGGAGCTTGCACCGCTTTTAGATCATTTGCTAAGTTTAGGAACACTCAAAGCTTTTCTTTTCTCTCAAAGTTCTAGTGTTCTTCAAGTTCTTCAAGTTCTTCAAAGTTCTTCATCATCTTCATCTTCTTCTTCCATATTCAAGTTCATCACATCAAGTACGGATTTTCTTTCAAGTATTCCTTTCTTTAAAGTTCTTGTTCTAAGCTTTATGTTTATAGTTTCTCTTGATTCTTTTTAGAACTTCTTTTCTTCTCCTTTTTCTTTCTCATTTTCGGCCATGGGCCTTGAGGTTCAAAGAAATGAGAGCTTGATGATGAGAGTTTCATGATGATGTTCATCACTTGAAACAGACTCTAGAGCTTGATCTTTGTTCTTGAGCAAAAATGTTTATAGTTCTTCCTTTCTTGAACTCTTGAGAACTTTAGTTTTGATGGTGATTCAAAATGGTTTTAAGGACTCAATGATGAGGTCTCATGATGTTGGTGTTATTATATCATCAAAATCATGGACCCTAGAGTTTTAAAATGTTCCTTTTTCCTTTTGAAGTTTCGGCCCTTTTCCTTTCTTTTTCTAAGTTTCATGGTTTGATTCCTAAAAATATTATGTTGAGTTCTAAGAACTCTAGACTATATCATATCTTGGTTTAATGAGTTTGGGTTAAGGTTTAAGTTCCTTTAAAGTCTTGTTAAGAGCTCTAGAGAGATAAAAAGAACTTGCATAATTTATCTTATGCTTGCACTCATGTTTACATTCTTGTTATGCACCTTTACTTTCAAGCTATCACCTAAGAACATAAAGATTAAAATGGAACTTGCATCTTCACTTAATTTAATTCTCAAAGCCTTTCTATTTCGGCCTTAAAGTCGATTGTTGTTGGGCCTAGAGCACTAAAATAAAGAATTGAACTTGCATCATCACCTAATTAATTTCTCGAATGCCTATCTATTTCGGCCTTAAAGTCGATTGTTATTGGGCCAAGAGCACTAAAATAAAGAATTGAATCTTGCATATTTACTTTCAAGCTTGCACGTTTAAGTTTATGCCTCACATATTTACTTTCAAGCTTGCACGTTTAAGTTTATGCCTTGCATATTTAATTTAAGTCATCACTTTATTTTGTAAGCAAGATTAAAAATGAAGATCATGAGCACGTTTATTTTATGTTATAACTTAAAGAACCTAGAGCTCAAAGACTTGCCCATTTCATTTCAAGTTAAAGTTTAATGTGAAACCATTCTTTGAATGCATATTTTCGGCCAAGTAGTGATGATGGACTTGCAATGAGTTTTCATCTAGCTACAGGGACCAATAGTCTATGTTCTAAGTTTTCCTTAAAGCTTTACAAATCTTTTCAAGGTTATGTTGTCACGAGATATGACTTTATTCCCTTTTAGGAGATGAAATATATTTTGGTCATTGACCTAAGGCTTCTCTTAGCCTCTTGATGAATTAAAATGATTTGCAAAGAGTTTTTAGAAATTCTAAATTGATTCCGAGAGAAACTAGTTAACTTATGTACCTAGAAATGTCAATTTAAATCCTTTACTAAAGCTAAATATTTTCGGTTCTGAGATGATGAGTGTGAAGCTGTATGATGATGTTATGATGTGTTAGAATGTGTGGAAATATCATACGATGATGTAGAAATGGTTCTATGCATAATAGGTAAGAAACTAGCTAACTAGAAATACCGTAAAGCTAGAATTTAACATAGTTTTGACCCATTTGTTTATGGAACTTATCCAAACTGTTTTAATGGAGCATAATCAGATTAGGATTTTTTAGACATGAAAAAGTTGGTAACATTTGGATTAGAATATAATTCTAGCACCTATAGGGAAACTAGTAACTAGAAAACCGTAAAAGTGCAAGTTAGAACTCTTAGAATATTTATTTTTTTTTGGATTCTGTCCAGCACCCTTACAACATGATAAATATGATTAATAATTAGTCCTTAAGCATAGGAATGCCTCATAATTGATTTAGATTTAATTCATTGCGCCTTAGGCGAAGACGGAACCAAGAAAGGGTCTAAAACGCAAGTTCTAGAACCCCGTAATCACAAGTTAGGAATTCTGCCCTATGCTATTCAGATTTAAGTGTGAACATGAGGATTATGAATGATGTTTAATTATGAGCCCTTAGGTGCATAAAATATGAGCGACGGATGTTAGAGAACCATATCTCATGATTAAGACCCGTAAGGGTCAAAGCATAAGCTACCGTAAGGATAAACGGTTGAATGTTCCATGATGATGCATGTGGTATGTAAATGATGATGATGTTATTCATATGAGGAATTCATGAGGATATATATTTACGTGGCATAAAGCAAATTTGGAAGGAATTTGGTGTAATGCCATCGTGCCGCCGAATTCCCGACGAATTTGGGGACTTAAAGAGATTTTTGAAAATTAAGGTACTAAGATGGGTTCTAGGATGACACCGGTTCGGCCGAGCACCTCCATAGAACTCATGTGACATCGGTACCAATTTATACTCTTAGGTGACACCGGTTCGGCCGAGCACCCCTAAGAGAATTGCCCCCTAACCCGTACTCAGATAGTCGGGATTTATGATTTATGATACGCTTATCGTTAAGTGGTAAGTAAGAACTAGTGACGACTAGTTAAGGTATGAGCTCATAACCTAGATATGTGACACGTTCTGGGTGACACCGGTTCGGCCGAGCACCCCCAGTTCGATTGTCTTTTAGGATGGCCCATGAGGAAGAGAAGTTTCATGATTATAATTATGTCACTAAGTTTTGTCCCATATGAATGTTACTATTGCCACTTTATGCCACCAAGTATGATGATGCTTGATGTTATGTTTTATGTATGTGCATTAGGTAGTGCCATGCATACATTTTCTATTATGTTGCATTCATGACATTAAGATCATCCTAAAATGAATGGACCTTGGCTAAAGTACATTTTAAAGTTTAAAATGAACTTAATGCATGTTCAGTCATTTTGTATAATTAAACCTAAGGTTCCTGAGGACGTAGATGATGACAGTTAGGTAGTAGGAGGCCCTACTGAGATTCTTTAGCAAGATTCTCACTCCCTCTATCTCTTTCTTTCCGTCACGTCTTCAGATGGCGACGTTCGTAGTGTTCGTGGACACACCGACATGGGAGGTGCACCATGACCCGGACCACGGGTCATTCCATTTTGTGGGCCGATGCACGATTAGAGTATTCATGTTCATGGGTCGACCCTTCACTCCCCCTGTACATTCCCATCGTTTCTCCCCCGTCTCACCTTTTGGCGATGACCTAGTGTTCGAGTGCATATGTCCCCTAGAGGAGAGGCTTCGCCGTACCCCACCATCCACGTCCGCCGCTCGAGACTACCCCCAGTATGTGCCCCGTTGCCCGTCGTCTTTTTCGGAGACGGATCTTTCCGAGGATTCGGCAACCCAGGCACCCTCCGAGGGATCTTCCCCCACCATACCCATGGACCTTGGGGAGGGTAGTGAGCCTTCCGTGACTCACCCGAGGCTTGCACGACGACCAGAGATGAGGCCACGCCGTGGAGGTCACTTCCGAGCGCCGTCCCGTTTATTCACGCCGGAGGAGCTTGCTCAGTTTCCCGGTTACGTACCACGCTCGAAGGATAGTCGCCAGTAGGAGGCTGTGGATGGCCCGGGATAGAGCACACACCACTTGGATGGGGATAAACCTTCTTTTGTTTAGAGGTTATCCCATTAGATACACACGGGTAGGGGAGTAGATCATGTTTATGTTTATGTTGTATTTCCTTTCATGTATTTTCCTTGTACTAAATTAAGTCCCACACTTATAAGTGGGCAAGTTATATATATATGAGATGATATTCAGTGTTATTCATGGTGTGCCTTATGCTATGACGCTATGAGATGTATGTTTTGATCGTTATATGATATATCGCATCACGCGGCTCTCACTTTGTTTTCAAAAAAAAAGTTTACCCGTATTTTTCCGCTAAGTATTTCTAAGTAAAATTGAGAACTATAAGGTAACAAACTAATGATTAACCTAAGTATATTTTAGAGTATTGGGTTAAAAATTAGGATGTTACACATACAAGCTAGAATTACCAGAAGAATCAAAAATCCATCCAGTCTTCCATGTGTCATTGCTCAAAAAGTTCAGAGGTGATAACCAAGTGAGTGATAGAGAAATTTTTAGGCATCTATTATTGTTCATACTTGGCCTTATTTGCTTCTATATGTGTTTAATGCTAATGATTTAATTGAGTTTTGCATTATTGGGCCTCATTGGATTTAATTGTTGAAATTTGGTTAATTTCGGATTTTACACTCACTATGACCTTTTTGTCTTCCATAGATCATTTTGGGCTCTACAAATATTGGATTTAGGTGATCTTGGTGGCTCCTGAAAGCTAAGACCGAGATTTATAATTTTGGGTTTCACAGGCTCCATCAAATTCGGTCCGTTTCAAGGCTTAATTGGGCTTCCAAGTTTCGGAGCTAATGCTTAGGCGGGTCCAAGACCTTTCCTCACATAATTGGGCATATCTCACTCATTTCTGATCCAATTAAGGCATATAATATGTCTGTGGAAAGCTTATCCAGAGAGGATTATCTTATCTAGATCAGATTTCAGAAATCAGGAAAATCTGGATAAGATAAGGTTAGTGATAAGTGGAAATCCTGGTAGGGACATTGGATTGCCTATAAATTTTTGCTTCCTTTGCAATTCTGTACTCAATCAATAATAAAGAACCAGAAACTTGTATTTTCATTTTTATTTTCAAACTCAAGGTGTTCATACAGAGAGCTTGCCAATGGAGATGTCCATGGAAGGCTAAACTTCTCTCAATCCTTGATATCATAGATAGTTGGTTTGAATTCGGAGTTCCTGTTGTATAAATCTTATTTGTATGTATGCTTCCCTTTTCTAAACCTTAATTTCGATGATAGATTTGGTTATTTAACATGATCATGTTTGAATTATATCTGATTAGATGTAGGACTGAATTCGTTAGTGAAATTGAAGTAAAGGCTGAATAACTGATTGGTTGTTCAGGTTAATCCAAACTGCACGTAATTTGACATTCATTTAAATTGCGATTGTGATTTAAGGATTGTTGAGTAAAAACTGTATGATTAGATAGTTGATTCGGATTAACAGAGTAGCGTGCAAAGTTAACTCTTTTGAACTGTGATGAATTCTGTCAATAGTCATGATGTCTGGGATTGATTCTTTGATCAAGTGTGATTCTATTCTATTTCTGTTTCTGTAATCCTTTCATTCTATTTCATTCTAAAAATCACAAACTTCCCCCCCCGCCTTTTTATTGTTATTAGTATTTACAATTCGATAACATAACTGATGTGTCCTGAGGAAGAATGACTTGAGTCTACTTATACTACAAATAAGGGGATTTAGACTATTTTGATATTGGATGCGACAGTACATATCAAAATTTGGCGCCGTTGCCAGGGATGCATATTTTGTTATCTGATCTTGTTATATGTGTGTGTTTCAAATAATTCTGCACATATTTCTGCTTCTGTATTTCACTAATAGTGGTGTTGTAGGCTGTTGTTTCTTGTTGCTGCAGAAAATACAGGTATTTTTCGACTTACTCATTTTACCTCGAAAAAATTCTAGAAAATCAGAAAAAAAGTAATAGACCCAAGACAATTATCAGAGTAATTGTCTTGTTATGCTTATTTTTCCAAAAATCCTTCATTTAGACCACTTTTTTTTAAATTTTTTATTATTTTTTCTATTTTTTTAAAATGAAAAAAATTAGTCAAATTACTTCCCTAGTATTTTAGAGTACTTCTATGGTGTTATTTATTTTTTTAAAAAAAAATTAATTGATAGGACTTTTCAATTTCTATTATATTTTGCAGTATATAGGCTATTTTGAGTTGTGTTCCTGAATTCTAGCTGTGCTTTTTGTGTGTGTGTGCATGACAAGGTCTGATCCTGGTGAATTGTATGCATATGATCCTGAAATAGATAGAACTTTTCATAGATTGAATAGAGTGAATAGGAATTTGGTTTTTCATAGTGTTGCTGGTAGTAATCAAGGTGTTAATTTGAGTGATTCTGCAAGTGATTCTGTATCTGATTGTGCATCTGATATCAATGTTGTCTCTGAAATTAGTATTGATAACATGGCTAACAGAACTTTAAAAGAATTGGCTGCACCTGATGTTGCATATCAGCCTTTGTGTATTCAATATCCTGAGTTAGAGGTGCCATTTGAGCTTAAGTCTGGTCTAATCCATTTGCTGCCCAAGTTTCATGGTCTTGCAGGAGAGGATCCTAATAAGCATCTTAAGGAGTTTCATGTTGTGTGCTCCACCATGCGACCTCAAGGAGTGCCTGAAGAGCATATCAAGTTGAAAGCATTTCCTTTCTCTTTAGATGCTGAAGCAAAGGACTGGTTGTATTATCTTTATCTAGGTTCTGTTACTGCATGGCAAGAAATGAAGAGATTGTTCTTAGAGAAGTTCTTCCCGGCATCTAGAACAGCATCTATCCGAAAAGATATTTGTGGCATCAGGCAGTTCTCTTGGGAGACTTTATATGAGTACTGGGAGAGATTCAAAAAGTTGTGTGCAACATGTCCTAACCACCAGATTAATGAACAGCTTCTCATCCAATATTTCTATGAAGGGCTGATTCAAAATGATAGAAATATGATTGATGCAGCAAGTGGTGGAGCATTGATGGACAAGACACCTATAGAAGCCACAACTCTAATTGCTAACATGGCAGCCAACTCACAGCAGTTTGGCTCAAGATCTTTTGCACCAGCTAAGGGAGTCAATGAGGTGACTGCGATTCTTTGATAATCGAGGTCGAAAATAAGATAACCGAGCTTACATCTCTTGTAAGACAGCTAGCTGTTGGACAACACCAGCAAATCAATACAGCAAATCAGTGTCCTTCACAAGTATGCGGCATATGTACCACCACAGGTCATTATACTGATGCATGTCCTACATTACAAGAAACTGATCCAGGAGTACAAGACTCAGCTGCAGTGGCCGGAATGTTCATTGGATGGCCGCAGCAACAGCAACCATACAGACCTCAACAACAGCAAAAGTATGATCCATTTTCTGAGAGGTACAATCGAGGGTGGAGAGATCATCCTAACCTGACATATGGTCATGTGTAGCAAAATGTACCACAGCAACAAAAATTTCAAACAGCAGGACCAAGTCCAAGTCAAAGCAACAAGTACCAACCACCTTTATTTAGACAGCAGCAGAATATGCAGTAGAATGTGATGCAACCCATGCAGAGTACCAGTTTAGATCCTACATTAGAGGATTTGGTGAAACAGATGGCGACCAGTAACCTACAGTTCCAGCAAAATGTGAATTCTACAATTCAAGACTTGAAGACACAGATTGGACAGTTGGCAACTTCAGTCAACAAAATGCAGTCAGAAGGTTCTGGCCAAATCCTTTCTCAATCAGTCATCAATCCAAAAGGAAATGTGAGTGCCATTACATTGAGAAGTGGTAAGGAGTTAGAAATAGAGAAACAGAAAATTGAATCTAGCGGTGAGAAAACAGAAAAAAATGATGCAGCAGAAAAAATGGAAATTCAGAAAAAGTCAAGTGCTGCAGATTCTAATTTTATACCTCTATTACCTTTCCCAACAGAATAGCTCAAACAAGAAAAGCAGCTGAAGTAGATAAGGAGCTGTTTGACACTTTTAAGAAAGTAGAGGTCAACATCCTTCTCTTGGATGCCATAAAGCAGATTCCCAAATATGCAAAGTTTCTTAAGGAGTTATGCATTCATAAAAGGAAATTGAACGGTCATGAAAAGGTGAGCATGGGTAGAAATGTTTCTGCATTGACTCAGCCCAATAAACCCAAGAAGTGCAAAGATCTAGGTACTTTCACCATCCCTTGCACTATAGGCAACTCTAAATTTGGGAATGCAATGCTAGATTTAGATGCCTCCATAAATGTCATGCCTACATCAGTTTATAGATCATTGAAGCTTGGAGATTTGAAACCAACTAGTGTAGTAATCTAACTAGCCAACAGAAGCACCACACATCCAGCAGGTGTGCTTGAAGATATGCTTGTTCAGGTAAATAAGTTGATTTTCCTAGCTGATTTCTACATTCTGGAAATGGAAGATGAAATGTCCAGCAATGGACCCACATTGACTTTGGGAAGACCCTTTCTGAAAACAGCAAAAACTAAGATAGATGTGGATGCAGGAACTCTTTCTATGGAGTTTGGTGATGATGTTGTGCAATTCAATATTTTTCATGCAATGAAACATCCTTCGGAAGAGCATTCTCTTTTCTATCTTGATGTCATTGATTTTCTGATTGATGATTACGCAGATTTAAGCTCTTAATATGATGATTTTGCTGATTTTGATGAATTTGCTGATTGTGAAGAGTTCAAAAGTGTGGAGATTGATTCTGCAGAAACTGTTGCTGTAGAAAATATTTGTGCAGATTTGAATGTTGCAGCAACAGAATTGAAAGAACCACCATTACCATCCATCATGCAACCACCAACTTTAGAGTTGAAGCCTCTACCTTCACACCTAAAATATGCTTTCCTAGAGGCTAATGATAAGCTGCCAGTTATTATAGCATATGATCTCCAACCGGATCAAGAAGATAAGTTACTGTAGATGTTGAAAGATCACAAGAAAGCTATTGGCTGGTCTTTAGCTAATATTCCAGGGATTAGTCCTTCCACTTGTATGCACCGGATATTGTTAGAAGATGGTGCTAGAACTGTAAGACAGCCACAAAGGCGACTGAATCCTACAATTTTGGAGGTAGTGAAGAAAGAAGTCAGCAAGTTTCTAGCAGCAGGGATCATTTATCCTATATCAGACAGTGAGTGGATTAGTCCGTTGCAAGTGGTTCTTAAGAAGACTGGCATAACTGTTGTGAAAAATCAGAACAATGAATTGATTCCAACTAGAATCCAAAATAGTTGGAGGGTGTATGTAGACTACAGGAAGTTGAACCAAGCCACTAGAAAGGACCATTTTCCTCTTCCATTCATTGATCAAGTGTTAGAGAGACTTGCAGGCAATTCTCATTATTGCTTCTTGGATGGATTCTCAGGTTACCTTCAAATCCATATAGCACCAGAGGACCAGCACAAAACTACTTTCACTTGTCCATTCGGCACTTTTGCCTATAGGAGGATGCCATTTGGTCTGTGCAACGCTCCAGGTACTTTTCAGAGGTGTATGGTAAGTATTTTCTCAGATCTTTTAGAGAGTTGCATGGAGGTATTTATGGATGATTTCACTGTTTATGGATCCTCATTTGATGCATGTTTAGAGAGTCTGTCTAGAGTCTTGGATAGGTGCATTAAGACTAATCTTGTGCTAAATTTTGAGAAATGTCATTTTATGGTGACAGAAGGGATAGTCTTAGGGCATTTAGTATCTAGGAGAGGCATTGAAACTGATAGAGCCAAGATAGATGTTATTGCTTCTTTACCTTACCCCGTGTCTATGCGGGAAGTGCATTCTTTTCTTGGCCATGCAGGTTTTTACAGGAGATTTATATGAGATTTCAGCAAGATAGCTTTACCTTTATCCAAGCTGCTACAGAAGGAAGTGGAGTTTGTTTTTGATACACCTTGTCAGCAGGCATTTGATGAGCTGAAGAAGCAACTCACTACAGCTCCCATAATCCAACCACCTAATTGGGAGTCTCCTTTTGAGCTGATGTGTGATGCTTCTAACTTTGTACTTGAAGCTGTCTTAGCTCAAAGAATTGGCAAGATTTCTCATGTTATTGCCTATGCTTCATGGACATTAGACACAGCTCAAGCTAATTATACTACCACTGAGAAAGAACTTTTGGCTATTGTTTTTGCATTAGACAAGTTTTGCTCTTATTTACTTGGTTCTAGAGTGATTGTCTTTTCAGATCATGCAGCATTGAAGTTCTTATTGAAAAAGCTAGATGCAAAGCCAAGGCTGATTCATTGGATGTTGCTACTCCAGGAGTTTGATATAGAGATCAAAGATAGGAGCGGTGCACAGAACTTGGTAGCTGATCACTTGAGCAGGATCGAGCAGGATTCTGACCTTTTGCCTATCAGAGATGATTTTCCTGATGAGCAGCTTATGCAGCTGCATGATACCACCACTTCCCCCTGGTTTGCTGATTTAGTTAATTTCTTGGTTGCATCTGTTTTGCCCCAACATGCATCTAGGTCACAGATTGCTAAATTAAAAAGTGATGCCAAATAGTATGTATGGGATGATCCATATTTGTGGAAATTTTGTAGTGACCAGGTAATTCGCAGGTGCATACCAGATCATGAGATCCAGTCTGTACTTCATTTCTGTCATGCTTCCCCTGTTGGAGGGCATTTTGGACCACAGCGGAGAGCTAGGAAAGTACTAGACTCTGGCTTCTATTGGCCTACCATTTTCAGGGATGCAAATTGGGTTTTTACCACTTGTGAGCAGTGCCAGAAAATCGAATCTGCCATCACTCGTAGACATGAGATGCCACAACAACCTATTCTCTTTTGTGAAGTTTTTGATGTTTGGGGTATTGATTTTATGGGACCCTTTCCTGCCTCTTTTGGATTTACATATGTTTTGCTTGCTGTTGATTATGTATCCAAATGGGTGGAGGCCAAAGCCACCAAGACTAATGACTCCCATGTTGTTGCAGATTTTGTAAAGTCTAACATATTTTGTAGGTTTGGTGTGCCTCGCGCTATCATTAGTGACCAAGGGAGTCATTTTTGCAATAGGACCATGGAAGCTTTGCTTCGGAAGTATAGGGTTGTCCACAGAGTTTCCACTGCCTATCATCCCGAAACTAATGGGCAGGCTGAGGTTTTTAATAGGGAGATCAAGAAAATTTTGCAAAAGGTAGTGCAACCGAATAGGATAGACTGGAGCCATAGGCTTGAGGATGCTCTTTGGGCTCATAGGACTGCTTACAAGACACCTATAGGGATGTTTCCTTTTCGAGTTGTTTTTGGTAAAGCATGCCACCTTCTGGTGGAGATTGAGCATCGTGCATATTGGGCAGTTAAGTGATGTAATATGGATTTTGATAAAACAGGTGTTGAAAGGAAATTTCAGTTGTAGGAACTTGAGGAGCTTCGTTTGGAGGCTTATGAGAATTCAAAATTTTACAAGGAGAAAACTAAGAAATTTCATGACAAGATAATTTCTAGAAAAGAATTCTCTGTTGGCCAAAAAGTCCTTTTGTTCAATTCTCGTCTTAAGCTCTTGCCCAGCAAGCTTCGTTCAAGATGGGATGGTCCTTTTGTTGTTACTAACATTTTTCCTTATGGTACAGTGGAGATCAAAAGTGAATCTAGTGATAAGTGTTTCAAAGTTAATGGTCACCGTCTGAAGCATTTTCATGAAAACCCGGCATTGGTAGGGGAAGAACTAGAGGAGCTATCTTTGGATAAGTCCACTCATCCTCAAGTGCAAATTTTTCCACTATAAGAAGGGAGTTTTTCCCCCTTCGCTCTTTAATTACACAAGTTTCTTTATCTTTTAATTTGTAATCACATCGAGGACAATGTGTAATTTAAGTGTGGGGGAGTGTTTTAGAATTAGGATTTTGTCTTCCTAAGTCTTTCTAAAATATATATATATATATATATAAAGAGTTTGTTTTGATTTTGTGCTCAAGTTTTCATGGCATGATATGGATGCATTTTTAGTAAGCATTGATGATTAATTGATGGACCAATTGTGATAGATTTATCCCTTGAGAGTTTTTGAGCCTTGTACATATGAATAACTATGTTTTTATTTGCTTGTGTGTTTTCACTCATGTTTGTTAGTCACTCTAGAATTTGACTTAACTCTTGTTGAAGCTTTTGGTTCACATGCATGTATTGAGATGATTTACGCCATTTTTTTTTCTATGCTACTATCCAAATTAGCCTACCTTGTATTAATTCCATTGTTTGCCTATTTGAGCCTATTTAAACCATCCTTTGTTTTGCTACATGCTCATAAAGTGAAAAACAATGATTCACCTTAACTTTAGAGAGTAAAAGAGCTTTGGAACAGGTTCTTAAATAAATGTAGGAGTTATCCAACAATTTGAGGTTTTCTTGTTTTGTTTACTTCATCTATGTATTCGTTATGAAAAAAAAAAACAAAAATGATGAAAATGATAAAAAAAAAATTGTGTTTAGTTGTAAATATAATAGAAATGCATATTTGGCAGGATTGAAAAAAGAGAAAAGAAGAAGAGAAAAAGAAAAAGAATATATATATATATATATATATATATATATATATATGAAAGGCAAAATGGAAATGGAGTTCAGCTGTTCATGTTTATTTGGAATCATTCCTCATGGCTCTTCTAGTCTCTTAGGTTGATAGCTAGTATCCTTTCTTATATCTTCCCATACCTGAACTCTGCTACAACCTGGAAAGTCCTTTTGATCTTTATGTGCATGTGTTTCAAATGTTGATGTTAGAGGCTTGTCAAGCTTATGGTAGTGTTAACATTCATGATGTGCTTTGAGTGTAAATACAAACCTAAACACTTGAGAGTTTTCCTAACGAGATTCTATTACTCTTGATTCATCTTTTGATTGGATTTGTCTTCTTGAGATGTTGAGAATGTGTTCATACATATGTTCTGAATTCTTGTGAATAAAGTGTTTGTTTCTTATTTCCAATGGTGAATTTTAGGCCCCTATGATTCAACTTTTGGATTTTGCCCAGGAGTGCAAAAGACTAAGTGTGGGGGAATTTGATAGAGAAATTTTTAGGCATCTATTATTGTTCATACTTGGCCTAATTTGCTTCTATATGTGTTTAATGCTAATGATTTAATTGAGTTTTGCATTATTGGGTCTCATTGGATTTAATTGTTGAAATTTGGTTAATTTCGGATTTTACACTCACTATGACCTTTTTGTCTTCCACAGATCATTTTGGGCTCTACAAATATCGGATTTAGGTGATCTTGGTGGCTCCTGAAAGTTAAGACCAAGATTTATAATTTTGGGTTTCACAGGCTTCATCAAATTCAGTCTGTTTCAAGGCTTAATTGGGCTTCCAATTTTCGGAGCTAATGCTTAGGCGGGTCTCATTGGATTTAATTGTTGAAATTTGGTTAATTTCACATAATTGGGTATATCTCACTCATTTCTAATCCAATTAAGGCATATAATATGTCTGTGGAAAGCTTATCTAGAGAGGATTATCTTATCTAGATCAGATTTCAGAAATCAGGAAAATCTAGATAAGATAAGGTTAGTGATAAGTGGAAATCCGGGTAGGGATATTGGATTGCCTATAAATTTCTGCTTCCTTTGCAATTCTGTACTCAATCAACAATAAAGAACCAGAAACTTGTATTTTCATTTTTCGTTTCAAACTCAAGGTGTTCATACAGAGAGCTTGCCAATAGAGATGTCCATGGAAGGCTAAACTTCTCTCAATCCTTGACATCATAGATAGTTGGTTTGAATTCGGAGTTCCTGTTGTATAAATCATATTTGTATGTATGCTTCCCTTTTCTAAACCTCAATTTCGATTATGGATTTGGTTATTTAACATGATCATGTTTGAATTATATCTGATTAGATATAGGACTAAATTCGTTAGTGAAATTGAAGTAAAGGCTAAATAACTGATTGGTTGTTCAGGTTAATCCAAACTGCACGTAATTCGACATTCATTTAAATTGCAATTGTGATTTAAGGATTGTTGAGTAAAAACTGTATGATTATATAGTTGATTCGGATTAACAAAGTAGCATACAAAGTTAACTCTTTTGAACTGTGATGAATTCTGCCAATAGTCATGATGTCTGGGATTGATTCTTTGATCAAGTATGATTCTATTCTATTTTTGTTTCTGTAATCCTTTCATTCTGTTTCATTCTAAAAATCACAAACTCCCCCCCCCCCGCCTTTTCATTGTTATTAGTACTTACAATTCGATAACATAACTGATGTGTCCTGAGGAAGAATGACTTGAGTCTACTTATACTATAAATAAGGGGATTTAGACTATTTTGATATTGGATACGATAATACATATCAGTGAGCTACAAACCACTGCCAAGGGATACTTTTGAACTGGGACCAATTGTGCATCCACAGGCTGCATTAGATTACAGAACAATCATTAAAGGCTTGGAACACATTCCACAGGTACTGATTCAGTGGAAAAACATGGACGTGTCAGAAGCAACATGGGAGGACACTGGCCTCATCAGACAAAGTTTTCCTAATTTCAACCTTGAGGACAAGGTTGAAGTTGATGGGGAGGGTAATGACGTAGGAATGAATGACCAAGGGGTAGAATTGGAAAGACAGCAAATAGAGTTGGGGACAAATTCTGTTAGGAGCCCTAGACAGGTGGCACAAGGAGCTAGAGGGGTGGCAACAAAAAGGCGTGGGAGAGCACACACTCTGCCTCTAAAGCTGAGAGACTACGTTGTGCAAAGGCAATCAGAGTAGTAAGCATGTTCTTCTTCCTTAGAGTTCCTTATTCTCTCATCATTGTTATCTTTCTTCTAATTCTTCCTTTTTCTCAGGTAGCAGAAGATTGGCTCAATAGTGGAGATCCTTTCTTAGCTTGTGAACCGAGCTACCATACACTCATACTCATACCTTACCTACATATAGTTTACCTTTTACTTCTCTTAGAAAAAAATGCCAAAAACATTTGTTAATTTTTCTGCAACTATAGCAGTGAAGAACTTTGTTTCTGCATTTATCAGCTTTTGGTTTTATATTCCCAACATTCAATTGTCAAGTATACATTGTGTCAAACAAGGATGAATTGTATTTTTCTTATATCCTCACTGATAAGTCGGTAACTTCAAGAATTGTCATGAACCAATTTATGCTCGCCAACGCTTGACATGGAACAAGGATACTCAATCATGGAGGATGTCTTCAACTCTGCCAGGCGATTACTCTGACAACTACAATGTCTGTGGCCTATTTGGGATCTGTGTCATTGGTGAGTCCCCAGTGTGCAGGTGTTTGAGTGGTTTCAAGCCAAAATTGAATAGATTGGACTCAGGGGTGCGTGCACAGTGAGAATTGGAGCTGCAGGGTGAAGAATAAAGATGGCTTTCTCAAATTTAGTAACATGAAGGGGCTGGAAACTACAAGATCATGGGTTAATGCGAGTATGACACTTGAGGAATGCAGGGCCAAATGTTGGGAAAATTGTTTGTGTATGGCTTTTGCAAATTCAGACAACAGGGGACAAGGGAGTGGCTGTGCCATTTGGTTCGATGATTTGTTAGACTTGAGACAGATTTCAAATGGCCGACAAGATTTGTATGTTAGATTGGCGGTCTCAGAAATAGGTTTGAGCTTGTATTTTGATGTCCACAACTTAGATAAAGATTACTATTCTCAATTCCGATTTTTCTGTATTGACTAATTATTTTGTGTTCTCTGTGAAGAAAATCAAAGTGCAAAAGATGATTCAAAGGAAAAGGTGATTGTGATCACAAGCACCGTTTCATGTATTGTCGGGAAAGTTTTAATTTTAACTTCAATTTATTACTGGAAGAAGACAAAAATTAGAGGTAATATGTTGCTTCCTAATCCCTTGCCCTTTTTCACAGTGATTTTCGTACTCTTTCCATTCAAGAGCCGATCTGTCTTTCAAATAGGCATGTTAACACTCAAAACATTGTCGTTGCTGTGACAGACAGTGTTATTTCCATTAAAAGTGAGAAGGAAGCTTGTTATCATGGTCCTCATGCATGTTTTTGTCGGGAAATATTTAACTAATGTATCATTTCCTTCCAAATAAGATAAAAGATTAAAAATGGACTTCGATTACGACTTATCTTTAATTTCCTACAAGAAAATACATGTGGCAAGTTTCTCAGCAAAGGGTGGAAGATAATTTTGCTCATTTAGTTTATTTTAGTGAGAACAGAGAGCACCATACGGGCAAAAGAAGAAGAGGACAATGAAAGCCCACAAGATATGGGGATAGAGCATGCCATAGATGAATTCTCAAGCTATAATAAGCTGGGCGAAGGTGGTTTTAGGCCTGTCTATAGGGTAGTTTTGCGACATACTTGTTAATATTTGAGTCAATATAATCAATAATTTGTCATTCACCATATCATTTTGATGCCCACAAATGTGTTGTTTTCAGGGAACACTACCAAATGGACAGGAGATAGCAGTCAAGAGGCTTTCACGAACATCTGAACAAGGACTAAATGAATTTAAAAATGAAGTTATGTTATGTGTGAAACTTCACACCAAAATCTAGTTAAAGTTATTGGTTCTTGCATTCAAACAAAAGCCTAGATTTCTTTCTTTTTGGTTAGTGCCTCCGAAAAACTAGTTGTTAATGAAATATGGATTTCATTTCATAGTTATTGTTTTTGCTTAATTGAAAAAAGATAACCATTGAATTTGACAGACTCAGCTCGAAGTTAAATTTTAGATTGGTCTAAGCGCTTTGACATCATACGTGGAGTTGCTCGAGGATTATTTTATTTTCATCAAGACTCAAGATTGAGGATCATACATAGAGATCTAAAAGTAAGTAATGTTTTATTAGACAATGAGATGAATCTAAAGATTTCAGATTTTGGATTGGCTCGAATGTGCAGAGGTGATTAAAGTAGAGGAAACACAAACAAAGTAGCTGGAACATAGTAAGTACTTTTGTTAAGACCAAAATCTTATTACACATTAACCAAACACCAAATTAACTATTTTGTTCCTTTATGCAATGGATATATGACACTCGAATATGCTTTTGATGGTTTATTCTCTATCAAATCTGAAGTGTTTAGCTTTGGCATATTGTTGTTAGAGATAATAAGTGGAAAAAAGAGTAGTGGGCTCTCGTATCCAAGTGAGAGCCACAATCTTATTGGGCATGTGAGTAATTCATATGAATGCTTAAGATTTCTTACTATAAAATAGTGGTACATACCAATCGTTTGAAAGTTTTGCAGGCATGGAGGCTATGGAAAGAGGGCATTCGAGTGCAGTTGATTGACTCTTGTTTAGAAGACTCAAGTATTCCATCAGAAGCCTTGCGATGCATTCATATTGCCCTTTTATGCATGCAACATCGCCCCTATGATAGGCCAAATATGGCATTTGTGGTTGCCATGTTGAGTAGTGATCAAAATCCGTTACCACAACCAAAGGAACCTTATTTCTTGATGGAAAAGGTCTCAGGCGATGGCGAAATTTATTATGAGAACCAAATGTCATCTTCATATAATGAAGTCACTATATCAATATTGAATGCTAGATAGAGCAACTTTATATTATTTTTGTTGCATATGGACTTATTTGATTTGTTGTTCCAAACTCAAAAATTACTCACTTGTATTAGCTGTCTCCGATATATACAATAATATATATCACTTTTGTTAAAGTTATCCTAACAAATAAATTAAAAAAATAACGTGTTTCCTAGTAGAATTTTCAGTCGAAAACCATTGAAATTCTGAAAGAAAATTTATTTTAACACTATTGAATCAGACTTAGATCAGCTTAGAATTGCACTTATCCGATTCTAGACCTCAATTATTTACCTTTGATGTAAATGATTTACACTAAAGAGGATATTATGCTCTCTAGTCAATGAGTTCCTCAACTAACTATAAAAGGTGGTGGGGAAGACCAATTCAACACAAATACCGCAAATAACTAACAAAAATAAGAATTTTCATTAATGAAGAATTGCAAAATAAAATAATCTCAAAGCTAAAGGAAAACTAGAGGAAAATGAGACATTGTAAATTCATGTGAGAGTAGGAATATGTGTTTTTATCTTATTATACATTCTTTTATATGCATCCTAAAATTAAGGAACCATTATAGATCATGGCCTTGCTCATCTCTGAGAAGAATAACTTCCATCCATGTTCTTTTGGTTGTTACACACTATAATTTTATGCAATTGGACCAGATCATCCTTTAGAAATCAGTCAAACTGTGCTTTCATCTCTACTAAAAATCCTGAATGTATTGAAGAAGTTTTAAGTGATCAAAGTTGAGTGGATGATATGCAAGAAGAACTTGATCAGTTTGAGAAAAGCAAAGTCTTGACACTCATTGAAAGGCCCAAAAGGAAGGCCATCATTGGAACAAAATGGGTGATCAGGAACAAACTTGATGAAGCTAGCAAAGTCATCCGAAACAAAGCCAGGTTGGTTGCACAAGGCTATAATCAATAAGAGGGAATTGATTATGATGAAATCTTTGCACCAGTAGCTATATTAGAAGCCATAAGAATGTTACTTGCTTTTACTGCCTTCAAGGAATTCACTCTTTACTAGATGGATGTCAAGTCCGCATTCTTAAATGGGTTCCTCTCTGAGGAAGTTTATGTGAAGTGGCCTCTTGGTTTTGAGAGTGAAGACCTTCCCAACCATGTTTTTTCAAGTTGACTAAGGCACTCTATTGTCTGAAGCAAGGTCCTCAAGCTTGGTATGATAGGCTGAGTACTTTTTTGCTAAAGAATGGATTCAAGAGAGGTAATATAAATACTACTCTTTTTACTCTTGAACAAGATAATCACTTTCTGATAGTTCAAATATATGATGATAACATTATATTTGGCACCTCTAACTATTCTTTCTGTGAAAAGTTTTCAAAATTAATATAGAGTGAATTTGAGATGAGCATGATGGGCGAGCTCAACTTTTTCCTTAGTTTGCAAATAAAACAAATAAAAAGAAGGAACCTTGATCCATCAAGAAAAGTATACAAAAGAGCTTTTGAAAAAGTTTAACATGGATTAGGCCAAACCTATGAGTACTCTTATACATCCATCTCAAATCATTGATGCTAATGAGAATGAAGAGAAGGTATCAGAAAGTAATTACAGAGGAATGATTGGTTCACTTTTGTATCTTACAGCAAGTAGACTAGACATTCAATTAAGTGTGGGGATTTGTGCTAGATTTCAATCTAACCCAAAGCAATCACACTTAAATGCTGTTAAAAGAATCTTTAGATATCTATCCGATACTACTAATCTTGTCTTATAGTACGTGAAAGGTACATCTTGTGAGATTATAGATTAATGTGATGCTGACTTAGATGGAGATAGAGTAGAGAGAGCAAAAGTGGATGCTACTATTTCTTTGGAAAAAGCCTTGTCACTTGGTCATGGAAGAAGCAGAATACCATTGCACTCAGATTTGTAGTCATTGCAAACTGCTGCACCCAGATGCTGCGGATAAGGAACTAGCTAGAAGATTATCACCTGAGGTATTCCAAAATCCCTACCTTTTGTGATAATACTAGTGCTATTAATCTTGCTAAGAATCCTATTCAGCACTTTAGGTCCAACATATAGATGTTAAACATCATTTTATATGGGATCATGTTTAGAAAAGAGATGTTGAGTTAATGTTTGTGAATACTGAAGATCAAGTATTTGATATATTCATAAACTATTAGTTGAAGATCGTATTTGTGTTTTGAAAATGTTTTTAAACTTAACAGTTTTTAAATTTGCAAAAGCATTCATTTACAAACGTCTCTAGGTATTTCCCCTCATTGCTTTGAACAGAAGCCTATATGAAGACATCAGTTTGCAAGTTCAGAATATCAATTTGCAAGGCCAGAAAATCAGTCTGAAGATCAGAAAGTTGGTTTGCAAAGCTCAGAGAGAAGACAAGACGATCAGAAAGAAGAACTAAGGATTAGAAAATGGAATATATTTGGTCTCACAAGGTTCAGAAGCAGAAGATGGATAAGGTGTCAGAAAATTGTAATGCTTCATTGGGTCAAAAAGTCGAAGAAGAGCTTAGAAAGTAAACATATTCAAAAAATGGTTCCTTGCTTTAGAAACCACTCTTTCTGAAGAGAATGAAAAAGGCAGGATAATTCCCATACTTTTGAGTTTCTCTCTCCCAAATCATTTTACCTTTAGTCATTCATGTCCCATTACTTAAATAACTTTCCATTCCTCATACACCACGCTTTTACCCTATTCTTCAACCTCATGCATCTGAGATCTAAAACCATTTCATATTCTCTTGCTCCAAAATCTTCTTTGTAACTCCATTCTTTCTCTCAAACCCTCTCAAGTTTCAATTTTTCATTCAATCCTCACATACAATATCGACAATAGCTGAAGGTAGGGAACTCGACCGAGCCTTTGACAAAAGAGCAACTTTCCACATGTATAGCAATCTAGAAATGCAAGAGTTCTATAAAAAGAACTTTTCTTTATGAAAAATGGCACTAGGAAAGATGGTAAAGAAAGATCTTCATGAAAGTGTCTCTATTCTTAATGAAGTCTTTGGTTTTCAAGGATGGGAAGAGTATTTGGATATCAATGACAGGGTGTTTCCAGGATAAGTAACTGCCTTTTACTTGCAACTAAAAGGCAACTCCAACTCCCTATTGAAGATGGTGATCTATGACTTTGCTATTGAAATTAGCCCTACTAAATTGTCAAGGGTGGTCAAGGCACCTAGTGAAGGATTTGTCTATTCTTCCTCACCAACTTGGACTCACTCTCTAGGGATAAATGAAGGAGATGTATCAAGGTACCTAATTGACTCCATTTTGTACAAACCTAGCGAGATTACCACTGCTATGCTCAGTGCAAGAGCAAGAAAAATGTCTATTGTGGTGCAATTCTCCTTCCTGCCTTGGATAGGAAGCACATATGCACTGGTAGGCATGGACTACATGCTTCTATATTGTCTTATGGCCAAAAGAAAGGTGAATATGCTAACACTTATAATGGGCTACATGCTCAGTACAATCTCCAAAGATAAGAGGAAGACACAAGTGTATCGTATGATATGTTATTGACAAAGCTGGGTCAGCACGTACGCCTTCCACTCACTGAGGAATGGTATGAGTTCATGGAAGGTATTGCATACTCACCTGTCTCCTTTAGAACCTCAAGGAAAAATTTTACAACCTCAAAGGCAACAAAGCAGAGTCCTAGGACAAGGGGAGAGCAATCCAGGAGAACTTCCAGAAAGGCTAAGTCTAAAATGACAAAGGGAAAAGGCAAAAGGAAGTTGATTATTCTAGAAAGTGAGACTGAGAACTCTAAGGAAGAACAAGTTTCTCTAAATAGAGAAAGGAGAACGAAGATGAGACAAGAGAGAATAGAACATCAAGAACTTCAGAAACTATGTCATTCTTCAGGAATGAATAGTGTTTCTTCTAATACACATAATGGGCTAGAAAATAGATCAGAAAAATTGCCAAGTAAACCAGTAGAAACTATTAGAAGAATAGACGTTGAGTCCAAGCTCAAGAATGTTCCAAAACATGAGATTAGGATCGTTATGCTTCTAAAAAAGGTCACAAAATATCAATAGGCTGGTTACAAGGTTATCTTCATTGACTTTGAAGAAGATGAAGAAGTTGAAGAAGAAAAAGAACAAGCAGAAGCATCCTCATCTGAAGAAGAGGAAAACCTATTAGGAGTGAGAATGTCAGAATGAATGAATTCTTTCTTGTTTAACCAATTATTGAAGAGCCAGCTAAAGAAGCTACTAAACCAGAGACTGCTATTATTCTATTGGTGCCTCAACCTCCTCCTTCCATTCATATATCTCCAATAGAAGAAGAAAAGGACAAGACTTCAGCGAATTATGCTCTTCATGCTAAAGAAGTTGCTGCTCCTGCCTCAAATCGTGTTCTTGATGCTGCTTTTGCTCTTGCTGCTACCTTTGCTGATATTCCATCCTCTTTACCACCTGCTGGTCTGCATGCTACTACTGAGGCTGAATCTCCAAAGTTTAGGGAAACCATATCCCTTAACATACTTGAGCCAACACCCAGGGCTGCTCTAACACCAATCCACCCACCTCACCAGACTTCAACTAAATCCAGATACTTATGTGAAATCAAAGGGCCATTGCCTCCAGATTGGATCGGGTTGAAGTTACCAACATTGAGCTAGGTGCCCAACCTTGGAGTCATGAAGAATTACTACTTCAGATTCTTTAGAATACTCAGGAGATTCTTTGTGAGGTCAGGCGCTGTGGCTGATGATGGTGTTCCTGGTTTCCAGCACACATTTTGTTTGCTAATGTCAAAAGAGGGGAGGAGAAAAGAGAAGAAAATATTGTGCTGTGATATTTAGGGGGAGCATTATGAGGGGGAGCCAACTCCAAGATATTTTCTTAGCATTGGCATAATTTCTTTTTTTATGAACTTTTTTATTTTTTGTTCTGATACATTCATTTTTTTTTTATATAAGCTTTGATCTTTTGGTCCATACTTTGGTATATTTATCTTCTATTGCTTTGATATATCTATTTTCAACACATTTGTTATGTTTCTTGTCTTAGCTCTAATAAGATCTTACATGGAATATATATAATTTGCATGCTCTGATAGATATATGCAGCTTAGCTAATCAGAAATATTGATGTTGATGTATACGTGCTCATTTTATTAGCTCGATCTAATATGTAGCTACATCAGCATTCTATCTATGCTCTGATGCCTAACTACATCAGTATTCAAAACCTAGTGTCAGAAATGGCATGACATCTCTTTTGAAAATTTGGTCAACTACCCCAACTTCTAGAAGAAAGAGTTTAGAAACTATGTTCAGAAAGTAAGAATAATTTTTAAAGGGACATCAAAAACCTTAACTTCACAATGACTTCTACAACAGCTCTGACAAACAAACGGGCTACTCTTCTAGACTGCTTTTTCAAGACATAAATGGGTGATCAACACGTGTCACTTGGAGATCTGATAAAAGGCAATGGTCATAAGCAAGTCCATCTATAAATAGGGATGCTGTGCTTTTAAAGACAATAGAGAAAAGCTGCAAAAAAAGTAAAAACTCTGTGAAAATTTCTTCTCATTTTCTTGTAAAGTTCATTACATCTTGTAATCATTTTCCTTGCTTATAAAAATCTTTTTTCTATGTTCCTTCATTGTTTATACATTCCTTTAAAGAAGAATAAAAAGAAAGAATTATTCAAGTTTTCCCAGATCTTTCACTGCATATCTTAAGAACATTTGAGTATAGGTTAGTTTGAGTTACAAACCCAAACACAAACCTTTGTAACCTTAATCCAGTAGTGATTGTTGTGAGTTAGCTTGGAGAAGCTAGTTAAAGACTACTCAGTTTAGCTTAGAGAGGCTGGTCAAAGACTACTCAGTTCAACTTGAAGAGGCTGGTGAATAACTACTTGGTTTGTAATAGTAGAGATTGTCTACTGATTACAGGTGAAAGCTTGGAAAGGCTATTGTAAAGACTATCCTTGTATTTTTCTCAGGTTTGAGAAATGTTTAGTGAAAATCAATTGTTGTTGAGAACCAGATATAGGGAGGTTGGCCAAACCAGTATAAAAACTCCTGACCAGTATCTTTCTTCTCCTTTATCTTTTATTTATTTACTGTTTTCAGTTCAAATACTAGGTTTCTTCTAGAAAGTTTTCTTTCACGCATTTATTTAACTTTTTTAGTTGAAAAAGCTCACTTTCTAACGTTTCTAACATTGTTTCTACTGCACTTCAAGCTCACAGCTTGATAGTATTTTGATTAAGTGTTTTAGAAGCTAAAAAGGAAAGAAAAAGCGAAGCATGACATGTGCTTTTCTACATACAATGGTGGCTTGCAGTGGTTGACGGAGTTCAACGATGATAGAGTAAAAACCCGAGCAGGGAAAATGAAACATTAATGTACCCACAACAATCCTACAAACAGTCATGAAAACCACCTCAAAACAAATTTATCCACCTTTAGAAAATGCCATAAACTTTAGAAAATGAACTTGATAGCATTCAACAAAACTCAACCACAAATTCATCCTTACTGATTTCACCTTTATCTTAATATGCAGCAGAAGAATTTAAAAACAAAAAACCAAACAAAAAATAGAAAAACATACTATTCCCTCCTATCTTTTATACTTGTAAAATTGTAAACAAGAATTATCAGTTAACAAAACCTTAACACTCAAAGCATAGCCCATCCATCCAATGAATGCAATGTAGATTGTAGATATCTAGCGTAGCTTATTCACAAAGCAATTCAAGGAACAACTTACAATGACCAAAACAAAAGACACACCATTGTACCCATATCCCATACCATGCATTTAACTCAACATAACACAAAAAAACCATAAACACAAACAATAAGACAAAGCGAAAAAAAAATTCTACCTTTTTGTTTTATCAAAAGGCTTGACAGAAAAAAAAATTAAAAAAAGGACATTAGAAAAGGGAACCAAAAAGAATAGGACAAAAAAAGGAAGAGAAGTTGAACCAGTAGTGGTGGTTAGAGAGGGTGTTGCTGAGGGTGGCTGTGCAAAAGGGGAGAGGGCTACATCATGAGTGGAGCGACGGTGTCATGAGCAGATTGGTGGCCTCGTGAGCGGAGTGGTGACGTCTTGAGCAGAATGGTGGCATCGCAAGCAGATCGGTGGCGTCACGAGCAGAGCAGCCCACCATAGTAGAGCGGGGGAGCATAGAGCACGAGGACTGAATAAAGGTTGTAGAGTAAAGACCCACATAGTAGAGCACGAAAGAGGAGGCATAAGACCGGTGGCCACAAATAAAGAGGTGGTAGTGCCTGGTAGATCGAGAATGAGGGATGTTAAGTTGAGGGAAAGGTTGTGTGAATGGGATATTTGAGGAAGTATAAGATTTTTAGGGCATTTTATTGTATTTTTATCTCTAAGCTTTTAGAGACTGAAAATTCCATTTCTAAATCAGTCGCTAGATAAGGCCAAAATAGAATAATGAAATGGAAAATTAGATCACTAAATCGATCGCTAATTGAAATGTTATTAGTGAATGATTTAGAGACTGATTTTTATGAAATCAATTATTTCTTATATGAATAATATTAGTCACTAAATCGGCCACTAATCTAATCTAGTGACCAGTTTAGAGACCGATTTTTATACAAGAAATGATTTCTCATATGAATAAAAGTCAGACATTAAATCGATCATTAATTGAAATATTAGTGATCGATTCAGAGACTGATTTTTATGCAAGAAATGATTTCTAGTATGAATAAAAATCGGTCACTATTTGTTTTTAGTGACTACTTTTTTCTACCAGTTTCATCCTCCCTAAAAGTCAAAATCGGTCACTAATTCAACATATTTCCATCACTTTAGTGACCGATTTATTTCAGTCACAAAATCAGTCACTATTTGACAGTAGTGTTATTGTAATCACCCATGACTAAATTTTCTTGTCATGATGCGTAGGATGTGCTATTTATGGTTGTCAGCACCCAATTTTTGATTGAGTTAAATTTACTTTATTTTATCTTTTGATCTAATGTTAAATGTAATGTTTAATTATTTTTGTCAGCCTTATTTTTAGTGCTCTCATAATTTCCAAATGAAGTCAGTGTTCGGTCTTTAACAAGAAAATCCAAGAATTTACATCTGATTTACAATTTGTCAATACATATTTCTAGATTTTTTTCAAAATTAAAAAAAATGTCCAATTTCTTATTTTAGCTCAGTTCTTTTAGCCTAAAAAAAAAAGTTTTAGTCCATTTGTTTTATGGCCCAAGTTGTTACAACCCATTCCTTTTAACTCATTTCAGCTAATTTATCTCGGTCCATTCCCATAAAAAAAAAATGTTGCTGGATAAAGGAGTGTCACGGACTCCTCTTACTTCCCTGAGACTGGCATGTGATGCATAAGGATGGGAAAAGCTTTGAAAAAAATATGAAAGGTGGAAAACATCATGATGATGTTCTTGAATATTTTCCTTCTCTTTTGGGGATGGATTGGAGCCAACCTGCATGTTTTGGATCAACCAGAGGACTACATATTGAAGTCAAGAACAACAAAAGGGGGGAATCAACAAGAACTTTCAATCGATCAGCAAAAAAAAAAATTTCAAAAACCAAAATACATCAATCGGCCAGAAAATAGAAATTGAAAGGAAACCAGCAAAAATCCCAACAGCAACTCAGTCTAGAGGAAAAAATAAGGTAAATATAACATCAATGACAAATCATCATCGGAGATTAAAACAAAAGAATTAAAAGAGAAAAAAGAGGGGGGAGGCCGTGGCGGTTCCTCCATCACCATCACGGCCTCACATCATCATCGTCACAAATCTCTCCTTAACCATCCTCTTCCACCGATCCACCACCACAACCACCAATTAAGCCACCACTACCGTGGATCTCTCTTCCCCTTCCACCAACCGCAACTTCGCAAGCTCCAACCTCACCGTCGCCACCTATGCCCTAGAACCACCGCACCGTTCTCACCCCACCACACACCGTTAGCGAAGTCGTCTGCATCCCGTGATGCCGCCATCGCGGCAGTGACCTCCACTGTCGCGATCTATCCCCAGCATCTTGCTCTTCTCGCCTTTACCTTGGCCGCGGCTTCCCCTTTCTAGCTCCACCCTCACCCTCGATGTCAATCCTCCTTCCTTGCTCCCTCCGCATACACAGCTAAGCCCATCAATGCGAGATATTTCCTCTGTGACCCTTCCCCTTGCGCACGATCGGTGTCTTCCCTCGCCATCCACCATAGCCGGCCTTCACCTTCTCTCTCTTTATCTCTCTCTGCCTCTCTTTCTTCCTCTCTGTGAACTTGTGTGTGTAAAAGAAAAAGAGAGAACAGAGCATGTGTGTGTGACTGAGTGAGAGAGTAAGTGCGTGTGTGTGAACGTGTGAGAGATAATGTGTCGGTGAGATGAGGGACACGTGTGAGTGTTGATGAGAAAGGGAGCTGTATAGGTAGGGGTGGGAATTTTATTTTATTTTTATTATTATTGTTGTTGTAGTAGTAGTTATTATTATTATTAGCATTGTTTTTATTTTATTAAATTAGATTTTAGATTTGGATATAAGTTGTGATTATTGGATTAGTGTTTATTTTAAGTCTCTAGGTCCTGTTTGTTGGGTTTGAGTTTATTATGATCTAAAAAGGAGATTTTTTTTAATATAATTTAAAATAAATACTTGAATAGTTTGATTTACTGAAAAAAAGAGTTTATGTTATGTTTTTGTTGTAATAATTTTAGATTATTTGAATAGAATTAAAAAAAAAGATATTTAATTGTTGCTTTGTTTTTGAGTAAATTTTGCTTTATTTAAAAAAAAGAGAGAACAATTTAATTATTTTTTTGATTTTGAATGAATTTCAGGCCAATGTGTTTTTTTTATTATTAATATGGTTAAGAAAGAGAAAAATAGTTATCAGGTCCCTTTTTTAGTTTAATTGCTTTATATGTTTTGCTAAATTGTATGTTTATGTTTATGTTTATGAATTATTTTTATTTTTGTTAATTTGTGTTTGTCTGTTTTGATTAAATCAATTGCTTAATTGTGTTTATTTTATTTTTTAGTTTAAATACTTTGTGCTTATATTGCGTAATTGTAATAATTTTGCATTTCTAGTCTAATTATTTTACATGTTTTGTGTATGTGTGTGTGTTTATGAATTTTTTTTTTGTTTTTCTTAGTTTAATTTTTTTGCTTTATGTGTTATGCTTAAATTTATGATGTAATTTTGCTTTGTTTACTTTAATTATTATTTGTGTTTATGTATTTTGCTTAAATTAATTATGTAATGATGTTTAGAATCAATTTTTTTTTGTTTTATTATTTTATGTGTTTTGCTTGAATCAATTGTATTTTTATGTTTATTCTTTTTTAGTTTGATTATTTTATATGATTATGCATTTTGTGTGTAATTATGCTTATGAATTAATTTTACTTTTTTTTAGTTTAATTCTTTTATATGTTTATGTTTTTTTTCCTTTTTGCTCAAATTAATTATGTTTTTTATGAATTAACTTTGTCAATTCTTGTTAAAATTATCGTTTTGTCTAAAAAATGACATAAAACAAAAATATGTTTTTTTCTTTATTAATAAAATCTTTTTTAAAAAATCTTTTACATTTGTGTGATGTTCAATAATGGTGATTGAATAACAAATGTCATATTCACTGTTGTTGAATCATAAGGGTTCATTGAGTGACCTAGTGCCAACTTGAATTCTGTGCATAAATGGATTTTCATTGATTTAATAATTAAAATTTCTTTCTTTGTCAAAATTAAAATTATTTTTTTATTTGATTAACCTTTTAATCAAAATCTGCCAACTCATAATTTTCTTTTAGAAAACTATGTGGCTTTGAGTTCTTTATTGTACTAGAGGATACGTAGAAGCAAGAATTCCCTATCAAGCCAAACTTTAAATTTTCATAATTTTGTCCCCGATTTTTTTTATTATTTCATTTTCTCTATTTGTAAATATTTTAATTTGAATTTTGTTATTTAGTTGTAAATATTATATTTGTTTATCTTTTGGGTAAATTTTGTATGCTTTAAGTTATTCTAATTTGCACAATTAACTTTTGGGTAACCGTTTTAGGACGGATGTATCAGGGGTGCATAGGGTTTAATCTCTACCCTTCCCAGTGCATAAGCAGACTCCCGAATCTAGCTCTGTTTTAGCAGACCAATTTAAATTTTTTTTTTACAAAATGGTTTTCCTAATGGTTTTCCTAAATAAACCTTGGTGGCGACTCTATGAAAAAATATTTTGAATCAAATATTTGTCGTCGTCCCGTTGCGATCCTGGTTGCGACAATGGTTTCTTTGTATTATTTTGATCAATTCTTGTGAAATAAAGCTCTCATTTTTCGTAAGCTCTCAATTATCACCAATCACGTGTATCATTGTGTGTCTGTGTGTATGTTTGTAACTAATTTTAGTAAATTAATTTAAAAGATTTTAGTTTTTTGCAAAGCTAAAAGGTAAGAAACTAATAGAATTCAAATATAAACTTAAGCATACATTGGTACTAGGGTGTTACACATCCCCTTTTCTATTTCCTTCTTTGCTTTATTAGGAGCTACCTAGAACCCCAAAAAACAAAAAAGTGTCTCAACGGATACTCACTTTTAGGGCATTAAGATAATCATTCTCTTAACTAAGTCCCCGTAAATCTTGCAACTTTTAAATTGGTGATGAACCCTTTTTCAGTACAATTAGTTTGTTTGGCTTATGTTGTCCTCAATACAAACCTGCATCCATTTCTAGGAGCTCCTAATTAATCTCATCAACAACATGCAATCCTCTTCAAAGTCATGAACTCGCATGGATAATCATGTCAATGCACATTTGTCACAGACATAAGAAATTCATAGATCTTTGATACAGTCTTGAAAATTTAAAATTGTATTTTTTACTATTTATAATTAAATACGTTGGATATTACACTAAAAATGCAATAAAATTGAGAGATAAAAATGCTCAAAAACTTAAATTGCCAAAGTATGAATCACTACACCAAAAATGGGAATCTGCGGTGGTATCGTGGCGGTTAAAACCGCCGATAAAAGAAATTTGCGACGGTTCACAAACCGCCATTATTTCAAGTGTCAACAGCATATTTGCGACGATTCTAGACCATTGAAAATTGTTGTTAAAATTTAACAAGAAATGTGCTATTAAAAATTGCGGTAGTGTCAAAACCACCACTACTGTGGCGGTTTGTAATCGCTGCTAAAAATCTTTTTTTAAAAAAAAAAACTGTAGCAGCTTTTAATTGCTGAGAGCTTCCCCCTCCTTTTTTTTTTCCAATTTTGCTTGTATATCTAATGTTTTGGCCTTGTAAATTTTTTTATACATATTGAACCAATTATTCATAGCTAAAAGACAAATTCATTTATTACATAAAAAATACATTACAACAAATTGCTTCAAATACTTAATTCATATTAAATTAAATATGAAGGAATACATAAAATGTAACTATTATATGTAGCTAAATGTGTTAAGTAAATAATAATAAAAAAAATAATCTATGGATGAGATTATGATGGTCCTTGAGTTTGGAGTCTTTGATTAGCAAAGGAAGAGCATCTTTACTTGCCCCGCCTTCAAAACAAACATATACATTAACAAGATAATGTCTGGAGTAAGAAAAACAGAAGGCTAATATTGGTACCTTGTTTCTAGCATTGTCATCTCCGACATTGCCAAGTGAAGAATAGAAAGCTTTAAAATCTTGCTTGCTGGTTCATTTTGAAATGTAAAAGAAGTCAAATCAGAATTCTCTATGAATAAAACAGTAGATACAGTAAAACTATTGTTGTATTGCATTGTTCCTGTAACACCCTAAAAATTATTTAAAAATTAATTTAGGCTTTACTAGTCATAATTTCAAAAATTTGATAGTTTTAGAAATGATGAGGACAATCCAAGGGATTTGTAAAAAAAAAAAAAAGATTAATAGTAACCTTGCGGGCCCCACGGGCCCGTCGGAATAGCCGAAACTCTAGAATTAGGACCCGGAGGTGCCCAAAACTGAGAAATTATAGGATTGAGATTAGAAATAGTTACAAAATGAGGATTTTATACTTAGAATTGATTTTCGGGAAATGTCTTATTACCCGGGTACGGTGTTTTGCCTGTTCGATAGAGTTTTTGATCTGCAGTTTTTAACACCGTACAAATTACTTAGTGGCCAAGTAATCTTTACCAACCACTTTATGCCAAGTGATGGTAAGGATTAAAACTTGAAAAGCAAGTTTTAATCATGATCTTTGATTTATTATATTTTGTTTGGGAGCCAATAACTTGTCTGCTCGGTGGAATTTTAGTGCGTGGTTTTAACACCGAAAAAGCTATTTGCTCCCAAAGTTAAAATGATCCAATTATCTTGAGCCAAGTGGATGGCCAAGATCCATTCTTTGACCAAGAAAACAATCTTAGCCATCCATTTTACTAAATTTCTTTAAGAATTTTCCTTTTATATTATAATAACCAAGCTTTACTTGCAAGCTTCCTTACAAAACAAATACAAAACCAATCTTCTCCATCAAGTCACCCTTATTTTGGCCAGCAAGAGGAGAATATAGCAACCACCATTTTCATCTTCTCAAGAGCTCAAAACTTGATTTAAGTTCCTAAACTCCTAGTCTAGACTTGTTAAAAACCTAAACTCCTTTCACAAAACTTGTTCTACTCATCAGTACTTACAAATCTAACCAATTGGAATTTCAATTCCTCATCAATTATCACTTTGGTATCTCATACATCACTAATTAAGGAAGGGTTTGGTGCTGATTTGGTGACCTTGAGGTGAGCAAAATCAATTTTAGAGCATCCTTTCGAGCCAAGATCCCTAAAACCATCAAAGTAGGGTTTCCTTTGGCCTCTTCTTTCAAAATTTATTTTGAATGTTTCTAAGTGGTCTTGGTCTGAAATTTTTCTTTATTGGTTGATGATATATGGATATTGATGTATTAATTTTGGTGGAGTGTTTGGATGATGTTAGAAAACCCATTTTGGCAAACCAAGTTTTGAATCACGTGCTGGAATTCTCGGATTTGCACTGGCAGGTTATGAGTCATAAATTTTCTAATGTTTTTGTAGATGTTTTTATGAGCTATAAAAATTAGAGGTTGAAGCTAACATTCTAAGGCAATCCATGATTTTTCTTGGGTCCTAATAATGAGTTTTACTAATTAATAAAAATAAAAAACCGAGACTGTTCGTGGGTTGTCTGGATAGCCAATTCTGAAGCTCTGAGTTTGTCTGATTTTGTTACCATTTCAAATGATTGATTTTTCCACTAAATTTTTTACAGGATATTGAGGACATGCTAGAGTCCAATTATGAATTTTCATATGATTTGATATGATCATTTGACAGGGTAATAAGATTGGAACTTTGGCTGTTGGCTACAAATAGGGGGTTTCTGGGCTCTTATTTTGTTGAATTTCGTTATCATACTTAGAGAACTCTTTTAACTCCGAAATTTTTAGAGGACCTTGGAGACACATTGAAGTGTCTTGAATAATTTTTATAGCCTTGAATTTGATGGTTTGAAATGCACAATAATTTGTGTTATGGATATGTGAAATCTATCATTGTGCTGAAAATGAATTGATACTTTGAATTAATGAAATAATGACATTGGGTTCAAGTATGATATATGAATGCATGTGAATGACTTTAAGGAATAGTTTGAGGCATGGTTGGAATCATATTGTGAATGAATATGTATATATGCCTCATACATGCATTTGGAAAAATAAAGTGAATGATATACACGTGGCAAAAGAGAATATATGAACTTTAATCATGCATATTCTGACATATGAAGAAAATAGAAACAAGACCTAGATTGAATGAGGGGAAGGAAAAAGTAGAAACTTTCCCAAAATACTATGATGTGCCTATTCTAACATATGGAGAAAACATAAATAAGACTTAGATTGAATTAAAGGGTAGGCAAAAAGAGGAACTCTCCCCGAGATATTACGAGTTGGTAGACGTATCGGCTAAGAATAGAACTCTGTGTGATTCGGAAATGGAAAAAAATGAAATCCGATGATCACGTATAGGAATGAGCTCAGTCTTGATAAGCAGTCTATTTTCCTTATGTGGTGTGATCCACTATAAATACCATTTGGTATAAACTCTATTGTAGAATTGTCCACGACAGATACTCGTTGGATATAAACTAAGTCTTTTCTATGTCAATAAAGAGCGAAAATTGTACTGAATTGAGTTTTATAGCATGATATAAGGTAAGTCTTTCCTATGTCAATAAAAAGAGAAAAATGCATTAGATTAAGTTGTAGCACCCTAAAAAATATTTCAAAATTAACTTGGGCTTTACAAGTCATAATTTTAAAATCTGACAGTTTTAGTAATGATGAGGATGATCCAAGGGATTTGTGAAAAAAAAATGAATAGCAACCTTATGGGCCCCACGGGCCCATCGGGACAGCCGAAACCCTAGAATTGGGACCCGGAGGAGTCCAAAACTGAGAAATTATAGGATTTAGATTAGAAAGAGTTAGAAATGGGAATTTTATACTTAGAATTAATTTTCGGGCAATGTGTTATTAACCGGATACAGTGTTTCGCTATTCAGTGGAGTTTTTATGTGTAGTTTTTAACGCCGTACAAGTTACTTAGTGGCTAAGTAACCTTTACCAACCACTTTATGCCAAGTGGATGGCAAGGATTAAAACTTGAAAAGCAAGTTTTAATCATGACCTTTGATTTATTATATTTTACTCGGGAGCCAATAACTCATCCATTTGGTGAAATTTAGGTGTGCGATTTTAATATCAAAAAAGCTACTTGCTTACCAAGTTAATGTGAGCCACTTATCTTGAGCCAAGTGGATGGCCAAGCTTCATTCTTTGACCAAGAAACCAAATTTTAGCCATCCATTTCATTATTTCATTTTGAAAAATGAATAAATACCCATTTTGACTACTTTTACACCTAGATAATGATAAATCACCAACCTTATCACTCCAACACCATCAATTTCGGCCAAGACCCGAAAATACATCAGACTTCATCTTCTTTCTATCATGCCACCATTAACAAACTTGAAGCTTCATAAACCCTAGCCTAAACTTGACAAAACACCAAGATCCTTTCACAAAACTTGTTCTACTCCTCATAATAGATCAAACTAACCAATTTGAATTTCAATTCCTCATCAATCCTCACCTTGGTATCTAATACATCACTGATTAAGGAAGGGCTTGATGCTGATTTGGTGGCTTGAAGTGAGCAAGATCACTCTTGGAACATCCTTGAAGGTAAGATCCCTAAAGCCACCAAAGTAGGGTTTTATTTGTTCACTTTTCTTTCCAATTTTTCTATGATTGTTTCTGATTGAATTGGCTGGAATTTTCTAGATATATTGGTTGATGATAGATAGATATTGATGTATTTAATTTGGTGGAAAGTTTGGATGATATTAAAAATCATTTTTGCTAAAGAGAAATTGAAACATGCATGCTGGATTTTCAATTCTGTTCCAGGCAGCAACAAGTCACAAATTTTCTGGGTGAATTGTGGGTATTTTCATGAGCTATAAAAATCATATGTTGAAGCTAACATCCTCTGAGAATTTTCGTGGAGCATGATAAAGACTCTAACTACCTGAAAAAAATCATGAATCGAGACTATGTCTGTGCTGCCTGATTTTCTGGTCTTGAAGCTGTGATTTTGTCTAATTTTGTTGCAATAGCAAATGATTGAATTATCACTTGAAATTTTTACAAGGTCTTTCAAACATCTTGAGGTTCAACCTTGATTTTTAGTTTGAATTGATTCAATCATTTGCTAAGGTTAAAAATTATGAGATTCTAGTTCTGAGTTGAGGCTGAGTAGTTTCTGACCACAAAGATTGTCTAATTTTGTTAAACAAGTTAGACAAGGATTTTTGTTCTGAAATTTTGTTTCTGACCACAAAGATTGTCTAATTTTGTTAAACAAGTTAGACAAGGATTTTTGTTCTGAAATTTTTATAGGGCTTGTGGACACATTGAGGTGTCTTGGAGAATTTTTATAGCCCTTGCAATGGATGTTTGATGGACAGAATAAATTGTACTCCTTTGGCATGAATTCTTCCAACCTGCTGTATTTGTACTGAAATGAATTTAAGTATTGAGTTGATGATATAATGACTCTTGGTTTAAATATGATGAGTATGAATGCATGCTAGACAATTTAAAGATTGATTTATGAGACAAAAATGAGAATTACTTGTGATTGAAAGCCTACATGTGGCTTATGCATACATTTGAGAAAAGAAAGTACATGATGCAGTTATATGAGAAAAGTGAATGCATAAATTTCACTTGTGCATGTTCTGACATATGAAAAAAATAGAAACAAGACTTATGTGGAATGAGGGGAAGGCAAAAAGAGGAACTTCCCTAGAGATAAAGGGGAAGGCAAAAAGATGAACTTCTTTAAAGATAATATGAGTCGATAGACGTATCGGCTAGGAATAGATCTGTGTGAAAATTGGAGAAAGTAAATCCAATGATCATGTATAGGAATGAACTCAATCATGATAAGCAGTCTATTTCCCTTGTGTGGTGAGAACCACTATAAATACCATGTGGTATAAACTGTTCATTGTGGAGTTATTCATAGTAAATACTCGTCGGGTATACACTAAGTCTTTCCTATGTCGATGAAAAGAAAAAAAATGCACCGAGTTGAGTTCATGGCCACAAGTAAAATTGGGTCACTTTGAGATAAGTTCACTATATTTAGCATATGCATACTCATATCATATTTAATTTCTTGATTAGGATTATTAACTATATATTTGAGCTTTATGATATGTGTGCATTAAGTGATTAATTATTAAAAACAACTCACTTCGAAAATATGATTTGGAACTTTAAAAATGAATCATTATTATGTAATGCTTGATCACCTTTTCTTAATAAATTGAAGTGGCTAGGGCGATGACGATGACAGTATGAGTGAGATTTTGGGGAGTTTCCCTACTGAGATTTGTATAATTCTCACCCCTATGTGTTTTGTGTTCCTGTGTCGTCTCCAGGTTGATCCAGAGAATTATGTAGTTTCTATGTGAAAGAACTTGGAATTACAGTTGTTTAGTAGTTGATATTGTTATTATGTTGTATATAGTCGTAGGCATATGTGTATGTAAATCTAATAGAGAATGTATATGTATTAAAGCTCTTAGAAGAGCTTCCTTTTGTACTTAGCTATGTATTCAATAAATGTTGTGTTTCTTTGTTATATATTTTAACCAAATTACGCTAGTTGTTACACGATCTTATCGTATTTGCCATAGTTATTTAAGAAAGATCCGATAATTTATATGTAACAACTCTCAAATCTGATGTCATGACTTAAGGATGACGTTATACTTGGGAGGATGTTACATTAAATTCCTTGGCCACAAAAAGGAACGCATAATTTATTATTTTTTCTACATATGCATATAAGTTTACTTGATAACGTTTGTAAGAATGAAATTTCTACTTATGTTTTGGCTATTATTTTTGAATGTCTGCTTAGGAGGATTTACTAGATGTTTGACATTATCATATATATGCATTAAGTGGTTGATCATTAAAAGCTACCCACTTCGGAAGTATGATTTAGAATTTAAAAATGAACCATTGGTACAAAGTGCATGATCACTCTTTTTCTAATAAACCGAAGTGGCTGGGGCGATGATGATAACATTATGAGTGAGTTTTTGGGGAGTTGCCCGATTGAGAATTGTAAAATTCTCACCCTTATGTGTTTTGTGTTCCCGTATCGCCTCCAAGTTGATCCAGAGAACGATATGGCTGTTATATGAAAGAACTTGGAATTGCAGTTGTTTAGTAGTTGATAATGTTATTATGTTATATATAGTTGTAGGCATATGTGTATGTAAATGTAATAGAGATTGTATATGTATTAAAGTTCATAGCATAGAGCTTCTTTATATAATTGACTTTATATTAAATAAATTTTTTGTATCTTTGTTATATATTTTAATCAAAATTATGTTAGTTATTATACGATCCCATCAAATTTGCCATAGTTATTTAAAAACTGTCCGCTAATTTATAAGTAATAACTCTCAAGTCTGATGTCATGACTTAAAGATGACGTTATACTTGGGGGGATGCTAGAGTTCCCAAGGATGACAAAGATGGCAGGGAATTAATAAGATTAAACATTGACTTTTTTTTTGCCACTTTTTCTAGAGAGGTTCAACGTGGCACATTAATGAATAAATAGGCCGAGATTAGCAAAATCAATTAGAACTCATAGAAGTCTTCCACCTATGAGAAGAACCATGTTCATACTTGCATGAATTTCAGAAGAGGTAATAATAAATTGAGTAGAAAAGTTACAATATTTGTCATACCTTCCAATTCGGTGGGACAAGTTCATTAATAACATTGACATGACTATCCCATCTATCCTTGACTTCAACCAATAGTTTCCTAGTGAATCTGCAGAAAAACCATGGTGTTAGATTATTATCCTCCCCCACAAATGTCCACACACAAAAACACTCAATCTTGTAGTGTTGGGAAGATGAGGAAAGAGGAAATAAGCACTAAGTGACAAGCTTTAGCTACCAGTATACATATGACATAGACATTATATGTATAGGTCTACATTTACTTCAGAATCAATTTGTTATATACCAGCTTTGGAGGGGCTGCAAGGACTTTTGCTTCTGGAATGCAGAACACAACATATTATAACAGTGATAGAGGTGGCAACAACAATAGAATATCAAAAACTGAGCAGATAACAAATGCTTTACAGACAAGTGAAAGTTTTCCCAGTGCATATAAGTGACAAAACAAAGGCTTCTATCATACAAAGGAACTTGGCAAAGTAAGGAAGGCTGTACTGAGTACTGACTTCATGATAAGTGATAACTACGATCTACTACCATAATTTTAACAGTTTTCATCAAAATAGATAGTGCCTGAATGAAAAGCCGTTAAAAATAAAAATTCGGAGTGCTTGAGTGGCCATATTTTGACTTGGAAAGGGGTTTAATCACGTCACAAACTCGTCAAACACAATGTCGACATTATGAAACACCACTTTGAGGCCAGCTAACAATCACAACATTAGATTCTTGACATCAAACCGCTGCATTGAAAACCAAGGATAAACACTAAAACTTATTATACATATCCGTTGTCGTGACTACCAAAGTGAAAGGTTAGATTTCTTTTTGGTGGGGGGAGGGGGAGATTGAAATAAAAGGTTTGATATTGTATTCCTGTGGACTGGTGATGTGAATATGCTACAACAGCCACACTTTAATTATCATGAAAAATCAAGTAAGTTAGCTATAGATCTCTGTATTAGTCCTGACGGCAAACAGAAAATAGCATTTACAGAAAAGCTGTTCTTTACCCAGGCTTTGCGACTTCAGTAGCAGCAGCTCTGCAACTAGAATTCTTCAACTTACCCTGCAAAATAGGACACATTAAAAAGAGAGAATTTGCACTTGCCTATTTGGAATAGTAGGTTGCTATCAAACACATAAAAACAATGTACAAGGTGAATAAGTATGAATATCTACACTCAATTTCAAAAAATAAACTTGCAATTTTGAGATTGTGGCAATGAGGTACAAACCTCTACACTCAATTTGGGCCTATAAGTGCGAATCTTCATTCTTCATTTACTTAATTGTTGTTTTCCTAAGTTGGATTTGGAACTACTAGGAATAGATAGGCCAGAAAATAATGGAAAAAGAAAAGTAATAGGGGAGAAGAAAATACCTTTACTTGGAGCCATGGGTAGGCGAAGGAAAAATAAAGCCCACCTTTCTTGAATCCCTAAAACAAAACACAAAAATGAAGCTAAGGTTCAATGAAGATGTTCAACAAGGCACTGAATTAGGGATGCCCTCATAAACCTTCAATCGAGCAAGAGCAGCTTCTCCACGCTTTGTCTTGTGTGGTATCCTTCTATAAATAGAAGCATTGTAAGAAACTTTCTGAAATAATGTAACATCATTATGTTCCATTGCACAGACAGTAATGTCATACAAACAGAGACATTCAAGGAATCCATCCTTCATATAAACAAAATTCGGTAACACTGATCGATGACATCAAATAGCAAAACATAATATATACAAATATATTAGGGATCTAGAAAAAATGAGATTCAACAGAGGAATTATGGTTAGGGATTTAAAATTCATGACTTACAATCGTGAGATATAGAACATGAGAAGAGGCGCATGAGCATGTGAGAACCGAAACCCCAATGATGGTGAAGCATACCTTGCTCTGTTTTCGCAATTGTTAGGGCACAGAAGAAAAATTGAAAGAAAGAATGAGGTGCTTTGGAGGCAGTGCAGCCCCTCTTTCGGCCGACAATCGAGACCCCGAAGCCACACCACAGCAGCCCCCCATCCGCCGTGAAGCCGCAGCCATCGTGTAGTAGCACCATGGAGCCCAGATCGCATGCCACGAAGCCCGGCAGAAGATATCGTGGCCTCTGACATGACTGACGCCGCCCCTGTCACTGCTTCCTCAGTCCACTGGAGGTGTCTCGTCGGAGTGACGCCGAGAAGCTTGCCCTCCTTTGCCATTATGCCACCGCCTCTCTCCCAAGGCTTCGCTCTCATATACCTCGAGATGAAGGAATTGGGACATGCTGGGTTTTGTGTTTTTTGTTCGGCTCTTTATTTTAATGTTTGACAAAAGGGGGAAAAATTGATATTTGTATTCTGCAACCGCTGCTAAGTGATAAATCCAACTGCAACCACCGCAAGGACCGCCACTAAGTTTAAGTATTTTGTGGCGGCTGCATCAGAACCAACGCGCATTACAAGGATTCTGAAGCAGTTGCTTAACCGTTGCAAAAACTGCTGCTAAGTAATTATCTCGCGGCAGTTTTGGGGAACTACCGCAAATTGACCGCTGCTAAACCTATATTTTGGTGTAGTGAATGGTAGTAGATAATATATTTTTTGTAACTCAAACTATATAATAATTCCATGGTTCCAACCTAATTTAAATTAACTATACTGATTTTCTAAGTAAGCATGATATATTCATATTTGCATGTTGGACACCTGGATTGCATGCACTATTGTTCTTACCATGCAACCCAACACGTATGATTAACCAACCTGCTGAGTTGTCACAACCGAAATGAGGTTGTTAGCATGCAAGACCCCTAAACTCTGTGTATATATAGGCCACTCCAACATCTTTTTCTCCATCCAATAGCACTCGTTTAGGTCTCAGATATTTGCTTAGACTCCCTACTTGATTGAGTGCGAAAATGATGTTGCGCAACATTTCACTTTGGGTTCTACTATCTGTAAGCACTTTCGTTGCTCTCAAGCTGTTATATTCTCCCGTACAAAGTTCATTATACTTCTTTCTCATTCACAAAGTTTATGATACATGATTTACTTCAAGTAAACTAGTTTAACAATGCGAACATTTATGTAATTACGATATTTCTTTCCGAATATCTTGTGCAGCTTGCTGTTGTAGGAGCAAGCCAAGTCCGTGAAGTGTCATCAGACGAAGATTATTGGCATGCAGTTTGGCCAAACACTCCGATCCCTGGTGCTCTGAAGGACCTTTTGAAGGCTGGAGCTGAAGGTTCATATGCTACCAAATTATCAATGATTGTATAGTTAGAACTATATTAATAAAATTTTCTTTTCTGGTGTCACAGATGCTGAAATTGACAATCTTCCCATGAAAATCGATAATACACAGTACCCAAAAAACTTTTTCTTTCAGCATGAGCTTTATCCAGGGAAAACAATGAACTTGGAGTTCAGCAAGCGTCCCTTCACTCAACCTTATGGTGTTTGGTCATGGGTACCCACGGTTAAAGACGTTGGAAAAGAGGGGTTTACTTACGAGGAGATTTGCGTAAGGAACCCTGCCAAGGGAGAACAAAGGCACTGTGCAAAATCTTTAGGATCATTGATTGGTTTTGCTATTTCAAAGCTAGGGAAGAACATTAAGGCGCTTTCAAGTTCCTGGGTGGACAATCATCAAACCCAATACACAATAGAGGGAGTGCAAAATCTTGGAGACGAGGCAGTTATATGTCACAGGTTGAATTTCCGTAAGGCTTTGTTTTATTGCCATGAAGTCCATGACACGGCATCTTACATGGTTTCACTGGTGGCCGCCGATGGGACTAGAGTTCATGCACTTGCAAATTGCCACCGTGACACATCCAGCATGAATGCGGAGGTACTTTATGAGCTTCTCAAAACCAAGCCTGGAACTGCCACTGCTTGCCACTTCCATGGCAATAAGGCAGTTTTGTGGTTTCCCACCTTGGCAATAGAAAATGCCTATAATGCGAACATGGCAAGTTAAGTCAATGATCTCCTGTTTGGAGCCTCCGGGTAGTGTTGAAAAAATAAATCCTTTTCTAGTTTGTTGCTCTTGTATTACGTACGTGCCAGTTCCAGCTTCAGCCAGAGTTGGAGTTCTGTAGTTGTGCTGTAGTATTGTATCCTTTTGAAACACGACTGCATGTAGCTCTATGAAGGTGAAAAAATGATACATAATGAAAATGCAGTGTGCTTCATGTTTTAATACCGTTGTTTCTTATCTAGTTTGATTTAGACTTCCAGCATTATGCTTGTAATTAGAAGTAGGCTTCAACCAAATTTGGATAGGGATGATACAGACACAATAGTGTGTGTGTGTATATATATATATATATATATAAAATACAAATAGGGAATGATTGGTTTATTATTGGAGTAAGTCTACCATGTTTATTCTATTTATTAACAACATATTTCATCAATCCAATAATGGCTAAGTATATCAGATTGGACATTGATAGATATATTATCTAGCATTCAAGTTTACTATTTACATGTATTTTCAAAACTATACTATACATCCAAATAAGAAAAATTGACGAAGTATCTAAACTATTTTGAAATTTTATAAAATCTTATTAATTTGATCTATATAGTAGGACTTATAATTTAATGGTTGGGTTGATGAAATTCAATATCTATAAAAAATTATTCAATAGAGCAAGTATACCAAAATTTATTCATAAAGTAAACGAAGTCCTCCAATATATATATATATATATATATATATATATATATATATATACCCCCGAGGTATTAAGAAATAATACTCTATCACATTAGTTTTAAAAATCTACACTCTATTTGATTAAAGATGAGTTGCATGTATTCTTGTTTATGATTTTGATGTTTTATAAATTATATATATTAAATAATAAAAATAATTATAAAATAATTATAAAATAAATAATAAATTTAACTTCTATACATTGGTAGCTTAAAATAAAATATTAGTTTATAATTTTTCACCTGATTTCATACTCTTGAATTTTTATTGATTGTTAAAGTAAAATCACTTTATACTACCAATGCATAAAAATTGAACTCATAAATATTATTAAAAAATGAAATTAAGAGTTTAAAATAATTATTTCAATTAAAAATTCAATATTATTATTTTAAATAAATAAGTAATAAGTAATATTATTATCATAGAAACTTTAATTTTATCATAGCCACTTTTACACATCAAAATGATGACTTTTACCTATTCATAACTAATATATTTAGTAATAAACAATTAATAATTTTCTTACACAGTTTCATTATCCTAACTTCTATGATAACCACCTTAATTTTGTTCATCAAAATGGTAGATAATTTAAAATTTTTGAATTAATGATTATTTTCATTAAATATTTAATAATAAATATTTTAAAAAATGATAATTAAAAAAATAAAACTCACACTAATTAAAAATATTATGATATTTAACATAAAATATAATTATATATAGTAAACAATTATATTAATTGTTACAAATTAATATTTTAATTGTAACACCCCAAAATTTATTCAAACATTAATTTAAACTTCATTAGTGAGAATTTAAAAAATCTAACAATCTTAACAACGATGAGAACGACAAAATGGACGAGCTGGAAAAAAAGAAGTTCGGGCCAAGCATGAATAGTAACTTCTGAGCCCATAGATAAATAGTAACTATGGAACCGGGACCAAGGGTGTTTTGGGCTAGGGGAACTAAATCCAAGTACCGAGATAGAGTATTAGCTATAGGGCGCATACAAAGTATTAGGCCTCCGGCCCACAAAGAAAAAACTTTAAGTTTCTCGGGTACGGTGCTTTACTTATTCGGTAAAGTATTAATGTGCAGTTTTTAATATAGTAAAAGTTACTTGGTAGCCAAGTAACTCCTACCTACTAGTTTAGTGGATGACATTGATTAAAACTTGGAAAGCAAGTTTTAGTCTTGACTTTTCATTTATTATATTTTATCGAGGGGCCAATATTTTATCTATTTGGTGGAATTTCGATGTAAGATTTTAACATTGAAAAAGCTATTTGCTCACCAAGTTAAAGTGAGCCACTTATCTTGAGCTAAGTGGATGGCCAAGATTCATTCTTTGACTAACAAATCAAACCCTAACTATCCATCTCATTATTTCTTTTAAATAAAGAAATACATATTTTAGCTACACAATTATGACATCTAACTCTAGATAAATACAAAGCCACAAACTTTATCACTCCATCATCATCATTTTTGGCCAGGACCCTCCAAAAACACATCCTTTATTGTTCTTGCTCTCAAACCATCATTCTTGCTTTCAATTCTCCAAAACACTATCTAAAAATCACTAAAACACCAACATTCCTTCATAAAACGTGTTCTACTCTTTATAATCTACCAAATCAATTGATTGGAATTTGAATCTCTCACCATTTTTCACTTTGAGATCTCATAACACCCTGTTAAAGGAAGGATTTGGAGTGGATTTGAGGAATTGATGGTGATCGCTCCCAAAGGAGAGTGACACTAGCAAGTATACTAGGTCGTCAAGTAATAGAGTAAAATAGAGAGTTATCGTACCCACAGGGATAATTCAAGTACTGATTCTAGTTAATTAGATAACAAGTTGAACAATTGAAAAGAGATGATATTAAAAGGAATAATGCTAAAGTGCTAAAACAATGTGAAAGCAATATAAGAATGGATGAAATTAAATGCTAGGGTGATTTACTTCAACTATGTGTTAACAACATGTAACATAAATATCAATGTGCCTTATCCAAATTCAATAAAGTGATGGTATGAGTCATTATGTCATTAAAAGCCTTTCTCAAGATCATTTAATGCCACCCCAAATAGAGTCAAACACCTAATCTCTTAGCATGCTTAAGTCTACAAGAAGTTCTCAAACCCTTAATTACCACATGAATCACGTTTGCCTATCTCTAGGTGTCATTCAACTCATGGCATTGTATTCATAGGCATGGTTCTTACTCCTTTTCTCAAATTTGTAAGAACCCCTATAATCCTAAATTGGTGATCAAGCAATTCAAGATAAATAAACTCAAATACAATACTCACTATCAAATGAGAACAAGACTCATTCATTCATATTAGCATAATGTCAAACACAAAGCATCCATAAATCACCCTTAGCAAGGGTTTAGTTACAATTCATTGCAAATGAAATAGAAACAACACAATTAAAAGAGAAATAAGAAGAAGCCATGAACAAGAAAATACACAAGAATTGAAGAATAATCCAAGAGAGGTCTCTCTCTCAAGTTCTTGAAGCTCTAATCCCCTATGCTCCTGAGCTCTAGGTCTCCCTTTTCCAAATTTAGTATTCTGATGGATGATTCTCCCTTCCAACGTGATTGCCTTTGTGCCAATCATGGGCTGCCAGAGTCAGTACAAAGGCCCAGTCCACATGTCAAATTCGTTAGCATGACTACGCTGGAGCGTAGCTTAAGTGAAAAGTTTAGAATTGTGACAGCAAGCCACGCTGTAGCATGGCTTCCCACTCTGTAGCGTGGCTTCAGTTTCAGGACCCATGCTCCAACATGGATTTCTATGCTCCTGCATGGATTTCTGACATCCCTTCAGCTCCAATTCTTGTTCCTTTGCAATCCTAGCTTAAATGCTTCTTTAATTCTTCTTCCAAAAAGCTACAAAACAATGGAAAACACAACTAGAATGCAAGATGTAACATCCTAATTTTTAACCCAATACCCTAGAACATATTTAGGTTAATCGTTAGTCTGTTACTTTATAGATCTCATTTATCTTTGAATTACTTAGTGGAAAATACGGGTAAATTTTTTTTGAAAAACAAAGTGAGAGCCGCGTGATGCGATAGGCGGTAAACCATGTATGGTAAACAAATGTCCTACAACACCATAACATAAGGCACACCATGAGTAACACTGAAGATCATCTCATATATATATAATTTGCCCACTCATAAGTGTGGGACTTAGTTTAGTACAAGGAAAGTACAGGAAAGGAAATACAACATAAATGTAAACATGATCTACTCCCCTACCCGAGTGCACCTAATGGGATAACCTCTAAACAAAAGAAGGTTTATCCCCATCTTAGTGGTGTGTGCTCTAACCGGGTACTCCATCGGTCGATCGTCACCTCCTACTGACGTCCGTCTCGTGAACGAGGCAAGTATCCGGGAAACTGTGCGAGCTCCTCGGGCGTAAAGAGGCGGAACGGGGATCGAGTGACCCCCGCGGTGTGGCCGCATCTCCGGTCGTCGTGCAAGTCGGGGCTGAGTCACGGTATCCTCACTGCCCTCCCTCATCAATGGTGGAGAGGGGGCAGAGCTCTCGCTATACGGATGAGTAGGCGGGTCCTCGGACGGGTCGGTCTCCGAGAAGTAGGTCCGGCACGCATGTCGGGATAGTCTCGTATGGCTAAAGCGGCGTGTGCATGCGAGCACTCTCGTCATGCGTCTGGCGCGACGCTCAAAAACCCGCTCGTCGTCGCCATAGGGTGCAGTCGGGGAGAAGCGATGGGTGTGCACGGGATGAGCGAAGGGGCGTTCTATGAACATGAAAACCCACACCGTGCACGCCCCTCAAAATGGTATGACCCGTGAGCCGGGTCATAGTGCACCTCCCATGTCGCGGTGTCCACGAACACTACGAACGTCGCCATCTGAAGACGTGACGGAAAGAAAGAGATAAAGGGAGTGAGAATCTTGCTAAAGAATCTCAGTAGGGCCTCCTACTACCTAAGTGTCATCATCTACGTCCTCAGGAACCTTGGGTTTATTTATACAAAGTGGAGAGCATGTATTAGGTTCATTTTAAACTTTAAAATATATTTTAGCCAAGGTCCATTCATTTTAGGATGATCTTAATGTCATGGATGCAACATATTAGAAAATGTATGCATGGCACTACCTAATGCACATACATAAAACATAACATCAAGCATCATCATTCTTGGTGGCATAAAGTGGCAATAGTAACATTCATATGGGACAAAACTTAGTGACATAATCATAATCATAAAACTTCTCTTCCTCATGGGCCACCCTAAAAGACAATCGAACAGGGCGCGCTCGGCCGAACCGGTGTCACCCAGAACGTGTCATACATCTAGGTTATGAGCTCATACCTTAACTAGTCGTCACTAGTTCTTACTTACTACTTAACGATAAGCGTATCATAAATCATAAATCCCGACTATCTGAGTACGGGTTAGGGGGCAATTCTCTTAGGGGTGCTCGGCCGAACCGGTGTCACCTAAGAGTGTAAAATGGTACCGATGTCACATGAGTTCTATGGAGGTGCTCGGCCGAACCGGTGTCATCCTAGAACCCATCTTAGTACCTTAATTTTCAAAATCTCTTTACGTCCCCAAATTTGTCAGAAATTCGGCGGCACAACGGTCATTACACCGAATTTCCTTCCAAATTTGCTGTATGCCACATAAACATATAACCTCATAAATTCCTCATATGAATAACATCATCATCATTAGCATACTTCATGCATCATCATAAAACATTCAAACGCTTACCCTTACGGTAGCTTATGCTTTGACCCCTACGGGTCTTAATCTTGAGATATAGTTCTCTACATTCGTCGTTCATATTTTAAGCACCTAAGGCTCATAATTAAACATCATTCATAATCCTCTCATTTTACTTTTAAAATTGAATGGCGTAGGGTGGAAATCCTAACATGTGAATACGGGGTTCTAGAACTTACGTTTTAGACCCTTTCTTGGTTCCGTTTTCGCCGAAGGCGCTATGGATTAAATCTAAATCAATTATGAGGCATTCCTATGCTTAAGGACTAATTATTAATCATGTTTATCATGTTGTAAGGGTGCTGGACAGAATCCAGAAAATTAAATGTTCTAAGAGTTCTACATTTGCATTTTTACGGTTTTCTAGTTACTAGTTTCCCCATAGGTGCTAGAATTCAATTCTAACTCAAATGATACCAAGTTTTTCATGTCTAAACAATCTAAATCTGATTATGTCCCCATTAAAATAGTTTGGAAAAGTTCCATAATCAAATGGGTCAAAACTATGTTAAATTCTAGCTTTACGGTATTTCTAGTTAGCTAGTTTCTTACCTATCATGCATAGGATCGCTTCTACATCATCATATGATATTTTCACACATTCCAACACATCAAAACATCATCATACAACATCACACTCATCACATCAGAACCGAAAACATTTAACTTAAATGGGAGAGTTAAATTGACATTTCTAGGTACATAAGTTAACTAGTTTCTCTTGGAATCATTCTAGAACTTCTAAAACTCTTTGCAAAACATTTTAATTCATCAAGAGGCTAAGTGAAGCCTTAGGTCAGTGACCAAAATATATTTCATCTTCTAAAAGGGAATAAAGTCACATCTCATGATAACATAACCTTGTAAAGATTTGTAAAGCTTTAAGAAAAACTGAGAACATAGACTAGTAGTCCTTGTAGCTAGATGAAAACTCATTGCAAGTCCATCATCACTACTTGGCCGAAAACATGCATTCAAAGAATGTATTCACATTAAACTTTAACTTGGAATGAAATGGGCAAGTCTTTGAGCTCTAGGTTTTTAAGTTACGACATAAACTAAACATGCTCATGCTTTTCATTTTTAATCTTGCTTACAAAGTAAAGCGATGACTTAAATTTAAATATGCAAGGCATAAACTTAAACGTGCAAGCTTGAAAGTAAATATGCGAGGCATAAACTTAAACGTGCAAGCTTGAAGGTAAATATGCATGGTTCAATTCTTTATTTTAGTGCTCTTGGCCCAACAACAATCGACTTTAAGGCTGAAATAGATAGGCATTCGAGAAATTAATTAGGTGGTAATGCAAGTTCAATTCTTTATTTTAGTGCTCTAGGCCCAACAACAATCGACTTTAAGGCCGAAATAGAAAGGCTTCGAGAATTAAATTAAGTGATGATACAAGTTTCATTTTAATCTTTATGTTCTTAGGTGATAGCTAGAAAGCAAAGATGCATAGCAAGAATGTAAATATGGATGTAAGCATAAAATAAATTATGCAAGTTCATTTTATCTTTCTAGAGCTCTTAACAAGACTTTAAAGGAATTTAAACCATAACCCAAACTCATCCAAACAAGGTAAAGTCAAGCTTACAGTTCTTTAAAACTTAACATAATATTTTTAGGAAATCAAACCATGAAGCTTAGAAGAATTTAAGGAAATGGCTGAAATCTTTAAGAAGAAAAAGGAACATTTTAAAACTCTAGAGTTCATGATCTTGGTGATATATTAACACCAACATCATGAGTCCTCATCATTGGGTTCATAGAGCCATTTAAAAACATCATCAAAGCTAAAGTCCTTAAGAGTTCAAGAAAAGAAAAACTAAAAACATTTTTGCTCAAGAACAAAGATCAAGCTCTAGAGTTTGTTTCAAGTGATGAACATCATCATGAAACTCTCATCATCAAGCTCTCATTTCTTTGTTCTCCAAGGCCTATGGCCGAAAATGAAAAGGAAAAAGGAGTGGAAATGAAGTTCTAAAGAGAAACAAGAGAAACTATGAACATCAAGCTTGAAACAAGAACTTTAAAGAAAAGAATACATGAAAGAAAATCCCTACTTGATGTGATGAACTTGAAGATGGAAGAAGAAGATGAAGAAGATGAAGAACTTGAGGAACTCCAAGAACTTGAAGAACACAAAAACTTTGAGAGAAAAAGAAAAGCTTTGAGAGTTCCTAAACTTAGCAAATGATCTAAAAGTGGTGCAAGCTCCTCAAGGCATTCTATTTATAGAGAAATGAAACAAATGGAGGGAGCTCATGGGTGAAGAGGTTTCGGCCATGAGGGTGCAGATTGGAGGCTTTCCATGAGTTCCATGAGGTGAGATAATGTGTTCTTGAGGTATGGTGAGGTATGGTTCAAGGCATGGTGAGGTATGGCTCAAGGTATGGCTCAAGCATGGTTCTTTGAGTGAGAAAACAATTTAATATGTGTGGTAATTGGAGAGAGATGGCCGAATATGCATCAGCCCATGGGGGAGGTTTCTTTGCATTTTAATTGTGGTTTAGAGTTGTGTTTATGTGTATCTTTGATTATGCTTAAGATTAGGAATTTGTAAGAAAATGTTTAGGTAAGGTAAATGGGTAATTAAGGTGGTCTAGACATAATTAAGGAGTGGTCTTGCACCATTAATGAGTTAAATCCTCAATTTAGAGTCTAAACAACTCTAGACACATTTCCTTGATTTAAGGAATTGGAAAGAGAAAATACTATTCAAGATTCCAAGACTAGGAGTCTTGAGTTCTAAAAAGGGATTTAATGTTTAATCTAAGAAATTTTAGGTTCTAATTAACTTTAATAAATTATTTTGACTCTATATTAATTAAGGAAATAAATTAATCTTCGTTTAGAGCCTAATATTGCTTAGGTTTGCTTAATTACGTCATTAGGCTCAAAAACACTATTCTAGGGGCAAAATCGTAATTTTGCACTAAAACTGCCCGGGACCACCGGGACTTGAACAGAGACCTCTAGACACATGAAAACGTGTTTTTAAACCTCTGGGGAAAGTTCCGGGCTCAAACGGCACCTTTACCCGCGTAAAAACGCTATAGGGGTATTTTGGTCATTTTGACCCGAAACTGCGGAAAACGAAATTTTCGTTTCCGAAAGCATTCAAGGGCCATTTAATCCCCTTCAAACATTGAGTTGACCCTTCGAGGACGACCGAGTTGGTTACCCTCGAGTTCGGGTCAGGAAATGACCTCAGGGGCATTTTGGTCATTTCCCTCGGACAGAAAAATCGGGGTGTTACACAAGATTCAATGTGAGTATGGTTATGCAAGAATTTAAACCAAATGATATAGAAAGGGAAACCATGAAAACTAAAACTAACTATGAAAATAAACTAAAAGTCCTAAGAAAACTAAAGAAAAACATAACTCCTAAAGGAGTTATCAGATGGTGAAAGGAACCATTCTTAGAAGATCCTTTGGAGTTAGAAGTCGTTAAGCTTCATAAGCAGGGCTTTTGTACCTCTTTCTGTTTTCAAATTTGTTTCTATAATTTTATTACTGATTTAACTTGATATTTTTAGTTATATTAGTTGATATTATATAGATATTGATGTGTCTAATTTGGTGAAGTATTTAGATGATGTTAGAAAACCCCTTTTTGACAAAATAGGTTGAGAACAAGGTACTAGAATTCTCAAATTTTCATAGACAGGTTATGGTTCATGATTTTTCATCAGCATTTGCAGAGGGATTTTCAGCTGGAAATTTTATATGATGAAGCTAACATGTTAAGGCATTTTCAATATTTTTATTGAGCTATTTTAAATACTTTTACTATTTTCTAAAAATAAAAAACGAGATAGTTAGGGTTGTGGTCTCCATAGTCAAATCTAAAGCTATAAATTTGTCTAATTTTGTTACTATATCAAATGATCAAATTTTGGCTTGAAAATTTTACAGGCTGTTGAGGGCATCTTGAAGTCCAACCTAAGTTTTTTCGGGACTTTATCTGTTCATTTGGCAGGATAATAAAATTAAGACTCCTAGCTATGACTAAAATTAAGTAGTTTCTGACCTCCGAATTTATAGAATTTTGTTAACATAGCTAGAAAACTATCATTTCTCTGAAATTTTTACAGGATCTTGGGGACACATTGAAGTGTCATGGATAATTTTTGTAGCCTTGAATTTGATTGTTTGTTATGCAAACTAAATTTTTCTACATAGGTGTGAAATCTACCAAAGTGCTGGAAGTGTACCAATGCTTTTAATTGATCATATAATAGCATTTGGTTCTAGTATGACATGAATGCTTGATTGTGAATATTTGAACATGTGGCTTGTGATATTTAAACCCAAGGTTAGGGGGCTAAAATCACCTTTTCACCACCTATAATCTGATGGTTCCAAAGGATCATTTTCTTATAAGTTTAAGTCACCATTAAATCTTTGCATGTTATATCACAATACAATTCATAAACATCATAGCATTTTCTCATTTATAATCTTAAGCTAGAATAATATATATCAACTATAATGATGCATCTGGGAGATTCCCAGGAAAGAGAGGTGGGTCACAATGGACACGCTTAAATACCAAGTCTTTCCTTAGCCAGAACCTTTCCAAATTACACTTTTACAATGATACACTTTCTTCTAGCAACAAAGGTAAATTTTACATAATAAATAATATTTCATGCATAAGCATTCTCATTATTTGCAACAGCAACTATAACATGCAAGCCAGGAAATCATTCAATGATATCAAGTACTTAATAAGCATCCAATACTTACATTGAGTTATCAATTATAGAACTAATTAGTTATGCACCTAAGGGATTTATTACCATCCTTACGATTATTTATAGGCCTTAAGAACACTATTAAATCAAATGGGATAGCATAGGTAGTAAGTTGTTCCTAAGGTTTTACGGTATGCTAGAAGTTATGCTTTAAATCCTTTCTTGTTACCAGCTTTCCCTATGATGCTGAAATTAGTTACTAAACCAATTATGAATCATTCTCCCTTATTTAAACATAATAAAACTTGGTTCTTATCGTTGCTAAAGATTCTGGATAGAATGCATAAATTTCATTCCCTAGAGTTCTAGAAATCTTGTTTTTACGGTTTTCTAGTTGCTAAGTTCATTTTTAGTGTTCGGGATCAATCCTAGTCTAATTGATACCAAATATTTCGTGGCTAACTAATCCTAGACAGAATTATAACATACTAAAACAGATTTGGCATTGGCTAAACTTAAAGGGGTCAAAAACTAGGTAAATTCTAGCTCTTCGGTTGTTCTAGGAAGCTAGTTTTATCTCTAACATACAGTGAATCATTCTCTTAACAATAAACCATAATTATCACAACTTCAAACATATCAAATCATTATCATACATTGATACTAAACTCAGATCAGTGGCCGAATCATGAACCTCATGCAATTACATAGAATCATATTTTAAGTGCATATAAAATAATAGTTCCCCGTAAAATCCTTGCAAAGTCTTAAAACTCATTTAGAAACTAGTTCTTTTGTCAAACTTGGGAGGATCTTCACAATTAAAATTCTCACTTAAGATAAAAGGAGTAAGTCTTGAGCTTTAGAGATTTAGGTGACATCTTAGAATTATAAACATGCTATGCAAAGTTATTTTAATCTTATCTTTATAAGGTGATAGCTTGGAATTATAAACATGACATGCAATTCCATTTCTTTATCTTTAAGATTTAAGGTGATGACTTGAAAATTTAACATGATGCAAGAACTTGAAATATAAACATGATGCAAGAAACTGGAGCGGCGGTAATCCGTATAGGACCAGTAGAGGGAGAAGAGAATATTAAGAAACCGGAGCGGCGGTAGTCCACACAGGACCAGTAGAGGGAAAAGAGAATATTAAGAAACCGGAGCGGCAGTAGTCCGCACAGGACCGGTGAAGGGAGAAGAGAATTATTATTACATCTTTTTAAGCTCCAATCTCAAGACTTTTTAAAGAATAAATTCTTTAACTCCAATAATCATATTTCTTTGCTTGTGATACATGGCCAAGTCTTTGACCTCTAGGATCTTTAGGTGATGGCATAAAATAAACATGTCATGCATTGATTCTTTTAGCCATTATAAAATAAAGTGAGAGCATAAATTAAATATGAGATGCAACCTCTTTATTATCTTGAAAGATTAAGTGATGACTTGAAACATAAACATGAAATACAAGCTTGGAAAATACATCTTTCAAGTTCTAAACTAAAAATCTTTGTTTTAGCATAATAAAGCATTATTCTTTAAAGTTTTGCATCAAGTGGAATTTTCAAGCTTTAGAGGCCTAACTTGTGAAGGATTTACAACCCACCCTCAAGGTCCTCATCATCAAGCCATCATCTTAGTTCCACCTAGGCCATATGGCCGAATTGGTTAAAGAAAAATGAAGAGGAAAACCGAAATGAAAAGCTAAGGTAAGTTCATAATTTCATCATTTTGAGCTAAAAACACAACTCCTCAAAGCATAGAAATAAATTTAGAAACTACTCCCTACCTAATCTGAGTTGAAGAAGAGGAAGAGAACTTGATTTCTTGAAGTGAAATGAAACAAAATCTCTTTGAGAAATTGAAGAAAGAATTCAGCCAAAGAGGAGGAAGAAAGAAAGTTTTTGGTGCTCCTAAAAACTAGTTATGAACAAAGCATTCCAAGACCACTCAAGCAAGCCTATTTATAGAAGATTTTGAGGCTTCTAATTGGCCAAAATGAGGAGGTAGTTGGCGGAATTTTGCAGGAGAAATAAGGGAGGAAAAATCATTTTAGACAAAGTTGTATGAAATTAAGGAATTATGTCTCTTATGGTGACATTTTCGCATTTTGTTTTAGTGCAACTTTTGGCAATAATTCAGCTGCATAATGGCATCAATAATTTCGTCCATTACAGTCCAAAGAAGTGAAATTTGTGTGTTCCATGCATTATTTAGGTGTAGGCAAGGTATTCATGTAATTTAGAGAATTTACGGTTAAGGGCTTAAGTGAATTAGTAAGCAATTTGGGTGTTTTTGAGCAATTTTGGGTTCTAATCAATCTAAATACATAATTTTGAGTCTAGATTAATATTTAGAATTTAATAAGCTTTAATTTGAGCCTAATATTGCTTAGGTTTCGGTATACGAATCAAAAATCCCGAAATTCGCAAAACTGCCCAAAAACAGGGGCAAAATCATACTTTCACTTAAAAACTGCCCGAGGCCACCCGAGCTTAACCAATGGTTAATCATGGCTTAAAAACAAATTTTAAAACATTTTAGTGAGGTTCGGGCTCAGTCGGCACGCACATCAAATTAAAACAGCCACAGGGGCGTTTTGGTCATTTCGCGCGTTGGAACTTAAAATTGACACACATAACACAAACAATCCCTTATTATCATCAAAACATCCCCTTGAGAGTAGGTGGGGCCCACGATCCTCATTTTCTGAGTAAAATAACTTCAGGAGCATTCTAGTCATTTTATACGTACAGAAATTCGAGATTTGCGACTCTCGCATGAATCGCTCCTAACCTCTCTTCTAATGTTATATTCTTTTATTGAGGATTGTTCGGCCTCAAATCTTATGTAATAATTACCTACAGTAATTCGGTAATTTCTAATGACAGTAAAAATTACAGTAAAAATTGGGGCGTTATAATTAGCATTGTTTCTATTTTGTCCATATATCAGAACATGTATGATTGAAGTTCATACATTCTCTTTTACCATATATATGCATTATTTACTTTTCTTTTTCCAAATACATACAAAAAGCACATATAGGCCCTCATTCATAATGTAATTTCAATCATGCGTCATCAACTAATCTTTACTTCCTCTAACATGCATTTATATATCACAAGTCACACGTTCAAATATTTATAATCATGTATTCATGCCATACTATAACCAAATGCCATTATATTATCAAATCAAAGCATTAGTACAATTCTAGTGCTTTGGCAGATTTTACACCTATGTGGTAAAAATTAGTTTGCATATCAAACAATCAAATTCAAAGCTACAAAAATTATCTACTTCAAAACCCTAAACCTTAAAACCCCAAGGTCTTGTAAAAATTTTAGAGCAAAAAAGTTCTCTAGCTATGTTAACAAAATTCTACAAATTTGGAGGTTAGAAGCTATTTAATTTCAATCATAACCAGAAGTCTCAATTTTATTATCCTATCAAATGAACAGGTAAAATCCTACAAAAATTCAGGGTTGGGCTTCAAGATGTCCTTAACACCTTGAAAAAATTTTCAAGCCAAAATTCAATTATTTGGTGTATTAATAAAATTAGATAAATTTACAGCATTAGATTTGACTATGCAGACCACAACCCTAACTGTCTTGTTTTTTACTGTTAGAAAATAGTAAAAATATTTAAAATAACTTAAGAAAAATACTGAAAATACCTTAACATGTTAGCTTCATTCTATAAAATTTTCAGCTCAAAAATCCTCTACAAATACTGATGAAAAATCATGAACCATAACTTGTCTGTGAAAATCTAAGAATTCTAGTAGCTTGTTCTCAACTTTTTTTTTAATATCAAAAAGGGTTTTCTAACATCATCCAAATACTCTACCAAACTAGACACATCAATATCTATATATCATCAACTAATAAAACAAAAAATATCAAGTCAAATCAATAATAAATTGTAGAAACAAATTTGAAAACAAAGAGGTACAAAAGCCCTACTTGTGAAGCTTAATAATTCTAACTCCAAAGGATCTTCTAGGAATGGTTCCTTTCACCACTAGCTCCTCAAATCCACTCTAATTCCTTCCTTTAACAGGGAGTTATGAAATCTCAAAGTGAAAAATGGTGAGGGATTCAAATTCCAATTGGTTGGTTTGATAGATTATGGAGTGTAGAATAAATTTTATGAAAGAATCTTGGTGTTTTAGTGATTTGGAGCTAGTATTTTGAGGATTTGAAAGAAAGAATGATGGTTTGTTAGCAAGAACAATGAAGGATGTGTTCTTGGAGGGTTCTGGCTAAAAATGTTGATGATGGAGTATTAAGGTTGGTGACTTTGTATTTATCTTGAGTTAGATGTCATAATTGTGTAGTCAAAATGTGTATTTCATTCTTTTAGAAGAAATAATGAAATGGATGGCTAGGATTTAGTTTGTTGGTCAAAGAATAAATCTTGCCATCCACTTGACTCAAGATAAGTGGCTCACTTTAACTTGGTTAACAAGTAGCTTTTTCGGTGTTAAAATCGCACATTGAAATTCCATCAAATGGATGAGATATTGGCCCCCGGGTAAACTATAATAAATGAAGGTCAAGATTAAAACTTGTTTTCCAAGTTTTGATCAATGCCATCCACTTGGCAAAAAAGTGGTTAGTAAAGGTTACTTGGCCACCAAGTAACTTTTATGGTATTAAAAATGCAACATTAAAATTTTATCGAATGGGCAAAATACTGTACCTGAGAAACTTAAAATATCTTTACGTAGGCCCGAGGCCTAATATTTTATGTAGGCCTAATGCCTAATACTCTATCTCGCTCCTAGGGTTTAGTTCCCTTAGCCTGGAATCCCTTGGCCTCAGTTCCATAGTTACTATTCATCTACAGGCCTAGAAATTACTATTCACACTTGGCCTATATTTTTTTTTAACTCGTCTATTGGGCCGTTCTCATCATTGCTAAGACTGTCAAATTTTTGAAATTCTCACTAACAAATTTCAAATTAATTCTTGAATAAATTTTGAGGGCTTACATTAATTATCCTTTTTTGAAATTTATCAATAAAAGATTTATAAAAACTAATTAGTTTGATATTTTTCTAGGTAGAAAAGTACATGAGAAAGGTGGGTTGAATCATGCTTAGACTTTTCTTTTCTTTTTTGTTTCTAGAAAAGTCAAACCAATGCTATCAAGTATGAACTTCAAGTGCAGCAGAAACAATTGTTAGTCTACTTTAGAAACAAATGCATTAATAAGAAAAAGGTCTTCTAGAAAACGTAGTATGAAAGGCACAAAGCAGTAAATAAAAGAGAGTCAAGGAAAGAGAAAATACTAGACATGAGTTTTTATATTGGTTTGGCCAACCTACCTATTAGTTCCAAAACCCTTTAGAAAGCTTCAATGCAATATGTTTTGAATGACAACAGAACCAATTTAAAGAAAATACTTTGAAGAATGACTAATGTCTAGCTTGAGTTTCTTGACGTAGTATTTTCGGATTGCATGACATACACTTGAAGCGAGAATAGAAAGTGACAATTATATCATGTAAAGTATGCATACATGCCTTATGAACAAAAGAAAATTAAATCAGGAACAAGAAACCAAGGCATGGATCTTTAGAAAGTAACACTGGACATCAGAAAGTATGCTTACAATGAAGATATTAAGCAAAATTTGAGAACAATGTGTCACACCATCTTCAATCATCATGATCACAATTTTTTCATCATCATAAAGATTGGATTGAAGACAAGGGGATGAAAGATTCATCAAGGAAATTTTGTCGCACTTCAGAAAGCTCAAACATAATAAGACAGTGCGCTCCACAAGAAAAGGAAGGAAATTTGAAATTGAAAAATCAAAACCCAGTGTTAGAACTGGTGTGACATCTTTTCTGCCATCGTGATCAACTACCTAGCTTCTAAAAAAAGAGTTTAGAAACCTTCTTCAGAAAGTAAGAGTAGTTTCTGAAGGAAAATCAGAAAACGCAATCCTGCAATGGCTTCTAAAATAGCTCTGACAAGCAAATAGGCTACTCTTCTAGACTACTTTTCCAAGACACAAATGGATGATCGGCACATGTCACTTGGAGATCTGATCAAAGGTAATAGTTACAAGGAAAACCATCTATAAATAGAGATGCTGTGCTTTCAACAAAAAACAAGATAGATACACTGAACAAAGAGCAAAATCTCTATGAAAATTTCTCCTCATCTTCTTGTGAAGTTCATTACTACTTGTAATCATTTCCTTTGATTGTAAAAATCTTCTTTCTATGATTCCTTCTGTAACACCCTAATATTTAACTCAATATGCCTAGGACGCATTTAAGTTAATTATTAGTTATTACTCATTTTATTTAGTACTTGAATTTAGTTTGTTTAAAATACTTAGCGAAATTATGGGTAAATTTTTTTTTTTTCTGAAACTTAAAACGAAAACGTGAGCCATGTGAACTTAAAGACTCTATATCGTTTGATATGCATACGGGTCAAAAGAAACTAAGCATATCATAAGCATACATGGATATAAGGTAAGCACAAGCCAGAACACAACATCATGGAGCCATATATTAATAACATCAGGTGTTCCATAATACATATCATAACATAAATACTTAAAGTAGCATCATACCCACCATTATAGTTTGGGATAGTACAGTCATCTAATAAATATAAATAGAAAGAAACATCTAGCCATGGTCTCTCCTCCCACTATGCCTAAAATAGATAATCCTTAAAAGCAAAAGAAGGCTATCATCTATGAGATGTGTGTGCAGGCGCTGTATCAAATCCACCGTCAATCTCTACTGCAGCCCTTTCTCGGAGAGAGGAAGGTATCCAATCCACTGAGCCAACTCGTCAGGCGTAGCCAAACAGTGAGCCAGACGAGCATGAGCACCTCGGCATGGTTGCATCGCCACCCTAGCTCTTCTCACAGGCTGGGTCACAGTAGCCTCGCTATAGCCCCCGACATCCATGGGGAGAGTAGGTGTAGAACCTTCTAAAAGGCACTGGGTAGCCGAGTCCTCGGACGAGTCATACTGAGAGTCCATCGTAGATGATTGGGGAACATACTCTAGGAAGTTGCGGACAGTAGAAGCAGTAGGAAGGGTATGGCGGGTCCGCTCCTCATGAGGATGAGCACGCTCGAAGATGAAGTCATCACTGAAGGGAGAAGCAGGAGAAAACCAAAAACTAGAGACCAAATGTGCAAAAAAGTGCTCCATGAACACAAAAAGATGGACAACACAACGACCCACGAAATGATATGACCGAGGGGCAACATCGTAGTGCATCTCCTAGGTGGGCGCGTCAATGAAGATCACGAACAAAGCCATCCTCCTCTGAAGACGAGATGGAAAGAAAGAAAGAGGGAATGAAAATCTTGCATAAGAATCTCAGTAGGGCTATCACCTCCTAACTAGTGTCATTATCTACGTCCTCAGGAACCTCGGGATTCATTATGAAATAGTGGGCAAGCATGTAAGATTCAATTAATTAGTTCCAAATATTATTTCTCCGAGGCCCGCCTATTTTAGCATGCATTTTAATGCAAGGGTGCAACATGACATACCATGAACAATTAACCAATGCCATAATAAAGGACATATAGTAAAGAATGCAAACTCTTTAAGATGATCTTCTTCTCATTAATCTTTTAGGTGACTTAAGCTTTTCATTTTCTTTTCCCTGGGGGCTACCCTATAATTCTCTCTTCAGAGATTTCTAGGTTATAAACTCATACATCACTAGTTGTCACTAGCCTGCACTTATCCTCTAGATAAGCTAATTCTCGACTCCTAGAGTGTGGGATAGGGGGCATAGGATCACCTTTCACAACCTTTAATTTGGGGAGTCCAAAGGATCGCCTTATTGGATCATCTCTCATAACCTTTAATTCGGGTAGTCTAGAGGATCATTTCCATGTGTTTTATTTACATCACCTTAAATTTTGCATGTTATCTAGAAATGCAAGCTTGAGCACATAATCATATCAAAATACTTTACCAATAAACATTTCATGCTCATAAAACACTTTATCAATGCATTTCAATTACCTCAACCATAATTGCAATTCTCCATAAAATATTTCACATAAGCATGCCATTAACAACATCTTATTGAAAGTAAACGTGCTCCTACCCAGTATACCGGAATCAAGGACCGGATTCAGCTAATGCATATGCTATGTTCAACAAGGTATTCATACACATATACGGGGTATTCAAGATTGTAACGCCCTGATTTTTCCACTGTGTACAAATGACCAAAATGCCCCTGAGGTCATTTTTACCCGGGAATCGAGAAAAGCCGGTCTAGGCAAACCTTGAGTGGATGTTTTAATGTTTGAAGGGGATTAATTGTGTTATGCATAATGTTAGAGATGAAAATCTCAATTTTTGGTTTTTTTACGCAAAATTACCAAAATACCCTTGTGGCAAATTAACTCGAAATTAATTACCGATTGGACCGAGACATTACCTGGAAGTTTGGGATGGTATTTTTAAGAGATGTATTATATATGTTTAAGCCCGAGTGGTCCCGAGGAGTTTTTGTGCAAAATTACCATTTTGCCCCTAACTAGTGCATTATGGGCTTAATGGTGTAATTAAAGAAACCTAAGCAATATTAGGCTCTAATTAAAGATTAATTAATTCTAATAATTAATCTAGAGTCAAAATAATTAATTGAGGTTAATTAGTGCCTAAGATTGCTTAAAGAAACTCAAAATCCCTTTCTTAATTCAAGACTTTGTGTCATATCAAATGAAATAGTATTTTCTCTCTCCAATTCCTTAAATTAAGGAAACCAAAGATATGATTGAATATCTTGTTAAATGGGGTTTGACTCCACTAAGTGAATAAGAGCACTCTTTAACCATGTCTTGAATGGCCTTAATCACTCACTTTCTTACCTAAACACTTAATTACAAACTCCTAATCAAAGGCCTAATCAAATCTACTCCTAAACACACTTCTAATCCACATTAAAATGAGATATTTTCTCCCCCTTTGATCCTTAAGAAACTGGCACCTTTCTCCTCCATTCAACCTATCATATTTTGATTTAATCACTTACACACTCAAAGAAAGTCATACCCAAACCCATACCTAGCTATTCCTACACCATTCCATGTAATGATATAGACAAATGAGATATTTTCCCGCATCCTCTCCTTGATGAATGCCATGGCTTTCCTCCCCCTTTCATCCTCTCATGTTGAAATTTTTTTATAAATACACACTCAAGGAAACTCACAATACCATTTTGTTCATTCTTGCAATTTTAGTTCGAAGATCATTCAAGTTTTCTCTCTTCTTTCTCATCATAAGAGTTCTTCTTCTTCTTCCTCATTCTTCAAAGGACCACCACTCACCACCACTTCTTAACCTCAAACCACCATACAACCACCATAGAACTTTCCTAAAACACTTAACCTTTCCACTTTCAAGATCAAGCTTTTCTCATTTCAACAAGAAAAACACCTTTGGTAGGGATTTTGTTTCAAAGTTCTTATTCTTTTTCTTTGAATCATTTTTGGTTGGGATGTTGGATTGATTGGAAATATTTTCTTCTTCTATGTTCTCTTTATTTTTGGTTTGATGATGAAATAATGAATGAGTTTTACTTTTGACATTTTTCAATTTTTGGACTTCCTTTTCTTCCTTTTTCATTTCAGCCTTAAAGGCCTTTCATGTTCAAAAATAGTGGCTTGATGATGAGGGTTCCTAGATGATAATAATGGGATCATTACATTTGTAACCTCTAAAGCTTGAACTTTGCTTTTTGGTTTTCAAAGAACCATAATGAGTAAAGTGTTAGATTCTTTGTATTTCTTTTCTTTGAGCTTGGTGGTGTGTCCAAACAAGGTAAAGGTTCCTAGAACCATGGTGTCGATGGACTCTCAAGCTCATGTCCATTTTGTAAGATTTATCGGTGTTTTAGAGTTTATACTCTAAATAGGAGTCTTGAGCTTAGAACTTAAAGAGATAACAAATGGAATTGCATTCATATTTATATTTCAAGTTCTTGCAATTCATGTTTATATTGAAGCCTTCCATATCATGTTTATTTCCAAGTTATCACCTAATCTTGAAGATAAGAAAATGAACCTGCACTTCATGTTTACATTTCTTGTCTAGCATATTTATGTTTCAAGTTATCACTTAATTCCTAAAGATTAATAATAGGCTTGCATTCTCATGTTTACTTTCAAGCCTTGCAATTCATATTTATATTTCCATTGCCATCACCTTATAATATCAAAACTAAAATAAAACTTGTATTAGCATGTTTATGTTTACGTCATCACCTAAATATCTAAAGCTCAAGACTTACCCCTTTCAACTTACATAGGAATTTCGGTTCCATGGCCATTTACCTTTATAAATATGTTTTGGTTTCAAAAGGACAAAGTTTCTAGAGTTTAGTGTATCACTGCTTTGAGGTTTCAAAACTTGTACCTTGCGATTTCTCTTAAAAGGGATTAGTAACTCCTAAAGTATTGAAGTAAGTTCTTATGATTAAAATTTTAGTAATGAAACTTTTAATTCTTTTGCTACTGACCTAAAGTATTTATTTATGTTTCTAAAAGGATAATTTGCTTTTGAGAGTATTCTTTGACTTAAAATTAATTTTGAGCGAAATTAGTCACTAGAAATGCCTTACATTGCAATATTGTAAGCTTATGGAAATGACATTTTCGGTTTTTGCCTTAGCATTTCCAGATTTTTTTATATGCTGGTTGGAGAAGTTAAAGTGTGTAAAAATTACTATTAATTGTTGTGATAATAAATTTTGGTACCTTAGAAAAGATTAGTAACTAAAAGAATCAAAATATGACTCCTAGGTTCTCTAAAAACTGAAATTTGAAGTTTCTATTTCAGCATGTCTACAATTGGTAGGAATGTATTTTATGATGTGCACATGTGCAGGAAACATTAATAAATGGTTTAGGAATTAATTCTAGTACCTTAAGAAAACACCATAACGAGAAAAAGGGTCAAAAACATAACTTCTAGAACACTGAAATTGCTCAATTTCATTTCTTCCCAAATCTGTCCAGCATTGTGTAATGATGTTCTTAAGGTCATTAATTAGTGGAAGTCATTGGAATTGATCCCTTAGATGCATAAAAGAATAAATACAAAAGTTAGGTTTACTCGATTTAGAGGTTTAACCATTTAAGGGATAATGAAATTGCTTATTTTATGAGATAATGAGTTTATAATATATTTGAGAATTTATGTGATGATTATGATTGCATACTTGGCTACCAATTACAAGATTTTTTGTGGCATGTTATGATTACACTTGGAATGTTCAAGATGCATATGTTAAATAATATGAAAGCATGTGACATTATATGATATGTTTGTGCTCTTGCATGTCAATATAACATGCTAAGGTTAAGGTGACATAAAACATATGGAAATAATCCTCTAGACTCCTCAAATAAAGGTTATGAAAGGTGATCCTTGCCCCTTATCCCGTACTTAAAGAGTCGGGTGTTAGCTTATCATGAGGATAAGAGTATGCTAGTGACGACTAGTGAGGTATGAGCTCATAACCTAGAACTCTCAAGAGGAGAGAGAAATAGGGTGGCCCTAATGAGAAAGTCACCTAAAGTGTAAATTGAAGTAATTCATGCCATGTTTACCATGATCTTTGTAGATCACTTATATCTCTATATAGTATGTTGCACCTTGTATTGACATGCATTTCATGATGAGGTATGATGCATTCATAACATCCAAAACTCATGTTAAAATGAATGGGCCTCGGTAATTGGTATTTTAGAACTTAATAAATGAACCTTATGCCTGCTCACTATTTTATAATGAAACCCGAGATTCCTGAGGACGTAGATGATGACACTAGGATAAGAGAACACCCTACTGAGATTCTTTATCAAGTTTCTCACTCCTTCTGTCTTTTTTTCCATTGCATCTTCAGAGGACGATGGCATCGGTCATGATATTCGTTGATGCGCCAACTTGGGAGCTCTATTTTGATGCCACACACCAGTCGCACCATTTTGTGGGCCACTATTCCATTCATCTATTCGTGTTCTTGGACCTTCCATTTCTCTTCTACGTTGCCTTTTACTGATGATCTTCTTTTCGAGCGTACGTGCCCCCGTGGAGAGCAGATTCGTTGCACCCCTGCTATTACCTCAACTGTCCGGGACTACCCAGAGTATGTTCCTCACTCTTCTCCTTCTCATTTGAAGACTGATCCATCCGAGAACTCAGCCACCTAGATATTGTGTGATGGTTCTTCCCCCACCGTACCAGTGGAGATAGGTGGAGGCAGTGAGGCTAAGGTGACTCAGCTGATCTAAGGAGCTAGAGTAGCAATGTGACCCCATCGTGGAGCTCATGCCCGACCCGCTCACTGTTTGGCCATTCTAGACGAACTAGCCCAGTGGATTGGTTATGTTACTCCCACTTGGGACAAGCAACAGTAGGAGTTGGTAGCAGACTTTGTAGTGCATGCACATATATCTCATATAGGGTGGCCTTCTTTTGCTTTTAGAGATTATCTACGTTAGGTGTACTTGAGTAGGTGAGAATTCTGATGTATGTATTTTAGTTTCTTTGTGTTTTGTACGGATCACTATATCGGTTCAACCTATAACGGTGGGTCTAATGCTACTATTATATATGACTTGGTGTATGGTGAAATTCTTGTTATATAACTATGATGGTTGGTTATGTTGTGTTCCATTTATAATATGATGAGTTCCTCTTTGTTATCTGTGAGACAAATGGCGTAGTTTTTTTTTTTGCATGCGTTGCTCACGTTTTCATCTTTAGATTAAAAAAAAAAAAAATTTACCCATATTTTCATTAATTATTTTCCTAAAATTAGAATTAAGAACTGGAACAAAAAAGTAACAACTAGCGATTAACTGTTATGTGTCCTAGGCGTATTGTGATGAAAGTTAGGGTGTTACAAAGATCATCACAGATATTATTCGCATTTTCATGCTCGAGTTATCGGTAATTACGTATTAGCCCTTAAACGGGTCAAAACTACAAATCGGCTAATCCTAACCTTAGTAATTAATCTTTTGTCCATCTAAGGGATCAATTACAATAATTTCCACTAATTTTTAACCTCATGAACATTATCAAGTAATGCTGGACAGTTTGGGCAGCATTTGAAATTAAACGATTTTAGGGTTCTAGAAGTTACGTTTTTGACTCTTTCTAATTACTAGCTTTCCTTATAATGCCAAAATTAATTCCTAAACTAATTATTAGTGATTCTTACACAAATACACAATATTAAACATCCTTTTTACAAAAATTATACATGCTGGAACAGAATTCAAAATTCAATCCATAAGAGTTCTAGAAATCACGTTTTGATCTTTTCTAGTTACTAACTTTTCCTCAAGTGCTAAAAATAATTTTTGCAACATCCACTAGTAATTTTTTCACATCCAAACCCCTCCAAACAGCATATTACAGAATCAATGAGGGTATGACAGTAACTAAAATTTTTAATTTCTAAAAGCATTGGATGTTGCAAAATAAATCATTTCTAGTTACTAGTTTTTCTCTAAATTAATTCTAAGTCAATGAAAACACTTGAAACCAATTTATTTTCTTTGAAAACATAACTAATAACCTTTAGGGCAGTAGCAAAAACAAGGATCACATAGACAAGGTTTCATCCATGAAAATCTCATTTTTAATGCTTCTTTAGTTTCCAATTCTTTCAAGACAAATAAAAGAATTATAGGACACAAATTTTCGGCCTAAACATGAAATAAGATGGGCTACAATTATACCTCTATCTCATCATCATCAAAAGGCCGAAAATACATCCTCAAAAGCATGTCCAATGTCAAAACTTCCATTTGAGATTGAACGGGCAAGTCTTTGAGCTCTAGGGATTTAGGTGATGACAAGAAACATAAACATGCTATGCAACCTCATTTTAATCTTTATCATCATTAAGTGATAGCTTGAAAGCATAAATAAATTCATTTTTAAGTCTTTAAGATTAGGTGATAAATATAAACATGAAATACAAGGCTTAAATTTAAATATGAAGAATGCAATTTCATTTCTTTAGTCTTTAAGATTTAAAGTGATGGCTTGAAAATAAATATGATATGCAAGGCATTGAAACATAAACATGAGATGCAAGAGCTTGAAATATAAATATGATGCAAGTCCATTTTTACGTCTTATTAGAGTTCATTCAAGACTCTAAAGAATAGCACTCTTCAACCCCAAATCAATCTTAGCAAAATGAAAGTGAGCTTTAGAGTCCTTTTACCCATGGTTCCAAGAACCTTATTCCTTGGACTCACCATGAAGCTCAAAGAATGGACAAAGAAAACTAACCAACATCTTACTCATTGTTCCTCTTTGAAAATCGAAAATGAGTTCAAGCTTTAGGGGTCACAACTATGATGATTTCACAATCATCATCTAGAAACCTTCATCATCAAGCCATATTCTCAAGCATCAAGGAAAATATTTTCAAAAGAACCACATTGTACTCTATGTTTTTCATTCTTTAAAACCACAATTGGAAATAAAACTTTAAGCTCTAGAGGTCTATCACTTGGTGGTTTTGTAACATCCCCTGCTGCTTTATGGATTGACGACTGTCCCCACAAACCAACACGGGTCTTTTCAGCGTGTTTTGTCCTCACTCACACGCTTCCTAGGAAAACTTCCCAGGAGGTCACCCATCCCAAAATTGCTCCAAGTCAAGCACGCTTAACTGTGGAGTTCTTTCAGTTTGGGCTACCGAAAAGAAGATGCATCTTGTTGGTATAGGTAGTACAAATCAATTCATATAAGCCTTCTTTAACTATATAGTCCCATACCTATACAATCTTAGGATCCCTCTCATTCGGGTGTGTAATCGGTTCATTCATGTACCCCTCTGCTTTCGACGTCTGCCAGGAGCCGCTCCTTGTCCGTGCCTCCTTGCACCGGCGATCACTCCCCAACTTCGCAATCCCCGGGCGTTACATGCCCACCAGCTTCCGCTTGGTTCGTCCCCAAACCACACCGTACTAGGAGAGGTGCAGGCTCTGATACCATTTGTAACATCCCCTGCTGCTTTATGGATTGACGACTGTCCCCACAAACCAACATGGGTCTTTTCAGCGTGTTTTGTCCTCACTCACATGCTTCCTAGGAAAACTTCCTAGGAGGTCACCCATCCCAAAATTGCCCCAAGTCAAGCACGCTTAACTGTGGAGTTCTTTCAGTTTGGGCTACCGAAAAGAAGATGCATCTTGTTGGTATAGGTAGTACAAATCAATTCATATAAGCCCTCTTTAACTGTATAGTCCCATACCTATACAATCTTAGGATCCTTCTAATTCGGGTGTGTAATCGATTCATTCATGTACCCCTTCGCTTTCGACGTTTGCCAGGAGCAGCTCCTTGTCCGTGCCTCCTTGCACCGGCGATCACTCCCCGACTTCGCAATCCCCGGGCGTTACAGTTTTCACAACTACCACTAAGATCCATCATCATCAAGCCATAGCTTCAATATACCATTAGCAAAACAAAATCGAAAAACTAAAAGGAAAAAGGATGACAAAATCGAAATGAAAGGAAACTAGGGAAACCAAACCACAGGCTTTAGAGGTCGTGGACATGGTGATGTCAACGCCATCATCAAGAGCTCTCATCATTAAGCCATGGTTCCAACCATTTACTTACAATAAAAACTGAACACAAGAAGAAAAAGGAAGATTACAACTGAAAACATGCAGCTAGGAAAGAAGATCAAAATCGAAAATAAAAGAAAGGAAAACAAGGAGAACTTATTCATTCATCCAACATTCAAACCCGAAAAATGAAGCAAAGAAAAGAAAAAGAACCCAAACAAAACCCCTACCAAAGTTGTCTTCTTGAAGGAAAAGAGAGAGCTTGGTCTTGTGGGTTGAAATGAGAAGACAAAATCCTTTCTTGAAGCTAAACAAAGATTCGACCAAAGCAAGGTAAGGAGGGTAGAGAGTTTGTCTTGAGTTCTAGTGTGTTGATATGGAATGGTTATGTGTATTGGGGGTGGTTTGAGGTTTTAGAGGAGGTGGGGAGTGGTGGTTTTCTTGAAGTTGGAAGAGGAGCAAGAAAACTTGGGATGAGAAGATTGTAAGAACACTTTTTTGGACACAAGATTCTTACCAAAAATATGAGTGGTAAAGTAAATGTGTTTTAGAGTCGAAAAATAATAAATATGGGTATGTGTATATGGAAGGGAAGGCCGCAGCCTTCATGGGCATTTGGGAAGGAGTTTCCAATTTTTTTCATGTAGGTTAGGATGTGTATTAGAGATAGATTCAATTAGGAAAATGGTTAGGAATGGGAAATAAGTTTTGATAATCATATATTTAGGAATTTCAAGACCTTGATTAAAGAATGGTCATAAACATTTAGAAGAGTTAAGTTTATTTAGTTTGAAATTCAAAAACTAACATATTTCTAATTTTAAGGAGAAAGAGAGAGAAAACACTATTCACCTTATGACTATGTCATCTCATGTGAATTCCTTTGATTAAGAAAAAGACTTAATTTGTTCTAAGCAATCTTAAGCCTCTATTAACCTCTATTAATTATTTTGACTCAAGATTAATAATTAAAATATTTTACCTTTAATTAGAGCCTAATATTGTGTGCATTATCTTAATCACTTAATTAAGCTCATTATGCACTTAAGCGGGGGCAAAATGCTAATTTGGCAAAAAAACTCCCCGGGCTCATACAGATATTATGCATCCCATAAAAACAACATTCCAAGCTCCTGGGTAATGTCCGCGTCCAATCGGCAATTAATCCCGCGTTAATTTGTTGTAAGGGTATTTTGGTAATTTCATGCGAAAAAAACAAAAACTGAGATTTTCACTTCCAACATTATGCACAACACAAATAATCCCCTTCAATTCATTAAAACATCCCTTTGAGGATGGCCTAGACCGGCCATCCTTGATTCTGGGCAGAAATGACCTCAGGGGGCATTTGGTCATTTTGCACATGGGAAAAAAATCGAGGCGTTACACTTTCATTATTTATACGTTCTTCCAAGGAAGAATAGGTAGAAAAAAGTCATTCAAGTTATCCCAAGTTCTTTATCTATATATCTTAAGGAAACTTCAGTGTAAGTTAGTTTGAGTTGCAAATCCAAACACAAACCTTTGTATCCTCGATCCAGTAGTGATCATAGTGAGTTAGCTTAGAAAGGCTAGTCAAAAAACTACTTGCAACATGACAGATAAAGTGTTTATCTGTCACGGGTTAGCTTGGAGAGGCTAGTCAAAGACTAATCGGTTTAGCTTGGAAAGGCTTGTCAAAGACTACTTGGTTTAGCTTGGAGAAGCTTGTCAAATACTACTCAATTCAAGTTGAAGAGGCTGGTGAATAACTACTTGGTTTGTGACAGTAGGGATTGTCTACTGATCACTGGTGAAAGCTTAGGAAGACTATTGTAAAGACTATGCTTGTTCTTTTTCTGGTTTGTAAAAGGTTTAGTGGAACTCAACTATTATTGAGAACTAGATGTAAGCAGGTGGCTGAACCAGTATAAATCTTTTATGCAGTATCTCTCTCTTCTCCTTCATCTTTTATTGTTTTTCTTTTGAAAAACTTTCTTTTATACTCCTAGCCAACTTTATCAGTTCAGAAAGCTTACTTTTTTGACTTCTTTAATGCTGTTTCCATTGCACTTCAAGTTCATAGCTTGATAGTATTTTGATTATGTTTTTTAGCTCCTAAGAAAGCAAAAGAAAAGCAAAGTATGATTCAACCTCCCCTTTCTCGTGCGCTTTATTACCTACAAGTGGCTTCAGAGCTTGGCCTCTAAGGGATTAAGTATTCTAACAATTGCAGAGAACAAAGATCCGAGAGGCAAATGGCACAAAATATGCACATAACTGAATGACACTCCATCAACAGACCGCCAATCTTTGATGGTGGAGATTATGGTTACTGGAGAGATAGAATGGAGTTGTTCATAAAATACACAAGTATTGACTTGTGGGAAATCATACAAGAAGTAGACTATATTCCATTGAAAGAAGTTCCAAGAATAAATAATGCACCCTCAACATCAAGAGAAGTCCCCCGGAGTAAGTGGACAGAGCAATACAAGGCCAGAGTTCAACTGAACTCAAAAGCTAAGTACCTACTCACATGTGTACTAAGCAAAGCTGAATAAGACAAAATCATTGCTTGTGACATGGCAAAAGAAATATGGGACATCCTGCACATTGTAACATCCTCCCAAGTACAATGTCATCCTTAAGTCATGACATCAGACTTGAGAGTTGTTACTTATAAATTAGTGGACCTTTCTTAAGTAACTATGGCAAATTCGATAGGATCGTGTAATAACTAGCGTAATTTTGATTAAAATATATAACAAAGATATAAAACATTTATTTAATATAAAGTCAATTACATAAGGAAGCTCTATGCTATGAACTTTAATACGTATACAATCTCTATTACATTTACATACATATGACTCCAACTAAATACCACTAAAATATCAACTACTGCAATCTCGAGTTCTTTCTCGTAGTAGCCGCGTCATTCTCTGGATCAACCTAGAAATGACACGGGAATACAAAACACATACGGGTGAGAATTATACAATTCTCAGTAAGGCAACTCCCCAAAACTCACTCATAATGTCATCGTCATTGCCCCAGCCACTTTGGTTTATTAGAAAAAGGTGATCATGCATCTTATAACAATGGTCTATTTTTAAAGTTCCAAATTGTACTTCCAAAGTGGGTAGCTTCTAATAATCAGTCACTTAGTGCATATATTGTAGTGTTCAAACACCTAGTAAATCATCCTAGGCAGACAATTCAAATCAATATGGATATACATATGATAAAATGCCGAAATCTGTAATGAAATTATCTTTACTTGTTGTGGATATATCAAAGGGAATTCTCTAGTTTTCTCTTGTGGCTATAGAACTTAATTGAGTGCATTTTTCTTTTTTCATTGACATAGGAAAGACTTAGCTTATATAATGCTGTAAAACTCAATTCAATGCAACCTTCTCTCTTCATTGACATAGGAAAGACTTAGTTTATACCCAACGGGTATCTGCCATAGACAACTCCACAATAGATAGTTTATACCAAATGGTATTTATAGTGGATCACACCACATAAGGAAAATAGACTGCTTATCAGGACTGAGCTCATTCCTATATGTGATCATCAGACTTCATTTTTTTCCATTTCCAAATCACACACAGTTCTATTCCTAGCCGATACGTCTACCAACTCATAATATCTCGGGGAAAGTTCCTCTTTTTGCCTTCCCTTTAATTCAATCTAAGTCTTGTTTCTGTTTTCTTCATATATCAGAATAGGCACATCATAGTATTTTGGGAAAGTTCCTACTTTTGCCTTCCCCTCATTCAATCTAAGTCTTGTTTCTATTTTCTCCATATGTTAAAACATGCATGATTAAATTCATATATTTTCTTTTGCCACATGTGTATATCATTTACTTTACTTTTCCAAATGCATGCATAAGGCATATTTACATATTCATTCACAATATGATTCCAACCGTGCCTCAAACTATTCCTTAAAGTCACTCACGTGCATTCATATATATCATACTTGGACCCAATGTCATTATTTCATTAATTCCAAGCATCAATTCATTTTCAGCACAATGACAGATTTCACATATCCATAACACAAATTATTGTGCATTTCAAACCATTAAATCCAAGGCTATAAAAAATATCCAAGACACTTCAATGTGTCCCTAAGGTCCTCTAAAATTTCAGAGTTAAAAGAGTTCTCTAAGTATGATAACGAAATTCAATAAATTAGGAGGCTAGAAACCCCCTATTTGCAGCCAATAGCCAAAGTTCCAATCTTATTACCCTATCAAATGATCATATCAAATCATAACATATCTCAATATCCTATAAAAATTTCAATGGAAAAATCAATCATTTGATGTGGTAACAAAATTAGACAAACTCAGAGCTTCAAAATTGGCTGTCGAGACAACTCAAGAACAGTCTCGATTTTTTATTTTTATAAAATAGTAAAACTCATTTTTAGGACCCAAGAAAACTCATGGAGTTTCCTAGGATGTTGCTTCAACATATAATTTTTATAGCTCATAAAAACATCTACAAATACATCAAAAAATTCATGACTTATAACCTGCCAGTGCAAATCCGAGAATTCCAACACATGATTCAAAACGTGATTTGCCAAAATTAGTTCTCTAACATCATCCAAACACTCCACCAAAATTAATACATCAATATCCATATATCATCAACCAATAAAACTAAAAATTTCGGACCAAGACCAATCAAAAACATTCAGAATAAATTTTGAAAGAAGTGGCCAAAGAAAACCCTATTTTGATGGCTTTAGGGATCTTGGTCCAAAGGATGCTCCAAGATTGATTTTGCTCACTTCAAGGCCACCAAATCAGCACCAAGCCCTTCCTTAATTAGTGATGTATGAGATACCAAGGTGAGGATTGATGAGGAATTGAAATTCCAATCGGTTAGTGTGAACACCCAATTTTGTCCGGCCCAAAAAAATAAAAAATTTTCTTTCAACCAATTCCTTTCTTTTTTAGTACTATTGTTGTTTTGGTAAGCCCATTTTAGGTTGTTGTTTGATTATTAAGAAAAACCTATCCCATTTTTAATTGTGAAAAAGTGTCAGCCCATTTCTTTTCTTTTTGTTTGGTTGTCATTTAATTTAGATTAAAAAAAAACAAAAGTTTCAGCCCATTTCATCTCTAATTTATCTTATTGAAATAAAAAAGGGGGCCATCACATTTCTGTAAAAAAAAAAAGAGAGAAAGGAAGAAAAAGAAAAGAGAAACTCCTGTTCATTTTTGATTTGTTAAGCATCGTTAACCCATTTCTTTTTTGGGGTCATTCTCACCTTTTTTTTATTATTTTATTATTTTCTGGTCCGTGTCATTTCATGTTGTTGTGTCTTGAAAAATAGTAATAAAAATAGAAAGGGAGAAACCCGAGGAGTGGGTGGAAGATGACAAGGGAGGAAATTGTAACGCCCCGTTTTTCTCTAAACTTTTAAATGACCAAAATGCCCCTGAGGTCATTTTTACCCGAAACACGAGGACGGCCGACTTTGGCCATCCTCATAGGGTTTATATGTTATATGAAGGGGATTGTATGATTGTGAAGGTCCAACGGAGCAGAAAAACCTCATTTCTGAGATTTCTGTGCACAAATGACCAAAATACCCCTAACTTGATTTAAGGTCGTTTTAAGTTTCGACTCCGACCCGGAGATCAAAAATGATGTTTTAAGACATAAACCATGTTGGTCTAAGTCCCGGAGGTCCCGGGCAACTTTTGGTAAAAATTACGATTTTACCCCTACTTAGTGCATTTTAAGCCTAACGAGTTATTTAACTCAAACCTAAGCAATATTAGATTCTAATGAAAGGTTAATTAATTTTCTTAATTAATCTAAAGCTAAAATAATTATTTAAGATTAATTAGAACCTAAAATTTGCTTAGGGAAATTTGCAACTCAATTCTAATTCTTTCCTTTCTTTAAAGAAAAAGCAACTATGTATAGTATTTTCACTATTCACATTTCCTTTCAAGTGCTTTCTCTTCCAAAAAAAGTTGTCATACATCAATCAAGGTTTTCAATTCATTTCTAAATTAAAAATATTTATGTCATTCAAATTCAAAAAGAATGAATTGTTTTTGTGGTCATTCAAGCTTTCAATTAAACTTTTCAAGACACTATGTCTTACACCACCTTACCTATGCTTTGGAAATTCAAAATTAGAAAATATTTTCTTCTTTTTTTGACATGGAAGTCATGTTTTTTTTCCACTCCTTTATAGCCCAAAATTTTATGATTTTATTCATTTAAAAGGTTTGGAAATAAGCTACATTGTTAGCCATGCCTTAGGACATGCATAGCTAGACTTTTTACCATGCTTTGAATGACTAACACCATGCTTTGAACAAAGATATTTCCTCCCCCATGTGGCTGTAAAGTGGCCAAATTCTTCCCCCCAAAAGGCCACCATCATTTTACTTCTCTATAAATAGGTAGCTTAGGGAACTTGAAGCACCTTTGTTCATTTTACTAAAGCTTAGAGTTTAGAGCACTTTGAGGTTTTCTCTCAAGCTTCCAAGAGTTCTTCAAGCTCAAGTTCTCCCTCTTCTTTTCAAAAAGCACAAGGTAGGGAACCTTTCTCAATATGTTTTTCATTTCTATGTTGAATCTTGTTGGGAAATGATGAAAGGTGGAACCTCCATGTTGCTTCTTCATTTTTCAGTTTCTTCCTTTTCTTTTCCTTTCATTTTCGGCCTCAAGGCCTTGAACATGAGAGCTTGATGATGAGTGCTCTCCAAGATGAAACCATGAGTTCATCTTAAAGTGAGGCCTCTAAAGCTTGAACCTTTCTTAAGAAAAAGTTCCATTCTTTCTCCTTTTTCTTTCTTTTTCGGCCTCAAGGCCAAGATGAGAAGAGCTTGATGATGAGTACTCTCTTGAGATGACCATGTGTTCATCCCAACATGATACCTCTAAAGCTTGAATCTTGTTTGAGAAAAGTTTCATCTTTTTCAAGTTTTGGTCAAGACAAGGTTATGTTTTTCATGAAACCTTTTTGGAACTTTTGTTTCTTGATGTTTCGGCCATAAAGGCCTAAGGTACTTGGAAAAATGGTAGCTTGATGATGAGGGCTTCATGTTGATGTTTGTCACATGAACAACCTCTAAAGCTTGAGTTTTCTTAAGAAAAGTTTATTATTTCCAAGTTTTACACAAGAAATAGTTGTGTTTCTCTTGAACCTTTGAAAACTCCATCTCTTTTCTTTGAGGTTTCGGCTATGAAGGCCTTTGGAACTTGAAAAAAATGGTAGCTTGATGATGAGGGCTTCATGTTGATGTATGTCACATGAACAAAACTCTAGAGCCTGAACTTGGTTCCTAGACCAAGTATGTTTTCGGTTTTGTTCCTTTATGTTTACCATGAGTTTGGTTTTGATGGAAGTTTAAAACACAGTAAAATACTCAATGATGAGGACTTGAGATGTTGGTGTTTGAATCATCAAGATCTTGGTCCCTAGAGTTCAAAAATGGTTTATTTTTCATGATGAAGATTCAGCTATCTTCAAGTTTTTATGGTCATGATTCATTTTAAGTATTCAAGCACTAGTAGTTTCCTTTTCTTGTGAGGATGAGGTTTGGGTTGGAACTATGTTCTTTTTAAAAGTCTTGCAAGAGCTCTAGACAAGATAAAAGTAACTTGCATTCACGTTTACTTTATGCTTTGCATAGCATGTTTATTTCTATGCTATCACTAAATCCCAAGACAAGGAATGAACTTGCATAATGCACGTTTAAATTCCAAGCTTCGCATTCCATGTTTATATTTTAAGTCATCACTTAAGAACTTAAAGATGTAAAACGAGAGCTTGCATATCACCTAAAATAATCTCGAAGCCTTTCTATTTCGGCCTTAAAGTCGATTGTTGCTGGGCCTAGAGCACTAAAATAAAGAATGGAACTTGCATATTTACTTTGAGCCTTGCATATTTAATTTTCAAGTTCTTGCATTTCATATTTACTTTGAAGCTCTCACTTTACTCTCTAATGAAGAATAAAATGGAATGCATAGCACGTTTACTTTTATGCCATCACCTAAGAGACTAGAGCTCAAAGACTTGCCCATTTCATCTTGAGAAAAGTTAAATCAAGAGGCATTCTCTTGAAATGCATTCGGCCATGTGATGATGGAAACTCTAGGATGAGTTTTTCATTAGTTACAAGAGCCTATAGTTTATGTTTTAAGTTTTTCCTAAACATAAGTGACATTTGAAAGTATTTTTGAGTATGTTCTTATATTTAGAATTTCAACCATGAGTAAATTTAAAGAGTTGCTGCCCTATGTATTTTATAAAAGTTCTTGACAAGTTAAATTGATTTCCAAGGTATTTTTGAAGTCTCAAAATTGTTCCAAGAGAAACTAGTTACCTATGTACATGAAAAAGAAAGTTTACACATGATTTGATGACTTACCAATTTCGGTTCCGCCATGATCATTTCCAGCACCTTAAATTATGTTTTGGGTGGTCTAAATATGTTTGAATACCTTGCCAAGTATATGCTAATTGTTCTAGACATTTTAGAGCATGTTTGGTTACCTTAATTGCTTGAAATGTGAATTCTAGAACCCCATAGGTACAGAAAATATGAATTCTGTCCAGATTGATTAACATCCATAGAATCACATTATATGATGTCTAGATCAGTGAAAGTGACTCATAATTAGCTTAGGTATTAATTGTTGCATCATAGAAAAAGTCGGATGTGAGAAAGGGTTTAAAACGTATCTTCTAGAACACCGTAATTCATCTAATACAAGCTTACTGCCAATGCTGTCCAGCCATGATTAATTAGGTTTTAGGACTTAATAAATTATGGTAACGAGGTTAATCAATCCCTTAGAGGCATAAGAAAATAATTTGGAAGTTTGAGGTTACCCGATTTAGGGATTTTTACCTTAAGGGATGATTATGTGCCTCACATTTAATGATGAATTGGTGTGTTAGCTCATGACGTATGTGGTGCCATGTGAACTATTACCCTTATGTGCTGGTTTGTAATCTCATGTTATTGCTTCTTTAAAAGAACCTTAGAGATGCCGAAGTGGTAATTATGTGTTATGCATTAATTATGTGGCATCTTAAAGTAACATGTTAAACTTAGGGTGACTTTAAAATCTGAGAATGTAATCCTTTGAAACCACCAAGCTAAGGGTGGGGACAATGTGATTCTAGCCCCCTAAACCCGTACTTAAAGTCAGGAAGTTGACTTATCCCAAGGGATAAAAGTCTAGATACTAGTGACGACTAGTGTGGTATGAGCTCATAGCCTAGAGATTTCTCAAAAGGGAGAAATATAAGGGTGGCCCCAGTTTAAGTGAAAGTTTAATGTCACCTAAGTAACCAAGATAAGTCGCCATGTGCCAAGTACCAAGTTATATGATTTATGTTCTATGATTCCAAGTTATATGATTTATGTTCTATGATCCAAGTTACATGATTTATGTTCTATGATCCAAGTTGTATGATTTATGTCGATGATCCAAGTTATATGTTTTACAATCCAAGTTATATGATTGAAGTCCCACAATTTAATTCCCATGATTTATGTAAATACAAGTGATATGTTAAAAGGAACGGATCTCAGAAATTGAGACTTTAGAAAAACTCATAATTGAACCAATATATGTCCATGGTTTTATAAATAACCCGAGATACCTGGAGACGTAAATGATGACACCTAGGATAGGAGGAGAACCCTACTGAGTTTCTTTAGTAAGAATCTCACTCCCTCTATCTCTTTCTTTCCATTACGTCTTCAGAGTGAGATGGCGACGTTCGTGCTGTTCGTTGACACACCCCGGTGGGAGGTCCACCATGACCCGGAGCATGGGTCATTCCATTTTGAGGGCCGATGTACTGTGCGCATCTTCATGTTTTTGGGACGGCCGTTTGCACACCTCGTATATAGTTATCGCTTCTCCCCGACATCCCCCTATGGTGACCCCACGATTTTTTAGCGTGCACGGGCACGACATGAGAGGAACCTACGGACCTACTCTGCCGGTTCAGCTGACATACTGGAGTACGTGCCATTATCGCAGCACTCGGAAGAGGACCCTGTAGAGGACTCCCCCATGGACCACGAGGGCTCTGCCCTCACTCCGCCTTGGCGACCGATGGGCAGCGAGGAGACAATCACTCAGCATCGGAGGGCTTCGGTGCCCGGACCACGACCCCAGCGTGGACGACACGTTCAGTCACAGGGCATGCCTGCACCCGCCGAGATCCGCCCGTGGATTGGCTACGTTCCTCCATACCCGTGATTCTGCTGTAGAGATCGGAGGGTAGCCCTTAGTGTACGCACGACACGTAGTATGGATGAAACCTCTTTTGTGTTGAGGTTATCCACCTTAGGTTGCACATGGGTAGGGATGTTTCTTTCTAGTTCTTTTCTATGTATTCCGTATTTCCGTTGTATTCCTGTTTATCATGTACTTGAAGAGTCCTGCCCCGTAGGGTAGGCATATTATATATGAGGTATTCCAGTTGTGATGATATTATGATTCGGAGCCACTTCTATGTTTATATTTCTGCACTTTATGATACCGACCCGGTAAGATACACGCGGCTTCTATTTTAAGTAATGTTTTTTTAAAAAAATTGGCTCGTATTTTCGTTAAGCTATTTTTGCCAAGTAAAAAGAACCATGACAGTAAGTAATGACTAATATTTGGCCTAAGTACGTACTAGTAGTATTGGGTCGAATATTAGGGTGTTACATTTTGGTATCAGAGCAGTTCGGTTCTCACGGAGCCTGAGGATTGGACTGGCTATGCTTCTTAAGCTTATTTCGCTAGAGATGTCATGAATAGGAGTTTTAGGATTAAGTTACACATGAGTTCTGTTCGTTGCACGTGCCATGGTAACTTGCTCACTTTACTAGGAGGATTGAGCCTGATCAACTCAGTGTTGCTGTTTTGTGTGTATAAGGATCAATGGCACCGCGATGACAGCCTAGGACTACGCCAAATGCCGACCAAGACAATGCAACTACTGCTGCTATCCGCCAAATGGCTATAGCCATGGCACGATTGTTTGATCGGATGGATCAACGCGAGAATGTCGTACCGGCTCCCTCTACTGCTGAGATTCCGGAGCATGTTCACTTTGGGGAATTTCGTAGGGCGAATCCACCCACCTTCAAGGGGACTGGTAACCTAAACCATGCCGAGGAGTGGATTCGGAGCATGGAGAAGATTTTCGGCGTGATACCGTGTTCTGAGGAGCAAAAGGTAAGGTTTGCCATGTATATGCTCGAAGGTGACGCCAGTTGCTGGTGGACTGGAGTCCAAAGGCTGCTGGAAGCGGCTAATGAAGCCATCAATTGGGAGATATTCAAGGCTCACTTCTATGAGAAGTACTTCCTAGAGTCTGTCCGCAACGCTAAGGAGGTGGAGTTCATGCAATTGTTCCAAGAGAATCGGACTGTTGCCCAGTATACTGCCAAGTTCGAGGATCTCATCAAATTCTCGAGGATGTACCAGGCCAACCCTGACGAGTATTGGAAATGTATATAGTACAAAGCGGGGTTGAGAGCGGAGCTCAAGGTAGCGGTCGCTCATCTAGAAATCAGGGACTTCCCAACCCTGGTGAACAAATGCCGCATAATTGAAGACGGGCAGCGGGAGTTGAACACGACAAGGTCTAGCAACTCCAGCAACAAGAAGTTGGCACCTCAAGGCCAGCAGTTCAAGAAGAAGGGACAACAGAAGTCCCAACCCCAACAGAAGTCTCAATCCGGGTCCAAGCCTCAAGGACCTCGAAAGGACTTCAAACTGAGGAACAGCAACAACAACAACCAAAATAACAACAAAAACAAGCTCGCAAATAATAAGGGGAAGGCACCACAAGGGACATCTTCTACTGCACATGCTGAGTGTCCCAAGTGCGGCAGACCCCATGGAAGCTTGCCGTGTCGGGCCGGACTAGACGTTTGCTACCGATGCGGAGAACCGAGACACTACTCCAAGGATTGTCCCAAGAGGAATCAACCAACCCCCAACCCCAAGCCGCAACGTCAAGGAAGGGTCTTTACCCTCAATACGAAAGAGACGACGACGTCCCTAGATCTCGTTGAAGGTAAGTGTGAAATGAACGGTAAAAACCTAATTATACTGTATGATTCTGGCGCATCCCATTCCTTTATGTCATACTTTTGTGTAGAGACCCTAGGTTTGAACATGTCCGAACTCCCCTTTAATCTCATTGTCTCAACCTCTACTGGGAAACCAGTTAGGACTACCAAATGTTGCTTGGAATGTAGTTTCATTCTAGAGAATAGACCATTTGTTCTGGATTTCATATGTTTACCCATGCAAGGACTAGATATAATTCTGGGCATGGATTGGCTTTGGGCTAATCGTGTACTGTTAAACTGTTATGAGAAAACCATTACCTTTCTTCCTATTTCCCCTGAACCTAGGGAAAATGTGAGGATATATTTAAATGTCAGAGACCTAAGTCAGGTAAGGGTGAAAAAGGTTATATTCTTTTAGCCGCTAGTGATGTTGACTTTGAGCAAAGTATCGAGGAGATACCTGTAGTGAGAAATTATCCCGAAGTATTTCCAGATGAAATCTCGGAATTTCCCCCTAAGAGAGAAATTGAGTTCTCAATAGAGTTACTCCCAGGTATCGGACCCATATCCATAGCCCCATATAGAATTCCCCCTTTGGAATTGGCCGAGTTGAAAACCCAATTAGAGGATCTTTTGGAAAAGAATTTCATTAGGCCAAGTGCATCACCGTTGGGAGCCCCAGTGTTGTTTGTGAAAAAGAAAGATGGAAGTATGAGGATGTGTGTCGATTATAGGCAGCTGAATAAAGTTACGGTGAAAAATAAGTACCCTTTGCCTAGGATTGACGATTTGATGGACCAGTTGAGAGGTACAGTGGTGTTTTCCAAGATCGACTTGAGGTCTGGCTATCATCAGATTAGGGTTAGGGATGAGGATATACCCAAGACGGCTTTTCGCACTTGATATGGACATTTCGAGTTTGCAGTTATGTCTTTTGGATTGACCAATGCTCCAGCTGTTTTCATGGATTACATGAATAGGATCTTCAGACCCTATTTGGATAAGTTCGTGGTTGTCTTTATAGATGATATACTCATTTATTCGAGGACCCACGAAGATCATGAGCAACATCTAGTCATGGTATTAGAGATTTTGAAGGAAAAGAAACTCTATGCCAAGTTGTCTAAATGTGAGTTCTGGTTGGAAGAAGTAAAATTTCTAGGGCATGTAGTGTCTAGAGGTGGAATTGCAGTCGATCCTAGTAAGGTGGAAGCCGTGATGAATTGGGAACAACCTAAGACAGTGACTGAGATAAGGAGCTTTTTGGGATTAGCTGGCTATTACCGTAGGTTTATCAAAGGATTTTCTCAGATCTCGTTACCATTGACCAAACTTACTAGGAAAAACACCCCCTTTGTATGGACCCCAGACTGTGAGAAAAGTTTTCAAGAGCTAAAACATAAGTTGACCTCAACCCCTGTCCTAGTTCTCCCCGACCCTAAGGAGCCTTTTGAGGTATACTGTGACGCTTCCGGTAAAGGTTTAGGTTGTGTCTTGATGCAAAATAGGCAAGTGGTAGCCTATGCATCAAGGCAACTCAAGCCACATGAAACCAATTATCCCACCCATGACCTAGAATTGGCCGCCGTTGTGTTTGCTCTAAAGATCTGGAGACACCATCTGTACGGGGTAAGGTTCGAGGTGTTCTCCGATCACAAGAGTTTAAAATACCTTTTTGATCAAAAAGAGCTAAACATGAGGCAAAGGAGATGGATGGAGTTCTTGAAGGATTATGACTTTGGATTGAACTACCATCCAGGAAAAGCTAATGTAGTAGCTGACGCCCTGAGTAGGAAATCCCTGCATCTGTCCCACTTGATGGTTAAGGAAGCTGAATTAATTGAAGCATTTAGAGACCTAAACCTAGGAATAACCCTGACCACTAAGGGCATGAAGGTTTGCCATCTTAGTGTGATGAGTGAATTTAAGGAAAGTATCATTCAAGCCCAACGGGAGAATGTTGAATTCCAAGAAACCTTAGATGCAGTAAGACCTGACAAGTTAAAGGGATTTGATCAAGGGAGAGATGGTATGTGGAGGTTTGAAGGACGCATATGCATACCTGATAGTGGAGGCCTTCGGAAGAGGATTCTCAAGGAGGCCCACAAGAGTAATTTTGCAATTCATCCTGGTGCCACCAAGATGTACCAAGACTTAAAGAAGATATTCTGGTGGCCCGGTTTGAAAAAGGATGTTTGCACATGGGTTAGTAAGTGCCTGGTATGCCAGAAGGTGAAGATAGAGCACCAAAAACCCTCTGGAATGTTGCAACCCCTATCTATTCCCGAATGGAAGTGGGATGACATCTCGATGGATTTTGTGACTGGACTACCGAGGACCCAAGCGAATCATGACGCTATATGGGTAATAGTGGATAGATTGACAAAGTCAGCCTACTTTTTACCTATTAAAGTGACATATTCCTTGGATAGGTTAGCACAATTGTATATCCAAGAGATTGTGAGGCTGCATGGAGTGCCGTCGACGATAATCTCGGATCGGGATCCGCGGTTTATGTCACGATTTTGGGGAGCTTTTCAGAAGGCATTTGGTTCAAAGCTGTGCTTGAGTACGATTTACCACCCACAAACAGATGGCCAATCCGAAAGAACAATCCAAACTTTGGAGGATATGCTTAGGGCGTGTGTTCTAGACCAAAAGGGAAGTTGGGACAAATACCTGCACTGATCGAATTTGCATATAACAATAGTTATCATGCGAGCATTGGCATGGCACTGTATGAAGCCCTTTATGGACCCAAGTGTCAATCACCCCTATGCTAGTATGAACCTGGTGAGCAAAGCCTAATTGGGCCCGAGATAGTGAGGGAAATAACAGAACAAATCAAGAGAATACGGGATAGGATTCTCACTGCTCAAAGCCGACAGAAAAGCTATGCGGATAAGCGGCGAAAGCCGATCGAGTTCCAAGAAGGGGAACATGTTTTTCTCAAGATAACTCCTACCACAGGCATAGGTCGAGCAATGAAGGTGAAAAAGCTAAGCCCTAGGTTCCTAGGCCTATTTGAAATCCTCAATAGAGTAGGGTCTGTAGCATATCGCATAGCCCTACCCCCAAATCTATCCAATCTCCACGATGTTTTCCATGTCTCCCAGTTACGAAAGTATCAGTCTGACCCAAGTCATGTACTAGAGCCAGAACATGTACAATTAAGGGATGACCTGACATTTAACCTACCTCCCTCGAGAATTGTGGACCGAGGAGTCAAACAGTTAAGGAATAAAACCATACCATTGGTCAAAGCCGCGTGGGGACGCGAAAAAACTGAAGAATTCACATGGGAGTTGGAGTCCAACATGCAAGCCCAATACCCCGAGCTTTTCTCAGGTAATGAATTTCGAGGACGAAATTCTTTTTAAGAAGAGGGGTAATGTAACGCCCGGTTTTTTTCTAAACTTTTAAATGACCAAAATGCCCCTGAGGTCATTTTTACCCGAAACACGAGGACGGCTGGCTTTGGCCATTCTCATAGGGTTTATATGTTATATAAAGGGGATTGTATGATTGTGAAGGTCCAACGGAGCAGAAAAACCTCATTTCTGAGATTTCTGTGCACAAATGACCAAAATACCCCTAACTTGATTTAAGGCCGTTTTAAGTTTCGACTCCGACCCGGACTCGTCCCGGAGATAAAAAATGATGTTTTAAGGCATGAACCATGTTGGTCTAAGTCCCGGAGGTCCCGGGAAACTTTTGATAAAAATTACGATTTTACCTCTACTTAGTGCATTTTAAGCCTAACGAGTTATTTAACTCCAACCTAAGCAATATTAAATTTTAATAAAGGTTAATTAATTTTCTTAATTAATCTAAAGCTAAAATAATTATTTAAGGTTAATTAGAATCTAAAATTTGCTTAGGGAAATTTGCAACTCAATTCTAATTCTTTTCTTTCTTTAAAGAAAAAGCAACTATGAATAGTATTTTCACTATTTACATTTCCTTTCAAGTGCTTTCTCTTCCAAGAAAAGTTGTCATTCATCAATCAAGGTTTTCAATTCATTTCTAAATTAAAAATATTTATGTCATTCAAATTCAAAAAAAAAGAATTGTTTTTGTGGTCATTCAAGCTTTCAATCAAACTTTTCAAGACACTATGTCTTACACCACCTTACCTATGCTTTGGAAATTCAAAATTAGAAAATATTTTCTTCTTTATTTGACATGGAAGGCATGTTTTTTTTCCACTCCCTTACAGCCTAAAATTTTATGATTTTATTCATTTAAAAGGTTTGGAAATAAGCTACATTGTTAGCCATACCTTAGGACATGCATAGCTAGACTTTTTACCATGCTTTGAATGACTAACACCATGCTTTGAACAAAGATATTTCCTCCCCCATGTGGCTTAGAGTGGCCGAATTCTTCCCCCTAAAAGGCCACCATCATTTTACTTCTCTATAAATAGGTAGCTTAAGGAACTTGAAGCACCTTTGTTCATTTTACTAAAGCTTAGAGTTTAGAGCACTTTGAGGTTTTCTCTCAAGCTTCCAAGAGTTCTTCAAGCTCAAGTTCTTCCTCTTCTTTTCAAAAACCACAAGGTAGGGAACCTTTCTCAATATGTTTTTCATTTCTATGTTGAATCTTGTTGGGAAATGATGAAAGGTGGAACCTCCATGTTGCTTCTTCATTTTTCGATTTCTTCCTTTTCTTTTCCTTTCATTTTCGGCCTCAAGGCCTTGAACATGAGAGCTTGATGATGAGTGCTCTCCAAGATGAAACCATGAGTTCAACTTAAAGTGAGGCCTCTAAAGCTTGAACCTTTCTTAAGAAAAAGTTCCATTCTTTCTCCTTTTTCTTTCTTTTTCGGCCTCAAGGCCAAGATGAAGAGAGCTTGATGATGAGTGCTCTCTTGAGATGACCATGTGTTCATCCCAACATGAGACCTCTAAAGCTTGAATCTTGTTTGAGAAAAGTTTCATCTTTTTCAAGTTTTGGTCAAGACAAGGTTATGTTTTTCATGAAACCTTTTTGGAACTTTTGTTTCTTGATGTTTCGGCCATAAAGGCCTAAGGTACTTGGAAAAATGGTAGCTTGATGATGAGGGCTTCATGTTGATGTTTGTCACATGAACAACCTCTAAAGCTTGAGTTTTCTTAAGAAAAGTTTATTATTTCCATGTTTTACTCAAGAAATAGTTGTGTTTCTCTTGAACCTTTGAAAACTCCATCTCTTTTCTTTGAGGTTTCGGCCATGAAGGCCTTTGGAACTTGAAAAAAATGGTAGCTTCATGATGAGGGTTTCATGTTGATGTATGTCACATGAACAAAACTCTAGAGCTTGAACTTGGTTCCAAGACCAAGTATGTTTTCGGTTTTGTTCCTTTATGTTTACCATGAGTTTGGTTTTGATGGAAGTTTAAAACACAGTAAAATACTCAATGATGAGGACTTAAGATGTTGGTGTTTGAATCATCAAGATCTTGGTCCCTAGAGTTCAAAAATGGTTTATTCTTCTTGATGAAGATTCGGCCATCTTCAAGTTTTTATGGTCATGATTCATTTTAAGTATTCAAGCACTAGTAGTTTCCTTTTCTTGTGAGGATGAGGTTTGGGTTGGAACTATGTTCTTTTTAAAAGTCTTGCAAGAGCTCTAGACAAGATAAAAGTAACTTGCATTCACGATTACTTTATGTTTTGCATAGCATATTTATTTCTATGCTATCACTAAACCCCAAGACAAGGAATGAACTTGCATAATGCACGTTTAAATTCCAAGCTTCGCATTCCATGTTTATATTTTAAGTCATCACTTAAGAACTTAAAGATGTAAAACGAGAGCTTGCATATCACCTAAAATAATCTCGAAGCCTTTCTATTTCGGCCTTAAAGTCGATTGTTGCTGGGCCTAGAGCACTAAAATAAAGAATGGAACTTGCATATTTACTTTGAGCCTTGCATATTTAATTTTCAAGTTCTTGCATTTCATATTTACTTTGAAGCTCTCACTTTACTCTCTAATGAAGAATAAAATGGAATGCATAGCATGTTTACTTTTATGCCATCACCTAAGAGACTAGAGCTCAAAGACTTGCCCATTTCATCTTGAGAAAAGTTAAATCAAGAGGCATTCTCTTGAAATGCATTCGGCCATGTGATGATGGAAGCTCTAGGATGAGTTTTTCATTAGTTACAAGAGCCTATAGTTTATGTTTTAAGTTTTTCCTAAACATAAGTGACATTTGAAAGTATTTTTGAGTATGTTCTTATATTTAGAATTTCAACCATGAGTAAATTTAAAGAGTTTCTGCCCTATGTATTTTATGAAAGTTCTTGACAAGTTAAATTGATTTCCAAGGTATTTTTGAAGTCTCAAAATTGTTCCAAGAGAAACTAGTTACCTATGTACATGAAAAAGAAAGTTTACACATGATTTGATGACTTACCAATTTCGGTTCTGCCCTGATCATTTCCAGCACCTTAAATTATGTTTTGGGTGGTCTAAATATGTTTGAATACCTTGCCAAGTATATGCTAATTGTTCTAGACATTTTAGAGCATGTTTGGTTACCTTAATTGCTTGAAATGTGAATTCTAGAACCCCATAGGTATAGAAAATATGAATTTTGTCCAGATTGATTAACATCCATAGAATCACATTATATGATGTCTAGATCAGTGAAAGTGACTCATAATTGGCTTAGGTATTAATTGTTGCATCATAGAAAAAGTCGGATGTGAGAAAGGGTTTAAAACGCATCTTCTAGAACACCATAATTCATCTAATACAAGCTTACTGCCAATGCGATCCAGCCATGATTAATTAGGTTTTAGGACTTAATAAATTATGGTAACGAGGTTAATCAATCCCTTAGAGGCATAAGAAAATAATTTGGAAGTTTGAGGTTACCCGATTTAGGGATTTCTACCTTAAGGGATGATTATGTGCCTCACATTTAATGATGCATTGGTGTGTTAGCTCATGATGTATGTGGTGCCATGTGAACTATTACCCTTATGTGATGGTTTGTAATCTCATGTTATTGCTTCTTTAAAAGAACCTTAGAGATGCCGAAGTGGTAATTATGTGTTATGCATTAATTATGTGGCATCTTAAAGTAACATGTTAAACTTAGGGTGACTTTAAAATATGAGAATGTAATCCTTTGAAACCACCAAGCTAAGGGTGGGGACAATGTGATTCTAGCCCCCTAAACCCGTACTTAAAGTCGGGAAGTTGACTTATGTAACATCCTAATTTTTAACCCAATACTCTAGAACATATTTAGGTTAATCATTAGTCTGTTACTTCATAGTTCTCATTTAACTTTGAATTACTTAGCGGAAAATACGGGTAATTTTTTTTTTGAAATAAAAGTGAGAGCCGCGTGATGCGATAAGCGGTAAACCATGTATGGTAAACAAATGTCTCACAACATCATAACATAAGGCACAACATGAACATCACTGAATATCATCTTATATATATATAACTTGCCCACTTATAAGTGTGGGACTTAATTTAGTACAAGGAAAATGCATAAAAGAAAATACAACATAAAACATGAACATAATCTACTCCCCTACCTGAGTGCATCTAATGGGAAACCTCTAAACAAAAGAAGGTTTATCCCCATCTAAGTGGTGTGTGCTCTATCTCGGGCCATCCACGGCCTCTTCATCTTGACTATCTCGTGATCGAGGCGGATGTCCTGAAATCGGGCGAGCTCCTCGGGCGTGAAGAGGCGGAGCGGGGATCGAGTGTGAGCCCCAGGGTATGGCCGCATCTCTGGTCGTCGTGCACGCCTCGGCTGAGTCACGGTGGGCTCGCTATCCTCTCCAAAGTCCATGGGTATGGAGGGGAAGATCCTCGGAGGGTGCCTGGGTTGCGAATCCTCGGAAGGATCCGTCTCGAAAAAGACGATGGGCAACGGGCACATCGGGTAGTCTCGGCGCGCGGACGTGGATGATAGGGTACGACGCCTCTCCTTTAGGGACGTGCGCGCGAACACCAGGTCATCGCCAAAAGGTGTGACGGGGGAGAAACGATGGGAATGTACAGGGGGCCTGAAGGGTCGACCCATGAACATAAATACTCTAACCGTGCATCGACCCACAAAATGGAATGACCCGTGGTTCGGGTCATGGTGCACCTCCCATATCGGCGTGTCCACGAACACCACGAACGTCGCCATCTGAAGACGTGACGGAAAGAAAGTGGTAGAGGCACTGAGAATCTTGCTAAAGAATCTCAAGAGGGCCTCCTACTACCTAGGTGTCATCATCTACGTCCTCAGGAACCTTGGGTTTATTTATACAAAATGACTGAGCATGTATTAGGTTCATTTTAAACTTTAAAATATATTTTAGCCAAGGTCCATTCATTTTAGGATGATCTTAATGTCATGGATGCAACATGATAGAAAATGTATGCATGGCACTACCTAATGCACATACATAAAACATAACATCAAGCATCATCATTCTTGGTGGCATAAAGTGGCAATAGTAACATTCATATGGGACAAAACTTAGTGACATAATCATAATCATGAAACTTCTCTTCCTCATGGGCCACCCTAAAAGACAATCGAACTGGGTGCTCGGCCGAACCGGTGTCACCCAGAACGTGTCATACATCTTGGTTATGAGCTCATACCTTAACTAGTCGTCACTAGTTCTTACTTACCACTTAACGATAAGCGTATCATAAATCATAAATCCCGACTATCTGAGTACGGGTTAGGGGGCAATTCTCTTAGGGGTGCTCGGCCGAACCGGTGTCACCTAAGAGTGTAAAATGGTACCGATGTCACATGAGTTCTATGGAGGTGCTCGGCCGAACCGGTGTCATCCTAGAACCCATCTTAGTACCTTAATTTTCAAAATCTCTTTAAGTCCCCAAATTTGTCGGAAATTCGGCGGCACAACGGTCATTACACCGAATTTCCTTCCAAATTTGCTTTATGCCACATAAACATATAACCTCATAAATTCCTCATATGAATAACATCATCATCTTTAGCATACTTCATGCATCATCATAAAACATTCAAACGCTTACCCTTACGGTAGCTTATGCTTTGACCCTTATGGATCTTAATCTTGAGATATAATTCTCTAATATCCGACGCTCATATTTTTATGCACCTAAGGGCTCATAATTAATCATCATTCCTAACCCTCATGTTCATACTTAAATCTAAAAGGCATAGGGCAGAATCTCTAACTTGTATTTATGGGGTTCTAGAACTTACGTTTTAGACCCTTTCTCGGTTCCGTTTACTTAAGGCGCTATATATTAAATCTAAATCAATTATGAGGCATTCCTATGCTTAAGGATTAATTATTAATCATGTTTATCATGTTGTAAGGGTGCTGGACAGAATCTAGAAAATTAAATGTTCTAAGAGTTCTACATTTGCATTTTTACGGTTTTCTAGTTACTAGTTTCCCCGTAGGTGCTAGAATTCGATTCTAATCCAAATGATACCAAGTTTTTCATGTCTAAAAAATCTAAATCTGATTATGTCCCCATTAAAACAGTTTGGATTAGTTCCATAAACAAATGGGTCAAAACTATGTTAAATTCTAGCTTTACGGTATTTCTAGTTAGCTAGTTTCTTACCTATCATGCATAGGTTCGCTTCTACATCATCACATGATATTTTCACACATTCCAACACATCAAAACATCATCATACAGCATCACACTCATCACATCAGAACCGAAAACATTTAACTTAAATGAGAGAGTTAAATTGACATTTCTAGGTACATAAGTTAACTAGTTTCTCTCGAATCGATCTAGAACTTCTGAAACTCTTTGCAAAACATTTTAATTCATCAAGAGGCTAAGTGAAGCCTTAGGTCACTGACCAAAACATATTCCATCCCTAAAAGATAATAAAATCACAACTTGTGATGACATAACCTTATAAAGATTTGTAAAGCTGTAGGAAAACTTAAAACATAGACTATTGGTCCTAGTAGCTAGATGAAAACTCATTGCAAGTCCATCATCACTACTTGGCCGAAATTATGCATTCAAGGAATACATTCACATTTGTCTTTATCTTGGGATGAAATGGGCAAGTCTTTGAGCTCTAGGTTCTTAAGTTACGACATAAACTAAACGTGCTCATGCTTTTCATTTTTAATCTTGCTTACAAAGTAAAGAGATGACTTGAATTTAAATATGCAAGGCATAAACTTAAACGTGCAAGCTTGAAGGTAATATGCATGGTTCAATTCTTTATTTTAGTGCTCTTGGCCCAACAACAATCGACTTTAAGGCCGAAATAGATAGGCATTCAAGAAATTAATTAGGTGATAATGCAAGTTCAATTCTTTATTTTAGTGCTCTAGGCCCAACAACAATCGACTTTAAGGCCGAAATAGAAAGGCTTCGAGAATTAAATTAAGTGATGAGACAAGTTCCATTTTAATCTTTAGGTTCTTAGGTGATAGCTAGAAAGTAAAGATGCATAGCAAGAACGTAAATATGAATGCAAGCATAAAATAAATTATGCAAGTTCATTTTATCTTTCTAGAGCTCTTAACAAGACTTTAAAGGAATTTAAACCATAACCCAAACCCATCCAAGCAAGGTAAAGTCAAGCTTAGAGTTCTTAAAATTCAACATAACATTTTTAGAAAAACAAACCATGAAGCCTAGAAAATTTAAGGAAATGGCCGAAATCTTCAAGAAGAAAAAGGAACATTTTAGAACTCTAGAGTTCATGATCTTGATGATATATTAACACCAACATCATGAGTCCTCATCATTGGGTTCATAGAGCCATTTTAAAACATCATTAAAGCTAAAGTTCTCAAGAGTTCAAGAAAGGAAAAACTAAAAACATTTTTTGCTCAAGAACAAAGATCAAGCTCTAGAGTTTGTTTCAAGTGATGAACACCATCATGAAACTCTCATCATCAAGCTCTCATTCCTTTGTTCTCTAAGGCCTATGGCCGAAAATGGGAAGGAACAAGGAGAAGAAAAGAAGTTCTAAAAGGAATCAAGAGAAACTATGAACACCAAGCTTGAAACAAGAACTTTAAAGAAAAGAACACATGAAAGAAAATCCCTACTTGATGTGATGAACTCGAAGATGGAAGAAGAAGATGAAGAACTTGAAGAGCTTGAAGAACTTGAAGAACACTAGAACTTTGAGAGAAAAGAAAAGCTTTGAGTGTTTCCTAAACTTAGCAAATGATCTAAAAGTGGTGCAAGCTCCTCAAGGCATTCTATTTATAGAGAAATGAAACAAATGGAGGGAGCTCATGGGGGAGAGTGGCTTCGGCCATATGTGCAGATTGGAGGGCTTCCCATGAGTTCCATGAGGTGAGATAATGTGTTCTTGAGGCATGGTGAGGTATGGCTTAAGGTATGGTGAGGTATGGTTCAAGGTATGGCCTCAAGCATGGTTCTTTGAGTGAGAAAATAATTAAACATGTGGTCAATGGGGAAGAGAATTTCGGCCATGTGCATCAGATTTGGGAGAGGTTTAGTTGCATTTTAATTGTGGTTTAGAGTTGTGTTTAGGTGTATCTTTGATTATGCTTAAGATTAGGAATTTGTAAGAAAGTGTTTAGGTAAGGGAAATGGATAATTAAGGTGGTCTAGACATAATTAAGGAGTGGTCTTGCACCATTAGTGAGTTAAATCCTCAATTTAGAGTCTAAACAACTCTAGACACATTTCCTTGATTTAAGGAATTGGAGAGAGAAAACACTATTCAAGATTCCAAGACTAGGAGTCTTGAGTTCTAAAAAGGGATTTAAGTTTAATCTAAGCAATTTTAGGTTCTAATTAACTTTAATAAATTATTTTGACTCTAGATTAATTAGGGAAATAAATTAATCTTCGTTTAGAGCCTAATATTGCTTAGGTTTGCTTAATCACGTTATTAAGCTCAAAAACATTATTCTAGGGGCAAAATCGTAATTTTGCACTAAAACTGCCCGGGACCACCGGGACTTGAACAGAGACCTCTAGACACATGAAAACATGTTTTTAAACCTCTGGGAAAGTTCCGCTCAAACGGCACCTTTACCCGTAAAAACGCTTATAGGGTATTTTGGTCATTTTGACCCAAATCATGAAAACGAAATTTTCGCTTCCGAAAGCATTCAAGGGCCATTCAATCCCCTTCAAACATTGAGTTGACCCTTCGAGGATGACCGAGTTGGTTACCCTCGAGCTCGGGTCAGGAAATGACCTCAGGGGCATTTTGGTCATTTCCTGACAGAAAAATCAGAGTGTTACATTACTCCCCTCCTTAAGAAGAATTTTGCCCTCGAAATTCGTTACCTTAGAAAAGCTCGGGATACTTGTCTCGCATTTCTGTCTCTAGCTCCCATGTGAATTCTTCAGACTTGTCGCGTCCCCATGCTACTTTTACCAAAGGAATGCACTTGTTCCTCACCGCTTGACTCAAGGTCCACGATTCTCATAGGGGGAAGATTGAAAGTTAGGTCGTCCCTTAACTGAACATGATCTGGCTCTAAAACGTGGCTAGGGTCGGACTCATACTTCCTTAACTGAGAGACGTGAAAGACGTCATGAAGATTTGAAAGATTAGGGGGTAAGGCTATTTTGTAGACAACTGTTCCTACTTTTTGAAGAATTTGGAAGGGACCAAGGAATCGGGGGCTCAACTTTTTGACTTTCATGGCTCTCCCTATGCCTGTAGTGGGGGTAATCCTAAGGAACACATGTTCTCCCTCTTCAAACTCCAAGGGCTTGCGCCGCTTGTCCGCATAGCTCTTTTGTCTACTTTGAGCAGTGAGCATCCTATCCCGGATCCTCTTGATTTGCTCCGTCGTCTCCCTCGCTACATCAGGTCCTAAGACACTTTGCTCCCCAGGCTCGTACCAACACAAAGGTGATTGGCACTTCCTTCCATACAACGCCTCGTACGGTGCCATACCGATGCTCGCGTGATAATCAAGTTATACGCAAACTCGATCAAAGGCAAGTACTTATCCCAACTTCCCCTTTGGTCTAACACACAGGCTCTTAGCATGTCCTCTAGGGTTTGGATCATCCTTTCGGATTGTCCATCTGTTTGTGGGTGGTAAGCAGTGCTCAAGCATAGCTTTGAACCAAACGCCTTTTGAAAGGCTCCCCAAAAACGCGACGTAAACCGCGGATCTCTATCCGAGATTATCGTCGACGGCACTCCATGCAATCTTACGATCTCTTGGATGTATAACTGAGCCAATTTATCTAAAGAGTATGTCACTCTGATAGGTAGAAAGTGTGCCGACTTGGTTAGTCGATCCACTATCACCCAAATAGCATCATGGCCAGCTTGGGTCTTAGGCAATCCTGTCACGAAATCCATAGATATGCATTCCCACTTCCACTCGGGGATTGACAGGGGTTGCAACAAACCTGAAGGTTTTTGGTGCTCGATTTTCACTTTCGACATACCAAGCCCTTACTAACCCAGGCGACTACATCCTTCTTCATTCCGGGCCACCAAAACATCTTCTTCAAGTCTTAGTACATCTTGGTAACACCGGGATGAATGGTGAAATAGCTTTTGTGAGCCTCCTCCAAGATCTTTTCTCGGAGGTCACCATCTTGGGGTACGCAGATCCTTCCCTCAAATCTCCATATCCAATCATCGCCTCTTTCGAAACCTTTCAACTTTCCCGCCTTAACAGCATCTATGATCTCTTCGAACTCCTCATTCTCTCGTTGTGCTAACATGATTCTTTGCTTAAATCCACTTGTTACACTAAGATAGCACATTTTTATTCCTCTATCGGTTGCTGACATCCCTAGATTCATATCCCTAAACTTCTCTATCAACTCAACTTCTTTGATCATCATGTGGGACAGGTGTAACGACTTTCGGCTCAAGGCGTCGGCGACTACATTAGCCTTGCCGGGGTGGTAACTTACACCGAAATCGTAGTCTTTGAGGAATTCCATCCACCTTCTTTGCCTCATGTTTAACTCCTTTTGATCAAAGAGGTACTTGAGACTCTTATGATCGGAGAAAACTTCAAACCTTACACCATACAGATGGTGTCTCCATATCTTTAAGGCAAACACTACGACGGCTAATTCTAGGTCATGGGTGGGGTAGTTAGCCTCGTGAGGCTTGAGTTGTCGTGATGCATAGGCTACCACTTGCCTATTTTGCATCAACACACACCCTAGTCCTTTGCCCGAAGCATCACAATATACCTCGAAGGGTACATTGGGGCTAGGTAAGACTAAGACTGGGGTCGTGGTTAACCTTTCCTTAAGCTCTTGAAAACTCTTCTCACATTCGGGGCTCCACTCAAACGGGGCATTCTTCCTAGTGAGCTTGGTCAAGGGTAGGGCTAACTGGGAAAATCCTTTGATAAACCTACGGTAGTAGCCTGCTAAGCCCAAAAAGCTCCGTATTTCCGTTACGGTGGTCGGTCTATCCCAATTCATTACGGCTTCTACCTTACTAGGATCAACGGCTATGCCTCCTTTTGCTACAACGTGCCCTAAAAACTTGACCTCCTCCAACCAAAATTCACACTTAGAGAGTTTTGCATACAGCTTTTTCTCCCTCAAAATCTCCAAAACTATCCTCAAATGACGCTCATGCTCCTCGTGGGTCTTCGAATAGATGAGTATATCATCTATGAAAATGACCACGAACTGATCTAAATAGGGTCTAAAGATCCTATTCATGTAATCCATAAACACTGCAGGAGCATTTGTCAACCCAAAAGACATCACCGCGAACTCAAAGTGTCCATACCGAGTTCTAAAGGCGGTCTTTGGTATATCTTGATCTCTCACTCTAATTTGGTGGTATCCTGACCTTAGGTCGATCTTGGAAAATACTACTGCTCCTCTCAATTGGTCCATAAGATCATCTATCCTAGGCAAGGGGTACTTGTTTTTCACCGTCACACGGTTCAATTGCCTATAATCTATGCACAACCTCATGCTCCCGTCCTTCTTCTTCACAAATAGGACTGGAGCTCCCCACGGTGAAGCACTAGGTCTTATAAAGCTTTTCTCTAAAAGTTCCTCAAGTTGGGTTTTAAGCTCGGCTAGTTCTAGGGGTGACATTCTATAGGGGGCAATGGAGATTGGTCCCGCTCCAGGAACCAACTCAATGGAGAACTCCACTTCTCGCTCGGGAGGGAACTCGGGTATATCTTCCGGAAATACCTCGGGATAGTCTCTCACTATAGGTATATTCTCTAAATTCTGCTCAAAGTGTACTTCGCTAGCGGCTAGGAGAACATATCCCTTAGTCTTTTTCCCACTACAGTGGACCTCTACGGTATTGAGATAAAGTCTCAAAGGTTGTCTTATTTCACTAGGGGGAGAAGGAAAGATAACTGTTTTGGTGTCACAGTCTAACAATACACGGTTGGCGTGAAGCCAATCCATGCCAAGAACTACTCCTATACCTTTCATGCGTAAACAAATTAAATCCACAACATATGATCTATTTTCTGTGGTGAGGTGACAATTTAGGCAACAATAACAAGTATTCACAGGATGATTTGTGGGGGTAGAGACAATAAGATCAAAAGGAAGTTTGGAAGTTTTCAAATTTAGAGCCTCGACACTAGCATAAGAAATAAAAGAATGTGTTGCACCAGAGTCATAAAGTACAGTTAAGGTCCTACCATCTATTTCGCACTTACCTTCTATGAGACCGTTGGATGTGTCCGCTTCGTCTACATTGAGGATGAAGACCCTCCCTTGGTGTTGCGGCCTAGGGTTCTAATTGGCTGGCCCTCCGTTGTTGTATCTATTGGCGTAGTGGCCGGGCTTCCCGCACTTGAAGCACACGTTTTGTCCAGCTAGGCAGGGACGGTTGCCATGATCTTTCCCGCACTGGGGGCATAGTATTGCCGGTGTAGGCCTAGCAAAGGTGGCGCGGGCTTCTTGGGGCGACTTGTTCTTAGTCCCACTTGATCCTCCTTGGTTGTTTCGGGGGCCGCCCGACCCTCCTTGTCGGTTGTTGTTGTTGTTGTTGCGGTTGTTGTTGTTGTTCTGGAATTGTGGTCGGTATGGTTGCTTGGGTTGTTAGTGGAAGGGGGTTCTTTGTTGTTGTTGTGGTTTGAACTGGTTGGTTTGGTAGGGATTATAGTGATTTCGGGATTGGTTTGGATATTGGGGCTTGAATTTTGGGGCTTGAGGTGCTAGCCCCTTGTTCCGTGCTGCCTTTGCGGCATTGATTTTCTTCTCGTCCCTCTTCCATGATCCGGCACTTGTTGACTAAGGTTGGAAAGTCCCTAATCTCCATGTGCGCCACAAAGATAGTTGAGCTCTGCCGTTAGTCCGGCCTCATACTTGACGCACTTCCACACCTCGTCGGGGTTCCCTTGAAACACCCTAGAGAACTTGATCAGCTCCTCGAATTTCGCTGTCTTTGGGCGACATGAGACCTCCTTGGGTCGATTGCATGAACTCGATGTCCTTCGCATTCCTCACCGATTCCGGAAAGTACTTCTCATAGAAGTAGGTCTTGAACAGCCCCCGCTGACAAAGCATCGAAGCTTCTAGCAGTCTTCGGGTGCCGGTCCACCAAAACTCGGCATCCGATTCCATCATGTAGGCCGCAAAGGTGACCTTCTGCTCCTCCGAGCAAGCCACCACAGAGTAGATCTTTTCCATGTTTTTGATCCACTCATCAGCTTGGTCGGGGTCCATGGCTCCTCGGAAGGTTGGCGGGTTTGCCTTGCGAAACTCACCAAACCTCGCTTGCTCGACCATCTCAGCAGTAGGGGGAGCACGTCCGGTGTCCCCTTGTTGGTTCATCCTCTCGAACATTCGTTCCATGGCTCTTGCCATGTCACGAACAGCAGCAGCAGTGGCATCGCTTTGGTCCCCATCGGTCGGGGTCCTAGGTTGTCTCCTTGGTGCCATTGGTTCCTAAACACACGAGACAATAAACACTGAGGTGATCAGGCTCAATATTCCATGTAAAATGAGCTAGTTACCATGGCACACGCAAGTAGACAAGGGTCATGCACTTCTATCCTATAGCTTATCTCTAACTAAGCACTACGCATGACATAGCTATCGTACTACGCTTTAGAAAGCATAGTCAGTCCAATCCTCAGGCTCCATGAGAATCGAACTGCTCTGATACCATAATGTAACATCCTAATTTTTAACCCAATACTCTAGAACATATTTAGGTTAATCATTAGTCTGTTACTTCATAGTTCTCATTTAACTTTGAATTACTTAGCGGAAAATACGGTAATTTTTTTTTGAAATGAAAGTGAGAGCCGCGTGATGCGATAAGTCAGAAACCATGTATGGTAAACAAATGTCTCACAACATCATAACATAAGGCACAACATGAACATCACTGAATATCATCTTATATATATATAACTTGCCCACTTATAAGTGTGGGACTTAATTTAGTACAAGGAAAATGCATAAAAGAAAATACAACATAAAACATGAACATAATCTACTCCCCTACCCGAGTGCATCTAATGGGAAACCTCTAAACAAAAGAAGGTTTATCCCCATCTAAGTGGCGTGTGCTCTATCTCGGGCCATCCACGGCCTCCTACTGGTGACTATCTCGTGATCGAGGCAGATGTCCGGGAAACTGGGCGAGCTCCTCAGGCGTGAAGAGGCGGTGCGGGGATCGAGTGTGAGCCCCGGGGTATGGCCGCATCTCTGGTCGTCGTGCATGCCTCGGCTGAGTCACGGTGGGCTCGCTATCCTCTCCAAAGTCCATGGGTATGGAGGGGGAAGATCCCTCGGAGGGTGCCTGGGTTGCCGAATCCTCGGAAGGATCCGTCTCCGAAAAAGACGACGGGCAACGGGGCACATACTGGGGGTAGTCTCGAGCGGCGGACGTGGATGATAGGGTACAACGAAGCCTCTCCTCTAGGGGACGTGCACGCTCGAACACCAGGTCATCGCCAAAAGGTGAGACGGGGGAGAAACGATGGGAATGTACAGGGGGAGTGAAGGGTCGACCCATGAACATAAATACTCTAACCGTGCATCGACCCACAAAATGGAATGACCCGTGGTCCGGGTCATGGTGCACCTCCCATATCGGCGTGTCCACGAACACCACGAACGTCGCCATCTGAAGACGTGACGGAAAAAAAGAGGTAGAGGGAGTGAGAATCTTGCTAAAGAATCTCAGTAGGGCCTCCTACTACCTAGGTGTCATCATCTACGTCCTCAGGAACCTTGGGTTTATTTATACAAAATGACTGAGCATGTATTAGGTTCATTTTAAACTTTAAAATATATTTTAGCCAAGGTCCATTCATTTTAGGATGATCTTAATGTCATGGATGCAACATGATAGAAAATGTATGCATGGCACTACCTAATGCACATACATAAAACATAACATCAAGCATCATCATTCTTGGTGGCATAAAGTGGCAATAGTAACATTCATATGGGACAAAACTTAGTGACATAATCATAATCATGAAACTTCTCTTCCTCATGGGCCACCCTAAAAGACAATCGAATCGGGTGCTCGGCCGAACCGGTGTCACCCAGAACATGTCATACATCTAGGTTATGAGCTCATACCTTAACTAGTCGTCACTAGTTCTTACTTACCACTTAACGATAAGCGTATCATAAATCATAAATCCCTACTATCTGAGTACGGGTTAGGGGGCAATTCTCTTAGGGGTGCTCGGCTGAACCAGTGTCACCTAAGAGTGTAAAATGGTACCGATGTCACATGAGTTCTATGGAGGTGCTCGGCCGAACCGGTGTCATCCTAGAACCCATCTTAGTACCTTAATTTTCAAAATCTCTTTAAGTCCCCAAATTTGTCGGAAATTCAAGACAACGGTCATTACACCGAATTTCCTTCCAAATTTGCTTTATGCCACATAAACATATAACCTCATAAATTCCTCATATGAATAACATCATCATCATTAGCATACTTCATGCATCATCATAAAACATTCAAACGCTTACCCTTACAGTAGCTTATGCTTTGACCCTTACGGATCTTAATCTTGAGATATAACTCTCTAACATCCGACGCTCATATTTTTATGCACCTAAGGGCTCATAATTAATCATCATTCCTAACCCTCACGTTCATACTTAAATCTAAAAGGCATAGGGCAGAATCTCTAACTTGTATTTACGGGGTTCTAGAACTTACGTTTTAGACCCTTTCTCAGTTCCGTTTTACTTGAAGGCGCTATATATTAAATCTAAATCAATTATGAGGCATTCCTATGCTTAAGGATTAATTATTAATCATGTTTATCATGTTGTAAGGGTGCTGGACAGAATCTAGAAAATTAAATGTTCTAAGAGTTCTACATTTGCATTTTTACGGTTTTCTAGTTACTAGTTTCCCCGTAGGTGCTAGAATTCGATTCTAATCCAAATGATACCAAGTTTTTCATGTCTAAAAAATCTAAATCTGATTATGTCCCCATTAAAACAGTTTGGATTAGTTCCATAAACAAATGGGTCAAAACTATGTTAAATTCTAGCTTTACGGTATTTCTAGTTAGCTAGTTTCTTACCTATCATGCATAGGTTCGCTTCTACATCATCACATGATATTTTCACACATTCCAACACATCAAAACATCATCATACAGCATCACACTCATCACATCAGAACCGAAAACATTTAACTTAAATGAGAGAGTTAAATTGACATTTCTAGGTACATAAGTTAACTAGTTTCTCTCGGAATCGATCTAGAACTTCTGAAACTCTTTGCAAAACATTTTAATTCATCAAGAGGCTAAGTGAAGCCTTAGGTCACTGACCAAAACATATTCCATCCCTAAAAGATAATAAAATCACAACTTGTGATGACATAACCTTATAAAGATTTGTAAAGCTTTAGGGAAAACTTAAAACATAGACTATTGGTCCTAGTAGCTAGATGAAAACTCATTGCAAGTCCATCATCACTACTTGGCCGAAATTATGCATTCAAGGAATACATTCACATTTGTCTTTATCTTGGGATGAAATGGGCAAGTCTTTGAGCTCTAGGTTCTTAAGTTACGACATAAACTAAACGTGCTCATGCTTTTCATTTTTAATCTTGCTTACAAAGTAAAGAGATGACTTGAATTTAAATATGCAAGGCATAAACTTAAACGTGCAAGCTTGAAGGTAATATGCATGGTTCAATTCTTTATTTTAGTGCTCTTGGCCCAACAACAATCGACTTTAAGGCCGAAATAGATAGGCATTCAAGAAATTAATTAGGTGATAATGCAAGTTCAATTCTTTATTTTAGTGCTCTAGGCCCAACAACAATCGACTTTAAGGCCGAAATAGAAAGGCTTCGAGAATTAAATTAAGTGATGAGACAAGTTCCATTTTAATCTTTAGGTTCTTAGGTGATAGCTAGAAAGTAAAGATGCATAGCAAGAACGTAAATATGAATGCAAGCATAAAATAAATTATGCAAGTTCATTTTATCTTTCTAGAGCTCTTAACAAGACTTTAAAGGAATTTAAACCATAACCCAAACCCATCCAAGCAAGGTAAAGTCAAGCTTAGAGTTCTTAAAATTCAACATAACATTTTTAGAAAAACAAACCATGAAGCCTAGAAAATTTAAGGAAATGGCCGAAATCTTCAAGAAGAAAAAGGAACATTTTAGAACTCTAGAGTTCATGATCTTGATGATATATTAACACCAACATCATGAGTCCTCATCATTGGGTTCATAGAGCCATTTTAAAACATCATTAAAGCTAAAGTTCTCAAGAGTTCAAGAAAGGAAAAACTAAAAACATTTTTTGCTCAAGAACAAAGATCAAGCTCTAGAGTTTGTTTCAAGTGATGAACACCATCATGAAACTCTCATCATCAAGCTCTCATTCCTTTGTTCTCTAAGGCCTATGGCCGAAAATGGGAAGGAACAAGGAGAAGAAAAGAAGTTCTAAAAGGAATCAAGAGAAACTATGAACACCAAGCTTGAAACAAGAACTTTAAAGAAAAGAACACATGAAAGAAAATCCCTACTTGATGTGATGAACTCGAAGATGGAAGAAGAAGATGAAGAACTTGAAGAGCTTGAAGAACTTGAAGAACACTAGAACTTTGAGAGAAAAGAAAAGCTTTGAGTGTTTCCTAAACTTAGCAAATGATCTAAAAGTGGTGCAAGCTCCTCAAGGCATTCTATTTATAGAGAAATGAAACAAATGGAGGGAGCTCATGGGGGAGAGTGGCTTCGGCCATATATGCAGATTGGAGGGCTTCCCATGAGTTCCATGAGGTGAGATAATGTGTTCTTGAGGCATGGTGAGGTATGGCTTAAGGTATGGTGAGGTATGGTTCAAGGTATGGCCTCAAGCATGGTTCTTTGAGTGAGAAAATAATTAAACATGTGGTCAATGGGGAAGAGAATTTCGGCCATGTGCATCAGATTTGGGAGAGGTTTAGTTGCATTTTAATTGTGGTTTAGAGTTGTGTTTAGGTGTATCTTTGATTATGCTTAAGATTAGGAATTTGTAAGAAAGTGTTTAGGTAAGGGAAATGGATAATTAAGGTGGTCTAGACATAATTAAGGAGTGGTCTTGCACCATTAGTGAGTTAAATCCTCAATTTAGAGTCTAAACAACTCTAGACACATTTCCTTGATTTAAGGAATTGGAGAGAGAAAACACTATTCAAGATTCCAAGACTAGGAGTCTTGAGTTCTAAAAAGGGATTTAAGTTTAATCTAAGCAATTTTAGGTTCTAATTAACTTTAATAAATTATTTTGACTCTAGATTAATTAGGGAAATAAATTAATCTTCGTTTAGAGCCTAATATTGCTTAGGTTTGCTTAATCACGTCATTAAGCTCAAAAACATTATTCTAGGGGCAAAATCGTAATTTTGCACTAAAACTGCCCGGGACCACCGGGACTTGAACAGAGACCTCTAGACACATGAAAACATGTTTTTAAACCTCTGGGGAAAGTTCCGGGCTCAAACGGCACCTTTACCCGCCAGAAAAACGCTTATAGGGTATTTTGGTCATTTTGACCGAAATCATGAAACGAAATTTTCGCTTTCGAAAGCATTTAAGGGCCATTCAATCCCCTTCAAACATTGAGTTGACCCTTCGAGGATGACCGAGTTGGTTACCCTCGAGCTCGGGTCAGGGAATGACCTCAGGGGCATTTTGGTCATTTCCCTCGGACAGAAAAATCGGGGTGTTACAACTTATCCCAAGGGATAAAAGCCTAGATACTAGTGACGACTAGTGTGGTATGAGCTCATAGCCTAGAGATTTCTCAAAAGGAAGAAATATGAGGGTGGCCCCAGTTTAAGTGAAAGTTTAATGTCACCTAAGTAACCAAGATAAGTCGCCATATGCCAAGTACCAAGTTATATGATTTATGTTCTATGATTCCAAGTTACATGATTTATGTTCTATGATCCAAGTTACATGATTTATGTTCTATGATCCAAGTTGTATGATTTATGTCAATGATCCAAGTTATATTATGTTTTACGATCCAAGTTATAAGATTGAAGTCCCACAATTTAATTTCCATGATTTATGTAAATACAAGTGATATATTAAAAGGAATGGATCTCGGAAATTGAGACTTTAGAAAAACTCATAATTGAACCAATATATGTCCATGGTTTTATAAATAACCCGAGATACCTGGAGACGTAAATGATGACACCTAGGATAGGAGGAGAACCCTACTGAATTTCTTTAATAAGAATCTCACTCCCTCTATCTCTTTCTTTCCATTATGTCTTCAGAGCGAGATGGCGACGTTCGTGCTGTTCGTTGACACACCCCGGTGGGAGGTCCACCATGACCCGGAGCATGGGTCATTCCATTTTGAGGGCCGATGTACTGTGTGCATCTTCATGTTTTTGGGACGGCCGTTTGCACACCCCGTATATAGTTATTGCTTCTCCCCGACATCCCCCTATGGTGACCCCACGATTTTTGAGCGTGCACGGGCACGACATGAGAGGAACCTACGGACCCACTCTGTCGGTTCAGCTGACATACTGGAGTACGTGCCACTATCGCAACACTCGGAAGAGGACCCTGTAGAGGACTCCCCCATGGACCACGAGGGCTCTGCCCCCACTTCGCCTCGGTGACCGATGGGCAGCGAGGAGACAGTCACTCAACGTCGAAGGGCTTCGGTGCCCGGACCACGACCCCGGCGTGGACGACATGTTCAGTCACAGGGCATGCCTGCACCCGCCGAGCTCCACCCGTGGATTGGCTACGTTCCTCCGTACCCGTGATTCTGCTGTAGAGATCGGAGGGTAGCCCTTAGTGCACGCACGACACGTAGTATGGATGAAACCTCTTTTGTGTTGAGGTTATCCACCTTAGGTTGCACGTGGGTAAGGATGTTTCTTTCTAGTTCTTTTCTATGTATTCTGTATTTTTGTTGTATTCCTGTTTATCATGTACTTGAAGAGTCTTGCCCCGTAGGGTAGGCATATTATATATGAGGTATTCCAGTTGTGATGATATTATGATTCGGAGCCACTTCTATGTTTATATTTCTGCACTTTATGATACCGACCCGGTAAAATACGCGCGGCTTCTATTTTAAGTAATGTTTTTTTAAAAAAATTTTCTCGTATTTTCGTTAAGCTATTTTTCCAAGTAAAAAGAACCATGACAGTAAGTAATGACTAATATTTGGCCTAAGTATGTACTAGTAGTATTGGGTCGAATATTAGGGTGTTACAGAAATGGTGCCAGGAGCGCCTATGCTTTTGGAATTTTGAAGCCGAGAACGTGCATTGATCATCGAAAGTACAAAACTAATTGTCAAAAACCACAGCAAAGATTGGAAAATTTCTTCAATCAAATCTTCAGGGATAAAAAATGGCTGCTGCCATGTCTGAAAAAGTTAATTTTTGATGGGTATAAGAAGGGACCGAAATACACATGCAAAGGGGGGAATCTGACTTCCAATACTAAAAAATTCCACTACCATTCTCCAACTTCATCACCATTTTTCATCAGAAATATTTTGCAATAAGCACAAAGAGAAGAAAAATCACAAAGCCACAGGTAAGTTATTTGATTCATTTTTCTTCCTCAAGTGGTTATTTCCATCGTCGAAACCAGAAACCAAAACCCCTGTAACTCGAACCCATTCACAACCAATACAACACAAATCCAGACAATCATATTCAGATGCAGTCCAAAGTCCATCAGTAGTCCATTACAATACAATTTCGGTACAGTACCAAGATCTTCATTTCTAAGAAATTAGAAAAGAAAGCAAAAAGAGGAAACATAAACTGAACCAACCACCGTGAGGGGGGGAACTGCACGGCTGGTCCATCAAAAAGTCTGGCGACCTCTCCAATTACCAGATCAGTCTCCGCTTGAGACACCGCCCTCCGCCACTGCCAGATCGTGGTGCACCCTCCATCTCCTTCCTCTATCTTTGGATCATCACTGCCTTCCATCATCATTGAATCACCTGAAAGACCAAAATCACAACCAACCATAGATTCAGGTTCTTTTTTTTTTTCTATATAAAAAAAAGAAGCTGAAAGGAAGAATGAGGTGGGTGGATCCACTACCGCCAGGCCACCCACCCCGCGGATCTTTCCCTCCGCCAGCACCTGCCGCGAACCAGTCCTCAAGGCTCTGCCGCGCTTCCGCCTCCTTCGCCGCGCATTCGTCTTCGCAGCCGCACGGCACCAGCCCGCGAAGCCCAGCAACCGGCTTCCTTCGCCACGCCACCGCTGCAGATCAGAGACGGCATCGCGGTTTCCGGCTATGGCCACTGCCGATAGGTCGTGCCATCCCCTTTGATTCTTCTTCCACCGATCTGCACTTCCGATCTTCAGCCACAGCCACCTCGCCGCGAGAACTTTTAACTGCAGCACCCTCATCTGTGCACCACGGCGGTGACCTCCACCCGCGCCAGTCTCACCCTTTTCCCTTGGCCATGCACCGCGGCCTCTGGCACCAGCGAAGCTCTGTCAGCCTTCCGGCGGTGCTCTCCCCTTGCGCAGCCTTCATCTCTCTTCTTCCTTGCCATCGCGTGATCGCCGCGATCTGGTCCCGCGGCAGAGCACTCCTCTCCCTCTTATTCTCACTTTCTCTCTCTTGCCTCACTCCCTCTCAACACTCTCTCGTTCCTCTTCTCAGTCTCCTTTCCCTCATCTTTCTTCTTTCTTGTGTATATTAGTGACAAGAGTGTGTGTGAGAACAGGTAATCAGTGTGTGTAGACCGCATGTGTTAAGGGTGGGTGAGTGTGTGTTTGAGTGTGTGTGTGAGTGGGAATGGGGTAGAATTAGGGAATAAAATTTATAAAATTAGTTTAAGTAAAATTGGGATAAAAAAAATATGGATTTTTTTTGTTTTATTTTATTAGTGTTTTAAGATAGCATTATTTGGTAAGATTTTGGGTTTTTTTTTTAAAAAAAAAGAAAAGAAAAGAGGTTTTTATTTGTTTTGGATTTAAAATAAATACTAGAACATCTTGCTTAAATAAAAAAGGATTTGAATTAATTAATCAGGTAAGTTGTATTTTCTAAAATAGGATAGGTTAAATAAAATTTAAAATTAATAAAGGAAGAGTTTTAGATTTATTTTTCAATTTGAGTTAGTGTCAGAATAAGTTTTGAATTCTTAAGTGTTCATTCAATCTCTAATTTTGCTTGTTTTAGAATTAGCTTAGTTTAAGTTTAAAAAAGAGATTTGTTTTCTTTTGGGTGGAATTAAATAAATTAGTTTAGGGATAGATATGGTCCTTTGTTTAATGTTTTGGTAAATTTTATATGTAAAACCTTAGAATAAAAAAATACTAAAAATGGTAGTTAGAATCCTTGATCTACTTTTAATCTTTAATTGTTATATTTGTTCACATTTTTTTTTTACCAAAATAAATAATTTTATCTCTAAATTAATGTTGTCAACTCATAATTAAAATTAGCCTTTTTTTTTTGTTAAAAGTTTATTTAATTCATCAATTGAGTAATTGGATTCTTAAATAAATAAATAGGATTAATTGAGCCGTGACGGCTTATTAATTCTGGAATATTTTAGCTGTGACAGCTTGATATTCTAAAAATTCATTTTCAAAAAAAATTTAGTTTATAAATTCACAAATATTTTGTACAGAACTACGTGACTTTGAATTCTCTATTGCACCAAGGGAAACGTAGGAGCAGGTGATTCTGATCCCTGTCAAGTCAAAATTAAATTTTCATAATTCATTTTACTTGTAAAATAATTTTCTATTCTGTTAAAAATGTTAATTTAGCCGAGACGACTTGTTAACTCAACAATTTGGACATTTGAGTTGTGACAGCTTAATGATCCGAAATTTCCTCTAAAAAATGTATTCATTCTCGTTTGTATTTATTTATTTATTTACTCTTATAAAAGGATGTCAAAAATATTTTTTTATCTTTTTCTTTTTTGAAAATATTTATAAGATTTTTTTTCCTTATTTATTTATTTATCAAATATTTTATTTCAAACAAAGGTGTTAATTTAGCCGGGACGGCTTATTAACTCAGTATTTTGGACATCTTAATTGTGACAGTTTGATGCTCCAAAATTTCTTTTAAAGAAAGATTTTTTTTAATCTTTTTTGTAAATAACAAATGGAAAAATAAATATTTCAAAAGGGTTATTAATAATCTGCATAAATCAATTATAGGTACCGTCTAAGGACGGGTGTACTAAGGATGCATAGGATTAAATGCCTGCCCTTCTCTATGCATAACCGACTCCCGAACTCAAATCTAATTTCAAAGACCATTTGTAAAAATAATGGGTTTTTTCATGTTTTCCCAGTTTCAACAAACTTGGTGGCGACTCCAATTTTCAAATAAATCTTTTTTTGCCGTCCCCGTCATGATCCCGGTTACGACAGATGGCGACTCCACTGGGGATTTGTCAGTGAGAGTCAGGCCTAAAATAATTGATTGTGCATATTATTATAACCTCACTTTTTTTTAGTTTATTTTATTTTTATCTTATTTATTCATTTCCTTTCTTTTAATGGATTGCTATTCTTTTCATTTGTTAGAATTTTGTCACCATCATGTTTGTATAGGTTTTTTTATTATTTTTGTGTCTATATAAAAACCTCAGGATAGACGACTTTTATTTTGTGCCCATTTTTTTTTCTTTTCCTCCTTTTATTTTCATTATGCTTGTACATATTCTTTTACTTATTTATTTATCTATTTGTGACAACCCTAGGGTAGATGACCTTTGTTTAGTATTGTTTATTTTGCAGGTATTGGGCATGCGTAGTTTTAGGATTCCAGGTTTGTATGCTCCCTTCACACACAATACTCACACATTAATCACACACAAGTGGGGCCCTATACCCGGGTCTGAGTGCAACTTGAGATAGGTAAGAGATTGTGTAGCAATAGTCATATTGGATGTACGTCCTATTTGGTTATTGTGAAAATCTAGTCTAGAGTTTGACTCTTTCGGAGTATCCTACACCTAGCGGTTCACCTACTGTTGTAGATAACATTTTGAAATGAGCTCTTAGCTCTGGAGGCTGTTAGAATCCTTAAATCATAGACCCATATTTGATGAGAGATACACTAAGTAGAAAGCTCAGGAGACCATAGAACCCCCAACAGTTTACCTAAAAATAGGACACAAAGGGAGCATACCTTTTTTTTTAACTTATTTTCTTTGTACATGAACTCTTTATATATTCTAGATGTTTATTCTTCCTTTTTCTTCATAATTAAAAAATAAAAATCATTCTTTCCTTCTTTGTTTCAGCAGGTTTGTTAGAGAATCATATCCTAGTCTCGTTGTGAGTATCTTTAGAAAAATGGAAGCAAGCATGAGACTAAACAATCACGAAGAAAAACTGAAAAAGACTTTACATCTTAAAGCCAAGAAACCCGATACAGGAAGCCTGAGATCTTTGATTCAGCTGTTGAAAGTACCACAACGTCTTTCTCTTACTAGAAAGTATGGAAAAGTTTTCAGCCTATTGGAAGTAGAAGAACAAGTAAAGGCAATCACAGCACTAGCTCAGTATTATGATCCTCCACTCCGATGCTTCACCTTTCAAGATTTCCAGTTGGCACCAACCCTTGAAGAATTTGAGCGGATCTTGGGGTTACCATTAAAAGGAGAAAAGCCTTACATTTACCAAGGACATTATGCTTCTTTGCAAACTATAGCAAATGTTCTAAAAGTAAATACAAGAGATTTGCATGAGGCACAAAAATGTAGAAATGGGACCAAGGGATTCACAAAAGACTACTTGGAGAAACATATGCATTATTTAGCTCAAGCTGAAGATTGGGACACTTTTTCAGATGTGTTGGCTCTCACTATTTATGGCACTGTCTTGTTTCCAAATATTGACGGTTTCGTAGATTTTGCAGCAATTGATGTGTTCCTTGCTCAGAAATTTCATAACCATAATCCTGTTCCAGCCCTCTTAGCAGATGTATATTGTTCCTTGAATTTCTGCTATGAAAGGAATGGCAAGAGAATTTTGTGTTGCTTGCCAATATTATATATATGGATTACCTCACATATATTCCAAAGGAATTACAAGTCATCGTGTCCCATTGACGATATGAAAATGCATCGTATTAAGAAGAAAAATGGACGGGAATGGGCCAAAGAGTTTGCAAAATTGAGTGAAAAAGGGATTCAATGGTACCCCTGGTGGGAAGATGGACAAACATTGATTTATCAATGTGGAAGCTTTCCAAATGTACCCCTTATAGGAACCCGAGGGTGCATAAATTATAATCCAGCATTGGTATTGTGCCAACTTGGTTACCCTATAATGGAGCCACCTTCCGAAGCTGCAATGACTCCTTTCATCATATATTACTTGGACTCCAATGACAGTAACTTACTACAGAAAGTCCGATCTGCTTGGAACAATGTTGTCAGAAAAGGAAAAGAATTAGGAGTCAGAAGCTGTGCAGTGAGAGAAAGCTACCATCAATGGGTGAAAAATAGGGCTCAAGAAGTTAAGTTGCCATTTAGAATTTTAACAGTTACTTCTAACATGGCATCAACCTCACATCTTGAAGGCAGTGAAGGGATTAAAGAAATGAGAGAGGGGTTGGACAAAGTTAAGCAAGAAAAGATACAAGTGGAGAATGAACTAAAAAATGCCCACCATGATTATGCAACTCTAAAGCGAGAAAGCATTGAAAAGAATCATGTTCTAGAAGGGACTAGTAAGAAGTTGAAGATGGAGCATGAGCACATGATGAAGACCAGAGAATGTCTCAAAGCTACCAATCAAGAGTTAAAGCTTCGAAGGCAAGAGCGTGATGAGGCGTTGGCTGAAAATCGACGACTAAAGAAGCTACTCCATAATGCGAAAGCAGTTGAAGTGACTATGCTCACGAGTAAGGAACATATGAGGCAAGAAATGGAAGAAATGAGCAAGGAACATCAGAGAGAGATTGCAGAACTAAAACAACACATGAAAGATGAGATCATGAGTTATCAAGCTGCATTAGGAGAAGAAAAGAAGAAAGTTGCAGACTTAAAGTCTGAAGTGCAAAATCAAGATCACATTATTCATAACTTGAAGACTCACTTTTCAAACTTGGCAGGATTGGCTAATGCGGCAATAGAAGATATTCCAAGATACTTAGAAATGGCTAAGCAAGAAATAATTCCTTTTGACACCCTAGATGAGATTTGTAACTTTGTATACTATTGCAAAGATTTGATTGGGAAGATGAAGCAAATAATCAAGGGAAGACGCTGAAGAAGCATAAGTAGATTGGCTTTTAGGAAGTAGTGATGCATTGGCTTTATGATGTATTTTCTTTTTGAATGATTGTACACGAACAATGATTGCAATGCACAATGAATGAAAGAAGGGTTGATTCCTTGTGTTAGTCTCATGATCATATCCATGACTTAGTACCTTTGAACGGGACGTTCTGGGGAACAGTTATTATCAAAGATACTCACATCAAGACTAGACATGATTGAAGGACTCTAACAAATAGCAATGTACTTCTCCTTTCTTTTTTTAATAAAATTCTCTAACACAGGTAAAACTTTGTCACCATTGGGCACCCAAGGAAAACAGAAAGCGATCAAACTCGTACGTACAATACAAGAGCTCGGACCAAGATGGTTGGAGGAGGAAATTCTGAAACAGGAAAGACACACTCAGTGACAACCACTGTTGAACCAGGAAAGAACCTAAGCATGGAGGTGGATGAAATAAGGGGGCAGTTGAATATGATGATTGATACTCAAGCAAGAATGGAAGAAATGATGAGAGTCATGAAAGAGTCACTTGACCTGTTGGGAGCCTATCAAAGCAGAGATACGTCAGTAAGTGTGCAACCAAATGCCACCATGGTAACCATGCCAGTGATATCAAGTGCACCTCTGAATATCACCCAGGAGATGAATAATATGGGAAGGATGCTGAATAACCCTCATGGACAACCACCACCAACAATGCTAATGGTGATTCCCATCGGAGAAGGCTATCATCCCCTAGAAAATGAATATACTGAAGGATGTAACACCCTGGTAATTAACCAGATACACCTAGGTTGAATCTGATTAATGACTAGACTTTACTCCTTGCTTTGGTTCTTTCTTCACAATTTGAAAATACTTAGTGAAATTACGAGCCATTTTTTTTTTAAACACATAATTGAAAACGTGAGCCGAGTACAACGTGAACGAGTAAGCGGAGTATAATAAGACGTTTAAGAATATATCACTTAGGCTCCATCATATAACATCCATAACCACATTATAGCATATATTTACATACAATAACCTCACTCAAAGGGTGGGTTATGTTCATACATCATTATCTTATGCAAACCCATAAAAGAAAATATACATAAGGAAATACATGCCCCTAAACTAGATAACTCCATAAGCCGGGAAGGTTATCCTAAAACTAGGGTGCATGATCACACATAAATCTACTAAGAACCCTCTATGGCCATTGTCCTGGAAATGGGGGAATAAATCCGATCCACTGATGAGCTCCCTCGGGAGGGGACACATGAGATGCACCAGGCTGGGGTCGCATGGACGGCCTTCTTGGTAACCTCGGCTGAACAACTGTTTCCTCACTACCCTCTCTTACACGTGTGGGAGTAGGAGCAGAGCTCTCAGAATATACATGAGTAGGAGTGTCCTCTGAAGGATCAGTTTCAGAATATCTCATCTCGGGAACATACTCTGGAAATCCATGGACAGCAGATGAAGCGGGATAAGAACATAACATCCTTTCATCAAGTGGACGTGCATGTTCGAAAACCATTTCATCACCATAGGGAGAAGTAGGAGAAAATCGATAACTAGGGACAGGATGTGCAAATGGACAACCTATGTAAATAAAAACATGAATCACAAGACATCCCTTCAAAATGATACGAGCGATGCACCGGATCATAGTGAAATTCCCAAGTAGGGGTATCAACGAACAGGACGAATGTCGCCATCTGAATCTGGAGACAATGACGAAAATAAAGAAAAGGGAGTGAGAATCTTGCTAAAGAATTCTCAGTAAGGTACCTCCTTCTACAGTGTCATCATCAAAGTCCCCAGGAACCTCGGGATTATTCTAAAATAGTGAGCATGCAAAGATTCATTTTAAGTTCGGACAAATACTTAACCGAGGTTCGTCAATTTTTAATCATGCGTCTACCCTTTTGATAAGCTAAAGTCCCGACTCTACCCTTTTGAGAGAACGGGTTAGGGGGCTAAAATCACCTTTTCACCACCTATAGTCTGATGGTTCCAAAGGATCATTTTCTTATAAGTTTAAGTCACCATTAAATCTTTGCATGTTATATCATAATACAATTCATAAACATCATAACATTTTCTCATTTATAGTCTTAAGCTAGAATAATATATATCAACTGTAATCATGCATATGGGAGATTCCCAGGAAAGAGAGGTGGGTCACAATGGACACGCTTAAATACCAAGTCTTTCCTCAGCCAAAACCTTTCCAAATTACACTTTTACAATGATACACTTTCTTCTAGCAACAAAGGTAAATTTTACATAATAAAGAACATTTCATGTATAAGCATTCTCATTATTTGCAACAAAGAACTATAACATGCAAGCCAGAAATCATTCAATAAGCATCCAATCCTTACATAGAATTATCAATTATAGAACTAATTAGTTACTAAACCAATTATGAATCATTCTCTTAACAATAAACCATAATTATCACAACTTCAATCATATCAAATCATTATCACACATTGATACTAAACTCAGATCAGTGGCCGAATCATGAACCTCATGCAATTACATAGAATCATATTTTAAGTGCATATAAAATACTAGTTCCCCGTAAAATCCTTGCAAAGCCTTAAAACTCATTTAGAAACTAGTTCTTTTGTCAAATTTGGGAGGATCTTCACAATTAAAATTCTCACTTAAGATAAAAGGAGTAAGTCTTGAGCTTTAGAGATTTAGGTGACATCTTAGAATTATAAACATGCTATGCAACCTTATTTTAATCTTATCTTTATAAGGTGATAGCTTGGAATTATAAACATGATATGCAATTCCATTTTTTATCTTTAAGATTTAAGGTGATGACTTGAAAATTAAACATGATGCAAGAACTTGAAATATAAACATGATACAAGAAACTGGAGCGGCGGTAATCTGCACAGGACCAGTAGAGGGAGAAGAGAATATTAAGAAACCGGAGCGGTGGTAGTCCGTACAGGACCAGTAGAGGGAGAAGAGAATTATTATTACATCTTTTAAGTTCTAAACTAAAAATCTTTGTTTTAGCATCGTAAAGCATTATTCTTTAAAGTTTTGCATCAAGTGGAATTTTCAAGCTTTAGAGGCCTAACTTGTGATGGATTTACAACCCACCCTCAAGGTCCTCATCATCAAGCCATCATCTTAGTTCCACCTAGGCCATATGGTTGAATTGGTTAAAGAAAAATTGAAGAGGAAAACCAAAATGAAAAGCTAAGGTAAGTTCATAATTTCATCATTTTGAGCTAAAAACACAACTCCTCAAAGCATAGAAATAAATTTAGAAACTACTCCCTACCTAATCTGAGTTGAAGAAAAGGAAGAGAACTTGGTTTCTTGAAGTGAAATGAAACAAAATCTCTTTGAAAAAATTGAAGAAAGAATTCAGCCAAAGAGGAGGAAGAAAGAATGTTTTTGGTGCTCTTAAAAACTAGTTATGAACCAAGCATTCCAAGACCACTCAAGCAAGCCTATTTATAGAAGATTTTGAGGCTTCTAATTGGCCAAAATGATGAGGTAGTGGACGGAATTTTACAGGAGAAATAAGGGAGGAAAAATCATTTTAGACAAAGTTGTATGAAATTAAGGAATTATGTCTCTTATGGTGACATTTTGGCATTTTGTTTTAGTGTAACTTTTGACAATAATTCAGCTACATAATGGCATCAATAATTTCGTCCATTACAGCCCAAAGAAGTGAAATTTGTGTGTTCCATGCATTATTTAGGTGTAGGCAAGGTATTCATGTAATTTAGAGAATTTACGGTTAAGGGTTTAAGTGAATTAGTAAGTAATTTGGGTGTTTTTGAGCAATTTTGGGTTCTAATCAATCTAAATACATAATTTTGACTCTAGATTAATATTTAGAATTTAATAAGCTTTAATTTGAGCCTAATATTGCTTAGGTTTCGGTATACGAATCAAAAATCCCGAAATTCGCAAAACTGCCCAAAAACAGGGGCAAAATTGTACTTTCACTTAAAAACTGCCTGAGGCCACCCAAGCTTAACCAATGGTTAATCATGGCTTAAAAACACATTTTAAAACATTTTAGTGAGGTTCGGGCTCAGTCGGCACGCACATCGCAGTTAAAACAGCCGCAGGGGCGTATTGGTCATTTCGCGCGTCGGAACTCAAAATTGAGATCCTTATGCTCTATTAACACACATAACACAAACAATCCCTTATTATCCTCAAAATATTGTAACATTCCCTGCTGCTTTATGGATTGACGACTGTCCCCACAAACCAACACGGTCTTTTTCAAAGATGCTTTGTCCTCACTCGCACGCTTCCTAGGAAAACTTCCCAGGAGGTCACCCATCCCAAAATTACTCCAAGTCAAGCACGCTTAACTATGGAGTTCTTTCAGTTTGGGCTACCGAAAAGAAGATGCATCTTGTTGATATTGGTAGTGCAAATCAATTCATATAAGCCCTCCTTAACTGTATAGTCCCATACCTATACAGTCTTAGGATCCCTCTCATTCGGGTGTGTAATCGGTTCATTCATGTACCCCTCCGCTTTCGAAGTCTGCCAGGAGCCGCTCCTTGTCCGTGCCTCTTTGCACCGGCGATCACTCCCCGACTTCGCAATCCCCGGGCGTTACAAATATCCCCTTGAGAATAAGTGGGGCCCACGATCCTCATTTTCTGAGTAAAATAACTTCAGGGGCATTTTGGTCATTTTATACGTACAGAAATTCGGGATTTGCGACTCTCGCATGAATCGTTCCTAACCTCTCTTCTAATGTTATATTCCTTTATTGAGGATTGTTCGGCCTCAAATCTTATGTAATAATTACCTACGGTAATTCGGTAATTGAGTAATTTCTAATGACAGTAAAAATTACAGTAAAAATTGGGGCGTTACATTACTCCCTCCTTAAAAGAATTTCGCCGGAAATTGCTACCTAAGAACAACTCGGGGATATTGTGCTTTCATGTTTGATTCCAGCTCCCATGTAAGTTCTTCGGTTTCACCTCGTCCCCATGCTACTTTGACCAGGGTACACCTTGTTCCTTAACCGCTTAACTCCTCGATCGACGATTCTCGTGGGTAGTAAGTTAAATGTCAGGTTATCTCTTAATTGTACATGTTACGGCTCTAGTACATGACTCGGTCGATTGATACTTTCTTAAGCGAGAGACATGGAAAACATCATGAAGGTTGGATAGACTCGGGGTAGGGCTATACGGTGAGCTACTGTGTCCTACTTTGGTAAGGATTTCAAACGGACCAAGAAATCTGGGGCTCAATTTCTTTACTTTTATTGCTCGGCCTATGCCTGTGGTGGGGGTGATCCTTAGGAACACGTGGTCCCCTTCTTGAAAATCTAGCGGGTTTCGCCGCTTGTCCGCATAGTTTTTCTGTCGACTTTGAGTAGTAAGAATCTTATCCCTAATCTTCTTGATTTGTTCCGTTGTTTCCCTCACAATATCAGGTCCGAGTAAACTTTGCTCTTCGGGTTCATACCAACATAAGGGAGATTGACATTTCCGTCCATAGAGGGCCTCATACGATTGCCATACCGATACTTGCATGATAATCATGTTATATGCAAATTCAATCGATGTGTGTACTTATCCCAACTTCCCCTTTGATCTAAAACACATGCCCTTAACATATCCTCCAAGGTTTGGATAGTTCTTTCAGATTGACCATCTGTTTGGGGGTGATAGGCCGTGCTTAGACACAGCTTTGAACCAAATGCCTTTTGAAAGGCTCCCCAAAATCGTGACGTAAACCGCGGATCCCGGTCCGAGATTATCGTCGACGGCACCCCATGTAACCTTATTATCTCCTGAATATATAATTGTGCTAACCTATCCAAGGAATAAGTCACCTTAATAGGTAAAAGTGGGTCGACTTCGTCAATCGATCCACGATTACCCATATGGTATCATGATTCATTTGGGTCCTCGGTAATCCATCCACAAAATCCATGGAGATACTATCCCACTTCCACTCGGGGATCAACAGAGGTTGCAAAGATTCCGCAGGGTTTTTGGTGTTCAATCTTCACCTTTTGACACACCAAGCACTTACTCACCCATGTGCACACATCTTTCTTCATTCCAGGCCACCAGAACATCTTCTTCAAATCTTGATACATCTTGGTGGCACCAGGATGAAGGGTAAAATGGCTCTTATGGGCTTCCTCCAAAATATCTTTTTGGAGGCCACCACTAGCAGGTACACATATTCGACCTTTAAACCTTCACAAATCGTCCATTCCTTGGGTAAAACCTATCAACTTTCCCCGCTTTCACTTGCCTCTAAAGTCTCTTGAAACTCAGCATCGTCCCCTTGAGCTTGAACAATCCTTTCTTTGAACTCACTTGTCACTCTAAGATGACAAGCTCTGATGCCCTTAGTGGTCAAAGTCATTCCTAGGTTTAAGTCCCTAAATTGCTCAAAGTCTACATCACTAGCAGCTAAGAAAATGTAACCTTTACTCTCACCCTTACCACAGTCCATTTCCACAGCAGTTATGTAAAGACTTATGGGTTTCTTAGGTTCAATAGGAACAGGAAGAAAAGTGATGGTTTTCTCATAATGTAACGCCTCGATTTTCTATCTGAGTGGAAAATGACCGAAATGCCCCTGAAGTCATTATCAGCCCGGAATTCGAGGAAAGCCAGGTCCGGCAGCACTCGAAGGGTAAACTCAATGTTGGAAGGGGATTGGATTACTTGTGTTTCTTTCCAGATCGAAAATCTCATTTTTCGAGTTTTCAGGTCGAAATAACCAAAATGCCCCTGTGGCGTTTTACCCTTTTACAAGTGCCGGATGAACCCGAAACCTCTCCAGATGGTTTTAAAAGATGTTTTTATGTTTTCTGTGGTCTCAGTTTTGGTCCCGGAAGTCCCGGGCAAATTAAGTGCAAAATTACGGTTTTGCCCGTAGTTTCGTATGTTTACACCTAATCACACGGTTAAGCGAAACCTAAGCAATATTAGGCTCTAATTGAAGGTTAATTAATTTCCATAATTAATCTAAGGTCAAAATAATTTAATAAGGATGATTAGAACCTAAAATTGCTTAGATAAACTTAAAACCCTATCTTTAAATTCAAGGACTTTGAGTATAGGAATCAATGAATAGTGTGCAAATAGTGCACAAATAGTGTTTTCTCTCTCTTTCCTTAAATCATGGGATTGTGATACACATTGTTTATTCACAAATGAGTTTTAAATTCTCTAATGATGTAAGAGCACTCCTAACCTTGTCATAAAATTCCTAATACACATGCTTAGTTACCTAAACTTAAGCTTAATTACTCCTAACCTTGTACCTAAACTAACCTACACTTAATCCTATCATTAACACCCAATTACATGGAAGATTTTTCCTCTCTCCTTGCTGCTCAAATCTGACCGAAAATCATCCCCCATTTTCTTGAATTATTTCATTTCAAACTTAAAGGAAAATCACCTCAAATCACCTTACTTGTCATGCCTTGTCATAATTTCAATCAAGCTTGCTTTTCCAAATGAATAACCAAGTAAAATAAATCATTCCCTTCAATTATTTGTGGCTGAAAAACTTCCAGCCATGTTGGTCTTCTAGAAGCCTAATTTCATCCACAATTTAAAGAAAAGATCACTCAAAAACCCATGCTTGAAGCCATACCTTGTGTCATGAGCTCCATGCTTCAAACCATGCTTGTATGACACCATCAAAGAGATATTTTCTCTTTCTTACCATCAGCCATGCTTTCCATTCTCTCACCTATCACTTTGTTTTTCTATAAATAGCGAGCTTGTGTTAGCATTGGATGCACATTGAGCATTTGCTAAAGCTTAGAGTAGTCTTGCTAGTTTCTTTCTTTCTCTCTAGTCCCAAAGAGTTCCTTTCTTTTTCATCTTCATCTTTTTCATCTCTTTACTTCATCATCATCATCTCATAACCTTCACACATCACCCCATAACCTTGAATCACCATCAAACCTCTCAAATATTTCATCTCAAACACAACCTCACCTCAAACACAACTCTAACCTCCTTATCTCCCCTTGGCCGAAAACATCAAGCCTTTTGGAGGAGCTCATCATCTTGTTTTCTTCTCTCAAAGTTCAAGCTCTTTGTCTTCACTCTAGGTAGGAGTGTTTCTTTGCATCTCATTTCCATGAAAAATGAGTTTTTCTCTAGCTACCTCTTGGAATTTCTTTTTAAAACTCTCTTGGTTTCCTTCTTGAGTTTTCGGCCTTCATGACCTTTAAACTCATACATGATGGCTTCATGATGGGGACCTCTAGATGATGACTATGTGTTCATCATAATGAGACCCCTAAAGCTTGAGTTTTCTTTAGTTTTTATTATTATGCTATGAAGTTCACTAAATTTTTCAACTTAAGAAAATAAGAACGATTTCAAAAAGGAATATGGATTACTTTCTCTTAGCCTCATGATTTCGGCCATAATTCCTTTTCTTGAAAATATGGAGATTTCTTTTAGTTCCATTCTCTTGACTTGATGAGACTATGTTGGGGTTGTGAATATTGGTTCTTTAAAGTCTTGGATGAGCTCTAGTTATTAAACCAAAATGAACTTGCATTCATATTTAGTTTATGCCTTGCATAGCATGATTTATTTTTATGTCATCACTAATGCTCTAAGACTAGAAAATGAACTTGCATATTCATATTTAATTTCCAAGCATTGCATTTCACGTTTATTATTCAAGTCATCACTTAAAATCCAAGATAATAACAAATTGCATCTCATATTTATTTTGAGCTATTTACTTTTCAAGTTCTCACTTTATTTCCCTAATGAACAATAAAAATGAAGTGCATGACATGTTTATGTTTTGTCATCACCTAAAGCTCTAGAGCTCAAAGATTTGTCCCAAGGTCTCAAATGAGAGTTAGACATGGAAAGCATTCTCTTAGAATGCCCACTTCGACTATGTGAGATGAATGAACTTAGGATAAGTTTCATTTGATCACAAATGCCTATAAGCTATGCTTTATAATTTTTCTAAGTCTATGTGGATTCAAGGAACACATAGAACTAAGTTTTATGAATTTAGGACCTCTTGAAATAAATTCAACTTAGCTACTGCCCTTATAAATATCTTGATGATTTTAGATGTTAAAAATGTTTACAAAAGAGTTTTGAAGGTTTTAAAAAGGTTCCAAGAGAAACTAGTATCCTATGTGCTTTAAAAAGTATGTTTTATGCCTTTGTATGGAGAGTGTTGTTTCGGTTCCGCCTTGCTATGATTGGCCACTGTATGAGCTGTTTTAACAATGATAACATGCTTATGTTTAAGTATGATCAATGGAAAAACTCATGAGTAAAAGATAAGAAAGGTTAGAAACTAGAAAAGAATTAATTTGAGAGTTCTAGATCCCTTAATATTAGAATTTTCTGGATTCTGTCCAGCAAGGTTTAGTAATGATAATCATGGTTCTAAATTAGTTTAAATGTGTAGAAATGACTCATAATTGATTTAGGACTTGATCTTGGTGCCTTAGGAGCAAACCGAACTTAGAAAGGGTTATTGTCGTGACTCCTAGGTACTCGTAAAGTTGAAATTATGAATTTTGCACCTTTGAGATTGAGAGATATTCTTGACCATAGTATGAAGAGAGATATACTTAGTCATAACCTCCTAAGTACCCGAGAGGTTAGCTTTGAATGATTCATAACTTAGACTGTGAGTTAAAGACCATAGCGGTCAATGCATAAGACATTAAGAATATGATAATGATATTTATATGATACTAGGGTATGTTAAGATGTTTTATGATGATGCATATGTTATGTGAAGGATGATGACGTTATTCATATGAGGAATTCATGAGGATATATGTTTTATTACGAGAACAACTTGAGCATGTGATCTCTGATGAGAGTGTATAGTATTGATGTGTTGATGCTCCCGCCATGATGCGTTATGTAAAATTATGATATTATGATGCATACGATGAATATGATGCCTTATGTTGATGTTGAATGGCTATGCATGCTCTATATGTTTCGTGGCATAAAGCAAGTTTGAAGGAAATCCGATTGTATGCCGTTCTGTTGTCAATTTCCCATCAAACTTGAGAATTTGAGAAAAGTTTGTGAAAACTCCTGGGTGACACCGGTTCGGCCGAGCACCCCCAGGAAAGGTTCTGGGTGACACCGGTTCGGCCGAGCACCCCCAGAACAGATGTGATAGAACACTGAGACGCATTTCTCCCGCTACGGTGGGGAGGAAACAAATCCGTGAGGGTATTGACATTGAGCTTGCCAAAGCGGACAATTCGCTGTGTACTAGATACCAGTAGAGCGTTTCAAAGAAGGAAATGATCCTAAGATAGGTGACCCAAGAAAGTTATGTAAACCCCCTCTATTAGCCCATATTAAATCTAGTGACGACTAGTTAGGATTGAGCTCATTCCTAGGCGATAGGTGAGATGTAGTTTGGTGACCAGATTATCGCCGAGCCGGTGAATCGGTTGAATTTTTGGTGGATATGTTAAGAGGGTAGTCTTCAAGAAAAAGAACTTAAGAGCTCTAGTTATAAGAAAGATATCACATGAAAATCACTATGCCTCTTTATGCCACATATATGATTCTTGTTTCTTTATGATGTGTCTAAGTATTACGATTTTCGTGTTAATGTGCATATGGTACTGTCATGCATTCATCAAATTTCTGTTGCATTCATGCCATCAAGACTCATACTAAAAGACACCCACTTCGGATAAATAGATTTGTAAAGCCTAAAACCAATTCTTATGCATGTACACCTTTTTCATAATTAAAACCGAGGTGGCTGGGGACGACGACGATGACACTAGTGTTAGAGTCGGGAACCCCTACTGAGAATCTCGAATGAGTTTCTCATCCCTTCCTTTTCTTCCGTGTCGTCTCTAGACGAGGATTACAACGAGGATCGTGACTTCTTCTGAGGCTCGTGCTTGAGGATCACACTAGAAGACGGGGCAGAGGGTCGCTGCGGAAGCATAGATAGCTTAGCTTTTGGGTTGACACTTATCCAACCTCACAGGTGGATAAGCATCACTTCATATAAATAGGCATATCTTGGTGTAACTAATGGTACAATGATGCTAGTAATTTATGTATTTATGAAGGAGTGACGATATTATGATTGAATGATGTTATGTTTCATATTTATGAATGGTGTGATTACTTTTCTTGCACGAGGTGGTTATGACAAACATTAGGTTAGCACGCGGCTCGCGTTTTGTTTTTTCAAGTTTCGAAAAAGAAAAATTTATTCGTATCTTCCGCTAAGTATTTTAATGAAGGGTTTTGAAAAATGAGACTAAAAGAGTAATAGACTAATGATTAACCTAAATATGTTCTAGAGTTTTGGGTTAAAAATTAGGATGTTACACATAACAGTTTAACAGTACACGGTTGGCCTCAAGCCAATCCATGCCAAGAATCACATCTAAACCTCGCATGGGTAAGCAAATAAGATCTAAAACAAAGGATCTATTATCTATAATAAAACTACAATCTAAACAACATTTACAAGTCCTAACGGGTTTTCCAGTCGGGGTAGAAACAATATGGTCAAAAGGAAGCTCAGTCATAGGTAAATTAAGGCTTTTAACACATGAATGAGAGATAAAAGAATGAGAAGCGCCAGAATCATATAGTACAATTAAGTCTTTACCATGCATATTACCCTTATCTTCCACGAGATTTCGTGACTTCGTTGTTTCTTCAGCATTAACAGTAAATACCCTTCCCTGGTATTGCGGCTTGGGATTGGGGGTTGGCGGGTTCCTTTCCGTACATTCTCGGGAGTAATGACCTGGTTTTCCACACCGATAGCACACGTTTGTTCCGGCTCGACATGGCATGCTCCCATGATTCTTGCCGCACTTGAGACATTCCATGGATGGCGCAGGCCGTGGAGGTACTGCTGGACCTCTTTGTGGTGCTTTCCCTTTATTGTTGTTATTATTGTTGTTGCGATTGTTACTGGGGTTATTGTTGTAGCGGTTGTTATTATAGCGGTTGTTGTTGTTTGGCCTTCCTTGTTGAAAATTTCTTTATGTCCCTTGTGGTCTTGATTGAGGGGGAAATGGAGGTCAATTCTGCCTCTTGAACTGCTGACCTTGAGGTGTCAACTTTTTGGTAATATTATCTGACTTTGGGGTGTTTAGTTTTCTCTGACCTTCTTCAATAATCCGACATTTGTTAACTAGGGTAGAGAAATCCCTAATCTCCAAATGTGCAATCGCCACATTAAGTTCCGCCTTCAACCCCGACTCGTATTTAATGCATTTCCGGACTCATCGAGATTTCCTTGGTACATTCTTGAGAACTTAATGAGTTCTTCAAATCAAGCGTATCGGGCCACATTCATATTCCCTGGACAAGTTGCATGAATTCAATGTCCTTGGCATTTCTAACTGACTCTGGAAAGTACTTTTCGTAAAAATGGACCTTGAATAGTTCCCAATTAATGTCCACGTCGGTCGTCTCCAGGAGTCTTCGAACACTGGCCCACCGTAAACGGCATCACCCTCAAGCATATGAGTAGCGAAGGTGACCTTTTCCTCCTCAGAGCATGGGACTACAAAGAAAGACCTTCTCAATATTCTGAATCCATTCATCTCGCAATATTTGGATTCAGTGTCCCTTGAAAACCGTGGGTTTGCCTTACGAAACTCCCCAACAGGCATGTTCAGGAATCTCATGTCCCTGATTCATATTGGCTTGATGATCCTGATCCATTCGTTCCATCATCATTCTCATGGTCCTTGCTACGTCACGGAGTGCTTCGGCTGTCTCGTTGTCTTGATTATTCTATGCTGCGCTCCTAGTCTATTGTCGACGTGCCATTGGTCCCTATACACACAAAACAAAGAACACCGAGGTGATCGTGCCGCAATATTCCATGCAAAGTGAGCAAGTTACCATGGCACTTTCAACATACAGTAGTCATGTATTTCTAATCCTCAAGCTCATCCTAATGATAAACATCTACACATGACGTCACTAACGTATTATGCTTTAGAAGCATAGCTAGTCCAATCCTCAGGCTCCATGAGAATCGAACTGCTCTGATACCAAAATATAACACCCTAGTAATTAACCAGATACACCTAGGTTGAATCTGATTAATGACTAGACATTACTCCTTGCTTTGGTTCTTTCTTCATAATTTGAAAATACTTAGTGAAATTACGAGCCATTTTTTTTTTTTAAACACATAATTGAAAACGTGAGCCGAGTACAACGTGAATGAGTAAGCGGAGTACAATAAGACGTTTAAGAATATATCACTTAGGCTCCATCATATAACATCCATAACCACATTATAGCATATATTTACATACAATAACCTCACTCAAAGGGTGGGTTATGTTCATACATCATTATCTTATGCAAACCCATAAAAGAAAATATACATAAGGAAATACATGCCCCTAAACTAGATAACTCCATAAGCCGGGAAGGTTATCCTAAAACTAGGGTGCATGATCACACATAAATCTACTAAGAACCCTCTATGGCCACTTTCCTAGAAATGGGGGAATAAATCCGATCCACTGATGAGCTCCCTCGGGAGGGGACACACGAGATGCACCAGGCTGGGGTCGCATGGACGGCCTTCTTGGTAACCTCAGCTGAACAACTGTTTCCTCACTACCCTCTCTTACACATGTGGGAGTAGGAGCAGAGCTCTCAGAATATACATGAGTAGGAGTGTCCTCTGAAGGATCAGTTTCAGAATATCTCGTCTCAAGAACATACTCTGGAAATCCATGGACAGCAGATGAAGCGGGATAAGAACGTAACATCCTTTCATCAAGTGGACGTGCATGTTCGAAAACCATTGCATCACCATAGGGAGAAGTAGGAGAAAATCGATAACTAGGGACAGGATGTGCAAATGGACGACCTATGTAAATAAAAACACGAACTGCGCATCTCCCTTCAAAATGATACGAGTGATGCACCGGATCATAGTGAAATTCCCAAGTAGGGGTATCAACGAACAGGACGAATGTCGCCATCTGAATCTGGAGACAATGCCGGAAATAAAGAAAAGGGAGTGAGAATCTTCCTAAAGAATTCTCAGTAAGGTACCTCCTTCTACAGTGTCATCATCAAAGTCCCCAGGAACCTCGGGATTATTCTAAAATAGTGAGCATGCAAAGATTCATTTTAAGTTCGGACAAATACTTAACCGAGGTTCGTCAATTTTTAATCATGCGTCTTATAATGCATCATAATCTTAACATGTCATATTTACAATGAACTTTTCCTTTATCATTACATCATTTTCCTCATCATCATTATCAAATAACATGCATAAAAGAACGTCATATAATATTAGCTACATGTGGACATAGTGCACATATTTCATTTCTTTAGTGCCTTAGGTGACTTAAAATCTTATCATCATCATTATTTTCCTTAGGCCACCCTATACTCCACCCTTTTGGGAGTAATTTAGGTTATGAGCTCATACTTTACTAGTCGTCACTGGCATATACTTATCTCTTTTGATAAGCTAAAGTCCCGACTCTACCCTTTTGAGAGAACGGGTTAGGGGGCTAAAATCACCTTTTCACCACCTATAGTCTGATGGTTCCAAAGGATCATTTTCTTATAAGTTTAAGTCACCATTAAATCTTTGCATGTTATATCATAATACAATTCATAAACATCATAACATTTTCTCATTTATAGTCTTAAGCTAGAATAATATATATCAACTGTAATCATGCATATGGGAGATTCCCAGGAAAGAGAGGTGGGTCACAATGGACACGCTTAAATACCAAGTCTTTCCTTAGCCAAAACCTTTCCAAATTACACTTTTACAATGATACACTTTCTTCTAGCAACAAAGGTAAATTTTACATAATAAAGAACATTTCATGTATAAGCATTCTCATTATTTGCAACAAAGAACTATAACATGCAAGCCAGAAATCATTCAATAAGCATCCAATCCTTACATAGAATTATCAATTATAGAACTAATTAGTTACTAAACCAATTATGAATCATTCTCTTAACAATAAACCATAATTATCACAACTTCAATCATATCAAATCATTATCACACATTGATACTAAACTCAGATCGCTGGCGAATCATGAACCTCATGCAATTACATAGAATCATATTTTAAGTGCATATAAAATACTAGTTCCTAGAAAATACTTGCAAAGCCTTAAAACTCATTTAGAAACTAGTTCTTTTGTCAAATTTGGGAGGATTTTCACAATTAAAATTCTCACTTAAGATAAAAGGAGTAAGTCTTGAGCTTTAGAGATTTAGGTGACATCTTAGAATTATAAACATGCTATGCAACCTTATTTTAATCTTATCTTTATAAGGTGATAGCTTGGAATTATAAACATGATATGCAATTCCATTTCTTTATCTTTAAGATTTAAGGTGATGACTTGAAAATTAAACATGATGCAAGAACTTGAAATATAAACATGATACAAGAAACTGGAGCGGCGGTAATCCGCACAGGACCAGTAGAGGGAGAAGAGAATATTAAGAAATCGGAGTGGCGATAATCCGCACAGGACTAGTAGAGGGAGAAGAGAATATTAAAAAACCGGAGCGGCGGTAGTCCGCACAGAACCAGTAGAGGGAGAAGAGAATTATTATTACATTTTTTAAGTTCTAAACTAAAAATCTTTGTTTTAGCATCATAAAGCATTATTCTTTAAAGTTTTGCATCAAGTGGAATTTTCAAGCAATAGAGGCCTAACTTGTGATGGATTTACAACCCACCCTCAAGGTCCTCATCATCAAGCCATCATCTTAGTTCCACCTTGTAACGCCCGGGGATTGCGAAGTCGGGGAGTGATTGCCGGTGCAAAGAGGCACGGACAAGGAGCGGCTCCTGGCAGACTTCGAAAGCGGAGGGGTACATAAATGAACCAATTACACACCCGAATGAGAGGGATCCTAAAGACTGTATAGGTATGGGACTATACAGTTGAGGAGGGCTCATATGAATTGATTTGTACTACCTATACCAACAAGATGCATCTTCTTTTCGGTAGCCCAAATTGAAAGAACTCCATAGTTAAGCGTGTTTGACTTCGAGTAATTTTGGGATGGGTGACCTCCTGGGAAGTTTTCCTAGGAAGCGTGTGAGTGAGGACAAAGCACGCTGAAAAGACCCGTGTTAGTTTGTGGGGACAGTCGTCAATCCATAAAGCAGCAGGGGATGTTACAAATGGTATCAGAGCCTGCACCTCTCCCAGTATGGTGTGGTTCGGGGACGAACCAAGCGGAAGCTGGTGGGCATGTAATGCCCGGGGATTGCGAAGTCGGGGAGTGATCGCCGGTGCAAAGAGGCACGGACAAGGAGCGGCTCCTGGCAGACTTCGAAAGCGGAGGGGTACATGAATGAACCGATTACACACCCGAATGAGAGGGATCCTAAAGACTGTATAGGTATGAGACTATACAGTTGAGGAGGGCTCATATGAATTGATTTGTACTACCTATACCAACAAGATGCATCTTCTTTTCGGTAGCCCAAACTGAAAGAACTCCATAGTTAAGCGTGCTTGACTTGGAGTAATTTTGGGATGGGTGACCTCCTGGGAAGTTTTCCTAGGAAGCGTGTGAGTGAGGACAAAGCACGTTGAAAAGACCCGTGTTAGTTTGTGGGGACAGTCGTCAATCCATAAAGCAGTAGGGATGTTACAAATGGTATCAGAGCCTGCACCTCTCCCAGTATGGTGTGGTTCGGGGACGAACCAAGCGGAAGCTGGTGGGCATGTAATGCCCGGGGATTGCGAAGTCGGGGAGTGATCGCCGGTGCAAAGAGGCACGAACAAGGAGCAGCTCCTGGCAAACTTCGAAAGCGGAGGGGTACATGAATGAACCGATTACACACCCGAATGAGAGGGATCCTAAAGACTGTATAGGTATGGGACTATACAGTTGTGGAGGGCTCATATGAATTGATTTGTACTACCTATACCAACAAGATGCATCTTCTTTTCGGTAGCCTAAACTGAAAGAACTCCATAGTTAAGCGTGCTTGACTTGGAGTAATTTTGGGATGGGTGACCTCCTGGGAAGTTTTCCTAGGAAGCGTGTGAGTGAGGACAAAACACGCTGAAAAGACCCGTGTTAGTTTGTGGGGACAGTCGTCAATCCATAAAGCAGCAGGGGATGTTACACACCTAGGCCATATGGTTGAATTGGTTAAAGAAAAATTGAAGAGGAAAACCAAAATGAAAAGCTAAGGTAAGTTCATAATTTCATCATTTTGAGCTAAAAACACAACTCCTCAAAGCATAGAAATAAATTTAGAAACTACTCCCTACCTAATCTGAGTTGAAGAAGAGGAAGAGAACTTGGTTTCTTGAAGTGAAATGAAACAAAATCTCTTTGAAAAAATTGAAGAAAGAATTCAGCCAAAGAGGAGGAAGAAGGAAAGTTTTTGGTGCTCTTAAAAACTAGTTATGAACCAAGCATTCCAAGACCACTCAAGCAAGCCTATTTATAAAAGATTTTGAGGCTTCTAATTGGCCAAAATGATGAGGTAGTGGATGGAATTTTGGAGGAGAAATAAGGGAAGAAAAATCATTTTAGACAAAGTTGTATGAAATTAAGAAATTATGTCTCTTATGGTGACATTTTGGCATTTTGTTTTAGTGCAACTTTTGGCAATAATTCAGCTGCATAATGGCATCAATAATTTCGTCCATTACAGCCCAAAGAAGTGAAATTTGTGTGTTCCATGCATTATTTAGGTGTAGGCAAGGTATTCATGTAATTCAGAGAATTTACGGTTAAGGGTTTAAGTGAATTAGTAAGCAATTTGGGTGTTTTTGAGCAATTTTGGGTTCTAATCAATCTAAATACATAATTTTGACTCTAGATTAATATTTAGAATTTAATAAGCTTTAATTTGAGCCTAATATTGCTTAGGTTTCGGTATACGAATCAAAAATCCCAAAATTCGCAAAACTGCCCAAAAATAGGGGCAAAATCGTACTTTCACTTAAAAACTGCCCGAGGCCACCCGAGCTTAACCAATGGTTAATCATGGCTTAAAAACACATTTTAAAACATTTTAGTGAGGTTTGGGCTCAGTTGGCACGCACATCGGAGTTAAAAAACATTGAGGGCGTTTTGGTCATTTCGCGCGTCGGAACTCAAAATTGAGATCCTTCTGCTCTATTAACACACATAACACAAACAATCCCTTATTATCCTCAAAATATCCCCTTGAGAATAGGTGGGGCCCACGATCCTCATTTTCTGAGTAAAATAACTTCAAGGGCATTTTGGTCATTTTATACGTACAGAAATTCGGGATTTGTGACTCTCGCATGAATCGTTCCTAACCTCTCTTCTAATGTTATATTCCTTTATTGAGGATTGTTCGGCCTCAAATCTTATGTAATAATTACCTACGGTAATTCGGTAATTGAGTAATTTCTAATGACAGTAAAATTTACAGTAAAAATTGGGGCGTTACAAAGGACACGAGCATGCTATCCATACTTGGGAGCAGCCACGTGTCGTCACTCAAAAGTAGCCACTTCACTCAAAAAATAGTCATGTAGAAGCAGAGAAAGACAAGTTAAAAGAAGAATGGATGAGGAAAATTCAGGAGCAAATTAAGGCTATCCAAGGTCCTAGCTCCTATGGTTACATGGAGATTGAACAATTATGTCCTCCTGAAGACTTGATAGTCCCCAAAGACTTCAAAGTCCCTGATTTCTCAAAATATGATGGGACTGGTAACCCTTTGTTTCACTTGAAGAGTTACTGTACTAAAATGGCAATATGGTCAAAAGATGAAAAATTTCTCATCAGCTTTTTCCATGAAAGCCTGACTGGACCTGCCTTGGAATGGTATATTCAACTGGACCATTCAAAGATTTCTAGCTGGAGAGAATTGGCAGATCAATTCATGAGCCAATACAAGTTCAACATGGAAGTGGCACCTACTTGAGAGCAATTAACCATGATGTAGAAAAAGAAAGACGAGTCGTTTAAGTAGTATGCCCAAAGGTGGAGAGCTTTAGCTGCTCAAGTACAACCGCCACTTATCCCATCTGAAATGTGCTCATACTTTTTGGGGACCTTGGGGTCTCCTTACATTGGAGCAATGGCAGGAGCAGCTTACAAGGATTTCTCTGAGCTGATAACGGCTGGAGAGAGAATTGAAAGCTTAGCTAAAGTTGGTAAGCTTCCTACAAGCAATGAGGACACAAAAAGAACATTCCCACCAAAAAAGAAAGAGCCTGAAATAAATCTTATACAAGGTCAGCAACCTTCTATCCCTAGATACATATCAACGCACCCGAAATTCCAAAATCCACAATATCAATCCCCTGTCCCTTCTTACGGAGCCACAAACACTACCCCAAACCCCCAGCCTTAAGTCGACAACATCTACATAAGACCGCACTAACCATCTCGCCCAACCTATACCTATAACCCGACCATGCATCCTCAAAACTACCCAAACACTATACCACCACGACCAAATTTCTAAAATCAGAATCGGAATCGAGTCCCAAACCTTCCACCTTTTCTGAAGTTATCCATTTCTAATGCTGACCTCTTCCAAAGATTATTCGAGGCTCATTTGATATCGCCATATCCGATACGTCCATTGGAACCACCATTCCTAGCATGGTATAACCCGAATCTAACTTACAAGTATCACATGGATGTTATGGGACATTCCATTGAGGACTGTGAAGGGTTTAAAATGGCAGTGAGAAAATTAATTGCTTGTGGGAGATTAGACCTCCAGGAAGAATCAAAGCCTGATATCGTCAATAATCCAATTCCAAATCATGAAAAAGGAGGTCGTGTGAATGCCTTGGAAATGGAGGAACCTTTGATAAAGAAGGTGCTGAGTCTTAGAACACCCATGGAGAAAATTTTCATTGGTTTGAACAAGGCTGGTTACAACACGATAGCACCTGCTGTTGCAGTAAAGGAGAATGAGAAGTATGACATGGAATCAAGTTGCATATATCACTCTGGAGGTCCTGGTCATGATATAGAAAGTTGTTGGGATTTCAAGGCTCGAGTACAAGAATTGCTCAACTTAGGTGTGATTCAACCAAATAAGAGATCAAATTTCTCTGAAAAGGTGAATGTGATCGAGCGTTTCGTACTCCGAGTACCGCTACTAAACCCAGCTCCAAAACAGGAAAAAGTGGTGATCACTATGAAGAAACCAATGCCTTTTGATTATGAGAATACTCATGCCGTGCCGTGGAATTATGAAACGAAAGTAGAAACAAAAGGAGATATAGGAGAAACCTCAGAGGCCCGAGTAGGTGGAGTGGTAACTAATATAACCTGAAGTGGAAGGTATTATGGTCTTAGAGAGCTGGAAAATGGGAAGTCTATTGACAAAGGGAATGGTGGAAACAGCTCGGATTTGGAGATAAAAGAAAGAAAAGAAGATGAAGAAGAGGAGTTCCTAAAAATTATGAAGCAAAGTGAGTATGATATACTAGAACAATTAAAGAAGACTCCTGCCAGAATATCCCTGTTGTCATTAATCTTGTCATCTGAATCTCATCAAAAAGCCGTACTAAAAGTTTTGAAGAATGCCTATGTGAAACCTGATGTCTCATTAGAGAATGTGGTGAATGTGGTTGATCCGGTGAAGCGTGTTAATATGATTACATTCTCAGATGAAGAAATTGTATCACAGGCCAACCCACGTGCACTGTACATAACTCTGAAGTGCAGATGCTATATAGTACCTAAAGTTCTCATCGATGGAGGGTCAGGATTGAACGTTTTACCAGTATCAACCTTAAGCTACTTGTCAATAAGCAAAGATGATATTTCACTACAAGTGAAGGTTGTGAAAGCTTTCGACGGAGCAAAGAAAAGCATTATTGGGGAAATAGTTCTGCCCTTGGAAGTTGGCCCAAGCAGGTTTGAGGTGTTATTCCAAGTAATGGAGATTGAATCCGATTATAATATGTTGTTGGGAAGACCGTGGATTAACAATATTGGTGTCGTTTCTTCTACCTTGCATCGAAAGGTTAAGTTCATTGAGAATGGCTCAATCATTACAATCCATAGAGAAAAGGAGATCATAGTATCTAAACTAGTTACGCTGCCATATGTTGAAAATGTGGAGCTAGTTGAAAGCAGTTTGTGGCACACTCTAGAGGTTGTAGGGATGAAACAAGAAGAAAATGAGTTCCCAAGGCAGGATGTCAATCAGGTAGTGGCTCATATCATGACTAAGAATGGTTATCTGCATGGAAAAGGGTTGGGACCGCAGTTGCAGGGTATCAAAATACCTCTACCTATCTCAGGGAAGTATAATCGATTCGGTTTAGGATATGAGGCATCATTGGAAGAGCAGATGAAGACTGTGGCTCTTGGGCGAAAGAAACAGAATGAGAAGAGGAAGCAGATCCCTCGCCTAAAAGAAACATTTCCTTACCCAGCTGAAGTGATCATAGCTGGAGAAGGCTGCTCCCCTAGCCATTGTCCAATCATCAACATGGTGGATGCTGAGGAGTCTGAAGAGTATAACAATACTCATGCTGCCAACAATGATAAGATGCTGATGAACTGGACATTTGAACCAGTGATTGATGTTGTTGCTTCAAAGTAATTATTGGTTACATTAATAAGGATTTGTTTGTGCTTCTATTTATGCTACTCCAAGACATCATAATGAATTTGCATGATTTTCCAATAATTATTCTTTATGTCTTCTTTTTGCCTCGTTTTTGTTTCCTTTTTTTAATTTTCCTTTTATTCCTGTGACCATTCTTAGCTCATTTATTAATGTTCTTCCATGCTATTCCCATTTATCCCTCCATTTTACTTTTCCAACCCCACACCATTGCTCTCCAGGGATTTAAAAATTATGTCACATGAAAGAGATCTTGGAAGCTTATCAATTGACTCTCTTGCTGCACTTGATTGTGAAGAAATTGTCGAGTAATTCTCAGACTTATTAGAACATTCTGAAAAAGAAATTGGCCCAGATAATGAAGTGATTGAGTTGATTAATATGGGGACTGAAGAAGAGAAGAAAGAGCTGAAAATGGTTGAAAACCCAGAACGATCAGAAATGATTGCATTGTTCAAAGAATTCATGGATGTCTTTGCATGGTCTTATCACGATATGCCAGGGTGGATCCGGAAATAGCTTCACATAAGATCCCTTTATATCCAGAAGATGAACCAAAAAAGCAGAAGTTAAGAAGGATGCAGCCTGAAATGTCATTAAAAATAAAAGAAGAAGTGTCTAAACAGCTAGAATCTGGATTTTTTGGAGGTATCAAGACACACTAATTGTACCTGTGCCTAAAAAGGATGGGAAGGTCAGGATGTGCGTAGACTACTGAGACCTAAATAAAGCCAGCCCAAAAGATGAATTTCCTCTCCCTCACATTGATGTCTTTGTTGACAATACTGCAAAAAATCATCGATTTTCATTTATGGATGGCTACTCAGGATATAATCAAATCCTCATGGATGCTCATGACAAAGGAAAAACAACTTTCATAACTCCGTGGGGAACATTCTGCTATACAGTTATGCCATTCGGATTAAAGAACGTTGGTGCTACATATCAGCGTGTAATGGTTGAACTTTTCCATGACATGATGCATAAGGAGATTGAAGTGTATGTAGATGATATGGTTGCTAAATCTAAAGAGGGAGAAAGTCATGTGGCAGTCCTACGAAAGTTATTTGAAAGGCTCAGAAAATACAAGTTGAGGCTGAATCCAAACAAATGCATCTTTGGAGCTTGTACAGGGAAGCTACTGGGTTTTGTTATTAGCAGAGAAGGAATAAAAGTGGATCCAGACAAGGTGAAAGTGATACAAGATATGCCAGCTCCCAAAACTGAAAAAGAAGTGAGGAGTTTTCTTGGAAGGCTCAATTACATTGCTAGATTCATTGCTAATCTGACTAGCACTTGTGAGCTTATTTTCAAGTTGCTATGGAAACATCAACCTGGAGAATGGAATAATGAATGCCAAGAAGCCTTTGATAAAATAAAGGCTTATTTAATGGAACCTCCAGTTTTGACTCCACCTACACCAGGTCGTCCATTAATATTGTACCTTACAATGCTACCAACATCAATGGGAGCAATGTTAGGACAGTATGATGAGTCAGGGAGTAAAGAACAGGCAATTTATTATCTGAGCAAGAAATTCAATGATTATGAATCTCGCTACCAAGCCATTGGGAGGACATGTTGTGCATTGGTATGGACCTCCAAGAGGCTAAGGCAGTACATGTTATACTATACCACTTGGCTGGTCTCTCGAATGGATCCATTGAAATACATATTTGATGGTCCCTACGTGTCATTAAGAATGTCAAAATGGCAAGTGATACTGTCTGAATTTGATATCAAGTATGTGATTCAAAAATCTGTCAAGGGAAGTGCAATTGCTGATCATCTTGTTGAAAACCCTCTTGAGGATGGTGAACCAGTTATATCAGAATTCCCTGATGGTGAAGTGATGGCAGTAGAGGAAGAGGTGCAAGAAGAAGAATGTAGATGGAAGATGTATTTTGATGGAGCTGCCAATATGAATGGGTGTGGAATAGGAGCTGTAGTGGTATCGCCAGATGGAAAGCAATACCCAGTTTCTATCAAATTAGATTTCGAATGTACCAACTATATTGCAAAATATGAAGCATGCACTAATGGTTTGCAAGTTGCAATTGATTTGGGAGTGAAAGAATTAAAGGTCTTTGGAGACTCTGCACTCATCATTTATCAAGTTAATGGGCAATGGCGAACCAAGGACCCAAAATTGATGCCTTATCAAAAGTACTTGTCTCGACTAATTGAGCAATTTGACGAGGTGTCATTCTCCCACTTAACTCGAGACAAGAATCAATTTGCAGATGCTTTGGCAACCTTGGTTGCAATGACTAAATTAGAAGTCCATGCCAACGTCCAACCAATCCATGTAGAGGTGCAAAATGAACCAGTTTACTGTAGCAATGTGGAGATTGAGCCAAATGGCTAGCCTTGGTATCATGACATCAAGCAGTATATTCAGAAAGGAGAGTACCCAGTCGGAGCAAATGAAGTGAATAAGAAGACAATTCGTCGACTAGCTATGGCCTTTTTCTTGAATAGTGAAGTCCTCTATAAGAGAAATTATGATGGCACCCTCTTAAGGTGTGTAGATGCTCGTGAAGCTCACATGATCATGACAGAGATACATGAAGGGATCTGTGGGACCCATGCTAATGGGCATATGATGGCACGTAAGATCTTGAGGAGTGGTTATTATTGGTCTACCATGGAGAGTGACTGCATCAATTATGTTCGGAGGTGTCACAAATGCCAAATATATGCAAACCGAGTCAATGCTCCTCCACTTCCATTACACAGCATGGTATCTCCCTGGCTTTTCTCAATGTGGGCCATGGACGTCATTGGTCCAATTAATCCCAAGGCATCCAATGGTCATCGCTTCATCTTGGTAGCGATAGACTATTTCACTAAATGGGTGGAAGCTGTCTCATATGCTAATATGACGCAGAAGGTGTTCGTCAGATTCAGCAAAAGGGACATCATCTGTAGATATGGAATTCCAGAAAGAATTATCACAGACAATGCTCCTAATCTTAACGGTGCTGAGGTTTAGAAATTCTTTGAGACTTTCAAAATCAAACATCACAACTCAGCTCCTTATAGGCCTCAAATGAATGGTGCGGTCGAAGCTGCAAATAAGAATATCAAGAAAATTGTTGCCAAGATGGTGGTGAACTATAAAGATTGACATGAAATGCTGCCATATGCTTTGCATGCATATCGTACCAATATACGATCAAACACAGGGGCAACTCCTTTCTCATTGGTGTATGGAATGGAAGCTGTATCTCCCATAGAAGTCGAAATCCCATCATTAAGGGTTTTGATGGAGGCAGAGTTAGAAGAATCTGAATGGGTGAAAGCTCGGTATGAACAGTTGAATATGATAGAGGAGAAAAGGTTGACAGCCATTTGTCATGGCCAGTTGTATCAAAGCAGAATGGCTAAAGCTTTCAATAAGAAAGTTTGCCCTAAGGATTTTTATCCAGGAGATTTGGTTCTGAAGAAAATTCTCCCTAATCAAGAGGATGCATGGGGAAAATGGGTTCCAAGCTATGAAGGCCCTTACATTGTCAAACAAGCATTTTCAAGAAAGGCATTAATCTTGCAAAATATGGATGGACAGGAACTATCTAGACCAATCAATACAGATGCAGTCAAAAGGTTTTATGCTTGAAAAGATGCTATAAAAGCTGGTTGGGTTGAAAACCCAAAAGAGTGGCCTAAATAAAAGCTAGGATGAGAAATAAATTAAAAGAAAAAAGAAAAGCCGGTTAGGTCGAAAACTCAAAAGAGCGGCCTAAGCAAAAGTTATGGTAACAAAAAGAAGAATGCCTGCTAGGATGAAAACCTGCAAGGGCAGCCTAGGCAAAAATTAGGGCAAAATAATAAGCATCCTAGCCGGCTGGGGCAATTTTTCAAAGATGAATCAATCCCGAGGACCAAGGAAATTGTCAATGGGGCAAATTCCGTGGACTCAGGTGAAAAAGAAAGGGTTGGAAGACACGTCGTCAGATATAATGATTATGACAGCCAATGATAGCAAGGGATCAATTGAATGAGTAATCAAGAATCGCAAAATGAGACAAAATTTTTGTGTCCCTAACAGTGACGTTTCTTTTGTTTCATTCTCATTCCATTCCAACCCTTTGAAATTACCTTTATTCTTAGAAATTTCAGATACACAAGGCAATAAAATGTATTCTTTCCCTTCTCTCTCTCTTAAATGCATATTCATTTATGATGTCTTCAGTAAGCATAAATTTAAGTATGAACTATGCAGCCTGACAATATTTGCAGCAATACAAATGACTAGCATTTCATTAAGAGCATCTAAGAACTTCAGACTAAGCTTGGTAGTAAGAAAAGGGTAAGAAGAAAGAATGATGAGGGAAAAGAAAAAATTCACAGAAGAAAAGAAAAGTCTCGTCTGTGCCAAAAGGTCCAATTCATGAGCTGCGAGTTTGATTGGTTAAAGTCTTCCCCAAGGATTGCTTCAATACGGCAAAAGTCGTTTCACAAAGGTATTTTTGAAAAAGGTCAAGAGAAAAAAAAAAGAAATTTGAATAATTTACTTTTCTTGTCGGCCTCAGATTGCCAATTTACTTTTCTAGTCGGCCTCAGATTGCCAATCTAATTTTCAGTCGGCCTCAGATTGCCACTTAATTTTCAGATGGCCTCAGATTGCCACTGTCGGCCCCAGATTGCCATTGTTGGCCTCAGATTGCCAATTTACTTTCCTTGTTGGCCTCAGATTGCCAACTTAATTTTCAATCGGCCCCAGATTGCCATTAGCGGCCTCAGATTGCCAACTTACTTTCCTTGTTGGCCTCAGATTGCCAACTTAATTTTCAGTCGGCCTTAGATTGCCATTGTCGGCCTAAAATTGCCATTTACTTTTCTTGTCGGCCCCAGATTGCCATTAGCGGCCTCAGATTGCCAACTTAATTTTCAATCGGCCTTAGATTGCCATGTCGGCCTAAAATTGCCATTTACTTTTCTTGTCGACCTTAGATTGTCGTCGGACTCAAATTGCATTTACTTTTCTATTCAGCTTTTATTTCCTGTCACTCTCTCTTTCTTTGTTGTCCCCTTTTCTTTCTTTCCGTAGGTGTATTCTATATGTGTATATGTGTGTGGGCATGCATGCATGCGTGCATATTTGAATTGATGAGTGTGAGTATGACTTGTATCCAATTGGTCACAATACTTTCCATTTCCTGTTGCTTATTGATTCATATCCAGTTGGTCACAAGATCTTTAATTTCTTGAGGATAGTTGAGTTGGTTACAAAGTTTGTAAATTCTTGTTAACCCCTGTCGGTTTTAATTTCCTGTCAGCATTCATTAACTTGTAAATTTCAATTCAGTCCACTTGGTTCTTGCATCTCTTGTCATTTGAAATTTTGCATAATCAGTTTCTGAATTGCATAACTTGCATGTGGCTTGCTCAAATATTTAGGTTCTTTCTATGTTAGAATTTGATTTTTCTTGCATTTGTATTTCATGCATCACCGAACAAAATCTATGTTCATGTCTTTACTTATTCCCTACGAAGACAATATGTAAAAACTTCAGTTTCTCATATTCTCTCGTAAGAAATAAGTAAAGAGGGGCAACTGTGAACACCCAATTTTGTCTGGCCCAAAAAAAAAAAAATTTCTTTCAATCCATTCCTTTCTTTTTTAGTACTATTGTTGTTTTGGTAAGCCCATTTTAGGTTGTTGTTTGATTATTAAGAAAAGCCCATCCCATTTTTAATTGTGAAAAAGCGTCAGCCCATTTCTTTTCCTTTTATTTGGTTGTCATTTAATTTAGATTAAAAAAAAAAACAAAATTTTCAGCCCATTTCATTTCTAATTTATCTTATTGAAATAAAAAGGGGGCCATCACATTTTTGTAAAAAAAAAAAAAGAGAAAGGAAGAAAAAGAAAAGAGAAACTCCTGTTCATTTTTGATTTGTTAAGCATCGTTAACCCATTTCTTTTTTGGGGTCATTCTCACCTTTTTTTTATTATTTTATTATTTTCTGGTCCGTGTCATTTAATGTTGTTGTGTCTTGAAAAATAGTAATAAAAACAAAAAGGGAGAAACCCGAGGAGTGGGTGGAAGATGACAAGGGAGGAAATGGTGCCAGGAGCGCTTGTGCTTTTGGAATTTTGAAGCCGAGAACATGCAATGATCATCGAAAGTACAAAACTAATTGTCAAAAACCACAACAAAGATCGGAAAATTTCTTCAATCAAATCTTCATGGATCAAAAATGGCTGCTGCCATGTCTGAAAAAGTTAATTTTTGATGGGTATAAGAAGGGACCGAAATACACATGCAAAGGGGGGAATCTGACTTCCAACACTGAAAAATTCCACTACCATTCTCCAACTTCATCACCATTTTTCATCAGAAATATTTTGCAATAAGCACAAAGAGAAGAAAAATCACAAAGCCACAGGTAAGTTATTTGATTCATTTTTCTTCCTCAAGTGTTTATTTCCATCGTCGAAACCAGAAACCAAAACCCCTGTAACCTGAACCCATTCACAACCAAATACAACACAAATCCAGACAATCATATTCAGATGCAGTCCAAAGACCATCAGTAGTCCATTACAATACAATTTCAGTGCAGTACCAAGATCTTCATTTCTAAGAAATTAGAAAAGAAAGCAAAAAGAGGAAACATAAACTGAACCAACCACCGTGAGGGGGGGAATTGCGCGGCTGGTCCACCAAAAAGTCTGGCAACTTCTCCAATCACCAAATCGGTCTCCGCTCGAGACACCGTCCTCTGCCACTGCCAGATCGTGGCGCACCCTCCATCTCCTTCCTCTGTCTTTGCATCATCACTGCCTTCCATCATCATTGAATCACCTGAAAGACCAAAATCACAACCAACCATAGATTCAGGTTCTTTGTTTTTTTTTTCTATAAAAAAAAAAGAAGCTGAAAGGAAGAAGGAGGTAGGTGGATCCAACGCCGCTAGGCCACCCACCCCGCGGATCTTTCCCTCCGCCAGCACCGGCCGTGAACTGGGTCTTGAGGCTCGCTGCTCGCCTCCTTCGCCAAGATCCGCCGCACTGCGGCGACACCACCGCTGGCCCAAAGAACCGGCTTCCTTCGCCGCGCTACCGCTGCAGATCGGAGACGGCATCGCGGTTTCCGACTATGGCCACTGCTGCCAGGCCGTGCCATCCCCTTTGATTCTTCCTCCGCCGATCTGCACTTCCGATCTGCAACCACAGCCACTTCGCTGCGAGAACTTCTCGCTGCAGCGCCCTCATCTGTGCGTTGTGGTGGTGACCTTCACCCGCGCCAGTCTCACCCTTTTCCCTTGGCCGTGCACCGCGGCCTCTGGCACCGGCGAAGCTTCGTCAGCCTTCTGGCGGTGCTCTCCCCTTGTGCGGCATTCATCTCTCTTCTTCCTTGCCATCGCGTGATTGCCGCGATCTGGTCCCGCGGAAGAGCACTCCTCTCCCTCTTATTCTCACTTTCTCTCTCTTACTTCACTACCTCTCAACACTCTCTCGTTCCTCTTTTCAGTCTCCTTTCCCTCATCTTTCTTTTTTCTTGTGTATATTAGTGACAAGAGTGTGTGTGAGAACAGGTAATCAATGTGTGTAGACTAAATGTGTTAAGGGTGGGTGAGTGTGTGTTTGAGTGTGTGTGTGAGTGGGAATGAGGTAGAATTAGGGAATAAAATTTATAAAATTAGTTTAAGTAGAATTAGGATAAAGAAAATATGGATTTTTTTTTGTTTTATTTTATTAGTGTTTTAAGATAGCATTATTTGGTCAGATTTTGGGTTTTTTTTTTTAAAAAAAAAGAAAAGAGGTTTTTATTTGTTTTGAATTTAAAATAAATACTAGAACATCTTGCTTAAATAAAAAAGGATTTGAATTAATTAATCAGGTAAGTTGTATTTTCTAAAATAGGATTAGGTTAAATAAAATTTAAAATTAATAAAGGAAGAGTTTTAGATTTATTTTTCAATTTGAGTTAATGTCAGAATAAGTTTTGAATTCTTGAGTGTTCATTCAATCTCTAATTTTGCTTGTTTTAGAATTAGCTTAGTTTAAGTTTAAAAAAGAGATTTGTTTTCTTTTGGGTGGAATTAAATAAATTAGTTTAGGGATAGATATGGTCCTTTGTTTAATGTTTTGGTAAATTTTATATGTAAAACCTTAGAATAAAAAAATAATAAAAATGGTAGTTAGAATCCTTGATCTACTTTTAATCTTTAATTGTTATATTTGTTCACATTTTTTTTTACCAAAATAAATAATTTTATCTCTAAATTAATGTTGTCAACTCATAATTAAAATTAGCCTTTTTTTTTGTTAAAAGTTTATTTAATTCATCAATTGAGTAATTGGATTTTTAAATAAATAAATAGGATTAATTGAGCCGTGACGGCTTATTAATTCTGGAATATTTTAGCTGTGACAGCTTGATATTCTAAAAATTCATTTTCAAAAAAATTTTAGTTTATAAATTCACAAATATTTTATACAGAACTATGTGATTTTGAATTCTTTATTGCACTAGGGGATATGTAGGAGCAGGTGACTCCGATCCCTGTCAAGTCAAAATTAAATTTTCATAATTCATTTTACTTGTAAAATAATTTTTTATTCTGTTAAAAATGTTAATTTAGCCGAGACGGCTTGTTAACTCAACAATTTGGACATTTGAGCTGTGACAGCTTAATGATCCGAAATTTCCTGTAAAAAATGTATTCATTCTTGTTTGTATTTATTTATTTATTTACTCTTATAAAAGGATGTCAAAAATATTTTTTTATCTTTTTCTTTTTTGAAAATATTTATAAGATTTTTTTTCCTTATTTATTTATTTATCAAATATTTTATTTCAAACAAAGGTGTTAATTTAGCCGGGACGGCTTATTAACTCAGTATTTTGGACATCTGAATTGTGACAGTTTGATGCTCCAAAATTTCTTTTAAAGAAAGATTTTTTTTTATCTTTTTTGTAAATAACAAATGGAAAAATAAATATTTCAAAATGGTTATTAATAATCTGCACAAATCAATTATAGGTACCGTCTAAGGACGAGTGTACTAGGGGTGCGTAGGATTAAATGCCTGCCCTTCTCTATGCATAACCGACTCCCGAACTCAAATCTAATTTCAAAGACCATTTGTAAAAATAATGGATTTTTCCATGTTTTCCCAGCTCCAATTTTCAAATAAATCTTTTTTCGCCGTCCCTGTCGTGATCCCGGTTACGACAGTTAGTTTGATAGATTATGAGGAGTAGAACAAGTTTTGTGAAAGAATCTTGGTGTTTTAGTGACTCTAAGTTAGAATTTTTGAAGCTTGAAGCTTGTTAATGGAGGTTTGAGAGAAAGAACAATGGAGAGGCTGTGTTTTCTGCCTCTTGGCCAAAAATGAAGGTGATGGAGTGGTAAGGTTAGTGGTTTTGTGTTAATCCTTAAAGGAAGCTTGTAAAGAAAGCTTGGTTATTATAATATAAAAGGAGAATTCTTAAAGAGAGTAAAATGGATGGCTATGATTGTTTTCTTGGGAAAAGAATGGATCTTGGACATCCACTTGGTTCAAAATAATTGGATCACTTTAACTTGGGGAGCAAGTAGCCTTTTTGGTATTAAAACCGCACACCGAAATCCCGAGTAAAATATAATAAATCAAAGGTCATGACTAAAACTTGCTTTTCAAGTTTTAATCCTTGCCATCCACTTGGCATAAAGTGGTTGGCAAAGGTTACTTGGCCACTAAGTAACTTGTATGGGGTTAAAAACTGCACATTAAAAACTCTACCGAACGAGCAAAACACCATACCTAGGTAATAAGACATTGCCCGAAAATTAATTCTAAGTATAAAATCCTCATTTCTAACTATTTCTAATATCAATCCTATAATTTCTCAGTTTTGGGCACCTCCGTGTCCCCATTCTAAGGTTTTGGCTGTCTTAACGGGCTCGTGGGGCCCGCAAGGTTACTATTCATATTTTTTTTTATAAATCCCTTGGATCGTCCTCATCATTAGTAAAACTGTTAGATTTTTAAAATTATGACTAGTAAAGCCCAAATTAATTTTTAAATAATTTTTTAGGGTGTTACACACATGTTGCATGAAGGCACTGATCAAGTAAAAGAAACTAAGATCAACATGCTGGTTCACCAATATGAAATGTTCAAAATGACAGATCAAGAAAATATTGATGAAATGACTACAAGGTTTATGAATATCATAAACCAACTAAATGTAGGTGAAGATGTGCACGAAAAGGGGGGTTAATCGTGCATGATCCTTTTTTGCATTTTCTGAAGCTTTTGAAAATAATTACTATCAAGTGTGAAGTGCAGCGGAAACATAATTAGTGGCTTCAGAAAGTGCATTTCTAAACTTTATTAAATAACACGTTCATTATTAAAAGAAAAGACAGAAAGCAGGAAGTATATATAAGATCAAAAGTAAGAGAAAGATGCATTAAGGATAAATAAAAGAGAGAAAGAGAGAGAAAGAAAGAGAAAAGACATAGGATTTTGTACTGGTTCAGCTACTTACCTACATCTAGTACTCAACAACCATTAAGGTTCCATTTAAAACAGTTTTCTTAACCTTAGAAAGTAAAGTTGGATAGTCTTTACATTAGCCTTCCCAAGCTATCATCCATGGATTTCAGAAATCACCTGATGCCCTAGATTTAGTAGTTTTGTACTACCCTCTCTAAGGTAATATGAGTAGTGTTGTACTAGCCTCTCCAAACTAACATGAGTAGTATTGTACTCGCATGTACTAGCCTCTCCAAACAAACATGAGTAGTATTGTACTAGCCTCTCCAAGCTAACCCATGATCAGTAGCCACCTCTATAGTCATGTTGAAAGTAGACTTGAAGTAACATCCTAATTTTTAACCCAATACTCTAGAACATAATTAGGTTAATCATTAGTTTGTTACATCATAGCTTCCTTAATACTTTTAAAATACTTAGCGGAAATACTGGTAAATTTTTTTTTGAATTATAAAAGCAAAGTGAGAGCCGCGCGACACGATAAATGATAAAACGTGATTGAAAGTAAAGCAAACATCTCATCATAACACATAGCAAGTAAAGGCACATCACGATAACGTTGAACTGCATATTTATATAATATAGGATATGCCCACTTGTATAGAGTGGGGCTTAGTTTGATACAACATGAGCAATACAACTAAAAAGGAAATACAAGAGAAAGTGCAACGGAAACTATAAAAGCAACTCCCCTACCCAAGTGCAACTAACGGGATGACCTCTAAAACAAAAGAAGGTTCATCCCCATCTAAGTGGTGTGCGCTCTACTCGGGTACTCCATCGGTCGTACGTCACCTCCTACTGACGTCCATCTCGTGAGCGAGGCATATATCCGGGAAACTGGGCGAGTTCCTCGGGTGTAAAGAGGCGGAACGGGGATCAAGAGTGACCCCCACGATGTGGCCGCATCTCTGGTCGTCATGCAAGTTGTGGCTGAGTCACGGTATCCTCACTGCCCTCCCTCATCAGTGGTGGAGAGGGGGCAGAGCTCTCGCTATACAGATGGGTAGGCGGGTCCTCGGATGGGTCGGTCTACGAGAAGTAGGTTCGGGGCACGTAATCGGGATAGTCTCGCATGGCTGAGGCGGCGGTGTACATACGGAGTACTCTCTCATTATGCGTATACGCGCGCTCAAAAACCCATTCGTCGTCGCCATAGGGTGCTATCGGGGAGAAACGATGGGTATGCACGGGGTGAGCGAAGGGACGTCCCACAAACATGAAGACTCGCACCGTTCACTGTCCCTCAAAATGGTATGACCCGTGATCCGGGTCATAGTGCACCTTCCAAGTCGGGGTGTCCACGAAAACCACGAACGTCACCATCTGAAGACGTAACGGAAAGAAAGAGATAGAGGGAGTGAGAATCTTACTAAAGAATCTCAGTAGGGCCTCCTACTACCTAGGTGTCATCATCTACGTCCTCAAGAACCTTGGGTTTATTTATACAAAATAGGTGAGCATGCATTAAGTCCATTTTTAGGTTCTAAAACATAGTTTAGCCAAGGTCCATTCATTTTAGCATGATTCTTAATGTCATGGATGCAAACATATTAAAGGATGTATGCATGGCTCTACTTAATACAAGAATAATCATCATATCTTTAAGAACATCATAATAGTGGCATAAAGTGACAAATAAATTCTCTTTGTGACATAATCATCATAACTTCCTCATAGGCCACCCTACAAGACAAGCGCTCTGCGGGTGCTCGGCCGAACCGATGTCACTCAAAACGTGTCACATCTCTAGGTTATGAGCTCATACCTCAACTAGTCGTCACTAGTTCTTACTTATCAATCTCGATAAGCGTAACATAATCATAAACATAATCCCGACTTATCCAGTACAGGCTAGGGGGCATTTCTTGGGGGTGCTCGGCCGAACCGATGTCACCCAATAATTAATCTTGGTACCGATGTCACATGAGTTCTCTGGAGGTGCTCGGCCGAATCGGTGTCATCCGAGAACCCATCTTAGTACCTCATAAAAATTTCAAAGGTTTTCAAAACTTTCTGAGTCCCAAATTTGTCAGAAATTCGACGGCATGACTGTGGCATGTCGAATTTCTTCCAAATTCTTCTTTATGCCACATAAGTCAATCAAACATGCATCATTCATCATAATTTCATGCATTCACATAATCCTCCTCATACTTTCACAAGTAACATTAAAAGTTCGTTATGTACTTGGTCCTACGGTATTTTATGCTTTGACCTTTACGAGCCTTCAACTTGTGATGTAGTTAACCTATCATCTTCTATCAAACTTTTATGTACCTAAGGGTTCTCTTCTAAGAAATCTTATTATTTATTTATGCTTTCTATTAAATCTGAGCAACATCCTTCCTTAGGGGCAGCGTTATAAACTTATGATTACGGGGTTCTAGAACTTGCGTTATAGACCCTTTCTTGGTTCTGTCTTCACCTAAGGCGCTATAAGTTAAACCTAAACCAATTATGAGTCATTCCTATATCAAAGAACTAATTATAAACCGTGTTCTCTACATTATAAGGTTGCTGGACAGATTCTAAGAATTAAATGTTCTAAGAGTTCTAGAATTGCGGTTTTACGGTTTTCTAGTTACTAGTTTCTCTATAGGTGCCATAATTCATTCCTACTTCAAATGTAACCAAATTTTTCATGATTAATCAATCCTAATCTGATTATATCCCCATTGAAACAGTTTGGGCAGTGTCCATAACTAAATGGGATAAAACTATGCTAAATCTTGACTCTACGATTTTTCCTAGAAAGCTAGTTTCTTCCCTAACTTGCATAGAATTGTTCCTACTTCATCATACATAATTTTTTACTCATTCAAACACATCAAACATCATCACATGGCAGCAAACACATCATGGAAGAACCTAAACATTAAGTCTCCAAAAGGTGCATAACTTGATATTTTCTAAAACATATAAGTTGCTAGTTTCTCTTGGAATCATTTTCAAGACTTCTAAAACTCTTTTGCAAACCATTTCATTTGATGAAAGAGACTAAAAACATCCTTAGGTCAGCGACCACTTAATCCCTCTTTAAAAGAGAGTTAAATTCTTAGAACCTTGTTGGTCTTAAACTCAAACAAATTCATGAGATTTAAAAGGATTCTTAAAACTTGACTTTTTGATCCTTGAAGCTAGATGAAACTCATTCCAAGTTCACCATCACTACAAGGCCGAAATCATGCATTCAAAGAATGCTCCCTCATTAAATTTAACTTGAGATAAAATGGGCAAGTCTTTGAGCTCTAAGATCTTTTAAGTGATGACATAATTTAAACATGCTATGCACTTCATTTTTAGTCTTCATTACAAAATAAAGTGAGAGCTTAATGTAAACATGCAAGACTTGAATATAAAAATTCAAAGCTCAAAATAAATATGCAAGGCTTGAAATATAAATATGCAAGTTCATTCCTTTATTTTAGTGCTCTAGGCCCAACAACAATCGATTTTAAGGCCGAAATAGAAAGGCTTTGAGATTTAGTTAGGTGATAGAGCAAACCTCATTTTAAATCTTTACGTTCTTTAGTGATGAAAGGTAAATATGCTAGACAAGAATATAAATATGAGATGCACTCCATTCTTTATCCTTTAACTTTAGGTGATGGCTTGGAAAATAAATATGAATGCAAAACTCAAAGTAAATATGTAATGCATAAGCTTGAATTTAAATATGAATGCTAGTCCATTTTATTTCTTATTAGAGCTCATACAGGACTTTAAAGGAACTTAAACCTCAACCCAATCTTATCATAACAAGGTAAAGTAAACAAGAGTGAACCTCAAGGGTTCTTTAAAACACAAAGTTTCTTTTCTTGAAATGTAAACATAAATAACATTTTCATTAAAACTCAAGCTCTAGAGGCCTCATTGTGTTGAACACATAGTCATCATCTAGAAGCTCTCATCATCAAGCCATTGTGAACTTCCTTGGCCAATATGGCCGAAACATTAGAGAAAGAAAAGGAAAAAGAACCGAAATTGTTGGAGAAGAAAAGAAACATTTGGAACTCTAGAGACCATGATCTTGATGATGCATTAACACCAGCATCATGAGCTCTCATCATTGAGTTCATGTTAACCATTTTAAAACATCATCAAAGTGAAAGGTTTTCAAAGATTCAAGAAGAAAAGTAAAAACATCTTTAACTCAAGAACAAAGATCAAGCTTTAGAGATTATCCAAGTGATGAATATTATCATCATGGAACCTCATCATCAAGCTCTCATTCCTTTGCTCTCAAAGGGCTCATGGCCGAAACAAGGAGGAGGAGAAAAGAAAAGAAGTTCTAGAAAGGATTCAAGAGAAACTATGAACACATAAAGAAATTAAGAACTTTAAATGAAAGAACTCTTGAAAGAAAATCCCTACCTAGTGATTAGGAGGTTGGAATGAGAGAAGAGGATGAAGAACTTGAAGACTTGAACTTGAGAGAAAAAGGAAACTTTGAAGTGTTTCTTTGAAAACTTACACTTAGCAAATGAACCCAAAATGATACAAGTTCACCCAAGCAAGTTATTTATAGAGAAATGAAGCAAATGAAAGGTGCAAGGAGGGGGAGGGTGTTCGGCCATCAGCATGGAGGGAGCCCATGAGTTCCATGAGGTGAGATAATGTAGTCTTGAGGCATGGTGAGGTATGGTTCAAAGTATGGTGAGGTATGGTTCAAGGTATGGCCTCAAGCATAGTTCTTTGAGTGAGAAACAATTCAACATGTGAGGTAAAAGGGAGAGAGGTTTCCAAAATGCATCAGCCATGGGGGGAGGGTTTCTTGCATTTTAATTGTGGTTTAGAGTTGTGTTTAGGTGTATCTTTGATTAGGATTAAGATTAGGAATTTGTAAGAGAGTGTTTAGGTGAGAAAATGGGTAATTAAGGTTGTCAAGACATAATTAAAGAGTGTTCTTGCATCATTAGTGAGTTATAAATTCATTTTAGTGTATAAACAATTTTAGACACAATTCCTTGATTTAAGGAATTGGAGAGAGAAAACACTATTCAAGATTCCAATAGTGAAATCTTGAGTTTTAGAAAAGAGATTTAAATCTAATCTAAGCAATCTTAGGTTCTAATTAATTTTAATAATTTATTTTGACTCTAGATTAATTATGAAAATTAATTAATCTTCGATTAGAGCCTAATATTGCTTAGGTTTGCTTAATCACATCATTAAGCTCAAAAACACTGTTCTAGGGGCAAAATCATAATTTTGCACTAAAACTGCCCGGGACCTCCGGGACTTAAACAGATGTTTTGAAACATGTAAAAACATGGTTTTAAACCTTTGGGGAAAGTTTCGGGCTCAAACGGCACCTTAACCGCGTAAAACGCTATAGGGGTATTTTGGTCATTTTGACCTGAAACTGTGGAAAATGAGACTTTCGCCTCCAGAACCACTCAAGGGTCATTCAATCCCCTTCAAACATTGAGTTGGCCCCTCGAGGACTGCCGGATTGGCCATCCTCGAATTCCGGGCCGAAAATGACCTCAGGGGCATTTCGGTCATTTTCCACTCAGACAGAAAATCGAGGCGTTACACTTGACACTGACCTCTCCAAGCCAAACCATGAGTAGTAGCAACCTCTACTATCACGTTGAAAGTAGTTTTGGCACTAGCTTCTCCAAGCCAAACCATGACTAACAGTAACCATTGCTGTCTCGTTGCAAGTAGTTTTACCTTAGCCTTTCCAAGCTATGTCTCACACTGTTCACTAATGGATCAAGGATACAAAGGTTAAGTGTTTGGGTTACCACTTAAACTAACCTACACTCAAGTTTCCTTAAAGAAGATACATTTAAAATAAACCTGGGAAACAAGAGTGACTTAATCCTATTACTTATTCCTTAAGAAGCATAAATCTAATAAAGAGCATAGAGGAAGATTTTTACATGTAAGGAATCTGATTACATAAGAATGATGAACCTTATAGGATGAGGAGAGATTTAAGCAGAGTTTCCTTTCTTTTTAGCGCAAGTCTCTCTGACTGTCATCATCATCTTTTTTAGCATGGCATCTCTCTATTTAAATAGCGGTCTTCCCTTCATGACCATTGCCTTTAATCAAATCTCCAAATGACACGTGTTGATCATCAGTTATGTCTTGGAAGAGTGAGCTAGAAGTGAGACTGACAGATTTGTCATATCGGTTACAGAAGTCGTTGTAATTCTGATCTCCCTTCAGAAACTTCTTTTCTACTTTTTGATGATGCTCTCTGAACTCCTCCTTTGTGAAGCTAGGATGGTTGATCAAGTTGGCAAAGAGATGTTGTATAGTTTTGACAACTGGGTTTGACTTTGAGTTGAAATTTGAATTTTTCCTTTTTTTTTTGTGTAGCGTTCAATACTCCACACAAATGTGAGCTTTCTGAAGTGCATAACAGATTCCTTGATGATTCTTCATACTTCTGATCTTCAATCCAACCTTTTTGCTGATTACATCTTTGCAATTGTAATAATTGAAGATTAAGTAACATATTGCTTATGGACATATTTTGATTTCTTCATCTTAAGTGTACTTTCTGATGTCATGTGCTACTTTCTAAAGTCTCTTTCCTTGGTTTATTGTAGCATTGCAACCTTTCTCTAATCATTAGCTATCAAATGCTTAGATAAGGATATAACTTCACTTTTATTACATAACAAATCTTGTAACATGTTTTCGCATGCATAGTGAAATATATATACTCATTTGAGTAAGCCGTGCTCTTACTGAATAATAGATACCTATTATATAATCTTACAAGAAACTCAAGAGAAACATAAGTCATTCTTCAAAGCATTTTCTTTGAATTGGTTTTGTTATCATTCAAAATACATGAGCGCATAGGGTTTTGGAGCTAACAATCTCCCCCTTTTTGATGATGACAAACCAATTTGAAGAAAATCTTTTGAAGAGATAATTGGAAGAAATATTATAGAAAAGTAAACATGATATGCATATTTTTTCAATATATCATAACAAGAAATTTTCAAGGAGTTATTTTTCTTAAGGCATGATATGAATCATATAAAAACTTTTTAGCCTTACTTGACATTTAATCAAGACTATTGTTGTTTCGTTTTAAGCATAAGACAAACTTAACGTTCTTTCTGATCACTATGAGAGTAGATGTTAAAAAAGAAGACATTTAAACTCTGGATAAACAATCAGCTTGATCATTTGTCAAAAGAAAGGAACTTTTTGAAGATTCTCATGCTTGAAAACATAACAAGTAAAACTCGTGACATTTTATCTTAGCTAGATCCATTTTCAACAAGTCTAAATCCAAAAGAGACTTTGAAAGGAATGCTCAAAGGTATGAAAAATGAAACAGAGCATTCATAATTTTTGAAAAGTAGACTGAAGCTTATGTAGTTACTGATGCTCAGAGAAACCATAAGAAGGATAGGATTAACATATTGCTATGTAGAGTTTCTAAAGCTCATATAGGGATCAATCCCTGAATAAGCAAGAAAGATCTTTTTGGGCTATGAAACTTTCCCATAAGAACCAGATTATGAAAATGATGCTTTCAAAATAGAAGACATACGATTCTTTTAGAATAGGTTTTGTAAAACACAAAAACACATTACTCTTTGAGAGATTTCTGAAGCTTGTTAACTGATTTTGGTCTTTTTAACATGTGTAAGTGTAGGTTTCTGAAGACAAGTCAGAAACTATTTACAAGCAAACTTTGATCAAGTTATTCTTAATACTTTAGAAACCATCTCTTACAAGAGTAAAGGGTAAAGAGAAAAATGATTTTGCTCATCATGTATATCAAGACTTAGCTTGTAAACAGGTATCAGAGTAACAACCACCTTGTGCTCCTAAGGATGCTTTGCCAAGACTAATCACAGAGAACACGTAAGCTAACATCTAGCATATATGAATAAACATGTCAAAGCATATGCATTCAAGATAAGAAGCAAACATATGTCAGGAATATATGTGATTAGCTGAGCTTAGATAGAGCAATGATATGACTCAGAGCATAAAATAGAACAAACATAAAGCATGATAAGTATGTATGCATCAAACACATAAGCTAAAGAAGGTATAAAAAGGCATAAAAGAACAGAAAGAGATCGTGATAAATAAAGAAACAAAATGGTTATATAAACAAAGCAAACAAAACAATTTGTTCATAAATATACAAAAAGAAATGCTAAAAACATCTCTGGACTTTCCCCCTTAGCATGTGGTCCCCCTGAGTCCCATTGGCACATATTTTCTTCAAACTATACTTTGGTTCCCTTCGGCATAGATTTTCTTCAAACTACACTTCTCCCCCTTTTGGCATAATCAAAAAAGAGGTGTGCCAGGAAATACACATTGCATCCACTAAAACATCTGAAGTTGTAGATCTTCCATCTATCTTAGCTGAGCACCATGTAAAGCCAAATCTGTCCTGTCTAGAAGAAATCTCTCTCAAGTTCTATAGGATGACTTGATAACTTGCTGAAATTTCTATAGAGAATAGCGATGGCAGATTGATTAGCCCTGATCTTGATGTGTCAGTGCTAGTGTTATTTAGTACATTAGAAGGAGGTGAGGATGGTTGTCTATAAGCATTTCCAGATATGGCAGATATGGAAGCAGAAATTGTAGGAACAGTAATAGGTTCTGCAACATCAACATTCAACATATGGGCCAAGGAAGGACCAGGAAGACTTGGTGCAGGAAAAGAGAAGTCAGGAACACTTTGACCTAATATAATGGCATTAGCTTCCAGAATAATAAGTGCTGGATCTTGCAAATTTCTTTTCCTTTCTTCTTCAACAGAAAGGATATGAATGGAAGAGGAAGACAGTTATACAAATGGAACAAGAGCAGAACAAGTTGCATAGTTCTCCTCATCTGGTTCTTCAATAATAGGCTCTATTTGAGGCTCTTCATGTGCGATTCTTGAACTTGTCATGGCATATAGTTTGGCTTTTACACTACTCAGGAGACTTTCCTCTTCTTCAAATGACGATGTTGTAGCTTGTTCTTCTTCACCTACTTCTTCTTCATCTTAATTATCATTCAGCTTACATGATATCCTTCCTCTTGAAACTTTTTAACTTCCTCCTACAGAATAGTGACCACTTATACACTTTTATGCATTTTTTTGCATCTTAGCTCAATCTCTTTTCTGTTGATAACCTTTTAGGTTTGGTTACCACTCCTGATACTTGAGTGCCTACCTCCTTTTTTCTTTTTGATCTCTTTTCATAATGTTGGATTAAGGGAACATCTTCTTCATTAGATTCACTATCAGGAAGAATGAGTTTTCTTTTCCCTTTAGCCTTTTCTTGGTTGGACTGAGACTTTTGAGAGGCCTCTTGAGCTTGTCCTCTTCTTGTTCTGGAGCTTTACCTTATGGACTCAGTTATTTGGAGGATTGACTTCTTTCTTGAGGTTCTGAAAAAGGATAGCGTGAAGATGGTTCCTTTCATCAACTCAAACCTTTCATTGTCAAGAAGAAAGTCCAACTTTTAAACCACCTTTGTCAGAAGTATACTATAAGGAACGCTGGTAGTTCTTTGAGTTTCCTTTGTTGCAACGCTCATCATGTAGTCAAGAATGAGCATAGGCAGGTTCACTTTTCTTTTTGCCATTAGGCAATATAGAAGCATGCAATCTATTCCAGTGAGAGTAGTTGTGCTTCCAATACGAGCAAGGATAGAAAACTGAACCACTGTGTATACTTTCCTTGCCCTAACGCTTAACATTGTTATAGTAATCTCACTAGGCTTGTGAATGATAGAGTCGGTGAGATACCTAGACATGTCTCTTTCATTTACACCAAGGGATTTAGTCCAGTTGGGTGAAGATTTGTAGATGATTCCCTCAAATGGAGCTTTGATGATTTTTGCAAGTCCAGAAATAGTGATCTTGATGGAGCAATCTCTGATCATTCCCTTGACTTGTGATGTTGATGGTCTCTTAAGATGAGAGTAAAAGACATTAATTAACATTGGAAAGATGAGTTTGTTTGTTTCCAGAAAATTCTCCCACTTCTAGAAAGTAAAGACGTCATTGAGAATGGTGACTTCTTCACATAGGTCTTTACATAGAGACTTTCCAGGTTCCATTTTTCTGGACATGAGGAATCTTTCAAAACATTCTTGCATACCAGTGTCTTCAAACATGTAACAAGGTTTTTCTGTAGGGGCAGATTTAGGTACATTCTTATCTTTTGCCATTGAAGAGGTATAAGGGTATGTTTGAGAAGATGAGGTTAAAAGAAAAAATGCAAAAAGGGTTAAAGAAAAAGAAGAGACAAAGGTTCAAGGTGAAGGTGAACAGTTACAGTCGTAGAGATGAGGTTTTGATGAAAGATTGTGGTGTAACAGAAGAAGAAGAGTTATTTGCTCAAGAAGATAATAGTAAAGGAACAAGACATAGGGGTTTAAAGAGATATGACATGACTAAAAGCAAAGTAATGTGGGATAGAGAAACTCTAACATAGTGGGTAGAAAATTCTGCCTTTTCATCCTTCTTTTAGAAAGAGAGTCTTTTGACTCTTGATCTTACTTTCTGAAAGAATTACTTTCTGAAGCTTCAAGGTTTACTTTTTAACCTCTAGAGGAACTTTCATACCTTATCCTAGATTCTTTTTCTTGCTCTGTGTAACACCCTAGTAATTAACCAGATACACCTAGGTTGAATCTGATTAATGACTAGACTTTACTCCTTGCTTTGGTTCTTTCTTCATAATTTGAAAATACTTAGTGAAATTACGAGCCATTTTTTTTTTTTAAACACATAATTGAAAACATGAGCCGAGTACAACGTGAACGAGTAAGCGGGGTATAATAAGATGTTTAAGAATATATCACATCATATCACTTAGGCTCCATCATATAACATCCATAAGCACATTATAGCATATATTTACATACAATAACCTCACTCAAAGGGTGGGTTATGTTCATACATCATTATCTTATGCAAACCCATAAAAGAAAATATACTTAAGGAAATACATGCCCCTAAACTAGATAACTCCATAAGCTAGGAAGGTTATCCTAAAACTAGGGTGCATGATCACACATAAATCTACTAAGAACCCTCTATGGCCTTTGTCCCTGAAATTGGGGAATAAATCCGATCCACTGATGAGCTCCCTCGGGACGGGACACACGAGATGCACCAGGCTGGGGTCGCATGGACGGCCTTCTCGCTAACCTCGGCTGAACAACTGTTTCCTCACTACCCTCTCTTACACGTGTGGGAGTAGGAGCAGAGCTCTTAGAACATACATGAGTAGGAGTGTCCTCTGAAGGATCAGTTTCAGAATATCTCGTCTCGGGAACATACTCTGGAAATCCATGGACAGCAGATGAAGCGGGATAAGAACGTAACATCCTTTCATCAAGTGGACGTGCATGTTCGAAAACCATTTCATCGCCATAGGGAGAAGTAGGAGAAAATCGATAACTAGGGACAGGATGTGCAAATGGACGACCTATGTAAATAAAAACACGAACTGCGCACCTCCCTTCAAAATGATACGAGCGATGCACCGGATCATAGTGGAATTTTCAAGCTTTAGAGGCCTAACTTGTGATGGATTTACAACCCACCCTCAAGGTCCTCATCATCAAGCCATCATCTTAGTTCCACCTAGGCCATATGGTTGAATTGGTTAAAGAAAAATTGAAGAGGAAAACCAAAATGAAAAGCTAAGGCAAGTTCATAATTTCATCATTTTGAGCTAAAAACACAACTCCTCAAAGCATAGAAATAAATTTAGAAACTACTCCCTACCTAATCTGAGTTGAAGAAGAGGAAGAGAACTTGGTTTCTTGAAGTGAAATGAAACAAAATCTCTTTGAAAAATTGAAGAAAGAATTCAGCCAAAGAGGAGGAAGAAAGAAAGTTTTTGGTGCTCCTAAAAACTAGTTATGAACCAAGCATTCCAAGACCACTCAAGCAAGCCTATTTATAGAAGATTTTGAGGCTTCTAATTGGCCAAAATGATGAGGTAGTGGACGGAATTTTGCAGGAGAAATAAGGGAGGAAAAATCATTTTAGACAAAGTTGTATGAAATTAAGGAATTATGTCTCTTATGGTGACATTTTGGCATTTTGTTTTAGTGCAACTTTTGGCAATAATTCAGCTGCATAATGGCATCAATAATTTCGTCCATTACAGCCCAAAGAAGTGAAATTTGTGTGTTCCATGCATTATTTAGGTATAGGCAAGGTATTCATGTAATTTAGAGAATTTACTGCTAAGGGTTTAAGTGAATTAGTAAGCAATTTGGGTGTTTTTGAGCAATTTTGGGTTCTAATCAATCTAAATACATAATTTTGACTCTAGATTAATATTTAGAATTTAATAAGCTTTAATTTGAGCCTAATATTGCTTAGGTTTCCGTATACGAAACAAAATCCCGAAATTCGCAAACCGCCAAAAACAGGGGCAAAATCATACTTTCACTTAAAAACTGCCCGAGGCCACCCGAGCTTAACCAATGGTTAATCATGGCTTAAAAACATATTTTAAAACATTTTAGTGAGGTTCGGGCTCGGTCGCACGCACATCGGAGTTAAAGCGACCACAGGGTGTTTTGGTCATTTCAAGGCGTCGGAACTCAAAATTGAGATCCTTCTGCTCTATTAACACACATAACACAAACAATCCCTTATTATCCTCAAAATATCCCCTTGAGAATAGGTGGGGCCCACAATCCTCATTTTCTGAGTAAAATAACTTCAGGGGCATTTTGGTCATTTTATACGTACAGAAATTTGGGATTTGCGACTCTCGCATGAATCGTTCCTAACCTCTCTTCTAATGTTATATTCCTTTATTGAGGATTGTTCGGCCTCAAATCTTATGTAATAATTACCTACGGTAATTCGGTAATTGAGTAATTTCTAATGACAGTAAAAATTACAATAAAAATTGGGGCGTTACACTCTGAGTTCAATACACTTATATAACCATCATTCATTAATCCTCAAGACCTTCTTTTTGACCAGACAACCTTTTTCTGAACACATAGTCTTCTTTTTTATCGATCTATCTTCAAACTAAGCAACCTAATTCTTTTCTAAACTTGCAAACTGATATAGTATTCCTCACAGAGATTTGTGGCCTTGCAAACTAACTTTTGAAATACAAGTTGGTGGACCTGATCTTCAAACTAATCTCTTGATGTTCTTGCAAATTGATAAGCAAGGTCTTTAGGAGGATATGTACCTTGATGATTTCTTATTGCTTTGCTTGATCTTTAAAGGTGAGTAGAGGAGAGAGACCACCTAGAGAGCTTTATGCAGAGATGCTTATGTATATGTAAAAGCTTAAAAATTTTGAATACTAGAAAGCAACCAAGAGATCCTTAGATATAGATATTGTGAAAACATCTTGATACAAGATCTTCAGTAGACCCATTTATTCACTAAGCATCCCCATTTTTAAAATAAGAAGAAATTTTACAAAAACAAATTAGGATAAGGAGTGCTAATCAGATTCTTGTAAGGATAAATAGCACAATAATGTTTTAGAGGATAGGAAGGTAACTTACCTTAAGAGATGATCTTGCAGCTAATTCTTTATCCGCAACATCTAGGTTCAAAGAGCTTAGTATGCTTAGGCTTTTTCCTTTTGACCCTTTCTTTTTGCATGGATTTGCTTGCCCTGATGATATCAGATTTATCCAGGTAGTCCTTGAGCTTCCTATTAGTATAGATGATGATGTCTCAAAGATGATTAGTAGACTTTGCCTTTCTCTTGAGCTTGATTAACATATTCAGCATAGCTTCCACCCAACTTTGATAACACAAAGCTTTCGTAATATTTATAGATATCGTGGTGGTAAAGAAAGCACATTTGGTAAAAATCCAAGGAATGACTTGGTATGCAACACCCTCTTAACTACCATGTTTTACTTGAGTGTTAACAAAGTAATTAGAAAAGTATTACTTACATTCATAATCTATACTAGTCGAAAGAAATGAAATAAAGTAATTTAGATGCATATATTGCTAAACTCATATATACATATATGAACATCATTTTTAAGTTTGCAATATGTACATCATATTGGGACACAAACTAGTTAACTTTTAAGCTAGTCAAGAACTCAGTTCATAAAAAGAAACACCTCCAGTATCTAGTCTAACCTGCTCAAAGTTGAGGCCCAACAAAATTTTATACAAACAGAAATGGACCTCATAACATTTAATAGGATCAATCTATAGGCTAGCGGGTTTCTAGTACTAAACTACCATTATATACACATTAGGAGTCCCTAAAGATCTCACGTCCTACTGGATGAAATCATTAGCCATCAGTATGATAGCCTCACCTCTGCCAGGGGCATCAGGACCCTCAGGTGGGGCTGAGTCTGAAGACGAGGATGAAGAGGGAGCATCTACTGGAGAGGGTACTGGTAGTGCGTGTAGAATATCAAATATCATTGGGTGTGCCATGTGGAGAGGCACCCTATCATAAGAAAAAGCAGGGTCAAAGCCAGCTGTAAATACAGAAGTACTAAAGGAACGACCAAAAAACACATAAACATGGACTTGCGAGTAACCGACTGCATAAAGAGAGTCGAGAGCAGGATATAATGCCACATCCATTATGGCGAGTCAAAGTAAAATACTAGTGACGGCATCTGCTGGATCTGAATAATACAAAATGAATACAGTCGTAGGGATGAGAATATTATAAATTCTCAGTAGGGTACTCCCTCAAATATGAACAAAATATAACCAGTAAATTCATTCACATAGAAATCATCATGCTAAATCATATGCATAAATATTAATGTACATAATTCATGTAAAGTCAAATGCAAAATGGTAGTAATCTTGTGTTTTTCTCTTGTAATCCATAGAATTCAATTTAATGCAGTTGTCTCTTTTCATTAACATAGAGAAGGCTTAATTTCACACCGAGTGGTATCTATAGTGGATGACTCTACAATGAACAATAGATTGCTAGGACATGAGGTCATTCCTATAGGTGATCATCAAACTTTATTTTTTTCCATTTCAAAATCATATATAGTTCCATTCCTAGTCGATACATCTACCGGTTGATAAAATTCCCAGGGAAGTCCTTATTTTTGCATCCTCTCTTTAACCCACATAAGCCTTGTCTATGTTTTTCCCATATGTTAAAACATGCACAATTAAAATTCACATATTCTCTTTTGTCATATAACTGCATCATGTACTTCTCTTTATTCCAAGGCATGGTTACATCACATGTAGGCATTCAATTACATTGGAGTCTAATTCAAGCTCATAAACAAATCTTTAAAGTAGCTAGCATGTATTCATATAACATACTTGGGCTAAATGTCATTCTATCATTAATTTAAAACATTTTCACCATTCCAGCACCTTGGTAGAATTACCATTTTAGTAATGACATTTAATTTCTATATCAAATGGCCAATTCAAAGGCCACAAAAATTCCCCATGACACCTCAATGTGTCTAAATTATACAAATTTATTGGTCAGGGACCACTTATTCATAGCTCAGAATAGGATTCTCATAAATTTTAACCATAGTAAATGATTGAATTAGTTCAAAATAAAATTCATGGCTACACTTTAGATGTTATCAACTCCCTGTAAAAATTTCAAAGAAAGAATCAATCATATGCTTTGGTAATAAAATTACATAATTTCACAGCTTCAGTTTCAATAATCCAAATAGTATAAGTACCATTTCAGTCTTTGATTTTTTTAAGGCAGTATATGTTAAAACTAGTGCTCAAGAAAATTCATGTAGTTAGTTTAAGATGTTATCTACAACATATAATTTTCCAACTCATAATATTACCACAAATATGTCTAAAAATTCATGACATTTCCCTATTTGCAGCCAAACTGAAAATCTAGCAGCCTAGCCAAAACTTCTTTTGATAAAATGATTTTTCTAACCTCATCCAAACACTTCACCAAAATTGATACATCAATAACCATATATCATCAACCAATACAATCAAAAATTTAGGACCAAACTCAATGAGAAAATTTTAGTATACATTTTGAAATAAAAGTCCAAAGAAAACCCCACTCTTGCAAGCAAGTGTGTCCTTGTCTCTAATATATTCCAAGATGGATGTTCTTCACTCCAAAGCTCTTAAAACACACTCAAACCCTCCTCTAATCAATGATTTGTGAGGTAATAAGGTGAAGTTTGGAGATTTTAATCGGTTATACATGTGGGGGTTGAAGTGTTGAACAAGTTTAGTGAATGAAGGTTTTGATTTTGACAAGGTTTGGCTTAGGATTTTTGAGCTTGAAAATCAAAGTTGTCAAGGTTTTTGAAGAAGAGAAAATGGTGTCTTTACTGGTTCTATTGATGGCCAAAGCATAGAGGAAGAATTTATGAAGTTACATGGGTCATCTTTATCTTATAAGATGTAATATTATTGGTTAATCATAAAACATAATTCTTTTCATTAAAAGAAATTAATATCAATGGCCAAGATTTGATCTTTCATCCAAGATGAAAGATTAGCCATTCATTTGGCATTCAAAAGGATAGACTTCATTATTTTGTAGAGATTAACTAGCTTTCAGTGTTAAAAATTGCACACCGAAATTTCATCGAACAGGTGAAACACCATACCCGAGTAATCAGATATTACCTGAAAATTAATTCTAGGTATAAAATCTTTATTTCTCACTATTTCTAACCTTAATCCCATAATTTCTTAGTTTTGGGTATCTTTGGGTCCTAAATCTGGGGTTTCGGCTGTACCAACGAGCCCGCGAGGCCCACAAGTTACTATTTATATTTTTTTTTTGCTCATCCATTGAGTTGTTCTCATCATTTCTACGTTTGTTAGAATCTTGAGATTCTCATTAATAAGTCTCAATTAATTTCTAAATAAAATTTAGGGTGTTACATGGTACTCATACCCCTGGAGATACTCCAAGAACTTTGACAATAGAAGATTATCTTAAAAAAATGAACTCTCATGAAGTTATAGTGCATTTAGATCTTCCAGCTTCTGTATCATCTTCAAGCTGGTCATCTTGTATTTCAGAAAGATCACTTTTTGATCATCTTGAATGGTCCAAGCATATTTTCTGAAGGACTGAGGTTTTGGAGCTCATAATCTAAAGCATTTGGCTTTCAACCACAAGCTTTCTAGAGTTACTTTGAGATAGAAAATCTCAGGACTTCCTTTAGAGTGATCAAGATTATCGATAAAATCTTCCTTAGGATTTTCATTATCATCATCATACATGAGAGATCTTCAAGAAGATTATCTCTTTAGGAAATGTGACAACACTTAGAATTAAGGTTTGATATCTGGAAAGATCAACATCAGAATGCTTCTTTAGCTCTTCAGTCAGAGAGATATGTTTAGATATACCTGCAAGTAGGAGTATGACTTTTGGTACCTAGACTTTCATGGGTCCTTTTTAGTTAGTTTTCGATGAAGAGACTTTTCCAACTTTTTAAAGAAAATCCTTTTCAGGATTCATTAGCTGTAAAAGTATCTTTCTAAAAACTGGAAAAACAGAACTAGAAGATATCATATAGATGAAGTTGCATAGATTTTTCTTTTGCTATTTCACCTGTATATCTCAATCCAGTTTATCTAAAATAAAGGATGTTGGCTATTTGTTACAAAAACATGGTTTTTGAATATGTCTGATAAACACGAGTTAGATCTTAGAATGTCATGAAGTCCTGTTAAGGATTCAGAAGAAATTTCTGACAAGATCATATAGCTTCTTAGAGGCTTCAGACACATATAACTTGAGAAGAGTAAACTCTTTTGGAGTATTTCTCTCTTTCAGATTTCTAGCTTTAGACTAGACCTTCTTATAACGCCTCGCTTTTCTGTCTGAGAGAAAAATAACCAAAATGCCCCTGAGGTCATTTTCTGCCCGGAATTCGAGGATAGCCGGCCCGACAGTCCTCGAAGGGTCAACTCAATGTTTGAAGGGGATTAGATGGTCCTTGAGTGATTTCGAAAATGAAAATCTTGTTTTCTGTAGTTTCGGGTCAAAATGACCAAAATACCCTTATAGCATTTTTACGCGGGTAAAGGTGCCATTCGAGCCCGAAACTTTCCCCAAAGGTTTAAAATGATGTTTTCATGTGTTTAAAAGTATTTGTTTAAGTCCTGGAGGCCCTGGATAGTTTTTGTGCAAAATTATGATTTTGCCCCTGGAATAGTGCTATCTGAGCTTAATGATGTAATTAAGCAAACCTAAGCAATATTAGTCTCTAATCGAAGATTAATTAATTTCCATAATCAATCTAGAGTCAAAATAAGTTATTAAAATTAATTAGAACCTAAAATTACTTAGATTAAACCTAAATCCCTTTTTTAAAACTCAAGATTCCTAGTTTTGGAATCTTGAATAGTGTTTTCTGTAACACCCTAGTAATTAACCAAATACACCTAGGTTGAATTTGATTAATGACTAGACTTTACTCCTTGCTTTGGTTCTTTCTTCATAATTTGAAAATACTTAATGAAATTACGAGCCATTTTTTTTTAAAAAAAACATAATTGAAAACGTGAGCCGAGTACAACATGAACGAGTAAGCGGAGTATAATAAGACGTTTAAGAATATATCACATCATATCACTTTGGCTCCATCATATAACATCCATAAGCACATTATAACATATATTTACATACAATAACCTCACTCAAAGGGTGAATTATGATCATACATCATTGTCTTATGCAAACCCATAAAAGAAAATATACATAAGGAAATACATGCCCCTAAACTAGATAACTCCATAAGCCGGGAAGGTTATCCTAAAACTAGGGTGCATGAATACACATAAATCTACTAAGAACCTTCTATGGCCACTGTCCTGGAAATGGGGGAATAAATCCGATCCACTGATGAGCTCCCTTGGGAGGGGACACACGAGATGCACCAGGCTGGGGTCGCATGGACGACCTTCTTGCTAACCTTGGCTGAACAACTGTTTCCTCACTACCCTCTCTTACACGTGTGGGAGTAGGAGCAGAGCTCTCAAGATATACATGAGTAGGAGTGTCCTCTGAAGGATCAGTTTCAGAATATCTCATCTCGGGAACATACTCTGGAAATCCATGGACAGCAGATGAAGCGGGATAAGAACGTAACATCCTTTCATCAAGTGGACGTTCATGTTCGAAAACCATTTCATCGCCATAGGGAAAAGTAGGAGAAAATCGATAACTAGGGACAGGATGTGCAAATGGACGACCTATGTAAATAAAAACATGAACTGCACACCTCTCTTCAAAATGATACGAGCGATGTACCGGATCATAGTGGAATTCCCAAGTAGGGGTATCAACGAACAGGACGAATGTCGCCATCTGAATATGGAGACAATGACGGAAATAAAGAAAAGGGAGTGAGAATCTTGCTAAAGAATTCTCAGTAGGGTACCTTCTTCTACAGTGTCATCATCAAAGTCCCCAAGAACCTCGGGATTATTCTAAAATAGTAAGCATGCAAAGATTCATTTTAAGTTCGGACAAATACTTAATTAACCGAGGTTCGTCAATTTTTAATCATGCGTCTTATAATGCATCATAATCTCAACATGTCATATTTACAATGAACTTTTCCTTTATCATTACATCATATTCCTCATCATCATTATCAAAATAACATGCATAAAAGAACATCATATAATATTAGCTACACATGGACACAGTGCACATATTTCATTTCTTTAGTGCCTTAGGTGACTTAAAATTTTATCATCATCATTATTTTCCTTGGGCCACCCTATACTCCACCCTTTTGGAAGTAATTTAGGTTATGAGCTCATACTTTACTAGTCGTCACTAGCATATACTTATCCCTTTTGACAAGCTAAAGTCCCGACTCTACCCTTTTGAGAGAACGGGTTAGGGGGCTAAAATCACCTTTTCACCACCTATAGTCTGATGGTTCCAAAGGATCATTTTCTTATAAGTTTAAGTCACCATTAAATCTTTGCATGTTATATCACAATACAATTCATAAACATCATAGCATTTTCTCATTTATAGTCTTAAGCTAGAATAATATATATCAACTATAATCATGCATATGGGAGATTCCCAGGAAAGAGAGGTGGGTCACAATGGACACGCTTAAATACCAAGTCTTTCCTTAGCCAGAACCTTTCCAAATTACACTTTTACAATGATACACTTTCTTCTAGCAACAAAGGTAAATTTTACATAATAAAGAATATTTCATGCATAATCATTCTCATTATTTGCAACAACAACTATAACATGCAAGTCAGGAAATCATTCAATGATATCAAGTACTTAATAAGCATCCAATACTTACATAGAATTATCAATTATAGAACTAATTAGTTATGCACCTAAGGGATTTATTGCCATCATTACGATTATTTATAGGCCTTAAGAACACTATTAAATCAAATAGGGTAGCATAGGTAGTAAGTTGTTCCTAAGGTTTTACGGTATGCTAGAAGTTATGTTTTAAATCCTTTCTTGTTACCAGCTTTCCCTATGATGCTGAAATTAGTTACTAAACCAATTATGAATCATTCTCCCTTATTTAAACATAATAAAACCTGGTTCTTATCGTTGCTAAAGATTCTGGATAGAATGCATAAATTTCATTCCCTAGAGTTCTAGAAATCTTGTTTTTACGGTTTTCTAGTTGCTAAGTTCATTTAGTGTTCGGGATCAATCCTAGTCTAATTGATACCAAATTTTTCGTGGCTAACTAATCCTAGACAAAATTATAACATACTAAAACAGATTTGGCATTGGCTAAACTTAAAGGGGTCAAAAACTAGGTAAATTCTAGCTCTTCGGTTGTTCTAGGGAGCTAGTTTTATCTCTAACATGCAGTGAATCATTCTCTTAACAATAAACCATAATTATCACAACTTCAAACATATCAAATCATTATCATACATTGATACTAAATTCAGATCAGTGGCTGAATCATGAACCTCATGCAATTACATAGAATCATATTTTAAGTGCATATAAAATACTAGTTCCCCGTAAAATCCTTGCAAAGTCTTAAAACTCATTTAGAAACTAGTTCTTTTGTCAAACTTGGGAGGATCTTCACAATTAAAATTCTCACTTAAGATAAAAGGAGTAAGTCTTGAGCTTTAGAGATTTAGGTGACATCTTAGAATTATAAACATGCTATGCAACCTTATTTTAATCTTATCTTTATAAGGTGATAGCTTGGAATTATAAACATGATATGCAATTCTATTTCTTTATCTTTAAGATTTAAGGTGATGACTTGAAAATTAAACATGATGCAAGAAATTGGAGCGGCAGTAATCCGCACAGGACCAGTAGAGGGAGAAGAGAATATTAAGAAACCGGAGCGGTGGTAGTCCGCACAGGACCGGTGAAGGGAGAAGAGAATTATTATTACATCTTTTTAAGCTCCAATCTCAAGACTTTTTAAAGAATAAATTCTTTAACTCCAATAATCATATTTCTTTGCTTGTGATACATGGCCAAGTCTTTGACCTCTAGGATCTTTAGGTGATGGCATAAAATAAACATGTCATGCGTTGATTCTTTTAGCCATTATAAAATAAAGTGAGAGCATAAATTAAATATGAGATGCAACCTCTTTATTATCTTGAAAGATTAAGTGATGACTTGAAACATAAACATGAAATACAAGCTTGGGAAATACATCTTTCAAGTTCTAAACTAAAAATCTTTGTTTTAGCATCATAAAGCATTATTCTTTAAAGTTTTGCATCAAGTGGAATTTTCAAGCTTTAGAGGCCTAACTTGTGCTGGATTTACAACCCACCCTCAAGGTCCTCATCATCAAGCCATCATCTTAGCTCCACCTAGGCCATATGGCCAAATTGGTTAAAGAAAAATGAAGAGGAAAACCGAAATGAAAAGCTAAGGTAAGTTCATAATTTCATCATTTTGAGCTAAAAACACAACTCCTCAAAGCATAGAAATAAATTTAGAAACTACTCCCTACCTAATCTGAGTTGAAGAAGAGGAAGATAACTTGATTTCTTGAAGTGAAATAAAACAAAATCTCTTTGAAAAATTGAAGAAAGAATTCAGCCAAAGAGGAGGAAGAAAGAAAGTTTTTGGTGCTCCTAAAAACTAGTTATGAACAAAGCATTCCAAGACCACTCAAGCAAGCCTATTTATAGAAGATTTTGAGGCTTCTAATTGGCCAAAATGAGGAGGTAGTTGGCAGAATTTTGCAGGAGAAATAAGGGAGGAAAAATCATTTTAGACAAAGTTGTATGAAATTAAGGAATTATGTCTCTTATGGTGACATTTTGGCATTTTGTTTTAGTGCAACTTTTGGCAATAATTCAGCTGCATAATGGCATCAATAATTTCGTCCATTACAGCCCAAAGAAGTGAAATTTGTGTGTTCCATGCATTATTTAGGTGTAGGCAAGGTATTCATGTAATTTAGAGAATTTACGGTTAAGGGCTTAAGTGAATTAGTAAGCAATTTGGGTGTTTTTGAGCAATTTTGGGTTCTAATCAATCTAAATACATAATTTTGACTCTAGATTAATATTTAGAATTTAATAAGCTTTAATTTGAGCCTAATATTGCTTAGGTTTGGTATCTGAATTAAAAATCCCGAAGTCGCAAAAGCGCCAAAACAGGGGCAAAATCGTACTTTCACTTAAAAACTGCCCGAGGCCACCCAAGCTTAACCAATGGTTAATCATGGCTTAAAAACAAATTTTAAAACATTTTAGTGAGGTTCGGGCTCAGTCGGCACGCACATCGGAGTTAAAACAGCCGTAGGGACGTTTTGGTCATTTCGCGCATCGGAACTCAAAATTGAGATCCTTCTGCTCTATTAACACACATAACACAAACAATCCCTTATTATCATCAAAACATCCTCTTGAGAATAGGTGGGGCCCACGATCCTCATTTTTTGAGTAAAATAACTTCAGGGGCATTTTGGTCATTTTATACGTACAGAAATTCGGGATTTGCGACTCTCGCATGAATCGCTCCTAACCTCTCTTCTAATGTTATATTCCTTTATTGAGGATTGTTTGGCCTCAAATCTTATGTAATAATTACCTACAGTAATTCGGTAATTTCTAATGACAGTAAAAATTACAGTAAAAATTGGGGCGTTACATTTTCTCTCTCCAATCTCCCTAAATCAAGAAATTGTGTTGGCATTGGATTCCTAGTTAATGGAGTTTGACTCCATTAATTTAGTAAGACCACCTTCTAAATCTAATTTGTCAAGTCTCTAATTATATCCTTAGTCACCTAAACACTTTCTTACAAATTCCGAATCCTAAGCCTAATCAAAGCTACACCTAAACACACAGCCTAACCCACAATTAAGGAACAACTTGTTCCCCAAATTCTTCTAGAAAGGCATGGCCACCCATACCTCCCTCATGGCCACCCGTACCACACCATGCCTTGCACCATGCCTAGAACCATATGCTTTAAGCCATACCTCACCATGGCTTGAATCATGCCTTTGAATGCCCATTTGAAGAAGATATTTTCCTTCCTTTCCTTCCTCAAAATTTGGCCACCACTCCCTCCTTGCACCCTTGGTTTTGTTCTTCTATAAATACATATGCAAATGAACTTGTGAGAACCTTTAGTTCATTTGCTAGCTTTGAGTTTTCAAGAATGCCTTGGTTTCTTTATTTTCTTTCAAAGAACTCAAGAGTTCTTTCTTCCTCTCATCTTTTTCATCCTTTCCACCACCACACAACCACCATTAAATCTTCCTTAAAACACTTAGCCATATCATTCTCAAGATCAAGCTCAAGAAACACAACTTCCTTTCCTTTTCTTTTCTTCTTGGCTGAAGCACCATCAAGCTTTAGGGAGGATTTTTCTTTCATTCTCCTCTCAAGACCAAGCCTTGTTCATCCTCCAAAAGACATACCTTTGGTAGGGATTTTATTTTAAATGTTTCTTTCATTAAAAGTTCTTATTTAGTCATTGACTTGATGGTTTCTCTTGAATCTTTTAGAACTTTTTCTCCTCCTCCTATTTTATTTTCGGCCAAGGGCCTTTGGTGAGCTTGGAAATGAGAGCTTGATGATGGGGATTGCATGATGATGTTCATCACCTGAGCAACCCCTAAAGTTTGATCTTAGTTCTTGAGGAAAAGGTGTTTTTAGTTTCTTTCCTTTTTATCTTGAAAAACTTAACTTTGATGTTGCTCTAAAATGAGTGTATGAACTTAATGATGAGGACACGTGATGTAACGCCCCGATTTTCTGTCTGAGTGAAAAATGACCAAAATGCCCCTGAGGTCATTTTCGGCCCGGAATTCAAGGATGGCCGGCCTGGCAGTCCTCGAAGGGCCAACTCAATGTTTGAAGGGGATTGAATGGCCCTTGAGTGGTTTCAGAGGCGAAAGCCTCATTTTTTGCAGTTTCGGGTCAAAATGACCAAAATACCTTTATAGTATTTTACGCGGGTAAAGGTGCCGTTTAAGACTGAAACTTTCCCCGAAGGTTTAAAACAATGTTTTTACATGTTTAAAAGCATTTGTTTGAGTCTCAGTGGTCCCAGGCAGCTTTAGTGCAAAATTACGATTTTACCCCTAGAATAGTGTTTTTGAGTTTAATGATGTAATTAAGCAAACCTAAGCAATATTAGGCTCTAATCGAAGATTAATTAATTTCCATAATTAATCTAGAGTCAAAATAAATTATTAAAATTAATTAAAACCTAAGATTGCTTAGATTAGAATGAAATCTCTTTTCTAAAACTCAAGATTTCACTCTTGGAATCTTGAATAGTGTTTTCTCTCTCCAATTTCTTAAATCAAGGAATTGTGTCTAGAATTGTTTATACACTAAAATTAGTTTATAACTCACTAATGATGCAAGAAAACTCCTTAAATATGTTTTGACAACCTTGATTACCCATTTTCTCACCTAAACACTTTCTTACAAATTCCTAATCTTTATCCTAATCAAAGATACACCTAAACACAACTCTAAACCACAATTAACATGCAAGAAATCCTCCCCATGGCTGATGTAAGTTTCGGCCACCTCTCTCTCATTTACATCACATGTTGATTTGTTTCTCACTCAAAGAACCATGCTTGAGTCATACCTTGAACCATACCTCACCATACTTTGAACCATACCTCACCATGCCTCAAGATCACAACATCTCACCTCATGGAACTCATGGAGCTGCCCATGAGCTATAATGGCGGAAGCCTCTTCCCCCATTTGCACCTTGCATTTGTTTTATTTCTCTATAAATAGCATGCTTGGGTGAACTTGCATCATTTTGGGTTCATTTGCTAAGTGTAAGTTTTCAAAGAGCACTTCAAAGTTTCCTTTTTCTCTCAAGTTCAAGTGTTCAAGTTCTTCATCCTCTTCTCTCATCCCAATCTCCAAATCACTTGGTAGGGATTTTCTTTCAAGAGTTTCTTTCATTTAAAGTTCTTAATCTCTTTATGTGTTCATAGTTTCTCTTGAATCTTTTTAGAACTTCTTTTCTTCTTCTTCTCTTTCTTTGTTTCGGCCATGGGCCTTGAGGACAAGGGAATGAGAGCTTGATGATGAGAGTTTCATGATAATGTTCATCACTTGAACAATCTTTAAAGCTTGATCTTTGTTCTTGAGTTAAAGATGTTTTTAGTTTTTCTTCTTGAATCCTTGAAACCTTTCACTTTGGTGATGTTTTAAAATGGTTATGTGAACTCAATGATGAGGACTCATGATGTTGGTGTTAATGCATCATCAAGATCATGGTCTCTAGGGTTTTAAATGTTTCCTTTTCTTCTTAAAAGTTTCAGCTCCTTTTCCTTTCCTTTCTCCACATTTTTGGCCATGTTAGCCAATGAGGTTCACAATGGCTTGATGATGAGAGCTTCTAGTTGATGACAATGTGTTCATCACAATGAGGCCTCTAGAGCATGAGTTTTAATGAAAATATTATTTATGACCTCATTTCAAGGAAAGAAACTTTGTGTTCTAAAGAACCCTTGAGGTTCACTCTTGTTTTTACTTTATCTTGTCATGATAAGCGTAGGTTGAGGTTTAAGTTCCTTTAAAGTCGTGTATGAGATCTAATAAGAAATAAAATGGACTAGCATTCATATTTAAATTCAAGCTTATGCATTACATATTTACTTTGAGCTTTGCATTCATATTTATTTTCCAAGCCATCACTTAAAGTTAAAGGATAAAGAATGGATTGCATCTCATATTTACATTCTTGTCTAGCATATTTACTTTTCATCACTAAAGAACGTAAAGAGTTAAAATGAGAGCTTGCACTATCACCTAACTAAATCTCAAAGCCTTTCTCTTTCGGCCTTAAAGTCGATTGTTGCTGGGCCTAGAGCACTAAAATAAAGAAATGAATTTGCATATTTATTTTTAGCGTTGCATACTTACATTTCAAGTCTTGCATATTTACTTTAAGCTCTCATGTTACAATTTTATGGGTTTCTTGTTACTAGTTTTTACCTACGATGCCAAGGATGATTTCCACCACCGTTAATAGAAATTTTCCCACGTTTAAGCCACTCCAAATAACTTTAAACAAATCTGGAAATGCTATGGCAGAAACCAATAATTTAATATTCCAAAAGCATGCAAAGTTGTAATATAAGGCATTTCCAGTAACTAGTCTTTCTAAAATTAATTCTTAGTTAAAGAACATTCTTAGAACCAAATTTATTCCATTCGGGAGATGGAGATATAACCTTTAGGACTTAGTTGACATCTTGGAAAAATAAATATGAATGCATTTCCATTTCTCTAGTTTTAATGCCTAAGACTCCTATTTAGAGTATTTACTCTAAAACACCAATCAACTTTAAGGTTGAAAGGGGTATGTCTTGAACTTTAATTAGTTAAGTGATGACATAAACATAAACATGCTAATGCAAGCTTTATTTTAATCTTTAAGATTTAGGTGATAACTTGAAAAGAATAAATATGAATGCATTTCCATTTCTTTCTTTTAGTGCTCAAGGCTCCTATTTAGAGTAACCATTCTAAATCACCAATCAACTTTAAGGTTGAAAGAGGTAAACCTTGAACTTAAGTTAATTAAGTGATGACATAAACATATTACTCCATTTTAGCTCAACCTTTTAAAAACAAAATGGAACCCAAAACTTTGAGCTCTCAATGGTCAATCACATGATGGTTTCACAACCCTCACCAAGATCCATTATCATCAAGCCATGGTTCTAACATTTTATTGACAAGTAAAGCCAAAACTAGAAAGGAAAAAAGAAGACTAAAATCAAAATGGTGAAGGAAAGAAAAGAAAACAAACTCAACCATTATTCATCATCTCATAAAAAGGAAGAACACAATATTCCAATATGCCAAAGATTTTGAAAATAGAGAGATTAAGAAAGAAAAACTAAACCAAATCCCTACTAAAGAAAAGAAAGAGCTTGGTCTTGAGATAAGAAGAACAATTCCTCCTTGAAGCAAGGAAGTGCTTTCGGCCAAGAGAAGAAAAAGAGGAATGAAGATGTGTCTTGGGATTGATCTTGGAAATGGAGAGGTTAGGCGTTGAAAGGAAGATCTATGGTGGTTGTGTGGTGGTTTGAGGTTGAAAGGTGGTGGTGAGTGGTGGTTCTTGAAAGAAATGAAGAAGAAAAGGAAGAAGAACTCTTTGAGAAACTAGAGAGAACCTTTGAGGATTCTTGAACAAATGGTGTGATAAGAGTTTCCTTGCATATGTATTTATAGAAAAATTGGAGCATGAGAGGATGAAGATGAGGGAGAGTGTCGCGGCCTTCTAGAAGAACTTGGGGGCAAGTTTCATCTTAATGTAGGCCAGGATGTGTATTAGAGGTAGATTTAATTAGGAAAATGGTTAGGAATGGGTAATTAGATGTTTAGGTTGACAATCATGTATTTAGGAATTTCAAGATCATGATTAAAGAGTGGTCACAGACATTTAAAAGAGTTAAGTTCATTTAATTTGAATTAAACTAAATTATTTTGAATTTCAAAAATCAACACAATTCCTTAAATTATGGAATTGTACACTATTCACCTTTTTGACTTTTTGATGTCATAAGACCACTTTGATTTTAAAAAGGGATTTAGCTTTCTCTAAGCAATCTTAAGCTGTAATTAACCTCAATTAATTATTTTGACTCAAGATTAATAATTAAAATTAATTAATCTTTAATTAGAGCCTAATATTGTTTAGATTTTATTAATCATGCGATTAAGCTCGTTATGCCCTTAATTAGGGGCAAAATAGTAATTTTATAGAAAACTCCGGGGGCCACCCGAATTTATACCAACATCATACATTCCTTGAAAACAGCATTCCAAACTTCCAAATGAAGTCCGAGCCCAATCGGTGATTAATTTTGTATTAATTAGCCATAGGGGTATTTTGGTAATTTCACTCGGAAAAATCAAAAATTAAGATTTTCACCTCTAAGATCATGCATAACACAATTAATCCCCTTCAATCATGAAACTAACCTCTTGAGGTTAGCCGGGACCGACTGTCCTCGATTCCCGGGCAGAAATGACCTTAGTGGCATTTTGGTTATTTGTATACAGGGAAAAATCAGGGCGTTACACTTCCTTTTGCAACAAGAAAACATCTTTGGTAGGGATTTTGTTTTGGAATCCTTTTTCTTTTTCTTTGGTTTATTTTCGATTTGGAAGTTGGAACAAATGAAAAAGTTTTCCTCTTTTATTTTCTTTTCATTTTCAGCCTTGTTGATGAATGGATGGTTGAAGTTTTGTTCTTTTCTTTCGCTCTATTTTCGGTTTGAGTTCTTCATTTTTCTTTCCTCACCATTTCGGTTTTTGCCTCCTTTTTCCTTTAGTTTTCGATTTTGGTTTGTTAATGGGATATTGAAACTATGGCTTGATGATGATGGATCTTAGTAGTGGTTGAGAAAACATCATGTGATAGACCTCTAAAGCCCAAAGTTTTGGTTTCATTTTCGGTTTTACAGAAAGGAAAACATAGAGTACTTGTTGGTTCCTTTGAAAATATTTTCTTTGATGCTAGAGACTATGACTTGATGATGAGGGTTTCTAGATGATGATGGTGAAATCATCATATTTATGACCTCTAAAGCTTAAACTCATTTTCGATTTTCACAGGGGAATAATGAGTAAAATGTAGTTGTAACACCATAAAAATTATTTAAAAATAATTTGGGCTTTACTAGTCATAATTTTAAAAATCTGATAAGTTTAGTAATGATGAGGATGGTTAAATGGATTTGTAAAAAAAAAAAAGTGAATAGTAACTTGCGGGTCCTGTAGGCCTGCTAGGACAGCCAAAATCATAGAATTGGGACCCAGAGACTCCCGAAACTAAAAAATTATAGGATTGAGATTAGAAATGATAAGGAATGAGAATTTTAGGCCTGAAATTAATTTTCGGGCAATGTTTGATTACCCGAGTACGATATTTTACCCGTTCGGTAAAATTTCGATGTGCGATTTTTAACACCAAAAACTAGTTAATCTCTACAAAAGAATGAAGTTTATCCCTTTGAATTCCAAATGAATGGCTAAGATTTTATCTTGGATGAAAGATCAAATCTTAGCCATTGATATTATGTTCTTTTAATGAAAAGAAATTATACTTTATGATTAACCAATCACATTACACCTTATAGGGTAAATACTAGCTCTTTTCTTCTCCAAGAAGGATGTGATTCTTGGCCAGCATTTAGCAACAAGGAGAAACCATGGCCATGAGCTCCAAACTTCATTTCACATGCCAAAAACACTAACCTAGACTTGTTAAAACCATAAACTTCCTTCACAAAACTTGTTCTACTCATCAATACCTACAAAACTAACCGATTAGAATTTTAATCCATCACTATTTTCCCACTTTGAGCCATCATACATCACTACCAAAGGGAAGTTTAAGGGCTGTTTGGAAGAATTTTGAATGAAGAAAAACATTTGGGGAAGATTGTTCTAGGCAAGGAGCTATGGAGATTCAAGTAGGGTTTTATTTGTTCTCTTTTCTTTCCAATTTTGATCTAATGGTTTCTGATTGAATTGGCTGGAACTATTCAATTATATTGATTGATGTCACATAGATATTGGCATATTACTTTTGGTAGAGAGTTTTGATGAAGTTAGGAAGCCCATTTTGGAAAACCATGTTATGAATGATGCTGCTGAAAATCCCGAATTTAGCAAGTAGGTGAAATGTTTTGATTTTTCTCACTGATTTTGAGATATCATCATGAGCTAAAATTTTTATATGATATAGCTAACATATGGAAGAGTTTCCAATAATTTTCTTGGGTCTTCTTTATTACTTTTACTATTTTAAAAAAGTGGAAAACCGAACTGGTCAGGGGTGCTGTCCAGCCAGTCCAATTTGTAGTACTGAATTTGTCTAATTTTATTGCCCTAGAAAATGATCAAATTATTTCAGAGGATGTTGAGGACATATCGAGGTCCAACTCTAATTTTTCGTACAAAGTTCTGGGTTCATTTGATAGGGTAGAAAAATTGAGACTTTTGGCTATTGGCTGAGAGTGTGTAGTTTCTGACCTCTGAAATTGTGAGATTTTATTAATATAGTTAGAGGTCTTTTTATGCTCTGAAATGTTTATGGAACTTTGTGGATACATTGAAGTGTCTTATATAATTTTTATAGCCTTGGATTTGATAGTTTGAAATACAAAATAAATTGTGCTACGAATACGTGAAATCTGCCATTGTGCTGAAATTGAATTGATATGTTGAATTGATAAAATAATGGCATCTTGTACTAGTATGACATGAGCATATGAATGTGAATATGAATAATTGAGCATGTGAACTTATTAATGAGGTTAGGCACACATAGATATGAATACTCCTTATAATTGTATGCATGTGAGAGAAAAGCATGAGATTGCATTTCTTGGACTGGAGAAAGTAAATCCAGTTTGTTAGGGAAAGTAAACCTGACTGCCAAGAAAAGCATAAGATTATGTTCCTTGGGCTGGAGAAAGTAAATTTAGTTTGTTAGGAAAAGTAAACCTAACTACCAAGAAGAACATGAGATTTGTAACCCTTGGGCTGGAGAAAGTAAATCCAATCTGTCAGGGAAAGTAAACCTGACTACCATTGAATTGAGTCGGGGAAAGTAAACCTGACTAGGAATAGGTCTGTGTGAGAATTGGAGAAAGTAAATCCAATGATCATGTATAGGAATGAGCTCATTCCTGAAAAGCAGTCTATTACCCATTATTGTCACACTGGGGACGGCGGTACATAACGCCCAGACGTGACAAGATTAGTCAAGGGCCAAGGCAAGTTGAAGAAGTAAACTTTCTAAGAAATCCTTTATCTTATATGCCGAGTGAAGAAGTTTAGTATCGATATTGAGACCAATATATTTAAGTGGAAAGTTTAGTAGTATATGATGTTGAGTAGTATGATATATGTATATTAAGTGATTGAATGTTAAAAGTAACCCACTTCGAAAGTATGATTTGGAACTTTAAGAATGGACCGTTATTATATAATGCATGACCACTTTTTTTTAATACACTGAAGTGGCTGGGGCAATGACGATGACATTATGATTGTGTATTTGGGGGAGTTATCCTACTGAGAATTGTATAATTCTCATCCCTATGTTTTTGTGTTCCCGTGTCGTTTTCTGGTTGATGCAGGAAATCGAGAGACTGCTATGCAAAAGAACTCAGAAGTGCAATAGTGTAGTAGTTAATGCTTTTATTATGTTGTATTTAGTGGAATGGATATGTATGTATATACGTTAGAGGACAAAGGTGTGTTAAAGCTCATAAAAGAGCTTCCTTTATGTACTGAACTTTGTATTAAATAAATATTTTGGTTTCATTGCTATATATTTCAGTAGAATTACGACCTAGTTATCTCACTAATCAATCAAAATGGCTATAGATATTTAAGAAAGGTCCGCTAATTTATAAGTAACAACTCTCGAGTATGATGTCATGACTTAAGAATGACGGTGTACTTGGGAGGATGTTACATTAGTTAGTTCTCTTTGTTGGTATCTTTTTGAGCTTAATGGTGAGTCTAAGAGAATAAGGTTCTTGGAATCATGATGATGAAGGACTCTAAAGCTCACTTCCATTTGTTAAGATTAAATGGGGTTGGAAACATCATTCTTTAAAGTCTTGAAATGAGCTCTAGTAAGATGTAAAAATGGACTTACATTATGTTTATATTCCATGCTCTTGCATCCATGTTTATGTTTCAATGCCTTGCACCTCATATTTATTTTCAAGTTATCACTTTAAATCTTGAAGACTAAAGAAATGGACTTGCATTCTTATGTTTAAAGTTCAAGTTTTGCATTTCATATTTATATTTCAAGTTATCACGTAAAGCTTCAAAGACTTAAAAATAAACTTGCATTCTCGTATTTATATTTTCAAGTCTTGCTCATCATATTAACTTTTCCAAGCCATCACCTCCTAATGATAAACACTAAAATGAGGTTGCATATCACGTTTATTTTCTTGTCATCACCTAAATCTCTATAGCTCAAAGACTTGCCCTTATATCTTAAATGGTAGTTTTAGTCATGGTTACCTCTCTTGAAGGTATTTTCAGCCATGACAAGGTATTGGTCTTAGAATGGATTTTATTTTATCTTAAGGATTAAGACTTGTGTCCATGATCCTTTGCTTATTTTTTGAAAGAATTGGAAACTTCAAAGGTATCAAAAATATGATTTTCATGAACAAAATCTTATTAATGGAAATTTTATTTTTGCTACTACCCTAAGGGTTATTATGCACATTTTCAAAGGCATAATTTGGTTTTAAGTGTTCTTATTGACTTGGGATAAAATTAGAGGACAACTAGTTGCTAGAAATGATTAATGTTGCAATTTTGTATGCCATTAGAGGTTAAAATTATAGCTACTATTTTGATTCTTTTAAATTTGTAACATGCTATTTGGAATGGTTTAGAAGTGTGACAATTACTATTAATTATTGTGGAAATCATTCTTGGCGCCTTAGACAAAACGAATAACTAGAAACACGTAAAATTGTAATTTTGGAAGCTTTCGACAACTCCATTTTCGGTTACTGCCTAAACTGGTTCATTACTACATGGTGCTATTTGGGATTGTTGAAGTGTGTAAAATTTGTTAATAATTAGTGTAATAATTACTTTTAGCATTTAGGGAAAGACTAGTAACTAGAAAGGATCAAAAATATGATTTTTAGAACTCTTAAGGATGGAATTATGGATTCTATTTCAGCAACGTTATAATTCTGTAAAAAAATGTTTAACACTTAGTAAATGTGTAAGAATCACTCATAATTGGTATAGGAATTAATTTTAGCATTTTAGGAAAAACCGGTAACAAGAAAGGGTCGAAGACATAACTTTTAGAAACTCGAAACGATTTAATTTTTAAGTGTTGTCCAAACCTTACAGCTTTGTTTGGTAATGTTCATGAGGTTAAAAATCAGTAGGAATCATGGTCATTGATCTTTTAGATGTATAAAAGAATCATTACTAGTGTTAGGTTAACCCGAATCGTAGTTTTGACCCATTTAGGGGCTAATGAGTGATTACCAATAACTTGAGCATGGCGATGTGAATAATATCTGGTATGATCTTTAATACCTCATATATGTGTATGTATACCTTGTTGAACATAGCATATGCATTAGCTGAGTCCAGTCCTTAATTCCGGCATTCTGGGTAGGAGCATGTTTATTTCAATAAGATGTTGTTAATGGTGTAACACCCTAAAATTTGTATAAAAATTAATTTGAGCTTTATTAGTCATAATTTCAAAAATTTGATAGTTTGAACAATGATGAGGACGATCCAACAGATTTGTAAAAAAAAAAAAAAAGTGAATAATAACTTGCAGACCCCGCAGGCCCGCCGGAACAACCGAAACCCCTGATTCGGAACCCGAAGGTGCCCGAAATTGGGAAAACATGGAAATAAGGTTAGAAATAGGTAGAAATAAAGATTTCATATCCGAAATTATTTTTCGGGTAATGTTTGATTACTCGGGTACACCGTTTTACCCATTCGAAGAAATTTCGGTGTGCGATTTCTAACACCGAAAGCAAGTTAATATCTAAAAATAATGAAGTATATCCACTTTGACTTAATGAATGGCCAAGATTTAATCTTGCTTTACAAGATTCAATCCTAGCCATCTTTTTATTTTCTTAGATTATGAATTACCCAACTATATATTATAATATTAATACAAACACAAGATAAATACAAACTTATTTCTTCTAAGACAAGCCAAGACATTCTCGGCCAAGTTTCTTCCTCCTTCAGCCTTCATGTTTTTCTTTGACAAACCCCAAAACTCTTGCTTCCATGGTCTCATAATCTAAAGCTCAAGTTAATAAAATTACAAGCTTCTTCCACAAAACTTCATCTACTCCTCATAATCATCAAAACCAACCGATTAGAATTTTGATTCATCACTAATCTCCATCTTGATATATCTTATACCTCTGTTATGAAAGAATTAAGGGCTGTTTGAGAAGGTCTTGAAGGAAGAAAGACACTTAGAAGAACCAAGAGAAGTAGAAAGATCATCTAGCAACAAGTAGGGCTTTATTTGTTTCTCTTTTCTTTCAAAATTTGATTTTAATTTCTCTGATTGGTTTGGCTGGAAATTCTGGATGTATTGATTGATGATAGGTAGTTATTGATGTGTTTAATTTGGTGGAGTGTTTGGATGATGTTAGAAATCATTTTTGTTAAAAGAGATTTTGAGCCATGTTGCTGGAATTTCGGTTTTTGTACAGGCAGTATTAGTTCACAAACTTTCTGGGCTTGTTGTGGACATTTTCGTGAGCTAAAAAAAATATATGTTGGAGCTAATCTTGAGCTAGTTTCATGAATTTTCTTGGGTTTTGATTTTGAGTCAAACGGCCTTAGAAAAATCAAGAACCGAAATTAAGCATATGCTGCCTAAAGTGTTGGAACAAAAGCTGTAAATTTTGCTAATTTTGTTACCATACCAAATGATGGAATTATCACTTGAAATTTTTATAGGATATTAGAGACATATTGAGGTTTTACCAGGATTTTTATTTCAAATTTTCTGGGTTCAATTGCTAGGGTTAAAAATTATGTATTTTGGTTCTTGAGCTAAGGTTGAGTGGTTTCTGACCACCAAATTTGTCTAATTTTGTTAACATAGTTAGACAACTCTTTTTACCCTGAAATTTTTCTGTAATCTTGGGGATACAATGAAGTGTCTTGAATAATTTTTATAGCCTCTAAATTGATTGTTTGATGTGCAAATAAATTTGTCCTACCATGGTGTAAAATCTGCCTACTTGCTGAAAATGAACCAAAGACTTGAAGTGATAATGTAATGGTATTTTGGTTCTAGTATGACATGAATGCTTGATGTTAAATATTTGGCCATGTGACTTGTGATGTATAAATGCATACTAGAGGAAGTAAAGATTGTTTTATAAAGCATGATTGAAATCACAAGGTGAATGAATGCCTATATGTGTTTTATACATGCATTGGAAAGAAAGTGAATGATATATTGAATTAAGTTCTGTAACCATAAATAAACATGAGATCCTCTGTGACTTGTCAAGGGCAAATAAGAAACATGAGATCCTCTATGACTTGTCAAGGGCAAATAGAGAAACATGAGATCCTTTCGACTTGTTGAGGGCAAATAAAGAGGGATGAGATCCTTTCGACTTGTCGAGGGAGATGAGATCCTTTCGACTTGTCGAGGGCAAATAGAGAGGCATGAGATCCTTTCGACTTGTCGAGGGCAAATAGAGAGAAAAATGAGATCTTTTCGACTTATTGAGGAAAAATAAAGATAGATGAGAGATCCTCTTTGATTTATCAAGGGCAATTAAAGATAATTTCCCTACATTTAGTATATACATATTTGTCTCATATCGAATCATTTTGATTAACATTATTTACTATGATTATGAGCTTGTGATAAATGTGTATACAGTGATTGATTCTTAAAAATAACCCACTTCGAAAATATGATTTGGAACTTTAAAAATGAATCGTTATTATGTAATGCTTGATCACCTTTTTTTTTTATAAACTGAAGTGGCTGGGACGATGATGATGACATTATGATTGTGTATTAGGGGAGTTGCCCTACTGAGAATTTGTAAAATTCTCACCCCTATTTTGTGTGTTCTCGTGTCATCTCCAGGTTGACCCAAAGAACGATGAAGACACTACAAGAAAAACTGTAACACCCCGATTTCTCTGTCCGAGGGAAATGACCAAAATGCCCCTGAGGTCATTTCCTGACCCGAACTTGAGGGTAACCAACTAGGTCGTCCTCGAAGGGTCAACTCAATGTTTGAAGGGGATTAAATGGCCCTTGAATGCTTTCGGAAGCGAAAATTTCGTTTCATGAGCTTTAGTCAAAATGACCAAAATACCCCTATAGCGTTTTTACGCGGGTAAAGTCTTTATTTGAGCCCTAACTTTCCCAGAGGTTTAAAAACATGTTTTCATGTGTCTAGAGGTCTCTGTTCAAGTCCCGGTGGTCCCGGGCAGTTTTAGTGCAAAATTACGATTTTGCCCCTAAAATAGTATTTTTGAGCTTAATGACGTAATTAAGCAAACCTAAGCAATATTAGGCTCTAAACGAAGATTAATTTATTTCCCTAATTAATCTAGAGTCAAAATAATTTATTAAAGTTAATTAGAACCTAAAATTGCTTAGATTAAACATCAAATCCCTTTTTAGAACTCAAGACTCCTAGTCTTGGAATCTTGAATAGTGTTTTCTCTCTCCAATTCCTTAAATCAAGGAAATGTGTCTAGAGTTGTTTAGACTCTAAATTGGGGATTTAACTCTCTAATGGTGCAAGACCACTCCTTAATTATGTCTAGACCACCTTAATTACCCAATTACCTTACCTAAACACTTTCTTACAAATTCCTAATCTTAAGCATAATCAAAGACACACCTAAACACAACTCTAAACCACAATTAAAATGCAAGAAACTCTCCTCCCTTGGCTGATGCATTTCGGCCAGCACACCCCTCTTTGGCCACATGTTTAATTATTTTCTCACTCAAAGAACCATGCTTGAAGCCATACCTTGAACCATACCTCACCATACCTTAAGCCATACCTCACCACACCTCAAGAACACATTATCTCACCTCATGGAACACATGGAACCCTCCAATCTGCACCTCATATGGCCGAAGCCTTCATCAGCCTTCACACCCTCCATTTGTTTCATTTCTCTATAAATAGAATGCCTTGAGGAGCTTGCACCACTTTTAGATCATTTGCTAAGTTTAGGAACTCTCAAAGCTTTTCTTTTTCTCTCAAAGTTTTTGTGTTCTTCAAGTTCTTGGAGTTCCTCAAGTTCTTCATCTTCTTCATCTTCTTCTTCCATCTTCAAGTTCATCACATCAAGTAGGGATTTTCTTTCATGTATTCTTTTCTTTAAAGTTCTTGTTTCAAGCTTGATGTTCATAGTTTCTCTTGTTTCTCTTTAGAACTTCATTTCCACTCCTTTTTCCTTTTCATTTTCTGCCATAGGCCTTGGAGAACAAAGGAATGAGAGCTTGATGATGAGAGTTTCATGATGATGTTCATCACTTGAAACAAACTCTAGAGCTTGATCTTTGTTCTTGAGCAAAAATGTTTTTAGTTTTTCTTTTCATGAACTCTTAAGAACTTTAGCTTTGATGATGGTTTTAAATGGCTCTATGAACTCAATGATGAGGACTCATGATGTTGGTGTTAATATATCACCAAGATCATGAGCTCTAGAGTTTTAAAATGTTCCTTTTTCTTCTTGAAGATTTCGGCCATTTCCTTAAATTTTTCTAAGCTTCATGGTTTGATTTCCTAAAAATATTATGTTAAGTTTTAAAGAACTCTAAGCTTGACTTTACCTTGTTTGGATGAGTTTGGGCTATGGTTTAAATTCCTTTAAAGTCTTGTTAAGAGCGCTAGAAAGATAAAATGAACTTGCATAATTTATTTTATGCTTACATCCATATTTACATTCTTGCTATGCATCTTTGCTTTCTAGCTATCACCTAAGAACATAAAGATTAAAATGGAACTTGTATCGTCACTTAATTTAATTTCTCGAATGCCTATCTATTTCGGCCTTAAAGTCGATTGTTGTTGGGCCAAGAGCACTAAAATAAAGAATTGAACCATGCATATTTACCTACAAGCTTGCACGTCTAAATTTATGCCTCGCATATTTACTTTCAAGCTTGCACGTTTAAGTTTATGTCTTGCATATTTAAATTTAATTCATCGCTTTACTTTGTAAGCAAGATTAAAAATGAAAGGCATGAGCACGTTTAGTTTATGTCGTAACTTAAGAACCTAGAGCTCAAAGACTTGCCCATTTCATTCCAAGATAAAGTTAAATGTGAATGTATTCCTTGAATGCATAATTTCGGCCAAAGTAGTGATGATGGACTCACAATGAGTTTCCATCTAGCTACTAGGACCAATAGTCTATGTTTAAGTTTTTCCTCAAAGCTTTACAAATCTTTATAAGGTTATGTCATCACAAGTTGTGATTTTATTATCTTTTAGGGGATGGAATATGTTTTGGTCAGTGACCTAAGGCTTCACTTAGCCTCTTGAGGAATTAAAATGTTTTGCAAAGAGTTTTAGAAGTTCTAGATTGATTCCAAGAGAAACTAGTTAACTTATGTACCCAGAAATGTCAATTTAACTCTCTCATTTAAGTTAAATGTTTTCGGTTCTGATGTGATGAATGTGATGCTGTATGATGATGATTTGATGTGTTGGAATGTGTGAAAATATCATATGATGATGTAGAAGCGATCCTATGCATGATAGGTAAGAAACTAGCTAACTAGAAATACCGTAAAGCTAGAATTTAACATAGTTTTGACCCATTTATTTATGGAACTTTTCCAAACTATTTTAATGGGGACATAATCAGATTTAGATTGTTTAGACATGAAAAACTTGGTATCATTTGAGTTAGAATTGAATTCTAGCCCCTATGGGGAAACTAGTAACTAGAAAACCGTAAAAATGCAAATGTAGAACTCTTAGAACATTTAATTTTCTGGATTCTGTCCAGCACCCTTACATCATGGTAAACATGATTAATAATTAGTCCTTAAGCATAGGAATGCCTCATAATTGATTTAGATTTAATCCATAGCTTTCAAGTAGCGGAACCAAGAAAGGGTCTAAAACGTAAGTTCTAGAACCCCGTATTCACATGTTAGGATTTCCACCCTATGCCATTCAGATTTAAAAGTAAAATGAGAGGATTATGAACGATGTTTAATTATGAGCCTTAGGTGCTTAAAATATGAGCAGCGGATGTAGAGAACTATATCTCAAGATTAAGACCCGTAAGAGTCAAAGCATAAGCTACCGTAAGGGTAAGCGTTTGGATGTTTTATGATGATGCATGAAGTATGCTAATGATGATGATGTTATTCATATGAGGAATTTATGAGACTATATGTTTATGTGGCATAAAGCAAATTTGGAAGGAAATTCGGTAATGACTGTTGTGCTTGAATTCCGACAAATTTGGGGACTTAAAGAGATTTTGAAAATTAAGATACTAAGATGGGTTCTAGGATGACACCGGTTCGGCCGAGCACCTCCATAGAACTCATGTGACATCGGTACCATTTTATACTCTTAGGTGACACCGGTTCGGCCGAGCACCCCTAAGAGGTTTGCCCCCTAACCCGTACTCAGATAGTCGGGATTTATGATTTATGATACGCTTATCGTTAAGTGGTAAGTAAGAACTAGTGACGACTAGTTAAGGTATGAGCTCATAACCTAGATGTATGACACGTTCTGGGTGACACCGGTTCAGCCGAGCACCCCCAGTTCGATTGTCTTTTAGGGTGGCCCATGAGGAAGAGAAGTTTCATGATTATGATTATGTCACTAAGTTTTGTCCCATATGAATGTTACTATTGCCACTTTATGCCACCAAGAATGATGATGCTTGATGTTATGTTTTATGTATGTGCATTAGGTAGTGCCATGCATACATTTTTTTATTATGTTGCATCCATGACATTAAGATCATCCTAAAATGAATGGACCTTGGCTAAAATATATTTTAAAGTTTAAAAATGAACCTAATACATGCTCAGTCATTTTGTATAAATAAACCCAAGGTTCCTGAGGACGTAGATGATGACACCTAGGTAGTAGGAGGCCCTACTGAGATTCTTTAGCAAGATTCTCACTCCTCTATCTCTTTCTTTCGTCACGTTTTCAGATGGCGGCGTTAAGTAGCGTTCGTGGACACCCGACATGGGAGGTGCACTATGACCCGGCTCACGGGTCATACCATTTTGAGGGGTGCGGTGCGGGTTTTCATGTTCGTAGGATGCCCTTCGCTCATCCGTGCACACCCATCGCTTCTCCCGATTGCACCCTATGGCGACGACGAGCGGGTTTTTGAGCGTGCGCGTACGCATGACGAGAGAGTGCTCCGCATGCACACCGCCGCCTTAGCCATGCGAGACTATCCCGATTACGTGCCCCGGACCTACTTCTCGGAGACTGACCCGTCCGAGGACCCGCCTACTCATCCGTATAGCGAGAGCTCTGCCCCCTCTCCACCATTGATGAGGGAGGGCAGTGAGGATACCGTGACTCAGCCCCGGCTTGCACGACGACCGGAGATGCGGCCACACCGCGGGGGTCACTCTCGATCCCCGTTCCGCCTCTTTACGCCCGAGGAACTCGCATAGTTTCTCGGATACTTGCCTCGTTCACGAGACGGACGTCAGTAGGAGGTGACGATCGACCGATGGAGTTCCCGGTTAGAGCATACACCACTAAGATGGGGATAAACCTTCTTTTGTTTAGAGGTTATCCCATTAGGTGCACTCGGGTAGGGGAGTAGATTATGTTCATGTCTTATGTTGTATTTTCTTTTATGCATTTCCCCTGTACTAAACTAAGTCCCACACTTATAAGTGGGCAAATTATATATATATGAGATGATCTTCAGTGTTACTCATGGTGTGCCTTATATTATGATGTTGTGAGACATTTGTTTACCATACATGGTTTACTGCTTATCGCATCACGCGGCTCTCACTTTGTTTTTCAAAAAAATTTACCCGTATTTTCCGCTAAGTAATTCAAAGATAAATGAGAACTATGAAGTAACAGACTAACGATTAACCTAAATATGTTCTAGAGTATTGGGATAAAAATTAGGATGTTACAAAAACTATATTGGAGTTGCAGTAGTTTAGTAGTGGATGTGTTTACTTTACCATAACTTTATTGTGGTTGTATATATGTAAATGTAATAGAGAACAGATGTGTTAAGCTCATAGAAGAGCTTCCCTGGTGTACTTGACCTCATATTAAATAAATATTTTGGTTTTCCTTGCTATATACATATTTCAGTAGGATTATGACCAAGTTATCTCGCGAATCAATCCAAATGGCTAGATATTTAAGAAAGGTCCGCTAATTTATAAGTAACAACTCTCGAGTATGATGTCATGACTTAAGGATGATGCTCTACTTGGGAGGATGTTACAAATGGCATGCTTATGTGAACTATTTTATGGATAATTGCAATTATGGTTGAGATAATTGAGATGCATTGATAGTGTTTTATGAGAATGAAATGTTAATTGGTAAAGTATGTTGATATGATCATGTGCTCATGCTTGCATTTCTAAATAACATGCTAAAGTTAAGGTGATATAATACATATGGAAATGATCCTTTAGACTCCCTGAATTAAAGGTTATGAAAGGTGATCCAAGTAAGTTGCATGCTTATAATAAGAAAGTTAAGTTAAGGCAAGGAAGTGATGTGTTTTCCCCTCTATTACCCCATATTAAATCTAGCTATGGCTAGTTCGGTTGAGCTCATCCTAGGTGATCGGTGAGGTGAAGTTTTGGTGGTTATTGTAAAATCACTGGGGAAGGTGAGATGGTTAGTTTATGATGGTTATGTAAGAGGGTGGTTACCAAGAAAGGAACTTGAGAGTTCAATTATGAGAAATTACATTATCATGGGTTCTCTTACCTCCCATGCATGCTAAAAGTTATATGGTTCATCATGTTTGCATTCTTTTACTCGTCATCCGATTGCATAATTTGAATGCTAAGTCACCTGAGAAAGAAAAGAGGAAAGATTGCATGCACAGTGGATATGTTCCTTATGTTTCTACATTATGTCATTGTGAACTTGGAATATTGCATAAGATATTGACATGCATTCATGACTTAGTATGCTGCATTTATTACATTAAGATGCATGCTAAAAGACACGGGCCTTGGCTAACAGTATTTGTAACTTAATACATAAACCTTATTTATGTCCACTACTTTCATAATGAAACTCGAGGCTCCTGGGGACAATGATGATGTCACGTGTGTAGAGATGGAAACCCTATTGAGATTCTTATATAAGTTTCTCACTCCCTCTTTTTCTTTCCATCTTCATCTTCAGACAAGATCGATGGCGATGTCCATGGACTACCTTGAGATGTCGGCGTAGGAGTTGCACCATGGTCTAGACCAAAGTGACGCAGCAGAAGCGGAGACATAGGCCTTCCTACTTTCAAAAACTTAAAAGTTGTCTCGTCTTCGTACATGCTCCTAACCTAGTTCTAGTAGTTGTGCACCCACAAGGGGTTTACCTACATGTTAGTCATGATTAGCTTTTGTATTATTGTACGCTCAACTTCTATGGGTGGGCTTAGTATATGTGATGTGGTATTATACTTATGAGATATTTCCACATTATCATTATTATTATTATTATTTGATATGATATTTAAAGCCAATATTATGATATGATGATGTTCCCAGTTTATGCTATACTCCATTGTGATTTGCATGTATGCTGTGAGATGGATGACGTAGTTTGTTTTAAGTATGCGTGGCTCACGTTTTTGTATTAAGTTTCAAAATAAAATTTTACCTATATTTTTGCTAAGTATTTTAATAATTTAAAGTTAAGAACTGTGACAAAAGAGTAATAACTAATAATTAACTTAAATACGTCCTAGGCATGTTTGGGTTAAATGTTAACGTGTTACATTTTGGTATTAGATCAGTTAGGTTCTCATGGAGCCTGAAGATTGGACTGACTATGCTTCTTGAGCATGATGCGGTAGTTATGTCATGTATAGTGCTTTGTTAATAGGATAAGCTATAAGGTAGAAATGCATGACTCATGTATGTGTGTGTGCCATGGTAACTAGCTTACTTTGCATAAAGTATTAAGCCTGATCACCTCAGTGGTTGTTGCTCTATGTGCTTAGGAACCAATAGCATGACCACAACAAACTAAGGCTTCAAGTGTGAGTGATCAGGGTAATGAGACTGTTGAAGCTCACCGAGACATGGCCAGGGCCATGCAGATGATGTTCAAATGGGTGGAACGACAGGGCAATACTGGCCGTGGTCCTACTGCTGTTGAGGACCTGGAGCATGCCGGATTTTAGGAATTCCACCGAGCAAACCCACCATCATTTAGAGGAGTTCTGAACCTGAACCAAGCTGAGGAATGGATCAAAAGCACGGAAAAGATCTTTTCAGTGATCCTATGCACCGAGGAGCAGAAGGTGACCTTTGCCATTAGTGTTAACTCCAGAACCCTATGTGCTCATGTTTGTTGAATGACAACAAAACCAATTCAAAGAAAATGCTTTGAAGAACGACTTATGTTTCTCTTGAATTTCTTGTAACATTATGATAGGTATCTATCATTTACCAAGAGCAAGGCTTGCTCAAATGAGTATATATATTTCACTATACATGTGTAAACATGTTACAAGATTTGTTATGTAATACAAGTGAAGTTATATCCTTATCCAAGCATTTGATAGCTAACAATTAGAGGAAGGTTGCAATGCTACAAGAAACCAAGGAAAAAGACTTCAAAAAATAGCACAGGACATCAAAAAGTACACTCAAGATCAAGATATCAGAACATGTCCATAAACAACGTGTTACTTGATCTTCAATCATCACAATCACAAAGATATAATCAACAAAAAGTTGGATTGAAATCAAAAGTTTGAAGAATCATCAAAGAATCTACTATGCACTTCAAAAAGCTCACATTTGTGTGGAGCATTGAACGCTACAGGAAAAGAAGGGAAATTTGAAGTTTGAAATTCAAATTTCAACTCAAAGTCAAACCCAGTTATCAAAACTGTTTGACATCTCTTTGCCAACTTGATTAATCATCCTGGCTTCATAAAGAAGGAGTTCAGAAAACATGGTTAGAAAATAGAAAAGGAGTTTCTGAAGAAAGATCAGAAAACTCAAATATTACAATGGCTTATACAACCAATGTGACAGATCTATTAGTCTCCCTTCTAGCTCACTCTTCCAAGACACAACTGATGATCAACATGTGTCACTTGGAGATCTGATCAAAGGCAATGGTCATGAAAGGAAGACCGCTATTTATATAGATAGATGCCATGCTGAAAAAGATAATGATGATAGTCAGTGAGACTAGCACTTGAAAGAGAGAAAACTCTGCTTAAATCTCTCCTCATCCTGTAAGGGTCATCATTCTTATGTAATCAGATTCCTTATATATAAAAATCTTCTTTTATGCTCTTTATTATATTTATGCTCTTCTTAAGGAAGAAATAACAGGAGGAAGTCGTTCTTATTTCTCAGGTTTATTTTAAATGTATCATCTTTAAGGAAACTTGAGTGTAGGTTAGTTTGAGTGGTAACCCGAACACTTAACCTTTGTATCCTTGATCCATTAGTGATCAGTGTGAAACATAGCTTGGAGAGGCTAAGGTAAAACTACTCGCAACAAGACAGCAGTGGTTGCTGCTAGTTACGGTTTGGCTTGGAAAGACCAGTGTGAAGACTACTTTCAACGTAATAGAAAAGGTTGCTACTACTCAAGATTTGGCTTGGAGAGGCCAGTGTCAAGACTACTTTCAATATGACTATAGGGGTGGCTACTGATCACGAGTTAGCTTGGAGAGGCTAGTACAATACTACTCATGTTAGCTTGGAGAGGCTAGTACATATGTAATATCCTCCCAAGTACAACATCAGTCTTAAGCCATGACATTGGACTCAAGAGTTGTTACTTATAGTTTAGCGGACCTTTCTTAATTATCAATAGCAAGCTCGATTGATTCGTGAGATAACTATGTCGTAATTCTATTAAAATATATAGCAAGGAAACCAAAACATTTGTTTAATACAAAGTTAAGTACATAAGGGAAGCTCTTCTATGAGCTTTAACATACCTTTGTTCCCTAACATATTTAGATACGTATTCCATTCCACTAAATACAACATAATAAAAACATTAACTACCACACTATTGCACTTTCGAGTTCTTTTGTATAACAGCCTCTCGGTTCTCTACATCAACCTGGAGACACACGAAAACACAAAGACATAGGGGTGAGAATTATACAATTCTCAATAGGGAAACTCCTCAAATACACAATCATAATATCATCGTCATCATCCTAGCCACTTCAGTTTATTAATAAAATGTGAGCATGAAACATATATCAAAGGTTCATTTTAAAATTCAAAAATCATTCTTCCGAAGTGGGTATCTTTTATTATTCAGTTACCTAATTTGCACATATCATACTACTCAACATCATATAAACCATGTACTGCTAACTCACAACTTAAACATATTGGCCACAATATCGATACTAAAATTCTCCACTTAGCACATAAGATAAAAGACTACTTAAAACAATCTCTACTTCAACTTGTCTTAGCCCTTGACTAACATTGTCACATCTGGGCGTTACGTATCGCCGTCCCCAGTATGGCAATAATGGGTAATAGACTGTTTTTCAGGACTGAGCTCATTCCTATACATGATTATTGGATTTACTTTCTCCAATTCTCACACAGACCTATTCCTAGCCAGGTTTACTTTCCCCGACAGACCAGATTTACTTTCTCCAGCCCAAGAATTACAAATCTTATGTTCTTCTTGGTAGTCAGGTTTACTTTCCTTGACAGAACGAATTTACTTTCTCCAGCCCAAGAAATATAATCTTATGCTTTGCTTTTGCATATGAGTAATTGTAATAAGCATTCATATCTATGTGTGCCTAACCTTATCAATAAGCTCACATGCTTAATTATTCATATTCACATTCATGCACTCATGTCATACTAGTACAAGAGGCCATTATTGTAACACCCTAAAAAAATTAGTTAAAAATTAATTTGAGCTTTACTAGTCGTAATTTTAAAAACCTGTGGGCCCCACTGGTCCGTCGAAACAGCCGATACCCTAGAATTAGGCCTCGGAGATGCCTGAAACTATGAAATTATAATATTAAGATTATAAATGAGTAGGAATAAAGATTTCATACCTAGAATTAATTTTTCAAGCAATGTTTGATTACCCGGGTACACTATTTTACCTGATCGGTAGAATTTTGGTGTGCGGTTTCTAACACCATAAAAGCTACTTAGTAGCTAAGTAAGCTTTATCAACCACTTTATGCCAAGTGGATGGCAAGGATTGAAAATTGAAAAGCAAGTTTTAATCATGGCCTTTCATTTATTAATATTTTACTCGGGTGCTCATATCTCACCCATTCGGTGGGATTTTGGTGTGCGATTTTGACACTGTAAAAGCTATTTATTCTACAAGTTAAAGAGAGCCACTTATCTTGAGCCAAGTGGCTGGCCAAGATTCATTCTTTGACCAACAAACCAAATCTTAGCCATCCATTTTTCTTACTTTGGTCAAAGATCATTTAATTATACAATATAATACTCATTCTTTTATATATAACAAGATAACCACAAGCCAAGCTTCTTCAAGAAGCTCAAAATTTCGTGCATCATGCTGTAAGGAGAAAGAAACCAGGTTCCTCCATGTCTAAGAGCTCAAACTTCACTTCAAATGCCAAAAACACTAGCCTAGAGTTGATAAAACACTAAACTCCCTTCACTAAACTTGTTCTACACATCAATACCTACAAATCTAACCGATTGAAATTTCAATTCCTCATCAATCCTAACCTTGGCATCTCATACATCACTGATTAAGGAAGGGCTTGGTGCTGATTTGGTGGCCTTGAGTTGAGCAAAATCAATCTTGGAACATCCTTTGGAGCCAAGATCCCTAGAGCCATCAAAGTAGGGTTTTCTTTGACCTTTTCTTTCCAATTTTATGCTGGACTTTTCTGATTGTGTTTGGTCCAAAATTTCTGGATATATTGGTTGATAATATGATGATATTGATGTGTTAATTTTAGTGGACTATTTTGGGGTTGTGTAGAAATCATTTTTATCAAAAGAGATTCTGAAGTGGTTTTGTTGGATTTTCGGTTTTCCTGCTGGTAGTGATTGTTCATGAATATTCTGAGGGAATTGTGGGTGTTTTCATGATCTATAAAAATTATAGTTGAAGGTAACATCCTAGGATAGTTCCATGAATTTTCTTGAGCTCTGGTTTTGACTCCTAATGACTTGAGAAATTCAAGAACCGAAGTGGTAACTATCTTTGCTGAAATCTTTGAATCTGTTTGTGAATTTGTGAAATTTTATTAACCTAGTAAATGATCGAATTATGAGCTGAAATTTTTACATGATATTAAGGACATATTGAAGTCCAACCTGAATTTTTATATGATTTGATATGATCATTTGGTAGGGTAATAAAATTGGAAACTATGGCTGTTGGCTGTAAATAGGGGGTTTCTAACCTCCGAATTTGTCTAATTTTGTTGACATATTTAAAGAATCTTTTTGTTACGAAATTTTTATGGAACCTTTTGGACACATTGAGGTGTCATTGAGAATTTTTATAGCATTTTAATTGATCATTTGGTATGAGAAATAAATTGTGCTACTTGAGTGAAAAATCTGCCAATGTGCTGAAGTTGTGATGATGCCTTGAATTAGTGACCTAATGGCATTTGGTTCAAGTTGATGTGTATGAATGCATGCCATGGACTTCTAAGATTATGTTATGAGGAATGAACGAATAATATATATAGGTTTGAAGTATTATGAGATTAGAGAATTATGTTCATGCATATAGAAATGTGATGCATGTATATGTGAGCTTGAGGATGGTGTATATGGTAAGTGAAAAAAAAAGTCCCCTTTAATGTAAAAAGGGCACGACAAAGTCCCCTTTAATATAAAAAGGGCACGAAGACGTCCCCTTTAATATGTAAAGGGCATGAAAAGGTCCCCTTTTGTTTATAAAGGGCACGAGAAATGTCCTTTTTGTTTATAAAAGGCACAAGAAAGGTCCCCATTAGGGCACGAAAAAGTCCCCTTTATTATGTCAAGGGCACAAAAAGATCATTGTAATTGCCATATGTATATGTATATCTTGTTAAATTATTAGTCTTGAAGAAATTCCTATGATGTTGAATGTTATGAAATACACTTTTTAAGTGATTGAATAATAAAAGAGACCCACTTCGTAAAGGTGATTTTATAACTTTAAAATGAACATTTGATATGTACATATTGCATGCTCACGCTTTCTTAATAAACCGAAGTGGCTGGGGTGATGATGATGACATTATGAATGTGTAATTGGGGAGTTACCCTACTGAGAATTTTAGAATTCTCACCCCTATGTTTTTGTGTTCCCGTGTCGTCTCCAGGTTGATGCAAAGAACCGAGGGACTGCTATGCAAAAGAACTCGGAAATGCAATAGTGTAGTAGTTAATGCTTTTATTATGTTGTATTTAGTGGAATGGATATGTATGTATATATGTTAGAGGACAAAGGTGTGTTAAAGCTCACAAAAGAGCTTCCTTTATATACTGAACTTTGTACTAAATAAATATTTTGGTTTCATTGCTATATATTTTAGTAGAATTACGACCAAGTTATCTCGCGAATCAATCCAAATGGCTATAGATATTTAAGAAAGGTCCACTAATTTATAAGTAACAACTCTCGAGTATGATTTCATGACTTAAGGATGATGTTATAATTGGGAGGATGTTACACATTATTTCACCAATTCAAAACATCAATTCATTTTCAGCACAATGGCAGATTTCACATGTTCAATAGCACAATTTATTATGCATTTCAAACCATCAAATCCAAGGCTATGAAAATTACCTGTGACACTTTAATGTGTCCACAAGGTTTCATAAAATTTTAGAGCAAAAGGAGTTCTCTAACTATGTTAACAAAATTAGACAAGCTTGGTGGTCAAAAACCACTCAGCCTCAGCTTAGAACCAAAATCTCATAATTTTTAACCCTAGCAAATGATTGAATAAATCCAGAATAAAAATCATTTACACTTTGAGATGTTATCTACACCCAGTAAAAATTTCAAAGAATAATTCAATCATTTGCAATGGTAACAAAATTAGACAAAATCACAGCTTCAGTTCCCAAAATCCAAGGCAGCATAGTTACAATCTCAGTTCATGAATTTTTAAAAATAATAAAAGTTCCTAGAATGCCTCTAAAATTTTTAAACCCTAAACTCTAAAGCCTCGAATGCCTCTAAAATTTTCTAGAGACACCTTTACAAGTTAGCTACATCACATAAAATTTTCAGCTGAATCCAAGATCTCTAAGTAGGTCAGAAAATTCGACAAACTTCCCTGCTTGCTTCAAATCGGGATTTTCCCCCAACAATGTTCAAGCAACATGAATTTTTTTTTAAGAAGAGAAAGTCCTTAACATGACCCAAGAAAAATCATGGAATTGCCTTAGGATGTTAACTTCAACATATAATTTTTCTAGATCATAAAAGTACCCACAACTATACCAGAAAATTTGTGAACAAATACTGCCTGTACAAAACTGAAAATTCCAGCAACATGGTTCAAAATCTCTTTTAACAAAAATGATTTCTAACATCATCCAAACACTCCACCAAATTAAACATATCAATATCTATCTATCATCAATCAATACATCTAGAATTTCCAACCAAAGTATTCAGAAAAATTAGAAATAAATTTTGGAAGAAAAGAGAACAAATAAAACCCTACTCTTGGAAACTAGCGTGTCTTTAGCTCTGAAATGCTCTAAGATGGATTGCCTTCACTTCAAAGCTCTCAAATCACACCCAAACTCTTCCTAAATCAGTGAGGGAGTGAGGTATCAATGTGAGTATTGATGGAGAATTGAGATTTTAATCGGTTAGATTTGTAGGTATTAAGGTGTAGAACAAGTTAGTGAAGGAAGTTGGAAATTTTAGCAACTCTAGGCTAGTGTTTTTGAGAGTTGAATGGAAGCTTGGATCTCTTTGAAATATGAAAATGGAGTTGCTGCCTTCTGCAAGTGATGGCCGAACCTTTTGGCTTCTTAAAGAAGCTTTAACTTGTGTTAATCTTTATATTAAATGCCATGAATAGCTTATATTATATTTGGATAATTCATAATCTAAGAAAACAAAATGGATGGCTAGGATTGAATTTTGTAATCCAAGATTAAATCTTAGCCATTCATTTGATATAAATGGATAAGATCTTCCTTTTTGTAAAGATTAACTTAATTTTCGGTGTTAAAAATCGGACACCGAAATTTTATCGAATAGGTAAAACACCATACCGGGTAATCAAATATTATCCAAAAATTAATTCTACGTATAAAACTTCATTTCTAACCTTAACCTTATATTTTCTCAATTTTAGGTACCTTCGGGTTCTAATTCTAGAATTTTGGCTGTCCTGATAGGCCCATGGGGCCCGCAAGGTGACTATTCATGTGCTTTTTTTTTTTTTACAAATTCGTTGGACTGTCCTCATCATTGCTAAAACTATCGAATTTTTGAAATTAAGACTAGTAAAGCTCAAATTAATTTTTAAATAATTGTTCAGGTGTTACAACATAACTACTAAATCTGTGGCATCAGGTGATTTCTGAAACCCACAGATGATAGCTTGGAAAGGCTAATATAAAGACTATACAACTTTACTTTCTTAGGTTGAGAAAACTATTTTAAATGGAACCTCAATGGTTGTTGAGTATTGGATGCAAGCAGGTTAGCCGAACCAATATAAAATCATCTATGTCTTCTCTCTCTCTCTCTCTCTTTCTCTCTCTCTCTCTCTCGTATCTTTTTTATTTATCCTTGATGCATCTTTCTCTTACTCTTGATCTTATATATACTTCCTACCTTTTGTCTTTTCTTTCAATAATGAATGTCTTATTTTATTAAGTTCAGAAATCTACTTTCTAAAGCTACTAATTATGTTTCTGCTGCACTTCAAGTTTTACATTTGATGGTACTTATTTTCTGAAGCTTCAAAAAATGTGAAAATGGATCATACACAATTCAACCCCCCTTCTCATGCACATCTTCACCTACAAGTGGCATCAGAACCAAGCCTCTGAAGGGTTGGGCAATTCGACGACTACAGAGGACAAAGATCTAAATATCAGAATGTCCTACATCATCTTTCCAAGATCAATCTTCTATCTAATGATCCTTTGCTGACAAGACTCTTAGTTATGGTATAGTTCATTCATATGATGAGAAGGATTTAAAAGAGACTTGTTGACATGAACTTCACAAGAGTGAATGTTCAGTTGTTCTATCAAGTCAAGTCTCTATTCATATTTGCCCTAAGCTATAGATATAAACACTACCTATGTACTATGTGCTACATAAGAAAGGCTACATGAAATAGTCTGTACATGATATTGAAGGATTTCAACATGCATCAAGATGTCTTTGATCCATTTTATAACATGTCAGATGTTTTACAATATTGAAGCAATGAAAATTGCTAAAACTTTTCCACGAAGTAGAAAGATCTGATATTATTGTCTGAGATTGGTTTGGGAGATGAATTCTCTATCTATGAATTATGTCTGAAGTATGTAACGTCTATATCAAGAAGACAACAATCTCATGAATTACTGATTCGGACAAAGATCATCTTGACAAAGAACATCTACCTATAGTAGTAATGACACACATCATGTATTTGACCCGTACTTATTTGCCATATCCCTGTGCAAAAAGGAAGAATATGCCAAACATCTAGAAAGTCTTAGTCAGAAAGTCTTATTGTGTTAAAACTTGATGCTATTTTGTGCTTCTTGTCTGAAGTACATCATTAGAGACTCAGAGGTAGAAGTTTCAGCATCTTATCTCTATTATAATTTTCTTTTTACTTCATGAGATGAGTTGCTAAAAAAGATATCAAGCCTATTCATATATATATATATATATCAACCTATCAACGAACTCATAGATTTGCCATAAACACTTGAGAAGTGTAACGCCCTGTTTTTCTCTAAACTTTTAAATGACCAAAATGCCCCTGAGGTCATTTTTACCTGAAATAGGAGGACGACCGGCCTCGGCCATCCTCACAAGGCTTTTAGGATATATGAAGGGGATTATATGTTTATGAATGTTAACAAGTCAAAAAAATCTCATTTCTGAGGTTTCTGTGCACAAATGACCAAAATACCCCTAACTTGATTTAAGGTAGTTTTAAGTTTTGACTCCGACCCGGACTCGTCCCGGAGATCAAAAATGATGTTTTAAGGCATGAACTATGTTGGTCTAAGTCCCAGAGGTTCCGAGCAACTTTTGGTAAAAATTACGATTTTACCCCCGGTTAGTGCATTTTAAGCCTAACGAGTTATTTAACTCAAACCTAAGCAATATTAGGCTCTAATGAAAGGTTAATTAATTTTCTTAATTAATCTAAAGCTAAAATAATTATTTAAGGTTGATTAGAACCTAAAATTGCTTAGGAAAATTTGCAACTCAATTCTAATTCTTTTCTTTCTTTAAAGAAAAAGCAATTATGAATAGTGTTTTCACTATTCACATTTCCTTTCCCAAAAATGCTTTCTCTTCCAAGAAAAGTTGTCATACATCAATCAATGGTCATGAGAGTTTGACTCTATCAATCCTACAATAGTACTCTTAGTCTAAGGTATTAGGGTCCTAATTACCTAATTAGTTCACCTAAACACTTGGTTACACAACCTTAATTAGTGACCTAACCTTGTTTATTCCTAAACACTCCATTAGTACATGATTAAATTGGATGAAATCTTCCCTCCCATGGTCTTATGATGTTCAACCACTTTTCCTCCCAAAAATTCAAAAGAATAATATTTTATGTAGTCAATTACATTGTCCATCAAAGCCACCCTAAGACCTATGACCTATGACACCATGAATGACAACACAAGAGAATTTTCTTCTCTCCTTCTTCCTCATGAGGATTCGGCCAACCCACTCTCCCTCCACTCCTTCATGTTTCATTTGTCTATAAATACACAACACCACACAACTTCACTCCTTTGCTTACTCCTTGCAAAGATCACTAAAAGTCTCAAGCTTTCTTACTTCCTTTCTCTCAAGCTTCCAAGAGTTCTTCAAGCTCAAGTTCTTCCTCTCCTTTTCAAAAACCACAAGGTAGGGAACTTTTCTAAATATGTCTTTCATTTCTATGTTGAATCTTGTTGGGAAATGATGAAAGGTGGAACCTCCATGTTGCTTCTTCATTTTCGGTTTCTTCCTTTTCTTTTCCTTTGATTTTCGGCCTCAAGGCCTTGAACATGATGGCTTGATGATGAATGCTCTCTAGAGATGACCATGAGTTCATCTCACATGAGGCCTCTAAAGCTTGAGTTTGTCCCAAAGAAAAGTTTCATCTTTTACAAGTTTAGTTGAACATGAGGTTATGTTTCTCTTGGATGTTTGAACTTCTCTTTTCTCTTTTAATGTTTTGGCCATGAGGGCCTAAACCCATGAGAAAAATGAAAGCTTGATGATGAGGTTGTCATGATGGTGCTTGTCACTCAACAACCTCTAAAGCTTGAATTTTTTTTAGGAAAGTTACATCCTTTTTCCAAGTTTGAGAAAGAAAGGAGTTTATGTCTCTTGAACTCTTTTGGACTTCACTTTTTCCTCCCATGTTTTCGACCATGTAGGCTTCTAAGACTTGGAAAAATAAAAGCTTGATGATGAGTGTTTCATGTTGATGCTAGTCACATGAACAAACTCTAAAGCTTGAAGCTTTAACCATAAACCAAACATGGTTTCGGTTTTGTTTTCTTCTCTAGCATAAGCTTTGTTTTAAATGTTGGTTTTAAGGAAGCTATGTACTCAATGATGAGAACTTTGGATGTTGATGTCATAGATCATCAAGATCTTGGTCCCTAGAGTTCAAAAATGGTTTATTCTTCTTGATGAAGATTCGGCCATCTTCAAGTTTTTAAGGTCATGATTCATTTTAAGTATTCTAGTACTAGTAGTTCTCTTTTCTTGTGAGGATGAGGTTTGGGTTGGAACTATATTCTCTTCAAAAGTCTTGCAAGAGCTCTAGACAAGATAAAAGTAACTTGCATTCACGTTTACTTTATGCTTTGCATAGCACGTTTATTTCTATGCTATCACTAAACCCCAAGATAAGGAATGAACTTGCATAATGCACGTTTAAATTCCAAGCCTCGCATTCCATGTTTACATTCCAAGTCATCACTTAAGAACTTAAAGATGTAAAACGAGAGCTTGCATATCACCTAAAATAATCTCGAAGCCTTTCTATTTCGGCCTTAAAGTCGATTGTTGCTGGGCCTAGAGCACTAAAATAAAGAATGGAACTTGCATATTTACTTTCAATTTTTGCATATTTACTTTGAGCCTTTCATATTTAATTTCAAGTTCTTGCATTTCATATTTACTTTAAAGCTCTTACTTTACTCTCTAATGAAGAATAAAATGGAATGCATAGCACGTTTACTTTTATGCCATCACCTAAGAAACTAGAGCTCAAAGACTTGCCCATTTCATCTTGAGAAAAGTTAAATCAAGAAGGTATCTTCTTGAAATGCATTCGGCCATGTGATGATGAAAGCTCTAGGATGAGTTTTTCATTAGATACAAGGGCCTATAGTTTATGTTTTAAGTTTTTCCTAAACATAAGTGACATTTGAAAGTATTTTTGAGTATGTTCTTATATTTAGAGTTTCAACCATGAGTAAAATTAAAGAGTTGCTGCCCTATGTATTTTATGAAAGTTCTTGACAAGTTAAATTGATTTCCAAGGTATTTTTGAAGTCCTAAAATTGTTCCAAGAGAAACTAGTTACCTATGTACATGAAAAAGAAAGTTTACACATGATTTGATGACTTACCAATTTCGGTTCTGCCATGATCATTTCCAGCACCTTAAATTATGTTTTGGGTGGTCTAAATATGTTTGAATACCTTGCCAAGTATATGCTAATTGTTCTAGACATTTTAGAGCATGTTTGGTTACTTTAATTGCTTGAAATGTGAATTCTAGAACCCCATAGGTACAGAAAATATGAATTTTGTCCAGATTGATTAACATCCATAGAATCACATTATATGATGTCTAGATCAGTGAGAGTGACTCATAATTGGCTTAGGTATTAATTGTTGCATCATAGAAAAAGTCGGATGTGAGAAAGAGTTTAAAACGCATCTTCTAGAACACCGTAATTCACCTAATACAAGCTTACTGCCAATGCTGTCCAGCCATGATTAATTAGGTTTTAGGTCTTAATAAATCATGGTAATGAGGTTAATCAATCCCTTAGAGGTATAAGAAAATAATTTGGAAGTTTGAGGTTACCCGATTTAGGGATTTCTATCTTAAGGGATGATTATGTGCCTCTCATTTAATGATGAATTGATGTGTTAGCTCATGACGTATGTGGTGCCATGTGAACTATTACCCTTATGTGATGGTTCGTAATCTCATGTTATTGCTTCTTTAAAAGGACCTTAGAGATGCCGAAGTGGTAATTATGTGTTATGCATTAATTATGTGGCATCTTGAAGTAACATGTTAAACTTAGGGTGACTTAAAATATGAGAATGTAATCCTTTGAAACCACCAAACTAAGGGTGGGGACAATGTGATTCTAGCCCCCTAAACCCGTACTTAAAGTCGGGAAGTTGACTTATCCCAAGGGATAAAAGTCTAGATACTAGTGACGACTAGTGTGGTATGAGCTCATAGCCTAGAGATTTCTCAAAAGGGAGAAATATTAGAGGCCCTGATTTAAGTAAAAGTTTTAATGTCACCTAAGTAACTAAGATAAGTCACCATGTGCCAAGTACCAAGTTATATGATTTATGTTCTATGATCCAAGTTATATGATTTTCGTCCGAATTATATGATTGAAGTCCCACAATTTATTTCCCATGATTTATCTAAATACAAGTGATATGTTAAAAGGAACGGATCTCGGAAATTGAGACTTTAGAAAACTCATAATTGAACCAATATATGTCCATGGTTTTATAAATAACCCAAGATCCCTGGAGACGTAGATGATGACACCTAGGATAGGAGGAGAACCCTACTGAGTTTCTTTAGTAAGAATCTCACTGCTTCTATCTCTTTCTTTCCATTACGTCTTCAGAGCGAGATGGCGACATTCGTGCTATTCGTTGATACACCCCGGTGGGAGGTCCACCATGACCCGGAGCATGGGTCATTCCATTTTGAGGGCCGATGTACTGTATGCATCTTCATGTTTTTGGGACGGCCGTTTGCACACCCTGTATATAGTTATCGCTTCTCCCCGACATCCCCCTATGGTGACCCCATGATTTTTGAGCGTGGACGGGCACGACATGAGAGGAACCTACGACTCACTTTGCCGGTTCAGCTGACATACCAGAGTACGTGCCACGATCGCAGCACTCTGAGGAGGACCCTTTAGAGGATTCCCCCATGGACCATGAGGACTCTACCCCCAGTCCGCCTCGACGACCAATGGGTAGCGAGGAGACAGTCACTCAGCGTCGGAGGGCTTCGATGCCCGGACCACGACCCCAGCGTGGACGACATGTTCAGTCACAGGGCATGCCCGCACTCGCCAAGCTCCGCCCGTGGATTGGCTACGTTCCTCTGTACCTGTGATTCTGCTGTATAGATTGGAGGGTAGTCCTTAGTGCACGCACGACACGTAGTATGGATGAAACCTCTTTTGTGTTGAGGTTATCCACCTTAGGTTGCATGTGGGTAAGGATGTTTCTTTCTAGTTCATTTCCATGTATTCTGTATTTCCGCTGTATTCATGTTTATTATGTACTTGAAGAGTCCTGCCCCGTAGGGTAGGCATATTATATATGAAGTATTTCAGTTGTGATGATGCTATGATTTGGAGCCACTTCTATATTTATATTTCTGTACTTTATGATACCGACCCGGTAAAATACGCGCGACTTCTAATTTAAGTAATGTTTTGAAAAAAAAATTGGCTCGTATTTTCATTAAGTTATTTTTTTCCAAGTAAAAAGAACCATGACAGTAAGTAATGACTAATATTTGCCTAAGTACGTACTAGTAGTATTGGGTCAAATATTAGGGTGTTACATTTTGGTATAACATCCTAATTTTTAATCCAATACTCGTAGAACGTACTTAGGTTAAACATTAGTCTATTACCCTTTTAGTCCCATTCTTTAAAACTGTTCATTAAAATACTTAGTGGAAAATACGAATAAATTTTTCTTTTTGAAAATTGAAAGCAAAATGTGAGCCGCGCGCTAACCTAACGTTCGCCATAACCATAACGTGCAAGAAAAGTAATCACACCATTCATAATCATGAAACATAGTATTATACATAACAATCATAATATCATTACATCTTCATAGATACATAATTTACTAGCATCATTGTAACTTCATTTACATCAAAACATGCACATATATATAGAGTGTTACTTATCCACCTACTAGGATGGATAAGTATCAATCCCAAAAGCTAAACTATCTATGCTTCTGCAACGACCCTTTGTTCCATTTGCTGGTGTGACCTTTAAGCATGAGCCTTAGAAGAAGTCACGAACCTCATTGTAATCCTCATCTAGAGACGACACGGAAGAAAAGGAAGGGATGAGAAACTCATTCAAGATTCTTAGTAGGGATTCCCGACTCTAACACAAGTGTCATCGTCATCGTCCCCAGCCACCTCGATTTTAATTATGAAAAAGGTATACATGCATAAGGATTAGTTTTAGGCTTTTCAAATCTATTTATCCGAAGTGGGTGTCTTTTAGTATGTGTCTTAATAACATGAATGCAACAGATATTTGATGAATGCATGGCAATACCATATGCACTTTAACATGAAAATCATAATACTTTGGCACATCATAAGGAAACATAAATCATATACGTGGCATAAAAAGGCATAGTACTTTCCATGTGACATCTTTCTCATAAGTCAAACTCTTAAGTTCTTTTTCTCAAAGACCACCCTCTTAACATATCCACCAAAAATCCAACCGACTCACCAGCCCCGGTGATAATCTGGTCACTAAACTACATCTCACCTATCGCCTAGGAATGAGCTCAATCCTAACTAGTCGTCACTAGATTTAATAAGGGGTAATAGAGGGGGTATACATAACTTTCTTGGATCACCTATCTTAGGATCATTTCCTTCTTTGAAACGCTCTACTAGTATCTAGTACACAGCAAATTGTTTGCTTTGGCAAGCTCAATGTCAATACCCTCATGGATTTGTTTCCTCTCTACCGTAGCAAGAGGAATGCGTCTCAGTGTTATGTCACATCTGTTTTGAGGGTGCTCGACCGAATCGGTGTCACCCAGAACCTTTCCTGGGGGTGCTCGGTCGAACCGGTGTCACCCAGGAGTTTTCATAAACTTTTCTCGAATCCTCAAATTTGATAGGAAATTCGGCAGCGTAACGACATACATCAAATTTCCTTCAAACTTGCTTTATGCCACAAAACGTATAGAACATGCATAGCCATTCAACATCACCATAAGACATCAAGTCATATAGTCAAATTCGACATAGCATGTACGTCATCACATCATTGCTTTAACGTTCTTAAAAGATAGCATGTTCCTAACCAGTGTGCCGAAGTCAAGGACCGGGCTCAGCTAATGCATACGCCATGCTCAAGTCATTCTCATAATTAAACATACATCCACTTGAAGTCATAAAGTTCATTATGTCTTGGGACCTATGGTGTCTTATGTTTTGACCCTTACAGGTTTTAAACTTGAGATATAATTATCCTATCGTCCTCTATCAACCTCTTATGCACCTAAGGATCCATAACTAATAAGTTTTACTAGCATTTATGTTCATTAGTAAATCTGGACAGCATCAAACTCTAAGGGCAGAATTACATTTTATGGTTACGGGGTTCTAGAACTTACGTTTTAGACCCTTTTCGAGTCCATCTTCGCCTAAGGTGCTATAAAATAAATCTAAACCATTTATGAAGTGTTCCTATGCCTATGAACTAATTATAAATCATGTTTACTACATTACAAGGTTGCTGGACAGAAACAGAAAATTAAATGTTCTACGAGTTCTAGAATTGTATTTTTACAGTTTTCTAGTTACTAGTTTCTCTACGGATGCTAAAATTCAATCCTTCATCAAATGTTACCAAGTTTTTCACATTCAAACAATCCTAATCTAATTATTATCCCACTAAAACAGTTTGGTCAGTGTCTAAAAATAAATGGGTCAAAACTATGCTAAAACTTGACTTAACGGTTTTTCTGTAAGACTAGTTCCTTTCCTAACATGCATAGAAAGGTTCCTACCTTAACACGTATAATATTTTACACATCCTAGCATATCAAAATAACATCATACAGCACCAAACACACCATGGCAGAACCGAATTCATATATATACATATCATGCGTAAAATTTCATTTTCAACAAGCGTAAGTTACTAGTTTCTCTTTGAATCATTTTCTAAAACTCTTTTGCAAAACACTTTATCTTGTAAAAGAGACTGAGAACAATTATAGGGCAGTAACTAATTCAAAACACTCTTGGAAGAGGTTTAATTTACAAATCTTGTTGGTAATGACCTTATAGAATTCTTAAAACATAGGGAAACCCTTGAACATAGATTGTTGGCCCTTGCAACTAGAAGAAACTCATATTAAGTTCATCATCATCACATGGCCGAAATATGCATCCATGGGGATGTCTCCATATCCAAACTTTAACTTGAGACAATAAGGGCAAGTCTTTGAGCTCTTAGAGTTTTTTAAGTGATGACAAAAAGTAAATGTGCTATGCATTCTATTTTATTCTTTATTGTAAAGTAAAGTGAGAGCTTCAAAGTAAATATGAAGACTTGAAAGTAAATATGCAAGACTTGAAAGTAAATATGCAAGACTTGAAAATAAATATGCAAGACTTGAAAATAAATATGTGAGTTCAATTCTTTATTTTAGTGCTCTAGGCCCAGTAACAATCGACTTTAAGGCCGAAATAGAAAGGCTTTGAGATTAATTAGGTGATATGCAAGCTCTCGTTTTAAATCTTTAAGTTCTTAAGTGATGACTTGAAAGTTAAACATGCTAGACAAGAAACATAAATATGAAATGCACTTCGTTCCTTATCTTTAACTTTAAGTGATAGCTTGGGAGGTAAATATGAATGCAAAGCTCAAAAGTAAATATGCAAATGCAAAAGCTTGAAGATAAACATGAATGCAAGTTCTTTTTATTTCTTATTAGAGCTCATCTAAGACTTTAGAGGAACTTAAACCTCAACCCAAACTTATCACAACAAGCTAAAGTGAACCTCAAGGTTCTTAGAACACAAAGTATCTTTTCTTGAAGCAAAGTCATAAATAACATTTTTATTAAAACTCAAGCTCTAGAGGTCTCATTGTGATGAACACATAGTCATCATCTAGAAACTCTCATCATCAACCTATCCTGTGTATTAATAACAAATATGGCCGAAAATTTGAAGAAGAAAAGAAAAAGGACCGAAACTATGAGCAAGAAAAAGAATCATTTTGAAACTCTAGAGACCATGATCTTGATGATGTATTAACACCAACATCACGTGTAACATCCTAATTTTTAACCCAATACTTTAGAACATATTTAGGTTAATCATTAGTCTATTACTCTTTTAGTCTTATTCTTCAAAACCTTTCATTAAAATACTTAGCCGAAAATACGAATAAATTTTTCTTTTTCGAAACTTGAAAAACAAAACGCGAGCTGCGTGCTAACCTAACGTTTGTCATAACCATATCGTGCAAGAAAAGTAATCACACCATTCATAAATATGAAACATAGCATCATACATAACAATCATAATATCGTCACTCCTTCATAAATACATAAATTACTAGCATCATTGTACCATTATTTACACCAAAATATGCCTATTTATATGAAGTGATCCTTATCCACCTATGAGGTTGGATGAGTATCAATCCAAAAGCTAAACTATCTATGCGTCAGCGGCGATCCTCTACTCCATTTGCTAGTGTGACCCTTAAGCACGAGCCTTAGAAGAAGTCACGAGCCTCGTTGTAATCCTCGTCTAGAGACGACACGGAAGAAAAGGAAGGGATGAGAAACTCATTTAAGATTCTCAGTAGGGATTTCCGACTCTAACACGTGTGTCATCATCATCGTCCCCAGCCACCTCAGTTTTAATTATGAAAAAGGTGTACATGAATAAGGTTCGGTTTTAAGCTTTCCAAATCTATTTATCCGAAGTGGGTGTCTTTTAATATAAGTCTTAATGGCATGGATGCAACAGATATTTGATGAATGCATGACAATGCCATACGCACATTAACATGAACATCATTGCTTTTGAGCTCCACATAAAGAAACATAAATCATATGCGTGACATAAAAGGCACAGTACTTTTCATTTGACATCTTTCTCATAATTTGAACTCTTAAGTTCTTTTTCTTTAAGACCACCCTCTTAACATATCCACCAAAAGTCCAACCGATTCACCAGTCCGGCGATAATCTGGTCACCAAACTACATCTCACCTATCGCCTAGGAATGAGCTCAATCCTAACTAGTCGTCACTAGATTTAATATGGTCTAATAGAGGGGGTATACTTAATTTTCTTGGATCACCTATCTTAGGATCATTTCCTTCTTTGAAATGCTCTACCGGTATCTAGTACATAGCGAATTGTTCACTTTGGCAAGCTCAATGTCAATACCCTCACGGATTTGTTTCCTCCCCACCATAGCGGGAGGAATGCATCTCAGTGTTACGTCACATCTGTTCTGGGGGTGCTCGGCCAAACCGGTGTCACCCAGAACCTTTCCTGGGGGTGCTCGGCCGAGCTGGTGTCACCCAGGAGTTTTCACAAACTTTTCTCAAATTCTCAAGTTTGATGGGAAATTCGGCAGCATAATGGCGTTCACCGAATTTCCTTCAAACTTGCTTTATGCCACAAAACTTGTAGGACATGCACAACCATTCATCATCATCGTAAGACATCAAATCATTCTCATAATCAATCATATGTCTACTGGAAGTCATAAGGTTCGTTATGTCTTGGGACCTATGGTGTCTTATGCTTTGACCCTTACAGGTCTTTAACTTGCGGTATAATTATTGTAACATTCACTATCCACCTTTGATGTACCTCAAGATTCTCTTCTAACAAATATTACTAACATTTATGCTCTTTAATGAATCTGGGCAACACCATTCTTTAGGGGGGCAGAATTATAAACTTACAATTACGGGGTTCTAGAACTTACGTTTTAGACCTTTTCTCGGTTCCATCTTCGCCTAAGGCGCTATAAATTAAATCTAAACCAATTATGAGGCATTCCTATGTCTAAGGACTAATTATAAACCATGTTTACCATATTATGAGGTTGTTGGAAAGATTCTAAAAATTAAATGTTCTAAGAGTTCTAGAATTGCGGTTTTATGGTTTTCTAGTTATTAGTTTCTCTATAGGTGCTAAAATTCAATCCTACTTCAGATGTAACCAAATTTTTCATGATTAAACAATCCTACTCTGATTATATCCCCATTGAAATAGTTTGGGAAGTATCTAAGAATAAATGGGTTAGAACTATGCTAAATCTTGACTTTACGGTTTTTCTAGAAAGCTAGTTTCTTTCCTTTCATGCATAGAAATATTCCTACCTCATCATACATAATTTTCACACATTCTAACACATCAAAACATCATCACACAGCATCAAACTCATCATGGAAGAACCGAAACATTGAGTCCCAAAAAGATGCATAACTTGACATTTCTAAAACATATAAGTTGCTAGTTTCTCTCGGAATCATTTTTAGGACATCTAAAACTCTTTTGCAAACCATTTTATTTGTAAAAGAGGCTAAAAACATCATTAGGTCGGTGACCACTTGACCCCTCCTTAAAAGAGGATTAAATTCATAAATCTTATTTGGTCTTAATCTTATAAAGCTCATGAGGTTTAAAGAAAGTCGTAAAACTTAGATTGTTGGCCCTCGTAGCTAGATGAAACTCATTCCAAGCTCATCATCACTACATGACCGAAATTGTGCATTCAAAGAATGTTCCCACATAAAACTTTAACTTGAGATAAAATGGGCATGTCTTTGAGCTCCAAGGTTCTTAGGTGTTGACATAATTTAAACATGCTATGCACCTCATTTTTATTCTTCATTAGTTAATAATTACTGTAATAATTATTTTTAGCACTTAGAGAAAGACTAGCAACTAGAAAGGACCATATATGTGATTTCTAGGACCCTTAAGAGTGGATTCTATTTTAGCGAGTAATAATTCGATAAAAGATGTTTATCACTTAGTAAATATGTAGGAATCACCCATAATTGGTATAGGAATTAATTCTAGTATCTTAGGAAAAACTGGTAACGAGAAACGGTCAAAGGCATAACTTCTAGAACACCGAAATTGCTTAAGCTTTTAATTTCTGTCCTGAGTTGTCTAGCATTGTTTAATGATGTTTTTGGGGTTAATAACTAATGAGAATCATTGAAATTGATCCCTTAGATGCATAAAGGAATAATTTCTAAAGTTGAAGTTACCCGATTTTGAGGTTTTATCATTTAAGAACAGTGTTTATTTTATACGATGATGAATTTATGATGTATCAAAAACTATGAGATGTTATATTTGCATATTCGTTTGCCAATTACAAAGATTCATGGCATGATTCAAGATGCATATGTTATAAGTATATGAGAGCATGTGACATTGTATGATATGTTTGTACTCTTGCTTCTCAACATAAGATGCTAAGCTTAAGGTGATCTAAAACACTCGGAAATGATTCTTTCATAACGAGCCGGGCTCAGCGTAAGGTGATCCTGAGGAATTGGTTATTAAAAGGATAAGCGTACTTATCAAGAGGATAAGTATTCCTATGCCCCTTGTTCCATACTCTGAGATAGAGCCAGGAATTTGCTTATTGAGAGGATAAGCATACTTATCGAGAAGATAAGTATAAGCTAGTAACAACTAGTGAGGTATGAGCTCATAACCTAGAACTCTCGAGAGGATAGAATAATAAGGTGGCCCCCAAGAAAAAGAGATAAGAACCTTAAGTCACCTAACAGAAATATTGAGGAAAAGATCATGCTAGAAGAAATTGCATTCTTTATTATATGTTGTTTAAATTATGGCATTAGTTTTGTGGTTATGGTATGTCATGTTACATTCTTGCATTAAGATGCATTCTAAAATGGACGGGCCTACTATTTCATATAGAAACCAAGGTTCTTGAGGATGTAGATGATGACACTTGTTAGGAGGTGAACTTCTTACTGAGTTTCTTTTATAAGATTCTCATCCCTCTTTCTTTCTTCCATCACGTCTTCAGAGGACAATGATTTCGTTCGTGAGCAGTAGTAGGAGACGACCGTGGATCTCATCAAGGGTCTGCGCTCTATCATGTAGACGATAGCCCCCTTGCTTCAAGGGGTTAGCTGTTTAAGTATAAAGGGTGTCGAGACCCTGACCAGTTGTATCTATTATTTCCTTTTGTGCCTTTAGACGTTTGTACTATCCCAATCATTATTGGTGGCCATAACTCTATTATGATAAGCACTTACATAATATGAACCTCTGATGATATTTATGAATGCCTTCATGATGATATGTTATGTTTTGAGATTTAATTTAATTCATGTATGCTTGTGATGAGTCTAGCTCCTTATCGGATTTTGGGTGTATCATACGACATAGTTCTTTCAAGCTACGTGGCTCACGTTTTCGTTTTGAAATTTTTTTAAAAAAAATTACTAATATTTTCGCTAAGTATTTTGAAAATTTAAAAGTAAGAGCTGGAACAAAAGAGTAATAACTAATAATTAACTTAAATGCATCCTAGGCATGTTAGGTTAAACATTAGGGTGTTACATTTTGGTATCAAAGCAGTTCAGTTCTCACAGAGCCTGAGCATTGGAATAACTATGCTTCCTAAGCATAATGCGATAGTTGTGTCATATGTAGTTGCCTTATTAATAGGATAAGTCTTAGGATAGAGATGCATGACTGTTGTATGTGAACGTGCCATGGTTACTAGCCCACCTTACATAAAGTATTGAGCTTGATCACCTCAATATTTGCTGTGATGTATGCTCAGGAACCAATGGCGCAATCACGACAGACTAGGACTTCAAGTTTGAATGGTCAAGATAACGAGACCACTGAAGCTCTTCGAGACGTGGCCAGGACTATGCAGATAATGTTCGAATGATGGAGCAGTAAGGCAATACCGGCTGTGGTCCTAATACTGTGGAGAATCTCGAGCATGCCAGATTTGGGGAGTTCCAAAGAGCGAACCCTCCATCATTCCAAGGAGCTCTAAACCCAAACATCACTGAAGAATGGATTAAGCACATGGAAATGATCTTCTTCGTGATCACCTGTTTAGAGGAGCAAAAGGTAACCTTTGCCCTAATCTCCAAGACCCACCCCTGCTGCAGTTTGCCCTAAGTATGGAAAACCGCATAGAAGTCAATCCTGTTGGTTAGGCCAGGTGATTTGCTACAAGTGCGGGAAACTAGCCACTATGGGCAGGAATGCCCAGAAAAGAACCCGACGGCCCCAATCCCCAAGCCACAACGCCAAGGAAGGGTCTTTACCCTCAATGCTAAAGACTCGACGAAGTCCGAGAGCCTCATAAAAGGTAAGTGTGAGATGAATGGTAGGACATTAATTGTACTGTTTGATTCTGGCGTAACTCATTCATTCATATTACATGCTAGTGTTGAGTCTTTAAAATTGCCTATGTCCGAACTTCCTTTTGATCTCACTATTTTTACCCCCACTGGAAAGCCTGCTAGAACTTGTAGATGTTGCCTGAATCGTTATTTCATTGTCGAAAATAAACCTTTTGTTCTATATTTCATCTGTTTACCCATGCGTGACTTAAATATGATCCTCGACATGGATTGGCTTTACGCTAACCGTGTAACGTTAAACTATTACACTAAGTCTGTCATTTTTCTTTCCATCCCTAGAGTGCCTAGTAGGTCCCTAGAACTTTACATAGATGCTATAGAAGTCAACTGTTATGGGGAAATGAGTAAAGGATATGTCCTTCTAGCCGCTAGTGATGTAGACTCTGAGTAGAGTTTTGATAAGATACCCATTATAAGAGACTATCCCAAGGTATTCCCAGATGAGATACCCGAGTTCCCTCCAGTAAGAGAAATAGAATTCTCAATAGAGTTAGTTCCAGGAACTAGACCAATATCCATAGCACCCTATAGAATGTCCCCATTGGAGCTAACCGAGTTAAAAGCCGAGTTGGAGGAGCTGTTAGAGAAAAAAATTTGTGAGGCCTAGTGCTTCGCCATGGGGAGCCTCGATGTTGTTTGTCAAAAAGAAGGATAGGAGTATGAGGTTGTGTATGGATTATAGGCAGTTGAACCGAGTAATGGTGAAAAATAAGTACCATTTACCTAGGATTGACGATTTGATAGATCAGTTGAGGGGAGCAATTGTAACATCCTAGTAATTAACCAGATACACCTAGGTTGAATCTGATTAATGACTAGACTTTACTCCTTGCTTTGGTTCTTTCTTCATAATTTGAAAATACTTAGTGAAATTACGAGCCTTTTTTTTTTTTAAACACATAATTGAAAACGTGAGCCGAGTACAACGTGAACGAGTAAGCGGAGTATAATAAGACGTTTAAGAATATATCACATCATATCACTTAGGCTCCATCATATAACATCCATAAGCACATTATAGCATATATTTACATACAATAACCTCACTCAAAGGGTGGGTTATGTTCATACATCATTATCTTATGCAAACCCATAAAAGAAAATATACTTAAGGAAATTCATGGCGCTAAACTAGATAACTCCATGTTTAAGGTTATCCTAAACTAGGTGCATGATCACACATAAGTCCATAAGAACCTTCTATGGCCACTGTCCCGAAAATGGGGAATAAATCCTGATCCATCATGAGCTCCTCGGGAGGACACACGAGATGCACCAGCGTTGGTCGCATGGACTTTTCTCGCTAACCTCTACCTGAACAACTGCTTCCTCACTACCCTCTCTTACACGTAGTGGGAGTAGGAGCAGAGCTCTCAGTAATATACATGAGTAGGAGTGTCCTCTCAAGGATCGCCAGAATATCTCGCCTAAACATACTGGAAATCCATGGACAAAGCAGATGAAGCCGGATAAGAACGTAACATCCTTTCATCAAGTGGACGGGTGCATGTTCGAAACCATTTCATCGCCATAGGGAGAAGTAGGAGAAAATCGATAATTAGGGACAGATGCAAATGGACGACTTATGTAAATAAAAACACGAATCAAGACTCTCCTTCAAATGATACGAGCGATGCAATCGATCATAGTGGAATTCCAAGCTAGGGGTATCAACGATCAGACGAATGTCGCCATTTGAATCTGGAGACAATGACGGAAATAAAGAAAAGGAGTGAGAATCTTGCTAAAGAATTCTCAGAAGGTACCTCCTTCATGCTGTCATCATCAAAGTCCCAGAGAACCTCGGATTATTCTAAAATAGTGAGCATGCAAAGATTCATTTTAAGTTCTGACAAATACTTAACCGAGGTTCACAATTTTTTAATCATGCCTTATAATGCATCTTATTCTTAACATGTCATATTTACAATGAACTTTTCCTTTATCATTACATCATATTCCTCATCATCATTATCAAAATAACATGCATAAAAGAACGCCATATAATATTAGCTACACATGGACACAAAGGTACATATTTCATTTCTTTAGTGCCTTAGGTGACTAAAAATCTTATCATCATCATTATTTTCCTTGGGCTACCCTATACTCCACCCTTTTGGGAGTAATTTAGGTTATGAGCTCATACTTTACTAGTCGTCACTAGCATATACTTATGCCTTTGATAAGCTAAAGTCCCGACTTCTACCCTTTGAGAGAACGGTTAGGCTAAAATCACCTTTTTCACCACCTATAGTCCGACGGTTCCAAAGGATCATTTTTCTTATAAGTTTAAGTCACCATTAAATCTTTGCATGTTATATCATAATACAATTCATAAACATCATAACATTTTCTCATTTATAGTCTTAAGCTAGAATAATATATATCAACCCAGAATCATGCATATGGGAGATTCTCAGAGAGAGGCGGTCACAATGGACACGCTTAAATACACAAGTCTTTCCTTAGCCGTAATCCTTTCCAAATTACACTTACAATGATACACTTTCTTCTAGCAACAAAGGTGAATTTTACATAAGAACATTTTAGTGAGGTTCGCTCACCGACGCACATCGAGTTAAAAACATAGGGCTGCTTTGGTCTTTCATGCTTAACTCAAAATTGAGATTCTTCGCTTCTATTAACACACATAACACAAACAATCCCTTATTATTCTCAAACATCCCTTGAGAATATGTGGGGCCCACAATCCTCATTTTCCGAGTAAAATAACTTCAGGGACATTTTGGTCATTTTATACGCATGTAAATTCGGATTTGCGACTCGCATGAATCGCTCTAACCTCTTCTAATGTTATATTCCTTTATTGAGGATTGTCTGCCTCAAATCTTATGTAATAATTACCTACTACAGACCAAGAATTGAGTAATTTCTAATGACAAGAAAATTACAGAAAATTGGCGTTACATTACTCCTCCTTAAAAAGAATTTCGCCTGAATTCAGCACCGAGAACAACTCTGTGGTATTGTGCTTTCATGTTTGATTCCAGCCCCATGTAAGTTCTTCGGTTTCACCGTCTCCCCATGCTACTTTGACCGTGGTACAAATTTTGTTCCTTAACCGCTAACTCCGGCCGACGATTCTCGTGGGTAGTAAGTTAAATGTCGTTATCTCTTAATTGTACATGTTCGCTCTAGTACATGACTCGGGTCGATTGATACTTTCTTAATCGAGAGACATGGAAAACATCATGAAGGTTGATAGACTCTGGGTAGGGCTTATAGAGTGCTGTGTCCTACTTTGGTAAGGATTTCAAACGACCAAGAAATCTGGGCTCAATTTCTTTACTTTATTGCTCGGCCTATGCCTGTGTGGGGTGATCCTTAGGAACACGCGGGTCCCCTTGAAAATCTAGCGGTTTTCGCCGCTTGTCCGCATAGTTTTTCTCATACTTTGAGCAAGAAGAATCTTATCCCTAATCTTTTTGATTTGTTCCGCTGTTTCCCTCACAATATCGGTCCAAGTAAACTTTGTTCCCGGTTCATACCAACATAAGGGAGATTGACATTTCGCCCATAGAGGGCCTCATACTTGCCATACCGATACTTGCATGATAATCGTTGTTATATGCAAATTCAATAAGGCGTGTACTTATCCCAACTTTCCTTTGATCTAAAACACATGCCCTTAACATATCCTCCAAGGTTTGATAGTTCTTTCGATTGACCGTCTGCTTTGGGGGTGATAGGTCGCGCTTAGACACGCTTTGAACCAAATGCCTTTGAAAGGTTCCTGAAATCGCGACGAAATCATGCGGATCTCATCCGAGATTATCGCCGACGGCACCCCATGTAACCTCACTATCTCCTGAATATATAATTGTGCTAACCTATCCAAGGAATAAGTCACCTTAATAGGTAAAAAGGGTCGACTTTGTCAATCGATCCACGACATTACCCATATGGTATCATGATTCATTTGGGTCCTTGGTAATCCAAATCACAAAATCCATGGAGATACTATCCCACTTCCACTCAGGATCGACAGAGGTTGCAAAGATTCCGGCAGGGTTTTTGGTGTTCAATCTTCACCTTTGACACACCAAGCACTTACTCACCCATGTGCACACATATCTTTCTTCATTCCAGGCCACCGTAACATCTTCTTCAAATCTTGATACATCTTGGTGGCACCAGATGAAGTGGTAAATGGCTCTGCGGGCTTCCTCCAAAATATCCTTTCGAGGCCACCACCAGCGTGCACACATATTCGACCTTTAAACCTCCACAAATTGTCCATTCCTTCGGGTAAAACCTATCAACTTTCCCCGCTTTCATCGCCTCTAAAGTCTCTTTGAAACTCAAGATCGCCCCTTGAGCTTGAACAATCCTTTTCTTTGAACTCACTTGTCACTCTAAGATGACAAGCTCCGATGCCTCTTAGTGTTCAAAGTCATTCCTAGGTTTAAGTCCCTAAATTGCTCAATCAATTCAACCTCCTTCACCATCAAACGGACACTTGTAAGGACTTCCTACTCAAAGCATCGCTACTACATTAGCTTTACCAGATGGTAGTTCAATCCAAAATCATAATCTTTCAAGAACTCCATCCATCGCCTTTGCCTCATGTTTAGCTCTTGATCAAAGAGATATTTCAAACTCTTGTGATCTAAAACACCTCAAACCTTACTCCATACAAATGGTGTCTCTACACCTTTAGAGCAAACACTACAGCGACTAACTCTAGATCATGGGTAGGGTAGTTTGCCTCATGGGGCTTGAGTTGTCTAGATGCATAGGCCACCACTTGCCTATTTTGCATCAGTACACAACCTAAGCCCTTTTTGAAGCATCACAATACACCTAAAGGCACATCGGGTAACACTAAACAAAGGGTCGAGGTTAGCTTGTGTTTTAACTCTTGAAAGCTCTTTTTCACACTCCCGGTCCATGAAAAAGGGGTGTTTCTTCCTAGTCAGCTTGGTCAAAGGTAGGGAAATCAGAAAATCCCTTGATAAATCGACGGTAATAACCGGCTAAACCCAAAAGCTCCTTACTTCAGCCAATGCGGGTTGGTCTTTCCCAGCTTTACTACCGCTTCTACCTTACTAGGATCTACAGCAATTCCTTTCTTAGATACTACATGCCCTTCAAAAATTGCACCTTATCCAACCAAAACTCACACTTGGAAATCTTGGCATATAGTTTCTTTTCCTTCAAGATCTCTAGTACTATGGTTAGGTGGCATTCATGCTCTTCATGGGTCTTAGAATATATGAGAATGTCATCTATAAAGACAACTACAAACCGATCTAAATAGGGTCGGAAGATCCTATTCATGTAATCCATAAAAATAGTCAGGAGCATTGGTTAACCCAAAGGACATTATCGCAAACTCAAAATGGTCAGATCGAGGCGAAGCGCCGCTTTAGGTATGTCTTCATCTCTCACTCTAATTTGATGGTAGCCTGACCTCAAATCTATCTTAGAAAACACTACCGCACCTTTTCGCTTGGTCCATCAAATCATCGATCCTAGGCAGTAGGATACTTGTTTTTCACTGCTACTTTATTCAATCGCCTATAATCTACACACATCCTCATACTCCATCCTTTTTCTTTTACAAACAACACAGGGCTCCCCAAGGTGATGCACTAGCCCTAACAAACTTTTTCTCCAATATACCTTCCAATTGAGTTTTTAACCTCAATAATTCTAATGGGGACATCCCCAGATGGGGCTATGGATATAGGTCCCAAGACCCTAAGCAACTCTATGGAAAATTCTATCTCTCTCTTGGGGGAAACTCGTATCTCATCCGAAATACTTCGATAATTTCTACTATTGGTATCTCATCGATACTTTGCTCAAAGTCTACATCACTAGCGGCTAAGAAAATGTAACCTTTACTTCTCACCCTTACCACAATCCCATTTCCACAAGCAGCTTATGTAAAGACTTATGGGTTTCTTAGGTTCAATAGAATAGGAAGAAAAGTGATGGTTTTCATAACGCTTTAACAAGATACCTATTGGTCTCAAGCCAATCCATGCCAAGAATCACATCTAAACCTCGCATGGGTAAGCAACAAGATCTAAAACAAAGGATCTATTATCTATAATAAAACTACAATCTAAACAACATTTACAAGTCCTAACGGGTTTTCCCAAATGGGTAGAAACAATAAGGTCAAAAAGGAAGCTCACCATAGGTAAATTAAGGCTTTTAACACATGAACGGGAGATAAAAGAACGAGAAGCGCCAGAATCATATAGTACACTAAGTCTTTACCATGCATATTACCCTTACCTTCCACGAGATTTCTGACTTCGTTGTTTCTTTCAAAGATTAATGTGAAATACCCTTCCCTGTATTAGGCTTGGGATTGGGGTTGGCGGGTTCCTTTCAATGCATTCTCTGGGAGTAATGACCTGGTTTTCCACAATCGATAGCACACGCTTGTTCTCGGCCGACATGGCATGCTCCCATGATTCTTGCCGCACTGGGACATTCCATGGATGGCGCAGTCGTGGAGGTACACTGACCTCTTGTGGTGCTTTCCTTTATTGTTGTTATTGTTGTTGTGATTGTTATCAAGTTATTGTAGCTGTTGTTATTATAGCGATTGTTGTTGTTTGGCCTTCCTTGTTGAAAATTTCTCTTTGTGTCCCTTGTGGTCTTGATCGGTGGGGAAATGGAGGTCGATTCTCGCTTCTTGAACCGCCGACCTTGAGGTGTCAACTTTTAGTAATATTATCCGACTTTGGGGTGTTTAGTTTTCTCCTGACTTCTTCAATAATCCGACATTTGTTAACTAGGTAGAGAAATCCCTAATCTCCAAATGTGCAACCGCCACATTGTTCCGCCTTTCAACCCCGACTGTATTTAATGCATTTCCAAGACTAATGTGATTTCCTTGGTACATTCTGAGAACTTAATGAGTTCTTCAAACCGCGTAGCATCGGGCCACATTCATATTCCCCTGGACAAGTTGCATGAATTCAATGTCCTTGGCATTTCTAACTGACTGAGTACTTTTCGTGAAAAATGGACCTTGAATAGTTCCCAATCAATGTCCACATCGGCCGCCTCCAGAGTCTTCGAACACCGCCCACCGTAAACCGCATCACCCTCAAGCATAATTGAGTAGCGTGACCTTGCTCCTCCGAGCATGGGACTACAGCAAAGACCTTCTCCAATATTCCGAATCCATTCATCCGCAATATTTGGATTCAAAGTGTCCCTTGAAAATCGGTGGGTTTGCCTTACTTAAACTCCCGAACAGCATGTTCAGAATCTCATGTCAGCCGATTCATATTGGCTTGACGATCCCGATCCATCTCGCTCCATCATCATTCTCATGGTCCTTGCTACGTCGCGAGTGCTTCACTGTCTCGTTGTCGTGATTATTTTGTGTCAGCGCTCCTAGTCCGTTGTCGACGTGCCATTGGTCCCTATACACACAAAACAAAGAACATCGAGGTGATCGTGCCCAATATTCCATGCAAAGTGAGCAAGTTACCATGGCACTTTCAACATACAGTAGTCATGTATTTACTCCCAAGCTCATCCTAATGATAAACATCTACTACATGACGCCACTAACGATTATGCTTTAGAAGCATAGCTAGTCCAATCCTCAAAGGCCCATGAGAATCGAATCATTTAATACCAAATAACATCCTAGTAATTAACCGTGATACACCAGGTTGAATCTGACACGACTAGACTTTACTCCTCGCTTTGGTTCTTTTTCATAATTTGAAAATACTTAGTGAAATTACGAGCCTTTTTTTTTTTTTTTAAACACATAATTGAAAACGTGAGCTGAAAGTACAACGTGAACGAGAGTTTGGAGTATAATAAGACGCTTAAGAATATATCACATCATATCACTTAGGCTCCATCATATAACATCCATAAGCACATTATAGCATATATTTACATACAATAACCTCACTCAAAGGGTGGGTTATGTTCATACATCATTATCTTATGCAAACCCATAAAAGAAAATATACTTAAGGAAATTCATGCCCCTAAACTAGATAACTCCATAAGCCGGGAAGGTTATCCTAAAACTAGTGCATGATCACACATAAGTCTACTAAGAACCTTCTATGGCCACTGTCCTGAAAATGGGGAATAAATCCGATCCACTGATGAGCTCCCTGAGGGACACACGAGATGCACCGTGGGGTCGCATGGACGGCCTTCTCGCTAACCTCCTGGCTGAACAATCTGTTTCCTCACTACCCTCTCTTACACGCAGGGAGTAGGGAGCAGAGCTCTTTAATATACATGAGTAGGAGTGTCCTCAAGGATCAGTTTAATATCTCGTCTGAAACATACTGAAATCCATGGACAAGCAGATGAAGCGGATAAGAACGTAACATCCTTTTCATCAAGTGGACGTATGTTCAAAACCATTTCATCGCCATAGGAGAAGTAGGAGAAAATCGATAATTAGGACAGATGTGCAAATGGGACGACTTATGTAAATAAAAACACGAATCACAAGACCTCCCTTCAAAATGATACGAGCGATGCACCGGATCATAGTGGAATTCTGCTAGGTATCAACTAACAGACGAATGTCGCCATTTGAATCTGGAGACAATGACGGGAATAAAGAAAAGGGAGTGAGAATCTTGCTAAAGAATTCTCAAGAAGGTACCTCCTTCTACAAAGGTCATCATCAAAGTCCCCAGAACCTCTGATTATTCTAAAATAGTGAGCATGCAAAGATTCATTTTAAGTTCTGACAAATACTTAACCGAGGTTCATTAATTTTTTAATCATGCTGCCTTATAATGCATCTTATTCTTAACATGTCATATTTACAATGAACTTTTCCTTTATCATTACATCATATTCCTCATCATCATTATCAAAATAACATGCATAAAAGAACGCCATATAATATTAGCTACACATGGACACAAGGCACATATTTCATTTCTTTAGTGCCTTAGGTGACTTAAAATCTTATCATCATCATTATTTTCCTTGGGCCACCCTATACTCCACCCTTTTGGGAGTAATTTAGGTTATGAGCTCATACTTTACTAGCGTCACTAGCATATATACTTATCCCTTTGATAAGCTAAAGTCCCACTCTACCCTTTGAGAGAATCTGTTAGTGGGTTAAAATCACCTTTTCACCACCTATAGTCCATTGGTTCCAAAGGATCATTTTCTTTATAAGTTTAAGTCACCATTAAATCTTTTGCATGTTATATCATAATACAATTCATAAACATCATAACATTTTCTCATTTATAGTCTTAAGCTAGAATAATATATATCAATCGTAATCATGCATATGGGAGATTCCCAGAAAGAGAGTGGTCACAATGGACACGCTTAAATACCAAGTCTTTCCTTAGCGTAACCTTTCCAAATTACACTTTTACAATGATACACTTTCTAGCAACAAAGGTGAATTTTACATAAGAACATTTTAGTGAGGTTCTGCTCAGTGCACGCACATCTGAGTTAAACAAAACAGGGCGCTTGGTCTTTTCGCAAGGCCTAACTCAAAATTGAGATTCTTCTCGCCTATTAACACACATAACACAAACAATCCCTTATTATTCTCAAAACATCCCTTGAGAATATGTGGGCCATACAATCCTCATTTTCCGAGTAAAATAACTTCGGGACATTTTGGTCATTTTATACGTGCATAAATTCGGGATTTGCGACTGCATGAATCGCTCCTAACCTCTCTTCTAATGTTATATTCCTTTATTGAGGATTGTTCGCCTCAAATCTTATGTAATAATTACCTACTTGAATTCAAGAATTGAGTAATTTCTAATGACAAAGAAAATTACAAAGAAAAATTGGGGCGCATAAAGAATTGTGTTTTCAAAGATTGATTTGAGATCAGGTTGTCACCAGATTAGAGTCAGAGATGAGGACATGCCTAAGATTGCTTTTAGAACTCGGTATAGACACTTTGAGTTCGCAGTTATGTCGTTTGGACTAACTAATGCTCCTATTGTGTTTATGGATTATATGAATAGGATCTTTAGACCCTATTTAGATTAGTTTGTAGTTGTTTCCATAGATGATAGCCTCATCTATTCGAAGACCCACGAGGAGCATGAGTGTTATTTGAGGATAGTTTTGGAGATTCTGAAGGAAAATGAACTATATGCCAAGCTATCTAAGTGTGAATTTTGGTTAGAAGAGGTGAAATTCTTAGGGCATGTAATGACAAAAGGAGGTATTACGGTAGATCCTAGTAAAATAAAGGCTGTGATGAGTTGGGAAGACCTACCACAGTAATGGAGGTACGGAGCTTTTTAGGGTTGGCTGGTTATTACCGTAGGTTTATCAAAGGATTTTCCCAGATATCCTTACCCTTGACCAAGCTTACTAGGAAGAATGCCCCTTTTATATGGACTCCCGAGTGTGAAAAGAATTTCCAATAGCTGAAGGTGAAGCTAACCACGACCCCAGTGCTAGTGTTACCCGACCCCAAAATGCCCTTTCAGGTGTTTTGTGATGCGTCTAGGAAAGGTTTGGGTTATGTTTTGATGTAAAATAGGCAAGTGGTAGCCTATGCATCTAGGCAACTCAAGCTTCACGAAGCAAACTATCCCACCCATGACCTTGAGATAGCTACCGTGGTGTTTGCCTTGAAGGTGTGGAGACATCACTTCTATGGAGTGAAGTTTGAGATATTCTCTGATCATAAGAGTCTCAAGTACCTTTTTGATCAAAAGGAGTTGTGTAACGACCTATTTTTCACTGTTGTGATAAAATAATTATTTGTGAACAATCTATAAGGATTTTGAAAAATCTGATAGACATGAATATGATCATATTAAAGTAAGGATTCTATTAAAAAAATTAATTTTTATTATTAAAAATTCAACATAATAATATTATAACTGGGGATATAGAATGAAACATTATAACTAGTATAAGGACATAGAAAAAATAATGATAAGGTTGAATAACTATTTTAACCCGATAAGATTATTTTGGTATCAATTGGGTACCGAAATGATATTAATTGGTAAATCGAAGTGGTAATAACTTGTACACCGAAAAGTCAAAACTAGTCCGACTAATGAATATTATTAGATCTCAAATAATTTTTAGTTAGAACAATTAAATAAACATAGACATTACTTTCTCTCCATGTTTACGTTTCTATATAAAGGGGAAAAAAATAAAAAAGTGGCATTTCTTCCTTCTCTGGGCAGACTTCACGTTCATTTCCTTTTGCTTCACCTCCTTCACTTCTTTCATCTTAAAAACTCCATGAAAGCTCTAATTTCCTAAAGGATACACCTAGATTAATCCTTAAACTACTTCAAGAACACATCCTCTTCACCAAGCTCAATTCAAAACCTTGTTCTTCATCGTCAAATATGTCCAAACATCAGCAAATAGGGTAGCTGGAAAATGGGTTTAAAGCCTTGGATTAGAGAAGAAAAACTTGAGAAAAGTGTAGCAAAAGCTTGGATGAAAGGTAGGAAAAATTCTAGTCTATTACTTTGTGATTGTTTGGCTATTTTGCTAAGATAAGTGCTTGAACTTCGTGGAGTTATATTGCTGAAATTCGAAACCCAATTCTAGGATTTAGGATTGCTTGAGTTGTGATGAAATCATGCTTATAGGCAACAAAATTTTTATTTCATAAATTACATGTATTGAAGTTGGTAGATACGGAAGATGTAACACCCTCGTGATACCACATGACCTAAAAATCTAACCTCTTCCATCCAAAATTCACATTTTGACAACTTAGCATACAACTTCCGTTCTCTCAGGATCTGTAACACAACCCGAAGATGCTCAGCATGTTCTTCCTCCGTCCTTGAATAAATGAGTATATCATCTATGAAGACAACTACAAATTTATCCAAGTATGGTCGAAAGATTCGGTTCATATAATCCATAAATACTGCTGGAGCATTCGTTAGTCCAAAAGACATCACCCTATACTCGTAATGCCCATACCGAGTTCTAAAAGCAGTTTTGGAGATATCCTCCTCCCGAACTCGAATCTGATGGTACCCTGACCTAAGATCAATTTTTGAAAACACGACTGCCCCTCTCACCTGATCCATAAGATCGTCAATCCTTGGCAAAAGGTATTTGTTCTTAATCGTCACCTTATTCAACTGCCTATAGTCCACACAAAGCCTCATACCCCCACACATAGGAATAGGGCTTGCTTGGCTGGGTGAAATGTGTGCTATGGCTGTGAAAAGCCAGAACATAAGATTTGGGAGTGCCCAGATAGGCACTCAAAACCAACTACAAAGCCACAACACCAGAGTAGGGTCTTCACCATAAATGCTAAGGGGACGTCACCACCCAACAATCCGACCTAAGGTAGGAATGTTTAGGACTTGATTGAATTATTTGAATTATGTCTGAATTCGTTGTTTGATTCACGAATTTGTCTTTTGAAATTGTTTTCAATGAATTTTGAGGACAAAATTCTTTTTAAAGTGGATGGTAATGTAACACCCTAAAAATTATCTAAAAAATTAATTTGAGCTTTTTCAATCATAATTTCAAAAATTTGATAGTTTGAACAATGATGAGGATGATCCAATGGATTTGTCAAAAAAAAAAAGCATGAATAGTATTTTGCGGGCCCCGCAGGCCCACCGGGACAGCCGAAACCCTAGAATTAAGACTCGGAGATGCCTGAAATTGAGAAATTATATGATTATGTTTAGAAATAGGTAGAATTAAAGATTTTATACCCGAAAATATTTTTCGGGCAATATTTGATTACCCGGGTATGGTGTTTTACCCGTTCGGTGAAATTTTGGTGTGCGATTTTTAACACCGAAAGATAGTTAAATCTCTACAAAAGGATAATGTATATCCATATTGACTTAGTGAGTGACTAAGATTTAATCTTGTAAAGCAAGATTAAATACTAACCATCCATTTGTTTTTCTTTCCTTTAAAGAATTACACATTTATATTATATAATACCTATGCTTTAACTACAAGATAAATACAAGCCATCTAACCTTATCTCATCATCATGCTTTCTCGGACAGCAAGTGATGCAGCAACCTCCATGTTTGCTTCCATGAAAATTTGAATTCCAACCTCAAAATCTAAAGCTTGAACTTGATAAAACCCCAAATTTCCTTCACAAAACTTGTTCTACACCTCAAACCCTACAAATCTAACCGATTGAAATCTCAAATCCTCACCTTAATACCTCACTTCCCCACTACCTAAGGAGGGTTTAGGACTGAAATTGGTGTCTTGAAGTGAAGGGAGATCACTTAGAACAATCTTTGAAGTATCAAGCTCAAAAGCTTTCAAAGTAGGGTTTTCTTTGGCCTTTTCCTTTCAAAGTTTTTCTGAGTAATTCTTACTGGTTTCAATCCGAAATTTCTAGTTAATTTGGTTGATATTATGCTGTTATTGATGTATGAATTTTTCTGAAGTATTTGGATGAGGTTAGAAAGATCATTTTGTCAAAAGATGTTGAGTGATACTTGCTGGATTTTCGGTTTTCTGACAGGCAGTGTGTGATCACGAATTTTTTGGGCTTGTTGTGGGCGTTTTCATGAACTGAAAAAAATATATGTTGGAGTTAACATCTTTAGCTAGTCCCATGAATTTTCTTGGGTTTTTATTTTGAGTCAAACTGCCTTAGACAAATCAAGAACTGAAATTAAGCATATGCTGCCTGAAATGCTAGAACAGAAGTTATAAATTTTGCTAATTTTGTTACTATATCAAATGATGGAATTATAACTTTAAATTTTTACCGAGTATTACATACATATTGAGGTTTTACCAGGATTTTTATTTATAATTTTATGGGTTCAATTGCTAGGGTCAAAAATTATGAATTTTGGTTCTTGAGCTGAGGTTGGATGGTTTCTGACCACTAAACTTTTAGAATTTTGTTAATATAGTTAAAGAACTCTAATTACCCTGAAATTTTTACAGGACCTTGGTGACACATTGAGGTGTCATTGAAAATTTTTATAGTCTCTGAAATGATTCTTTTATGTGCAAATAAATTCGTGCCACAATAGTGTGAAATCTGCCATTGTGCTGAAAATAACTTGATGTTTTGAATTGATGAAATGATGGCATTTTGTACTAGTATGACATGAGTACCTGAATATGAGTATGAGTAATTGAGCATGTGAACTTATTGATGAGGTTAGGTACACATAGATATGAATGATTATTACAGTTGTTTATATGCGAAAGAAAAGCATAAAATTATGTTTCTTGGACTGGAGAAAGTAACTCCAGTTTGTTAGGGAAAGTAAACCTAACTACCAAGAAAAGCATAAGATTTATAATCCTTGGGCTGGAGAAAGTAAATCCGGTCTGTCAGGGAAAGTAAACCTGACTACCCTTGAATTGAGTCAGGGAAAGTAAACCTGGCTAGGAATAGGTCTGTGTGAGAATTGGAGAAAGTAAATCCAATGATCATGTATAGGAATGAGCTCAGTCCTGAAAAGCAGTCTATTATCCATTATTGCCACACTGGGGACGGCGGTATGTAACGCTCAGATCTGACAAGATTAGTTGAGGGCTAAAGCAAGTTTAAGAAGTAAATTTTTTAAGAAATCTTTTGTCTTACATGCCGAGTGAAGAAGTTTAGCATCGATATTGAGACCAATATATTTAAGTGGAAAGTTTAGTAGTATATGATGTTGAGTAGTATGGTATATGTATATTAAGTGATTGATTATTAAAAGTAACCCACTTCAGAAGTACGATTTGGAACTTTAAAAATAAACTGTTATTATATAATGCATGACCACTTTTTCTTAATAAACCGAAGTGGCTGGAGCGATGATGATGACATTATGATTGTGTATTTAGGGGAGTTACCCTACTGACAATTGTATAATTCTTACCCCTACTTTTGTGTTCCCGTGTCGTCTCCAGGTTGATGCAGAAAATCGAGAGACTACTATGCAATAGAACTCGGAAGTACAATAGGGTAGTAGTTAATACTTTTGTTATGTTGTATTTAGTGGAATGGATATGTATGTAAATAGGTTAGAGGACAAGGTGTGTTAAGGCTCATCAAAAAGCTTTCTTAATGTACTAAACTTTGTATGAAATGAATATTTTGGTTTCATTGCTATATATTTCAGTAGAATTATGACCAAGTTATCTCGCGAATCAATCCAAATGGCTATAGATATTTAAGAAAGGTCCGCTAGTTTATAAGTAACAACTCTCGAGTATGATGTCATGACTTAAGGATGATGCTATATTTAGGAGGATGTTACATTAATCTGCAAGTTAGAGGGTCACTAGTACTAAACTACCACTATATACATATCATGAGTCCCTGAAGATCTCACGTCCTACTAGATGAAACCGTTGGCTATCGGCATGATAGCCTCACCTCCGCCTGGGGCATCAGGACCCTCCGATGGGTCTGAGTCTGAAGACGAGGATGAAGAGGGATCATCTGCTGGAGGGGGTACTAGTGGTGCAGGTAGGACATCAAATATCACTAGGTGTGCCAAGTGGAGAGGCACACCATCATAAGGGAAAGCAGGGTCAAAGTCAGCTGTAAATACTGATGTACTAAAAGAGCGGCCGAAAAACACATAGACACGAACTTGTGAGTAACCCACTACATACAGAGAGTCAAGAGCAGGATCATAATGCCACACCCACTGTGGCGAGTCAAGGTAAAATACTAGTGACGGCATCTGCTGGATCTGATTAACACAAAGTAAATGCAACCGTAGGGATGAGAATATTATAAAATCCTTAGTAGGGTATTCCCTCAGGTATAATGTGAAACACAATTGATAAGCTCATTCATGCGGGAATACTCATGCAAAACTATGTATAGCAATATCAAGGTATATACATAATGTAAAATCAAGTACAAGTATAATAATAATTCGTGCATTGTTCTTTTTCTCATTAACATAGGGAAGGCTTAATCTCACATCAAGTGATGTCTGTAGTGGAATCACTCCACAAGAACTATTGACCATTAGGACATGAGCTCATTCCTATATGTCGATAGGTCTACCGACTTATCAAATTCCCAGGAAAGCTCTTACTTTTGTCTTTCCCGTTCAACCACATAAGCCTTGTCTCTATTTTCCCCATATGTTAAAAATTGCACAACTAAAAGTCATGTTATTTTTCTTTTCTTTTCCTTTATCCTCACAATAATCACATAGTGTACTTCTCCTTTTAAAGGCCTGCTTAGATCACAGGTAGGCATACAATTATGTTGGAGTCTCATCCATATCTCATCAATATTTCTTTCAAACAATTAGCATGCATTAACATGATATATACTTGTATCTAAAGCCATTCTTACCATTTTCAGCAATCAGCAGATTTATCACTCTAGAATTCAAAATTAATTTCCCTATCAAACGGCAAATTTAAGAGCCATAAAAATTCTCTATGACATGTCAATGTGTCTAAAAGGCCCTGTACAAATTTCCAAACAAACGGTGTTCTCTAACCTTATCAACTGAATTTTTCAAATCTGGTGGTTAGAGACCACTTGTTCACAGTTTAGATCAGGACTCTCATAATTTTCGACCCCACCAATTGATTAAATCAACTCAAAATAAAATTCACAGTTTCAATTCAATGTGTTATCAGCTTCCCATAAAATTTTCAAAGAATAAACCCATCGTTTACTATGATAATAAAATCACACAATTTTACTGCCTCAGCTTCAATATTTCAGGCAGCATAGTCACAACTTCGGTTCTTGAATTTTTAAACACAGAAAAAGTGCCCAGAATAACCCCAAAGTTTTACTAGAGACTCCCTAACATGTTAAATACATCCCATAAAATTTGCAACTGAATCTAAGATCTCTGGATATATTAGAAAATTTGACAAAATTTGCTGCTTGCTTCAAACCGGGATTTTCCAGTAACAATGTTCAAGAATCATGAATTTTTTTCAAGCAGAGAAAATCGCTCACATGACCCAAGGAAAATCATGGGGTTGTCTTAGGATGTTACCTTCAACATATAATTTTTATAGCCCATAAAACTGAACACAATTGCACCAGAAAATTTGTCAACAAGTTCTGCCTTGTTGAAATCCGAAAATCCAGCAAACTAATTCCAAGTCTCTCTTGATGAAAATGATTTTTCCACCACACCAAACACTCCACCAAAATTCATACATCAATATCAACATATGATTAACCAATAAAATCAGCAATTTTAGGATAAAACCAATCAGAATTTTCAGAGGAAATTTTTGAAACAAAAGAGAACAAATAAACCCTACCCTTGGAAGCTAATGCTTCTTTAGCTTTTGTATACTTCAAGGTAGATGTTCTCCACCCCAAAACTCTTGAAACACACCTAGATCCTCCACTAATCAGTGCTGAGTGAGGTACTAAAGTGAGGTTTTGAAAAATCTAATCGGTTATATTTGTGGAGGTTGAAGTGTAGAACAAGTTTGCTTAAAGGAGTTTTTGATTCTAACAAGATTTGGTCTAGGATTTTGGAGGTTGAATTCAAGGTTAGCAAAGGTTTTTAGATGAGAAAAGAAATGGTTCTCTGCTGCTTCTCATATGGCCAAAGGTGAAGATGAAAAAGATGAGGTTAGGTGAGTTAAATATATCTATTAAGGAGTGTTTTGATTGGTTGAAAAATAAAATATTGTTCTTTCCATTAAAAGGCTTTAAAATCAATGGCTAGGATTTGATCTTTCATCCAAGATGAAATCCTAGCCATTCCCTTGGTATTCAAGTGGATATACTTCATTATTTGTAGATATTAATTAGTTTTCGGTGTTAGAAATCGAACACCGAAATTTCAGCAAACGGACGAAACAATGTACCCGAGAAATCAAACATTTCCCAAAAAATAATTTCGGGTATAAAATCATTATTCCTACCTATTTCTAAACATAATCTTATAATTTCTCAATTTTGGGCATCTTCGGGGCCCAATTCTAGGATTTCGGCTGTCCCGGCGGACCTGTGGAGCCTGTAAGATACTATTCACATTTTTTTTTTTTGCTTCCTTGAGTTAGTCTCATCATTTCCACATCTATCAACATCCTAAAATTCTTATTAATAATAAAGCTTCATTTAATTTCTAAAAAGAATAGGGTATTACAGAAGATACATCAAGCACAAGTTTTGGGAACTTGCTGAAATCTTGTATGTGAGTTACTATTGGCTAAATTGGAACTAGAATTCTTATTTTAGAAATTACACGTATTGAAATTGAATGATTATAACCCAAAGAATGTGGCTGAAATTTTGATGGTATAAAAGCTAGAGAACATTTAGACAAACCTTACAACAATTACTATGGAAGAATTAAAGAGATTTAATTGGCATAAGGAAGGTTAATTCATAGTAGAAATAGCTTGAAAATCCATCACAGGAACTTGGTGTAATTGCTGGAAAATTTACAAGAATTATTACCAACTAAGGATGTAACAGAAAATTTTGATGATGAAAATTCTCGTAAGAATTTAGTAGACTTTCCAGAAAAACCTCATAATAGTGTACCAAATTTGGTAGGGAACATCTTATAAAAATCTACTAGATTTACAGAAAATCTCATAAAATTAAAGATAGATTTTGAACAGAATATGAATATATCATAAGACATCAGGAGTTTTTTTTGCTATAAGATATCTCATAAGAATTCAAGAGATTTTAAGGAAACATCTCATAAGAATTTAATGAAATATAAAGAAAATCTCAAAGAAAAGTATAAGAAATTGAACTTCAAGAAAAGAGGGATCGTAAGAAAATAAATCATACACAAAGAGAAGGAAATCAAGAAAATAAGCTTTATGTAATAATCAATTGTTTGGTAGTAAGCTCATAGATTCACAGGCCCTTAGAATTATATCAGATTGTAATTGCAACGGCATTACATCGTTATAAGAAAGGGATGTACTGAGGATAGCGAGGCTATCAAGATGAGATGGAGTAAACGTAATACATCTAGTGAACTATATCAGGTAGTAACACGATGGTGTTGCATCATTGACAATACGATCCAAAGAGAAGTATATCAGAAGAATCCTATGAGTTCTACTATCAAGCCTAAACTTTAATAACAAGATCATGTCAAAGAGGAAATGAAATTGATTAAATGAAATTGATTAAATGAAATGAAGTATATCATGTTAAAGTGATGAACTATATCAGATGGTAACACAAGGTGTTACAAAGAAGAAATGAGAGTGATGTATTGACAAGGGAATTTTATTAAGATCTATATCAAGATGTAGTACGAGGTACTATATCAAGTGAACTATATCAGTTTGTAACACAAGGTGTTATAGAACAAGCAATACATCAGTTGAGGAGTATATCAGAAATCCTACAAATTCTATTCTCAAGCTTAAAGATTTTAATAAGCATATGATAAAGAAGTAATACCTCAAACAAATGAATTGTAAACTAGATAACCAGAATTACAGGGACTCTAAAAATGTATAGGTATGAGACTATACAGTTGAGAATAGCCTATACAAACTAATTGTTATGTAGATAACCAAAAAACTGATTTAAGTATTTAACAAATCATATGATTTTATTTTGAAGCATAAGTGTATTCCTAATAGTATGATACCTATGAAAATGAATAAGCAAAATGAACTGTTTCAGAAGAAATTGAGGACACTTTAGTTCTTTTAAAATTCTATGCCAGATGCCACTTTGTATTAGACTATTGTTTCTCCTATTAGGAATCTTTGATTCTCATTCCCACTGTTATTAAATTTTTTTCATAGATTATGGTGATGATGATTATTTTGTGGAAAGCTTTAGCTAATACTGGCATCGCGGCCCAGACCTTTTGAAGAACCAATGAGATAGAATGATAGAATTTTAGTTGGTATTTTATTTATTTTTAGTGACTTTTGAGTAGTACCCTACCTAGACTAGAGGTTTCCTGCATGAACCAAGGGTAAGGGTTTGAATTAGTTATAGATACAATTGACTTGTCATCAAACAATACAACTATGTATTTTGATATATCATTTATGCTCAAATTTAATGAGATTTTAAAAAGAAAGCGACTTTATGTTTGTACCAATAGCGAGCTCATATGTAAATATTGTATACAAGTAAGACCAAGCAGAGTTAACAAGTAATAACTGCCTATTATAAGGTTATGACTTAAGCATAGCGTTATGGTCGGTAGGGTGTTACATTTAATGGTATCAGAGCAGTTCATCCTGTTAGAGCCTGGGTGTAACGCCCCAATTTTTACTGTAATTTTTACTGTCATTAGAAATTACTCAATTCTGCAAGATTATAAGTAGGTAATTATTACATAAGATTTGAGGCCGAACAATCCTCAATAAAGGAATATAACATTAGAAGAGAGGTTAGGAACGATTCATGCGAGAGTCGCAAATCCAGGAATTTGCAATGCGTATAAAATAGACCAAAATGCCCTGATTATTTTACTCGGAAAATGAGGATCGTGGGCCCCACCTATTCTCAAGGGGATATTTTGAGGATAATAAAGGGATTGTTTGTGTTATGTGTGTTAATAAGCGAAGGATCTCAATTTTGAGTTGACCTTGCGAAATGACAAAGCAGCCCCTATTTGTTTAACTCAGATGTCGTGCCAGTGAGCCGAACCTCACTAAAATGTTTTAAAATGTGTTTTTAAGCCATGATTAACCATTGGTTAAGCTCGGGTGGCCTCGGGCAATTTTAAGTGAAATGCGATTTTGCCCATTTTGGGCGGAGTTTGCAATTCGGGATTTTTGATTAGTATCTTAGAAACCTAACAATATTAGGCTCAAATTAAAGCTTATTAAATTCTAAATATTAATCTAGAGTCAAAATTATGTATTTAGATTGATTAGAACCCAAAATTGCTCAAAAACACCCAAATTGCTTACTAATTCCTTAAACCCTTAAGTAAATTCTCTAAATTACATAGAATACCTTGCCTACACCTAAATAATGCATGGAACACACAAATTTCACTTCTTTGGGCTGTAATGGACAGGAAATTATTGATGCCATTATGCAGCTGAATTATTGCCAAAAGTTGCACTAAAACAAAATGCCAAAAATGTCACCATATGAGACATAATTCCTTAATTTCATACAACTTTGTCTAAAATGATTTTCCTCCCTTATTTCTCCTGCAAAAATTCCGTCCACTACCTCATCATTTTGGCCAATTAGAAGCCTCAAAATCTTCTATAAATAGGCTTGCTTGAGTGGTCTTGGAATGCTTGGTTCATAACTAGTTTTTAGGAGCACCAAAAACTTTCTTTCTTCCTCCTCTTTGGCTGAATTCTTTCTTCAATTTTCAAAGAGATTTTGTTTCATTTCACTTCAAGAAACCAAGTTCTCTTCCTCTTCTTCAACTCAGATTAGGTAGGGAGTAGTTTCTAAATTTATTTCTATGCTTTGAGGAGTTGTGTTTTTAGCTCAAAATGATGAAATTATGAACTTGCTTTAGCTTTTCATTTTGGCTTTCCTTTTCAATTTTCTTTAACCAATTCAACCATATGGCCTAGGTGGAACTAAGATGATGGCTTGATGATGAGGACCTTGAGGGTGGGTTGTAAATCCATCACAAGTTAGGCCTCTAAAGCTTGAAAATTCCACTTGATGCAAAACTTTAAAGAATAATGCTTTATGATGCTAAAACAAAGATTTTTAGTTTAGAACTTGAAAGATGTATTTTCCTTTTATGTTTTATTTCTTGTTAAGATATGTATTGGGTTGAATTTATAATTCTTTTAAAGTCTTGAAGGAGCTCTAGTAAAGAAACAAAATGAATTTGCATCCATGATTAAGTTTATGCTTTGCATAACCATGTTTACCTTCTATGTCATCACTAAATTTTCAAGAATGAATAAATGAACTTGCATTTCTCATGTTTAAATTCCAAGCTTGTATCTCATGTTTATGTTTCAAGTCATCACTTAATCTTTCAAGATAATAAAGAGGTTGCATCTCATATTTAATTTATGCTCTCACTATATTTTATAATGGCTAAAAGAATCAGCATGACATGTTTATTTTATGCCATCACCTAAAGATCCTAGAGCATCAAGACTTGCCCATGTATCACAAGCAAAGAAATATGATTATTGGAGTTAAAGAATTTATTCTTTAAAAAGTCTTGAGATTGGAGCTTAAAAGATGTAATAATAATATTCTCTTCTCCCTCTCTGGTCTGTGCCGGACTCTGCAGCTCGGTTTCTTAATATTCTCTTCTCCCTCTCTTTGGTCTGTGCGGACTACCGTAGCTCCGGTTTCTTAATATTCTCTTCTCCCTCTACTTTGGTCACAATAGGATTACACCGCTCCAGTTTCTTGTATCATGTTTATATTTCAAGTTCTTGCATCATGTTTAATTTTTAAGTCATCACCTTAAATCTTAAAGATAAAGAAATGGAATTGCATATCATGTTTATAATTCCAAGCTATCACCTTATAAAGATAAGATTAAAATAAGGTTGCATAGCATGTTTATAATTCTAAGATGTCACCTAAATCTCTAAAGCTCAAGACTTACTCCTTTTTATCTTAAGTGAGAATTTTAATTGTGAAGATCCTCCCAAATTTGACAAAAGAACTAGTTTCTAAATGAGTTTTAAGGCTTTGCAAGGATTTTACGGGGAACTAGTATTTTATATACACTTAAAATATGATTCTATGTAATTGCATGAGGTTCATGATTCGGCCACTGATCTGAGTTTAGTATCAATGTGTGATAATGATTTGATATGATTGAAGTTGTGATAATTATGGTTTATTGTTAAGAGAATGATTCATAATTGGTTTAGTAACTAATTAGTTCTATAATTGATAATTCTATGTAAGGATTGGATGCTTATTAAGTACTTGATATCATTGGATGATTTCCTGGCTTGCATGTTATAGTTGCTGTTGCAAATAATGAGAATGCTTGTACATGAAATGTTCTTTATTATGTAAAATTTACCTTTGTTGCTAAAGAAAGTGTATCATTGTAAAAGTGTAATTTGGAAAGGTTACGCTAGGAAGACTTGGTATTTAGCGTGTCCATTGTGACCCACCTCTCTTTCTGGGAATCTCCCATATGCATGATTACTGAGTTGATATATATTATTCTAGCTTAAGACTATAAATGAGAAAATGTTATGATGTTTATGAATTGTATTATGATATAACATGCAAAGATTTAATGATGACTTAAACTTATAAGAAAATGATCCTTTGGAACCATCGGACTATAGGTGGTGAAAAGGTGATTTTAACCCCTAACCCGTTCTCTCAAAGGGTAGAGTCGGGACTTTAGCTTATCAAAGGGATAAGTATATCTGCTAGTGACGACTAGTAAAATATGAGCTCATAACCTAAATTACTCCCAAAAGGGTGGAGTATAGGGTGGCCCAAGATAAATAATGATGATGATAAGATTTTAAGTCATCAAAGGCACTAAAGAAATGAAATATGTGCCTTTGTGTCCATGTGTAGCTAATATTATATAGCGTTCTTTTATGCATGTTATTTTGATAATGATGATGAGGAATATGATGTAATGATAAAGGAAATGTTCATTGTAAATATGACATGTTAAGAATAAGATGCATTATAAGGCATGATTAAAATTGTGAACCTCGGTTAAGTATTTGTCAGAACTTAAAATGAATCTTTGCATACTCACTATTTTAGAATAATCCCGAGGTTCTGAGGACTTTGATGACAACTTTGTAGAAGGAGGTACCCTCCGAGGAATTCTTTAGCAAGATTCTCACTCCCTTTTCTTTATTTCCGTCATTGTCTCCAGTTCAAATGGCGACATTAGTCTGTTCGTTGATACCCCCTACTTGGGAATTCCACTATGATCAGGTGCATCGCTCGTATCATTTTGAAGGAGAGGTCAGATTCGTGTTTTTATTTACATAGGTCGTCCATTTGCACATCTGTCTAGTTATCGATTTTCTCCTACTTCTCCCTATGGCGATGAAATGGTTTCGAACATACCCGTCCACTTGATGAAAGGATGTTACGTTCTTATCCGCTTCATCTGTGTCCATGGATTTCAGTATGTTCGAGGCGAGATATTACGGCTGATCCTTGAGCGGACCTCCTACTCATGTATGTGCGAGAGCTCTGCTCCTACTCCCTACGTGTAAGAGAGGGTAGTGAGGAAGCAGTTGTTGGCCAGAGGTTAGCGAGAAGGCCGTCCATGCGACCCGACACTGGTGCATCTCGTGTGTCGAGTCAGGGAGCTCATCGATGGATCGGATTTATTCCCCATTTCGGGCGGTGGCCATAAAGGTTCTTAGTAGATTTATGTGTGATCATGCACCTAGTTTTAGGATAACCTTCCCGGCTTATGGAGTTATCTAGTTTAGGGGCATGTATTTCCTTAAGTATATTTTCTTTTATGGGTTTGCATAAGATAATGATGTATGAACATAACCCACCCTTTGAGTGAGGTTATTGTATGTAAATATATGCTATAATGTGCTTATGAATGTTATATGATGGAGCCTAAGTGATATGATGTGATATATTCTTAAACGTCTTATTATACCCCGCTTACTCATTCATGTTGTACTCGGCTCATGTTTTCAATTATGTGTTTAAAAAAAAAAAAATGGCTCGTAATTTCACTAAGTATTTTCAAATTATGAAGAAAGAACCAAAGCAAGGAGTAAAGTCTAGTCATTAATCAGATTCAACCTAGGTGTATCTGGTTAATTACTAGGGTGTTACACTGGGGATGGTCTGACTTGCTTCTACAGCATACTCTGAAATCTTAGTGTCATGCAATAGGATTTTATCTGCTGAGATAAGAAGTATAACTTTATATGCATGATTGCTTACTTTTGAAGTTGTTAGTAAGTATCATGCTTAGCATTGTATTAAGCCTGATAAACTCAATGCCTTTTGCTTTGTGTGATAGGAAACTAATGACTTCGGGTAGGCATAATAAGGCTAACAATAACAATGATAGGCAATCAAGGAGGAAGTTATGGCTGCAAAGTAGATCATGAGCATTATTAGGAGGTAAGCTCATGAAAGATATCATAAAGGCTAACTATTTGTGGAATTCCAAATATTAAAACCACCCTAATTCTATGGAACCTAAACCTAGATATGGATAATGAATGGATTAAGTAATGGAGAAGAATCTTTGAAGTATTACAGTGTTTGGACTCATAGAAAATGGATTAGGCCACCTAAGTGTTGGATGCAGATGCTGATTTTTGGTGCATAGGTACTAGAACACTAGTTGAGGAGGTGGATAGTGAAAATAACTTAGGATTTAATCAAGGATAGTTTCTATAAGAAGTGTAATGCCCTAATTTTTCTCTAAGTGTATAATTGACCAAAATGCCTCTGAGGTCATTTTTACCAGAAAAATGAGAATAGCTGGCCTCAGCCATCCTCAAAGGGTTGTTGAAATGTTAGAAGGGGATTATATGTGGATGAATGTTAATAGAGCAGAAAACTCTCATTTTTGGGGTTTCTATGCAAAAATGACCAAAACACCCTTACTATGATTAAGTACTGTTTTGATTTCTAAGATGACCCGTGTAACACCCTAAAAATTATTTAAAAATTAATTTCGGCTTTACTAGTCGTAATTTCAAAAATCTGACAGTTTTAGTAATGATGAGGACAATCCAAAGGATTTGGAAAAAAAAAATATATGAATAGTAACCTTGTGAGCCCCACGGGCCCGTCAGGACAGCCAAAACCCTAGAATCGGGACCCGGAGATACCCAAAACTGAGAAATTAAAGGATTGAGATTAGAAATAGTAAGGAATGAGGATTGTATACCTGGAATTAATTTTCGGGCAATGTTTGATTACTTGGATACACTGTTTTACTCGTTCGGTGAAATTTCGGTGTGCAATTTTTAACACCGAAAAATAGTTTATTCATATAAAAAGGATAATATTTATCCTTTATATGCCAAGTGTAAGGCTAAGATTTAATCTTGCTTTACAAGATTAAATCCTAGCCATCCATTTCTTAAAGAATTACACTTTGACTTAATAAATGTTAACTTTAGTTCAAGATAAAAACAAAGCCACCAAGCTTACACTTAAATGTTAACTCTAGTGTTCTTTCTCTCAAACCTCCATTAACAAACTTCAAGCTTCAAAAACTCTAGCCCAAAGTCACCAAAAGCTCAATCATTCTTCATTAAACTTGTTCTACTTTTCATAATCTACTAATCTAACCGATTAGAATTTTAATCCATAATGTAACATCCTAGTTTTTAACCCAATACTCCTAGAACGTATTTAGGTTAACCATTAGTCTATTACTCTTTTAGTCTCATTCTTTAAAACCTTTCTTTAAAATACTTAGTGGAAAATATGGATAAAATTTTTTTTTTTGAAATATAAATGCAAAGTAAGAGCCATGCGTATCTTAAGCGAATGCTATCGTAAAACGTAGCTCATACAAAAGAGAGCACAAGATAAGAACATCAAATAACTTTGTAACATTGGTCAATCATATGCATGCCCTAATAATGTTATATTAATATAAGTTTAGTACATCATAATGTGAAATACAACTGAAATAAAAATACAAAGGAAAACATAAAGGAAGTCACTCCCTATTCTCGTGCACCTAAAATGGATAACTTCTAGAACAAAAGAAGGTTATCCTAAACTAGTGGTAGTGTGCGCACTACTAATCTTCCAAGAGACCTACTACTAGTAGTCCAGATAGGGTGGAACATAGCCGATCCACGGACGAAGCTTGTCGGGAGTGGATACATGGGATGCCTAAGTATGAGCACCACGTCAGGGCCGCATAGCTGGCCTCCGCGCTAACCTCGGCTGTGTAACCGTCTCCTTGCTACCCTCAACCCTTAGTGAGGGAATGCGGGCAAAACTCTCGGAATATAGATGGGTAGGCGGATCCTCTGATGGGTCAGTCTCCGAATGCCTAGAGCAAGGAACATAATCTGGGAAGTCGCGGACGGTAGATGCAGCAGTATACATATGGAGTATCCTCTCATTGTGCATCCGCACACATTCGAAGACCATGTCATCGCCGAAAAAGGGAAGTCAGAGAAAAACAATAACTATGTACAGGATGTGTGAAGGGTCGCCCCAAAAACATGAACACTTGGACAACGCAGCTCCCCTCAAAATGATAAGACCTATGCTCCGGATCATAGTGAACCTCCCATGTTGGGGTGTCAATGAACAGCATGAAGGTTGCCATCAGGATCTAGAGATATGATAGAAGGAAAAGGGAGTGAGAATCTTACTAAAGAATCTCAGTAGGGAAACTTCTATCTAAATGACATCATCCATATCCTCAAGAACCTTGGGTTTATTATAAAAATGTGTGCATTCATATAGTTCATTATTAGGTTTAGACATAATTATCCAAGGTTCGTTCATTTTAGAATGAATCTTAATGTTATGTATGCAACATATCAGAGCATGAATGCATAGTAATACATTATGCAAGAGGATAATAGAACACAACATCAAGCAACATCATATAAGTGGCATAAAGTGGCATGTAGCTTTTTCATGTGAAACTTTCTCTTTTCTCAACTATGTGACATTGAACATTATACTTTGCATCATGGGGGTCACCTTAAAAACATTTCTAGGTTATGAGCTCATACCTAACTAGTCGTCACTAGTTTTTGCTTATCCTTCATGATAAGTGTAACATAATAATCCTGACTTCTAGAGTATGAGCTAGGGGGCATAAGGATCACCTATCATAACCTTTAATTCGGGGAGTCCATAGGAGTATTTCCTTCTTTGGAACGCAATTACTGGTAACTAGTACCTAGTTATTTGTCCACTTTGGCAAGCTCGATGTCAATACCCTCAGGGTTTTGTTCTTGGGGGTGCTTCGTAAGGGTGTTCGGCTAAACCAGTGTCACCCAGAACGCGTCTCAGTGCTATGTCACAATTGTTCTTGGACGTGCTCAGCTAAATCGGTGTCACCCAGAACGTATCTCAGTACATCTATCCTTGGGTGTGCTCGGCTATACCGGTGTCACCCAGGACATATCTCATAGGTTTTTGTTTCAAAAACTTTTCTTAAGTCCTCAAATCTGATGGAAATTCCACAGCGTACGGCAGTACACCGAATTTCTTTCAAATTTGCTTTATGCCACAAGAATCCATAGTGCACGTACTTTCACACTCAATTTACAAGGTCATAACAAATCACCAATGTCATACATTATATCTACTCATGGTACATGCATCATCACATTCATAACTTGAGTTAATGAATTTATATTGCTCATAAAATAAATACGCTCATGATCCAAGAGTGGTCATTCATATCTCAACAATTTATATCATGCAAAATTCATAGATTCATGGTAAACAAGATCATGAGTTCATATCATACAAAATCATAAATACAAGTAGCATAAGGTCATAGCATTATGTCATTCAAGTAGGGAAAATGTTTACTGCATTCATTAGGTTCTAGTAATCGATTACATGAGCCTTGTAATCGATTACACAGCTTCGAGTTTTAAAACAAGAGAGTTGAGGGCCCTGGTAATCAATTACATAGGCCTTGTAATCGATTACCACTGTTGCATTCTTGGGCCCTAAGAACATCTGAGTAATCGATTACATGAATTGGTAATCGATTACTAGTGTTCAGAATGTGTAATCGATTACATGATGTTGTAATCGGTTACCCAGGCCAAAAGTTCATTTTTGAGTATGGAAAAGCTCTCTGATAATCAATTACATAGGCCTTGTAATTGATTACCAGTACCTTCAAAACACGAAAATCCAAGCTTGAAACACGAAATCATGCTTGAGACATTTTTTGAGTCTACCTATGCTTAAGAAAAACCAAAGGCATACATTATTGGCACTTGTGACTAGGTGAAACTTACACCAAGCTCATCATCGTCACATGACCGAATTGTGTATTCAAGAGAATGCTTCCATATCCAACTTTTCCTTGAGATAAAAGGACAAGTCTTTGAGCTCTAGAGATCTTAAAGTGATAACAAGAACATAAACATGATGTGCACTTTATTTTATTCTTCATTAGAAAAGTAAAATAAGGGCTCAAATTAAATATCAGGTGCAACTTCATTCTTATCTTTACGTTTTGGCGGTGACATAGAAAAATAAATATGCTGGACAGAGAAATGTAAACATGAATGCAAGTCAAATTCTTTTATTTTAGTGCTCTAGGCTCCACAACAATCGACTTTAAGGCCGAAATAGGTGAGCTTCGAGATTAATTATTAGGTAATATGAGAATGTAAGCTCTTTTTTAAATCTTTAATTTTAGGTGATGGCTTGAAAATAAACATGTTAGACAAGAAATGTAAACATACTAGAGCTCATACAAGACTTTAAAGGAATATAAACCTTAATCTCATACATATCTTAATAAGACAAAATGAGCTTTAGAGTTCTTTGTACCAAGGTTTCAAGGAAACCTTATGGTTTGAACATCATTATCAACCTCATGGAAATGGATCAAGAGATCAAAATACTAACAACCTTTCTTTGGAATCAAAAACAAGGCAAGGTAGAAGGAAATCAAAATCGAACCCAAAGGGAAATAAAGGGAAGGAAAAAATCGTAAACCAAGGCTAAAAAAAAGGAATTGAAAAGGCAAAATGTGATAAGATCAAAACCAAGTTTCAAGCATTAGAGGTTCCTCAAACGATAACCATAGGTCCATTGTCTTGGAACCTCTGTAACATCCCGATTTTCTGTCTGAGTGGAAAATGACCAAAATGCCCCTGAGGTCATTTTCGGCCCAGGATTCGAGGATGGCCAATCCGGCAGTCCTCGAAGGGCCAACTCAATGTTTGAAGGGGATTGAATGACCCTTGAGTGGTTCTGAAGGCGAAAGTCTCATTTTCTGCAGTTTTGGGTCAAAATGACCAAAATACCCCTATAGCGTTTTACGCGGGTAAAGGTGCCGTTTGAGCCCGAAACTTTCCCCAGAGGTTTAAAACCATGTTTTTACATGTTTCAAAACATCTATTTGAGTCCCGGCAGTCCCGGGCAGTTTTAGTGCAAAATTATGATTTTGCCCCTAGAATAGTGTTTTTGAGCTTAATGATGTAATTAAGCAAACCTAAGCAATATTAGGCTCTAAACGAAGATTAATTAATTTCCCTAATTAATCTAGAGTCAAAATAAATTATTAAAATTAATTAGAACCTAAGATTGTTTAGATTAGATTTAAATCCCTTTTCTACAATTCAAGATTTCACTCTTGGAATCTTGAATAGTGTTTTCTCTCTCCAATTCCTTAAATCAAGGAATTGTGTCTAGAATTGTTTATACACTAAAATGAGTTTATAACTCACTAATGATGCAAGAACACTCCTTAATTATGTCTTGACAACCTTGATTACCCATTTTCTCACCTAAACACTTTCTTACAAATTCCTAATCTTAATCCTAATCAAAGATACACCTAAACACAACTCTAAACTACAATTAAAATGCAAGAAAACCCTCCCCATGGCTGATGCAATTTCAGCCCTCTCTTTCTCATTTACAACACATGTTGAATTGTTTCTCACTCAAAGAACCATGCTTGAAGCCATACCTTGAACCATACCTCACCATACTTTAAACCATACCTCACCATGCCTCAAGACCACATTATCTCACCTCATGGAACTCATGGGCTGCCCATGAGGCTGATGGCCGAAATTTCCTTCTTCATTTGCACCTTCCATTTGCTTCATTTCTCTATAAATAGAATGCCTTGAGGAGCTTGCACCACTGTTAGATCATTTGCAAAGTTTAGTTCTCTCCAAAGCTTTTCTTTTTCTCTCAAAGTTCTAGTGCTCTTCAAGCTCTTCAAAGTTCTTCAAGTTCTTCATCTTCTTCATCTTCTTTTTCCATCTTCAAGATCATCACACCAAGTAGGGATTTCTTTTCATGAATGTTCTTCTTTAAAGCTTGATGTTTATGGTTTCTCTTGTTTTCTTTTTAGAACTTCTTCTCTATTCCTTTTTCTTTCTTGTTTTGGCCATGAGCCCTTGAGAATAGAGAAATGAGAGCTTGATGATGAGAGTTTCAGGATGATATTCATCACTTGAAACAAACTCTAGAGCTTGATCTTTGTTCTTGAGCAAAAATGTTTCTAGTTCTTCCTTTCTTGAACTCTTGAGAACTCTATCTTTGGTGATGTTTCAAAATGGTTCTAAGGACTCAATGATGAGGTCTCATGATGTTGGTGTTAATATATCATCAAGATCATGGACCTTAGAGTTTTAAAATGTTCCTTTTCCTTCTTGAAGTTTCGGCCACTTCCTTTTCTTTTACATGCTAAATGTTTTGATTTTCTAAAAATGTTATGTTGAGTTCTAAGGACTCTAGACTTTACTTGATCTTGGTATGATGAGTTTGGGTTGAGGTTTAAGTTCCTTTAAAGTCTTGTTAAGAGCTCTAGAAAGATAAAATGAACTTGCACAATTTATTTTATGCTTGCATTTATATTTACATTCTTACTATGCACCTTTACTTTTAAGCTATCACCTAAGAACATAAAGATTAAAATGGAACTTGCATCATCACCTAATTTAATTCTCAAAGCCTTTCTATTTCGGCCTTAAAGTCGATTGTTGTTGGGCCAAGAGCACTAAAATAAAGAATTGAACTTGCATTATCACCTAATTAATTTCTCGAATGCCTTTCTATTTTGGCCTTAAAGTCGATTGTTGTTGGGCCAAGAGCACTAAAATAAAGAATTGAACCTTGCATATTTACTTTCAAGCTGGCACGTTTAAGTTTATGCCTTGCATATTTATTTTAAGTCATCACTTTATTTTGTAAGCAAGATTAACAATGAAAAGCATGAGCACGTTTATTTTATGTCATAACTTTAGAACCTAGAGCTCAAGGACTTGCCCATTTCATTTCAAGTTAAAGTTTAATGTGAATGCATTCTTTGAATGCATGTTTCGGCTAAGTAGTGATGATGGACTTGCAATGGGTTTTCATCTAGCTACAAGGGCCGATAACCTATGTTCTAAGTTTTTCCTGAAACTTTACAAATCTTTACAAGGTTATGTTATCATGAGATATGACTTTATTCCCTTTTAGAAGATGAAATATATTTTGGTCACTGACCTAAGACTTCTCTTAGCCTCTTGATGAATTAAAATGATTTGCAAAGAGTTTTAGAAATTCTAAATTGATTCCAAGAGAAACTAGTTAACTTATGTACCTAGAAATGTCAATTTAGTCCTCTTATTGAGGATAGATGTTTTCGATACTGTCATGATGAGCTTGTGGCTGTATGATGATGTTCTGATGTGTTAGAATGTGTGAAAATATCACATGATGATGTAGAAATGATTCTATGCATGATAGGTAAGAAACTAGCTAACTAGAAATACCGTAAAGCTAGAATTCAACATAGTTTAGACCCATTTATTTTTGGAACTTATCCAAACTATTTTAATGGCAACATAATCAGATTAGGATTGTTTAGACATGAAAAACTTGGTAACAATTGGATTAGAATTGAATTTTAGCACCTATAGGGAAACTAGTAACTAGAAAACCGTAAAAATGCAAATGTAGAACTCTTAGAACATTTAGTTTTCTGGATTCTGTCCAGCAATGTTACAACATGATAAATGTGATTTATAATTAGTTCTTAAGCATAGTAATGTCTCATAATTGATTTAGATTTAATTTATAGCGCCTTAGGCGAAGACGGAACCGAGAAAGGGTCTAAAATGTAAGTTCTAGAGCCCCGTAACCACAAGTTAGAAATTCTGCCCTATGCTTTTCAGATTTGAGTATGGAGATGAGGATTAGGAATGATGATTAATTATGAGCCCTTAGGTGCATAACATATGAACGACGGATGTTAGAGAACTATATCTCAAGATTAAGACCCGTAAGGGTCAAAGCATAAGCAACCGTAAGGGTAAGCGTTTGAATGTTCTATGATTGATTACGAGAATGATTTGTTGTCTTATGATGATGATGAATGGTTGCGCATGTCCTACAAGTTCCGTGGCATAAAGCAAGTTTGAAGGAAATCTGGTGAACACCGTTATGCTGCCGAATTTCCCATCAAACTTGAGAATTTGAGAAAAGTTTGTGAAAACTCCTGGGTGACACCGGTTCGGCCGAGCACCCCCAGAACAAATGTGACATAACACTGAGACGTATTTCTCCCGTTACGGTGGGGAGGAAACAAATCCGTGAGGGTATTGACATTGAGCTTGCCAAAGCGGACAATTCGCTGTGTACTAAATACCAGTAGAGCGTTTCAAAGAAGGAAATGATCCTAAGATAGGTGATCCGAGAAAAGTTATGTATACCCCCTCTATTAGCCCATATTAAATCTAGTAACGACTAGTTAGGATTGAGCTCATTCCTAGGCGATAGGTGAGATGTAGTTTGGTGACCAGATTATCGCCGGGCCGGTGAATCGGTTGGACTTTTGGTGGATATGTTAAGAGGGTGGTCTTTAAGAAAAAGAACTTAAGAGTTTTACTTATGAGAAAGATGTCACATGAAAAGTACTATGCCTTTTTATGCCGCGTATATGATTTATGTTTCCTTATGATGTGCCCAAGTATTATGATTTTTGTGTTAATGTGCATATGGTATTGTCATGCATTCATCAAATATCTGTTGCATTCATGTCATTAAGACACATACTAAAAGACACCCACTTCGGATAAATAGATTTGTAAAGCCTAAAACCAATCCTTATGCATATACACCTTTTTCATAATTAAAACCGAGGTGGCTGGGGACGACGACGATGAAACTAGTGTTAGAGTTGGGAATCCCTACTGAGAATCTTGAATGAGTTTCTCATCCCTTCCTTTTCCTCCGTGTCGTCTCTAGACGAGGATTACAACGAGGTTCGTGGCTTCTTTTGAGGCTCGTACTTAAGGGTCACACTAGCAGACGGAACAGAGGGTCGCTGCGGGAGCATAGATAGCTTAGCTTTTGGGTTGACACTTATCCAACCTCATAGGTGGATAAGAATCACTTCACATAATGGGCATGTTTTGATGTAAATGATGGTACAACGATGCTAGTAATCTAAGTATCTATGAAGATGTGATGATATTATGATTGATATGTATAATACTATGTTTCATGATTATGAATAGTATGGTTACTTTTTCTTGCACGTTATGGTTATGACAAGACGTTAGGTTAGCGCGCGACTCGCGTTTTGCTTTCAAGTTTCAAAAAGAAAAATTTATTCATATTTTCCGCTAAGCATTTTAATGAAGGGTTATAAAGAATGAGACTAAAAGAGTAATATACTAATGATTAACCTAAATATGTTCTAGAGTATTGGGTTAAAAATTAGGATGTTACAACCTCATCATCAAGCTAAGAAATTTATAACACCCTAAAAATTATTTAAAAATTAATTTAGGCATTACTAGTCATAATTTTAAAAATCTGACAGTTTTAATAATGATGAGAGCAGTCCAACGGTTTTGTAAAAAAAAAGAAGTGAATAGTAACCTGTGGGCCCCATCGGTCCGTCGGGACAGCCGAAACCCTAGAATTGGGCCCCGGAGATGTCTGAAATTTAGAAATTATAAGATTATGGTTAGAAATAGGTAGAAATAAAGATTTTATACTCGAAATTATTTTTCGGGCAATGTTTAATTACCCGGGTACACTGTTTCACCCCTTCGGTGAAATTTCAGTGTGCGATTTTTAACACCGAAAGATAGTTAAATCTTTATAAAAGGATAATATTTATCCCTTAGAGCCAAGTGTAAGGCTAGGATTTAATCTTGGATTACAAGATCAAATCCTAGCCATTCATTTTGTTTTCTTTTAAAAAGAATACACACTTCATATTAAACAATTCTTACAACCTAATTTAATATCATTAAAAGCCATAAAACATACCTTTGAAGCTTGCAATTCTCAACCATTTCAAAGAGCAAACAACCACCATTGTTATCTTCTTCATAAGCTCAAGTTTTAATATCAAATCACCAACATACTTGCCCAAAGTTCCTAAAACCACAAACTCTCTTCACAAAACTTGTTCTACACATCAAAACCTACAATTCTAACCGATTAAAATCTCAATTCTCTATCAATCCTCACCTTTACATATCACTTCCTCACTGCCTAAGGAAGGATTGAATTGGTGGCCTTGAAGTGAAGAGAAATCAATTGGAACACCTTTGGAGTATAAAGCTTTAAAGTCTTCAAAGTAGGGTTTGTTGTCTTGTTTAATAAAATTCTGTTTCTTGCAGATTTTGATGGTTTAAAATTGATTTTTTCTGGTTCTATTCTTTGATTACACATATATATAGATGTATTTGATTTGGTGGATTGGTATGTTGTTGTGGAAAAATCATTTTTGCTAAATAGAAGCTGAAATATGCATGCTGGATTTTCAGTTTTGTTCTAGGCAGCAGATAATCACGAATTTTTTGGGTGAATTGTGGATATTTTTATGAGCTATAAAAATTATATATTGAAGCTAACATGTTAATCTAGTTGCATGAATTTTCTTGAGCTTTAATTTCAACTTATACTACCTCAAAAAAATCTGGGACTGAACTGGTACATATGCTGTCCGAACTCTTGGAACTGAAGCTGTGAATTTTTCTAATTTTGTTATCATATCAAATGATTGAATTCTCCTTTGAAATTTTACAGGATATAAGCACCTTGAGGTTTTACCAGGATTTTTATTTCAAATTTTCTGGGTTCATTTGCTATGGTTAAAAATTCTGCATTTCTGGTTCTAAGCTGAGAATAAGTGGTCAATTTTGTTATCATATTTATAGAACTCTATTTACTCCAAAATGTTTAGAGAACCTTGGGGACATATTGAAATGCCCTTGAGAATTTTTATAGCCTTAGATTTGATGGTTTGAAATGCACAATAATTTGTGCTATAGATATGTGAAATCTGCCATTATGCTGAAAATGAATTGATGCTTTGAGTTGATGAAATAATGACATTTGGGTCAAGTATGACATATATGAATGCATGCTAGTGACTTTGAGGAATAGTTTGAGGCATGATTGAAATCATATTATGAATGAATACGTATATGTGCCTCATGCATGCGTTTGGAAAAGAATAGTGAATAATATGTATATATGGCAAAAGAGAATATATGAACTTTAATCGTGCATGTTCTGACATATGGAGAAAATAGAAACAAGACTTAGATTGAATGAGGGGAAGGCAAAAGTAGAACTTTTCCAAAATACTGAGTGTGCCTATTCTGACATATGGAGAAAACAGAAACAAGACTTAGATTGAATTAAGGGGAAGGCAAAAAGAGGAACTTTCCCCGAGATATTATGAGTCAGTAGACGTATCGGCTAGGAATAGAACTGTGTGTGATTTGAAAATGGAAAAAAATGAAGTCCGATGATCACGTATAGGAATGAACTCAGTCCTGATAAGCAGTCTATTTCCCTTGTGTGGTGTGATCCACTATAAATGCCATTTGGTATAAACTATCTATTGTGGAGTTGTCCACGCCAAATACCTGTTGGGTATAAACTAAGTCTTTTCTATGTCAATGAAGAAAGAAAGTTGCACTGAAATGAGTTTTACAACATGATATAAGCTAAGTCTTTCCTATGTCAATGAAAAGAGAAAAATGCACTAGATTAAGTTCCTTGGCCACGAAAAGGAATGCATAATTTATTATTATTTCTGCATATAAGTTTACTTGATAATGCTTGTAAGAATGAAATTTCTACTTATGTTTTGGTTGTTATTTCTAAATGTCTGCTTAGGATGATTTACTAGATGCTTGACATTATAATACATATGCATTAAGTGATTGATTATTAAAAGCTACCCACTTCGGAAGTATGATTTGGAACTTTAAAAATGAACCATTGGTATGAAAGGAATGATCACTCTTTTTCTAATAAACCGAAGTGGTTGGGGCAATGACGATGACAGTATGAGTGAGTTTTTGGGGAGTTATCCTACTGAGAATTGTATAATTCTCACCCCTATGTGTTTTGTGTTCCCGTGTCGCCTCCAGTTGATCCAGAGAACAATGTGGCTGCTACGTGAAAGAACTTAGAATTACAGTTGTTTAGTAGTTGATATTGTCATTATGTTGTATATAGTCGTAGGCATATGTGTATGTACATGTAATAGAGAATGTATATGTATTAAAGCTCTTAGAAAAGCTTCCTTTTGTACTTAGCTATGTATTCAATAAATATTGTGTTTCTTTGTTATATATTTTAACTAAATTACGTTAGTTATTACACGATCTTATCGCATTTGCAATAGTTATTTAAGAAAGGTTCGATAATTTATAAGTAACAACTCTCAAGTCTGATGTCATAACTTAAGGATGACGTTGTACTTGGGAGGATGTTACAAAATTTCCTCTCAAACCAAGCCTTATGGCCAAGAATAAAAAGAGAGAAAAGAGTTTGAACTAAGAAATACTAGAACTTTTCATAATAAAACATCAACATGAAGGTTAGAACTTTTAAAGAACAAAACCATCATGGAAGGTAGGGAAGGCCTTGAAGGTCGAAATGAAAAGAGAAGAAAAAGAAGAAACCAAAGAGAAATGCCTAAGAAGGTTCATCAAGACAACATTATAATCCAAGAACAAAGCATATCAAAGCAAAGAACTCCCTACCTTGGATGTGCTTCTTAATTAAGAGAGGGTTTGACCTTGGAAAGTAAATGGAGGAGAAGAAGAAGAAGAAGAACTCTTGAGATGAAGAAAGGAAAGCTTGGAGTTGTGAGAATGAGCAAATGTTCTTACAATTCTCCTTTGGTATCTATTTATAGACAAAAAAGAAACATGAGGAGTGGTGAGGAGGAGGGGTGGCGCCATTTTGGGAGGAAGGAGGGAAAGAAAATATCTCTTGGTTGTGTCTTGTCAAGGTAAGGTTGTAAGAATGGCTAGGTATGGTGTGGCACGTCCTTTTGAGTGTTTGAATGAACAAACATGTGATGCATTGGGGGGGTGAGGTGGCGCCATTTTGGAGCATCCAAGGGGGAGGAAAATGTCTCATTTAATTGTGGTTTAGTGATGTGTTTAGGTGTATCTTTGATTAGGTCTAAAATTAGGAGTTTGTAGTTAAGTGTTTGAGTGAAAGGATGAGTAATTAAGGCTATTTAAGGCATAATTAATGAGCATTCTTGCCTATCAGTGGAGTCAAACCATATTCAATCAAGATTTTCAATCACATCCTAGATTCCTTAAATCATGGATTAGAATAGTGAAAACACTATTTAAGATTTCATGACTTGGAGTCTTGAGTTTTAAAAGAGGTTTAAGTTTAATCTAAGAAATTTTAGGTTCTAATTAATTTTAATAAATTGTTTTGACTCTAGATTAATTATGGAAATTAATTAATCTTTGATTAGAGCCTAATATTGCTTAGGTTTGCTTAATTACATCATTAGGCTAAACAGCACTATTCCAGGGGCAAAATCATAATTTTACACAAAAACTGCCCAGGAACACCGAGACTTAAATAGACGTTATCAGACACATGAAATCATCATATTAAACTTTCTGGGAAAGTTCCGGGCTCAAATGGCACTTATATCCGCGTAAAACGTTATAAGGGTATTTTGGTCATTTTGAGCTGAAAACTCAAAAAATGAAATTTTCATGTTCGAGATCATTCCCAACTCATCCAATCCCCTTTAACATTGGAGTTGACCCTTCAAGGACTGCCGGGCCGGCTATCCTCAAATTTCCGGGTGAAAAATGACCTTAGGGGCATTTTGGTCATTTTCACTCAGATAGAAAAATCGGGGTGTTACATTACTCCTTTCCTTAAAAAGAATTTCATCCTCGAAATTTGTTACCTTAGAACAGCTCTGGTTACTTTGTCCTCATTTCTGTCTCCAGTTCCCACGTGTATTCCTCTAATTTGCCATGCCCCTAAGCTACCTTCACCAGAGGGACAGACTTGTTCTTCAGCTCCTTGACTCCGTGGTCCACGATCCTTGTTGGTGGCAGATTGAAAGTTAGGTCATCCCTTAACTGTACTTCCTTTGGTTCTAAAACATGGCTAGGGTCGGGCTCGTACTCTCTTAACTGGGAAACGTGAAAGATGTAACATTCTCCTAAAATCTAAATTATTTGACCTTAAATAATTATTTTGGACATCATACATTTGTGGAATTTGTTTTTATGAATGTTTATTATTTATGGTCATACACCGGAGTAATGTACATCAACTGTAATTCATGTACCTGGTAGGCTCCCAGGAAAGAGAGGTGGGTCACAACGGACACGCTTAAATACCAAGTCTTTCCTTAGCCAGAACCTTTCCAAACTACACATTCATAGTGATACACTTACATGCAGTGATCTAAGGATGATTTTTAAACGACAAAGAACCTATCTTAATACTATTATTTATTAATCACTAATTCCCACAGTTTAGACAACTATCATCTATAGAAAACATACTTCATTGCCAACATCAATTCATAGGGTACAGTACACATTAAATATTCAAGATACATAAAGAAAACTTCAATACAATAATATGACATATTCCAAGTCTAGTAACATATAGTAAATATTCTATCTAGCACACATGATAGAATCTGATTATTTAGAAGTTAAGTCCACAGCTACATCCATTTCATTGCTGATGACGGTCCATGCTATCTAGAAACATCAGAGAAAAGGGGTGAGAGAAGTCTCCCAGTAGGGTGATGTTTCCAGGGGAGTCCTACTTCATCCCAAAAAGGCTAAGAATAACGCAGGAGTGCAGCAAAATGCAATCTTTCATATTAATTCAAATTATATTTTACTATTGTCAAGCAAGATGGAAGTGCATAATATCAATCATAATAAAATACAGTAGAAGAAGTGTAAGTGTAAAACTCCCTTTTTTTTTATATCACGTTTCCTTTTAATGGTTATAGTCTGCAAGGTTTGCTTCATATTGGATCTGTGAGAGCTCTCATTACTAGGGCGTCCCCTAGTCAGATCAGTGAATGCCAAGTCCTTGTCCGCTAACACGGCGGGGCCCGAGACATCACTGCAATATACACTAAGTCCTTGTCCGCTAACATGGCAGGGCCCGAGGTGTTATTTAACAACTGCAAGACTAAGTGTTTACTAAGTCCTTATCCGCTACCAGGCGGGGCCCGAAGTATCACTTATTCATGTATCCCTTTTACATAGTGCGTATAGAATTCATAAACTATGAAAATTACATGAAGTTTTCACAATTTCTTTGATATTCACATATAGACCATAAGATTTTCCATATCATCACATAAATCCAAACAACATAGGATTCTTAAAATATTAATAAAACCCATTTTTCTCTGTAATTATCAATGAAGCACCAAATCCCACTATTATAAAAAACTTACTTTCTTTATAATAAAATATGCTTATCTTAGTTTTAATCATGCAATAATTCAATTTCAAATATTCATATAATAACTTTACTAATTCCATAGGTTTATGTACATACAAAAAATTATTTTAAATCTATCTTTAGAAAATATATATATGGTAAAAATATTTTTTTATTTATATAAAAATATGATCATAGAGCAAAGTAAAAGAGAAATCGAATCTTTTAAGAAATATTAAGAAAATATAAACAAAATTATACCCATTAGAAAAATCACTTCAAGCAAGAAACTAGCTAATTTACATGCTATATTCCTAATGGGACCATAACTTAAAATCTTTGTAAATAATATTTCCTTATGTTAATAAATGTATAATCATGTCAAATATTTATAGTCCAAGGTCCATAGTCCAATGTCTATAATTCAAGGTCAATAGTTCAAGGTCCATAGTTTAAGTCCAAATATAATTATCATAACTGTCTAAATCAAGTCCAAGTGAGTCTTAAAGATTCATAATAGTCCATATAATGTTTATAGATTCATAAGTTCCTAGTAAAGGTCATGATTAATATAAATATATATATTTTTTGTGTCTTTTTATATCTTACTAAGTCTTAATGGTCCCAGAAGAACATAACACATAAACCAAGCTAAATACTACATGCTCAAAGGTTTAGAATTCATTCATTATAATGAATTAAATAAAACACTTTTTATAAATCAAAAATATTTTACAATCAATACATAATGAGATCAAAACCAAGTTATATCACCTTAAAATATCACAACTTATGCTCAAGGCTTTATTAATTGAAAATACATATTTTAACACATTAAAATGAATTTACACAATATTTAGATATTTGAAGGAAGCATAATCAAAATTTAAGAATGATCTTTGATCATAATTTTCAATCACATAAATATGCATCATATACACATAGTTTAAGTATTTTATGTCACCACTTTCAAGTCATTCAAAGATATTAAAAACAATAAACATAAGTTTTGAATATCATATAACACAACATCATACAAGAAAATCATACATGAAGCTTAGAAGTGAAAGAAAACCCCTACTTGTTATCAGAGTTTTAGAAACGTAGCTACACCAAGGCTAAACCAGCAACTTCTTCAATTTCTCTAAACCTTTTCTAAGGGCTAAAATTCATATATAGGGCTGTGAAATGTTGGTGTTGGATGATGATAAGAAAAGATGATGGTTTAGAGGTGTTTTTGCTAAAATTTTATAACTATTTTTGTGAAAAATAAAGGAAATGAAGAGAGAAATGGTGACTATAATTTTTTGATAGATTTTAGGCTGAAGAATGAAGTGTGGAGTTGTGTTTAAAGGTGTGCTATTTATAGAAAAAGGCTACGATTAAAATATTAATAATTTCATAATTTATTTGTCATGTTTAATTAGTTTAATTAATTAAATATTAAAGTTAACATTAAATAATTTAATAAATTCTCAATTATCATTTAAAGACATACTAAAATATTAGTGACATGATTTAAAGACATTTATTAAATTTTAATATATTTACATATAATTTAATAATCAATTATTCAAAATAAGGTAAATTTACTTAAACTAGTCAATCTTAATTAAGTTAATTAATTAGTAAATAATTTTATTATTATTTTTTTTTTAACCAAATATCATCATAAGGTTATTTGAGATGTAATACATGGATTCACGAAATTCATACAAATTTTTATAATCATTTGTATTTTATTTGGTATTTTAAACTATTACTAGTTTTATTAGAAATTAATTAACTAATAATTTATTTAACTATCATTAAATTATTATTATCCTTTTCTTTGACAGCCCATATGTTTGAATCTTATCTCTAATAAAGTTGTAAAGGTTGGCAAGTTGTCTTGAATGATTAATATGTGAAAATGACAAATTTTACATTTTTTATCTTAAAGTTATATATACTAAATAATTCATAAAATAATCACAAAAATTATTTTTTTTCTAATCTATTATCAAGAACATATATTTACCTTATTTATACATTATCTATAATTTTTATAAATTTTTTGTATAATTTTTAATATTTTTTATGTATTTTTACCTTAGTTTAGTTCATTTTTAAATTAATTAATATCTAATTATCTCTAAATAAAATATGTAAAAATTTTTTATAGCCTTCCAAGTGGGTTTTGAGCTGTCCAACGTGATAAGGGAACAAGCTCACCATTTTTGAAAGTCTTAGTAAAAAATGGTTAGCTTTGGAAATATCTTTCACTTTCAAATATATATTATTATAAATATTATTATTTTTTGATGAGACTGATTTCTAGACAATTCTAGGTGTCATGTAAGAATATTATTGAGATTAATCAAGATTTATAAAAATTATTTTAAAGCTTTAAGTAGTTAATTAGATATTTTAAGCTTTATTTAAGTCAAAATTAGTTAAATAAATATTAAAGTGATTTTTAATACTATCTATGGTCTAATGAAAAATCCCATTTCGTGGTCCTCTTTATCTAATATCATAAATTAGTTAAAAAAAATTTATAAGACTTAGAATTTTTTTCTAGGATTTTTCGGAGCTTGTTTTACATACTAAATTAAGTTATTTTTGTGTAATAATACTAATATTATACAAATTTACCAAATATTGATATTTATCATCAAAATTATTTTTAGAAATATATTTATAATTTTTTCTTTAATTTTTCTTTGATACTTTCTAAACTTTTCTAAGGTTCTTGTTAGCTTTATCATCAATGACATTTTTTATAATTTTATAATAAGAAGTTACATTCTTTCTATAATCTATGATTACCCCTGAATATTTCTTGCTAAAAATAGATCCTCAAGCTATTTAATAAAAAGCTATAATAATGTAATGCTATATTAAGAAAAATTGGGAATGTTACAAAAGACGTCGTGGAGATTTAAAGATTAGGGGGTAAGGCTATTTTGTAGGCTATTGACCCGACTTTTTGAAGAATTTCAAAGGAACCAAGGAATCGAGGGCTCAACTTTTTAACCTTCATGGCTCTTCCTATGCCTATAGTAGGAGTGATTCTAATACATGTTCTCCTTCATTGAATTCTAACGGCTTTCGCCGCTTATTCGCATAGCTCTTTTGCTGACTTTGAGCCGTAAGCATTATATCCCTAATCCTTTTGATTTGCTCCATTGTTTCCCTTACTATATCGGGTCCTATCATGCTTTCTTTCCCAGGTTCATTCCAACATAAAAAGGATTGACACTTCCGTCCGTACAAAGCTTCATAGGATGCCATGCCGATACTTGCATGATAACTATTGTTATATGCAAATTCGATCAAAGGCAGATATCTATCCCAACTCCCCTTCTGGTCTAAAACACAGGCTCTTAACATGTCTTCCAGGGTTTGCATTGTTCTTTCAGATTAGCCGTCTATATGTGGATGATATGCTATGCTTAAGCACAACTTTGAACCAAATGCCTTTTGAAAGGCTTCCCAAAAACATGACGTAAACTGCGGATCCCTATCCAAGATTATCATCGACGGGACTCTATGAAATCTCATGATCTCTTGGATGTATAACTGTGCTAACTTATCCAAAGAGTATGTTACTCTAATAGGCAGAAAATGGGCCGACTTGGTCAGCTGATCCATGATCACCTATATTGCATCATGGCCAGTTTGGGTCCTCGGTAATCCCGTCACAAAATCCATTGATATACCTTCCCACTTCTACTCGGGAATTGATAGGGGTTGCACCATTCCCGAAGGCTTTTGGTGCTCGATTTTCACCTTTTGTCAAACTAAGCACTTAGTAACCCAAGTGACCACATCCTTCTTTAATCCGGGCCACCAAAACATCTTCTTCAAGTCCTGATACATCTTGGTGATACCAGGATGAATGGTGAAATGGCTTTTGTGAGCCTCCTCCAAAATCTTCTCTCGGAGGTTACCATCCTGTGGTACACAGATTCACCCTTCGAACCTCCATAAACTATCAGAACTTTGCTCAAAACCTTTCAATTTGCCCGCTTTTATAGTCTCGAGGCTTTCCCTAAACTCCTCATCTTCTTGCTGCGCTAGGGCTATTCTTTGCTTGAACCTACTTGTCACACTAAGGTGACACATCTTCATACCTCCATCGGTCAAAGACATCCCTAGATTCATATCCCTAAACTTCTTTATTAGCTCAACTTCTTTTACCATCATTTGAGGTAGATGTAATGATTTTTGGCTCAAGGCGTCGGCGACTACATTAGCCTTGCCGGGGTGGTAACTTAAGTCGAAATTGTAGTCTTTCAGGAACTCTATCCATCTTCTCTACCTCATGTTCAACTCCTTGTGATCAAAGAGGTACTTAAGACTCTTATGATCGGAGAAAACTTCAAACCTTACACCATATAAATGTTGCCTCCACATCTTCAAAGTGAACACTATGGCCGCTGACTCCAGGTCATGGGTAGGGTAGTTTACCTCGTGAGGCTTGAGTTGTCTAGATGCATAGGCTACTACTTACCTATTTTGCATCAATACACAGCCTAAACCTTTGCTCGAAGCATCACAATATACCTTAAAAGGTACATTGGGGTCAGGTAAAACCAAAATTGGGGTTGTGGTTAGCTTTTCCTTTAGGTCTTGGAAGCTCTTTTCGTACTCGGGATTCCATACAAAGGGGGCGTTCTTCCTAGTGAGCTTGGTTAAGGGTAGGGCGATCTGGGAAAAACTTTTTATAAACCTACGATAGTAGCCTGCTAAGCCCAAGAAACTCCGTATTTCCGTTACGGTGGTTAGTCTATCCCAATTCATCACTGCCTCGACTTTACTAGGATCAACAACTATGCCTCCTTTTGATATGATATGTCCTAGAAATTTTACTTCCTCCAACCAAATTCATACTTAGAGAGTCTAGCATATAGCTTCTTCTCCTTCAAAATCTCTAAAACCGCCCTTAAATAACGTTCATGCTCCTCGTGGGTCTGCAAATAGATGAGTATATCATCTATGAAAACAACAATGAACTGATCTAATGGCAGTTTTAGGTATGTCCTGGTCTCTTACCCTAATCTGGCGGTATCCCGACCTTAAATCAATCTTGGAGAAAACCACCACTCTTTTTAATTGGTCTATAAGATCATCAATCCTAGGCAAGGGATACTTATTTTTCACTGTTACCTGATTCAATTGCCTATAATCTATGCACAATCTCATACTTCCATCCTTCTTCTTGACAAACAAGACCGGGGCTCCTCAAGGCGAAGCACTAGGTCTTATGAAACTCTTCTCTAAAAGCTCCTCTATTTGTGTTTTTAGCTCGGTCAATTTTAGGGGTGACATCCGATAAGGGGCTATAGAGATAGGTTCTGCTCCCAGGATCAACTCGATGGAAAACTCTACTTCTCTTTTAGGAGGAAACTCGGGTATCTTATCTGGAAATACCTTGGGATAGCCTCTTACTATAGGTTTGCCATCAAGGTTTTACTCAAAGTCTACCTCACTAGCGGCTAGGAGAACATATCCTTTAGTTTATTTCCCACTACAGTTGACTTTCACGGCATTTAGGTAAAGCTTCAAGGTTCAACTAGTTTCACTAGGGGGAAAATGAAAAATGACAGTTTTAGTATCACAGTCTAACATCACACGGTTGGCGCGAAGCCAATCCATGCCAAGAATTATGCCTATGTCTTTCATGGGTAAACAAATAAAATCTATGATAAAGAATCTATTTTCTATAGGAATATGGCAATTTAAACAACAGTTATAGGTATTTATAGGACGGTTAGTGGGGGTAGCAACAATAAGGTCAAAAGGGAGTTTAGAAACTTTCAAATTTAAAGACTCGACGCTAGCATGTAAAATGAATGAATGGGTTGCACTAGAGTCATACAGTACAGTTAAAGTTCTACTGTTTACTTCACACACCTTCTATGAGGTCGTTGGACCTTTTCGCATCCTCCGTGCTGAGGGTGAAGACCCTCCCTTGGTGCTGTGGCCTTGGGTTCTGGTTTGATGGCCTCTCGTTCGTGTAGTCCTTAGCGTAATGGCCATGCTTTCTGCACCTGAAGCAGATTCCCTACCCAGCCAGGCAGGGGCGATTACCATGATTCTTTCTGCACTTAGAGCACTCCACTACTGGTGCAAGTCTGGTGAAGATAGCGGGGACTACTTGAGGTGCCTTGTTTTTTGCCCCGCTGGACCCTCCTTGGTGATAGTTGTTGTCATTCTGGGGGCCTCCTGGTCTTCCTTGTTGGTTGTTGTTGTTATTTCTGTTGCCATTGTGCTTGAAAAGTGGCCTCTGGTATTGCTTGGATTGTTGATGGAAGGGTGCTCTTTGTTGTTGCTGTTGTTGTTATGGCTTGAACTGGTTGGTGTGATATGGGTTGTAGTGACTCCTTGACTGATTTTGATATTGTGGCTTGAACCTTGGGGCCTGTGGTCCTAGCCCCTTGTCGTGTTCTGCTCTTGCAGCGCTGAGCTTTCCTTGTCCTTCTTCTATTATGCGGTACTTGTTAACCAGGGTGGGGAAATCCCTAATCTCCATGTGCGACACCGCGTAGTTTAGCTCAGCCTTCAACCCGGCCTCATACTTTACACATTTCCAAACCTCAGTGGGGTTCACTTGGAACACCTATGAGAACTTGATCAGTTCTTCAAACCTTGCCGTGTACTGGGCGACAGTTAACCCTTCCTAGGTCAGTTACATGAATTCTATATCCCTCGCGTTCCTCACTGACTTGGGGAAATACTTCTCATAGAAGTACATCTTGAACAGCTCCCAATCGATAGCAGTACCGGAAGCTTCCAGCAGTCTTCGAGTGTCGGTCCACCAGAACTTGACATCAGATTCCATCATGTAGGCAGCAAATGTGACCTTCTGCTCTTTCGAACAGGCAACCGCAGAATAAATCTTCTCCAGATTCTTTATCTACTCATTAGCCTTGTTGGGATCCATGGCCCCTCTGAAAGTCGGTGGGTTCGTCTTGCGAAACTCACCAAACCTAGCTTGCTCGATCATCTTAGCCATAGGGGGAGCACGTGCAGCGTCTCCTTGTTGGTTCATGTGGTCAAACATGCGCTCTCCATGGCCCTTGCCATATCTCGAACAACTGCGGCTGTTGCGTTCTCTTAGTTCCCCTCGGTTGGGGCCTTAGTCTGTCATCTGGGTGCCATTGGTTCCTAAACACATAAGACAACAAACACTGAACTGATCAGACTCAATATTCCATATGAAATGAGCTAGGCACCATGGCACACACAAACAACAGGGGTCATGCATATCTATTCTATAGCTTATCTCTATCAAGCGATACACATGGCATGACTACCGTGTTATGCTTATGAAGCATAGTCAATCCAATCCTCAGGCTCCATGAGAATCGAACTACCAAAATGTAACATCCTAATTTTTAACCCAATACTCCTAGAACGTATTTAGGTTAACCATTAGTCTATTACTCTTTTAGTCTCATTCTTTAAACCTTTCTTCAAAATGCTTAACGAAAAATACAGGTAATTTTATTTTTTGAAACACAAATGCAAAGTGAGAGCTGCGCATATCATAAGTGAGCGTTGTCATAAAATGTAACTCATACAAAAGGAGGCGTAAGATAAGAGCATCAAATAACTTCATAACATTGGACAATCATATGCGCACTACAACAATATTATATTAATATAATAACCGCCCACTTATGGAAGGTGTGATAAGTTTAGTACATCACAAGTGTGAAATACAACTGGAATGGAAATACAAGGGAAAAACATAAAGGAAGTCACTCCCTACCCTCGTGCACCTAAAATGGATAACCTCTAGAACAAAAGAAGGTTATCCTAAACTAGTGGTAGTGTGTGAACTAAAGATCCCCTAAGAGTCCTACTGCTAGTAGTCCAGATAGAGTGGAACATAGCTGATCCATGGGCGAAGCTCGTCAGGAGTGAGTGCATGGGATACCTGAGCATGAGCGCCACATCGGGGTCACATAGCTGGCCTTCGTGCCAACCTCGACCGTGTAATCGCCCCCTCGTTACGCTCCACTCTCTGTGGGGGAGTGGGGGCAGAGCTCTCGGAGTATAGATGGGTAGGCGAATCCTCTGATGGGTCAGTCTCCGAATGCCTGGAGTGGAGAACATAATCTGGGAAGTCACGAACGGCAGATGCAGTAGTATACATACAGAGTATCCTCTCATTGTGTGTCTGAGCACATTCGAAGACCATGTCATCACTAAAAGGAGAAGTCGAGGAAAAACAATAACTATGTACAGGATGTGCGAAGGGTCACCCCAAAAACATGAACACTCGGACAGCGCAACTCCTCTCAAAATGATAAGACCCGTACTCTGGATCATAGTGAACCTCCCATGTCAGGGTGTCGATGAACAGCACGAAAGTCGCCATCAGGATCTGAAGATGCGACAAAAAAAATAGAGAGTGAAAATCTTACTAAAGAATCTCAGTAGGGAATCTCCTATATAAGTGACATCGTCCACATTCTCAGGAACCTTGGGTTTATTATAAAAAGGGTGTGCATGCATATATTTCATTATTAGGTTTAAACATAATTATCCAAGGTCCATTCATTTTAGAATGAATCTTAATGTCATGTATGCAACATATCAGAGCATGAATGCATGGTAATACATTACGCAAGAGGATAATAGAACACAACATCAAGCAACATAATATAAGTGGCATAAAGTGGCTTGTAACTTTTTTGTGTGAAACTTTCTCTTTTCTTAACTATGTGACATTAAACATTATACTTTGCATCATGGGGACCATCCTAAAAACATCTCTAGGTTATGAGCTCATACCTAACTTGTCGTCACTAGTTCTTACTTATCCCTCTTGAAACGTGTAACATAATAATCCTGACTCCTAGAGTATGGGCTAGGGGACATAAGGATGACCTATCATAACCTTTAATTCGGGGAGTCTATAGGAATATTTCCTTCTTTGAAATGCAATTACTGGTATCTAATACACAGTTATTTGCCTGCTTTGGCAAGCTCGATGTCAATACCCTCACAGTTTTGTTCCTGGGGGTGCTCAGCTAAACCGGTGTCACCCAGAATGCATCTCAATGCTATGTCACAATTGTTCTTAGGTGTGCTCGGCTAAACCAGTGTCACCCAGAACGTATCTCAGTACATTTATCCTTGGGCGTGCTCGGCTAAACCGATGTCACCCAGGACGTACCTCATGGAGTTTTCAAAAAATTTTCTTAAGTCCTCAAATTTGACAAAAATGCAGCAGCTAATGGCAGTACACTGAATTTCTTTCAAATTCGCTTTATGCCATAAGAACCCACAGTGCATGTACTTCACACTTAAATAAGAAGGTCATAACAAATCACCAATGTCATACAATATATCTACTCATGGTACATGCATCATCACATCATAACTTGAGTTAATGAACTCATATTGCTCATAAAATAAATACGCTAATGATCCAAGAGTGGTCATTCATATCTCAACAATTTATATCATGCAAAGTTCATAGATTCATGGTAAACAAGATCATAAGTTCATATCATACAAAATCATAAATCCAAGTAGCATAAGGTCATAGCTTTATGTCACTCAAGTAGGGAAAATGTCTATTGCATTCATTAGGTTCTGGTAATCGATTACATGAGCCTTGTAATCGATTACCACTGTTGCATTCTTGGGCCCCAAGAACATCTGAGTAATCAATTACATGTAATGGTAATCGATGACTAGAGTTCAGAATATGTGATCAATTACATGATGTTGTAATCGATTACTTAGGTCAAAAGTTCATATCCAAGTAGGGAAAAACTCTCTAGTAATCGATTATATGGGCCTGGTAATCGATTACCAGTACCATCAAAATATGAAAATTTAAGTTTAAAACACCTTCTAAGTTATTTCTTCCTTCTCAAACCATTTTGAACCTTAATCTAACACTTACTTTGAAATCAAAACATTTGTGCAAAGATTAATGCCCATAGTTTCAAGATTAAGTTGATAGAGAATCTTTGAGTTCACTTATGCTTAAGGAAATCCTAAGACATAGATTATAGGCACTTTTGACTAGATGAAACTTCACACCAAGCTCATCATCATCACATGGCCAAATTTTGCATTCAAGATAATGCTCCCATGTCCAACCTTTGCTTAAGATAAATGGACATGTCTTTGAGCTCTAGGATCTTTAAGTGATAACAAGAACCTAATCATGATATGCACTTCATTTTACTCTTTATTAGAAAAGTAAACTGAGGGCTCGAAATAAATATGAGATGCAACTTCATTCTTATCTTTACGTTTAGGTGTGACTTAAAAAAATAAATATGCTAGACAAGGAAACGTAAACATGAATACAAGTCCAATTCTTTTATTTTAGTGCTCTAGGCTCCACAACAATCAACTTTAAGGCTGAAATAGGCGAGCTTCAAGATTACTTGTTAGGTGATATGAGGATGCAAGCTCTTGTTTTAATGTTCAAGTTTTAGGTGATGGCTTGAAAAATAAACATGCTAGACAAGAAATGTAAACATGAATGCAAGTTCATTTTATATTCTTTACTAGAGCTCATACAAGACTTTAAAGGAATATAGACCTCAATCCCACACATATCTTAACAAGACAAAGTGAGCTTTAAAGTTCTTTGTACCAAGCTTTAAAGGAAACCTTATGTTTGAACATCATCATCAAGCTCAAGGAAATGGATCAAGAGATCAAAATACTAACAACCTTTCTTTGGAATTAAAAACAAGGCAAGGAAGAAGGAAATCAAACCTGAATCCAAAGGGAAAGAAAAGGAAAGGAAAAAACCATAAACCAAGGGTAAAGAAAGGAATTGAAAAGCCAAAATGTGATAAGATCAAAACCAAGTTTCAAGCATTAGAGGTTACTCAAATGATAACCATAGGTCCATTGTCTTGGAACCTTATCATCAAGCTAAGAAATTTCCTCTCAAACCAAGCCTTATGGCCAAGAAAAAGAAGAGAGAAAATAGTTTGAACTAAGAAAAACTAGAAATTTTCATAATAAAACATCAACATAAAGGTTAGAACTTTTAAAGAACAAAACCATCATGGAAGGTAGGGAAGGTGTAACACCCAAAAAATTAGGTAAAAATTAATTTGACCTTTATTAGTTGTAATTTCATAAATCTAAAAGTTTTAACAATAATGAGGATAGTCCAACAGTTTTATAAAAAAAAAAATATGAATAGTATTTTGTAGGCCCCAAAGGCCTACTGGGACAACCGAAACCCTTGATTCGTGACCTAAATGTGCCTGAAATTGGGAAAACATGGAAATAAGGTTAGAAATAGTTAGAAATAAATATTTTATGCCAAGAATTTATTTTTGAGCAATGTTTGATTACCCGGGTACGATATTTTACCCGTTCGGTAAGATTTCGGTATGTGATTTTTAACACCGAAAGATAGTTAAATCTTTACCAAAGGGTAATGTATATCCATTTTGGCTTAGTGAATGGCTAAGATTTAATCTTGTAAAGCAAGATTAAATCCTAGCCATCCATTTGTTTTTCTTTCCTTTAAAAAATTATACATTTATATTATGTAATACCTATGCTTTAACTACAAGATAAATACAAGACATCTAACCTTATCTCATCATCATACTTTCTCAGACAGTAAGGGGATATAGCAACCTCCATGTTTGCTTCCATGAAAATTTGAATTCCAACCTCAAAATCTTAAGCTTGAACTTGATAAAACCCTAAACTCCCTTCGTAAAACTTATTCTACTCCTCAATACCTACAAAACTAACCGATTAGAATCCCTAAATCTCACCTTATTACCTCTCCCATCACGAATTAGAGGAGGGTTTGATTGTGTTTTAAGAGCTTTGGAGTGAAAAACTTCCATTTTGGAGCAAACTAGAGACAAGGATATAGTAGCTTTCAAGAGTAGGGTTTTCTTTGGCCTTTTCTTTCAAAATTTTTCTGAGAAATTCTTACTAGTTTTAGTCTGAAATTTCTAGTTAATTTGGTTGATATTATGTTGATATTGATGTATGAATTTTGGTGAAGTGTTTGGATAAGGTTAGAAAGATCATTTTGTCAAAAGATGTTGAGTGATACTTGCTGCATTTTCAATTTTATTACAGGCAGTGTGTGATCATGAATTTTCTGGGCATGTTGTGGGAATCTTCGTAAGCTGAAAAAAATATATGTTGAAACTAATATCTTGGGATAGTCCCACGAATTTTCCTGGGTTCTTATTTTGAGTCAAACTGCCTTAGAAAAATCAAGAGCCGAAATTAAGCATATGCTGTCTAGAATGTGGGAATTGAAGCTGTGATTTTGTATAATTTTGTTACAATAGCAAAGGATTGAATTATCCTTTGAAATTTTTACAGGATGCTTATAACATCTCAAAGTATACCATGATTTTAATTCTGAATTGATTCAATCATTTTCTAGGGTTAAAAATTATGAATTACGGTTCTTGAACTGAGGTGGAGGGGTTTTTAACCACTAAATTCGTAGAATTTTGTTTATATAGTTAGAGAACTCTATTTATCCTAAAATTTTTACAGCACCTTGGGGATACATTGAAGTGTCTTGGATATTTTTTATAGCCTCTGAATTGATTTTTTAATGCGCAAATAAATTTGTGCTACAATGGTGTAGAATCTGCCCAATTGCTGGAAATGAACCAAAGACTTGAATTGATAATGTAATGGTAGTTTGGTTCTAGTATGACATGAATAGTTGATGTCAAATATTTGGCCATGTGACTTGTGATGTACAAATGCATACTAGAGGAAGCAAATATTAGTTTCTGAGGCATGATTGAAATCACAATGTAAATGAAAGCCTATATGTGTTTTATACATGCATTGGAAAAGAAAGTGAATGATATATTGAATTAAGTTCTGTAGCCATAAGTAAAAATGAGATCCTCTTTGACTTGTCAAGGGCAAATGAGAAACATGAGATCCTCTATGTGTAACACCCTAAAAATTATTTAAAAATTTATTTGGACTTTACGAGTCGTAATTTCAAAAGTCTGATAGTTTTAGCAATGACGAGGACAATCCAATCATAATGTCATCGTCATCGCCCCAGCCACTTTGGTTTATTAAGAAAGCGTGAGCATGCAATATGTACATATCAAATGTTCATTTTAAAATTATAAAATCACCTTTCCAAAGTGGGTCTCTTTTATTATTCAATCACTTAAAACATGTATTTCATAACATTCAACATCATAGGAATTCCTTCAAGACCAATAATTTAACAAGATATACATATACATATGGCAATTACAATGATCTTTTCGTGCCCTTGACATAATAAAGGGGACTTTTCCGTGCCCTAATGGGGACCTTTCTCGTGCCTTTTATAAACAAAAGGGACCTTTCTCGTGCCCTTGATAAACAAAAGGGGACCTCTCCCGTGCCCTTGATAAACAAAAGGGGACCTTTTCATGTCCTTTACATATTAAAAGGGACTTCTTCGTGCCCTTTTTATATTAAAAGGGACTTTGTCGTGCCCTTTTTACGTTAAAGGGGACTTTATTTTTCACTTACCACATACACTATCCTCAAGCTCACATATACATGCATCACATTTCTATATGCATGAACATAATTCTCTGATCTCATAATACTTCAAACCTATATATATTATTCATTCATTCCTCATAACATAATCTTGGAAGTCCATGGAATACATTCATACACATCAACTTGGACCAAATGCCATTAGGTCACTAATTCAAGGCATCATCACAACTTCTGCACATTGGCAGATTTTTCACTCAAGCAGCACAATTTATTTCTCATACCAAATGATCAATTAAAATGCTATAAAAATTCTCAATGACACCTCAATGTGTCCACAAGGTTCCATAAAAATTTCATATGAAAAATAATTCTCTAAATATGTCAACAAAATTAGACAACTTCAGAGGTTAGAAACCCCCTATTTACAGCCAACAGCCATAGTTTCCAATTTTATTACCCTACCAAATGATCATGTAAAATCATATAAAAATTCAGGTTTGGACTTCAATATGTCCTTAATATCCTATAAAACTTTCATCTCATAATTCGATCATTTACTAGGTTAATAAAATTTCACAAATTCACAGCTTCAGATTTAACATTTCAGGAAGCATAGTTACCACTTCGGTTCTTGAATTTCTCAAGGCATTAGGAGTCAAAACCAGAGCTCAAGAAAATTCATGGAAGTATCCTAGGATGTTACCTTCAACATATAATTTTTATAGCTCATGAAAACACCCACAATTTCCTCAAAAAATTCATGAACAATCACTGTCAGCAGGAAAACCGAAAATCCAACAAACCACTTCAGAATCTCTTTTGATAAAAATGATTTTTACACAACCCCAAACACTCCACCAAAATTCACACATCAATATCATCATATTATCAACCAATATATCTAGAAATTTTGAACCAAACACAATCAGAAAAGTCCAGCATAAAAGTGGAAAGAAAAGGTAAAAAAAAACCCTACTTTGATGGCTCTAGGGATCTTGGCTCCAAAGGATGCTCCAAGATTGATTTTGCTCAACTCAAGGCCACCAAATCAGCACCAAGCCTTCCTTAATCAGTGATGTATAAGATACCAAGGTTAGGATTGATGAGGAATTGAAATTCCAATCAGTTAGATTTGTAGGTATTGATGTATAGAATAAGTTTAGTGAAGGGAGTTTAGTGTTTTATCAACTTTAGGCTAGTGTTTTTAGCATTTGAAGTGAAGTTTGAGCTCTTGGACATGGAGGAACCTGGTTTCCTTCTCCTTACAGCATGATGCACAAAATTTTGAGCTTCTTGAAAAAGCTTGGCTTGTGGTTATCTTGTTATATATAAAAGAATGAGTATTATATTGTATAATTAAATGATCTTTGACCAAAGTAAGAAAAATGGATGGCTAAGATTTGGTTTGTTGGTCAAAGAATGAATCTTGGTCAGCCACTTGGCTCAAGATAAGTGGCTCTCTTTAACTTGTATAATAAATAGCTTTTACAGTGTCAAAATCACACACCAAAATCCCACCGAACAGGTGAGATATGAGCACCCGAGTAAAATATTAATAAATGAAAGGTCATGATTAAAACTTGCTTTTCAATTTTCAATCCTTGTCATCCACTTGGCATAAAGTGGTTGATAAAGCTTACTTAGCCACTAAGTAGCTTTTACGGTGTTAGAAACTGCACACTGAAATTCTACCGATCGGGTAAAATAGTGTACTTGGGTAATCAAACATTGCTTGAAAAATTAATTCTAGGTATGAAATCTTTATTCCTACTCATTTATAATCTTAATATTATAATTTCTTAGTTTCAGGTGTAACACCTTAAAAATTGTCTAAAAATTAATTTGAGCTTTATCAATCATAATTTCAAAAATTTGATAGTTTGAACAATGATGAGGACGATCCAATGGATTTGTAAAAAAAAAAAAAACGTGAATAGTATTTTGCGGGCCCCGTAGGCCTGTTTGGACAACCGAAACCCTAGAATTGGGACCCAAAGACGCCCGAAATTGAGAAATTAAATGATAATGGTTAGAAATAGGTAGAAATAAAGATTTTATACCCGAAATTATTTTTCGGGTAATGTTTGATTACCGGGTACACTGTTTTACCTGTTAGGTAAAATTTCGGTGTGTAATTTCTAACACCGAAAGATAGTTTATTCTTATAAAAAGGATAATGTTTATCCTTTATATGCCATGTGTAAGGCTAAGATTTAATCTTGCTTTACAAGATCAAATCCTAGCCATTCATTCCTTTTTATTATTAGAAAGAAAGCATATTTTAATTATACAAAGACTACATCTATGACAAGATAAATATAACACACCTAATCTTATCTCCTTGCAACTAATTCTCGGCTAGCTTCTTAAACACACAGCCACCTCCATTTTTGTTCCTTCAAAGAGCATGAAACTTGATTCAAACCTCCATTTTCCTAGCATAGAGTTGTTAAAACTTCAAAACTCCTTCACAAAACTTGTTCTACACCTCAATACCTACAAATCTAACTGATTGAAATCTCAAATCCTCACCTTAATACCTCACTTCCCCACTGCCTAAGGAGGGTTTAGGACTGAAATTGGTGTCTTGAAGTGAAGGGAGATCACTTAGAACATCCTTTGAAGTATCAAGCTCAAAAGCTTTCAAAGTAGGGTTTTCTTTGGCCTTTTTCTTTCAAAATTTTTTTGAACAATTCTTATTGGTTTCAACTCAAAATTTATAGTTAATTTGGTTGATATTATGCTGATATTGATGTGTTAATTTTGGTGGAGTGTTTGGGGTTGTGAAAAAATCATTTTTATCAAAAGTGATTTTGAGTTGGTTTGCTGGATTTTCAGTTTTCTTATAGGTAGTGTGTGATCACGAATTTTCTGGGCTTGTTGTGTGGATTTTCGTGATCTGGAAAAAATTATATGTTGGAGCTAACATCTTGAGATAGTCCCACGAATTTTCTTGGGTTTTTATTTGGAGTCAAACTGCCTTAGAAAAATCAAGAACTGAAATGTTGAATCTGAAGCTATGAAGTTGTGACATTTTATTAACCTAGTAAATGATCGAATTATAAGCTGAAATTTTTACAGGATATTAGAAACATATTGAGGTTTCGCTAGGATTTTTATTTAGAATTTTCTGGGTTCAATTGATAGGGTCAAAAATTATGAATTTTGGTTCTTGAGCTGAGGTTGGATGGTTTTTGACCACTAAACTTTTAGAATTTTTTTAATATAGTTAGAGAACTCTAATTACCCTAAAATTTTTACAGAACCTTGGTGACACATTGAGGTGTCATTGAGAATTTTTATAGCATTTTAATTTATCATTTAGTATGAGAAATAAATTGTGCTACTTGAGTGAAAAATCTGCCATTGTACTGAAAATAACTTGATGCTTTGAATTGATGAAATGATGGCATTTTGTACTAGTATGACATGAGTACCTGAATATGAATTTGAGTAATTGAGCATGTGAACTTATTGATGAGGTTAGGTACACATAAATATGAACGATTATTACAATTGTTTATATGTGAAAGAAAAGCATAAGATTATGTTTCTTGGACTGGAGAAAGTAAATCCGGTCTGTCAGGGAAAGTAAACCTGACTACCCTTGAATTGAGTCGGGGAAAGTAAACCTGGCTAGGAATAGGTCTGTGTGAGAATTAGAGAAAGTAAATTCAATGATCATGTATAGGAATGAGCTCAGTCCTGAAAAGCAGTCTATTACCCATTATTGCCACACTAGGGATGGCGGTACGTAACGCCCAGATGTGATAAGAATAGTCAAGGGCCAAGGCAAGTTTAAGAAGTAAATTTTCTAAAAAATCCTTTGTCTTATATGCCGAGTGAAGAAGTTTAGTATTGATATTGAGACTAATATATTTAACTGGAAAGTTAGTAGTGTACGATGTTGAGTAGTATGGTATATGTACATTAAGTGATTGAATGTTAAAAGTAACGCACTTCGAAAGAATGATTTGGAACTTTAAAAATAAATCGTTATTACATAATGCATGACCACTTTTTTCTTAATAAACCGAAGTGGCTGGGGCAATGATGATGACATTATGATTGTGCATTTGGGGGAGTTACCCTGCTGAGAATTGTAGAATTCTCACCCCTATGTTTTTGTGTTCCCGTGTCGTATCCAAGTTGATGCAAAGAATCGAGAGGCTGATATGCAAAAGAACGCGGAAGTGCAATAGTTTAGTAGTTAATACTTTTGTTATGTTGTATTTAGTGGAATGGATATGTGTGTAAATAAGTTAGAGGACAAGGTGTGTTAAGGCTCATCAAAGAGCTTTCTTAATGTACTGAACTTTATATTAAATGAATATTTTGGTTTCATGCCTATATATTTCAGTAGAATTATGACCAAGTTATCTCGCGAATCAACCCAAATGGCTATAGATATTTAAGAAAGGTCCGCTAATTTATAAGTAACAACTCTCGAGTATGATGTCATGACTTAAGGATGATGTTGTACTTGGGAGGTTGTTACATCAGGCATCTCCGAGGCCCAATTCTAGGGTATCGGCTGTTCCGACGAATCGGTGGGGCTCGCAAGTTACTATTTTTGTTTTTTTTTTTTTACAAATCCCTTGGATCGTCCTCATCATTATCAAAACTGTCAGATTTTTAAAATTACGACTAGTAAAGCTCAAATTAATCTTCAACTAATTTTTTAGGGTGTTACACTTCACGGTTTCTAAAGATCTGACCTGGAACATTTGATATATGTCAAAAAATTTTGTTTTTGTGATAATAGTTAGAAGCTATAGTTTCCAAAGACTAGTTTGGAATATACAGAGGAAACAAAAGATGAAAAAGCTATGCAACCTCATCCATTATATTTGTAACACCCTAAAAATTATTTAAAAATTAATTTAAGCTTTATTAGACATAATTTTTGTAACATCCTCCCAAGTACAATGTCATCCTTAAGTCATGACATCAGACTCGAAAGTTGCTACTTATAAACTAGCAGACCTATCTTAAATATCTGTAGTCAGTTCGATTGAATCGTAAGGTAACTAAATCATAGTTCTATTAACATATATGGCTAAGAAACAAACATTTATTGATTATAAGGTTGAGTACAAAAGGAAACTCTTCTATGAGCTTCAATACACATCTGGTCTCTATTATAAATACAAACATAAACATATGACTAAGTATAATCTATGCAAACTTTAGTTGTAAACTACTGCAAATCTGATTTCCTTTCATAAAGTAATGTCCTTGTGCTCGGGATCAACCTGGGAATGACACGGGAACACAAACACATAGGGGTAAGAATTCTAAAATTCTCAGTAGGGTAACTGCCCTAATACATAATCATAATGTCAACATCATCACCCCAACCACTTCAGCTTATTGAAAAAAAAAATGATTAAGCAACACATAATAACGGTTCATTTTTAAAAGTTCCAAATCATATTTCTGAAGTAGGTTGTTTTTAAAAATCAATCACTTTGTACACATTTATCATAAGCTCATAATCATAGTAAATAATGTCAATCAAAATGATTTGATATGATACAAATATGTATATACCAAATGTAGGGAAATTATCTTTAATTGCCCTTGATAGATCGAAGAGGATCTCATCTCTCTTTATTTGCCCTTGACAAGTCGAAAGGATCTCATTTCTCTCTAATTGCCCTCGACAAGTCGAAAGGATCTTACGTTTCTTTTTTTGCCCTTGACAAGTCAAAGAGGATTTCTTGTCTCTTATTTGCCCTTGACAAGTTAAAGAGGATCTTATATTTCTTTATTTGCCCTTGACAAGTCAAAGAGGCTCTCATATTTCTCATTTGCTCTTGAGAAGTCAAAGAGGATCTCATTTTTACTTATAGCTATAGAACTTAATTCAATATATCATTCACTTTCTTTTCCAATACATGTATAAAACACATGTAGGCATTCATTCACATTGTGATTTCAATCATGCCTCATAAACTAGTATTTGCTTCCTCTAGTATGCATTTATACATCAAAAGTCACATGGCCAAATATTTAACATCAAGTATTCATGTCATACTAGAACCAAACTATCATTACATTATCAATTCAAGTCTTTGGTTCATTTCCAGTAATTGGCCAGATTCCACACCATTGTAGCACAAATTTTTTTGCACATCAAACAATCAATTCAGAGGCTATAAAAATTATCCAAGACACTTCAATATATCCCCAAGGTGCTATAAAATTTTTAGGGTAAATAGAGTTCTCTAACTATATAAACAAAATTCTACAAATTTAGTGCTCAGAAACCCCTCCACCTCAGTTCAAGAACTGTAATTCATAATTTTTAACCCTAGCAAATGTTTGAATCAGTTCAGAATAAAAATCATGGTTGTACTTAGAGATGTTATAAGCATCCTGTAAAAATTTCAAAGGATACATTTGCTATTGTAACAAAATTATACAAAATCATAGCTTCAATTCCCACAATCCAGACAGTATATACTTAATTTCGATTCTTGATTTTTCTAAGGTAGTTTGACACAAAATAAGAACCCAGGAAAATTCATGAGACTACCCCAAGATGTTAGCTTCAACATATATTTTTTTCAGCTCATGAAAATGCCCACAACATGCCCAAAAAATTCGTGATCATACACTGCCTGTAATAAAACTGAAAATCCAGCAAGTATCACTCAACATCTTTTGACAAAATGATCTTTCTAACCTCATCCAAACACTTCACCAAAATTCATACATCAATATCAGCATAATATCAATCAAATTAACTAGAAACTTTGGACTGAAACTAGTAAGAATTTCTCAGAAAAATTTTGAAAGAAAAGGCCAAAGAAAACCCTACTCTTGAAAGCTAACGTATCCTTGTCTCTAGTTTGCTCCAAAATGGAAGTACTTCACTCCAAAGCTCTTAAAACACAATAAAAAAACTCCTCTAATAAGTGATGGGTGAGGTAATAAGGTGAGATTTGGGGATTCTAATCGGTTAGTTTTGTAGGTATTGAGGAGTAGAATAAGTTTTGCGAAGGGAGTTTAGGGTTTTATCAAGTTCAAGCTTAAGATTTTGAGGTTGGAATTCAAATTTTCATGGAAGCAAACATGGAGGTTGCTGTATCCCTTACTGTCCGAGAAAGTATGATGATGAGATAAGGTTAGATGGCTTGTATTTATCTTGTAGTTAAAGCATAGGTATTATATAATATAAATGTATAATTCTTTAAAGGAAAGAAAAACAAATGGATAGCTAGGATTTAATCTTGCTTTACAAGATTAAATCTTAGCCATTCACTAAGTCAAAATGGATATACATTACCCTTTTGTAGAGATTTAACTATCTTTCAGTGTTAAAATCATACACCGAAATCTTACCGAACGAATAAAATATCGTACCCGGGTAATCAAACATTGCTCAAAAATAAATTCTAGGCATAAAATATTTATTTCTAACTATTTCTAACCTCATTTCCATGTTTTCCCAATTTCGTACACCTTCGGGTCCCAAATCAAAGATTTCGGCTATCCCGGTAGGCCTGCGGGGCTCGCCAAATACTATTCATATTTTTTTTTACAAAACCGTTGGACCGTCCCTATCATTGTTAAAACTGTCAGTTTTTTGAAATTACGACTAATAAAGCTCAAATTAATTTTTAACTAATTTTTAGGGTGTTATAATTTCAAAAATCTAATAGTTTCAATAATGATGAGGACAATCCAATAGATTTGTAAACAAAAAAAAAATTATGAATAGTAACTTGTAGGCCCCACTGGCCTGCTGGGACAGCTGAAACCCAGATTCAGGACCCAGAGGTGCCCAAAATTGGGAAACATAGGAATAAGGTTAGAAATATTTGGAAATAAAAATTTCATACTTAGAATTAATTTTTGGGTAATATCTGATTTCTTGGGTATAGTGTTTCACCCGTTCAGTGAAATTTTGGTGTGCGATTTTTAACACCGAAAACTAATTAGATCTCTATAAAAAGAATGACCTTATCTCTTTAAACCAAATGAATGGCTAAGATTTAATTTTGAATTACAAGATTGAATCATACCCATCCATTTTATTTTCTTAGATTAAGATTTATCTAGTTATAATATAAAGAATTCAAGCATTTATTACAAGATAAATATGATCAATTTCTTCTCCAACAACCCATTCTAGCTTCGGCCAGCAAGCTTGAGAGCAGGATTTCCATTTTCTTCTTTACTAAAACCTTGATCTTCAGCCTCAAAAATCCTAATCCAAACCTTGTTAAAATCAAAATCTTCCCTCACTAAAATTGTTCTACACTTCAACCTCTACAAATATAACCGATTAGAATCTCCAAACCTTGCCTTTTTACTTCACCCACCACTGATTAGAGGACGATTTCAGTGTGTTTTAAGAGATTTGGAGTGAAGAACTTCCATCTTGGAACAAGCAAGAGGCAAGAATTCAATAGCTTCCAAGAGTAGGTTTTTCTTTGGCTTTTTTCTTTCAAATTTTTTCTAAAACTATCTAATTGGTTTTAATTCAAATTTTCTGGCATATTTAGAGATCTTTGATTGAGCAGAAAATTTTATGGAATGTATCTAACATGTTAAGGTGTCTCTAGTAAAACTTTGGAGTCATTTTGGGCACTTTTGCTGTGTTAAAAAAATCATGAACCGAAGCCCTACTTGTGTTGCCTGAATTGTTGAAGCTGAAGCTGCGAAATTTGTTAATTTTGTTATCATAGCAAATGATTGATTTTTCCTTTGAAATTTTACAGAGAATTGTAAACGTCTTAAAATCCAATCGTGATTTTTCTTTAGAATTGATTCAATCATTTACTAGGGTTAAAAATTATGAGAATCCTGGTCTGAGTTGTGCTTATGTGGTCTATAACCACCAAAATTGTAAAATTTATTTATCTTGGTTAGACAACTCCATTTGCTATGAAATTTTTACAGGACCTTTTAGACACATTGAAGTGTCTTAGATAATTTTTATAGCCTTAGGTTGATGGTTTGAAATGCAGAATAAATTGTGCTATGAATATGTGGAATCTGCCATTATGCTGAAAATGAATTGATGCTTTGAATTAATAAAATAATGGCATCTTGTACTAGCATGAAATGAGCACATGAATGTAAATATGAATAATTGAGCATGTGAGCATATTAATGAGGTTAGGCATATAAATATGAATGCTAATTACAATTGCTCATATGTGAAAGAAAAGCATAGGATTATGTTTCTTAGACTGGACAAAGTAAATCTAGTTTGTTACGTAAAGTAAACCTGACTACTAAGCATAGCGTAAGGTTTATAATTCTTGGGCTAAAGAAAGTAAATCCAGCTTGTCAAGGGAAGTAAACTTGACTACCCTTGAATTGAGTTGAGGAAAGTAAACCTGGCTAGGAATATGTAACATCCTAATTTTTAACCCAATACTCTAGAACATACTTAGGTTAATCATTAGTCTGTTACTTCATAGTTCTCATTTTTACTTTGAAATACTTAGCGGAAAATACGAGTAATTTTTTTCTTTGAAATAAAAAGTGAGAGCCGCGTGATGCGATAAGCGGTAAACCATGTATAGTAAAACAAATGTCTCACAACATCATAACATAAGGCACACCATGCATAACACTGAATATCATCTCATATATATATAATTTGCCCACTTATAAGTGTGGGACTTACTTTAGTACAAGGAAAATACAGGAAAGGAAATACAACATAAACTTAAACATGATCTACTCCCCTACCCGAGTGCATCTAATGGGATAACCTCTAAACAAAAGAAGGTTTATCCCCATCTAAGTGGTGTGTGCTCTAACCGGGTACTCCATCGGTCGATCGTCACCTCCTACTGACGTCCGTCTCGCGAACGAGGCAAGTATCCGGGAAACTGGGCGAGCTCCTTGGGCGTAAAAAGGCGGAACAGGGATCGAGAGTGACCCCCGCGGTGTGGCCGCATCTCCGATCACCGCGCTAGTCGTGGCTGAGTCACGGTATCCTCACTGCCCTCCCTCATCAATGGTGGAGAGGGGGCAGAGCTCTCGCTATACGGATGAGTAGGCGGGTCCTCGGACGGGTCGGTCTCCGAAAAGTAGGTCCGGGGCACGTAATCAGGATGGCCTCGCATGGCTAGAGCGGCGGTGTGCATGCAGAGCACCCTCTCGTCATGCGTACGCGCGCGCTCAAAAACCCGCTCGTCGTCGCCATAGGGTGCAGTCGGGGAGAAGCGATGGGTGTGCACGGGATGAGCGAAGTGGCATCCTACGAACATGAAAACCCGCACCATGCACTGCCCCTCAAAATGGTATGACCTGTGAGCCGGGTCATAGTGTACCTCCCATGTCAGGGTGTCCACGAACACTACAAACGTCGCCATCTGAAGACGTGACGGAAAGGAAGAGATAGAGGGAGTGAGAATCTTGCTAAAGAATCTCAGTAGGGCCTCCTACTAACTAGGTGTCATCATCTACGTCCTCAGGAACCTTGGGTTTATTTTCGTAAAAGCTAGTGAGCATGCATCAAGTTCATTTTATCTTTTAAGGTATACTTTAGCCAAGGTCCATTCATTTTAGAATGATCTGAATGTCATGTATGCAACATAATAGAAAATGTATGCATGGCGCTATCTAATGCACATACATCAAGTCTCATCAAACTTAGTGGCATAAAGTGGCAATAGAAACATTCATATGGGACAAACTTAGTGACATAATCATAATCATGAAACATCTCTTCCTCATGGGCCACCCTAAAAGACAATCGAATCGGGTGCTCGGCCGAACCGGTGTCACCCAGAATGTGTCATACATCTAGGTTATGAGCTCATACCTTAACTAGTTGTCACTAGTTCTTACATACCACTTAACGATAAGCGTATCATAAATCATAATTCCCGACTATCTGAGTACGGGTTAGGGGGCAAACCTCTTAGGGGTGCTCGGCCGAACCAGTGTCACCTAAGAGTATAAATTGGTACCGATGTCACATGAGTTCTATGGAGGTGCTCGGCCGAACCAAAGGTCATCCTAGAACCCATCTTAGTACCTTAATTTTCAAATTCTCTTTAAGTCTCCAAATTTGTCGAAAATTCGGCGGCACAACGGCATTACACCGAATTTCCTTCCAAATTTGCTTTATGCCACATAAACATATAACCTCATGAATTCCTCATATGAATAACATCATCATCATTTGCATACTATAAGCATCATCATAAAACATTCAAACGCTTACCCTTACGGTAGCTTATGCTTTGACCCTTACGGGTCTTAATCTTGAGATATAGTTCTCTAACATCCGTCGCTCATATTTTTATACACCTAAGGGCTCATAATTAATCATCATTCCTAATCCTCATGTTCATACTTAAATCTGAATAGCATAGGGCAAATTCTCTAACTTGTGTTCACGGGGTTCTAGAACTTACGTTTTAAACCCTTTCTTGGTTCCGTCTTCGCCTAAGGCGCTATGAATTAAATCTAAATCAATTTATGAGGCATTCCTATGCTTAAGGACTAATTATTAATCATGTTTATCATGTTGTAAGGGTGCTGGACAGAATCCAGAAAAATAAACGTTCTAAGAGTTCTAAACTTGCACTTTTACGATTTTCTAGTTACTAGTTTCCCTATAGGTGCTAGAATTCGATTCTAATTCAAATGATACCAAGTTTTTCATGTCTAAACAATCTAGATCTGATTATGTTCCCATTAAAACAGTTTGGAAAGAATCCATAAACAAATGGGTTAAAACTATGTCAAATTCCAACTTTACGGTATTTCTAGTTAGCTAGTTTCTTACCTATTATGCATAGGATCGCTTCTACATCATCATATGATATTTTCACACATTCCAACACGTCAAAACATCATCATACAACACCACACTCATCATATCAGAACCGAAAACATTTAACTTCAATAAGAGAGTTAAATTGACATTTCTAGGTACATAAGTTAACTAGTTTCTCTTGGAATCGATTTAGAATTTCTAAAACTCTTTGCAAATCATTTTAATTCATCAAGAGGCTAAGAGAAACCTTAGGTCAATGACCAAAATATATTTCATCTCCTAAAAAGGGAATAAATTCATATCTCATGACCACATAACCTTGAAAAGGTTTGTAAAGCTTTAAGGAAAACTTAGAACATAGACTATTGGTCGTTGTAGCTAGATGAAAACTCATTGCAAGTCCATCATCACTACTTGGCCGAAAATATGCATTCAAAGGATGGTTTCACATTAAACTTTAACTTGGAACGAAATGGGCAAGTCTTTGAGCTCTAGGTTCTTAAGTTACGACATAAAATAAACGTGCTCATGCTTTTTATTTTTAATCTTGCTTACAAAATAAAGTGATGACATGAATTAAATATGCAAGGCATGAACTTAAACGTGCAAGCTTGAAAGTAAATATGCGAGGCATAAACTTAGACGTGCAAGCTTGAAAGTAAACATGCAAGGTTCAATTCTTTATTTTAGTGCTCTTGGCCCAACAACAATCGACTTTAAGGCCGAAATAGATAGGCATTCGAGAAATTAGTTAGGTGATGATGCAAGTTCAATTCTTTATTTTAGTGCTCTAGGCCCAACAACAATCGACTTTAAGGCCGAAATAGAAAGGCTTTGAGAATTAAATTAAGTGGTGATGGAAGTTCCATTTTAATCTTTATGTTCTTAGGTGATAGCTTGGAAGTAAAGATGCATTGCAAGAATGTAAATATAAATGCAAGCATAAAATAAATTATGCAAGTTCATTTTATCTTTCTAGAGCTCTTAACAAGACTTTAAAGGAACATGAACCTCAACCCAAACTCATCAAACCAAGACAAAGTAAAGTCTAGAGTTCTTAGAACTCAACATAACATTTTTAGAAATCAAGACATTTAGCTTGTAAAAGAAAAGGAAATGGCCGAAACTTCATGGAACAAAAAGAACATTTTGAAACTCTAGAATCCATGATCTTGATGATATATTAACACCAACATCATGAGACCTCATCATTGAGTCCTTAGAATCATTCTAAAACACCATCAAAACTAAAGTTCCCAAGAGTTCAAGAAAGGAAAAACTAGAAACATTTTTGCTCAAGAACAAAGATCAAGCTCTAAAGTTTGTTTCAAGTGATGAACATCATCATGAAACTTTCATCATCAAGCTCTCATTTCTTTGAACTTCAAGGCCCATGGCCGAAAATGGGAAAGAAAAAGGAGAAGAAAAGAAGTTCTAAAAAGAATCAAGAGAAACTATGAACATAAAGCTTAGAACAAGATCTTTAAAGAAAGGAATACTTGAAAGAAAATCCCTACTTGGTGTGATGAACTTGAAGATGGAAGAAGAAGATGAAGAAGATGAAGAACTTGAAGAACTCCAAAAACTTGAAGAACACTAGAACTTTGAGAGAAAAGGAAAAGCTTTGAGTGCTCCTAAACTTAGCAAATGATCTAAAAGTGGTGCAAGCTTCCCAAGGCCATCTATTTATAGAGAAATGAAGCAAATGGAGGGTGTGAAGGCTGATGAAGGCTTCGGCCATATGAGGTGCAGAATGGGAGAGAAAAATATCTCTTACAAGGCATGGTTCAAAGCATGGTGGAAGCATGGGCAAGCATGGGCTCAAGTATGGTGCAAGCATGGGCTAAGCATGGTTCTTTGAGTGAGAAAACAATTCAACATGTGGTCAATGGGGGGGGGGAGAGCTTCGGCCATGTGCATCAGATTGGGGAAGGATTGGTTTGCATTTTAATTGTGGTTTAGAGTTGTGTTTAGGTGTGTCTTTGATTATGCTTAAGATTAGAAATTTGTAAGAAAGTGTTTAGGTAAGGGAAATGGATAATTAAGGTGGTCTAGACATAATTAAGGAGTGGTCTTACACCATTAGTGAGTTAAATTCTCAATTTAGAGTCTAAACAACTCTAGACACATTTCCTTGATTTAAGGAATTGGAGAGAGAAAACACTATTCAAGATTCCAAGACTAGGAGTCTTGAGTTCTAAAAAGGGATTTAAGTTTAATCTAAGCAATTTTAGGTTCTAATTAACTTTAATAAGTTATTTTGACTCTATATTAATTAGGGAAATAAATTAATCTTCGTTTAGAGCCTAATATTGCTTAGGTTTGCTTAATTACGTCATTAAGCTCAAAAACACTATTCTAGGGGCAAAATCGTAATTTTGCACTAAAACTACCCGGGCCACCGAGACTTGAACAGAGACCTCTAGACACATGAAAACATGTTTTTAAACCTCTGGGGAAAGTTTTGGGCTCAAATGGCACCTTTACTCGCATAAAAACGCTATAGGGGTATTTTGGTCATTTTGACCCGAGATTGCGGAAAACGAAATTTTCGCTTCCGAAAGCATTCAAAGGCCATTCATTCCCCTTCAAACATTGAGTTGACCCTTCGAGGATGACCGAGTTGGTTACCCTCGAATTCGAGTCAGGAAATGACCTCAGGGGCATTTTGGTCGTTTCCCTCAGATAGAAAAATCAGGGTGTTACATTACTCCCCTCCTTAAAAAGAATTTTGACCTCGAAATTCGTTACCTTAGAAAAGCTCGGGATACTTCTCTCGCATTTCTGTCTCTAGCTCCCATGTGAATTCTTCGGACTTGTCGCGTCCCCATGCTACTTTTACCAAAGGAACAGACTTGTTCCTCAGTTGCTTGACTCCGCGGTCCACGATTCTCATAGGGGGAAGATTGAAAGTTAGGTCGTCCCTTAACTGAACATGCTCTGGCTCTAAAACGTGGCTAGGGTCGGACTCATACTTCCTTAACTGAAAGACGTGAAAGACGTCATGAAGATTAGAAAGATTAGGGGGTAAGGCTATTTTGTAGGCAACTGTTCCTATCCTTTGAAGAATTTGGAAGGGACCAAGGAATCAGGGGCTCAATTTTTTGACTTTTATGGCTCTCCCTTTGCCCGTAGTGGGGGTAATCCTAAGGAACACATGTTCTCCCTCTTCAAATTCCAAGGGCTTGCGCCGCTTGTCCGCATAGCTCTTTTGCCTACTTTGAGTAGTGACCATCCTATCCCGGATCCTCTTGATTTGTTCCGTCGTCTCCCTCACTACATCAGGTCCTAAGACACTTTGCTCCCCAGGCTCGTACCAACACAAAGTTGATTGGCACTTCCTTCCATACAACGCCTCGTACGGTGCCATACCGATGCTCGTGTGATAACTGTTGTTATACGCAAACTCGATCAAAGGCAAGTACTTATCCCAACTTCCTCTTTGGTCTAACACACAGGCTCTTAGCATGTCCTCTAGGGTTTGGATCGTCCTTTCGGATTGTCCATCTGTTTGTGGGTGGTAAGCAGTGCTCAAGCATAGCTTTGAACCGAACACCTTTTGAAAGGCTCCCAAAAAATGTGACGTAAACCGCGGATCACGATCTGAGATTATCGTCGATGGCACTCCATGCAATCTTACGATCTCTTGGATGTATAACTGAGCCAATTTATCTAAAGAGTATGTCACTCTAATAGGCAGAAAGTGTGCCGACTTGGTTAGTTGATCCATTATCACCCATATAGCATCATGGCCAGCTTGGGTCTTAGGCAATCCCGTCACGAAATCCATAGATATGCATTCCCACTTCCACTCGGGGATTGACAGGGGTTGCAACAAACCTGAAAGTTTTTGGTGCTCGATTTTCACTTTCTGACATACCAAGCACTTTGTAACCCAGGCGACTACATCCTTCTTCATTCCGGGCCACCAAAACATCTTCTTCAAGTCTTAGTACATCTTGGTAACACCAGGATGAATGGTGAAATAGCTTTTGTGAGCCTCCTCCAGGATCTTTTCTCGGAGGTCACCATCTTGGGGTACGCAGATCCTTCTTTTAAACCTCCATATCCAATCCTCACCTCTTTCGAAACCTTTCAACTTTCCAGCCTTAACAGCATCTATGATCTCCTCGAACTCCTCATTCTCTCGTTGTGCTAACATGATTCTTTGCTTAAATCCACTTGTCACACTAAGATAGCACATCTTTATCCCTTTATCGTTCGTTGACATCCCTAGATTCATATCCCTAAACTTCTCTATCAACTCAACTTCTTTGATCATCATGTGGGACAGGTGTAACGACTTTCGGCTCAAGGCATCAGCGACTACATTAGCCTTGCCGGGGTTGTAACTTAGACCGAAATCGTAGTCTTTGAGGAATTCCATCCACCTTCTCTGCCTCATGTTCAACTTCTTTTGATCAAAGAGGTACTTGAGACTCTTATGATCGGAGAAAACTTCAAACCTTACACCATACAAATGGTGTCTCCACATCTTTAAGGCAAACACTACGGCGGCTAACTCTAGGTCATGGGTGGGGTAACTACCCTCGTGGGGCTTGAGTTGTCGAGATGCATAGGCTACCACTTGCCTATTTTGCATCAACACACACCCTAGTCCTTTGCCCGAAGCATCACAATATACCTTGAAAGGTACATTGGGGCTAGGTAAGACTAAGACTGGGGTCGTGGTTAACCTTTCCTTAAGCTCTTGAAAGCTCTTCTCACACTCGGGGTTCCAAGCGAAGGGGGTATTCTTTCTAGTTAGCTTGGTTAGCGGTAAGGCGATTTGAGAGAATCCTTTTATAAACCTACGGTAATAGCCTGCTAAACCCAAAAAGCTCCGTATTTCCGTTACGGTGGTCGGTCTATCCCAATTCATTACGGCTTCTACCTTACTAGGATCAACGGCTATACCTCCTTTTGACACAACGTGCCCTAAAAACTTGACCTCCTCCAACCAAAATTCACACTTAGAGAGTTTTGCATACAGCTTTTTCTCCTTCAAGATCTCCAAAACTATCCTCAAATGACGCTCATCCTCCTCATGGGTTTTTGAATAGATGAGTATATCATCTATGAAAACGACCACGAACTGATCTAAATAGGGTCTAAAGATCCTATTCATGTAATCCATAAATACTGCAAGAGCATTCGTCAATCCAAAAGACATCACCGCGAACTCAAAGTGTCCATACCGAGTTCTAAAGGCGGTCTTTGGTATATCTTGATCTCTCACTCTAATTTGGTGGTATCCTGACCTTAGGTTGATCTTGGAAAATACTACCGCTCCTCTCAATTGGTCCATAAGATCATCTATCCTAGGCAAAGAGTACTTGTTTTTCACCGTTACACGGTTCAATTGCCTATAGTCTATACACAACCTCATGCTCCTGTCCTTCTTCTTCACAAACAAGACCGGGGCTCCCCACGGTGAAGCACTAGGTCTTATAAAGCTCTTCTCTAAAAGTTCCTCAAGTTGGGTTTTAAGCTCGGCTAGTTCTAGGGGTGACATTCTATAGGGGGCAATGGAGATTGGTCTCGCTCTAGAAACCAACTCAATAGAGAACTCCACTTCTCTCTCGGGAGGGAACTCGGATATATCTTCCGGAAACACCTCGGGATAGTCTCTCACTACTGGTATATTCTCTAAATTCTACTCAAAGTGTACTTCGCTAGCAGCTAGGAGAACATATCCCTTAGTCTTTTTCCCACTACAGTAGACCTCTACGGCATTGAGATAGAGTTTCAAAGGTTGACTTATTTCACTAGGGGGAGAAGGAAAGATGACTGTTTTGGTGTCACAGTCTAACAACACACGGTTGGCGTGAAGCCAATCCATGCCAAGAACTACTCCTATACCTTTCATGGGTAAACAAATTAAACCCATAACATATGATCTATTTTCTGTGGTGAGGTGACAGTTTAGACAATAATAACAAGTATTCACAGGATGATTTGTGGGGGTAGAGACAATAAGATCAAAAGGAAGTTTGGACGTTTTCAAATTTAGAGCCTCGACACTAGCATATGAAATAAAAGGATGTGTTGCACCAGAGTCATAAAGTACAGTTAAGGTCCTACCATCTATTTCGCACTTACCTTCTATGAGACCGTTGGATGTGTCCGCTTCATCTACATTGAGGGTGAAGACCCTCCCTTGGTGTTGCGGCCTAGGGTTCTGATTCGCTGGCCCTCCGTTGTTGCATCTGTTGGCGTAGTGGCCGGGCTTCCCGCACTTGAAGCACACGTTTTGTCCAGCTAAGCAGGGACGGTTACCATGATCTTTCCCGCACTGGGGGCATATTATCACCGGTGTAGGCTTAGCAAAGGTGGCGGGAGCTCCTTGGGGCGTCTTGTTCTTGGTCCCACTTGATCCTCCTTGGTTGTTTCGGGGGCCGCCCGACCCTCCTTGTCGGTTGTTGTTGTTCTGGAATTGTGGTCGGTATGGTTGCTTGGGTTGTTGGTGGAAGGGGGCTCTTTGTTGTTGTTGTGGTTTGAACTGGTTGGTTTGGTAGAGATTATAGTGATTTCGAGATTGGTTTGGATATTGGGGCTTGAATTTTGGGGCTTGAGGTGCTAGCCCCTTGTTCCGTCTTTCCTTGCAAAGATTGATTTTCTTTTGTCCCTCTTCCATGATCCGACACTTGTTGACTAGGGTTGGGAAGTCCCTAATCTCCATGTGTGCCACAGCATAGTTGAGTTTCGCCGTTAATCCAGCCTCATATTTGACGCACTTCCACACCTCATCGGGGTTTCCTTGAAACACCCGAGAGAACTTGATCAGTTCCTCAAATTTCGCCGTGTCTTTGGCGACGATGAGACCCTCCTTGGGTCAGTTGCATAAACTCGATGTCCTTTGCGTTCCTCACAGACTCCGGGAAGTACTTCTCATAGAAGTAAGTCTTGAACAGCTCCCAGTTGATAGCAGTGCCCGAAGCCTCAAGCAGTCTTCGGGTGCCAGTCCACCAGAACTCGGCATCCGACTCCATCATATAAGCAGCGAAGGTGACCTTTTGCTCCTCCGAGCAAGCTACCACGGAGTAGATCTTCTCCATGTTCTTGATCCACTCATCAGCTTTGTCGGGGTCCATGGCTCCTCGGAAGGTTGGTGGGTTCGCCTTGCGAAACTCACCAAACCTCGCTTGCTCGACCATTTCAGCAGTAGGGGGAGCACGTCCGGTGTCCCCTTGTTGGTTCATCCTCTCGAACATTCGTTCCATGGCCCTAGCCATGTCACGAACAGCAGCAGCAGTAGCATCATTTTGGTCCCCCTCGGTCGGGGTCCTAGGTTGTCTCCTTGGTGCCATTGGTTCCTAAACACACGAGACAATAAACACTGAGGTGATCAGGCTCAATATTCCATGTAAAATGAGCTAGTTACCATGGCACACGCAAGTAGACAAGGGTCATGCACTTCTACCCTATAGCTTATCTCTAGCTAAGCTCTACGCATGACATAGCTATCGTACTACGCTTTAGAAAGCATAGTCAGTCCAATCCTCAGGCTCCATGAGAATCGAACTGCTCTGATACCATAATGTAACATCCTAATTTTTAACCCAATACTCTAGAACATACTTAGGTTAATCATTAGTCTGTTACTTCATAGTTCTCACTTTTACTTTGAAATACTTAGCGGAAAATACGGGTAATTTTTTTCTTTGAAATAAAAAGTGAGAGCCGCGTGATGCGATAAGCGGTAAACCATGTATAGTAAAACAAATGTCTCACAACATCATAACATAAGGCACACCATGAATAACACTGAATATCATCTCATATATATATAACTTGCCCACTTATAAGTGTGGGACTTACTTTAGTACAAGGAAAATACAGGAAAGGAAATACAACATAAACTTAAACATGATCTACTCCCCTACCCGAGTGCATCTAATGGGATAACCTCTAAACAAAAGAAGGTTTATCCCCATCTAAGTGGTGTGTGCTCTAACCGGGTACTCCATCGGTCGATCGTCACCTCCATCGACGTCCGTCTCGCGAACGAGGCAAGTATCCGGGAAACTGGGCGAGCTCCTCGGGCGTAAAGAGGCGGAACGGGGATCGAGAGTGACCCCCGCAGTGTGGCCGCATCTCCGGTCGCCACGCTAGTCGTGGCTGAGTCACGGTATCCTCACTGCCCTCCCTCATCAATGGTGGAGAAGGGGCAGAGCTCTCGCTATACGGATAAGTAGGCGGGTCCTCGGACGGGTCAGTCTCCGAAAAGTAGGTCCGGGGCACGTAATCGAGATGGCCTCGTATGGCTAGGGCGGCGGTGTGCATGCGGAGCACCCTCTCGTCATGCGTACGCGCGCGCTCAAAAACCCGCTCGTCGTCGCCATAGGGTGCAGTCGGGGAGAAGCGATGGGTGTGCACGGGATGAGCGAAGGGGCGTCCTACGAACATGAAAACCCGCACCATGCACTGCCCCTCAAAATGGTATGACCCGTGAGCCGGGTCATAGTGTACCTCCCATGTCGGGGTGTCCACGAACACTACGAACGTCGCCATCTGAAGACGTGACGGAAAGGAAGAGATAGAGGGAGTGAGAATCTTGCTAAAGAATCTCAGTAGGGCCTCCTACTACCTAGGTGTCATCATCTACGTCCTCAGGAACCTTGGGTTTATTTTCGTAAAAGCTAGTGAGCATGCATCAAGTTCATTTTATCTTTTAAGGTATACTTTAGCCAAGGTCCATTCATTTTAGAATGATCTGAATGTCATGTATGCAACATAATAGAAAATGTATGCATGGCGCTATCTAATGCACATACATCAAGTCTCATCAAACTTAGTGGCATAAAGTGGCAATAGAAACATTCATATGGGACAAACTTAGTGACATAATCATAATCATGAAACATCTCTTCCTCATGGGCCACCCTAAAAGACAATCGAACTGGGGGTGCTCGGCCGAACCGGTGTCACCCAGAATGTGTCATACATCTAGGTTATGAGCTCATACCTTAACTAGTCGTCACTAGTTCTTACATACCACTTAACGATAAGCGTATCATAAATCATAATTCCCGACTATCTGAGTACGGGTTAGGGGGCAAACCTCTTAGGGGTGCTCGGCCGAACCAGTGTCACCTAAGAGTATAAATTGGTACCGATGTCACATGAGTTCTATGGAGGTGCTCGGCCGAACCAGTGTCATCCTAGAACCCATCTTAGTACCTTAATTTTCAAAATCTCTTTAAGTCTCCAAATTTGTCGAAAATTCGGCGGCACAACGGCATTACACCGAATTTCCTTCCAAATTTGCTTTATGCCACATAAACATATAACCTCATGAATTCCTCATATGAATAACATCATCATCATTTGCATACTACAAGCATCATCATAAAACATTCAAACGCTTACCCTTACGGTAGCTTATGCTTTGACCCTTACGGGTCTTAATCTTGAGATATAGTTCTCTAACATCCGTTGCTCATATTTTTATACACCTAAGGGCTCATAATTAATCATCATTCCTAATCCTCATGTTCATACTTAAATCTGAGTAGCATAGGGCAAATTCTCTAACTTGTGTTCACGGGGTTCTAGAACTTACGTTTTAGACCCTTTCTTGGTTCCGTCTTCGCCTAAGGCGCTATGAATTAAATCTAAATCAATTTATGAGGCATTCCTATGCTTAAGGACTAATTATTAATCATGTTTATCATGTTGTAAGGGTGCTGGACAGAATCCAGAAAAATAAACGTTCTAAGAGTTCTAAACTTGCACTTTTACGATTTTCTAGTTACTAGTTTCCCTATAAGTGCTAGAATTCGATTCTAATTCAAATGATACCAAGTTTTTCATGTCTAAACAATCTAGATCTGATTATGTTCCCATTAAAACAGTTTGGAAAGAATCCATAAACAAATGGGTTAAAACTATGTCAAATTCCAACTTTACGGTATTTCTAGTTAGCTAGTTTCTTACCTATTATGCATAGGATCGCTTCTACATCATCATATGATATTTTCACACATTCCAACACGTCAAAACATCATCATACAACACCACACTCATCATATCAGAACCGAAAACATTTAACTTCAATAAGAGAGTTAAATTGACATTTCTAGGTACATAAGTTAACTAGTTTCTCTTGGAATCGATTTAGAATTTCTAAAACTCTTTGCAAATCATTTTAATTCATCAAGAGGCTAAGAGAAACCTTAGGTCAATGACCAAAATATATTTCATCTCCTAAAAAGGGAATAAATTCATATCTCACGACCACATAACCTTGAAAAGGTTTGTAAAGCTTTAAGGAAAACTTAGAACATAGACTATTGGTCGTTGTAGCTAGATGAAAACTCATTGCAAGTCCATCATCACTACTTGGCCGAAAATATGCATTCAAAGGATGGTTTCACATTAAACTTTAACTTGGAACGAAATGGGCAAGTCTTTGAGCTCTAGGTTCTTAAGTTACGACATAAAATAAACGTGCTCATGCTTTTTATTTTTAATCTTGCTTACAAAATAAAGTGATGACATGAATTAAATATGCAAGGCATGAACTTAAATGTGCAAGCTTGAAAGTAAATATGCGAGGCATAAACTTAGACGTGCAAGCTTGAAAGTAAACATGCAAGGTTCAATTCTTTATTTTAGTGCTCTTGGCCCAACAACAATTGACTTTAAGGCCGAAATAGATAGGCATTCGAGAAATTAGTTAGGTTATTATGCAAGTTCAATTCTTTATTTTAGTGCTCTAGGCCCAACAACAATCGACTTTAAGGCCGAAATAGAAAGGCTTTGAGAATTAAATTAAGTGGTGATGCAAGTTTCATTTTAATCTTTATGTTCTTAGGTGATAGCTTGGAAGTAAAGATGCATTGCAAGAATGTAAATATAAATGCAAGCATAAAATAAATTATACAAGTTCATTTTATCTTTCTAGAGCTCTTAACAAGACTTTAAAGGAACATGAACCTCAACCCAAACTCATCAAACCAAGACAAAGTAAAGTCTAGAGTTCTTAGAACTCAACATAACATTTTTAGAAATCAAGACATTTAGCTTGTAAAAGAAAAGGAAATGGCCGAAACTTCATGGAACAAAAAGAACATTTTGAAACTCTAGAGTCCATGATCTTGATGATATATTAACACCAACATCATGAGACCTCATCATTGAGTCCTTAGAATCATTCTAAAACACCATCAAAACTAAAGTTCTCAAGAGTTCAAGAAAGGAAAAACTAGAAACATTTTTGCTCAAGAACAAAGATCAAGCTCTAGAGTTTGTTTCAAGTGATGAACATCATCATGAAACTCTTATCATCAAGCTCTCATTTCTTTGAACTTCAAGGCCCATGGCCGAAAATGGGAAAGAAAAAGGAGAAGAAAAGAAGTTCTAAAAAGAATCAAGAGAAACTATGAACATAAAGCTTAGAACAAGATCTTTAAAGAAAGGAATACTTGAAAGAAAATCCCTACTTGGTGTGATGAACTTGAAGATGGAAGAAGAAGATGAAGAAGATGAAGAACTTGAAGAACTCCAAGAACTTGAAGAACACTAGAACTTTGAGAGAAAAGGAAAAGCTTTGAGTGCTCCTAAACTTAGCAAATGATCTAAAAGTGGTGCAAGCTTCCCAAGGCCATCTATTTATAGAGAAATGAAGCAAATGGAGGGTGTGAAGGCTGATGAAGGCTTCGGCCATATGAGGTGCAGAATGGGAGAGAAAAATATCTCTTACAAGGCATGGTTCAAAGCATGGTGGAAGCATGGGCAAGCATGGGCTCAAGTATGGTGCAAGCATGGGCTAAGCATGGTTCTTTGAGTGAGAAAAAAATTCAACATGTGGTCAATGGGGGGGGAGAGCTTCGGCCATGTGCATCAGATTGGGGAAGGATTGGTTTGCATTTTAATTGTGGTTTAGAGTTGTGTTTAGGTGTGTCTTTGATTATGCTTAAGATTAGGAATTTGTAAGAAAGTGTTTAGGTAAGGGAAATGGATAATTAAGGTGGTCTAGACATAATTAAGGAGTGTTCTTGCACCATTAGTGAGTTAAATTCTCAATTTAGAGTCTAAACAACTCTAGACACATTTCCTTGATTTAAGGAATTGGAGAGAGAAAACACTATTTAAGATTCCAAGACTAGGAGTCTTGAGTTCTAAAAAGGGATTTAAGTTTAATCTAAGCAATTTTAGGTTCTAATTAACTTTAATAAGTTATTTTGACTCTAGATTAATTAGGGAAATAAATTAATCTTCGTTTAGAGCCTAATATTGCTTAGGTTTGCTTAATTACGTCATTAAGCTCAAAAACACTATTCTAGGGGCAAAATCGTAATTTTGTACTAAAGCTGCCTGGGACCACCGGGACTTGAACAGAGACCTCTAGACACATGAAAACATGTTTTTAAACCTCTGGGTAAAGTTTCGGGCTCAAACGGCACCTTTACCCGCGTAAAAACGCTATAGGGGTATTTTGGTCATTTTGACCCGAAATTGCGGAAAACGAAGTTTTCGCTTCCGAAAGCATTCAAAGGCCATTCAATCCCCTTCAAACATTGAGTTGACCCTTCGAGGATGACCGAGTTGGTTGCCCTCGAATTCGGGTCAGGAAATGACCTCAGGGGCATTTTGGTCGTTTCCCTCAGACAGAAAAATCGGGGTGTTACAGAATAGGTCTATGTGCAAATTGGAGAATGTAAATCCAATAATCATGTATAGGAATGAGCTCAGTCCTGAAAAGCAGTCTATTACCCATTATTGCCATGCTAAGGATGGCAGTACATAATGCCCAGATGTGACAAGATTAGTCGAGGGCCAAGGCAAGTTGAAGAAGTAAATTTTCTAAGTAATCCTTTATCTTATATGCCAAGTGAAGAAGTTTAGTATCAATATTTAGACCAATATGTTTAAGTGGAAAGTTAGCAGTATATGATGTTGAGTAGTATGGTATGTGTATATTAAGTAAATGAATGTTAAAAGTAACCCACTTCGAAAGTATGATTTGGAACTTTAAAAATAAATCGTTATTATGTAATGCATAACCATTTTTTTTTTTATAAACCGAAGTGATTGGGGTGATGATGATGATATTGTGATTATGTATTTGGGGAGTTACCCTATTGAGAATTGTATAATTCTCATCCCTATGTTTTATATTCCCCTGTCATGTCCAGGTTGATGCAGAGAACCGAGAGGCTGCTATGTAAAAGAACTTGGAAGTGCAATAGTGTAGTAGTTAATGCTTTTATTATGTTGTATCTAGTGGAATGAATATGTATGTAAATATGTTAGAGAACAAAGGTGTGTTAAAACTCTTAGAAGAGCTTCCCTTATGTACTTAATGTTGTATTAAACAAATGTTTTGGTTTCCTTGATATATATTAATAGAATTATGACATCGTTATCTCGTGAATCAATTGAGTTTGCTATAGATATTTAAGAAAGGTCCGCTAATCTATAAGTAACAACTCTTGAGTCCAATGTCATGGCTTAAGACTGATACTGTACTTGGGAGGATGTTATAATATCTATATCCTATTTCTTACTCTCCTTGTTGTATGAAGAGATACCTACTTGACAAATGGCTCTTGAAAAAAAAATGTTAGAAAGGTTGAAAAATCTCTTTCTTTGAAACTAAGCAAAATGATCCAAGAAAGTCTGGGTACCAAAATCAAATCTTTTTTTTCCTGCAGGTATATCTGAAAAGGTTCTCTAGCTAAAGTATTAAGGATCAAACAAATGATGATCATTCTAGATACCTTGTTCTGAGCCTAAGAGTTTTCTAAAACTTGAAGGATAACAGCTTAGTACTTTTGAAGTACAATGATGAATAAGCTTAAAGAAGACCTTGCTGATAATCTCAATAATCTTATGGAAAGTCCTGAGAAGATAAATCTCTAGGTAGTTCTAGGATACAAGCAGATGAAGAGCCAAGCAATCAAAATGAAAGCTCCAGAACATTATTGCAGAATGCATGCTTAGAACTCTCAAGCCTTCAAAAAATGACTTTTTTGAACTCAAAGATGGGCAATCTAAAGATGAAATAGAAGCTAAAGAACCTTAGTGTACAAAAACTATAAGAAAGTCTCTATTTTAAAGACAGACTTCTCAAAACAAAGTTCATGAAGACACTTCCGAGGGTATGAGAACTAGTTCAACCCTTAGGAGTATATCAAATCGTGCTTCATCTCTCTACCTTCGAACTTGAGTGCATTAAAGAAACCTTGAGTAATCAAAGTTGGGTGGATGCTATGCTGAATAAGCTGACCAAGTTTGAGAGATAGGCAATCTACATAACATGTATAAAAATCATCATTAGTTCAAGTCATTGTTCAAGAACAATCTGGATAAAGCTGACATCATTTCTCTAAATAAAGCAAGCATGGCTGCACAAGGTTATAACTATCAAAAGAAAACTGACTATGATGAAACCTTTGCACCAATATACTACTTGCTGCTACTAACTTCTCCAAAGAAAGGGCTGAAAGAACAAGCACAAATGTTGCTGAAATCTATTGTACTCAAATACTACGAATATGGAACAAACTGGAAAACTATTTCTTGAGGTATTTCATATTTCCTATCTTCTGAGATCGTACTTATGGTACTTATCTTACCTAGAATCCTTTCAACATTATAAATCCAATTTTTTGTTGTAACTTTATTTTATTCATTATCCTGTTCAAAATGGAGATGTTGAGTAAATAGATGTGAATACTGAAGACCGTCAAACATATTCATCTATTGCTAAAGATCTCTTATATGCTTTTCTATTTTGAAAACTATTTTTTTTTTAAAAAAAGGGTATTTTTACATCTCCATAAACATTCATTAATAAAACATCTCTTAGCATCTTCTCTCCATAACTCCCATCTAAAAACCTAACAAAGTCATCTAAAGACATCAGTTTACTTGGCCAAGCACCTTATTGAAGATTCAAGTATGCAAGAATAGCATAAGCCCATTTTATAGAATTAGCAATTTGATTAGAAGATCAAAAAGTCAGGACAGAAGTGCAATTTGCAAGTTCAGAAAGAAGAATGGTTGATCAAAAAGAAGATGTATAATCAAAAAGAGGAAATGAAGGGTAGAAAATAAGGAATAATATGGGAGCATAGAATCAAGCACAAGTAGATGAACCTATAATGAGTATGTCATATTTCTCCAGTGGGTCAGAAAGTAAACAGTGAGGTTCAAAAAGTAACTCCTTCAGAAAGTTATATGAAGAGTCAGAAAACTCTTTTTCTGAAAGAAGGATGAAAAGGCAAGATAATTCCCACTCTTTTGTATTTCTTTTTCCCACGTCGCTTTGCCTTCTGTCACGTCACATTATTTAAACCCCCACACCTTACACATTAACTTTACCGTCATCTTCCCAAACATGCAACTCAAACTGGTTCATCTTTTCTCAAATTTTTAACTGCAACCATCTTTTCTCAAACCTTCATTTCTACAACAAAAACTACTCTCCATCACACTTTAAACCCTTTTCATTCCTTGCCTCTAATCCTCTTCAAGATTCAATCTTTCAACCTCTCCCTCACAAACACACCTATATACCTTTCAATGGTAAAAGGAAAAAGTGTGGCTCAATCTACCTCTGTAAAATCATCCTTTCATATGTATGATGATGCTGACATACAGAATCACTATGAAAAGTTCTTCGCTTTTAGGAAAATGGCACTTGGTAAGTCTTTGAGAAGATACCTCTGTGAAGAAATCACCATTCTTGATGAAGTCTTTACCTTCTAGAAATGGGAGGAATTTCTAGAAATAAATGAACTAATCTTGCCGTAGTTAATGCCTTCTATTCTCATCTGGAGAGACCATCAGCCTCCTATGTCAGAGCTATGATAAGAGACTGCTCCACCAAGATTACAGCTTCAGGACTTGCCAAAATTATCAAAGCACCAAATGATGGAATCATTTGTAGCTCCTCACCAAACTCGGCCAAATCTCTTGGAATAAATGAAAGAGATATGTCCAAGTATCTAACTGATTCCATTCCCCATAAGGCAAGTGAAATCACCACTGCCATGTTAAGTGCTAGGGCAAGAAAAGTATATACAGTGGTTCAGTTCTCTGTTCTACAATGCATTGGCAGCACAGATACACTTGTTGGCATGGACTGCATGGTTCTTTATTGCCTATTGGCAAAAAGAAAAGTAAATTTTCCAATGCTCATCTTGGACTACATGATCAGTGCAGCTACAAAGGAGATACGAAGAACTGCCAGCATTTTATACGAGATACTATTGACTGGGCTTCTCCAACACATGGGCTTCCCACTTTTTACTAAGAGCTATGAGCTTTTGGAGGGAATTGTTATCACACCTTCCTCCTTTAGAACTTCAAGATAAAGGTCAACTTTCCAATTAGGTGAACCAATAAGGCAGAGTCCCAAAATAAGAGGTGAACAAGCCTAGGAAGCCTTCTAGAAAGTTGAATCTCAACAACAAAGGGCAAAAGGGAAAAGAAAACTTGTCCTCATTGAGAGTAAATCTGAAGAAGAAGAGGAAGTCCCTATAATTCAACACTTTGAAAGGAGGACAAAAAAAAAATGGAGCTTGCTCCTCAAGAAACTCATATGGTGGCCAAACTAGTAAAAGTCATAAGTAGGAAAGAAGTGTAACATCCTCTCAAGTACAACGTCATCCTTAAGTCATGATATAATACATGAGAGTTGTTACTTATAAATTAGCGAATCTTTCTTAAATATCTATAGCCATTTTAATTGATTTGCGAGATAACTAAGTCATAATTTTACTAAAATAAATAACAATGAAACCAAAATATTTATTTAATACAAAGTTCAATACACAAAGGAAGCTCTTTCATGAGCTTTAACACACCTTTACCCTCTAGCATATTTACATATATATCCATTCCACTAAATACAACATAATAAAAGCATTAACTACTACACTATTGTACTTCCGAGTTCTTTAGCATAGCAGTCTCTCGATTTTCTGCGTCAACCTGCAGACGACACGGGAACACAAAAAATAGGAGTGAGAATTATACAATTCTCAGTAGGGTAACTCCCCCAAATACACAATCATAATGTCATTGTCATCGCCCCAGCCACTTCGGTTTATTAAGAAAAAGTGGTCTTGCATTATATAATAACAATTTATTTTTAAAGTTCCAAATCATACTTTCGAAGTGGTTTACTTTTAACATTTAGTCACTTAATTTACATATACCATATTACTCAACATCATATACTACTAACTTTCCATTTAAATATATAGGCCTCAATATCAATACTAAACTTCTTCACTCGGCATATAAGACAAAGGATTTCTTAGAAAATTTATTTCTTAAACTTGCCTTGGCCCTTGACTAATCTTATCACATCTGAGCGTTACGTATCGCCATCTCCAGTGTGGCAATAATGGGTAATAGACTGCTTTTCAGGATTGAGCTCATTCCTATTCATGATCATTGGATTTACTTTCTCTAATTCTCACACAGACCTATTCCTAGCCAGGTTTACTTTCCCCGACTCAATTCAAGGGTAATTAGGTTTACTTTCCTTGACAGACCAGATTTACTTTCTCCAGCCCAAGAATTATAAATCTTATGCTTTTCTTGATAGTTAGGTTTACTTTCCCTAACAAACTGGATTTACTTTCTCCAGTCCAAGAAACATAATCTTATGCTTTTCTTTCGCATATAAACAATTGTAATAATCATTCATATCTGTGTGTACATAACCTCATCAATAAGTTCACATGCTCAATTACTCATACTCATATTCAGGTACTCATGTCATACTAGTACAAAATGCTATTATTTCATCAATTCAAAGCATCAATTTATTTTCAGCACAATGGCAGATTTCACACTATTGTGGCACAAATTTATTTGCACAACAAACAATCATTTCAGAGGCTAAAAAAATTATCAAGGACACCCCAATGTGTCAACAAGGTCCTGTAAAAATTTTAAGGTAATTAGAGTTCTCTAACTATATTAACAAAATTCTACAAATTGAGTGGTCAAAAACCCCTCACCTCATTCCAAGAACTGTATTCATAATTTTTAACCCTAGCAAGTGATTGAATCAATTTAGAATAAAAATCATGGTTATACTTTGAGATGTTTTAAGCATTCTGTAAAAATTTCAAAGGATAATTCAATCATTTGCTATTGTAACAAAATTATACAAAATCACAGCTTCAGTTCCCACAATCCAGACAGCATATGCTTAATTTCGGTTCTTGATTTTTTTTTAAAGCAGTTTGACTCCAAATAAGAACCCAAGAAAATTCGTGGGACTACCCCAAGATGTTAGCTTCAACATATAGTTTTTTCAGCTCACGAAAATACCCACAACATGCCTAGAAAATTCGTGAACAAACACCTGCCCTGTTGAAATCCGAAAATCCAGTAAACCAACTCAAAATCTCTTTTGATAAAAATGATTTTTCCACAACCCCAAACACTCCACCAAAATTAACACATCAATATCAGCATATTATCAACCAATATATCTAGAAATTTCAGACCAAGCACAATCAGAAAAGTCCAGCATAAAATTGGAAAGAAAAGATCAAAGAAAACCCTACTTTGAAAGCTTTTGAGCTTGATACTTCAAAGATGTTCTAAGTGATCTCCCTTCACTTCAAGACACCAATTTCAGTCCTAAACCTTCCTTAGGCAGTGGGGAAGTAAGGTATTAAGGTGAGGATTTGAGATTTCAATCGGTTAGACTTGTAGGGTTTGAGGTGTAGAACAAGTTTTGTGAAGGAACTTTGTGGTTTTATGAACTCTAGGCTAGTGTGTTTGGCATTTGAAATGAAGTTTGGAGCTTTTGACAAAGAAAGAGAATGTTGCTGGTTCTCCTTGCAAATGGCCGAACTCATTTTTGGCTTCATGGAGAAGATATAAAATCATATTTATCTTGTAATGAATATAGTAATATTATAATATATAATTGAATCATCATTAATTCAAGTAAGAAAAATGGATGGCTAGGATTGAATCTTGTAATTCAAGATTGAATCTTAGCCATTCATTTGATATAAATGGATAAACATTATCCTTTTTTAAAGGTCAAACTAGTTTTCGGTGTCAGAATTCACACACCGAAATTTCACCGAACGGGTGAAATAGTGTACTTGGGTAATCAAACATTGCCCGAAAAATAATTTCGGGTATAAAATCTTTATTTCTACCTATTTCTAACCATAATCATATAATTTCTCAATTTCAGGCATCTCCGGTCCCACTGCAGGGTTTGGTGTCTCGTGAGCCTACAGGGCCCGTAAAATACTATTCACATTTTTTTTTTTTACAAATTCATTGGATCATCCTCATCATTGTTCAAACTATCAAATTTTTGAAATTATGATTAATAAAGCTCAAATTAATTTTTAAATAATTTTTAAGGTGTTACAAGAAGTCTGGCTCAAAAGCAAATAGATGGCCTTACGAGAGTGAAGAATCTCCATACTAAAATGAGAATTTGAAAAATATGAAGTGACTGGTTACAAGGTCAGTATTAATGAGTCATCCACTAAAGAGGAAGAGGAAGAAGAACAAGAAAAAGCATCATCATCTGAAGAAGAAGAAAGCTTGTTAAGTAGCCAAAAAGCTAGATTGAGCGCTACAATCAGTTCCAGGGCCATGGCTGAAGAATCTCGGATTGAGCCAGTCATTGAAGAACTAGATGAAGAGGATCATGCACTAAGTTGTGCACTTGTTCTGATGGCGCTTCAACCTCCTTCTTCTATCTGCATTACTCCAATGGAGGAAGAAAGGGATAGGATATCTGATGCTGAAGTACCTCCAGTTCAAGGAGCTATTGCTTCTGCATTGGTTCAAGATGCTCATACTACTTCAGCTTAAGAAGTTGCTACTCCTTCCACGGCTCAAATACTAGATGTTGTTGCTGTTATCCTTGAGCCTTCTCCTGCTCTTACTACCTCTGCTTCTGCTACTGCCACCTCTGGTAATGGTCATGCACCATCCTTTCCACCTTCTTCTGCTATACAAGATGAGACTCAGGCTGAATCAGCTAAGTCAGGGGAGACTGTACCCCTAAACATTCCTGAGCTATCTCCCAAAACTGCTCCTGCAACCATCAACTTGCCGCCTCTATCGTCAATTGAGCCTCCAGCAAGCTATCAGATCATCCTACGAAATCTAAGAGAGATTTCCTCTAGACAGGATAGATTTGAGGCAACTATCATAGAGCATGGTGCCCAGTTCAGACAAGTAAAAGATCTGCAGCTTCATATTCTTCAGATTATGCAACGTCTGGTTCCAGGAACACCTCCTTTTTAATGATGTCAAAAAGGGTAGAAAGAAAAGAATGGAAGAAAACTTGTGCTATGGAATTTAGGGGGAGTGCTCTAGAACTCAAGGGGAGCACATGCCTAGGGGGAGCTTTTTATTTTGTCTCTTCAGCAAACATATTCTTTTATTTTGGCTATCTCTGTATCTTTTCTATAAAGTTGTTCTTTATATCATGCATATACGTCTTTTCTGCTTTATGCCATGTTTCTCTTAAGCTCTAATACATATACAGGCTTTTAGGCCTTAATACATATTGATGTTCTTTTCATGCTCAGCTAATCATATATTTCTCTGATAAATGCCTGCTTTTTATTTCTTATGCATATGCATTGTCTTTTATGATTAGCTCTGGCAAGTATCTTTAGGAGCACAAGATTCCTTTTCGTTGCTCTGATGCTCGTATCTATCTGCTGTGCCTCGATGTGTAGGATGTGCTGAAAATGGTTTTAGCTTTTATAAAAGCACGTTATCTTTGACACACATTTGAGATGTTTTTAAAGGACCATGTATAACTTGATCAAGATATAGTTGCGTATAGTTTCTAATAAGTCTTTAGAAACATACGCTTACATGTCTTGATACAACTAAGATTAGTTAATAAGCTTTAGAACTCTTTTGATGTGTGTCATGCCTTTATGTCTTAGAATGTGTTATGCTTCAAAAATATATTAGTAGGCAAACTTATGTTTTTACAAAAGACTTTTCATGATTTGTTTCTTATGAGAAAAGTTTCACAGCTCAAAACGAAAAGCTTATCCTTGCTAATTCTGGGATTGTCCCTTAATGATTTTCAGAAACGCCGCATAAAAATTTATTGATATAATCATATTAAGGTTTCTCTGAGCATCAGAAACTACATAAGCATCAGTGTATTTTTCTCCAAAATCATGAATGCTCTAATACGTTTATCATATATCTTTGAGCATTCGTTTCTTAGATCATTTAGATAAAAAAAAGTGCTGAATATGATTTTCATTAAGATAAAATATCATAAGTATGTCTTGATAGTTATTCAAGCACGAGGATCTTCAGAAAGTTTTTTTAACTGAAAATCCAGTGTTTATTGTAACATCCTCCCAAGTACAACATGATTTTTAAGTCATAACATCATACTCGAGAAGTTGTTACTTATAAATTAACGGACCTTTCTTAAATATCTATAGCATGTTCGGTTGAATCGTGAAATAACTAAATCGTAGTTTTATTAACATATATGACTAAGAAAGAAACATTTATTGATTATAAGGTTGAGTACAAAAGGAAGCTCTCTATGAGTTTTAATACACATCCGGTCCCCATTATAAATACAGACATAAACATATGACTAAGTACAGTCTGTACAAACTTCAGCTGTAAACTACTACAAATCTGATTTCCTTTTATAAAGTAGCCTCCTTGTTCTCGGGATCAACCTGGAGACGACACGGGAACACAAACACATAGGGGTGAGAATTCTAAAATTCTCAGTAGGGTAACTCCCCAATTACACAATCATAATGTCATCGTCATCGCCTCAGCCATCTCGGTTTATTAAGAAAGTGTGAGCATGCAAAATATATATCAAATGTTCATTTTAAAGTTATAAAGTCACCTTTCCGAAGTAGGTCTCTTTTATTATTCAATCACTTAAGACATGTATTTCATAACATTCAAGATCATAATTAATCTTTCAAGACCAACAATTTAACAAAATATATGTATACATATGCTAATTGCAATGATCTTTTCATGCCCTTGACATAATAAAGAGGACTTCTTCATGCCCTAATGAGGACCTTTCCGTGCCTTTTTTACACTAAAGGGGACTTTTCCGTGCCCTTTTACACTAAAGGGGACTTTGTCGTGCCCTTTTTAGATTAAAGGGGACTTCATTTTTCATTTAGCACATACATCATCCTCAAGCTCATACATACATGCATCACATTTCTATATGCATGAACATAATTCTCTAATCTCGTAATACTTCAAACCTTTATATATATCATTCATTCATTCCTCATAACATAATCTTGGAAATCCATGGCATGCATTCGTACACATCAAACTTGAACCAAATGTCCTTAGGTTACTAATTCAAGGCATTATCACAATTTCAGCACATTGGCAGATTTTTCTCTCAAGTAACACAAGTTATTTTTCAGTTCAAACCATCAAATCTAAGACTATAAAAATTCTCAATGATACCTCAATGTGTTCACAACCTCCAGTAAAAATTTCAGAGTAAGAAAATTTCTCTAACTATGTTAACAAAATTAGACAAATTTGGAGGTTAAAAACCCCCTATTTACAGCCAACAGCCATAGTTCCCAATTTTATTACCATACCAAATGATCATATCAAATCATTAAAAAATTCATGGTTGGACATCAATATGTCCTTAGTAACCTCTTAAAATTTCAAGTGATAATTCAATCATTTGCTGTAGTAAAAAAATTATACAATTTTACAATTTCAGTTTCAATGATTTTGACAGCATAAGAACCACTTTGGTCTCTGATATTTTTAAGGCAATTTGACTCAAAATAAGAATCCAAGAAAATTCGTGGACTAGCCCAAGATGTTATCTCCAACATATATTTTTCTCAGCTCATGAAAATGCCTATAACATGCCCAGAAAATTCGTGATCACACACTGCTTGTAAGAAAACTGAAAATCCAGCAGTCTAGTCAAAACTTCTTTTGACAAAAATGATTTTCTAACCTCATCCAAACACTTCACTAAAATTAAAACATCAATATCAACATAACATCAACCAATATAACCATAAATTTCGGATTGAGACCAGTCAGAATTGCTCAGAAAAATTTTGAAAGAAAAAGGCCAAAGAAAACCCTACTTTGAAAGCTTTTGAATCCTTTGCTCCAAGGATACTCTACTTGACTTCTCTTGACCTTGTGAACTCCTAATCACACACCAAAACTCCCCTAGGAAGTGAGGGAGTGAGGAACCAAGGTGAAAATTGATGGAGAATTAAAATTTTGATCGGTTAGAATTATAGAGTTTAAGGTATAGAACAACTTTGATGAAGGAAGACTTCGATTTTGGTGACTCTAGGCTAACATATATGGAAGTTGAAACCAAAATCGAGCTCTTAGCTTTGGAGGAAAGTGGGCTGCTGTGTTTGGCCGAGAATGGAGCTTCTTAAAGAAGCCAAATGTTAAGATTATCATGTATTTAATGAATGAATATAATATATTATATTTAGATAATTACTAATCCAATAAAGTAAAATGAATGGTTATGATTCAATCTTGTAATTCAAGATTGAATTTTAGCCGTTCATTTGATTTAAAGAGATAGATTCATTTGTTTTATAGAGATCCAATTAGTTTTCAGTGTTAGAATTCGCATACCGAAATTTCACCGAACGGGTAAAACAGTATACCTGGGAAATCAAACATTACTCAATATATAATTCTAAGTATAAAATTTTCATTTCTAACTATTTCTTACCTTATTTCCATGTTTTCAAAATTTCGGGCACCTCCAGGTCCTGAATCTGGGGTTTCGGCTATCCCGGCGGGCCTGCAAAACACTATTCATATTTTTTTTATTTTTTACTTTTACAAATACATTGAATCGTCCTCATCATTATTGAAACTGTAAGATTTTTGAAATTACGATTAATAAAGCTTGAATTAATTTTTTAAATAATTTTTACGGTGTTACATTTATAGGACTTAAACAATCATATTTGTTTTTGATACATCTCAGAAAGTACTCTGAGTAAGTTCAAAAATTTCATGAACAATCATATCAGCTTTGATTTAAGTTACTTAAGGCTAAAACGATTTTGATCTTACTCATATCATGCCTTAAGAAAAGAACTTCCTAAAAATCGCTTTCAATGATAAGGTTGAAAGAATATGAACTACCATGCTTATATTTCAGCAATATTTCTTTCAATATCTTTTCAAAAGATTTTCTTCAAATTGGTTTGTCATCATCAAAAAGGGGGATATTGTTAGCTCTAGAACTCTGGTCAAGATGCACTAATTAGTTTTAAATGACAACAAAGCCAATTTAAAAAAAAATGCCTTGAAGAACGACTAATGTCTTGGGTTTTTTGTAAGATTATAGCTGGATTCTATCATTTAGCAAGAGTAAGGCTTACTCAAACGAGGACAAAATTCACTCTACACGTGTAAAAATATTTATCTCATGTTGAGAGATATGAATTGAAAAGGAAGTGAATATTATATCTTTATTCAAGCTTAAAAGGGCTAACAATTTGAAGAAGATATCAGCGTTGCAAGAAACCAAGATTTGAGACTTCAGAAAGCAACACTAGACATTAGAAAGTATTCTTACAATAAAGATATCAAGCAGACTCTAAAGACTAGATGTTTTACTATCTTCAATTAGCATAATCGAAAATCTTTCATCATCATAAAGCTTGGATTGAAGATCAGAAGATCAAAGAATCATCAAGGATTTGTTACTGCACGTCAAAAAGCTCACTTCACTATGGAGCGCTGAATGCTACTGGAAATGAAAAGAAATTTGAATTTCAAATTTGAATTTGAAAGGGTCAAATCCCGGTGTAAAAACCAGCTAATCACCTCTTTTGTCTTTGAAATCAACTATCCCAAGTCCTAGAAAAAAAAGTTCAGAAACCAAGATTTAGAAAGTAAGAGCAGTTTTCTGAAGGACATTAAAAACCTCTATTCCATAGCAGCTTCTGGAAATTAATCCGATAGACAAACAGGCTACACTTCTAGGCTATCTTTTCAATACACAAATAGAAGATCAACATGTTTCCCTGGAAGATCTAATCAAAGGCAACAGTCACAAAGAAGAACTTCTATAAATAAGAGATATTTTGTGTAACATCCTCCCAAGTATAACCTTATTCTTAAGTCATGACATTGTACTCGAGAGTTATTACTTATTAATTAGCGGACTTTTCTTAAATATCTATAGCAAACTCGATTAATGCGAGTAATTATTAAGCATAAATCTATTAAAATATATAATGAAGAAACACAACATTACATAGTTAAGTACAAAAAAAAGCTCTTCTATGAGCTTTAATACATATATGTTCTCTATTACATACATATAACTCCAACTAAGTGCAGTAAAGTAAAAATATCAACTACTAAAATACTGCAATCCCGAGTTCTATCACGTAGCAGCCTCATTCTTTGGATCAACCAGGAGGTGGCACGAGAACACAAAAATACATTGGAGTGAGAATTATACAATTCTCAGTAGTATAATTCTTCAATTACACAATCATAATGTCATCTCATCGCCCCAGCCACTTTGGTTTATCAAGAAAATATGATCATACAATACATATTAAAGATTTATTTTAAAATTCTAAAATAATCCCTTCGAAGTAGGTAGCTTTTAATAATCAATCATTTAGAACATACGTTTCATAATATTCAAGATCATAGTAATACTTCCAGATAAATAAGTTAATCTTTTCTATTCCCCTCACATACTAAAGGGGACTTTTCTGTGGATCTTCTTGTGGCCCTATAACTTAATTCAGTGCATTTTTTTTCTTTTCATCGACATAGAAAAGACTTGGTTTATATCAATTGATACTTATAGTGGATAACACCACATAAAGGAAATAGACTGCCTATCAAGACTGAACTTATTCCTATACATGATCATCGGACTTCATTTTTTCCTTTTCCGATTCACACACAAATCTATTCCTAGCCGATAAGTCTACTAGCTCAATATCTTTAGGCAAGTTCCTCTTTTTTCCTTCCCCTATAACATCTCTAGAGAAGTCCCTCTTTTTTCCAAATGCATACATAAAGCACATCTACGCATTCATTCAGAACATGATTACAATCATTCCTCAACACAATCCTTAAAGTCACTAGCATGCATTTATATACATCATACTTGAACCAAATGTCATTATGTCACCAATATAAGGCCTTAGCCTAAATATAGCATATCAGCAGATTTCACATCCTTATAGCACCAATTAACTTGTGCATCAAAAACCCAACTTAGAGGCTATAGAAATTACCTATGACACTTTAATGTGTTCACAAGGTTCTATAAAAATTTCAGAGCAAAAAAAGTTCTCTAACTATGTTGATAAAATTAGACAAATTCAGTGGTCAAAAACCCCCATTTACAGCTAACAGCCATAGTTCCCAATTTTGTTACCCTATCAAATGATCATATGAAATTGTAAAATAAATTCAGGGTTAGAATTCAATATGTTCTCAACACCCTGTAAACATTTCAAAGGAAAAATCAATCATTTGCTATGGTAATAAAATTAGGAAAATTTAGTGTTCAAGAATTGCTATCTAGACAACTCAACAATAGTCTCAATTTCATATTTTTAGAAAATAGGAAAAGCCATTTTTAAGACCAAGAAAAATCATGGACTTGCCTTAGAGTGTTAGCTTCAACATATCATTTTTCTAGCTCAAGACAACATCTACAAATACATCAGCAAATTCGTGAACCATAACCTATCAGTACAAATCCGAGAATTCTAGCAACATAATTCAAAATTTGTTTTGCCAAAATGGGTTTTCTAACATCATCCAAACACACCACCAAAATTCATACATCAATATCCATATATTATCAACCAATAAAACTAAAAACATTTAGCCAAATCATTGAGCAAAGCATGAAAACAGATTTGAGGTAAAATAGGTTCAAAAGCCCTATTCTCTGGAGCTCTAGAGATCTTGGCTCCAAAGGATGCTCCACGAATGATTTTTCTTTACTCCAAGGCTACCAAATCAGCCCCAAACCTTCCTTAGAAAATGAAGAAATGTCATATCAAGGTTATGATTGATTAGGAATTGAGATTTCAATCGGTTAGATTTGTAGGTATTGATGTATAGAATAAGTTTTGTGAAGAGAGTTTGTAGTTTTCATAACTTTGGGCAAGGGTTTTGCAGATTTGAAATGGAACTCTTAGAGAAGATGACAATGGTGGCTGCTCTCTTTACTTGCTGGCCGAAAACGGTGGTAGCTTAATAGAGAAATTTGGTTTGATATTGATCTTGTAAAGAAAGCTTGGTTATTATAATAATAAAGAATAATTCTTAAAGAAAGATAATAAAAATGGATGGCTATGATTTGGTTTGTTGGTCAAAGAATGAATCTTGGTCATCGACTTGGCTCAAGATAAGTTTCCCACTTTAACGTGGGGAGCAAGTAGCTTTTTGGAGTTAAAACCGCACACCGAAATTCCACCGAACTGATGAGGTATTGGCTTTGGGGTACAATATAGTAAATGAAAGGTGAGGATTAAAACTTGAATTTTAATCCTCGCCATCCACTTGGCATAAAGTGTTTAGTAGAGGTTACTTGGCCATCAAGTGACTTTAACAATATTAAAAATCACACATCAAAACTCTACCAAATGGGTAACACACCTTACCCAAGTAATCAAACATTACCCGAAATTTAATTCTAGGTATAAATCCTCATTCCTTACCATTTCTAACCTTAACTCTCTCTTTTCTCAATCCCTAGCATTTCCTAGTCTTGGATCTAGAGTTTTGGCTGTCTTGACAGGCCCGTGGGGCTCACTATTCAACAGGCCTAGAATTTTTTTTAATACATCCATTGGGCCATCCTCATCATTGCTAAAACTGTCAGATATTTGAAATTATAATTAATAAAAATCAAATTCATTTTTAAATAATTTTTATGATGTTACATTATCACCCATCTTGAAAAAGAATTTTGCCCTCAAAATTCATTTGAAATAGATTTCAAATAACATTTTTCATAAATCATACAAGCAATCCACACACAATGAAAAAGTAACAATTGAATCCTTAAACATCCCTACCTTTAATCAGAGGGTCAGGTGGTGATGTCCCCTCAGCTATTAGCACTCTAGTGTGGTGGCTTTGCTATAGGTTTTGGATACTTCTCTGGACACTCCCTCGTTATATGTCTTGGCTTTCCACAACGATAGCATACATTTTGCCTAGCCAAGCAAGGTATACCCCCATGGTTCTTCCCATATTTTAGACAATCTTGTCTCATGGTTGACCGTTGTTATGGTTTATCCTCAGACAGATTGGGTTGAAATTGCTTCTTCTAGGGCGGAGCATCCTCATAATCTTGGTTTTCAAGTGCCAACCTCTTCTTAGAATCATCCCTAGTAGATTTAGCAATTGCTGGCTCCCTGTTGCATCCTTGGATCGAATTTGCAGATTGAGAAGCTTCCTCAGCACTTAGAATAAGAACATGCTCTTGGTGTTGTGGCCTGGAGACAGACTACTAATTCTTCTTGTTAAGGCACTCATGTACCTTATATCTTGGTTTTCCACATCCATAGGAAACAATTTGTGCCTTCCAGCAAGGCTTGTTCCCATGATTTTTACCATATTTAGGGCACTCTTGTCCTACCATTGGTCTTGATCCTTGCTTGAATGACACAAACTCTAGCTTCTTCGCATTCCAATTTAACCTCTCCATCATCCAGTTGGCCATTGTGGCTTGTTCCCTCATAGCGGCAGCCATCTCACGGAAAGTATCAATGATATCCTCCAGCTTAGCATCCTCATTGCTAGTATGTCTATGGTCTGCCATTAGTTCCTGAACACACGAAAAAAAGATATTGAGTTGATGAGGCTCAAGGCTATGCTAAGTGTAATAGCAACCAAGTACAACCCTACTTGACTGTCATGCATATCTAAACCCTATATCCTATCATATAGATAAGATTCAACGCATGACTTATCTTCACTTTGGAAGCACAGTCAGTCCATTCCTGAAGGTCCTACAAGGATGAACTGCTCTGATACCATTTTGTAACATCCTCCTAAGTATAACCTTATTCTTAAATCATAACATCGTACTTGAGAGTTGTTACTTATTAATTAGCGGATCTTTCTTACATATTTATAGCAAACTCGATTAACGCGTGTAATAACTAAGCATAATTCTATTAAAATATATGCCAAAGAAACACAACATTTATTGAATACATAGTTAAGTACAAAAGGAAGCTCTTCTCTAAGCTTTAATACATATATATTCTCTATTACATTTACATACATATAATTCCAACTAAGTACATCAAAGTAAAACATCAAATACTAAACTACTGCAATCCTGAGTTCTTTCATGTAGTAGCCCCATTGTTATTTCCTATATGTGATCATCGGGCTTCGTTATTTCCTTTTCCGAATCATACACAGATCTATTCCTAGTTGATACATCTACCGACTCAATATCTTAAGGGAAGTTTCTCATTTTGCCTTCCCCTATAATATCTCTAGGGAAGTTCCATTTTTTGCCTACTATAACATCCTCCCAAGTACAACCTCATCCTTAAGTCATGACACCGCACTCAAGAGTTGTTAATTATTAATTAGCAGATCTTTCTTAAATATCTATAGCAAGTTCGATTGAATCATGAAGTAACTAAATCATAGTTCTATTAACATATATAACTAAGAAACAAACATTTATTGATTGTAAGATCAAGTACAAAAGGAAGCTCTTCTATGTGCTTCAATACACATCCGGTCTCTATTATATATACGTACATAGCATATTACTAATTACAATCGATACAAGCTTCAGCCTTAAACTACTACAAATCTAATTTCCTTTCATAAAGCATCCTCTTTTTCCCTGGATCAACCTAGAGACGACACGAGAATACAAACATATAGGGGTGAGAATTCTAAAATTCTCAGTAGGCTATTCCCAAAACATATACTAAAATCCCTGTCATCGTCATTGTCCTACCCACTTCGGTTTATTAAGAAAATGTGACCAAACAACATTGATATCAAACAACATTTATCAAAGGTTCATTTTAAAGTTCAAAAATCATTCTTCTGAAGTGGGTAGCTTTTAGTAATCAATCACTTAGTGCATATATTCCCTAATGTTCAAACACCTAGCAAATTATCCTAGGCAAACAATTCAAATTGATATGCGTATGCATATGATAAATGCCAAAATCATTAATGAAATCACCTTCACTTGTTCTGGATATACGAAATGGAATTATCTAGTTTTCTCTTGTGGCTATAGAACTTAATTCAATGCATTTTTCTTTTTTCATCAACATAGGAAAGATTTAGTTTATACCCAATGGATATTTAAAATGGATCATACCACACAATGGAAATAGATTGCTTATTAGGACTGAGCTTAATCCTTTACATCATCATTGGACTTCATTGTTTTTCCTTTTCTGAACACACACAGATCTATTCCTAGTCAATACGTCTACCGACTCATAATATCTCAGGAGAAGTTCCTTTTTTTGCTTTCCCCTCAATTCAATCTAAGTCTTGTTTCAGTTTTCTCCATATGTCAGAACATGCACGCTAGGGGAAGTTCCTCTTTTTAATTTCCCTCATTTAACTTAAGTCTTGTTTCTCTTGTCTCCATATTTCAGAACATAGATGGTTGAAGTTCACATATTCTCTTTTGCCACAAATATGTATCATTAAATTATTTTTTTTTCCAAATGCATGCAGAAGGCATATATACACATTCATTTACAATATGATTCCAATCATGCCTCAAAATAATCCTTAAAGTCAGTAGCCTGCATTCATATACATCATACTTGAACCAAATATCATTATGTCACAAATATAATGCCTTAGAATAAATACAACACATGGGCAAATTTCACACCCTTGTAGCACTAATTAACTTGCATGTCAAACAACCAATCTAGAGGCTATAAAAATTACCTATGACACTTCAATGTGTCTACAAGGTTCCATGAAAATTTCAGGGCAAAAGAGTTCGCTAACTATGTTAACAAAATCAGACAAATCCAGAGGTCAAAAGCCCCCTATTTACAGCTAACAGCCATAGTTGTTAATTTTATTTCCCTATTAAATGAACGAATCACATCATACAAAAATTCAAGGTTGGACTTCAATATGTCCTCAACACTCTATAAAAATTTCAAGTGATAATTCAATCATTTGGTATAGTAATAAAATTAATAGAATTTACTACTTCTATTCCAACATTTCATGTAGCACATAGATCACATTGATTTCGAACAAATTCCCTGCTTGCTTCAAATCGGGATTTTCCAGCAACAATGTTGAAACAACATAATTTTTTTCAAGCAGAGAAAGTCCTTAACATGAACCAAGAAAAATCATTAAGTTGCCTTAGGATATTACATTCAACATATAATTTTTCTAGATCATAAAAATACCTATAATTGCCCTAGAAAATTCCTGAACAATCCTTACCCAGGAGAAATCTGAAAATCCAACAACCTAGTCAAAACTTCTTTTGAAAAAAATGATTTTCTAATCTCATTCAAAAACTCCACCCATTTAAACACATTAATATATATCTTTCATCAACCTATATAACTAGAATTTCTTGCCAAACCAATAAGAAAAGTTAGAAACAAATTTTGGAAGAAAAGAGAATAAATAAAACCCTACCTTGGTGGCTTTAGGGATCTTAGCTACAAAGGATGCTCCAAGAAGGATTTTGCTCACTTCAAAGCACCAAATCAACACTGATCCTTTCCTTAATCAGTAAAGGATGATCTCTCAAGGTGAAACAGGGTAATGGATTCAAATTCTAATGGGTTAGTTTTGTAGGTATTGATAAGTAGAACAAGTTTTGTAAAGGAAGTTTATGGTTTTAACTAGCCTAGGCTATGAGTTTGTAGCTTTGAATCAAGCTTCCATGGCTTTGGTGAAGCAAACATGGAGGTGGCTAGTCTTCTCCTTGTTAGCCGAGATTGCAAGGCTTCAAGGACAAGTTTTGTGGCCTTTTGATGATCTTGGATTAGTTATAATAATTATTTAATATAAAGTCAACATTCTTTCTCAAAGAAAATAAGATGAATGGCTAGGATTTGATCTTGTAATTCAAGATTTAATCCTAGCCTTATACTTGGCTCTAAAGGATAAATATTATCCTTTGACAGATTAAACTATCCTTTGGAGTCAGAAATCGCACATTGAAATTTTATTAAATGGGTAAAATACCATACCCGTGTAATCAAACATTACCCAAAAATTAATTCTAGGTATAAAATCTTCATTTCCAACCTTAACCCTATATTTTCTCAGTTTCGAGTACCTCTGGGTCCCGATTCTAGGGTTTTGGCTATCCTGAAGAGCTTGTGGGGCCTATAGGTTACTATTCATGCCCGGCCCAAAATCTTTTTTTTTTTCACACATCTATTAGGTCATTCTCATTATTACTAAAACTGTTAGATTTTTGAAGTTATGATTAATAAAACTCAAATTCATTTTTAAATAATTTTAGGATATTACATTACTACCCACCTTAAAAAGAATTTTGTCCTCAAAATTCATTTGAAAATAATTTCAAAAGATAAATTTCATAAATCAAACAAGGAATCCACACACTATAAATCAAAAGCAATAATCGAATCCTAAAACATCCTTACATAGGATCAGATTGTCAGGTAGTGATATCCCCTCAGCTCTTAGTACTCTTGTGTGGTGACTTCCCAGCAAGTTTTGTGTATCTCTCTAGACATTCCCAAATCTTATATCCTGGTTTTCCATAGCGGTAGCATACATTTTGCCCAACCTTACAAGGTCTATCTCCATGGTTCTTCCCATATTTTGGGCAATCTTGGATCGTGGCTGATCCTTATATGTGCTGGCTTGAAACTTTTTCTTTCAGGGCGGGACATCCTCATAATCTTGGTGTTCAGGTGCAGTCTCTTCTTAGAATCGTCCCTAGCAAGGTTGGCAATTGTTAGCTTCCTATTGGATTCTTTTCCAAGTTGACACTCATTCACCAAAGTAGCATAATATTTTATCTCTAAGAGATTCACAATCGCTTCAATATCCTCCCATAGTCCTCTTTTATACTTCATACACTTCCAAGCTTCATCAATATTGCACTAATAGATAGTAGAAAATTTGCATAGCTCATCAAACCTTGCTGTGTACTCTGCTACACTCATGGATCCTTGCTTAATTGCCATGAACTCTAACTCTACTATATTCTGATTTAATCTTTCCATCATCCATTTAGCCATTGCAGCTTGTGCTCTCATATCTGTAGCCATTTCATGGAGAGTATCCATCATGTCATCAAGTTCAGCACTCCCATTCCTAGTACACTTCTGGTCTATCATTAGTTCCTAAACACACTAAACAATGATATTGAGCTGATTAGGCTCAACACTATGCTAAATGTAATAGCAACCAACTACAACACCACTAAATTGTCATGCATATATAAACCTTATATCCTATCATACAGATAAGATTCAAAGCATGACTTATCTACACTTTGGAAGTGTAACATCCTAATTTTTAACCCAATACTCTAGAACATACTTAGGTTAAACATTAGTCTGTTACTTCATAGTTCTCAGTTTTACTTCGAAATACTTAGCGGAAAATACGGGTAATTTTTTTTTTTCGAAATAAAAAGTGAGAGCCGCGTGATGCGATAAGCGATAAACCATGCAAAGTAAAACAATTGTCTCACAACACCATAACATAAGGCACAACATGAACATCACTGAATATCATCTTATATATGTATAACTTACCCACTTATAAGTGTGGGACTCAATTTAGTACAAGGGAAATACATAAAAGAAAATACAACATAAAACATAAACATAATTTACTCCCCTACCCGAGTGCATCTAATAGGAAACCTTTAAACAAAAGAAGGTTCATCCCTCATCTAAGTGGTGTGTGCTCTAACCGGGTACTCCATCGGACGATCGTCACCTCCTACTGGCGTCCATCTCACGAACGAGGCAAATATCCGGGAAACTGGGCGAGCTCCTCGGACGTGAAGAGGCGGAACGGGGCTCAGAAGTGACCTCCACGGCGTGGCCTCATCTCCGGTCGTCGTGCAAGCCTCGGCTGAGTCACGGAAGGCTCACTATCCTCCCCAAGGTCCATGGGTATGGTGGGGGAAGATCCCTCGGAGGGTGCCTGGGTTGCCGAATCCTCGGAAGGATCCGTCTCCGAAAAAGATGACGGGCAACGGGGCACATACTGGGGGTAGTCTCGAGTGGCGGACGTGGATGATGGGGTACGGCAAAGCCTCTCCTCTAGGGGACGTGCGCGCTCAAACACCAGGTCATCGCCAAAAGGTGAGACGGGGGAGAAACGATGGGAATGTACAGGGGGAGTGAAGGGTCGACCCATGAACATGAATACTCTAACCGTGCATCGACCCACAAAATGGAATAACCCGTGGTCCGGGTCATGGTGCACCTCCCATGTCGGTGTGTCCACGAACACTACGAATGTCGCCATCTGAAGACGTGACGGAAAGAAAGAGATAGAGGGAGTGATAATTTTGCTAAAGAATCTCAGTAGGGCCTCCTACTACCTAGGTGTCATCATCTACGTCCTCAGGAACCTTGGGTTTAATTATACAAATGAGTGAGCATGCATTACATCCATTTTTAAGTTCTAAACACAGTTTAGCCAAGGTCCATTCATTTTAGAATGATTTTAATGTCATGAATGCAACATAATAGAAGATGTATGCATGGCACTACCTAATGCACATACATAAAACATAACATCAAACATCATCATTCTTAGTGGCATAAAGTGGCAATAGAAACAATCATATGGGACAAACTTAGTGACATAATCATAATCATGAAACATCTCTTCCTCATGGGCCACCCTAAAAGACAATCGAACTAGGGGTGCTCGGCCGAACCGGTGTCACCCAGAACGTGTCATACATCTAGGTTATGAGCTCATACCTTAACTAGTCGTCACCAGTTCTTACTTACCACTTAACGATAAGCGTATCATAAATCATAAATCCCGACTATCTGAGTACGGGTTAGGGGGCAAAACTCTTAGGGGTGCTCGGCCGAACCGGTGTCACCTAAGAGTATAAATTGGTACCGATGTCACATGAGTTCTATGGAGGTGCTCGGCCGAACCGGTGTCATCCTAGAACCCATCTTAGTACCTTAATTTTCAAAATCTCTTTAAGTCCCCAAATTTGTTGGGAATTCGGCGGCACGATGGCATTACACCGAATTCCTTCCAAATTTGCTTTATGCCACATAAACATATATCCTCATGAATTCATCATATGAATAACATCATCATCATTTACATAACATACATCATCATGGAACATTCAACCATTTATCCTTACGGTAGCTTATGCTTTGACCCTTACGGATCTTAATCATGAGATTTGGTTCTCTAACATCCGTCGCTCATATTTTATGCACCTAAGGGCTCATAATTAAACATCACTCATAATCCTCATATCTACATTTAAATCTGAAAAGCATAGGGTAGAATTCTTAACTTGTGATCACGGGGTTCTAGAACTTACGTTTTAGACCCTTTCTTGGTTCCGTCTTCGCCTAAGGCGCTATGGATTAAATCTAAATCAATTATGAGGCATTCCCATGCTTAAGGACTAATTATTAATCATGTTTATCATGTTGTAAGGGTGCTGGACAGCATCCAGAAAAATAAATGTTCCAAGAGTTCTACATTGCATTTTTATGGTTTTCTAGTTACTAGTTTCCCTATAGGTGCTAGAATTCAATTCTAATTCAAATGATACCAAGTTTTTCATGTCTAAACAATCTAAATCTGATTATGTTCCCATTAAAACAGTTTGGATTACTTCCATAAACAAATGGGCCAAAACTATGTTAAATTCTAGCTTTACGGTATTTCTAGTTAGCTAGTTTCTTACCTATCATGAGGATCGCTTCTACATCATCACATGATATTTTCACACATTCCAACACATCGAAACATCATCATACGGCATCACACTCATCACATCAAAATCGAAAACATTTAACTTAAATGAGAGAGTTAAATTGACATATCTAGGTACATAAGTTAACTAGTTTCTCTTGGAATCAATTTAGAATTTCTAAAAACTCTTTGCAAATCATTTTAATTCATCAAAAGGCTAAGAGAAGCCTTAGGTCAATGACCAAAATATATTTCATCTCCTAAAAGGGAGTAAAGTCATATCTCATGACAACATAACCTTGAAAAGGTTTGTAAAGCTTTAAGGAAAACTTAGAACATAGACTATTGGTCCTTGTAGCTAGATGAAAACTCATTGAAAGTCCATCATCACTACTTGGCCGAAAATATGCATTCAAAGAATGGTTTCACATTAAACTTTAACTTGGAATGAAATGGGCAAGTCTTTGAGCTCTAGGTTCTTAAGTTACGACATAAACTAAACGTGCTCATGCTTTTCATTTTTAATCTTGCTTACAAAGTAAAGTGATGGCTTAAATTTAAACATGCAAGGCATAAACTTAAACGTGCAAGCTTGAAAGTAAATATGCGAGACATAAACTTAAACGTGCAAGCTTGAAAGTAAATATGCAAGGTTCAATTCTTTATTTTAGTGCTCTTGGCCCAACAACAATCGACTTTAAGGCCAAAATAGATAGGAATTCGAGGAATTACTTAGGTGATAATGCAAGTTCAATTCTTTATTTTAGTGCTCTAGGCCCAACAACAATCAACTTTAAGGCCGAAATAGAAAGGCTTCGAGAATTAAATTAAGTGAAGATGCAAGTTCCATTTTAATCTTTATGTTCTTAGGTGATAGCTTGAAAATAAAGATGCATAGCAAGAATGTAAATATGAATGCAAGCATAAAATAAATTATGCAAGTTCATTTTATTTTTCTAGAGCTCTTAACAAGACTTTAAAGGAATTTAAACCATAACCCAAACTCATCCAAACAAGGTAAAGTCAAGCTTAGAGTTCTTAAAACTTAACATAATATTTTTAGGAAATCAAACCATGAAGCCAAGCAAAATTTAAGGGAATGGCCGAAATCATCAAGAAGAAAAAGGAACATTTTAGAACTCTAGAGTTCATGATCTTGATGATATATTAACACCAACATCATGAGTCCTCATCATTGAGTTCATAGAGCCATTTTAAAACATCATTAAAGCTAAAGTTCTCAAGAGTTCAAGAAAGGAAAAACTAAAAACATTTTTTCTCAAGAACAAGGATCAAGCTCTAGAGTTTGTTTCAAGTGATAAACATCATCATGAAACTCTCATCATCAAGCTCTCATTCCTTCATTCCCAAAGGCCCATGGCCAAAACATAAAGAGGAAGAAGGAGAAGAAAAGAAGTTCTAAAAGGAACCAAGAGAAACTATGAACATCAAGCTTGAAACAAGAACTTTAAAGAAAAGAATACATGAAAGAAAATCCCTACTTGATGTGATGAACTTGAAGATGGAAGAAGAAGATGAAGATGATGAAGAACTTTGAAGAACTTGAAGAACACTAGAACTTTGAGAGAAAAGAAAAGCTTTGAGTGTTCCTAAACTTAGCAAATGATCTAAAAGTGGTGCAAGCTCCTCAAGGCATTCTATTTATAGAGAAATGAAACAAATGAAGGGAGTGAGGGCTGAAGGGGTTTTCGGCCATGAGGTGCAGAATTGGAGGCATCCATGAGTTCCATGAGGTGAGATAATGTGTTCTTGAGGCATGGTGAGGTATGGCTTAAGGTATGGTGAGGTATGGTTCAAGGTATGGCCTCAAGCATGGTTCTTTGAGTGAGAAAATAATTAAACATGTGGTCAATGGGGAAGAGAATTTCGGCCATGTGCATCAGATTTGGGAGAGGTTTAGTTGCATTTTAATTGTGGTTTAGAGTTGTGTTTGGGTGTATCTTTGATTATGCTTAAGATTAGAAATTTGTAAGAAAGTGTTTAGGTAAGGGCAATGGATAATTAATGTGGTCTAGACATAATTAAGGAGTGGTCTTGCACCATTAGTGAGTTAAATCCTCAATTTAGAGTCTAAACAACTCTAAACACATTTCCTTGATTTAAGGAATTGGAGAGAGAAAACACTATTCAAGATTCCAAGACTAGGAGTCTTGAGTTCTAAAAAGGGATTTAAGTTTAATCTAAGAAATTTTAGGTTCTAATTAACTTTAATAAATTATTTTGACTCTAGATTAATTAGGGAAATAAATTAATCTTCGTAATTTTGCACTATTCTAGGGGCAAAGTCGTAATTTTGCACTAAAACTGCCCGGGACCACCGGGACTTGAACAGAGACCTCTAGACATATGAAAACGTGTTTTTAAACCTCTAGGGAAAGTTCCGGGCTCAAACGGCACCTTTACCCGCGTAAAAACGCTATAGGGGTATTTTGGTCATTTTGACCCAAATCATGAAAACGAAATTTTCGCTTCCGAAAGCATTCACAGGCCATTCAATCCCCTTCAAACATTGAGTTGACCCTTCGAGGATGACCGAGTTGGTTACCCTTGCATTCGGGTCGGGAAATGACCTCAGGGGCATTTTGGTCATTTCCCTCGGACAGAAAAATCGGGGTGTTACAGGAAGCATAATTAGTCCATTCCTCAAGGTCCTAGAAGGATGAACTACTTTAATACCATTTTGTAACATCCTCCCAAGTACAACCTTATCCATAAGTCATGACATCATACTCGAGAGTTGTTACTTATTAATTAGCGAACCTTTCTTAAATATCTATAGCAAGTTTGATTGAATTATAAAGTAACTAAATCATAGTTCTATTAACATATATAACTAAGAAACAAACATTTATTGATTGTAAGGTCAAGTACAAAAGGAAGCTCTTCTATGAGCTTCAATACACATCTAGTCTCTATTATATATACAGATATAAACATATGACTAATTACAATCGATACAAGCTTCAGCCTTAAACTACTGCAAATCTGATTTCTTTTCATAAAGCAGCCTCCTTATTCTCTGGATAAGCCTGGAGACGATACAGGAACACAAACACATAGGGATGAGAATTCTAAAATTCTCAGTAGGGCATTCCCAAAACATATACTAAAATCCATGTCATCGTCATCGTCCCAGCCACTTCGATTTATTGAGAAAATGTGATCAAACAACATTTATCAAAGGTTCATTTTAAAGTTCAAAAACCATTCTTTCGAAGTGGGTAGCTTTTAGTAATCACTCATTTAGTGCATATACACCTTAAGGTTAAACATCTAGTAAATCATCTTAGTCAGACGATTCAAATTGATATGCGTATGCATATGATAAATATTGAAATCTTTAATGAAATCATTTTCACTTATTCTGGATATATATCAAAGGGAATTCTCTAGTTTTCTCTTCTGGCTATAGAACTTAATTTAGTGCATTTTTCTCTTTCAGCGACATAAGAAAAACTTAGTTTATATCATGCTGGAAAACTCAATTTAGTGCATTTTTCTCTTTTTATCAACATAGGAAAGACTTAGTTTATACCCAACGAATATTTATAGTGGATTACACAATACAAGGGAAATAGACTGCTTATCAGGACTGAGTCAATCCTATACGTGATCATTGGACTTCACTTTTTTCTTTTTCTGAATCACACAGATTTATTCCTAGCAGGTACGTCTACTGACTCATAATATCTCAGGAAAAGTTCCTCTTTTTGTCTTCCCTTTAATTCAATCTAAGTCTTATTTCTATTTTCTCCATATGCCAGAACATGCATGCTAGGGAAGTTCCTCTTTTTACCTTCCCTTCATTCAACTTAAGTCTTATTTATGTTTTTTCCATATGTCAGAACATGCACGATTGAAAATCACATATTCTCTTTTGCCACAAATATGTATCATTCACTTTTCTTTTTCCAAATGCATGCATAAGGCACATATACACATTCATTCACAATATGATTCCAATCATGCCTCAAAACAATCCTTAAAGTCACTAGCATGCATTCATATATATCATACTTGAACCAAATGTCGTTATATCACAAATATAATGCCTTAACATAAATACATCACATAGGCAAATTTCACACCCTTGTAGCACGAATTAACATGCATATTAAACGACCAATTCAAAGGCTATAAAAATTACCTATGACACTTAAATGTGTCCACAAGGTGTCATAAAAAGTTCAGGGTAAAAAGAGTTCCCGAACTATGTTAACAAAATTAGACAATTCCGGAGGTCAGAAACCCCTTATTTACAACCAACAGCCATAGTTCTTAATTTTATTACCCAATCAAATGAGCATATCACATCACAAAAAAATTCAAGGTTGGACTTCAATATGTCCTCAACACCCTGTAAAAATTTCAAATAAAGAATGGATAAGAGAAGACTTCTTAGTAGAAAATAATCAAGAAAAAAGAAATTGATATTTTAAAACTTTTACAAACAATAGACCTCGCAATATTCACAAGAATTTTATAAATGTTTAGAGGACTAAAAAATTAATTCCCTTTTCTTTTTGTTGTTTGAAGAATGGTATTATAAAAATCAAAACATACAAACCCCCTTTATAAAAAATAAAAAAAATACAAATGAATAGTAAGGCAAGCAGAGAATACATGACTACTAAAGGAACAAGTATTTCTTCTATTCATCCATCCCTACAACAAATAAAAATGAAAGCAAGTAATTTAGAAGTAGATGCTACCTCTTTTAAGATAAATAAAGAAAATAAAGATTTTCATAAAGTTCATGAGCAATTAAACTTTACAAATCAAACATTACATACTATGGCCCAACAATTAGATAGAATAAAAACAAAAGAAAGCATAAACATCGTCAACGCCCTCAAGCTTTATGAAAATTTATAAAGATTTCCCATTAGATCCTCAAAGACCAGTGTATAAATTATTAACTATAAAGGAATTAAAATCAGAAAAATTAAAATTTTCAAATGAAGTAGTAGTTAATGGTCTTATGAAAAGATTAGAAGATTTAGAAATAACTGATAAATCAAAAGAAAAGGATAAAGCTCCTTTATCAATAAATACCTTAGAATAAGAAAATGATCAAGACATAGCTATTAATAAAATAAAATGTGAAGACTATAACATATTATCCTAGGCCTTCTTCTCTAGTTGATGTTCAATATGAAGAAAAAACTCAAATGATTGAAAATCAATATAGGAGGTATTGTTGAATGGAACATAGATGGAATGAGTGAACAACTCATCCTAGATGTCATGCAACAAATGGCTATGGTTGTCACAGCTTTCTCCATAAAAGGAAATTCAAATAAAAGAATAGCTATGATGGTCATAACATGATTCACATGACAATTAAAAGGTTGGTGGGATAACCTTTTAACAAAAGCAAAAAGACAACGTTTTTTAAACGCTACAAAAACTAAGCCTGGCGTAGAAGCACCAATGGAAAACACAACACCAACATTAATCAATGCAATAATGAAACACTTTATAGGTGACCCAGTAGAAATATATAATATAGCTGTCGAACACATTGTCCAACAATGTCTAATTACCGATGGGATGAAGACATGTTCTTATCCAAAGTATGCATGAGACCAGATGGTGCTGCAACATATTAGAAAGAACGATTTATTGTTGAACTTCCAAGATTATTAGGAGAAAAGGTAAAAATAATATAACTCAACAAAATAATGGTGACATGAAACAAGAATACTTGTCTGTAATGATTTCAAACTTCAAAATAAGATAAGACATGAAACCCGAATTAGACGTAATGAGTTAGGAACTTTTTGCGATCAATTTGGAATCTCTGGAATAAAAGCTCCAAGTAAGACTCGAAATAATAAAATCATTAACAGAAATCCCTTTAGAAGATACAAAAGGTCTAGACCTACACCTGAAAGCCTTTCAAAGTCCAAACCTTGAAAAAGAAAACAAATAAAACAAAAGGTCAGTTCAAAGGAAAATGTTATAAATATGGAAGAATATGACATTATGTAATGAATTGTAAGGTTAAAGATAAGGTTAATAATTTGAACATTCCAGAAGATTTAAAATAAGGATTGGTTAACATATTAATACATGATCAATATGAATTAGAAAATAAATCAGAATACGAAGATTACTCATCTGAAAATGAATCAAGTCAAGAAGAAAATAATGAAGTCTGTCTAGGACCTAAATTGTGTACTTGTTCAAAGTGCAAAAAATAATAAATGTATTAAAAAAACATCAAACAAATACTTTAATAAGTATTGTAGATAAAATGAAGGAATTAGATTTAACAATAGAATTTTTACAACAGCTGAAAAATCTATTGGATGAACAAGATAGAATAAAAAAATGATATTCCAAGAGTAGAATTATAAGAAATCATAGAACAATTTAAACATCTTAGTAATCAAATATATACTAAAGAATTACAAAATGAAATAAAAATGTTAAAACAAGAAATAAAACATTTAAAATAAAAAGATTTTGATCTAGAATTAAAATACTTAGAACTAAAAGGAGAATCAATATTGAGATCACAAAGAAATAATAAAGACACTACATCTAATGCAAGAAATATGTCAATATTAGAAAACATAGAAGAAGGAGAACCTTCAGAAAATTATATTAATATGATTACAAAAAATATTAACTCATAAATGGCACTATAAAGTAAATTTAATAGTTCATGATCAAGTGTATGAAATTAAAGCCTTAATAGGTTCAAGAGTTGATTCTAATTGTATTCAAGAAGGATTAATACCAACAAAAATTTATGAAAAAACATATGAAGCATATACAGGGGTCAATAATAGTAGACTAGATATAAAATATAAATTACCAAAAGCAAAAATTTGCAAAGACAACATATGTTATACAACTTCTTTCATACTAGTATTAGGAACTCAATTTTGAGTATTATTATAGCCTTTTTCATGTACCGAAATAGGACTTATTTAAAAAACAAGGGAGGAGTGTAACACCCTAGTAATTAACCAAATACACCTAGGTTGAATCTGATTAATGACTAGACTTTACTCTTTGCTTTGGTTCTTTCTTTATAATTTGAAAATACTTAGTGAAATTACGATCCATTTTTTTATAAAAAAAAAACATAATTGAAAACGTGAGCTGAGTACAACGTGAATGAGTAAGCGGAGTATAATAAGACGTTTAAGAATATATCACATCATATCACTTTGGCTCCATTATATAACATCCATAAGCGCATTATAACATATATTTACATACAATAACCTCACTCAAAGGGTGGGTTATGATCATATATCATTGTCTTATGCAAACCTATAAAAGAAAATATACATAAGGAAATACGTGCCCCTAAACTAGATAACTCCATAAGCCGGGAAGGTTATCCTAAAACTAGGGTGCATGAACACACATAAATCTACTAAGAACCTTCTATGGCCACTGTCCTGGAAATAGGGGAATAAATCCGATCCACTGATGAGCTCCCTCGGGAGGGGACACACGAGATGCACCAGGCTGGGGTCACATGGACGGCCTTCTTGCTAACCTCGGCTGAACAACTGTTTCCTCACTACCCTCTCTTACACGTGTGGGAGTAGGAGCAGAGCTCTCAGAATATACATGAGTAGGAGTGTCCTCTGAAGGATCAGTTTCAGAATATCTCGTCTCAGGAACATACTCTGGAAATCCATGGACAGCAGATGAAGCGAGATAAGAACGTAACATCCTTTCATCAAGTGGACGTGCATGCTCGAAAACCATTTCATCGCCATAGGGAGAAGTAGGAGAAAATCGATAACTAGGGACAAGATGTGCAAATGGACGACCTATGTAAATAAAAACACGAACTGCACACCTCCCTTCAAAATGATACGAGCGATGCACCGGATCATAGTGGAATTCCCAAGTAGGGGTATCAACGAACAGGACGAATGTCGCCATTTGAATCTGGAGACAATGACGGAAATAAAGAAAAGGGAGTGAGAATCTTGCTAAAGAATTCTCAATAGGGTACCTCCTTCTACAGTGTCATCATCAAAGTCCCCAGGAACCTCAAGATTATTCTAAAATAGTGAGCATGCAAAGATTCATTTTAAGTTCGGACAAATACTTAACCGAGGTTCGTTAATTTTTAATCATGCGTCTTATAATACATCATAATCTTAACATGTCATATTTACAATGAACTTTTCCTTTATCATTACATCATATTCCTCATCATCATTATCAAAATAACATGCATAAAAGAACGTCATATAATATTAGCTACACATGGACACAGTGAACATATTTCATTTCTTTAGTGCCTTAGGTGACTTAAAATCTTATCATCATCATTATTTTCCTTGGGCCACCCTATACTCCACCCTTTTGGGAGTAATTTAGGTTATGAGCTCATATTTTACTAGTCGTCACTAGCATATACGTATCCCTTTTGATAAGCTAAAGTCCTGACTCTACCCTTTTGAGAGAACGGGTTAGGGGGCTAAAATCACCTTTTCACCACCTATAGTCTGATGGTTCCAAAGGATCATTTTCTTATAAGTTTAAGTCACCATTAAATCTTTGCATGTTATATCACAATACAATTCATAAACATCATAGCATTTTCTCATTTATAGTCTTAAGCTAGAATAATATATATCAACTATAATCATGCATCTGGGAGGTTCCCAGGAAAGAGAGGCGGGTCACAATGGACACGCTTAAATACCAAGTCTTTCCTTAGCCAGAACCTTTCCAAATTACACTTTTACAATGATACACTTTCTTCTAGCAACAAAGGTAAATTTTACATAATAAAGAATATTTCATACATAAGCATTCTCATTATTTGCAACAGCAACTATAACATGCAAGCCAGGAAATCATTCAATTATAGAACTAATTAGTTATGCGCCTAAGGGATTTATTACCATCCTTACGATTATTTATAGGCCTTAAGAATACTATTAAATCAAATGGGGTAGCATAGGTAGTAAGTTGTTCCTAAGGTTTTACGGTATGCTAGAAGTTATGTTTTAAATCCTTTCTTGTTACCAGCTTTCCCTATGATGCTGAAATTAGTTACTAAACCAATTATGAATCATTCTCCCTTATTTAAACATAATAAAACCTGGTTCTTATTGTTGCTAAAGATTCTGGATAGAATGCATAAATTTCATTCCCTAGAGTTCTAGAAATCTTGTTTTTACGGTTTTCTAGTTGTTAAGTTCATTTTTAGTGTTTGGGATCAATCCTAGTCTAATTGATACCAAATTTTTCATGGCTAACTAATCCTAGACAGAATTATAACATACTAAAACAGATTTGGCATTGGCTAAACTTAAAGGGGTCAAAAACTAGGTAAATTCTAGCTCTTCGGTTGTTCTAGGGAGCTAGTTTTATCTCTAACATGCAGTGAATCATTCTCTTAACAATAAACCATAATTATCACAACTTCAAACATATCAAATCATTATCATACATTGATACTAAACTCAGATCAGTGGCCGAATCATGAACCTCATGTGTAACACCCTAGTAATTAACCAGATACACCTAGGTTGAATCTGATTAATGACTAGACTTTACTCCTTGCTTTGGTTCTTTCTTCATAATTTGAAAATACTTAATGAAATTGCGAGCCATTTTTTTTTTTAAACACATAATTGAAAACGTGAGCCGAGTACAACGTGAACGAGTAAGCGGGGTATAATAAGACGTTTAAGAATATATCACATCATATCACTTAGGCTCTATCATATAACATCCATAAGCACATTATAGCATATATTTACATACAATAACCTCACTCAAAGGGTGGGTTATGTTCATACATCATTATCTTATGCAAACCCATAAAAGAAAATATACTTAAGGAAATACATGCCCCTAAACTAGATAACTCCATAAGCCGGGAAGGTTATCCTAAAACTAGGCTGCATGATCACACATAAATCTACTAACAACCTTCTATGGCCACCGTCCCGGAAATAGGGAATAAATCTGATCCATCGATGAGCTCCCTCGGGAGGGGACACGAGATGCACCAGTCGGGTCGCATGGACGGCCTTCTCGCTAACCTCACCGAACAACTGCTTCCTCACTACCCTCTCTTACACGCAGGGAGTAGGAGCAGAGCTCTCGTAATATACATGAGTAGGAGTGTCCTCAAGGATCAGTTTCAGAATATCTCGTCTCGGGAACATACTCCGGAAATCCATGGACAGCAGATGAAGCGGGATAAGAACGTAACATCCTTTCATCAAGTGGACGTGCATGTTCGAAAACCATTTCATCGCCATAGGGAGAAGTAGGAGAAAATCGATAACTAGGGACAGGATGTGCAAATGGACGACCTATGTAAATAAAAACACGAATCACAAGACTCTCCTTCAAAATGATACGAGCGATGCACCTGATCATAGTGGAATTCCCAAGTAGGGGTATCAACGAACAGACGAATGTCGCCATTTGAATCTGGAGACAATGACGGAAATAAAGAAAAGGGAGTGAGAATCTTGCTAAAGAATTCTCAGTAGGTACCTCCTTCTACAGTGTCATCATCAAAGTCCCCAGAACCTCGGGATTATTCTAAAATAGTGAGCATGCAAAGATTCATTTTAAGTTCTGACAAATACTTAACCGAGGTTCGCTAATTTTTAATCATGCCTTATAATGCATCTTATTCTTAACATGTCATATTTACAATGAACATTTCCTTTATCATTACATCATATTCCTCATCATCATTATCAAAATAACATGCATAAAAGAACGTCATATAATATTAGCTACACATGGACACAAGTGTACATATTTCATTTCTTTAGTGCCTTTGGTGACTTAAAATCTTATCATCATCATTATTTTCCTTGGGCCACCCTATACTCCACCCTTTGGGAGTAATTTATGTTATGAGCCCATACTTTACTAGTCGTCACTAGCATATACTTATCCCTTTTGATAAGCTAAAGTCCCGACTCTACCCTTTTGAGAGAACGGGTTAGGGGCTAAAATCACCTTTTCACCACCTATAGTCGATGGTTCCAAAGGATCATTTTCTTATAAGTTTAAGTCACCATTAAATCTTTGCATGTTATATCATAATACAATTCATAAACATCATAACATTTTCTCATTTATAGTCTTAAGCTAGAATAATATATATCAACTCAGTAATCATGCATATGGGAGATTCCAGAAAGAGATGTGGGTCACAATGGACACGCTTAAATACCAAGTCTTTCCTTAGCCGTAACCTTTCGAAATTACACTTTTACAATGATACACTTTCTTCTAGCAACAAAGGTAAATTTTACATAATAAAGAACATTTCATGTACAAGCATTCTCATTATTTGCAACAGCAACTATAACATGCAAGCCAGAAATCATTCAATGATATCAAGTACTTAATAAGCATCCAATCCTTACATAGAATTATCAATTATAGAACTAATTAGTTACTAAACCAATTATGAATCATTCTCTTAACAATAAACCATCATTATCACAACTTCAATCATATCAAATCATTATCACACATTGATACTAAACTCAGATCGCTGGCGAATCATGAACCTCATGCAATTACATAGAATCATATTTTAAGTGCCTATAAAATACTAGTTGCCCGTAAAATCCTTGCAAAGCCTTAAAACTCATTTAGAAACTAGTTCTTTTGTCAAATTTGGGAGGATCTTCACAATTAAAATTCTCACTTAAGATAAAAGGAGTAAGTCTTGAGCTTTAGAGATTTAGGTGACATCTTAGAATTATAAACATGCTATGCAACCTTATTTTAATCTTATCTTTATAAGGTGATAGCTTGGAATTATAAACATGATATGCAATTCCATTTCTTTATCTTTAAGATTTAAGGTGATGACTTGACAATTAAACATGATGCAAGAACTTGAAATATAAACATGATACAAGAAAGCTGAGCGGCGGTAATCCGCATGGGACCGATAGAGGAGAAGAAAATATTAAGAAACCGGAGCGGTAGTCCGCACAGACCAAGAGAGGAGAAGAGAATATTAAGAAACCGGAGCGGTAGTCCGCACAGACCAAGAGAGGAGAAGAGAATATTATTATTACATCTTTTTAAGCTCCAATCTCAAGACTTTTTAAAGAATAAATTCTTTAACTCCAATAATCATATTTCTTTGCTTGTGATACATGGGCAAGTCTTTGAGCTCTGGGATCTTTAGGTGATGGCATAAAATAAACATGCCATGCTGATTCTTTTAGCCATTATAAAATATAGTGAGAGCATAAATTAAATATGAGATGCAACCTCTTTATTATCTTGAAAGATTAAGTGATGACTTGAAACATAAACATGAAATACAAGCTTGGAATTTAAACATGAGAAATGCAAGTTCATTTATTCATTCTTGAAAATTTAGTGATGACATAGAAGGTAAACATGGTTATGCAAAGCATAAACTTAATCATGGATGCAAATTCATTTTGTTTCTTTACTAGAGCTCTTTCAAGACTTTAAAAGAATTATAAATTCAACCCAATACATATCTTAACAAGAAATAAAACATAAAAGGAAAAAAAAATACATCTTTCAAGTTCTAAACTAAAAATCTTTGTTTTAGCATCATAAAGCATTATTCTTTAAAGTTTTGCATCAAGTGGAATTTTCAAGCTTTAGAGGCCTAACTTGTGATGGATTTACAACTCACCCTCAAGGTCCTCATCATCAAGCCATCATCTTAGTTCCACCTAGGCCATATGGTTGAATTGGTTAAAGAAAAATTGAAGAGGAAAACCAAAATGAAAAACTAAGGTAAGTTCATAATTTCATCATTTTGAGCTAAAAACACAACTCCTCAAAGCATAGAAATAAATTTAGAAACTACTCCCTACCTAATCTGAGTTGAAGAAGAGGAAGAGAACTTGGTTTCTTGAAGTGAAATGAAACAAAATCTCTTTGAAAAAATTGAAGAAAGAATTCAGCCAAAGAGGAGGAAGAAAGAAAGTTTTTGGTGCTCCTAAAAACTAGTTATGAACCAAGCATTCCAAGACCACTCAAGCAAGCCTATTTATAGAAGATTTTGAGGCTTCTAATTGGCCAAAATGATGAGGTAGTGGACGGAATTTTGCAGGAGAAATAAGGGAGGAAAAATCATTTTAGACAAAGTTGTATGAAATTAAGGAATTATGTCTCTTATGGTGACATTTTGGCATTTTGTTTTAGTGCAACTTTTGGCAATAATTCAGCTGCATAATGGCATCAATAATTTCATCCATTACAGCCCAAAGAAGTGAAATTTGTGTGTTCCATGCATTATTTAGGTGTAGGCAAGATATTCATGTAATTTAGAGAATTTACTGTTAAGGGTTTAAGTGAATTAGTAAGCAATTTGGGTGTTTTTGAGCAATTTTGGGTTCTAATCAATCTAAATACATAATTTTGACTCTAGATTAATATTTAGAATTTAATAAGCTTTAATTTGAGCCTAATATTGCTTAGGTTTCGATATACTAATCAAAAATCCCGAAATTGCAAACCGCCAAAAACAGGGGCAAAATCGTACTTTCACTTAAAAATTGCCCGAGGCCACCCGAGCTTAACCAATGGTTAATCATGGCTTAAAAACACATTTTAAAACATTTTAGTGAGGTTCGGGCTCAGTCGGCACGCACATCGGAGTTAAAAAGCTGCAGGGGCGTTTTGGTCATTTCAAGGCGTCAACTCAAAATTGAGATCCTTCTGCTCTATTAACACACATAACACAAACAATCCCTTATTATCCTCAAAATATCCCCTTGAGAATAGGTGGGGCCCACGATCCTCATTTTCTGAGTAAAATAACTTCAGGGGCATTTTGGTCATTTTATACGCATGAAATTCGGGATTTGCGACTCTCGCATGAATCGTTCCTAACCTCTCTTCTAATGTTATATTCCTTTATTGAGGATTGTTCGGCCTCAAATCTTATGTAATAATTACCTACAATAATTCGGTAATTGAGTAATTTCTAATGACAGTAAAAATTGGGGCGTTACATCATGCAATTACATAGAATCATATTTTAAGTGCATATAAAATACTAGTTCCCTATAAAATCCTTGCAAAGTCTTAAAACTCATTTAGAAACTAGTTCTTTTGTCAAACTTGGGAGGATCTTCACAATTAAAATTCTCACTTATGATAAAAGGAGTAAGTCTTGAGCTTTAGAGATTTAGGTGACATCTTAGAATTATAAACATGCTATGCAACCTTATTTTAATCTTATCTTTATAAGGTGATAGCTTGGAATTATAAACATGATATCCAATTCCATTTCTTTATCTTTAAGATTTAAGGTGATGACTTGAAAATTAAACATGATGCAAGAACTTGAAATATAAACATCATACAAGAAACTGGAGCGGCGATAATCCGCACAGGACCAGTAGAGGGAGAAGAGAATATTAAGAAACCGGAGCGGCGGTAGTCCGCACAGGACCGGGGAAGGGAGAAGAGAATTATTATTACATCTTTTTAAGCTCCAATCTCAAGACTTTTTAAAGAATAAATTCTTTAACTCCAATAATCATATTTCTTTGCTTGTGATACATGGCCAAGTCTTTGACCTCTAGGATCTTTAGGTGATGGCATAAAATAAACATGCCATGCGTTGATTCTTTTAGCCATTAGAAAATAAAGTGAGAGTATAAATTAAATATGAGATCCAACCTCTTTATTATCTTGAAAGATTAAGTGATGACTTGAAGCATAAACATGAAATACAAGCTTGGAAAATACATCTTTCAAGTTCTAAACTAAAAATCTTTGTTTTAGCATCATAAAGCATTGTTCTTTAAAGTTTTGCATCAAATGGAATTTTCAAGCTTTAGAGGCCTAACTTGTGATGGATTTACAACCCACCCTCAAGGTCCTCATCATCAAGCCATCATCTTAGTTCCACCTAGGCCATATGGCCAAATTGGTTAAAGAAAAATGAAGAGGAAAACCGAAATGAAAAGCTAAGGTAAGTTCATAATTTCATCATTTTGAGCTAAAAACACAACTCCTCAAAGCATAGAAATAAATTTAGAAACTACTCCCTACCTAATCTGAGTTGAAGAAGAGGAAGAGAACTTGATTTCTTGAAGTGAAATGAAACAAAATCTCTTTGAAAAAATTGAAGAAAGAATTCAGCCAAAGAGGAGGAAGAAATAAAGTTTTTGGTGCTCCTAAAAACTAGTTATGAACAAAGCATTCCAAGACCACTCAAGCAAGCCTATTTATAGAAGATTTTGAGGCTTCTAATTGGCCAAAATGAGGAGGTAGTTGGTGGAATTTTGCAGGAGAAATAAGGGAAGAAAAATCATTTTAGACAAAGTTGTATGAAATTAAGGAATTATGTCTCTTATGGTGACATTTTGGCATTTTGTTTTAGTGCAACTTTTGGCAATAATTCAGCTGCATAATGGCATCAATAATTTCATCCATTACAGCCCAAAGAAATGAAATTTGTGTGTTCCATGCATTATTTAGGTGTAGACAAGGTATTCATGTAATTTAGAGAATTTACGGTTAAGGACTTAAGTGAATTAGTAAGCAATTTGGGTGTTTTTGAGCAATTTTGGGTTCTAATCAATCTAAATACATAATTTTGACTCTAGATTAATATTTAGAATTTAATAAGCTTTAATTTGAGCCTAATATTGTTTAGGTTTCGATACTAATCAAAAATCCCGAATTGCAAATCGCCCAAAAAAGGGGCAAAATCGTACTTTCACTTAAAAACTGCCCGAGGCCACCCGAGCTTAACCAATGGTTAATCATTGCTTAAAAACAAATTTTAAAACATTTTAGTGAGGTTCGGGCTTAGTCGGCACGCACATCGGAGTTAAACACCAAGAGGGCATTTTGGTCATTTCAAGGCGTTAACTCAAAATTGAGATCCTTCTGCTCTATTAACACACATAACACAAACAATCCCTTATTATCATCAAAACATCCCCTTGAGAATAGGTGGGGCCCACGATCCTCATTTTCTGAGTAAAATAACTTCAGGGGCATTTTGATCATTTTATACGTACAGAAATTTGGGATTTGCGACTCTCGCATGAATCGCTCCTAACCTCTCTTCTAATTTTATATTCCTTTATTGAGGATTGTTCGGCCTCAAATCTTATGTAATAATTACCTATAGTAATTCGGTAATTTCCAATGACAGTAAAAATTGGGGCGTTACAAGGAGGAAGGTTAGGTTTGAATTTTTAGACCCTTCAAAAATTAAAAACTTAATTCAATTTAAGATAAACTGACTTATTCAATAAATCTAATATCAATCAAACATAAGCAAATAAATATGCTAAATAAAGAAATTAAGTATAAAAGAATAGAAGAACAACTTAATAATGAAAATATAAAAAATAAGGTGAAAGAATTACAAGAAAAATTTGAAAAGGAAATATGTGCTAAACTTCTTAATGCATTTTGGGATAGGGAAAAAACACATAATTTCTTTACATTATGAAGAAGGATTTAATGAACAAAATATTCCAACAAGGGTAAGACCTATCCAAATGAATCAAGAATATCTAAATTATTGTAAAAAAGAAAATACAAGAATATTTAGATAAATTAGGTTTAGCAAGTCTCCTTGGAGTTGCACAGGCTTTTATGTCATGAAATCTTTAGAAAAAGAAAGAGGTGCTCCAAAATTAGTTATTAACTATAAACCATTAAACAAAATGTTAAAATGGATTAGATATCCATTACCAAATAAAAAAGACTTAATAGGAAGACTAAATAGGGCTGCAATATTTTCAAAGTTTAACATGAAATCAAGATATTACCAAATACAAGAAAAAGAATCAAATAGATACAAAACAGCTTTTGTAGTTCCATTTGGACATTATGAGTGGAATGTAATGCCACAAGGATTAAAAAATGCTCCTAGCAAATTTCAGAACATAATGAATGAAATCAATACTCTAATTTTACTTTAGTATATTTAGATAATGTACTTGTTTATTCTATATCTATAAATCAGCATTTTGAACATCTCAATAAATTTCATGAAATCATAAAAGAAAATGGATTAGTAGTTTTGGCAAGAAAAATGAAGCTATTTCATACCAAGACCATAATTTTAGGATTTGAAGTTTACCAAGGAACGATAACCCCAATAAGTAGATCTATAGAATTTGTGGATAAATTCCCAGATGAAATTAAGGATAAAAACCAATCACAAAGATTCTTAGGATGTATGAATTATGTTTTTGATTTTATCCCTAATCTGAGGATAATTTGTTAACCTTTATAGAAAAGACTTAGAAACAATTCTCCACAATGGTCCGAAGAAATGACAAAAAGCGTTAAACAATTAAAAAGAATAGTCAAGAAATTCCCATGTTTAGGACTCCCAAACCCTTATACTTTTATGATAATAGAAACCAATGCTTTTGAGCTAGGATATGGTGGTGTTCTAAAACAAATCAAAGTCGGGTCAGATAAGGAATGGATAGTTAGATTTCACTTAGGAATTTGGGCAGGACCTCAAGAAAAATATAGTACTATTAAAAAACAAGTACTTTCAATAGTTTATGTATTATGAAATTTCAAGATGATTTATTTTCGAAAAGATTTTTACTAAGAATTGATTGCAAGGCAACAAAACCTATTTTAGAAAAAGATGTTGAAAATTTAGTTTAAAAACATATTTTTGCTAGATGACAATCTTTACTTTCTTGCTTTGATTTTGAGATTCAACACATTGATAGAAAGCACAAAATGCACTTTCACCTTTTTTACCAAGAGAGTTTTCATAGGATAAACACCATGAGTAGAAAGATGACCAAAGATCAATACAGGATAACCCCCATTGGTATTGGATCATCAAGTGGATCCAAAAAGCTTGTTCAACACAAATCTCCAGATTAAAAATTAATGGTTCATTACCCTGCAATGGGATCAATAAGGTATGGTATTAGTCCTCATACCCCTCTAAACATTATAAGACTATCTCCACCTCTTCCTACTTCAAATATGTAACGCCTCGATTTTTCTGTCTGAGAGGAAAATGACCAAAATGCCCCTGAGGTCATTTTCGGCCCAGAATTCGAGAATGGCCGGCCCGACAGTCCTCGAAGGGCCAACTCAATGTTTGAAGGGGATTGGAGGGCCTTTGAATGGTTTCGGAGGCGAAAATCTCATTTTTTGCAGTTTTGGATCAAAATGACCAAAATACCCCTATAGTGTTTTTACGCTGATAAAGGTGTCATTTGAGCCCGAAACTTTTCCCGAAGGTTTAAAACAATGTTTTTACATGTTTAAAAGCGTCTGTTTAAGTCCCGGTGGTCCCGGGCAGTTTTAGTACAAAATTATGATTTTGCCCCTAGAATGGTGTTTTTGAGCTTAATTAAGCAAACCTAAGCAATATTAGGCTCTAATCGAAGATTAATTAATTTCCATAATTAATCTAGAGTCAAAATAAGCTACTAAAATTAATTAGAACCTAAAATTGCTTAGATTAAACTTAAATCTCTTTTTAGAACTCAAGATTCCAATCTTGGAATCTTGAATAGTATTTTCTCTCTCCAATTCCTTAAATCATGGAATTGTGTCTAGAATTGTTTATGCACTAAAATGAGTTTATAACTCACTAATGATGCAAGACCACTCCTTAAACATGTCTTGACAACCTTGATTATCCATTTTCTCACCTAAACACTTTCTTACAAATTCCTAATCTTAATCCTAATCAAAGATACACCTAAACACAACTCTAAACCACAATTAAAATGCAAGCACTCTTCCTCATGGCTGATGCAAGTTTCGGCCACTCATCCCCCATTTACATCACATGTTGATTTGTTTCTCACTCAAAGAACTATACTTGACCCATACTTAAACCCATACCTAGCCATGCCTTGAACCATACCTTGGAGAAGATATTTTCTCTTTTTTGTACTGTAAATGGCCGAAGCTCCCTCTCCCATTTACACCTCTCATTTTGTTTCATTTCTCTATAAATAGCATGCTTGGGTGAACTTGCATCATTTTGGGTTCATTGGCCAAGTGTAAGTTTTCAAAGAGCACATCAAAGTTTCCTTTTTCTCTCAAAGTTCAAGTGTCCAAGTTCTTCAAGTTCTTCATTCTCTTCACTCATCTCAACCTCCAATCACTTGGTAGGGATTTTCTTTCAAGAGTTTCTTTCATTTAAGTTCTTAATCTAGTTATGTGTTAATGGTTTCTCTTGAATCTTTTTGGAACTTTTTTTCTTCTTCTCTTCCTTTCTCATTTTCGGCCATGAGCCTTTAAAGACAAAGGAATGAAAGCTTGATGATGAGGGTTTCATGATGATGTTCATCACTTGAACAAACCTCTAAAGCTTGATCTTTGTTCTTGAGTTAAAAATGTTTATAGTTCTTTCTTTCTTGAACCTTGAAATCTTTAACTTTGATGATGTTTTAAAATGGTTACATGAACTCAATGATCTCACTCATGATGTTGGTGTTAATACATCATCAAAATCATGGTCTCTAGAGTTTCAAAATGGTTCTTCCTTGCTCTTAAGTTTCAGTTTCTTTCTTTTCCCTTTTCTCTAAAATTTCGGCCAACCAACTTGGATGGTCCAACATGATAGCTTGATGATGAGAGTTCTAGTTGGTGACTTTGTGTTCACCACCAAGAAATCTCTAAAGCTTGAGTTTTCATAAAGATGTTATAAAGTTCATTTATGGTTATATTTTCAAGGAATGTTATCTTTAGTTTTAAGAACTCTAGACCTCACTTTACCTTGTCATGATGAGTTTGGGTTAAGGTTAAAGTTCCTCTAAAAGTCTTGTAGGAGCTCTAATAAGAAATAAAATAAACTCGCATTCATATTTGTAACGCCCCGATTTTCTGTTTGAGTGGAAAATGACCGAAATGCCCCTGAGGTCATTTTCGGCCCGGAATTCGAGGATGGCCGACTCGGCAGTCCTCGAAGGGCCAACTCAATGTTTGAGGGGGATTGAATGACCCTTGGGTGGTTCCGGAGGCGAAAGTCTCATTTTCTACAGTTTCGGGTCAAAATGACCAAAATACCCCTCTAGCGTTTTACGCGGGTAAAGATGCCGTTTGAGCCCAAAACTTTCCCCAGAGGTTTAAAACCATGTTTTTACATGTTTCAAAACATCTGTTTGAGTCCCGGTGGTCCCGGGCAGTTTTAGTGCAAAATTACGATTTTGCCCCTAGAATAGTGTTTTTGAGGTTAATGATGTAATTAAACAAACCTAAGCAATATTAGGCTCTAAATGAAAATTAATTAATTTCCCTAATTAATCTAGAGTCAAAATAATTTATTAAAGTTAATTAGAACCTAAAATTGCTTAGATTAAACTTAAATCCCTTTTTAGAACTCAAGATTCCTAGTCTTGGAATCTTAAATAGTGTTTTCTCTCTCCAATTCCTTAAATCAAGGAATTGTGTCTAGAATGGTTTAAACACTAAAATGAGTTTATAACCCACTAATGATGCAAGAACACTTTCTAATTATGTCTTGCCAACCTTAATTACCCATTTCCTCACCTAAACACTTTCTTACAAATTCCTAATCTTAAGCATAATCAAAGATACACCTAAACACAACTCTAAACCACAATTAAAATACAAACTAATCCTCTCCCAAATCTGATGCACATGGCCGAAACTCTCACCCCCATTTGACCACATGTTGAATTGTTTTCTCACTCAAAGAGCCATACCTTGAACCATACCTCACCATACTTTGAACCATACCTCACCATGCCTCAAGACCACATTATCTCACCTCATGGAACTCATGGGTTCCCTCCATTCTGCATGGCCGAAGCCTCCCCCTCCATTTGCACCCTTCATTTGTTTCATTTCTCTATAAATAGCTTACTTGGGTGAACTTGTATCATTTTGGGTTCATTTGCAAAGTGTAAGTTCTCAAAGAAACACTTCAAAGCTTCCTTTTCTCTCAAGTTCAAGTCTTCAAAGTTCTTCAAGTTCTTCAAGTTCTTCATCTTCTTCATCTTTTTCTCTCATCTTCAAGATCATCACACCAAGTAGGGATTTTCTTTCAAGTACTTCTTTCTTTAAAGTTCTTGATCTAGCTTTATGTTCATAGTTTCTCTTGATTCTTTTTAGAACTTCTTTTCTTCTCCTTTTTCTTTCTCATTTTCGGCCATGGGCCTTGAAGTTCAAAGAAAAGAGAGCTTGATGATGAGAGTTTCATGATGATGTTCATCACTTGAAATAAACTCTAGAGCTTGATCTTTGTTCTTGAGCAAAAATGTTTCTAGTTCTTCCTTTCTTGAACTCTTGAGAACTTTAGTTTTGATGATGTTTTAAAATGGTTCTATGAACTCAATGATGAGGACTCATGGTCTTGGTGTTAATGTATCACCAAGATCATGGACTCTAAAGTTTTCAAATATTCCTTTTCTTGCCTAGAATGTTTCGGCCATTTCCTTTTCTTCTACATGTTCAATGTTTTGATTTTCTAAAAATGTTGTCTTGAGTTCTAAGAACTCTAAGCTTTACTTAACCTTGGTTGGATGAGTTTGGGTTGAGGATTGAGTTCCTTTAAAGTCTTGTTAAGGGCTCTAGAAAGATAAAATGAACTTGCATAATTTATTTTATGCTTGCACTCATATTCACATTCTTGCTATGCATCTTTACTTTCAAGCTATCACCTAAGAACATAAAGATTAAAATGGAACTTGCATCATCACTTAATTTAATTCTCAAAGCCTTTCTATTTCGGCCTTAAAGTCGATTGTTGTTGGGCCGAGAGCACTAAAATAAAGAATTGAACTTGCATTATCACCTAATTAATTTCTCGAATGCTTATCTATTTCGGCCTTAAAGTCGATTGTTGTTGGGCCAAGAGCACTAAAATAAAGAATTGGACCTTGCATATTTACTTTCAAGCTTGCACGTTTAAGATTATGCCTTGCATATTTAATTTAAGTCATCACTTTATTTTGTAAGCAAGATTAAAAATGAAAAGCATGAGCACGTTTGTTTTATGTCATAACTTAAGAACCTGGAGCTCAAAGACTTGCCCATTTCATTTCAAGTTAAAGTTTAATGTGAATGCATTCTTTGAATGCATGTTTTCGGCCAAGTAGTAATGATGGACTTGCAATGAGTTTTCATCGAGCTACAAGGACCAATAGTCTATGTTCTAAGTTTTTCTTAAAGCTTTACAAGGTTATGTTATCATGAGATATGACTTTATTCCCTTTTAGAAGATGAAATATATTTTGGTCATTGACCTAAGGCTTCTCTTAGCCTCTTGATGAATTAAAATGATTTGCAAAGAGTTTTAGAAATTCTAAATTGATTCCAAGAGAAACTAGTTAACTTATGTACCTAGAAATGTCAATTTAGTTCTCTTATTGAAGTTAGATGTTTTCGGTACTGTTATGTTGAGCTTATGGCTGTATGATGATGCTTTGATATGTTAGAATGTGTGAAATTATCACATGATGATGTAGAAACGATTCTATGCATGATAGGTAAGAAACTAGCTAACTAGAAATACCGTAAAGTTAGAATTTAACATAGTTTAGACCCATTTGTTTTTGGAGCTTATCCAAACTGTTTTAATGGGAACATAATCAGATTAGGATTGTTTAGACATGAAAAACTTGGTAACATTTGGACTAGAATTGAATTTTAGCACCTATAGGGAAACTAGTTACTAGAAAATCGTAAAAACACAAATGTAGAACTCTTAGAACATTTAGTTTTCTGGATTCTGTCCAGCAACATTACAACATGATAAATGTGATTATTAATTAGTTCTTAAGCATAGGAATGTCTTATAATTGATTTAGATTTAATTTATAGCGCCTTAGGCAAAGACGGAACTGAGAAAGGGTCTAAAACGTAAGTTCTAGAACCCCATAATCACAAGTTAGAAATTCTGCCCTATGCTTTTCAGATTTGAGTATGAACATGAGGATTAGGAATGATGATTAATTATGAGCCCTTAGGTGCATAACATATGAGCGACGGATGTTAGAAAACTATATCTCAAGATTAAGACCCGTAAGGGTCAAAGCATAAGCTACTGTAAGGGTAAGCGTTTGAATGTTCTATGATGATGCATATGTTATGTGAAAAATGATTATGTTATTCATATGAGGATTCAAGAGGCTATATGTTTATGTGGCATAAAGCAAATTTGGAAGGAATTCGGCATAATGCCTTTGTGCCGCCAAATTCCCGACAAATTTGGGGACTTAAAGAGATTTTGAAAATTAAGGTACTAAGATGGGTTCTAGGATGACACCAGTTCGGCCGAGCACCTCCATAGAACTCATGTGACATCGGTACCAATTTATACTCTTAGGTGACACCGGTTCGACCGAGCACCCCTAAGAGAATTGCCCCCTAACCCATACTCAGATAGTCGGGATTTATGATTTATGATACGCTTATCGTTAAGTGGTAAGTAAGAACTAGTGACGACTAGTTAAGGTATGAGCTCATAACCTAGAGATGTGACACGTTCTGGGTGACACCGGTTCGGCCGAGCACCCCCAGAGCGCTTGTCTTTTAGGGTGGCCCATGAGGAAGAGAAGTTTCATGATTATGATTATGTCACTAAGTTTGTCCCATGTGAATGTTTCTATTGCCACTTTATGCCACTAAGTATGATGATGCTTGATTATATGATTTATGTATGTGCATTAGGCAGCGCCATGTATACATTCTCTATTATGTTGCATTCATGACATTAAGATCATCCTAAAATGAATGGACCTTGGCTAAACTATGTTTTAGAACTTAAAAATGGACTTAATGCATGCTCACTCATTTGTATAATTAAACCCAAGGTTCCTGAGGACGTGGATGATGACACTTAGGTAGTAGGAGGCCCTACTGAGATTCTTTAGCAAGATTCTCACTCCCTCTATCTCTCTCTTTCCGTCACGTCTTCAGATGGCGACGTTCGTGGTGTTCGTGGACACGCCGACATGGGAGGTGCACCATGACCCGGACCACGGGTCATTCCATTTTGTGGGTCGATGCACAGTTAGAATATTCATGTTCATGGGTCGACCCTTCACTCCCCCTGTACATTCCCATCGTTTCTCCCCCGTCTCACCTTTTGGCGATGACCAGGTGTTCGAGCGCACACGTCCCCGAGAGGAAAGGCTTCACCGTACTCCACCGTCCGCGTCCGTCGTTCGAGACTACCCCCAGTATGTACCCCATTGCCCGTCGTCTTTTTCGGAGACGGATCCTTCCGAGGATTCGGCGACCCAGGTACCCTCCGAGGGATCTTCCCCCACCAAACCCATGGACCTTGGGGAGGGTAGTGAGCCCACCGTGACTCAGCCGAGGCTTGCAGTATGACCGGAGATGAGGCCGCACCGTGGAGGTCACTTCCGAGCCCCGTTCCGCCTATTCTCGCCGGAGGAGCTTGCTCAGTTTCCTGGTTACGTGCCACGCTCGAGGGATAGTCGCCAGTAGGAGGCTGTGGATGGCCCAGGTTAGAGCACACACCACTTAGATGAAGATAAACCTTCTTTTGTTTAGAGGTTATCCCATTAGATGCACTCGGGTAGGGGAGTAGTTTATGTTTATGTTTATGTTGTATTTTCTTTCATGTATTCCATTGTACTAAATTAAGTCCCACACTTATAAGTGGGCAAGTTATTTATATATATATGAGGTGATATTCAGTGTTTCTCATGATGTGCCTTTATGTGCCTTATGCTATGACGTTATGAGATGTATGTTTTGTCCGTTGCATGTTATATGGCATCACGTGGCTCTTACTTTGTATTTCAAAAAAATTTTACCCGTATTTTCCGCTAAGTATTTCAAAGTAAAAATGAGAACTATGAAGTAACAGACTAATGATTAACCTAAGTATGTTCTAGAGTATTGGGTTAAAAATAACGATGTTACAATATTTATATTCAAGCTTATGCATTGCATATTTACTTTGAGTTTTGCATTCATATTTATTTTCCAAGCCATCACTTAAAGTTAAAGGATAAGGAATGGAGTGCATCTCATATTTACGTTCTTGTCTAGCATATTTACTTTTCATCACTAAAGAACATAAAGATTTAAAATAAGAGCTTGCATTATCACCTAATTAATTCTCAAAGCCTTTCTATTTCGGCCTTAAAGTCGATTGTTGCTGGGCCTAGAGCACTAAAATAAAGAAATGAACTTGCATGGCATATTTACTTCAAGTCTTGCATATTTTAAATTCCAAGCCTTGCATATTTATTTCCAAGTCTTGCATATTTACTTTAAAGTTCTCACTTTACTTTGTAATGAAGAATATAAATGAAGTGCATAGCATGTTCATATTTTGTCATCACTTAAAGATCTTAGAGCTCAAAAACTTACCCATTTTATCTCAAGTTAAAGTTTAATATGGAAGCATTCTTTGAATGTATAATTTCGGCCAAGTAATGATGATGAGCTTGGAATATGTAACATCCTAATTTTTAACCCAATACTCTAGAACATACTTAGGTTAATCATTAGTCTGTTACTTCAAAGTTCTCATTTTTACTTTGAAATACTTAGCAGAAAATATGGGTAAATTTTTTTTTGTGAAATACAAAGTGAGAGCCGCGTGATGCGATATAACACGTAAAGGGCAAAACATACATCTCATAACGTCATAGCATAAGGCACATAAAGGCACATCATGAGAAACACTGAATATCATCTCATATATATATATATATATAACTTGCCCACTTAAAAGTGTGGGACTTAATTTAGTACAAGGGAATACATGAAAGAAAATACAACCTAAACATAAACTACTCCCCTACCCGAGTGCATCTAATGGGGTAACCTCTAAACAAAAGAAGGTTTATCCTCGTCTATCCGGTGTGTGCACTAACCTGGGCCATCCACAGCCTCCTACTAGCGACTATCCCTCGAGCGTGGCACGTAACCAGGAAATTGAGCAAGCTCCTTCAAGAGAATAGGCGAACAGGCTCTAAGTGACCTCCACGGCGCTGCCTCATCTCCGGTCGTCGTGCAAGCCTCGGCTGAGTCACGGTGGGCTCGCTACCCTCCCCAAGGTCCATGGATATGGTAGGGGAAGTGTAACATCCTCCCAAGTATAGCATCATCCTTAAGTCATGACATCATGCTCGAGAGTTGTTACTTATAATTTAGCGAACCTTTCTTAAATATCTATAGCCATTTTGATTGATTCATGGATAACTAGGTCATAATTCTACTAAAATATATAACAAGGAAACCCAAAATATTTATTTAATACAAAGTTAAGTACATAAGGGAAGCTCTTCTATGAGCTTTAACACACCTTTGTTTTCTGACATATTTACACACATGTTCATTCCACTAAATACAACATAATAAAAGCATTAACTACTACACTATTGCACTTCTGAGTTCTTTTGCATAGCGGTCCCTCGGTCCTCTGTGTCAACCTGGAGACGACACGGGAATACAAAAACATAGGGGTGAGAATTATACAATTCTCAGTAGGGTAACTCCCCAATTACACATTCATACTGTCATCGTCATCGCCCCAGCCACTTCGGTTTATTAAGAAAGTGTGAGCATGCAATATGTACATATCAAATGTTCATTTTAAAATTATAAAATCACCTTTCCGAAGTGGGTCTCTTTTATTATTCAATCACTTAAAACATGTATTTCATAACATTCAACATCATAGGAATTCCTTCAAGACCAATAATTTAACAAGATATACATATACATATGGCAATTACAATGATCTTTTCGTGCCCTTGACATAATAAAGGGGACTTTTCCGTGCCCTAAAGAGGAACTTTTTCGTGCCCTATTGGGGACCTCTTTGTGCCCTATTGGGGACCTCTTCGTGCCCTACTGGGGACCTCTTCATGCCCTTTTTATACTAAAGGGGACTTCATTGTTCACTTAGCACATACATTATCCTCAAGCTCACATATACATGCATCGCATTTCTATATGCATGAAAATAATTCTCTGACCTCATAATACCTCAAACCTATATATATTATTCATTCATTCCTCATAACATAATCTTGGAAGTTCATGGCATGCATTCATACACATCAACTTAAACCAAATGCCATTAGGTCATTAATTCAAGGCATCATCACAACTTCAGCACATTAGCAGATTTTTCACTCAAGTAGCACAATTTATTTCTCATACCAAATGATCAATTAAAATGCTATAAAACTTCTCAGTGACATCTCAATGTGTCACCAAGATCCTGTAAACATTTCAGGGTAATTAGAGTTCTCTAACTATATTAACAAAATTCTAAAAGTTTAGTGGTCAGAAACCATCCAACCTCAGCTCAAGAACCAAAATTCATAATTTTTGACCCTAGCAATTGAACCCAGAAAATTCTAAATAAAAATCTTGGTAAAACCTCAATATGTCTATAATACTCTGTAAAAATTTCAAGTGATAATTCTATCATTTGATATGGTAACAAAATTAGCAAAATTTACAGCTTCTGTACTAGCATTTCAGGCAGCATATGCTTAATTTCAGTTCTTGATTTTTCTAAGGCAATTTCACTCAAAATAAAAACCCAAGAAAATTCGTGGGACTAGCTCAGGATGTTAGCTCCAACATATATTTTTTTCATATCACGAAATTGTACACAACAAGCCTAGAAAATTCGTGATCAAACACTGCCTGTCAGAAAACCGAAAATCCAGCAAGTATCACTCAACATCTTTTGACAAAATGATCTCTCTAACCTCATCCAAACACTTCAGAAAAATTCATATATCAATAACAACATAATATCAACCCAATTAACTAGAAATTTCAGATTGAAACCAGTAATAATTGCTCAGAAAAATTTTGAAAGAAAAAGGCCAAAGAAAACCCTACTTTGCAAAGCTTTTGAGCTTGATACTTCAAAGGATGTTCTAAGTGATCTCCCTTCACTTCAAGACACCAATTTCAGTCCTAAAACCTCCTTAAGTAGTGGGGAAGTGAGGTATTAAGGTGAGGATTTGAGATTTCAATCGGTTAGATTTGTAGGGTTTGAGGTGTAGAACAAGTTTTGTGAAGAGAGTTTGTTGTTTTATCAAGTCTAGGATAGGTGTTTTAGCATTTGAATCAAGTTTGCTAGTGTTTGAAGAAGGAAAAATGGAGTTCTGCCATTTCAAGATGCTGAACGAGCTTGGAAGGGAGAAATAATGAGATTAGGTGACTTGTGGTTATCTTATATGGTGTTGGAAATATTATTTTAATGTAGAGTATAATTTATTCATAAAAGAAACTAGTATGAATGGCTAGGATTGGATCTTGTTATTCAAGATTGAATCTTAGCCATTCATTTAATTCAAATGGATAAGCATTCTCTTTTTGTAAAAGTCAAACTAGCTTTCGATGTTAAAAATCGCACACCGAAATTTCACCGAACAGATGAAACAGTGTACCCGGGTAATCAAATATTGCCCGAAAAATAATTTCGGGTATAAAATCTTCATTTCTACCTATTTCTAACCATAATCATATAATTTCTCAATTTCAGGCATCTCCGGGTCCCAATTCTAGGTTTTCCGCTGTCCCGGCGGATCGGTAGGGCCTGCAAGTTACTATTCACGGTTTTTTTTTTTTTTACAAATCCGTTGGATCATCCTCATCATTGTTCAAACTATCAAATTTTTGAAATTATGACTAATAAAGCTCAAATTAATTTTTAAATAATTTTCGGGGTGTTACAGGAAGATCCCTCGGAGGGTACCTGGGTTGCCGAATCCACAGAAGGATCCGTCTCCGAAAATGACGACAGGCAACGGGGCACATACTGGGGGTAGTCTCGAACGGCGGACATGGACGGTGGAGTACGGCGAAGCCTCTCCTCTCAGGGACGTGCGTGCTCGAACACCAGGTCATCACCAAAAGGTGAGATGGGGGAGAAACGATGGGAATGTACAGGGGGAGTGAAGGGTCGACCCATGAACATGAATACTCTAACCGTGCATCGACCCACAAAATGGAATGACCTTTGTCCGGGTCATGGTGCACCTCCCATGTTGGCGTGTCCACGAACACCATGAACGTCGCCATCTGAAGACGTGACGGAAAGAAGAGATAGAGGGAGTGAGAATCTTACTAAAGAATCTCAGTAGGGCCTCCTACTACCTAGGTGTCATTATCTACATCCTCAGGAACCTTGGGTTTAGTTATACAAAATGAGTGAGCATGCATTAAGTCCATTTTTAGGTTCTAAAGCATAGTTTAGCCAAGGTCCGTTTATTTTAGCATGATTCTTAATGACATGGATGCAAGCATGTTAAAGAATGTATGCATGGCTCTACTTAAATGCAAGAATAATCATCATACACATAGAACATCACAATAGTAGTGGCATAAAGTGGCAAATAAATTCTCTTTGTGACATAATCATCATAATTTTCTCATGGGCCACCCTAAAAGACAAGCACTCTGGGGGTGCTCGGCCGAACCGGTGTCACCCAGACAGAATTATAAAGGATACCAAATTTTTCGTGGCTAACTAATCCTAGACAGAATTATAACATACTAAAACAGATTTGGCATTGTCTAAACTTAAAGGGGTCAAAAACTAGGTAAATTCTAGCTCTTCGGTTGTTCTAGGGAGCTAGTTTTATCTCTAACATGCAGTGAATCATTCTCTTAACAATAAACCATAATTATCACAACTTCAAACATATCAAATCATTATCATACATTGATACTAAACTCAGATCGATGGCGAATCATGAACCTCATGCAATTACATAGAATCATATTTTAAGTGTATATAAAATACTAGTTCCCCGTAAAATCCTTGCAAAGTCATAAAACTCATTTAGAAACTAGTTCTTTTGTCAAACTTGGGAGGATCTTCACAATTCAAATTCTCACTTAAGATAAAAGGAGTAAGTCTTGAGCTTTAGAGATTTAGGTGACATCTTAGAATTATAAACATGCTATGCAACCTTATTTTAATCTTATCTTTATAAGGTGATAGCTTGGAATTATAAACATGATATGCAATTCCATTTCTTTATCTTTAAGATTTAAGGTGATGACTTGAAAATTAAACATGATGCAAGAACTTGAAATATAAACATGATGCAAGAAGCTGAGCGGTAATCCGCAGACCAGTAGAGGGAGAAGAGAATATTAAGAAACCGATGCGGCGGTAGTCCGCACAGGACCGGTGAAGGGAGAAGAGAATTATTATTACATCTTTTTAAGCTCCAATCTCAAGACTTTTTAAAGAATAAATTCTTTAACTCCAATAATCATATTTCTTTGCTTGTGATACATGGCCAAGTCTTTGACCTCTAGGATCTTCAGATGATGGCATAAAATAAACATGACATGCGTTGATTCTTTTAGCCATTATAAAATAAAGTGAGAGCATAAATTAAATATGAGATGCAACCTCTTTATTATCTTGAAAGATTAAGTGATGACTTGAAACATAAACATGAAATACAAGCTTGGAAAATACATCTTTCACGTTCTAAACTAAAAATCTTTGTTTTAGCATCATAAAGCATTATTCTTTAAAGTTTTGCATCAAGTGGAATTTTCAAGCTTTAGAGGCCTAACTTGTGATGGATTTACAACCCACCCTCAAGGTCCTCATCATCAAGCCATCATCTTAATTCCACCTAGGCCATATGGCCGAATTGGTTAAAAAAAAATGAAGAGGAAAACCGAAATGAAAAGCTAAGGTAAGTTCATAATTTCATCATTTTGAGCTAAAAACTCAACTCCTCAAAGCATAGAAATAAATTTAAAAACTACTCCCTACCTAATCTGAGTTGAAGAAGAGGAAGAGAACTTGATTTCTTGAAGTGAAATGAAACAAAATCTCTTTGAAAAATTGAAGAAAGAATTCAGCCAAAGAGGAGGAAGAAAAAAAGTTTTTGGTACTCCTAAAAACTAGTTATGAACAAAGCATTCCAACACCACTCAAGCAAGCCTATTTATAGAAGATTTTGAGGCTTCTAATTGGCCAAAATGAGGAGGTAGTTGGCGGAATTTTGCAGGAGAAATAAGGGAGGAAAAATTATTTTAGACAAAGTTGTATGAAATTAAGGAATTATGTCTCTTATGGTGACATTTTGGCATTTTGTTTTAGTGCAACTTTTGGCAATAATTCAGCTGCATAATGGCATCAATAATTTCGTCCATTACAGCCCAAAGAAGTGAAATTTGTATGTTCCATGCATTATTTAGGTGTAGGCAAGGTATTCATGTAATTTAGAGAATTTACGGTTAAGGGCTTAAGTGAATTAGTAAGCAATTTGGGTGTTTTTGAGCAATTTTGGGTTCTAATCAATCTAAATACATAATTTTGACTCTAGATTAATATTTAGAATTTAATAAGCTTTAATTTGAGCCTAATATTGCTTAGGTTTCTATATCTGAATCAAAAATCCCGAAATTTGCAAAACTGCCCAAAAACAGGGGCAAAATCGTACTTTCACTTAAAAACTGCCCGAGGCCACCCGAGCTTAACCAATAGTTAATCATGGCTTAAAAACAAATTTTAAAACATTTTAGTGAGGTTCGGGCTCAGTCGGCACGCACATCGGAGATAAAACAGCCGCAAGGGCGTTTTGGTTATTTCGCGCATCGGAACTCAAAATTGAGATCCTTCTGCTCTATTAACACACATAACACAAACAATCTCTTATTATCATCAAAACATCCGCTTGAGAATAGGTGGGGCCCACGATCCTCATTTTCTGAGTAAAATAACTTCAGGGGCATTTTGGTCATTTTATACGTACAGAAATTCGGGATTTGCGACTCTCGCATGAATCGCTTCTAACCTCTCTTTTAATGTTATATTTCTTTATTGAGGATTGTTCGACCTCAAATCTTATGTAATAATTACCTACAGTAATTCGGTAATTTCTAATGACAGTAAAAATTACAGTAAAAATTGGGGTGTTACATTACTCCCCTTCTTAAAAAGAATTTCGCCTGAAATTGTTACCTGAGAACAACTCGGGGTATTGTGCTTTCATGTTTGATTCCAGCTCCCATGTAAGTTCTTCGGTTTCACCCTATCCCCATGCTACTTTGACTAGGGGTACAGCCTTGTTCCTTTATTGCTTAACTCCCCGGTTGACGATTCTTGTGGGTAGTAAGTTAAATGTCAGGTTATCTCTTAATTGTACATGTTCTGGCTCTAGTACATGACTCGGGTCAGATTGATACTTTCTTAACTGAGAGACATGGAAAACATCATGAAGGTTGGATAGACTCGAGGGTAGGGCTATACTGATGAGCTACTGGTCCTACTTTGGTAAGGATTTCAAACGGACCAAGAAATCTGGGGCTCAATTTCTTTACTTTTATTGCTCGGCCTATGCCTGTGGTGGGGGTGATCCTTAGGAACACATGGTCCCCTTCTTGAAAATCTAGCGGTTTTCGCCGCTTATCCACATAGTTTCTCTGTCGACTTTGAGCAGTAAGAATCTTATCCCTAATCTTCTTGATTTGTTCCGTTGTTTCCCTCACAATATCAGGTCCGAGTAAACTTTGGTCTCCGGGTTCATACCAACATAAAGGAGATTGACATTTCCGTCCATAGAGGGCCTCATACGGTGCCATACCGATACTTGCATGATAACTGTTGTTATATGAAAATTCAATCAGTGGCAGGTACTTATCCCAACTTCCCCTTTGATCTAAAACACATGCTCTTAATGTAACATCCCCTGCTGCTTTATGGATTGACAACTGTCCCCACAAACCAACACGGGTCTTTTCAGCATGCTTTGTCCTCACTCGCATACTTCCTGGGAAAACTTCCCAGGAGGTCACCCATCCCAAAATTGCTCCAAGTCAAGCACGCTTAACTATGGAGTTCTTTCAGTTTGGGCTACGGAAAAGAAGATGCATCTTGTTGGTATAGGTAGTACAAATCAATTCATATAAGCCCTCCTTAACTGTATAGTCCCATACCTATACAGTCTTAGGATCCCTCTCATTCGGGTGTGTAATCGGTTCATTCATGTACCCCTCCGCTTTCGAAGTCTGCCAGGAGCCGCTCCTTGTCCGTGACTCCTTGCACCGGCGATCATTCCCCGACTTCGCAATCCCCGGGCGTTACACTTAACATATCCTCCAAGGTTTGGATAGTTCTTTCAGATTGACCATCTGTTTGGGGGTGATAGGCCGTGCTTAGACACAGCTTTGAACCAAACGCCTTTTGAAAGGCTCCCCAAAATCGTGACGTAAACCGCGGATCCCGGTCCGAGATTATCGTCGACGGCACCCCATGTAACCTCACTGTCTCCTGAATATATAATTGTGCTAACCTATCCAAGGAATAAGTTACCTTAATAGGTAAAAAGTGGGCTGACTTCGTCAATCGATCCATGATTACCCATATGGTATCATGATTTATTTGGGTCCTCGGTAATCCAGTCACAAAATCCATGGAGATACTATCCCACTTCCACTCAGGGATCGACAGAGGTTGCAGCATTCCAGAGGGTTTTTGTAACATCCTAATTTTTAACCCAATACTCTAGAACATATTTAGGTTAATCATTAGTCTGTTACTTCATAGTTCTCATTAAACTTTGAATTACTTAGCAGAAAATACGGGTAATGTTTTTTTGAAAAACAAAGTGAGAGCCGCGTGATGCGATAAGCAGTAAACCATGTATGGTAAACAAATGTCTCACAACATCATAACATAAGACACACCATGAGTAACACTGAAGATCATCTCATATATATAATTTGCCCACTTATAAGTGCGGGACTTAGTTTAGTACAGGGGAAATGCATAACAGAAAATCCAACATAAAACATGAACATAATCTACTCCTCTACCCAAGTGCACCTAATAGGATAACCTCTAAACAAAAGAAGGTTTATCCCCATCTAAGTGGTGTGTGCTCTAACCGGGTACTCCATCGGTCGATCGTCACCTCCTACTGACGTCCGTCTCGTGAACGAGGCAAGTATCCGGGAAACTGTACGAGCTCCTCGGGCATAAAGAGGCGGAACGGGGATCGAGAGTGACCCCCGCGGTGTGGCCGCATCTCCGGTCGTCGTGCAAGTCGGGGCTGAGTCACGGTATCCTCACTGCCCTCCCTCATCAATGGTGGGGAGGGGGCAGAGCTCTCGCTATACGGATGAGTAGGCGGGTCCTCGGACGGGTCGGTCTCCGAGAAGTAGGTCCGGGGCACGTAATCGGGATAGTCTCGCATGGCTAAGGAGGCGGTGTGCATGCGGAGCACTCTCTCGTCATGCGTACGCGCACGCTCAAAAACCCGCTTGTCGTCGCCATAGGGTGCAGTCGGGGAGAAGCGATGGGTGTGCAAGGGATGAGCGAAGGGGCGTCCTACGTACATGAAAACCCGCACCGTGCACTGCCCCTCAAAATGGTATGACCCGTGAGCCGGGTCATAGTGCACCTCCCATGTCGGGGTGTCCACGAACACCACGAACGTCGCCATCTGAAGACGTGACGGAAAGAAAGAGGTAGAGGGAGTGAGAATCTTGCTAAAGAATCTCAGTAGGGCCTCCTACTACCTAGGTGTCATCATCTACGTCCTCAGGAACCTTGGGTTTATTTATTCAAAGTAACTGAGCATGTATTAGGTTCATTTTAAACTTTAAAATATATTTTTGCCAAGGTCCATTCATTTTAGGATGATCTTAATGTCATGGATGCAACATATTAGAAAATGTATGCATGGCACTACCTAATGCACATACATAAAACATAACATCAAGCATCATCATTCTTGGTGGCATAAAGTGGCAATAGTAACATTCATATGAGACAAAACTTAGTGACATAATCATAATCATGAAACTTCTCTTCCTCATGGGCCACCCTAAAAGACAATCGAACTGGGGTTGCTCGGCCGAACCGGTGTCACCCAAAACGTGTCATACATCTAGGTTATGAGCTCATACCTTAACTAGTCGTCACTAGTTCTTACTTACCACTTAACGATAAGCGTATCATAAATCATAAATCCCGACTATCTGAGTACGGGTTAGGGGGCAAAACTCTTAGGGGTGCTCGGCCGAACCGGTGTCACCTAAGAGTATAAAATGGTACCGATGTCACATGAGTTCTATGGAGGTGCTCGGCCGAACCGGTGTCATCCTAGAACCCATCTTAGTACCTTAATTTTCAAAATTTCTTTAAGTCCCCAAATTTGTCGGAAATTCGGCGACACAACGGTCATTACACCGAATTTCCTTCCAAATTTGCTTTATGCCACATAAACATATAACCTCAAAAATTCCTCATATGAATAACATCATCATCATTAGCATACTTCATGCATCATCATAAAACATCCAAACGCTTACCCTTACGGTAGCTTATGCTTTGACCCTTACGGGTCTTAATCTTGAGATATAGTTCTCTACATCCGTTGTTCATATTTTAAGCACCTAAGGCTCATAATTAAACATCATTCATAATCCTCTCATTTTACTTTTAAATCTGAATAGCATAGGGTGGAAATCCTAACATGTGAATACGGGGTTCTAGAACTTACGTTTTAGACCCTTTCTCGGTTCCGTTTTCGCCGAAGGCGCTATGGATTAAATCTAAATCAATTATGAGGCATTCCTATGCCTAAGGACTAATTATTAATCATGTTTATCATGTTGTAAGGGTGCTGGACAGAATCCAGAAAATTAAATGTTCTAAGAGTTCTACATTTGCATTTTTACGGTTTTCTAGTTACTAGTTTCCCCATAGGTGCTAAAATTCAATTCTAACTCAAATGATACCAAGTTTTCCATGTCTAAACAATCTAAATCTGATTATGTCCCCATTAAAACAGTTTGGAAAAGTTCCATAAACAAATGGGTCAAAACTATGTTAAATTCTAGCTTTACGGTATTTCTAGTTAGCTAGTTTCTTACCTATCATGCGTAGGATCGCTTCTACATCATCATATGATATTTTCACACATTCCAACACATCAAAACATCATCATACAGCATCACATTCATCACATCAGAACCGAAAACATCTTGCCTCATTAAGAGAATTAAATTGACATTTCCAGGTATATAAGTTAACTAGTTTCTCTTGGAATCATTCTAGAACTTCTAAAACTCTTTGCAAAACATTTTAATTCATCAAGAGGCTAAGTGAAGCCTTAGGTCACTGACCAAAACATATTCCATCCCCTAAAAGATAATAAAATCACAACTTGTGATGACATAACCTTATAAAGATTGTAAAGCTTTAGGGAAAACTTAAAACATAGACTATTGGTCCTAGTAGCTAGATGAAAACTCATTGCAAGTCCATCATCACTACTTGGCCGAAATTATGCGTTCAAGGAATACATTCACATATAACTTTAACTTGGAATGAAATGGGCAAGTCTTTGAGCTCTAGGTTCTTAAGTTATGACATAAACTAAACGTGCTCATGCCTTTCATTTTTAATCTTGCTTACAAAGTAAAGCGATGACTTAAATTTAAATATGCAAGACATAAACTTAAACGTGCAAGCTTGAAAGTAAATATGCGAGGCATAAATTTAGACGTGCAAGCTTGTAGGTAAATATGCATGGTTCAATTCTTTATTTTAGTGCTCTTGGCCCAACAACAATCGACTTTAAGGCCGAAATAGATAGGCATTCGAGAAATTAATTAGGTGATAATGCAAGTTCAATTCTTTATTTTAGTGCTCTAGGCCCAACAACAATCGACTTTAAGGCCGAAATAGAAAGGCTTCGAGAATTAAATTAAGTGACGATACAAGTTCCATTTTAATCTTTATGTTCTTAGGTGATAGCTAGAAAGCAAAGATGCATAGCAAGAATGTAAATATGGATGTAAGCATAAAATAAATTATGCAAGTTCGTTTTATCTTTCTAGAGCTCTTAACAAGACTTTAAAGGAATTTAAACCTCAACCCAAACTCATCAAACCGAGACAAAGTAAAAGTCTAGAGTTCTTAGAACTCAACATAACATATTTAGAAAATCAAACATTTTGCATGTAAGAGGAAGGGTAATGGCCGAAACTTCAAGGAAAGAAAAGAAATATTTGAAACTCTAGAATCCATGATCTTGGTGATATATTAACACCAACATCATGAGACCTCATCATTGAGTTCATTGAGTCATTTTAAAACATCATCAAAGCTAAAGTTCTTAAGAGTTCAAGAAAAGAAAACTAAAAACATTTTTGCTCAAGAACAAAGATCAAGCTCTAGAGTTTGTTTCAAGTGATGAACATCATCATGAAACTCTCATCATCAAGCTCTCATTCCTTTGTTCTCCAAGGCCTATGGCCGAAAATGAAAAGGAAGAAGGAGTGGAAATGAAGTTCTAAAGAGAAACAAGAGAAACTATGAACATCAAGCTTGAAACAAGAACTTTAAAGAAAAGAATACATGAAAGAAAATCCCTACTTGGTGTGATGAACTTGAAGATGGAAGAAGAAGATGAAGAAGATGAAGAACTTGAGGAACTCCAAGAACTTGAAGAACACAAAAACTTTGAGAGAAAAAGAAAAGCTTTGAGAGTTCCTAAACTTAGCAAATGATCTAAAAGTGGTGCAAGCTCCTCAAGGCATTCTATTTATAGAGAAATGAAACAAATGGAGGGAGCTCATGGTGAGGAAGAGCTTCGGCCATGTGTGCAGAATTGGAGGCCTCCATGAGTTCCATGAGGTGAGATAATGTGTTCTTGAGGTATGGTGAGGTATGGCTTAAGGTATGGTGATGTATGGTTCAAGGTATGGCTTCAAGCATGGTTCTTTGAGTGAGAAAACAATTTAATATGTGGTCAAAGGGGGAGGATGTGGCCGAAATGCATCAGCCCATGGGGGAGGTTTCTTTGCATTTTAATTGTGGTTTAGAGTTGTGTTTAGGTGTATCTTTGATTATGCTTAAGATTAGGAATTTGTAAGAAAGTGTTTAGGGAAGGTAAATGGGTAATTAAGGTGGTCTAGACATAATTAAGGAGTGGTCTTGCACCATTAGTGAGTTAAATCCTCAATTTAGAGTCTAAACAACTCTAGACACACTTCCTTGATTTAAGAAATTGGAGAGAGAAAACACTATTCAAGATTCCAAGACTAGGAATCTTGAGTTCTAAAAAGGGATTTAAGTTTAATCTAAGAAATTTTAGGTTCTAATTAACTTTAATAAATTATTTTGACTCTAGATTAATTAGGGAAATAAATTAATCTTCGTTTAGAGCCTAATATTGCTTAGGTTTGCTTAATTACGTCATTAAGCTCAAAAACACTATTCTAGGGGCAAAATCGTAATTTTGCACTAAAACTGCCCGGGACCACCGGGACTTGAACAGAGACCTCTAGACACATGAAAACATGTTTTTGAACCTCTGGGGAAAGTTCCGGGCTCAAACGGCACCTTTACCCGCGTAAAAACGCTATAGGGGTATTTTGGTCATTTTGACCCGAAACTGCGGAAAACGAGATTTTCACTTCCGAAAGCATTCAAAGGCCATTCAATCCCCTTCAAACATTGAGTTGACCCTTCGAGGATGACCGAGTTGGTTACCCTTGAGCTCGGGTCAGGAAATGACCTCAGGGGCATTTTGGTCATTTCCCTCGGATAGAAAAAATCGGGGTGTTACAGTTTTTGGTGTTCAATCTTCACCTTTTGACACACCAAGCACTTACTCACCCATGTGCACACATCTTTCTTCATTCCAGGCCACCAGAACATCTTCTTCAAATCTTGATACATCTTGCTGGCACCAGGATGCAGGGTAAAATGGCTCTTATGGGTTTCCTCCAAAATATCTTTTCGGAGGTCACCACTAGCAGGTACACATATTCGACCTTTAAACCTCCATAAATCGTCCATTCCTTGGGTAAAACCTATCAACTTTCCTGCCTTCACTGCCCCTAAAGTCTCTTGAAACTCAGCATCGTCCCCTTGAGCTTGAACAATCCTTTCTTTGAACTCACTTGTCACTCTACGATGACAAGCTCTGATGCCCTTAGTGGTCAAAATCATTCCTAGGTTTACGTCCCTAAATTGCTCAATCAATTCAACCTCCTTCACCATCAAACGGGACACTTGTAAGGACTTTCTACTCAAAGCATCAGCTACAACATTAGCTTTACCAGGATGGTAGTTCAATCCAAAATCATAATCTTTCAAGAACTCCATCCATCGCCTTTGCCTCATGTTTAGCTCTTTTTGATCAAAGAGATATTTCAAACTCTTGTGATCGGAAAACACCTCAAACTTAACTCCATATAAATGGTGTCTCCAAATCTTTAGAGCAACACGACGGCAGCTAACTCAAGGTCATGGGTAAGGTAGTTTGCCTCATGTGGCTTGAGTTGTCTTGATGCATAGGCCACCACTTGCCTATCTTGCATCAATACACAACCTAAACCTTTTTTTGAAGCATCACAATACACCTCGAAAGGCACATTGGGGTCGGGTAACACTAAAATAGGGGTCGAGGTTAGCTTGTGTTTTAACTCTTGAAAGCTCTTTTCACACTCCGGGGTCCATGAAAAAGGGTGCTCTTCCTAGTCAGCTTGGTCAAAGGTAGGGAAATTTGGGAAAATCCCTTGATAAATCGACGCTCACACCCGGCTAAACCCAAAAAGCTCCTTACTTCAGTTACCATGGTTGGTCTTTCCCAGTTTACTACCGCTTCTACCTTACTAGGATCTACAGCAATTCCTTTCTTAGATACTACATGCCCTAAAAATTTCACCTTATCCAACCAAAACTCACACTTGGAAAACTTGGCATATAGTTTCTTTTCCTTTAAGATCTCCAGTACTATGGTTAGGTGGCATTCATGCTCCTCATGGGTCTTAGAATATATGAGAATGTCATCTATAAAGACAACCACAAACCGATCCAAATAGGGTCGAAAGATCCTATTCATGTAATCCATAAAAACAGCTGGAGCATTGGTTAACCCAAAGGACATTACTGCAAACTCAAAATGGCCGTATCGAGTGCGAAAGGCCGTTTTAGGTATGTCCTCACCCCTCACTCTATTTTGATGGTAGCCTGACCTCAAATCTATCTTAGAAAAGACTACCGCACCTTTCGGTTGGTCCATCAAATCATCGATCCTAGGCAGAGGATACTTGTTTTTCACCGTTACTTTATTCAACTGCCTATAATCTACACACATCCTCATACTCCCATCTTTTCTCTTTACAAACAACACAGGGGCTCCCCAAGGTGATGCACTAGGCCTAACAAACTTTTTCTCCAATTAATCTTCCAATTGAGTTTTTAACTCGGTCAATTCTAATGGGGACATCCTGTATGGGGCTATGGATATAGGTCCCGCACCCGGAAGCAACTCTATGGAAAACTCTATCTCTCTTAGGGAAACTCAGTATCTCATCCGAAATACTTGGGATAATTTCTTACTATTGGTATCTCATCGATACTTTGCTCAAAGTCTACATCACTAGCGGCTAAGAAAATGTAACCTTTACTCTCACCCTTACCACAGTCTATTTCCACAGCAGTTATGTAAAGACTTATGGGTTTCTTAGGTTCAATAGGAACAGGAAGAAAAGTGATGGTTTTCTCATAACAGTTTAACAGTACACGATTGGCCTCAAGCCAATCCATGCCAAGAATCACATCTAAACCTCGCATGGGTAAGCAAATAAGATCTAAAACAAAGGATCTATTATCTATAATAAAACTACAATCTAAACAACATTTACAAGTCCTAACGGGTTTTCCAATCGGGGTAGAAATAATAAGGTCAAAAGGAAGCTCAGTCAGAGGTAAATTAAGGCTTTTAACACATGAATGGGAGATAAAAGAATGAGAAGTGCCAGAATCATATAGTACAATTAAGTCTTTACCATGCATATTACCCTTACCTTCCACAAGATTTTGTGACTTCGTTGTTTCTTCAGCATTAACAGTAAATACCCTTCCCTGGTATTGCGGCTTGGGATTGGGGGTTGGCGGGTTCCTTTCTGTGCATTCTCGGGAGTAATGACCTGGTTTTCCACACCGATAGCATACGTTTGTTCCGGCTCGACATGGCATGCTCCCATGATTCTTGCCGCACTTGGGACATTCCATGGATGGCGCAGGCCGTGGAGGTACTGCTAGACCTCTTTGTGGTGCTTTCCCTTTATTGTTGTTATTGTTGTTGTTGCGATTATTCTTGGGGTTATTGTTGTAGCGGTTGTTATTATAGCGGTTGTTGTTGTTTGGCCTTCCTTGTTGAATATTTCTTTGTGGCCCTTGTGGCCTTGATTGAGAAATAGAGGTCGATTCGCCTCTTGAACTAGCGACTTTGAGGTGTCAACTTTTTGGTAATATTATCGACTTTGGGATGCTTAGTTTTCTCGACCTTCTTCAATAATCCGACATTTGTTAACTAGGGTAGAGAAATCCTAATCTCCAAATGTGCAAGCTGCCACATTAAGTTCGCCTTCAACCACGACTCGTATTTAATGCATTTCCGATTACTCATCAATTTCCTTGGTACATTCTTGAGAACTTAATGAGTTCTTCAAATCTGGCAGTGTACTGGGCCACATTCATATTCCCTTGGACAAGTTGCATGAATTCAATGTCCTTGGCATTTCTAACTGACTCTGGAAAGTACTTTTCGTAAAAATGGACCTTGAATAGTTCCCAATCAATGTCCACGTCGGTCGTCTCCAAGAGTCTTCGAACACCTGTCCACCAGAAACTGGCATCACCCTCAAGCATATGAGTAGCGGTGACCTTTTGCTCCTCTGAGCATGGGACTACAGCAAAGACCTTCTCAATATTCCGAATCCATTCATCTGCAATATTTGGATTCAGGGTCCCCTTGAAAACTGGTGGGTTCATCTTACGAAACTCCCCGAAACGGGCATGTTCAGGAATCTCATGTCCTTGATTCATATTGGCTTGACGATCCTGATCCATTTGTTCCATCATCATTCTCATGGTCCTGGCTACGACGCGGAGTGCTTCGGCTGTCTCGTTGTCTTGATTATTCTGTGTTGCGCTCCTAGTCTGTTGTCGACGTGCCATTGGTCCCTAAACACACAAAACAGCAACACTGAGGTGATCAGGCCCAATATTCCATGCAAAATGAGCAAGTTACCATGGCACTTTCAACATCCAGTAGTCATGTATTTCTAATCCTCAAGCTCATCCTAATGATAAGCATCTACACATGACGTCACTAATGTATTATGCTTAAGAAGCATAGCCAGTCCAATCCTCAGGCTTCATGAGAATCGAACTGCTCTGATACCAAAATGTAACACCCTAGTAATTAACCAAATACACCTAGGTTGAATCTGATTAATGACTAGACTTTACTCCTTACTTTGGTTCTTTCTTCATAATTTGAAAATACTTAGTGAAATTACGAGCCATTTTTTTTTAAAAAAAAAACATAATTGAAAACGTGAGCCGAGTACAACGTGACGAGTAAGCGGAGTATAATAAGACGTTTAAGAATATATCACATCATATCACTTTGGCTCCATCATATAACATCCATAAGCACATTATAACATATATTTACATACAATAACCTCACTCAAAGGGTGGGTTATGATCATACATCATTGTCTTATGCAAACCCATAAAAGAAAATATACATAAGGAAATACATGCCCCTAAACTAGATAACTCCATAAGCCGGGAAGGTTATCCAAAAACTAGGGTGCATGAACACACATAAATCTACTAAGAACCTTCTATGGCCACTGTCCAGGAAATGGGGGAATAAATCCAATCCACTGATGAGCTCCCTCGGGAGGGGACACACGAGTTGCACCAGGCTGGGGTCGCATGGACGGCCTTCTTGCTAACCTCGGCTAAACAATTGTTTCCCCACTACCCTCTCTTACACGTGTGGGAGTAGGAGCAGAGCTCTCAGAATATACATGAATAGGAGTGTCCTCTGAAGGATCAGTTTCAGAATATCTCGTCTCGGGAACATACTCTGCAAATCCATGGACAGCAGATGAAGAGGGATAAGAACGTAACATCCTTTCATCAAGTGGACGTGCATGTTCGAAAACCATTTCATCGCCATAGGGAGAAGTAGGAGAAAATCGATAACAAGGGACAGGATGTGCAAATGGAAGACCTATGTAAATAAAAACAGGAACTGCGCACCTCCCTTCAAAATGATACGAGCGATGCACCGGATCATAGTGGAATTCCCAAGTAGGGGTATCAACGAACAGAACGAATGTCGCCATTTGAATCTGGAGACAATGACGGAAATAAAGAAAAGGGAGTGAGAATCTTGCTAAAGAATTCTCAATAGGGTACCTCCTTCTACAGTGTCATCATCAAAGTCCCCAGGAACCTCGGGATTATTCTAAAATAGTGAGCATGGAAAGATTCATTTTAAGTTCGGACAAATACTTAACCGAGGTTTGTCAATTTTTAATCATGCATCTTATAATGCATCATAATCTTAACATGTCATATTTACAATGAACTTTTCCTTTATCATTACATCATATTCCTCATAGTGCCTTAGGTGACTTAAAATCTTATCATCATCATTATTTTCCTTGGGCCACCCTATACTCCACCCTTTTGGGAGTAATTTAGGTTTTGAGCTCATACTTTACTAGTCGTCACTAGCATATACTTATCCTTTTGATAAGCTAAAGTCCCGACTCTACCCTTTTGAGAGAATGGGTTAGGGGGTTAAAATCACCTTTTCACCACCTATAGTCTGATGGTTCCAAAGGATCATTTTCTTATAAGTTTAAGTCACCATTAAATCTTTGCATGTTATATCACAATACAATTCATAAACATCATAACATTTTCTCATTTATAGTCTTAAGCTAGAATAATATATATCAGCTATAATCATGCATCTGGGAGATTCCCAGGAAAAAGACGTGGGTCACAATGGACACGCTTAAATACCAAGTCTTTCCTTAGCCAGAACCTTTCCAAATTACACTTTTACAATGATACACTTTCTTCTAGCAACAAAGGTAAATTTTACATAATAAAGAATATTTCATGCATAAGCATTCTCATTATTTGCAACAAAGAACTATAACATGCAAGCCAGGAAATCATTCAATGATATCAAGTACTTAATAAGCATCCAATACTTACATAGAATTATCAATTATAGAACTAATTAGTTATGCACCTAAGGGATTTATTACCATCCTTACGATTATTTATAGGCCTTAAGAACACTATTAAATCAAATGGGGTAGCATAGGTAGTAAGTTGTTCCTAAGGTTTTACGGTATGCTAGAAGTTATATTTTAAATCCTTTCTTGTTACCAGCTTTCTCTATGATGCTGAAATTAGTTACTAAACCAATTATGAATCATTCTCCCTTATTTAAACATAATAAAACCTGGTTCTTATCGTTGCTAAAGATTCTGGATAAAATACATAAATTTCATTCCCTAGAGTTCTAGAAATCTTGTTTTTACGGTTTTCTAGTTGCTAAGTTCATTTTTAGTGTTCGGGATCAATCCTAGTCTAATTGATACCAAATTTTTCGTGGCTAACTAATCCTAGACAGAATTATAACATACTAAAACAGATTTGGCATTGTCTAAACTTAAAGGGGTCAAAAACTAGGTAAATTCTAGCTCTTCGGTTGTTCTAAGGAGCTAGTTTTATCTCTAACATGCAGTGAATCATTCTCTTAACAATAAACCATAATTATCACAACTTCAAACATATCAAATCCTTATCATACATTGATACTAAACTCAGATCAGTGGCCGAATCATGAACCTCATGCAATTACATAGAATCATATTTTAAGTGTATATAAAATACTAGTTCCCCATAAAATCCTTGCAAAGTCTTAAAACTCATTTAGAAACTAGTTCTTTTGTCAAACTTGGGAGGATCTTCACAATTCAAATTCTCACTTAAGATAAAAGGAGTAAGTCTTGAGCTTTAGAGATTTAGGTGACATCTTAGAATTATAAACATGCTATGCAACCTTATTTTAATCTTAACTTTATAAGGTGATAGCTTGGAATTATAAACATGATATGCAATTCCATTTCTTTATCTTTAAGATTTAAGGTGATGACTTGAAAATTAAACATGATGCAAGAACTTGAAATATAAACATGATGCAAGAAATCGAGCGCGGTAATCCGCATTGTGACCGAGAGAGGGAGAAGAGAATATTAAGAAACCGGAGCGGCGGTAGTCCGCACAGGACCGCTGAAGGGAGAAGAGAATTATTATTACATCTTTTTAAGCTCCAATCTCAAGACTTTTTAAAGAATAAATTCTTTAACTCCAATAATCATATTTCTTTGCTTGTGATACATGGCCAAGTCTTTGACCTCTAGGATCTTCAGGTGATGGCATAAAATAAACATGACATGCGTTGATTCTTTTAGCCATTATAAAATAAAGTGAGAGCATAAATTAAATATGAGATGCAACCTCTTTATTATCTTGAAAGATTAAGTGATGACTTGAAACATAAACATGAAATACAAGCTTGGAAAATACATCTTTCAAGTTCTAAACTAAAAATCTTTGTTTTAGCATCATAAAGCATTATTCTTTAAAGTTTTGCATCAAGTGGAATTTTCAAGCTTAAGAGGCCTAACTTGTGATGGATTTACAACCCACCCTCAAGGTCCTCATCATCAAGCCATCATCTTAGTTCCACCTAGGCCATATGGCCAAATTGGTTAAAAAAAAATGAAGAGGAAAACCGAAATGAAAAGCTAAGGTAAGTTCATAATTTCATCATTTTGAGCTAAAAACTCAACTCCTCAAAGCATAGAAATAAATTTAAAAACTATTCCCTACCTAATCTGAGTTGAAGAAGAGGAAGAGAACTTGATTTCTTGAAGTGAAATGAAACAAAATCTCTTTGAAAAATTGAAGAAAGAATTCAGCCAAAGAGGAGGAAGAAAGAAAGTTTTTGGTGCTCCTAAAAACTAGTTATGAACAAAGCATTCCAAGACCACTCAAGCAAGCCTTTTTATAGAAGATTTTGAGGCTTCTAATTGGCCAAAATGAGGAGGTAGTTGGCGGAATTTTGCAGGAGAAATAAGGGAGGAAAAATCATTTTAGACAAAGTTGTATGAAATTAAGGAATTATGTCTCTTATAGTGACATTTTGGCATTTTGTTTTAGTGCAACTTTTGGCAATAATTCAGCTGCATAATGGCATCAATAATTTCGTCCATTACAGCCCAAAGAAGTGAAATTTGTGTGTTCCATGCATTATTTAGGTGTAGGCAAGGTATTCATGTAATTTAGAGAATTTACGGTTAAGGGCTTAAGTGAATTAGTAAGCAATTTGGGTGTTTTTGAGCAATTTTGGGCTCTAATCAATCTAAATACATAATTTTGACTCTAGATTAATATTTAGAATTTAATAAGCTTTAATTTGAGCCTAATATTGCTTAGGTTTCGGTATACGAATCAAAAATCCCGAAATTTGCAAAACTGCCCAAAAACAGGGGCAAAATTGTACTTTCACTTAAAAACTGCCCGAGGCCACCCGAGCTTAACTAATGGTTAATCATGGCTTAAAAACAAATTTTAAAACATTTTAGTGAGGTTCGGGCTCAATCGGCACGCACATCGGAGTTAAAACAATTGAGAGCGTTTTGGTCATTTCAAGATCTAACTCAAAATTGAAATCCTTCTCCTCTATTAACACACATAACACAAACAATCCCTTATTATCATCAAAACATCCCCTTGAGAATAGGTGGGGCTCACAATCCTCATTTTCTGAGTAAAATAACTTCAGGGGCATTTTGGTCATTTTATACGTACAGAAATTCGGGATTCATGACTTTGCATTTAATCGCTCCTAACCTCTCTTCTAATGTTATATTCCTTTATTGAGGATTGTTCGACCTCAAATCTTATGTAATAATTACCTACAGTAATTCGGTAATTTGTAATGACAGTAAAAATTACAGTAAAAATTGGGGCGTTACAATATGTGCAAAGTCTCAATTCTCAATTTTTACCGTAAGTAAAATTACCGTTTTACCCCTGCAGTAATTTTTCATGAAATTATATAATCTTTGAATTCGGTTTTCACCCAAAGGTTCAAAATGACTATTTTAAGTATGATTTGAGATTGTCTAATATTTACAGGGAGTTTTTATGTGAAATTACCTTTCTACCCCTAGTTGTGGTAAATAGGTTTACTTGTGTAATTAAGATAGCATTAAAACTCTATTTGAACTCAAATTGATTTTATTCATTAATCTTGAGTTTAAAATTAATTACCCAAAGTTAAAAATAATTACTGAGGTAATTAGAGTCTAAAATCACCTAAGGTAAAATTAAATTATCTTTCCTTAATTATGATACCTCACAAAATTAGTGATAATTGAGATCAAAGTTAAGATTTTGATTTAGGTAAAATATTGTACATTTACATTTTCTTATTCTAAGTTTAGAACCTATATTACAAAGTGATTTTTACTCATTTGAAATTAACCTCATTTACTAGTATATGATTTCTCTTTTTACCTTGTCTTGTATTGTCCTAAACACTTAACCTTTTACCATTTTCACTAATCTATTAATTCCTAATCTTTTACCTAAGTAAATACACATCTAATACATGATTTACCACTTGTAAAACATTACCAATCTGATCCTAAAGGAATCAGAAACCAGTGGCCAACTTGTCTCTTTTTCACCATATTTTAATTGTTTTTCCAACAAAGAAACATATCCAACCATAACACCATGCCTTTAGCTTTCTTTTGCATTATTTTTGGCTATGTTTATTCAAATGAAAACCCACCCATTTCAGCCATGATGTGATCAGTAACAATGTCTCCCATTAGCATCATATTTTAGTATTTTCATCCATTATGCATGAACCAAATTATTACAAGAATAAAAGCATTCTTTTTCCATGTTTTCTTTAATTGAAAATGAACTAAAAACTCCATTTTTCCAGCCACAAGGCAGCTGCCATACAGCCCTCCTTGGCCTATAAATATGAGCTCTTCTTGCCTAAATGCACACACAAACATTCTTAGCCTTAGCAGTTTCTTACTTGATAGTTTTCTTACTCAAAGTTTGCTCAAAGTTCTCTAATTCTCTCAATACTTCAAGCTTTCTTCTTCTTCCTCATTCACACTCAAGAGACTCCATTCCCAACCTCTAACCAAGCTCTAAACCTCAAGCATACACATTCCAACCATAAATCAACTCCTAAACACATAACCTTTCCATTATCAAACACAAAAACACAAGAAAAATCATTCCTCCATTTGCTCTAATCTTGGCTGAATTTCAAGGACATATCAAGGACATATTTTTCTTATTTTTCTCCTAACTTCTCTAAAGATCAAGCATTATCTTTTGATAACAAGAAACAACTTGGTAGGGATTTTATTTCATGTTCTTTCTCTTGTTCTTTCTTTATATTTTCGATTTTTATGATTTGATTATGACCATGGCTTGATGATGAGGAATCATGGTGGTGGTTGTGAATCCATCATTTAAATGAACTCTAAAGCCCAAGGTTTAATTCTTGATGTTAAAAGATTAGTAAAGGAATTACTAAGTTTTAAACTTTAAGCTTAACAAGATATAAAAATGAACTAGCATCCATATTTATATTTCAAGTTCTTGCACATCATATTTAAATTTCAAGCCTTGCATAATCATATTTAATTTCAAGTTCATCATCTTAAATCTTGAAGATAATAATATGAATTTGCATTCTCATGTTTAAATTTCAAGTAATGCATTTTATGTTTCAAGTTATCACTAAACTTTGAAGATCTAAAAATAAACTTGCATCTTCATATTTATATTTGAAGTATTACATATCATGTTTATATTTTCAAGTTATCACCTTATAATGATAAAGATTAAAAATGGATTGCATAGCATATCTATGATTCTTGCTATCACCTAAATCTCTAAAAGCTCAAAACTTACCTCTTTAATCTTAAATAGGAATTCTTATACTTAAATTAAGTTAATTTCAGCCTCTTGATGTTCTTGGTATTAAGATTAGTTTATTTTATTTTTTAAGGCTTTGATCTTGTCTTTAAATCACTTAGATAATTTTTGTTAAAGTTAGAAATCCAAAGATGTTAAAGATTGTGCTTTTCTCAAGCTTTTTGATTTAAAAATTATGTTACTGACCTGATTTAAATAAAATGGTTAGAATGCTATTTTATAAGGTTTGAATGTGTATAAATTACTTATAATTGATGTAAGAATGGTTTTTAGCATTTTTGAGATAAATTAATAATTAGAAAGGATCAAAATCGTAATTTTATAAAGTTTTAGACAATGAATTTTCTGGATTAATTCCTCACTAATTTGATACTGATCTTATGGTTTATATACATTAGAATTATTAGTATTTGATGTATAAATTTTTTTTGGTATCTTAGAGGTTGAAAAGAATAATTACAAGTATTAGTTTTGACCGATTCATAAAATGCAGAAATTTGTATCCTAAACTATCAATTATGTAAATTTTTTTATTCAAAGGATTTTAATTAGAGTAAATAATGATATCTGATGTGTATATGTGTTTAGAATACCATTTATGATGTTTAGAGAAAGTTTTAGAAGTATTGGCTTTTGATAAGTGAAAAAAATAAGTAACTTTGTACTTTGACCTCTAAAATGTGTTAAATTTAGTCTATGGCCCTAAAAGGTTTTTATGATGAGTTTGAATAGTTTCTAATAATTATATGTCTCTTAAAATGTATTAGTTAAAGTTAAAGATCTTTAATTTATGAGTAGATGTTAAAAAGGGGTAATTACGTTTTGACCTGTAACCTTTGAGAAATTGTGATTTGACCTTTTGGGATTTAAACGTAAATATTGATAATTTAATGAGATGAATGTGATTGATATCTTGTTATGGCTATGTTCATATATTGAGATTTATATGGCTTATGGATATATGCAATGAAATATGATGCATGTTTATGTGATTTGATTTATGGCATGTTACGGTTATGTCTGATTCATTGAGATGAATAACTTCGTGACGTTTATGAGCATGAAATATTAATGATGAGTTATTCATGTTTGCATCTATGTATAACATGCCAAGATTTAAGGTGACATAAAACACCTAGAAATGATCCTCTAGACTCCCCGAATTAAAGGTTATAGGAGGTGATCCGAATAGGAAGTGATCCTTTGGACTCCCCAAATTAAAGGTTATGAAAGGTGATCCTAATGCCCCCTATCCCGTACCTTAAGAGTTGGGAATTTAACTTATCAAAAGGGATAAGATTACACTAGTGACGACTAGTGAGGTATGAGCTCATAACCTAGAACTCTCGAGAAAAGAGAGAATATAGGGTGGCCCCCAAGGAAAAGAGAATAAGAAGTTTAAGTCACCTGTAAGAATGATAATGTTCTTTATATCATATGCATCATTTTATGAATTTTATAATATTATGTATATGATATTGACATGCATTTATGACTAATATGTTACATTCATGACATTAAGATTCATGCTAAAAGATACGGGCCTCGGCTAATGGCATTTATAACTTAATAAATGAACCTTATATATATGTTCACCATTTTCATAATTAAACCCGAGGTTCCTAGGGACGATGACAATGACACCTGTGTTAGAGTCGGGAAGCCCTACTAAGATTCTTGTATAAGTTTCTCATCTCTTTTTCTTTTCCGTGTCGTCTCCAGACATGAATGATGGTGTAGTTCGTGATTTACCTTGAGACTGGACGAAGAGCTACGGAAATAACTTTCCTTTGGATATTTGCCTTTAGAGTGATCGTATCTCATATATCAGTTTGTATTCTATTGATGGATATATATTGATGTCCTTAAGTTTACAAGACATCACTATTATGATACAGTTATTGATATGTTATTATTATTTGAGATTGTTATGCCATGGTTGTATTATGTATTTATCCGTTATTTGTTTCTAACATCTCTCTTATGCAAGCAAGATAAATGACGTTAGATATCTAGTATGCGCGGCTCGCGTTTTGGTATTCAAAGTTCAAAAAAAAAAAAATTTACCCATATTTTCACTAAAGTATTTTTCAAGAAGTTTTAAATCAAAAACTGAAACAAAAGAGTAATAACTAATACTTAACTTAAATACGTCCTAAGCGTGTTGAGTTAAATATTAGGGTATTACAGCTAGCACGACGACTGGAGATGCGGCCACGTCGTGGGGGTCACTCCCAATCCCCACTTCGCCTCTACACGCCGGAGGAGCTCGTCCAGTTTGCCGGGTATGTGCCTCGCTTGCGGGATGGACGTCAGTAGGAGGGGGCGGATGACCGATGGAGTACCCGGGTAATGCACACACTACTTAGATGAGGATAAACCTTCTTTTGTTTAGATGTTATCCCTTAGTTGCACTTGGATAGGGGAGTTTGCTTTTATACTTTCCGTCGCACTTTCCTTGTACTTTCCTTTTAATGTATTCGTTTCCCATTGTACTAAACTAAGTCCCACTCTCCATAAGTGGGCATATCATATTATATAAATATGCAATTTAGTTTTATTGTGTTGTGCCTTTACTTGCTTTATGTTATGCTATTGATGATATGCTTGCTTTATTTCCTTACGTGCTTCATTGCTCATTGTGTCACGCGGCTCTCACTTTACTATTATAATTCAAAAAAAAAAATTTACCAGTATTTTCCACTAAGTATTTTAAAGTGATAAGGAAACTATGACGTAATAAACTAATGATTAACCTAAATATGTTCTAGAGTATTGGGTTAAAAATTAAGATGTTACAAAATAGATTTAGACCATTAACTTACCAACAAGCTATAAACACAGTGCCTTCTAGTTCAAAACCTAAACCTGTCTCAATAATGCCAAATGCACTAACCATCATAACCACCAAAACCCATCAACATAGCCTGTACAAATATGTAGAAAACCTTGATGTTATAACTGTCTATCTTATAGAAGATGAATAGTTATCAGAATTCCCTTGCCAAATTGTTCAAAAGATATTTCCTCATGACTTTGAATATCAGCCTACTCATTCTCTAAAAGCAAGAACTTTTTATGAATATATTTTAGTAAATATTAGTCAATAGAACTAGTTCACTATTATGAAAAGGGCGAAATCTCTCATTGAAAATCCTAATTAAAAAGATCTTGTCTCCATCAAACTAGAAAGCCCCTCTTCATCAACCAAAGGAATTTTCCAATAAAGCTTTTAAACCTATTATTACTTTGATTATATAGAAGCCTCGTACAATATACTATATTTAAGACCATTTTCCCATTCTTGGTTCTTATGGTTTGAATGGCAAATGCCTTTGAAATTCCCAAAATGGTTTATCAATTTGTTTCAATTCTTTGGACCCCATACAGAAATATTTCTAGAAGCATTAGTACTTACTATTCAAGAATTCAAGGACCACACTACTAAGAAATCTCTCATTTTTAGTCAGCTTTGCAATAGGTTGGATAATTTCTTGGGACTATACTTATGCCCTCAAAGAAGGGGAAAAGTTTAAGCTCAGGTGGTTATCCTAATCAATAAGATCAAAATGGTGGGAAATATATGACATAAAATATGTTTTCAAAGAAAGGCTCCATGACTGGTTCTGCAGAAATCCAAAATATATGAAGAATGTTCAAAAGGAAGAAAAGGACTCGTAATTCCTAATAGAAAAATCCCAAATAATGGCTAAATTAGTTGCAGATGAATCTCATAAGGAATTCCTTCGAAGATTTAATGAAGTCATGAATAAAAGTGGTCAAATAGTTAAACAAGAAGAAGACGAACTAGGCTCTTCAGGAAGTTTCACTCCTTTGGAATTGACCTGTCAAAAAAGGAGTAATTTTTCTACCAAAAGAAAGCTTCTCGTCCTCTTCAAGATTCCAACAAATATGCCTAGTTCACTTTCGGATAGATGCTCTACTCCACCAGCTAATACAAGACGAAATTAAGGATCAACAGAAATACTTTTGACGTGTCAACAACAGGCTGGTGCCGATAGGGATAGAAGATGTTGTAGATAAACTTTAATAATATCCGGTAGACCGCTTTAGTTAAAAAGTCTCAATAATACTTACTTTATTAAAGATTCTATAAGAAACCATTAAAGTAATAATATTGTTCAAAACTGATCATAGAAGACAGCTCATCCGTCAATAATTCTCAAAAGTTCAAAATTGTCTTATAAATAGGCACAAGATTGAAGTTGTAACACATCAACAATTTAGCTGAAAGTTCTGAGTGCTTACTCATTATTGTAAATTTCCTTTATAAAAAATTTAGTGTACTTTTGTATTATCTATCTTGTTTCAACATATATTGGAGAACTTTTTCAATATCTATAAGTGTTTTAACTCTACTGCAAACTTTTGATCTCGCTTTTATGATTCCTTTTTATATACTTAGAATTGCAAAAAGGAGATTGATAAATAATAAAAAAAAAAAAGTGTTAGAAACTATTAAAGAATTTGAAGCTCATCCTTTTCCAAGAGATCAAATTTCACTAGATTAATTGTATGACATATTCCTATCTCTAGATTATAAAAACATGTAAAAAAAATAGACTGTTTTAAGTCATGCTTAAATGTTTCAATATATCGTTGTAAATATTTTATTCTGCTTCCATCTATGTTGTTGCCATTGTTTTTTCGGTTATACTTATATAAAGTAAACTGTATCAAATATCCTGATATGCAATTACACTAGCACATTCACCATGATATAATTGTCCCTTTTTTCCTATTTTCTTTATTATCATTTCTACCGGAAAAATATATATTTTCATTTTTATCCATTTCTCGGCCAATTTAATATAATTAATATGTTTCATATTACATTAATTTTATAAATTCTACAAAATTATGACTTAAAAAAAAATCCCTTCCCAAAAATTTTATCTCTCAATTTTTATCTACAAAAAAATCAAATTTTTCCTAGTCTCTCAAATTTTCACTTTTTCTGATTTTAAAATTTATTTTTTTGATATATATCAAGACTAATCAGTAAAAGAATATTTAACAATCTTTAAAAGGAAAATAAATAATATGAATTTCAAACACACTAGACATTTTCCTTTTCCTTTTCTCCGTCGAGATGAAACTGGTAAAGACGTCCAGTTATTAATTATTAACCAACAAAAATTATTTTAGGATAAAAAAGGGCCACACCAACAAGAAAAAAGGCTTAGGAAGGACAACATGGAACCGCAAACTCACCGAGAGCTTAAAGAAGGTTAAATATATTATTATGTTAACATTTATAAATTACATACAAACTATTAAGTAATTCGTGTCAAACAAATATTTCAGGAAAGCTAAATGTATTATATTTTGAATCATTGGTGCCTTCTAGGCTCATATTGTAATATTATTATAATAATGAATAGGTTGTGGGCATAAATCAGTTATTAAGAATAAGATTCACTTAACAAAAAATGATGCGCATAGTATCCAAAACACTAGAACAGAAAAATTTAGAAGACAAATGACTGTTCAAGCTTCCAGAGAAAGAGTAGTAACATCTAGAGTGTGCTTGGTTCGAGGTATAAAAATAGAGTTACATGGATAAACATGGTATAAATATTTATCTTCACTTATACATATATATTAAAAAAATAATTAAATTAATTTAAAATAAAAAAATATAAGTTTATTTTACAATACTATCTTTATCACATACTATAACACTCATTTAATTTATTTACTAACTCTTTCATAAGGGTATTATAGGAAAAAATAATTAATTTTATATAAAATTCTTAAAATAACAAATAATAGTTAAAAAAATTATAGATAAATACTTATTAGAGAACAGAGATACTATGTATATTTATCCATGAAATTTACGTATAAAATTCATTCATGAAAATTTCCTCTCTATTTTCACCCTCTAACCAAATATGCCCTTATAAAACAATATATGGCATTCAAAATTTCAAATTAAATAGAATAGCGTACCGAAATAATCCACAGTCAAGAAAGTGTAAACAAATTTGACATGGCAGGGGCGATTCCAGTTCTTCATGACTCAACTAATCAACCAAAAATAGGCAAAGTTATCAAGCTAAGCTAAGGTTTTATGCCTGTAAAGCTGCCCCCAGAAATTTCCTTTTTACAAATAGCAATATTATTTTTAGAAAAAAGTTTCTTCCAATTCGTTTACCATGTAAAGGATTGCCTACCACCCTATTAACAACATTTTACCACAATTCATATGTCTATCAGTAACGGGTAAACGTGCTGACATGCCCAAAATAGTCGGTGTTCCATCAAGAAAGCTCTACAAAACTATCTAACTAAATAGTGCTCATATGGTAGTCTAATCTTCCACATACAGAATGGGGACAATAACCCCAAAAACAGTCACAGGAACTTGTACATCTACATGAAAGAGCATAGACCACTTTGGAAGCAAAAACAATCTGCCAATAAAGGAACTGATGTCATATCAAGCCATACAAAGCCATCCGTAATCTTTCCAGTGTTCATATGCAGGAAATGCTCCAAGAACAACCTGACAGGAAGAGAAAGAGAGCACTCTACAACCACTTCCACCAACCCCTTTCGGATAAGATACACTCTGCAACCCAACAAAAAACCCAAAACATACCCCCCCCCCCCCCCCGGGGGCCAAAAAAAAAAAAATCAAGGTGCATGAGATCTCTAAAGGCATTTTCTAACAAAGCTTAAACACGAAACAGTATCGACAAATGTTGCATCTCATACACTTATATCTGAAAGTCTGCAAGCATTACTGGCCCAAACCAAAAGGACAACAAGCAGCAGAAAAGGAGAGACCATCCAAGACATCCAGAAAACAGACTTGGCAAAAAAGAAATGCACATAGCAGGGGAAAAAGGGCATAAGAGCACACCTGCAGAGAAAGCATTGAAGCAATGACTTGGCTCCAGCTAATCCTCTGCCCCAAATCAACCAACAATTAGGAGGTCAATTATCAATTCCACAACCAGCATAAATGTATTAATGAAGTGAAAAACCAAAATGCAAACAGTGCCATTGACTTGAGCATCAGGTGCAGATGTAACTCTCGTCTAAAATACATTGACAATTTGAAATACATAAATCATATTGATCAGCTAGAAGACTCCAAAAATATAAATCAACTATTAGTCATTGAAGCATAATTGGAGGAAAAATGATTTTTTGAGAGGAGACTAATCCAATGAATCAAAATTCAAAGTAAGCAGTGTATTTAAAATTTTCATAGTGGCAGATGAGATGCCTATCCAGCTTCATCCATCATACTGATTGGCTAATTGCATATGTATGACCAAACCAACAAGAAAAAAGCAAATAAAACTGGAGAAAGATATTGAGCAACGCATCCAACATTTTCTGGCAAAGCTCATCAACTGCTGTATTTAGTACTGTTACCATATCTCACGTCTAAAAAAGCTGTATAACCAGACTTAACTAATAATGATAATTAATAAACACAGTTTTCACAGACTTTCACCACCAAATGACAAAAAATCCATATTATTATAAAAATCTGATAGGATCATAGTATCAGATAAAGAGAATGGAAACATAGTGTGTAATCTGTAACTGTGTTTGTATCTACATTAATCACAAAATGAAAGAAATAAAGGGTTGCTAGGTATTAGAGTTACCCAGCTGCTCTCTCAAGTCCCAATTCCAATTCTAAAATACCCCATTGTAGCTCCCCCTACCCTTTTATACTTCCACCTCTTCCCATAACAGAATCAGGAATAAACACACAACACCCCCCCCCCCCCAAAAAAAAAAAAACTAACTAACCCTGCCAGCTAGGCAAAGTTAGTTACAAGTCCCTCCCATCCCACCTTGGCCACATGCCTTGCCTATGTCACTCTCACTCTTCCTAGTTTTTTTAGTGTAAAACTTAGCATAAGGTAAAACAATATCACTTGGGATAACATTACAGGGGCAGGGGTAATATTAACATCAGTGTTTATATTTGGGGCCTAACAAAATCTTACTTCAAAATCCACTCTAACTTGCATTCATTGTCTGAAACCTGAATAAGAGCACATTATAACTACATATCGCTTTTATTTGCAATGCATTGCAGAGAGTGATTTGCAAATGGAACAACAGCAGGCAGGGTCTCAACTTATGGACGAGGCTCACTACGTCCATGAAGGTTAGCCATAAGAGACTTAAGTTGTCATGAACCAGAGAGAGCACAATTGTCTAATAAGGCACCTCCCTGACAAAAGCCAAGCATTCAGAAACACCTAGCTCAATCATTTATGAATGATCTGGATGCATTTGGAATCTTATCATCAATCAAATGACAAACTATATCCCAAGCTTTAGAAATAAAACATATTCATACTATTAGAGTGACTTATTAATCATAATAAACACTTAAAAATCCATCTCACTCAACATAAAATCCAGGTTGGTTCTTGAAGGGATGTGAATGGCAATTTGTCACTACTAATATGGATTTAAACAATCCAGTCAAACAGACCAAACAAAGAACATCTAATGACCATTGCTATCCCAGTTAAAGAAAAAAGACCTCACACTTGGGTCCTACATATATATTCATCTGAAATTATTAAAATGAACTTTTGTTCATAAAGCATCCCCCAATGGCCTATCAAAGTCATTATTGCCAAGAAACCAAGTTACCATTATAAAAATCAATATAATATGATCAGGGAGGTGAGAAGGATGAGTTGAAAGAGAATAGAACCGAAGATCTTTACCCTAATCACAACCCTCCATTACTAGTGGAGCTATGGCCAATGACCCCATCAAAACCAAAATCAACTCCTAAGTGTGAACTTGTCATCATTCTATTCAACAAAATTATCAAAACACCATGGGTTCAATATGGCATTTATCTCAATTGTCACTTGTCACTGAATGATAATTACATCAATCTATCCACATTCCACCTCTTAACATACAATACATTGCACTGATTTCTCCATCTGGGATTTACCTCGTCTAAAGTGAGGAGGCTTGTATATTAAGAAGATGAGAGGCTAATCACCTCTAGATTATTTGGTGGGAGCCACACACAATGGAAGTTATTGATTTAATGGTGATTAGCCCATCACTTTCTCACTTTACAAGCCTTACTTCTAAGGAGCTAAATGCCCCAGTTAGATAAAACAGCCCTAATACATGGTCTTATACATCATCTCAAAACAAATATGAACATTTACTGGTAATGTATCCACCTATCCAAAGTCATCATCAAATACCAAGTTACCATAACAATCAAAACAAAAAAGTTTCCTGTCTTACGGGCCCAAGCCGCCCAATCAAAACCAAAATCTAGACCTAACTGTGAGGCACTTGTCATCACTTTATTCAGCAAAATTAGCAACATATCATGTTGCTAAGCCACATTCATAATACGCTGCTTCAAGCTCACTCCACCACAAAATAACAAATGCCACTAAGCCACATTCAATTTCGTCAATAAGAATCTAGAAGGCTTCGAATAACGAGTAACAACAGCCATTTGCAAGAATCACCAAAACGAAACTAACATCCTCAAATCCCTAACCTTTCTTATGATCCTGCACAGGCGGCACAGGCTTGATCACAGCCTCCCCCTCGTCGCCCTCCTTCTCCGCCACCACGGCACCGCCAGCCCCAGCGGCACCACCACTGCCGTCCTTATCGTCGGGATAGCGGACCACGACGACGGGGCAGACGCAGTGGTGCACGCAGTAGTCGCTGACGCTGCCGAGCCGGCCGTCACTGCCCCGCCGCACGGCGCCGAAGCCCCGGCTGCCCATGATGACGGCGCTAAGGCCGAGGCGCTCGACCTCGAGGCAGAGTCGCTCCTTCATGTCGTGGTCCTTCACGATGTGGATCTTGTAAGGGATCTGCGCATCTCGCAGCGGCTTAGCGAGATCGGCGACCTTCGACGACGTGAAGGCGTCGAAGTCGTCCTCGAGCTTGCGCTTGTTCTGGTCGCCGGCGCCGCCGTCGTTGGTGGCAACGGCGACGGGTTCCTCGTCGGAGGCAGGGTCGGTGTTGATGGAGAGGTCGATGGAGCCCCAGTCGGCGCCGAAGAGGACGTTGGTGGGGCTGACGTGGAGGAGGATCACGGCGTCGCCTGGGCGGATGTATTGCTGGACGGCCCAGCGGACGGCGTAAGCGCTCTCGTCGGAGAGGTCGACGGCAACGCCGATTTTGCGGCGGGCGCCGGCAGTGGGTGTTGGGGTTGCGGCGGAGACAACGGAGGAAGGGTGGTGGCGAGGGGAGGACGGGTGGTGGATTTTGATTTGCGGAAGCTGTGGGTCGGAATCCTGTGCGGCTGGGTTCTGGTGGTGCTGCATTTTCTGTTTTTTCTTCTGTTTTCTTGGTTTGGAGAGAAACAAAGTACAGAGTTTTCTAGAGAGGGGTCTCTTCTCTTCTGTTTCTTCTCCCTTTTTTTTCCTCGGTCGAATTTCTTACGTTTGTTGGTTTGAAAGAACGCCGGAGTTGCTGTCGTAAGGTAAAGTGGGCAGTTGGATTGTGCGTAAATAGTGAGAATAGGGAAGATGCAAGTTGGGCTGTGGACTGTGGTTGATGTCAATTGGACCAAAAAGGGGTTTAGAATTGACCCACTGGGTGGCCCAATTCACGATATCTCGCAGTCCCAGGCTATTTCCGGTGGTGCCAATAACTGAAATGAATAAGCCAATCACTTTGTTATTAAGTTTTCTATTAGCAAGGTACACGTCGATGTCGTCTGGTGGACGTGCCGGAGTCGTTATCGGGCATGACCAGAAATCATGTGGGCTCTGCCCGCGCAGGTTGGAATCCTGCCGTTCACGGATTTTCAATTCAAATATTTTTGTCCCAAAGATATGAAGTAGATGTGTGCTTACGATTTTGCGATCAAATTAATTCCTGTAATGCATTCCACACATTTATCCAATTGATCTCACATCTTATTATCAACTTCCTCTCTAGAGGGGTCAAATCCATTTTACTTTCACATATGGATGCAGTAAAATGATCGCTAGATGAACATGAAGGAAGTACAACCAGTTTTAATCAGAATTTACGTACGAGGTAATGAATATTGATGTATAATAGCTGTATGTCAGTCATTGTGTAAAGTAAATTGAAGAACAATGCAATAACAGGGAAATTACAAAGCAAATCCCCTCCTTAGAGTCTGGGGTAAAACTCTAGAATACCATCAAATATCTTCTTCTCTGCCTTCGTTGTTAGCAGCCCCTTCCCTTTATACGCAATGCCAACTACCTTGTAGCAATCTGCATAACTACCTTGCTAACTCAGCTAAGGGGGGTGATGTCCCATTCACGTGATTACTTCACACAGTAGTCTTTAACCCATGCTCCAGATTTCTCGACCCTCTTTCCCCTTGCGTCCGCTTTCCTACGTGGGCCAACAGGCCCACTTTCTTCACTTGGGTTAATGAATCCTCGTTTGGGCTGGCCTCATCCAAGGGTTGGGTTGTATCAATTACTCCCCCTGAACAATGACCTCCTTGCCTTCAAGGTCAACTTCTAGAAACATTTGCAGCAGAGCCTCCCAGTCAATTCAAGTGCTTTCCTTTCGTGCCAATCCCTCCGATTCAACTAACTACTGTAACTTGCTGTTGTCACCCTCTGTTCATCTGCTGTCCGCAATGACAGATGGAACTGGCTGCATCATTGGTGGAAGCGGTGGCAGGTCACTTAGTTCTGTTGGGGTACCTCCCTTGTAACTCTTCAGCACGGATACATGAAATATAGGGTGAATACAACTCCCCTGAGGTAGCTCGAGTCGACAAGCAACATTTCCAATCTTGTGAGTGATCTTATACGGCCTATAATATCTCTTGCTCAACTTTTGATTTTCTCGTTTAACCAGGGAGCCTTGGCGGTAAGGTTGCAACTTCAACAACACCCAATCTCCCACTTGGAAGTGTTTGTCCCTTCGATGTGCATCCGCTTTACGTTTCATCAGTGCTTGAGCTTTCTGCAGGTAGTAACTGAGCCCGGTATTCAACACTTCTCGCATTCGCAAGAATGAATCCACTTCAACTACCGAGGAGGACCCTTCGGTGTACCCCGGAAGGGTGTTCATTGGAAAAACATAAAGAGCTTCATGTGGTGACATATTAATAGAGGAATGGTAAGTCCCATTGTAATATAACTCTGCCCAGACTAAGTAGGTAGCCCATTGGCTGGGGTATGCATGAGTAAACTGTTAGTAAAAGCCTCTCTATCTTTGGCTAATTCTCTCTATCCTCTCTATTCCCTCTATTCTCTCTAATTCTCAAATTATTCATGCATCAAATGGTGCTTTCATTGAAAGGTTCTTCCATTCCATTGGAAGAACCACTCCCTTCCGAAGAGAAATTACCAGTGTTTGATGGAATAGAAGGTTATCGATGGGCAATTTGTGCAGGACAGTTCTGGAATGGCAGAGGAACACCTAAAGCCCAAAGACCGGTGCAAGCGGAGAACGCTTCCACTAGTCAAGCTCTGAAATGGTTTCGGATATGGAGGCGGCGCAATTCAACGGCGGACTAGATGACCTTTGAGATCGCCTTTCTCCACCGCTATCAACCGAATTTCCAGCACGTCCTACCGGAAATTTTCCAGAAAAAAGTCACGGATTTGGATCTAGAGGGGGAAAAAGAGAATTTACAAAGCAAGCTAACCATGGATCTAGAACTGATTGAAATTCAACGAAACAGATTTCAACTACAAAATCAGAGATAAGAAGCAGCAACAACTATTCCACAGCAAATGAACAAATTAACAACTGTAACACCATAATATTTAATCTAATAAGCCTAGGACATATTTAAATTAATTATTAGTTATTACTCTTTTATTCTAGTTCTTAATTCTAATTTTTAGAAAATACATGATGAAAATATCGGTAAAATCTTTTTTTGAAATTAAAGATGAAAACATGAGCCATGCGTAAAGTAAAATTACATCGTTCACCTCGCATATAACAAAGAGTAGACATACATATAAACAAAAGAGTACAAAATCTCAAACGTAACCAACCATCATACATATACATATAATAGAAGTTTTGTCGTACAACAAGATCAAATAGTAGCATTAGCATAGTAATCCGTACAAAAACATAGAAAAACATAAAATACATAATCCAAAAATCTCACCTACCCAAGTGCACCTAAAGATGATAACCTCTAAAAATAAAAGAAGGTTATCCTATGCAAGATATGCGCACATGCACTACTACGCCTACCGCCCACCCACTACTAGTGCTCATCCCAAGAGGGAGGAACATAACCAACTCACTGGCCAGTCGGAGTGGCCAAACGATGTGAGGGTCAGGCATGGGCTCCCTGACGAGGTATCATCCTCACTCTACCTCCTCAAAGTAGCTGTGTTATCGTGGCCTTGCTACCTCCACCTAACTCCGTGGGTATGGTGAGGGAGGAGCCAATGGACGGAATCTCTATGGCTGAGTCCTTAGAGGGATCAATCTCTAAATAAGCTGGGGGAAAACGGGGAACATACTCCTGATAATCTCGTACAGCTGAGGCAGCAGCAAGGATGCGTCGAGTCTACTCTCCGCAGGGGCACGTACGCTCGAAGAGAAGCTCTTCGGCGAAGGGTAAAGTAGGGGTGAAACGGAAACTGGTGACGGGATGAGCAAACGGGCGGTCCAGAAAAATGAACATATGGATGGAACAACGACGCACGAAGTGGTATGATTGGTGTGTAGCGTCAAAACGTAGCTCCCAAGTCGGCGCGTCAACGTAAATCATGAATACCGGCATCGTCCTCTGAAGATGTGATAGAAAGAAAAGATAGAAGGAGTGAGAAACCTGATAAAGAATCTCAGTAAGGCGTCCTCCTATCGTAGTGTCATCATCTATGTCCTCAAGAACCTCAGGTTTCATTATAAAATAGTGAGCATGCATAAGGTGCAATTATTAAGTTCCAAAATACCAATTACTGAGACCCGTTCATTTTAATATGAGTCTTGGAAGTTATGAATGCATCATACCTCATCATGAAATGCATGTCAATACAAGGTGCAACATACCATATAGAGATATAAGTAATATGCATAGAATATGGTAAACATGGAATGAATTACTTCATTTTATTCTTTAGGTGAGTTAAGCTATTCTTTCTCTCATTAGGGCCACCTTATTACTCTCTCCTCTTGAGAGTTCTAGGTTATGAGCTCATACCTCACTAATTGTAACACCCTGATTTTCTGTCTGAGTGGAAAATGACCAAAATGCCCCTGAGGTTATTTTCTGCCCGGAATTCGAGAAAGGCCAATCCGGCAGTCCTCGAAGGGCCAACTCAATGTTTGAAGGGGATTGAATGGCCCTTGAGTGGTTTCGGAGGCGAAAGTCTCATTTTCTCATAGCTTTGGTCAAAATGACCAAAATAGCCCTATAGCGTTTTACGCGGGTAAAGGTGCCGTTTGAGCCCGAAACTTTCCCCGAAGGTTTAAAACAATGTTTTTACATGTTTAAAAGCATCTGTTTGAGTCCCGGTGGTCCCGGGCAGTTTTAATGTAAAATTACGATTTTGTCCCTACAATAGTATTTTTGAGTTTAATGATGTAATTAAGCAAACCTAAGCAATATTAGGCTCTAATCGAAGATTAATTAATTTCCATAATTAATCTAGAGTCAAAATAAACTATTAAAATTAATTAGAACCTAAAATTGCTTAGATTAGATTTAAATCTCTTTTCTAAAACTCAAGATTTCACTCTTGGAATCTTAAATAGTATTTTCTCTCTCCAATTCCTTAAATCAAGGAATTGTGTCTAGAATTGTTTATACACTAAAATAAGTTTATAACTCACTAATGATGCAAGAACACTCCTTAAATATGTTTTGACAACCTTGATTACCCATTTTCTCACCTAAACACTTTCTTACAAATTTCTAATCTTAATCCTAATCAAAGATACACCTAAACACAACTCTAAACCACAATTAAAATGCAAGAAATCCTCCCCATGGCTGATGCAAGTTTCGGCCACCTCTCTCTCATTTACATCACATGTTGATTTGTTTCTCACTCAAAGAACCATGCTTGAGCTATACCTTGAGCCATACCTCACCATACCTTGAACCATACCTCACCATGCCTCAAGATCACAACATCTCACCTCATGGAACTCATGGGGCTGCTCATGCTTGGCCGAAACTTCATCCTCCTCCTTGCACCTTGCATTTGTTTCATTTCTCTATAAATAGCATGTTTGGGTGAACTTGCATCATTTTGGGTTCATTTGCTAAGTGTAAGTTTTCAAAAAGCACTTCAAAGTTTCCTTTTTCTCTCAAGTTCAAGTGTTCAAGTTCTTCAAGTTCTTCATCCTCTTCTCTCATCCCAATCTTCAAACCACTAGGTAAGAATTTCCTTTCAAGTATTTTCTTTATTTAAGTTCTATTTCTAGTTATGTGTTTATGGTTTCTCTTGAGTCTTTTTAGAAGTTCTTTTCCCTCTCCTTTTTCTTCATCATTTTCGGCCATGGGCCTTGAAGATCAAAGGAATGAAAGCTTGATGATGAGGGTTTCATGATGATATTCATCACTTGAACAATCTCTAAAGCTTGATCTTTGATCTTGAAGTTAAAGATGTTCTTAGTTTTTCTTCTTGAATCCTTGAAACCTTTCACTTTGATGATGTTTTAAAATGGTTACATGAACCCAATGATGAGGACTCATGATGTTGGTGTTAATGCATCATCAAGGTCATGGTCTCTAGAGTTTCAAATGTTTCTTTTTCTTCTTAAAAGTTTTGGTTCCTTTTCCTTTTCTTTCTCCAAATTTTCGGCCATATTGGCCAATGAGGTTCACAATGGCTTGATGATGAAAGCTTCTAGATGATGACTATGTATTCATCACAATGAGGCCTCTAAAGCTTGAGTTTTAATAAAAAGGTTATTTATGTCTACATTTCAAGAAAAGAGACTTTGTATTCTAAAGAACCCTTGAGGTTCACTCTTGTCTTTACTTTATCTTGTCATAATAAGTTTGGATTGAGGTTTAAGTTCCTTTAAAGTCTTGTATGAGCTCTAATAAGAAATAAAATGGACTAGCATTCATATTTAAATTCAAGCTTATGCATTACATATTTACTTTGAGCTTTGCATTCATATTTATTTTCCAAGTCATCACTTAAAGTTAAAGGATAAAAAATGGAGTGCACCTCATATTTACATTCTCGTCTAACATATTTACTTTTCATCACTAAAGAACGTAAAGATTTAAAATGAGAGCTTGCACTATCACCTAACTAAATCTCAAAGCCTTTCTATTTCGGCCTTAAAGTCAATTGTTGCTGGGCCTAGAGCACTAAAATAAAGAAATGAACTTGCATATTTATATTTCAAGTCTTGCATATTTATTTCAAGCCTTGCATATTTATATTTCAAGTCTTGCATATTTATATTTCAAGTCTTGCATATCTACTTTAAGCTCTCACTTTATTTTGTAATGAAGAATAAAAATGAGGTGCATAGCATGTTTAAATTATGTCAACACCTAAGAACCTTAGAGCTCAAAGACTTGCCCATTTTATCTCAAGTTAAAGTTTTATGTGGGAACATTCTTTGAATGGACAATTTCGGTCATGTAGTGATAATGAGCTTGGAATGAGTTTCATCTAGCTACGAGGGCCAACAATCTAAGTTTTATGACTTTCTTTAAACCTCATGAACTTTATGAGGTTAAGACCAAATAATATTTATGAATTTAATCCTCTTTTAAGGAGGGGTCAAGTGGTCACTGACCTAATGATGTTTTTAGCCTCTTTTACAAATAAAATGATTTGCAAAAGAGTTTTAGATGTCCTAAAAATGATTCCAAGAGAAACTAGCAACTTATTTGTTTTAGAAATGACAAGTTATGCATCTTTTTGGGACTTAATGTTTCGGTTCTTCCATGATAAGTTTGCTGATGTATGATGATGTTTTGATGTGTTAGAATGTGTGAAAATTATGTATGATGAAGTAGGAACATTTCTATGCATGATAGGAGGGAAACTAGCTTTCTAGGAAAATTGTAAAGTCAAGACTTAGCATAGTTTTAACATATTTATTTTTAGATACTGCCCAAACTGTTTCAATGGGAATATAATCAGGTTAGGATTGTTTAATCATGAAAAATTTGGTTACATTTGAAGTAGGATTGAATTTTAGCACCTATAGAGAAACTAGTAACTAGAAAACCGTAAAATCGCAATTCTAGAACTCTTAGAACATTTAATTTTTAGAATCTGTCCAGCAACCTCATAATATGGTAAACATGGTTTATAATTAGTTCTTAGACATATGAATGTCTCATAATTCATTTAGGTTTTATTTATAGCGCCTTAGGTGAAGACAAAACTAAGAAAGGGTCTAAAACGTAAGTTCTAGAACCCCGCAATTATAAGTTTATAATGCTGCTCCTAAGGAATGGTGATGTTCAGATTCATTAGAGAACATAAATAATAATAAGATTCGTTAGAGGAGAGCCCTTAGCAACATAAAAGGTTGATAGAAAATGATAGATAAATTACATCATAAGTTTAAGGCTCGTAAAGGTCAAAGCATAATGAACCATAGGACCAAGAGCATAATGAATTTCTAATGTCGCTTGTGAACATATGAGAATGATTATGTCAATGCATGGAATTATGTTGGAGGATGCATGTTTGATTGACTTATGTCGCATAAAGCAAAATTTGGAAGAAATTCGGCATGCTGCTGTTATGCCGCCGAATTTCTGACAAATTTGGGGACTTAGAAAGTTTTTGAAAACTTATGAGATTTTTATTTATGAGGTACTAAGATGGGTTCTCGAATGACACCGGTTCGGCCAAGCACCTCCAGAGAACTCATGTGACATTGGTACCAAGATGAATTCTTGGGTGACACCGGTTCGACCGAGCACCCCCAAGAAATGCCCCCTAGCCCGTACTGGATAAGTCGGGATTATGTTTATGATTATGTTGCGCTTATCGGGATTGATAAGTAAGAACTAGTGACGACTAGTTAAGGTATGAGCTCATAACCTAGAGATGTGACACGTTCTGGGTGACATCGGTTCGACCGAGCACCCCCAGAGCGATCGTCTTTTAGGGTGGCCTATGAGGAAGTAAAGTATGATGTTTATGTCACAAAAGTTTCCCATATGAGAATTTAATTGCCACTTTATGCCACTATTATGATGTTCTTAAAGTTATGATGATTATTCTTGCATTAAGTAGAACCATGCATACATTCTTTAATATGATTGCATCCATGTCATTAAGAATCATGCTAAAATGAACGGACCTTGGCTAAATATGTTTTAAAACCTAAAAATAGACATTTATGCATGCTCGCTTATTTTGTATACTAAACCCAAGGTTCCTGAGGACGTAGATGATGACACTTAGGTAGTAGGAGGCCCTACTAAAATTCTTTAGCAAGATTCTCACTCCCTCTATCTCTTTCTTTCTGTCACGTCTTCAGATGGCGACGTTCGTGGTTTTTATGGACACCCTAACGTGGGAGGTGCACTATGATCCGGATCACGGATCATACCATTTTGAGGGACAGTGCACGGTGCGAGTCTTCATGTTCATAGAACGTCCCTTCGCTCACCCCGTGCATACCCATCACTTCTCCCCGACAGCACCCTACTGCGACGACGAGCGGATTTTTGAGCGCACACGTACGCATAACGAGAGAGTGCTCCGCATGTACACTGCCGCCTCAGCCATGCGTGACTATCCCGACTACGTGCCCCGGACTTACTTCTCGGAGACCGACCCGTCAGAGGATTTGCCTATCCATCCGTACAGCGAGAGCTCCGCCCACACTCCACCACTGATAAGGGAGGGCAGTGAGGATACCGTGACTCAACCACGGCTCGCACGACGACCGGAGATGCAGCCACGTCGTGGGGGTCACTCCCGATCCCCGTTCCGCCTCTATACGCCAGAGGAGCTCACCCAGTTTCCCGAATATGTGCCTCGTTCATGAGATGGATATCAGTAGGAGGTGACGTACGACAGATGGAGTACCCAGGTAGAGCACACACCACTTAGATGAGGATGGACCTCCTTTTATTTAGAGGTTATCCCCTTAGTTGCACCTTGGGTAGGGGAGTTGCTTTTATGTTTTTCGTCGTACTTTCCTTTGTATTTTCTTTTGTTGTATTTCTATTCCAGTTGTACTAAACTAAGCCCCACTCTACATAAGTGGGCATATCATATTATATATAAAATTTGCAGTTCAGGTTTATTGTGATGTGCCTTTACTTGCCTTATGTTATGATGAGATGTTTGCTTTATTTCCATCCATGCTTTATTGCTCATCATGTCGCGCGGCTCTCACTTTGCTTTTATAAATTCAAAAAAAAAATTTACCAGTATTTTCCGCTAAGTATTTTAAAGTAAAGAGGAGACTATGACGTAACCGACTAATGATTAACCTAAATATGTTCTAGAGTATTGGGTTAAAAATTAGGATGTTACATATAATGATTCTTGATTAAATGTGATAGTATGAATGCATGCTAGACAATTTAAAGATTGATTTATGAGGCAAGATTGAAATCATAATGTGAATGAATGCCTAATTTTGGCTTATGCATGCATTTGAGAAAAGAAAATATATGATGCAGTTATATGAAAAAAGAGAATGTATAAATTTCACTCGTGCATATTCTGGCATATGGGCAAAACAGAAACAAAACTTATGTTAGGTATGATTTGTGGAGTTATCCATGGCAGATGCCATTCAGTATAAATTAAGTAGAGTTATCCATGGCAGATACCATTTGGTATGAATTATCCATTGTGGAGTTATCCATGACATATACCATTAGGTATAAACTAAGTAGAGTTATCCACGGCAGATACCATTCGATATAAACTAAGTGGAATTATCCACGGTAGATACCATTTGGTATGAACTAAGTCTTCCCTATGTTGATGAAAAGAGAAAAATGCACAGAATTGAGTTCAATGGTTATAAGAGTGAATATGACTAATTATCATCCTTGCATGTGTTTTTGCATAAAATTACTTGTATGAGTGAAATTAAAAATTATGTTATGATTATGTTTGAGGGAGTGCCCTACTGAGAATTATATAATATCCTCATCCCTATATTTTTGAATTCTTGTGTCATCTCAAGGTTGATCCGGATAACTATAAGGCTGGTACACAAGAGAAATAGGAATTACAGTAGTTTAGTGCCCTAGGCTGAACTCGGTTGTACTTAGTTAAATATATGTCTGTAATTATAGTAAAGAACAGATGTGTACTAAAGCTTATAGAAGAGCTTCCTTTTGTACTTAGCTATGCATTCAATAAATGTTGTGTTTCTTTGTGATATATTTTAATAGAATTACACTTAGTTATTACGCGCATTAATCGAGCTTGCTATAGATATTTAAGAAAGGTCCACTAATTTATAAGTAATCATTCTCGAGTCCGATATCATGATTTAAGGATGACGTTGTACTTGGGAGGATATTACACCGTCACCAGGCGTTACATGAAAAATAGCAAAAGATCCAGTGTTGATTTGTGGGGACAGTCGTCAATCCATAAACTAGTTTGGGATGTTACAACCATCAGCCCTGTAACGCCCCAATTTTCTGTCTGAGTGGAAAATGACCGAAATGCCCCTGAGGTCATTTTCGGCCCGGAATTCGAGGATGGCTGACCCGGCAGTCCTCGAAGGGCCAACTCAATGTTTGAAGGGGATTGAATGACCCTTGAGTGGTTCCAGAAACGGAAATCTCATTTTCCGCAGTTTCGGGTCAAAATGACCAAAATACCCCTATAGCGTTTTACGCGGGTAAAGGTGCCGTTTGAGCCCGAAACTTTCCCCAGAGATTTAAAACCGTGTTTTTACATGTTTCAAAACATCTGTTTGAGTCCCGGTGGTCCTGGGCAGTTTTAGTGCAAAATTATGATTTTACCCCTAGAATAGTGTTTTTGAGCTTAATGATGTAATTAAGCAAACATAAGCAATATTAGGCTCTAAATGAAGATTAATTAATTTCCCTAATTAATCTAGAGTCAACATAATTTATTAAAGTTAATTAGAACCTAAAATTGCTTAGATTAAACTTTAATCCCTTTTTAGAACTCAAGATTCCTATTCTTGGAATCTTGAATAGTATTTTCTCTCTTCAATTCCTTAAATCAAGGAATTGTGTCTAGAATTGTTTATACACTAAAATGAATTTATAACTCACTAATGATGCAAGAACACCCTTTAATTATGTCTTGACAACCGTAATTACCCATTTCCTCACCTAAACACTTTCTTACAAATTCCTAATCTTAATTCTAATCAAAGATACACCTAAACACAACTCTAAACCACAATTAAAATGCAAGAAACTCTCCCCCATGGCTGATGCACATTCGGCCATCTCTCTCCTTTTACCTCACATGTTGAATTGTTTCTCACTCAAAGAACCATGTTTGAGGCCATACCTTGAACCATACCTCACCATACTTTGAACCATACCTCACCATGCCTCAAAACCACATTATCTCACCTCATGGAACTCATGGGTTCCCTCCATTCTGCATGGCCGAAGCCTCCCCCTCCATTTGTACCCTTCATTGCTTCATTTCTCTATAAATAGCTTGCTTGGGTGAACTTGTATCATTTTGGGTTCATTTGCAAAGTGTAAGTTCTTAAAGAAACACTTCAAAGCTTCCTTTTTCTCTCAAGTTCAAGTCTTCAAAGTTCTTCAAGTTCTTCATCTTCTTCTTCCATCTTCAAGATCATCACACCAAGTAGGGATTTCTTTTCATGAATGTTCTTCTTTAAAGCTTGATGTTTATGGTTTCTCTTGTTTTCTTTTTAGAACTTCTTCTCTATTCCTTTTTCTTTCTTGTTTCGGCCATGAGCCCTTGAGAATAGAGAAATGAGAGCTTGATGATGAGAGTTTGATGTTCATCACTTGAAACAAACTCTAGAGCTTGATCTTTGTTCTTGAGCAAAAATGTTTCTAGTTCTTCCTTTCTTGAATTCTTGAGAACTCTATCTTTGGTGATGTTTCAAAATGGTTCTAAGGACTCAATGATGAGGTCTCATGATGTTGGTGTTAATATATCATCAAGATCATGGACCCTAGAGTTTTAAAATGTTCCTTTTCCTTCTTGAAGTTTCGGCCACTTTGTTTTCTTTTACATGCTAAATTTTTTTATTTTCTAAAAATGTTATGTTGAGTTCTAAGGACTCTAGACTTTACTTGATCATGGTTTGATGAGTTTGGGTTGAGGTTTAAGTTCCTTTAAAGTCTTGTTAAGAGCTCTAGAAAGATAAAATGAACTTGCATAATTTATTTTATGCTTGCATTTATATTTACATTCTTGCTATGCACTTTTACTTTCAAGCTATCACATAAGAACATAAAGATTAAAATGGAACTTGCATCATCACCTAATTTAATTCTCAAAGCCTTTCTATTTCGGCCTTAAAGTCGATTGTTGTTGGGCCAAGAGCACTAAAATAAAGAATTGAACTTGCATTATCACCTAATTAATTTCTCGAATGCCTTTCTATTTTCGGCCTTAAAGTCGATTGTTGTTGGGCCAAGAGCACTAAAATAAAGAATTGAACCTTGCATATTTACCTTCAAGCTTGCACGATTAAGTTTATGCCTTGCATATTTAAATTAAGTCATCACTTTGTTTTGTAAGCAAGATTAAAAATGAAAAGCATGAGCACGTTTATTTTATGTCAAAACTTAAGAACCTAGAGCTCAAAGACTTGCCCATTTCATTTCAAGTTAAAGTTTAATGTGAATGCATTCTTTGAATGCATGTTTCGGCCAAGTAGTGATGATGGACTTGCAATGAGTTTTTATCTAGCTACAAGGGCCGATAATCTATGTCCTGAGTTTTTCCTAAAGCTTTACAAATCTTTATAAGGTTATGTTATCATGAGTTATAATTTTATTCTCTTTTTGAAGATGAAATATATTTTGGTCACTGACCTAAGGCTTCTCTTAGCCTCCTAACGAATTAAAATGATATGCAAAGAGTTTTAGAGATTCTAAATTGATTCCAAGAGAAACTAGTTAACTTATGTACCTAGAGATGTCAATTTAGTTCTCTTATCAAAGTTAGATGTTTTCGGTACTGTCATGATGAGCTTGTGGCTGTATGATGATGTTTTGATGTGTTAGAATGTGTGAAAATATCACATGATGATGTAGAAACGATTCTATGCATGATAGGTAAGAAACTAGCTAACTAGAAATACCGTAAAGCTAGAATTTAACATAGTTTAGACCCATTTGTTTTTGAAACTTATCCAAACTGTTTTAATGGGAACATAATCAGATTAGGATTGTTTAGACATTAAAAACTTGGTAACATTTGGATTAGAATTGAATTTTAGCACCTATAGGGAAACTAGCAACTAGAAAACCGTAAAAATGCAAATGTAGAACTCTTAGAACATTTAGTTTTCTGGATTCTATCCAGCAATGTTATAACATGATAAATGTGATTTATAATTAGTTCTTAAGCATAGGAATGTCTCATAATTGATTTAGATTTAATTTATAGCGCCTTAGGCGAAAACGGAACCGAGAAAGGGTCTAAAACGTAAGTTCTAGAACCCCGTAACCACAAGTTAGAAATTTTGCCCTATGCTTTTCAGATTTGAGTATGAACATGAGGATTAGGAATGATGATTAATTATGAGCCCTAAGGTGCATAACATATGAACGACGGATGTTAGAAAACTATATCTCAAGATTAAGACTAGTAAGGGTTAAGCATAAGCTACCATAAGGGTAAGCGTTTGAATGTTCTATGATGATGCATGTGTTATGTGAAGGATGATAATGTTATTCATATAAGGAATTCATGAGGATATATGTTTATGTGGCATAAAGCAAATTTGGAAGGAATTCGGCGTAATGCCATTGTGCCGTCGAATTCCCGACAAATTTGGGGACTTAAAGAGATTTTGAAAATTAAGGTACTAAGATGGGTTCTAGGATGACACCGGTTTGGCCGAGCACCTCCATAGAACTCATGTGACATCGATACCAATTTGTACTCTTAGGTGACACCAGTTCGGCCGAGCACCCCTAAGAGGATTGCCCCCTAACCCTTACTCAGATAGTCGGGATTTATGATTTATGATATGCTTATTGTTAAGTGGTAAGTAAGAACTGGTGACGACTAGTTAAGGTATGAGCTCATAACCTAGAGATGTGACACGTTCTGGGTGACACCGGTTCGGCCGAGCACCCCAGCGCTTGTCTTTTAGGGTGGCCCATGAGGAAGTCATGATGATTATATCACAAAGAGAATTTATTTGCCACTTTATGCCACTACTATTGTGATGTTCTATGTGTATGATGATTATTCTTGCATTTAAGTAGAGCCATGCATACATTCTTTAACATGCTTGCATCCATGTCATTAAGAATCATGCTAAAATGAACGGACCTTGGCTAAACTATGCTTTAGAACCTAAAAATGGACTTACTGCATGCTCACTCATTTTGTATTACTAAACCTAAGGTTCCTGAGGACGTAGATGATGACACCTAGGTAGTAGGAGGCACTACTGAGATTCTTTAGTAAGATTCTCACTCCCTCTATCTCTTCTTTCCGTCACGTCTTCAGATGGCAACATTCGTGGTGTTCGTGGACACGCCGACATGGGAGGTGCACCATGACCCGGATCACGAGTTATTCCATTTTGTGGGTCGATGCACGGTTAGAGTATTCATGTTCATGGATCGACCCTTCACTCCCCCTGTACATTCCCATCGTTTCTCCCCCGTCTCACCTTTTGGCGATGACCTGGTGTTCGAGCGCGCACGTCCCCGAGAGGAGAGGCTTCGCCGTACTCCACCGTTCGCGTCCGCCGTTCGAGACTACCCCCAGTATGTGCCCCGTTGCCCGTCATCATTTTCGGAGACGGATCCTTCCGAGGATTCGACAACCCAGGTACCCTCTGAGGGATCTTCCTCCACCATACCCATGGACCTTGGGGAGGGTAGCGAGCCCACCGTGACTCAGCCGAGGCTTGCACGACGACTGGAGATGAAGCTGCGCTGTGGAGGTCACTCCCGAGCCCTGTTCTGCCTATTCTCGCCGGAGGAGCTTGCTCAGTTTCCTGGTTATATGCCACGCTCGAGGGATAGTCGCTAGTAGGAGGCTGTGGATGGCCCGGGTTAGTGCACACACCGCATAGACGAGGATAAACCTTCTTTTGTTTAGAGGTTACCCCATTAGATGCACTCGGGTAGGGGAGTAGTTTATGTTTATGTTTATGTTGTATTTTCTTTCATGTATTCCCTTGTACTAAATTAAGTCCCACACTTATAAGTGGGCAAGTTATATATATATATGAGATGATATTCAGTGTTTCTCATGATGTGCCTTTATGTGCCTTATGCTATGACGTTATGAGATATATGTTTTGCTCTTTACGTGTTATATCGCATCACGCGGCTCTCACTTTGTGTTTCACAAAAAAAAATTTACCCGTATTTTCCGCTAAATATTTCAAAGTAAAAATGAAAACTATGAAGTAACAGACTAATGATTAACCTAAATATGTTCTAGAGTATTGGGTTAAAAATTAGGATGTTACAAGCCCCACCATTGCCCAGCACCTACTAATTATTGGATGTCTAACTAACGATTCAACAAATTTTCCACCCAATAAAAATATTTATGTACAATTGACACACATTAATGTCCTACATTGATATAGTTGAAAAATGAAAGCGTGAAAGAATGTATAAAAGAAATCAAATGGCCAAAGTATAAGCATTTTGCGAATGCAAGCTATTTACTTCAAGTATTTATCAAATATGGATGACTCTAGATGAGTGGTTTAAGAAAAAATAGGGCTTTAAAATGGTTCCATGTGTTTGAGAATCCAATCTTAATATATAAAAGGAAGACATTTGATGAATTCTACCATGTAGACTTTGTTTTTGACATTTATAAAATGAGTTTGCCATTTGGCACCACTAATAATTACCTAAACGACATCAATAAATAATAGTATTAATTGAGTTTCAAATTGATAATCTCCTCTTAGAAACTTGAAAATATTAATTACTTCTATAAGTCTATTAGTACTGCTCTTATCCATTGGTCAAAACACTTACATTTTACATCAAATTTTCACTCAATAAGAAAAAAAAAACCTCAGAAATTAAAAGAATGATTCCATAATATTACATGTTGACACACAAAAAAAAAAACACTATGCCATTATTAAATTATTATTTGCTATTTCTTTTAAAATATTAAATTAATTAAAAAAACACATTTAAACTCTTATCTAGTATCGAAGATAGCTTTTGTATGTCACTTAGTGATGGGTGCTCCTCGCTTTGATATGATTCCTTGATGAGTTATATTGACCCCTCTACAACTTGGTGGATTATGTCCATATATCTAATTCTCACCTCCAAGTTTTGTTGGGGATCAATGCTCCTAGATGTTTGATCACCCACTCACTGCCATTCTCCCTCATGTCAAAGATTGGATTATTGAATAACCAGTTCATGTCGCCAATGATGGGCATGATTGTAGAGTTTTGTATGAGGTTATGTCAGGGGTGTACTCTTGGCTCCTATTTCATGATGTGCATGTGGATCTTATGACTTCTTGGTTTTGGATTTGGAATTAAATTGCCCACCCCTTTGAAGGTATGTTTCCTTATTTGGATCTCTTTTCACAATGTTGTTTCCACCAATTCTTTTCAAAAGCTTTTTCATTTGTCTTTATCTGATGCTTTCCCATGTTGCACAGATGCTCATTAGGTTTAATTTGCTACTTATCGGGCTTTCACTTTTTTTTTGAGTTGGAATTCCTTGAGTGGTTGAAGAAATTTTCTTTAGGGAAGATGCACATCTATTTCTTGCAGCAATTTGGCACATCTGGTCTTCTGGGAACTCTTTTGTTTTATATCAGGCTCTTACTCCTTCCTAGATTCTAGTGCGGCGACTTCTACACTTGGCAGATTCTTGTGCCAAGGCTATTAGGAAAGTGTCTCTGCAACACTAGCATACTTGGGTTGGCTGGTCATCCTCTCCTTATGACTTTGTCAAGATCAATTGTGATAGGAGCTCCTTGGGCAACCTTGGTAGAGTGAGGATTGTTGGGTTGAGCTGTTGGCCGTTCACAAGGGATTGGCTATGGCTTAGGATTATGGTTTCAAAAATGTTCTTTGTAAGGTGGATTTCCTTGAGGTTCTACACCTAGTGACTCAAGATGATGGGCCTTTTTTTCATGTTCATGGTACCCTAGTTCATGACATCCAGCATTTGGTTCAGCATAATTGGAGGTGCTCCTTGCAACAGTGTTCTGAGAAGGTAACTCTGCTATAAACTTTCTTGCTAGGTTAGGCGATGCTTTAGCAAACAAGGATTGGATTTGGTTAACACCACCTAGAGATATGCACCTTGTCCTTCTAAGGGACTTGATAAGGGCTCGCTTCTTGAGATAAGTTATTCCATTATTTGCTTTCTTTTGCTCATGTACCAATAAAAGACATATACAATATAGGAAAGAGATGCTCTTTAACAAATTAATGTTATATTATATTTAGATAAGGGTCTCCTTTTCCCTAACATCTATATATTATGCAATTTAATTGCTAATAAATTTATATTTATCTATTTTTTCAAAATCAACCATTAAAATTATATTTAATTTTAATAAAAATAAATATTATAATTTATTAATTTTATATTTAAATTTTCCATACAATACATGAGTGATACTCTAGTTACTAAATAAATAATTTCCACTTTCATATTTATGAGCTTCGAGCCATAGATCCTTGAACCACCTAGCCTAAATTTTACACACCGGAATATGTTTGGCACGAGGATAAAAATGAGGATAATTTTTTTATGATTGAGCTTTATATATGTGTAATCTACTATACCAATAATTCAGACTCATTTTAGAGAAACTATTATGCGTATCATTCACTGAGCTATTTAGGCGTCATTGTTTCACAATCTTTATACTTAAAATAATATTTTGAGTTTAATTTATATTTTAATTATTAATTATTTTTCATATGAAATAAAATTCAAGATTACAATTTGCAAAAACAAAAAAGATTACAATGAAAATAAAATTATAAGGTTTTTTATTCTTTACCACATACGGTTTATAAGGATTACAATCCTCACCAAATAAAATTACAATTCGCACTAAAATAAAAAAAAAATTAAAGATTACATAAGGTTTTTTATTCTTTTATTTTGGTTAACTTTTCAACATTATCCTATTTCGTTTGTTTGCTGTGAACCATTTTTAATATTATAAATCCATACAACTAATAATTCAGACCCATTTCAAGGAAATTTTTGCCATGTCATTCAATTCTTAGAAAAATCAATATAGAAAATGTGTGTTTCCTGCAGATTTTATTGATGGACTTTTTTCGACGGTGATATAGGTGGATTTACCGATGGAAACGAAAGAAATAACTATTTCTTTTTTGGAAAACTATTACCGACAGATTTTTTCGTCAGTAATCTATCGATAATATTTGTGCAATCTACCGCCAAATTTAGCGTGTTCATTACCAGTGGATATTTTTTTTTGATAATTTATTGATAATTTAAAAACAAAAATTGGCCCATTAGCGTAGAAAAATACACCAGTATTTGAACTTTCAAAAGACCCAACTTGAATGTTGAAGTTACTGGTAGTCTTTTAGGCCGTTACTGGTATATTTTTCTACTAGCATTAGAATTTTCAATTATCGCACCTGACTATTAAAGTTACCGGCAGAAAAATCCCTCGCAACAAGAAAATTAATTTTATTTTTTAATACATCCCATGGTAATTGGGCTAAAAAAATATTTTTTTAAGAAACTATAATATTTTTTCCATCGGTAACAATTTAAGTGAAACACACCATTCTTTGCTTAAATTACAGGCGGAAAATCTATTGATAATTGTTAAAAATTCACCGGTAAGTGTTTTAACTATCCGACCACCCACCCTCCTCCCTCATTCTTTTCCCGTTAGTCTCCATCTCTGGCGGTTTTCTGACTATTGTTTGCCATCCCACCACCATTTTTGGTGAGAAGATCATCATTGTCTTTATCTTGAAGTCATCTACATTTTAATCTCTTTTTTTTAGGGATTTGGTTCTATTTTTGTTACATTTTTCTTCTTACTTTTTTCCCTTTTTTTTTTCATAAGTAATGTTGTCACCACCATCACGGCCCTTACTCCACTGGTCACCATCACTACCACCGAAGACGCTACCTGAGGTAAGTCTTTTTTCAGAACTAATTAGTTTTCTTTTAGAAATTATTGATTTGGTGTATTTTTTTAAAGTGATAATTACTTTGCTCAGTTCTACTGCCACCACCTACTTTGCTGTTGTCAAAGTCACTGCTATCATCATAGTCACATGTGAAAATTTGATTTTTTTATCAAAAAAAGTCTTTTCCAGCATATTTTTTTGCCAATAAGTCTAACTTTTAAATTTTTTTTTAAGAAACACATATTACTAAGGGAAATATCGTCCAGTAACACCTAAAAAATTTTCCAGTAATAATTTCCCATTGACGAATTTTTCAAACTTGTTTCCAATCATTTTTTTTTTTATAAAATCTTTCGTTCATTTTGTCAAAAATAGTTATTGATCGAAAAAAATCTGTTGATAATAGTTTCTAACATTATTACCGTGCATCAAAATCCATCAGTAACAACTGTTTTTCTTGTGGTTGATTTATGTCATACCATTTTCTCAACCTTTAAGTTCTTAAATTTCCATTTGCATTATAATTATTAATTATTTATTCAATTTATACTTTTATATCTCTCTTCTATTAACACGTACTTTGCTTTGTATATTATGCCATTTATTAGTTCCACAATTTTTAAACATTCAAAATACTACCAATCTTGAAATCTTTAGAAAGTTTAAAATATTATAATTGGAATTTTTTATAACTTATATTCGTCACAATGAAAGGTATTATTGTTGAGAAAGTTGGCTCATATATATCTTGATAGGATAGTAATTAATTTTATTTATATATATCCTTTATATGTGTATCTTAAGAGGTGTATCCTAAGATGTGTATTCTGAGATTTACGAATATTTTAATCAAGGATATGTGAAATCTTGTAGGATATGTAAAGTCTATTAGGATATGCGAAATCCATTTAGATTTGCAAAATGGGTTAAGATTTGATTTAAAGAATCTATTAAGATTTGAAAAACAATTTGTTAGGATTTGATAAGGAGTCTTGAAGATAAGATTGTTGGTTATAAATAAGATCAATGACCTAGGTGCATGGTAGTATGAGAGAACAAGTGAGAAATATAGACTATATTATGAGAGGGTGTGTACAAGAGGCTTTGGGCTATGTATAGGAACAAAGGGGGGTACTATTTTTCTTTTCATAGTGAAAATGTTTATTCTTTGGAGTGGATATAAGCATGTGATTTGCCGAATCACATTAAATTCTTTTGTCTTTACACTCATTGCCATCTTATTTATTTTTATCCCTTTATGTTTTTGTGTGTTTATTTGGTTTATTAGATTTGTGTGAGTTTGTTTGTAGGACCTATTTTGTTGTGCCACCCCAGCAACCAGTATAAGAGCTCATTAGGGTTCGATACAATCCAAGAAATATGTTTGGCACAAGGTCAAATCTTATGGTTTTTCATGGAGGATTTTATGGAAAGGGAAGCTTCAACCTTCTTAGTTTGAGGATTGTGAAGTCCCACATTGGTTGAGAATGAACTGAGCAATATGTAATACGAAAGGAGCCATGACTTGGGTCAAGATGTGATATCCAACCCGATGGTGTGGTACTCTCATTTAATCCATTGGTTGTATCTTCTCTTATTGGGCTCCTCTACCCTAACAATGGTATTAGAGCAAAGGTTGGATGGGAGAGCAATGTGGTGATTCTTACACTTGAGAGGGGGAGATTGTTAGGGTCAAGTGTGAAGTTCCACATTGATTGACAATGGACTAAGTGAGTAATATATAATATAGGAGGAGCCATGACTCATTATCTTAAGGTTTTGGGTTAGGATATGACGTCTGGTTAGGTAGTATGGTGGTCCCACTTAACCTGATGGTTGTATCTTCTCCTGTTATATAATATTATTAATAAAACAAAAATAAAAATAAATTGAAAAACATAAAAAAAAAACACATCCATCTATTTGAAGAAAAAAGTCCCACAAATTTAAAACATTCATGTACTTAAAGAAAAAGTCGCACAAATTTAAAATGCATTCTTGAACTTAAATGTTGGAAAAAGATTCCTTCTATTATACATGGAGATTCATTTTGCATCGTTAATTTTTATATGTATGTTCTTTTCCAAATAGGTACATATTTTCTCATAAATCTGTCTTTTTTTTAAGAAGTTATACCAACAATGTACTTTTCAATTATTCCCTTCACAAAAAGTTTGTAACTTCAAATCTAGAGCTTTTGAACCCTAAACTCTCTATATATATAAACACACACACACACACACCCATCTCACTATACTTTTTGAGAAATCTACAATCTATCTATAATAATACTAGTTTTAAGTCTCATTTCAAAGAAAGTTTTTCCATATATCACTTCTATAATAATTTAGAACCCATAATTTTTATAACCTTAAATTATTAATAATTTTTTAAAAAGACATTTTCATCATTTAATTATGACATATCATTAAAATATTCTAGGCATAATTGCATAAGATTTTTTAATAAACCTGTAAATACCCATAGGAATTCAAATTCTCGTAGGAAATGGAAAATGAGAACCAATGATGACGTTTAGAAAGAGATGAGAGACAAAATTCTAAATAAAGATGGATAGAGACATATCCCCTTTTTTATAAATACCCATTATCATCTCTATTTATTCATCTATATAACTATTTATCTATTAATTTATTTTCAAAATAAATTATATATTCAATTTTTTATGAGATATATTTAAATAAATTATTATTTATTTTTAATAATAGTCAATAAAATATTTTTTTATTATCACCTCATATATCATACAGGTCAAACGAGTAATTTTATACATAGAACTCAATAATAAAAAATTTATCTTAATTTTAACTCCCCGCCAAATATACTCCCAGTCGTTTTAGGCCCAGTGAAATTTGCAAATATTGAAGGAGACGCAGCGTATCGAGCCCCAGTTCTATCAGCTAAGCAAGTGTAAAATTGTAAAATATTTCATCAGATCTTCACTCTAAATATCTTGAGAAAACATGGATGAAGATAACTGGAACAGCGGAAATACAAGATAGTTTTAAATTTTTATATGTTAGACAAGTGAGGAGGATGGCAACAATGGCCGTAGAAGACCGACAAGTCTATACTATCTTGCACAGAAAACTGGTTCACTTTCAGGAGACGGTTGTGTCCTTCGAGTGAATTTCAACAACAAACCTTCGGAAGAAAGACCTGGTACATTTAGATCCCTGAACATTCAAAAGTGGAAATTAATTCAAATGTAAAAACAAGAAACGTTTTAATGATACGTTTTGAGGTAAACAAAATATAATATCTAAACCTGATATAGGGCTGCAGATCTTTCCATTCCCACTTTGGACGCTCTCTGAAAAGAATTGAGAAACGCTCCGCTGGAGTGGATGGCAAAGAAGAGACACTGAAGGCACGAACCCATGTCTCAACTCCAACTCTCTCTGTCAAGACTTCTCCTTCGAGAAGATCAAAAGTGGGCTGCATTTCCTCCGGCGTCCTCTGCCTCCATTCATCCATAAAGCTCTCCAGCTTCCTCTTCCCAGCTCTCAAGATTTGTCTTGCAAAATGTACGCACACGCGCTTCTCATCCAATTTCCAGACGCAGCTATGCGTGCTATCCTCTACTTCCTTTCCATATACATGTAAACAATGCCTTGCAAGTATAGCAGGAAATCCATCCGATTCCAGCATATTAACCACTTCATCTTCATTAAGAGAATTAAGTGACCAGTCATTCAACACTGAATTTCTCAAAAGCATTTCCAGAATCATGTGCATATAACTCTCATCTACTAATCTCCAATAGCTATTAATCTCCACAGCAGAAAGTGCCTGCAGTCCAGACCTTAATTCCTCATCACTAGCTTGAATATTTCCTATAAGATCCTTCCAGTTGTATAATCCTGTTCTAGTTGCCTGGCTCTCTTCAGGATTTCCCACATCATACTCCTCTAACCTGTAAGGATTCTGTGAAAGAAGCAATTTGAGCTTATCAAGTCTGGGTGCAACCTCAACAAGCTCCATATAACCAGGCACAACTTTGATCACAGGTGCAATAACTTTCTCCTCATCATTACTACCATTGTTCTTTTGTGGATTTTGATAAGATTCAGACTGATTTGCTGGTGGTACAAGCAAAACAGAATTGGAAGTTCCAACAAACTTCATAGCATATGTTTTGGATTGAGTACAAAGAACTGCATCTTCCTCTGGCTGTCCTCTTAAGACCACTCTAAAACAGAATAGAAATTATCAAAAAGTAAAACACAAGTTCAGAAATGGGATGGCAGGGAAAGAGTTACAAACAACAACATAATGTCAGTCAACGCATAACACCTTTCATGCAGAACATCTGGGAGAAGTTTATCATCAAGCTCTAGAAAGATGAGGTCATCATGAGCTCCAAAAAGAGGATGATATGCAACAGAAATTGATGATCCCGGAGACAGATGTAGAAGTGCTTCTGCTCCTCTAGAAGCTGTCTGTGGAGGTTCCATTCCTCCCTCCCACTAAGTATAAAGCAGTACAAAGTAAAATTAGTGAAGATTTCTTCAGACTACACAATGCCAGAGGTCAGCAGAATAAAATATAACGTAAGTTTGCATCTATATCATAGTATAGATGCTTGGTTCCTTCCATCACTTCTTTATGCTCCTAGACATTTGTTAGAGACACAGCATACTTCAGAACAAAATTCCACTTAGAATCCAAAGAATAATATCGGTAGAACTTTATATATTAATATCCTAATAGCTTTTGTCATTGAGAGCCAACACATGTAAATAACCTGATAGCTCCAAACCTTTAAAAAAATACGTAAAATTGCAAAGAAGTGCATATAACATTGCTTCACTCATTTGTCTGCACAGCTCATTTTTCTCATAAGTAACCTAACATCATTACTTATTGGTCATTTTGTGAGATTATTACATTGTCTACACTGCTATTGCATATAAACTACAAGTTTGGATGAAGACCAGTGATTTTATTCTATTGGTTCCAATATAATCCTTTAAAGGAACTACAAGAACTTTCATGCTAATTAAGTTCTTAAGAAGATTATTTTATGGATCAAAATCCGAAATACTTCCTCAAATGCTAAAAAGTCCATTATCAGCTACTTGCATTCTATTATCCTTGGCCTCACCTACTTACCAATCTGTTTTCCTTTCACAGACTACATACATAAACCCAAAATGTTTCTTCAGACAGGCCTAAGGTTGTTTGGGGTTGAGAAGTACAAAATAAAGCTTAAGCGAGAATAGTGAATCACATACAATTATAAGGGATGAAGGAAGACAGAAGAAAACTAAAGGAAAACCCATTTAAATACACCTTCCTATAAATAATTTTATTGAAAATCGAGCTACTTGCACCACAAGAAAAGGGCTATTTCCAGGGATTTATTGACTGGAAAACTGGCTGAATCAATCTAGGACCTACAAACTGTTACAATTCAAACTGCTAATTGGCAAGTAACAAAAGCATCCCGATGTTTATGTTCACTTTGCATGCAATTCAAATTGTTACAAATAAAACTAAACAACAAACTACTTATTCAGAAAGCCATAAAAAAAGTGAAAATGAATACGATAAGAAAACAGCAAACACATACAGGGATGGCCCAGAGGCAACCAATTACATCAACAGCTAGAATAAGAAATCACTTTAAGAACAGCACGATATGATTATTATGCCCCACACTCAATAAATGAAAACACATTCTTTTGAGTATGACTTTGTATGGAAACTATATTTACCACTCAACAAGCCACAAAATGGTGACACTTAGAACCTGACAGAGGCATAATAATATGCATTCCCCACAGATGCGAAAAGCTAGTAGAAGTTATGAATATAATGGTATAGACCTGTAGGGAAAAGAGCCTCACAACTCTACCTTCCCATTCTAGGATTCAAGGAAATAGATTATTTTTTTTTTCCTTGGATAGAAGAAATAAGAAGAGAAAAATAATACATAGAGCAAGAGTAGCCATATGCACGCATCAACTACAAAAGAATAAGCTACTCCCTGCAAAATATATAAGCAAGAATGAACTCAAAATCAATAGAATTTCATCTGTAACATTAGAATTCAAATTTACATACTTCTTGTACTGCAGTGATAGGTAGAAGGCAAAAAGAGAATGATAAGAAGTTTTAACATTTTCTCTAAGAGCTGATGTAAGAATTTATTTAAATAGGCTTTCTTATAATATAGACTAATTGCAAGAACCATCATTAAAATTAACAAAAAGACAAAATAACCACAGTGTGTTTATTCAACTGAGCCTGTCAACTTTTTCACAACGGAATTGAAAAATTAGCCTTTCCACTAAAATCTCTAACAACCCTCAATCAACTACTAGATGTCTGAACTGTGTTGAAAGGACATGATTTTCAGTTAGGCATAGTAAGCCCACAACTGAGAAAAAATCTAAATCCATTCTCGCAGCACACCAAAATCCACATTTGGAACCAATCATAAGAAGTGCTAAAAGCTTTCATGATCAGCAGAAATTAGATCCATTCCGTTCCATTGGGTGCATTACCTTTTCTGCAACGACTATTCATGGCAGAGAAACATACACACGAGACTATTCTTGGCAGAAAAATATACACAAGTAATTTGATTTTTATTTTCTTTAAATATTATCTAAAAGTCATTATTTAAAAAGATTTATTCTCATCAATACTCTTGTATAACATACTTGACTTAAATAATAATAAGTCAAGCTTAAGAACAAAATGAGTGTTGCGAGCTTCATAGCTAAGTCCATCATCTTTCACGGAAGTCTCTCTATACTCTCCAATCTAGATCACAGCATTTTGATTATAAGCTTATCCAACATGCAATAATTATTTAGAAGCTTTCTTTTCTTACTACTTTTCTTTTCAGTACCGCCATTACTGTATTGGTTATGCATCATTATTCATACTGTAACTAGTATCAGCATAATGAGACCGAACTGGGACCATCCTACCGAAAATAGTGGCCAAAGGTAAACTAAACGGGCAAAAAAGTAAACAAGAATTAGAAGATTAAAAAGAAAAAGCGGGAAAATGGGAAAACAGTTTCAGGAAGAAAAAGCACAAAACTAGCAAGATATGGCCGAAGAAAACCCCAACCTCGTTTGACCAGATACCAACTGAAGCAGAGCAGGAGACTGAAGAAGAAGAACAGGGGCCAACAACGAGAGCAGCGAAACGACAACGTGCAAACGTGCAGTGGCAATGAGGAACAGCGGCCAAGAAGCGCGAACAGGTGTGGTGATGGAGAGCCGATGAAGTGGGCGCGATGGCGATGACGAGGGGGGCAGATGCGGGTGCCGCGTCGCTGACCAATGAGACTCGAGGCTGAGGCTCAACGTGCGAGATTCTTCGCCAACGAAGAGACGGGTTTCTCGGTCGTTGACGGAGATCGAAGATTAGGAGGTCCTCGTCGTCATTGTCGCGGAGGTAGTGGACAGCGGAGGCAGAATAAGGAGGGAGCATAAAAATATGAGTTTAATCCAGGCTAAGCCCTCATTTTTAAACGGGGTAGTACATGAACACAACTAAACTTATATCATATATTTATATTAAATAAAATATTATAAATTAATGTATAAAAAGTTATAAATTATGTATAAAATATTGTAAATCAATTTATAAAAAGTTATAAACCAAAATGATTTATAACATTGCATATTGATTTACAATTTTTTCATCTTAGTTTATAACTTTTTACATGCTGGTTTATAAATTTTGAACTTGGTATAAGTACATGGTGTAAATTTGATGGTGGGCATTTAACATTTCTCTTTTAAAATTTCAAGTGCCACAAATTGATTTCATCAAATAAATTCTTAAATTGGTCCATCTAAAATTGAATTGCTATATAAATTGATCTAGTAACAAAAGACCTCCTAAATTGGTCTATATAAAATTGAATAATTAGACAAATTGATTTATATAAAATTGAATAATAACAAATTAGTCCTTCTGTTAAGTTGGGTTTGAGCGACTAATTGTCTGACAATTCATTTATTTTTATCAAGGCTAATTTGTCCTACTCTTTAATTTTACATGAACCAATTTGAGAGTCAATTTTTATTGGGAATAATTTGATCGACTTGAAATTTTAAAGCAACTAAAATGAGAGTTTTGTCTTTAATCTATTATGAATTACTTTTTGCACTCTGAACCAATCAAATTACCCCATTTGCTAAGTAGCGACCGTGAAATTTAACCTTAATTACTTTTACCAATATGACAACATATGATTAAATGATGAAATTAAAAAGTTTTATATTATTAGTGTATAAAAGTTAAACTCTAAAATTATAATTTAGAATAAATATCTATTTTAGCCCCTCCCATGTATATTGTGAATAAATTAGCTCATTAGTATTTGAAAATAGTATAATTTCTATATATTATCATTCAATCAAATCATCTTATTTATATAAATTTTAAGTAGTGAATATGAAACTAATCCACTCTTCTTAATTTGACAATGTACAATTAAATAATACTATAATAGAAATTAAACTCTTGAAGAGGATAATTATGATCCTCCAAACAAATTGTATAGAGTTTTTCCCTTTTGCGTTTTAATTATATGGACTTGTTGGGGGACGAATTTTCCCAGGCCATGATCTTTCTTCGTTTTAGTCCTTTTAATTTGAGCATTTTTCAGTTTGCATTTGGTTTTGTTTTAGTGTTTTTTTTTCTCATTTATCATGTGAATAAGAACACCATGAGCAATTGACAAATTGAAGACAATTTCCACGTAATGTTGCAGCTGATGCCGCGCTCAAGTAGAGATGGCAAAAAATGGAAAAAAAAAATCTATTTAAGAAGGCATCCGTGAAAATTACCCCTAATAAAGATTGGGACGGCCTCTCCATGCTATGGAGACCTACCAAATCCCTATTTATATGAAATTATTTAAATTTTCACTTATATATAAAGATATACCAAAAAAATATTAACATATCTTCATTTTTAAATTGTCTTTTATTGAATTTGTATTTATATATATATACACACACTAATCATTTGACCCGTGCTATGCACAGGATAACAATAAAAATAGTTTATTAACTATTATCGAAAATAAATAATTTATTTAAATATATTTTATAGAAAATTGAGTATATAAATTTGTTTTAAAAATAAGTTAATAGCTAAATAATTAAATAAATTGATAAAATATAAATATGTCATTCTATTTTATATCTTATTTTGAATATCATGTTTATAAGTGTAAAAAAAAATCTCAATAGATGACTATAACAATAAGGAGCCTATTTTATGAAACTTTTGCACATTTAAAAAGTTGAAATTGTTGAATAATGAAAAAGAATAAATTGATAATATTATTATATCATGACCCGTGTATAAGGATGATAATGAGTATTCATAACTGAGAGGATATGTCCCATGCCCCCATCCTCATTTAGAATTTTGTCTCTCATCCCGCATTTTCATTACCATTATAGGTCCTCATTCCTCATTTCTTGTGAGAATTTGAATCCCAGTGGATATTCACGGATTTATTAAAAGAATTCTAATTTTTTTTAAATATTTTGAAATTTGAAATATAAATATCTATAATAACAAATATTAATAATATAACACAATATAAATTAAAAAATATATACATAATGCAAATCCAATATAGATAATTGAAAAAATAAAGATGTGTTATCCCCATTACCGTCCCGTTTAACAAATGGGGACTCCACTCCTATGAAGACAAAATGTGTCCATATTTCCATCCCTATTGTGTGTAATCTATTTGTAACATCCCTTGCTAATTTATGGATTGACGACTGTCCCCACAAATCAACACGGATCTTTTCAGCGTGTTTTGTCCTCACTCACATCTCCCTGGGAAAACTTCCCAAGAGATCACCCATCCCAAAATTGCTCCAAGTCAAGCACGCTTAACTATGGAGTTCTTTAGTGATGGGCTACCAAAAAGAAGATGCATCTTGCTGGTATACGTAGTACAAATCAATTCATATAAGCCTTCCTTAACTGTACAGTCCTATATCTACACAGTCTGAGGATCCCTCTTATTCGGGTGTATAATCGATTCATTCATGTACTCTTCGCTTTGAAGTCGTCAGAGTCGCTCCTTGTCATGCTCCTTGCACCGACGATCACTCCCCGATTTCACAATCCCCGGGCGTTACATGCCCACCAGCTTCCGCTTGGTTCGTCCCCATATCAATTCATGTAATGCCTAGGGATTGCAAAGGAGGGGAGTGATCGCCAGTGTAAGGAGGCACGGATAAGGAGCGGCTCTTGGCAGACTTCGAAAGTGGAAGGGTACGTGAATGAACCAATTACACACCCGAATAAGAGGGATCTTGAGATTGTGTAGGTATGAGACTATACAATTAAACAGGGCTTATATGAATTGATTTGTACTACCTATATCAACAAGATGCATCTTCTTTTTGGTAGACCATCACTAAATAACTCCATAGTTAAGCGTGCTTGACTAGGAGCAATTTTGGGATGAGTGACCTCCTGGGAAGTTTTCCCAGGGAGCGTGTGAGTGAGGATAAAGCACGCTAAAAAGACTCATGTTGGTTTGTAGGGGATGTTACAATATTCCATGTATACCTACTTCAGTATTTTTTTTATAATTATCTGTAGCTATTTATATCTTTTTAATAAGTTAAAATATTTTATTTATAAAATATAAAAAATATATTTCATAATTAATAAAAATAATTAATAAATTTGATTTATGCGATTTTAATTATACCTTTTTCTCTTGTACATACTTTTGGTAAATTAAAATATCAATTTTAAAATATACATTATAATTAATAATTAGTGTGTTATAATTAGCAAAAAAAATACATATAATTCTAATGTTTGTCATCCCAATTATTGGAATGGTATATCAATTACACAATTATTTTCATAAAAAAGTGATGCAATAATTTAATCTTTCAAAATAATTAATAAATAATTAGTATCATTATCAACGAAGTGTAAATTGTGGGATTATTTTTTTAAATATTTTAATATTGAAAAATTGAAGTCTTATTTTTCAAAAAAAAATTAATATGAAACCATGGTGGAATTGATAAGTTGAAAATTTAAGTTGTAAAAAATTAAATATGGTATAGTGAGACTGACAGATATATATTTTTTTATGATTTTTAAAAGTTCTACATTTAAAGTTATAAACTCCTCCTCCCTAACCTCATCTTCATTTAGAATTTCACTTATTATCCTCACTCTTATCTTTGTGACGAGGTTTTCATGAAAATTTGAATCCATATTGATATTCACAGGTTTATTAAAAAAAATTCAAAAAGAAAAATTTTTTCAAAATACTTTGAAATTCAAATCACAAATACCATAATAACAAATACCATTAACGTAATATAATTCAAATTAAAAAAATAAATACGTGATTCAAATTAAATCTAATAAATATAATTAAAAAATAAATGTGTGCTAAGATTTTCTTGTTATCATTAATTATTGTAATTGCAATTATTTATTATCATTAATACTATAATTATAATCGTTAATTATAATGATTTTTTTGTAAGGTAATTATAATAGTTTTGTTATCTTTAATACTATAATTATATATATAATTTTCATAATATAATACATTTAATTATCATTTTTTTTTACATTATTTGTTATTTGTTAAATAATTTTAATGAAGAGATATATGAAGGTATGATTGGAAAAAATAATCAATAATTAGAAGGTAAATTAAATTCAAAAACTTACTTTAAATATTAAGATTATGAAAATGGTGAAGTAAAATTTTCTCTATGAATGATACATGAAAAATTATCCATGTAATAAATCTATATTATTAGTATTATGGATAGATTGTAGATTATTTTAAAACCTTCAAAAATATGTTAACTATTATATTAAGTTTTATTAAAATATCAAAACTAATATAGTATAGTGTGTATTATTATATTTTTATCATCAATATCATTACAATATATTGTGGAAAATTTTATTTATTATAATAATTTTTAGTAAATTATATATTATAGTAATTAAATCTAACATGCAAAAATAAAATGATATGTAATTAAGGTTATTCCTTAAAATTTTTATTTAAATTTGAGAGTGATTAATTAATTAGAAAGTGATTGTTTGATTATATTTATGTGTTAATATGTGGTATTAAATTTTTAGTTATAATTTTTCACCATGATAATATTTGATGTGATTTTAATTAATAAAATAATTTTAAATTAATATAATTACTATGTCAATGTTAGCATAAATTTAAGGTTAATTCAATAATATCGATTTGACATATATTCTCTAAATTCATATACGTGTCCAAAGCTAACTTAGATTGTGATTAAAAGATATATATCTCATTAAATTTTACAATATATTGTTCTAAGGATTTAATTTAAATGCATTGTTAATGTAAAAAGATATTCAATTATATAAAATTAAAGTATTCAACTACTAATTATCATATTTAAATGTAATTTGAATATAACAAAATAAAAATAATATCATATTTAAATCATATTAAAAACCCCATGAATCCCATTTTAAATAAGTGAATAACTTCCATACTTAAAAATTTCTTATTAAAATTAAATGATAATAGAGTATATGTGAGTTTATAAAAAAAATACTCAATGATTAAATAAAGAAAATTCTCTAAATTTAAGTCAAAATAAATATATCATAGTAAATATTCTATATTTTTAAAATTAAAAATACCTTTCAAAAGGTAAACTAAATTATTTAAATGAGTATTGAATTAAGTCTAGAAGATTTTAATTTATTTATCTTGATAGGTATTTTTCAAATAAAATATATTTTAAAATATACATATATTATTATTTATGATTGACATCATTGTGATAGATTACTTTAGTTATAATTTGATAACTACATATTGATTGAAAACTATCATATAAGTTAATTTTAAATTATGCATTCATTGATAATATATAAATCACATGTTCCGTATAGAACTATAATACATTTGAAAGATACCTTGACTATATATTAAGCCAAATATTTTTTTGATAAATAAGACAAATAATATAATCATAAAAAATAATTTGCAAAGTCAACCATAAAAAAAATTTGCAAATTAGTTATATTGCAATATCTGATAATGGGTTTTGAAATTGGGTTGTGATGTTAAAATGAGATTATGATTGATATTTATCAATTAAGTGTAATAAATATAGATTGAATATTCAAATTCCAAATGAAAATTGTGGGCCCTAAATTACTCTCGATGCGACACCTGTAAAAGTTTCCCTCATAGGAGTCTGAAATATTAGTATTATAGAATATTTAATTGGATTATGTTATATTAGTAATATTTATTATCATCGATATTTATGTATTTTTACTGGGGTTTACAATATTCTTTTAAGTTTACTAGTTTTTTTTTTTAATTTAATGAACCCAAAGAAATCCATGGAGACTTAAGTGCAGGGGATAGGGAATGGAGACCCATTATGGTGATGGGGATAGGAACAAGGGCCAAAATTCTAAAAAGAACAAAGGACGGAGGGCATGTCCCCCACCTTTATGGATTCCCACTGTCATCCCTATGCTCAAGCGTAATAAATAGTAGTAGTAAGCTTACGTGTAAGCCATCACATTCTATAGCAGGTGTGCATCGGGGCACTTAAGCACAACTTGTCATGCTCTATACGAGGGCGCTCAAGCGTGATAGAACCTTTATGATGCAAAGGCGTGCTCAAGCACAAGGGTTGTGGTCAAGCCCGACAGACCTTGTTTTATGCAGATAGAGTACTTTAGTATTATGTGAGACAGCACACCCAAACCCTCTACTCCATTTCACTCATCCCATTTCCCCCTTACCCATTTACTTGAACACATTCTTTCTCTACTTTCATTTCACACACAACTCACATTTTCTTCCACTTGTACTCACACCACCATACATTTAGGCTTACCCAGAGGAGGAGATTATCATGACCATTTGCATCTTTACTTGCATTGTGCTAACACTTGTTATTCTTCACTTCAAGTAAGTCTCTTGTTGTAACATCCTCCCAAGTATAACGTCATCCTTAAGTCATGACATCATACGCGAGAGTTGTTACTTATAAATTAGCGGACCTTTCATAATTATCTATAGGAAAAACGATCGAATTGTGAAGTAACTAACTCATAATTCTAGTAAAATATATAATAGAGAAATAAAACATTTAATCAATACATATTTAAGTTCAAAAGAAAGCTCTTCTATGAGCTTAAATACTCCTTAGTTCTCTAACATCTTTATATATATATCCATTCCACTAAATACAACCTAATAAAAACATTAACTACTAAACTATTGCACTTCCACATCCTTTTTGCATATCAGCTTCTCGGTTTTCTGCATCAACTTGGAGACGACACGGGAACACAAAAACATAAGGGGTGAGAATTATACAATTCTCAGTAGGGTAACTCCCCCAAATACACAATCATAATGTCATTGTCATCGCCCCAACCATTTCGGTTTATTAAGAAAAAGTGGGCATGCAATATATATATATATATATATATATATATATATATATATATATATATCAAAGGTTCATTTTAAAGTTATAAAATCACCTTTCCGAAGTGGGTTTCTTTTAACATTCAATCACTTAATGTACATATACCATACCACTCAACATCATACACTACTAACTTTCCACTTATATATATTGGCCTCAATATCAATACTAAACTTCTTCACTCGGCATATAAGACAAAAGATTCCTTAGAAAATTTACTTCTTAAACTTGCATTGGCCCTTGACTAATCTTGTCACATCTGGGCGTTATGTACCGCCGTCCCCAGTGTGGCAATAATGGGTAATAGACTGCATTTTCAGGATTGAGCTCATTCTTATACATGATCACTGGATTTACTTTCTCCAATTCTCACACAGACCTATTCCTAGCCAGGTTTACTTTTCCCGACTCAATTTAAGGGTAGTCAGGTTTACTTTCCCTGATAGACTGGATTTACTTTCTCCAGCCCAAGGATTATAAATCTTATGCTTTTCTTGGTAGTTAGGTTTACTTTCCCTAACAAACTGAATTTACTTTCTCCAGTCCAAGAAACATAATCTTATACTTTTCTTTCGCATATAAACAATTGTAATAATCATTCGTATCTATGTGTACCTAATCTCATCAATAAGTTCATATGCTCAATTACTCATACTCATATTCAGGTACTCATGTCATACTAGTACAAAATGCTACATTTTCATCCATTCAAAGCATCAATTTATTTTCATCACAATGGCAGATTTCATACTATTGTGGCACGAATTTATTTGCACATAAAACATTCATTTCAGAGACTATAAAAATTATCAAGGACACCTCAATGTGTCACCAAGGTCCTGTAAAAATTTCAGGGTAATTAGAGTTCTCTAACTATATTAACAAAATTCTAAAAATTTAGTGGTCAGAAACCATCCAACCTCAGCTCAAGGACCAAAATTCATAATTTTTGACCCTAGCAATTGAACCCAGAAAATTCTAAATAAAAATCCTAGTAAAATCTCAACATGTTTCTAATATCCTGTAAAAATTTCAGCTCATAATTAGATCATTTACTAGGTTAATAAAATTTCACAATTTCACAGCTTCAGATTTAACATTTCAAGAAGCATATGCTTAATTTCAGTTCTTGATTTTTCTAAGGCAGTTTGACTCAAAATAAAAACCTAAGAAAATTCGTGGGACTAGCTAAAGATGTTAACTCCAACATATATTTTTTACAGTTCAAGAAAATGCCCAACACAAGCCCAGAAAATTCGTGATCACACACTGCCTGTCAGAAAACCGAAAATCCAGCAAGTATCACTCAACATCTTTTGACAAAATGATCTCTCTAACCTCATCCAAACACTTCAGAAAAATTCATACATCAATAACAACATAATATCAACCAAATTAACCAGAAATTTCGGATTGAAACTAGTAAGAATTGCTTAGAAAAATTTTGAAAGAAAAAGGCCAAAGAAAACCCTACTTTGAAAGCTTTTGAGCTTGATACTTCAAAGGATATTCTAAGTGATCTCCCTTCACTTCAAGACACTAATTTCAGTCCTAAACCCTCCTTAGGCAGTGGGGAAGTGAGGTATTAAGGTGAGGATTTGAGATTTCAATCGGTTAGATTTGTAGGGTTTGAGGTGTAGAACAAGTTTTGTGAAGGAAATTTGGGGTTTTATCAAGTTCAAGCTTGAGATTTTGAGGTTGGAATTCAAATTTTCATGGAAACAAACATGGAGGTTGCTGCATCCCTTGCTGTCCAAAAAAGCATGATGATGAGATAAGGTTAGATGGCTTGTATTTATCTTTTAGTTAAAGCATAGGTATTATATAATATAAATGTGTAATTCTTTAAAGGAAAGAAAAACAAATGGATGGCTAGGATTTAATCTTGCTTTACAAGATTAAATCTTAGCCATTCACTAAGTCAATATGGATATACATTACCCTTTTGTAGAGATTTAACTATCTTTTGGTGTTAAAAATCGCACATCGAAATTTCACCGAACGGGTGAAACACTGTACACAAGTAATCAAATATTGCCCGAAAAATATTTTTGGGTATAAAATCTTTAATTCTACCTAGTTCTAACCATAATCATATAATTTCTCAATTTCGGGCATCTCCAGGTCCTAATTCTAGGGTTTCGACTATCCCGGCGAGCCTACGGGGCCCATAAAATACTATTCACTTTTTTTTTTTTTAACAAATCCGTTGGATCATCCTCATCATTGTTCAAACTATCAAATTTTTGAAATTATGATTGATAAAGCTCATTAATTTTTAGATAAATTTTAGGGTGTTACACTTGTCCCTTATTCTAACTACTTTTGCTACCATTTTGATTTCCTGCCTTTCATTGTTAGCTAACCTTTGTTTGTGCCATGTGAAAAACATGTTCTAGGGAGGTTGAATTTTGTCCCTAGATTGTTGTTTTTTTACTCGTAACTTATGCTAGTTGAGGGGATAAATTGTTTGCTCTAGTTGCTAGTATGAGTAATTCTTTGCTTAGTAGTGCACTTAAAAATTATTTATGCTACTTGCTTAAGTCCATTGTTGCATTTTCGCTTTAATTTACTGCATGTTTATGGTTGTAGGATGGCTGTACCAATCATGTTTTGTAACCTCGCGATGCATAGGAGATTTAAGAGGAGGTATGCAACCATGATGGTTCACCCAGTTTGCAAGAAGCCTTCAGATTCCAAGCATGGAGTACTTTCTCAGATGTGTATGTCTATCCTAACCTTATTAGGTCATTTTTCTGCTCTATGCGACAAGACACGAAAGGTTTATGGTACTATTAGAAGGCACAAGTATTGTGTGTCTAAGGAACTAATCTCCATTGTTACTTAGTTTCTAGTAGGAAGGGAAGGAATGGACAATGCCATATTGTGGTTAGCCTGGAAAAGAATTCTTATCAATTAGGCCCTTTCATTCATTGCATATCAGCTTATGGCAAGAGATGCCACCAATTTGAGAAGAATGGCAAGGATGATGCATAGGGTGACATCTTAGGTACTACTGCAAAGTGCAGATAGCTTGCTCAGGAATGACTTGCTTAAGGTAGACCAGGGGGATTTACATGTTATATACCTCTTTTATGTTTGCAAAAAAGTGGACCTCAGTGAAGTCATCCTGAGCCGCATCATCGAAGAAGGGTTAGACATATGGAGGTGAGGGTTTCTACCATATGGTCAGTTATTCAACCTTTTCTTCCACTGGTGGGAGATCAATTTGTCAAGAGAGATGTTTGAGGTTTCCCAGAATCAAATCATTATAGCTTTATCAAGTGATTTGGGGTTAAAGACTAATGCAGAATGGGAAATCAATGTACAACATATATATATATATATATATATATCATGGGTTGATGATGATCGAGTTTGTGTAGGTAGAAGAGTGCACAAGAAGAAAGGGTTGAATCGGGCTTCGCCTTTTATCCCTGTCTTGTTTCTAAAAAACTTAGACAATATACTATCAAGTATCTAACTTGAAGTGTAGTAGAAACAACATTAGTTACATCAGAAAGTAACTTCTGAACTATGACAAATATAGTAAAAATGCGTATGAACAAGTTTTTCAAGAAACACGATATAACAAGCACAAAGCAGTAAATAAAAGAGAGTAAAAGGAGGAGAAGATACTGCACAAGTGTTTTTATACTAGTTTGCCAACCTACCTACATCCAGTTCTCAACCACCGTTGAGTTCCACTAAAACCTTTCTCAATACGAGAAAGTTGGATAGTCTTTATAGTAGCCTTTGCAAGCTCTTACTGTTGACCAGTAGCTCACTTTACTATCATGCTTGAGTAGTCTTTAACCCACCTCTCTAAGTTAACATTGTGACTAATAGCTCACTCTATTATCATGTTATAAATAGTCTTTGCTTAGCCTCTTTAAGCTAACTCACAACAATCATTATCAGATTGGGGTTACAAAGGATTATTCTTGGTTTAAGCACTCAAACTAACCAACACTCAAGTATTCCTAAGATGAATGATGATAGACCTGGAAAACTTGAATGGCTTCTTTCTATAATTCTTCCTAGGAAGAACATGCAATAATCTACTAAGAATTTAGAAAGAAGATGTTTTACAAGGAAGAAACTGATTACAAGTTGTAATTAGCTTTACAAAGAATGAAGGGGAATTTCTTCAACATTTCAACACTTTTATAAGCAAAAGTCTCTTTTGATGTAAGTACAACATCTCTATTTATAGATAATCTGCATTATGACTATTGCCCTTGATCTGTTATCCAAATGACACTTGTTGATCTTCCTTTTGTGGCTTGGACATGCAATCTAGAGAAGTAGCTCGACATTGTCAGAGCTATTACAGAAGCTATTGTGAAATAGAGATGTCTGAGGCCACCTTTAGAAATTATTTTTTACTTTCTAAATGAGGTTTCTGAACTTTTCCTTCTAGAAGCTAGGGCAGTTGACCAAGTTGACAGAAGAGATGTCATGTCAATTCTTGAGTGGGTTTGATTTTAAATTTGAATTTCAATATTCCCTCCTTTTCCTATAAAGTGCATCGTTTCACTATGAAACATGTTTTCTAAAGTGCGGCAACAGTTTCTTGTTTTCTCTTTAATTTTCTAGTCTTCAATCAAAGTTTATTGATGATGATTTGATTGCGATCATAATGATTGAACATTGTGGTATACACTTGCTTCAGAGATAGATTAAAATCTTCACTTGAAATGGAATTTCTAGGCTCTCTAACATTGCCAATTCACTACCTGAAGAGGTCACTTGCTTGGCTCAGAGTGATTGGTTCAATTCTCTCAGTGTCAGTACTGAAGAAGTCTCCAAGTATCTTACTAACTCTCCCAGATACAGGCCTGGTGAGATTACCTTTACTTTGTTGAGTCCCAAAGTAAGAAAATTCTTCACAAGGAATCAGTTCACCAACCTTCCAAGGTTGGGAAGCACTGATGTGCTCATTGGGATGGACTACATGTTGTTGTATTATTTGCAAGGCAAAGAAGAAGGATAACTTGCCCAAACTTATTATAGACTTCATGCTTGGGGCCATAACCAAGGACAAGAGAAAAACTGCTATTGCTCTATATGGCATGATGGCATGCTACTGACAAAGACATTCCAATACTTATGATATCCATTGGCTGAAGAATCATAAGATATATGGTGGGTACAGAGTACACTATACTTTCCTTCAAAACCATCAAGAGAACAAAGTTTGTTCCTATCAAGACTAGCACCAAGAGATATAGCACCCAGATCAAGGATGTAAAAATACAAAAAGCAACAGGAGAAGAAAGAAGAAAATGGGAAGAAGAAAAGAAAAGTGATCCTCTTTGAAAGTAGCTTAGAGGACAATAAAGAAATCAAGACAGGATGTAGAAGCAGGAGCCTCCAAGATATCTTAGCCTTTAGAATTTGAGGTAGAGTCCTTATAAAGTGAGCTCCCTATGGGAAGGCCTGGCAAGCTTCCCATTAAAAGGCAAGATATAGAGTACAAGTACAAGAATTTGCCCAAAGATGTGCCTAGGGCTGCTTTGATCTTGAAAGAGATGCTTAAGGCTAAATGAGTTTTGATCACTATTGAGGGTAAAACTTGCCTTGAACAAGAAGATGGGGAGGAGGCTAAAAGAATTCTCAAGAAGAATAAATTTCTCCAAGAGAAGAAGAAGAAGATGATGGAAGCACAGAAATTGGAAAAGGCCAAAAGTATTCAGGTCTCAAGTAGAAAAAGTCAAAATCTTTTATCTTTGAACCTTTTGTAGTGATTGAAGAATAATCAAACCTGCCAATGACTCACCAATTTGGATATACCTCTTTCCTAATCTCTACTGCACCTGTAAGAAGCCAAAATCCCTTAGAAACCAACTCAACAATCAAATCTACAAATGCTTCTAAGATGACAGTTAATGCTAAAGCTGAAATGGCTCCATTTGAAGCTTTTGAAACTACTCCCAATGGTTTTAATGATGACTCTATGACAATTAAGCATTTGCTAAAATTCATCTCCAAGAACATGAAGGAGGAGTCAAGACCTGAGGGGGAGGGCTCAAAGGAGCTCAGGATTTATAAGTGAGCTCTCTCATGCCCTGGAGCTTATTGTGGAAGAGCCTGAGGATGAAGCTGATGAAACTTCTAATGCTACCATCCTAAAGCATGTAACTTATCCTTCTTTATCTATCAGAATAACTCAAATAAAAGAAAGATATGGAACTTCATAAACCAACTCCCCTCACACTACTGGTGCTCCCACTATTTCTCCTGATACTATTCTTGCTCCTACTACCACCACTTCTATACCAATCAATCCACCTATTGATATTCCACTAATAAGTCCACCCACTATCGCTACTACCACAAAAGAAAAAGCTGACTCACCCAGGTCTGGAGATACAATTCCTCTAGACATCCCATCACTTGGATCCCAAGCTACCCTAACGCCACTTGCTCAAATACTAGCCTAACTTGAACCTGAACCTAAACCTGAACCAAGTCTCTCAAAAGTCCAGCTGTTATTGCATAACTAGAGAGATATGGCTAGATGACTAGATAAAACTGAAGCATCCAACAGAGACCTTGGAGCTCAAATGAGAATACATGACAATTTGCTTCTACAACTTCTTTGTGAGTTCAAAAGAGGGGCCGACGATGGTTTAACCTCAGGGACAACCTTTTTTACTTATGACAAAAGGAGGAGAAAGTTAAAGAAGAAAAATCTTTGTGCTAAAAGTCAAAAGGGATCAAGCTGAGGGGGAGTACGCTTCAAAAAGTCATGCATATCATTTTCTTTTGTCTTTGGACCATTTCTTTTAATTGGAAATTTTTTTCTAGTACATGCTATGATATTTTTTTCTCACTTTAATTATGCTCTAATATATTTTGTGCACTTTGATACATTCTGCTTATGATTTGATACCTTATCACTTCTTCATGCTGAAAGTACGAGTTAATCCATGCTTTGATATACTTAGTATTTTCTTTATGCTCTAACAATTATATATTATGATCTGTTAGTTGCCTTGATATATATGTTTCATTTGATGCTCTATTGCTTTGATATACATATGTATCTCATTTACTCTAAAATGTATAAGTGATTTGCTACTTTGAAATGTATACTGATACATGCTCATACACTCGAATACATCTGAATACTCTGACACTAATGTATGTCTAGCATTTGTATGTTTTCTTATGCTCTGATACACAAGCTTACAATCCGGCATATGCATTTAAGAAAACCCTACATCCTTTAAAATTATCAGTTTCGTGCTTTAAACTATTGATTGCATAAAAATTTGATATTGATTCTATAATAGAGATGAGTTTTTTGAATCCTTTTAGAAGAAAATATGTTGAGTTTTTGAATCCTTTTAGAAGAAACTATGTTGAGTAGTTGAATTCTGATAAAGATTAAAATTACAAGGATTATCATTATAAACTTAGATACTTTAATCGTTTGAGTTCAGAAAGTGAGAATGGCATTAAAAAATCAAAATGCTCTAATACTTTCAGAAAGTCTTTTTCAAATACCACTCTGATTCTAGCTTACTAAGGTTAATCTATATCATGATAAAATCAATAAGAAACCTAAAGCTAGCTGAAAATTCCTTTTTTCACATGTATCCTAAAAAGAATTCTTAGGCCTGTATACAACAATATGTGTTAGGTCTAGAACCCTTGTGCTCGTATGTTTTGAATGACAACAAAATCAATTCAAAGAAAATACTTTGAAGAACGACTGATGTCTTCTTTGAGTTTCTTGACAAAGCATAACAGGTCAAATCCCGTTAGTATGTTACAAACTTATAGCAAGAATAATGTTTCACTTTGCATGTGCAAATATGTTTTATCTTATGGGAAGAGACTGAGCCAAGAAAAAGAAAGTGAACATTATTTCTAGCAAAGCATGTATACATAATTATAAAACAAAGCATAGAAACGGACTTGAATTGAGAATAATTTCACTACACATGTACAAGTATGTTTTATCTCGTGTGAAGAGATTAAGCTTAAAATGAAATGATCATTATCTCGTGCAAAGAACATGTGAATACTTAAGGAGTGGAGGAAATCACGCTAAAAGCCAAGAAACCAAGGAAAGAGACTTCAAAAAGTAGCATGGGACATCAGAAAGCTCTCTCAAGATGAAGATATCAGTATATGTCTATATGCAACATGTTACTCAATCTTCAATCATCACAATAGCAAAGAAATCATTATCAAGAAGATTTGATTGAAGATCAGAAAGTCAAATACTCTTCAAGGAACTGGTTACACACATCAGAAAGCTCACAGCTGTGTGTAGAACAAAGAATGCTACAGGAAAGGGAGGAAAATTTGAAATTTGAATTTCAAATGATCAAATCAAGCCCAGTTTAAAACTGGCACATCATCTCTTTTCCCTAATTAATCAATAACCTTAGCTTCATGAATGAGGAGTTTAGAAAGCTTGCTCAGAAAGTAGAAAAGTTGTTTCTAATAGAGGATTAGAAAGCTCATATTTTCAATGGCTTCTGCAACTGATGCAACAGTTCTGTCAACCTCTCTTCTAGATGTTGTTTTCAAGAAACAACTGATTTTCAGCACATGTCACTTGAAGAAATGATCAATGGCAATGGTCACAAAGAAAAAGACCATCATAAAAAGAGATGCTAAGCTTAAAGAATGTTAAGAGAGAGATTTTGAAAATTCAAAAAGAGGAAACTCAGCAAAAATCTTCTCCCACTTCCTAGAATATTCTACCTTAACAATGTAATTAGTTTTATCCTTAAAGTGAAAAGAAAATCTTCCTTCTATATTTCAAGTTCTCACAGGATCTTTCAAAAATGTATTATCTTTAAGGCAACTTGAGTGTAGGTTAGCTTGAGTGGCAGCCCAAACACTTAACCTTTGTATCCTTAATCCATTAGTGATCATAGTGTGACATAGCTTAGAGATGCTAAGGTAAAACTACTTGCAACGCGATGGTAAGATGGACTTACTCATTACGGTTTAGCTTGGAGAGGCGTAGAACGGACTACTTAAGGCTTGGAGAGGCCTGGAATAGACTGCTCATGTTAGGTTTAGAGAGGCCAGTGTTAAGACTACTTGCAGCCTGGAGAGGCTGGGCACAGAATACTAACGTGCTGAAGGAGTTGCTTGTCAGTCACAGGTTGGCTTGGAGAGGCCAGAGTCAAGACTACTCATGTTAGCTTGGAAAGACTAGTACAGAACTACTCAAAATCCTTGGTTATAGGTGATTTCTGAAATCCTTGGATGATAGCTTAGGAAGGCAAATGAAAATACTATCCATCTGTACTTTCTCAAGTTGAGAAAGTTGTTATAGTGGAACCTCAACAGTTGTTGAGTATTGAATGTAGGCACGTTGGCCGAACCAATGTAAAATCCTCCGTGTTCCTTCTCTATTACCTTTATCTCTCTTATCTTCCGTCATTACTTTATTATCTTATCAATCGGCTTTATTCCCTTTATGCATCTTTTACACTATGCTCTTTATTTTGAGTATTTTATTTAATAAGGATCAGAAAGTAACTTTCTAAAGCCACTAACTTTGTTTCCGCTGCACTTCAAGTTTTATACTTGATAGTAATTCTTTTCAAAAGCTTCAAACATCCAAAAAAGGATTAATGCACGATTAAACCCCCCTTCTCGTGCACATCTCCACCTACAATATGTCCAACTCTTGTACAAGGATTCTTTCTAGTGTTGATACATGTTTTATTTAAAGGCTTTGAGTCAAGGTTCTAACCTTGATAATTTTCCCTTAAAGTATTCTCTAAAAGGATTTCTCAAAATTTTATCTTGTCATCATAAAAAAAGGGGAGATTATTAGCTCCAGAACCTTTTAGAAAGCTTCAATGCTTAAGGTTTGAATGAAAACAAAACAAATTTTGATAAAATGTTTTGAAGAAAGGACTAATATTTCACTTGAAGTTTCTGTAGTGTTTACATGACTACTCTCATAAACATATTAGTTCAATCAATGAGTAATTTCTTCGCAAAGACATGTTTCCACATGATTATAATCTCATTCAAAGATATTCAGAACTTAAACAATGTGAAAAATTGCTCTGAAAATGAATGTCTGTATGCTGGTAACACAAAGGTTTTTCGAGTTTAGAAACCAAGTCTAGATCTTTAGAGAGCAATTCACACATTCAAAATGTGCTGATCGAAGAAGAACTCCATCATTTTTTTGAAGCCAGTGCAGTCTTTAATCTCAAAAAACATATATCTATCAATCTCAAATTAAAGAAATGAAGATCCAAAAGAGTTTAGAAACTTAAAGCGCCTATCAGAATGCACGTGTAATCATAAACCCTGCACTTTACAAAAAAGGAGGAAAAATTCAAATTTCAAATAAAAGTCAATACCCAAAAAGGGCTAACGTTGACATTTGTTTTTTCGCTCAGTCAACCGTCCTAGCTTCTAGAAGAAGGAGATCAAAAACCATGGCCAAAAAGTAAAAAGTTGTTTCTAAAGTATCACTCAGGAACCACCTATGTGACAATGGTCTCTACGACTACAAAGAGTAGCCCTGACATAGCTGTGCTACTCTTCTAGATGGCTTTCCCCAGGACATAAAAAGCATATCTACATGTGTCAAGTGGAAACAACATCAAGGGGCAATGGTATGATTTGAAGATCAAGTATAAAAAGATGTCAAGTGCTTACAACTCAAGACTTTTTGTTGAATCATTTGACAAACCTGCTAAAAATGCAAATCCTTCCTCTTCTTCTAAAAATCATATTACATCTTGTAATTGGTTTTTTCCTTTGTAAAATCTTCTTTATAGTTTAGATTAGACAATACGTTCTTCTTAAGAAGAATAGTTTAGAAAGAAGTCACTCAAAGTTTTAGTACTTATATTATTTTATCTACAGAAAACTTGAGTGTTTTATTTGTTGGAGTGAACCAACCTTAAACAAATCATTGTACCTTGACCCAATAGTGATCATTGTGAGGTTAGTTTGGAAAGATTAGTAAAAGACTACTTAGAAGTGATAGTAGAGTGAGCTACTAGTCATGTGAGTTAGCTTGAGAAGGTTATGCAAAGAGTATCATTCTTTCTTTGGGTTAAGAAAGAGACTTAGTGGAACTCAACAGGTTGTTGAGAACTGGATATAGGCAGGGTTAGTCGAACTAGTAGAAAAACTCACTATGTGGTATCTCTCTACTCCTCTTATCTCCTTTACTTTCTGCATTTGAGATTTACAATTATCTTTATTTCTGAAAATCTATTCTAAGCTATTTCCAAGTTCTCACTTAGTTCAGAAAATTACTTTTTGAACTTTATTAACAAAGTTTTCTGCTGCTCTTCAAGTATACACTTGATAGACATTGTTTGATAGACATTGATAGAAAAGCGAAGAAGTTAAAGCACGACTAAATCACCCCTTCTTGTGCAACTTTCACCTACATACATACATACATACATACATATATGTATGAATAATGACCAATTACTATTTATTACTATTGATAACAACGATTGTGATATAATATGATTTATAATAATTTGTTATGAAATGTTATTTAATTATGGATATCTATATCTTTAGTTGATTAAAAATCGCACATTGAAATTTTACTGAACGGGTAAAATACCATACTCAGGAAATCAAAATATTTGCCGAAATTAATCCTGGGCCTAAAACTTCATCCTGACCCTTTGTCCTACCTTCCTTTGGCCCCGAGCATCTCCTGATCTTGGTTCTAGGATTACTATTCACTTATGGGGTTGTGAAGTTACTATTCATGCTCAGCTCAAAAAATTTTGTCCTACTTGTTCATTGAGTCGTCTTCGTTATTACTAAGTCTGTCAGAGTACTAAAATTCTCATTAATAAACATCAACTTAATTTTTGAATAATTTCAGGGTGTTACACCTTCAGCTGTTGTTGATCCAATCTCTCACCTCCACTCTCACTCGTACCTTTATCTCTCTCATGCCCCTCATGAAGTTGGCTGGATCTTTCATAAACTCATGATTTTAAGGTTTGGGATAGGTAATTAATTAGTTAGTTTGTGTTATTTTAAATTAAAACAAAAAAGTAGTGTAAAATTTTTATTTTTACATATTTAGTTAGTTTAATTTACTTTCTTTTGTGTGAAATCAAATAAGTTAAAAGCTTAGTTAAATTTATTTTGTTAGTGGGTTAATATTTTTATTGAGTTGATTTATTTAAAACAAAACCCATATTTTGGTCCCTTGAAAATTTCAAGTTGGACAAATTAATCCTGTAAAAACTAAACTCCCAAATTAGCCCTATGAAATTAAATCATCAAACAAATTAATCCCAAAAAAAAAAAAATCAAATTAATCATTATAAAATTGAATACTCTGATAAATTGGTCCATATAAAATTGAATAATCAGACAAATTAGTCCTTTTATTAAGCTTGGCTAGAGGGATTCATTTGTCTGACAATTAATTTTTATAAAAACTAATTTGAAAGGACTAATTTGAATATTTTTTTTATGACAAGGACTTTCACTTCTACTTTAATATGCTCCAAACAATTCATTTGGGATTGAGTCTTCTTTTCCTTCTCTCTCTCCAATATATCACATTTCTTATTTTCTGAAAGTGATGCTAGCATCTTACTATATTAAATATAAATTTAAAATCATTTTAAATTTATATTTAATAATTAATTATAGTAATTAATATTAAGCATAACGTAAAAACTGACTATTTTTGATATAGTACATTTTAATAAAATCAACCCTATCAAAACACAACCGAGTTTTATTCAAGTTTTTGTTCATTCAAGTATTATTATTTCACATTTGAAATCTTAGACTATTCAACCTCTGACTCTTGTATCAATAATTAGTTCTTATTAGATGCTATGGTAAATGAAAACGTTCCGTTAATTTTTGATATTATTGTTTGTCACAGTTCTATTGTTGCGTTAGGTTAGTTATATTATCTTGGAAATATGATCTGTCTATAATCTACAATATATCTATAATCTATAATATATAATTGCCAAACTATTAAATGAAAGCTTTTGCCAAGTGACCACGACTTATCTTTAATCTATAATTTATAATAATATCTATACAATTACCAAACTATTGAATGAAAGCTTTTGCCAATTGACACAGCTTATCAATTCTTTCTTACTATTATTAGAAAGAATCAATTACGACTTCAGAAATAGTATTTATGAAATCAAAATAAAACCAATAAATTATCATCTTAAATCACTCATCAGTTACATTGATTACATTTCTATTTACAAGATCGCTCATCTTGTACATACATTCTTCCGAGACAATAAACGAATGCTCATTTATTCCATTTCGTGCGAGCTGTTTCGGGATCCATCATGAGTTAACATCACTGGAATCAGAAATTATTACAAAACTTTGTAATGACAAGTTCCCAGAATGTCATTTGGAACGCAATAAGAACCGCAGGAGACATCAGGCATAGTTAAGTGTACATCCTCAAAATTTGGGGGACAAGAGAGAAATTGTATAAAAAAGCCACCATTTATGGGGCAACCAGTCCTTCAATGGCTTGAGACAGAGACTCCGCCCAGTCAGCTTTAAATAGGAGCGTCTGCAAAGTATGCATCACATCATATTCTGGATCAAGTCTCCGCTGCCAACCCTACGAAAGGGACGGGAACAAATGAACCAGAAATCATGACGTGTTGAAGCAAGACAACTAACAATTTCAGTCTAGAGCACAAAACCTTCGAGAACTTTCCTTTTTTTTTTTTTGGGGGGGGGGGGGAAGGTTAATTACTTCAAGCCCTGTCCTCCATACACCTTCTAAAACTTAGCCATTGCGTTGAGCACCTAATCTAGATAATCTAGAGCCTGCATATTAAGTTACTTCAAGGGTGTTATGCATATCTCCTAATTATTCCTATTTTCATAAATAGAAAACAATGAAATTATGATCATCTAATTTTTCACTCTATACACCCAGAAACGAAAAACACACGGAAACGAGCATAAGGAGGTTTGGTTAAGCGAGAAGACCAATAGAGGTTCCACTCGAAAAAGAGATTCGAATGGAGGATAGATGGAATTTGATCAAATGCCATAGAGGAAAACCAGAGAAAAACTAGTAAAAACTACCATACTTTAAATAGATTTACGTAAATCTCTAGTCCAATGTTATCAATTGTTCCAAATAATTGACCTCACCTAGTGGGATTGGTTGTCGTAAATGTATGCATCCCCAAATTAAAAACCAGTTACTGCTTTTATTCTCAGGCATAAAATATTTAATGAATTGTTGATTAAAGTTTTAGGTTTCAATTTTTATTGTTATACAAAAAATGATTCCAAGAAACAATAAAGCATTCTACGCACAAAATGTGAGGGTGAGATGTAACATCCCCTGCTGCTTTATGAATTGATGACTGTCCCCACAAACCAACACGGGTCTTTTCAGCGTGCTTTGTCCTCACTTACACGCTTCCTAGGAAAACTTTCCAGGAGGTCACCCATCCCAAAATTGTTCCAAGTCAAGCACGCTTAACTGTGGAGTTCTTTCAGTTTAGGCTACCGAAAAGAAGATGCATCTTGTTGGTATAAGTAGTACAAATCAATTCATATAAGCCCTCCTCAACTGTATAGTCTCATACCTATACAGTCTTAGGATCCCTCTCATTCGGGTGTGTAATCGGTTCATTCATGTACCCCTCCGCTTTCGAAGTCTGCCAGGAGCCGCTCCTTGTCCGTGCCTCCTTGCACCGGCGATTACTCCCCGACTTCGCAATCCCCGGGCGTTACATGAGAAAAGGAAGCTCGATCTTCAAGTTCATTGAAAAGACCATCAATAAACCACCAACTCCACTGCTTGAACCTGTTAGGAACCCACACAATATAAGAGGGAAGGAAAAGAGGCAAATGAGGAAATAGACTTTGGTTGAATCTGGAGAGGAATATGAATGAGGTTGAGCAGCGATTGAGAGGAAAACATCATGCTCGAACCATGGGGTGATCTCCGCTGCCGATAGAGCGCCATCAAATTGAGGTAGTGGACCGTTGGAACGCGGCATTCAAGAGGATGACAAAAGAAAATCAGTGCACCCTTTCTCACTACAGGTAGGAGCGCTATTCTTCATATTCTCATGAATAACCTTCAAGACAGGCCAGGATTTTTCACAGGGAAGTCAACCTTCTATTCAGCACAGGGACAGACTAAAACATGGTGACGATCAACAAGATGACCGGCGTAAGGAACAAAGCCATAATGAGTGAGATAAACAGTGGAAACAGTGGTGATGAGGATGAGATAAGGGAGAGGGTGAGGTGGAAGAGCTCTGTCGTCAAAAAAGGACGGGTAAGCCTCCATTGCATGAGCCTCCGGAACCACCTGATCAACCTGGAATGAGCTTCGCCAGAGTAAATGGAGAAGCCGTGAGTAGTGACTGACCTTGGGTTTTCGATCTTGCTGACCCACCTTCCTTCGCCAGAACCACCCAAACTGCCGGACCATGAAGCCTGTTGACCATGCAAGCCGGGGATTTATCGGAGAAGGCCAGTTCACAACAAGTTTTCCGCACCCGTTGCATGAGAGAGGAGAAGCAGAAGGAAGGGGAGCTTGAGGTTACAGTGGAGTCTAAGCTTAAAAAATGTTGGTTAGCCCACGGTCGCCACTCGAGGGGTGGGTGGAAATGGTTGCCGTGGTCCCAAATCATCTTAGCGGCTATGGAAAGGCCATGGTGTAGAGAAGGGTAGTGGGGGTGAAGAACAAGATGGTGGGAACTTCGGTGGCGGAGGTTCAGGCAAAAATGGCGGTTGCAACTGCCACAGTGGCCGTCCTTGGCTATCGAGGTGCGAATGGTGATGCAAATAAACAATACTCTCTTCCTTGCAAAATATTTGTCAAATTTGGACAAAAACGGGTATTAAGAAAAGCTATAAATAATATAGTAATAGAGTATTCTTACACAAATAATGGTTAATGAACTAATATACCCTAATGGTCATTCATTATGGAACACATCAAATGGTTGAAAATGAAATGTCACACTAATGCTCATTAATTACTCAAGAGTACTGTTAGAATAAAAACAAAATCTACTTTATTGGAATGTGAAATTGACATATTTTGAAAGACGACTTTGTCTGAAAGTAAATAGATATTTTGAAAGGGAGGGAGTAGAAAGGAAGAAGGGCAAAGGTGGAGTTCTACTCAATTCGTTTTGACCTGATGGATCAGGCCCATACAGGTGACATTAGTATTAATGAACTTAAAATTGCTATTGAGGAAGGCAGGGCCTGTTGTACATGCTGAGAATTTTGGCCTTCCATTCTTCAATGAGTCTCGTAAGTTTGCTATCTAGTCTTCTTATTATGAATCAAGTCTATCTTTAGAGAGTGCTTCTGGAATAAATTGCTTTATGGACTTCAAAGTTCAAGGTCTAAACAGCCCATCTCTTGAAAATAGAGGCCCATTATTCTCAGATATAGTTAATGGTCTTGAGGAGGGAGTGAAATTGGTATCATAGGATGGGATGAAAGGGAGAAACGGGCCAGCTTGAAGTTAGATAGGACAAGCCCAATTTCTAACCTGTGGGATGAGGTCAGAACTATTAAGGTGTTGAGCTGGGCTTTTGAGAAAGATGGGGTGAATTTAAATGAAAATCGTATTGAAGCATGGGTGCGGCCGGACTATGTGCCTCACTTCACAATTATGGAAAGACGATTTTCAGTGCTAGGGTGGGGGCAATCCAACCAGCCAGGTAGAGGTTATGCACAGGTCAGGGGAATGACTTTGGCATTGGAAGACGATGATGACACCGGCATTGGAGGCGGCCACAGTAGCTTTGCTGCTGCCATCAAGGTCGCTCAGCTAGGCCTCAAGATATTCATTGTGAAGCATAGATCTTCAGCGACTTTGGCCTCAACATCGGGTGCAACTCCTTCGAGGCACTTTGGCATTCTTCCCACCAATATCAGGAGGCCGCACAAGTATTTTCCAGCCATGGAGTCCCATTATCATCAGGCACAGCAGAAGTTATCTTCTCTACCTCATTTGAATTTTATGCTTGGGGACAACTCAAAGGGTATCCATTGGAATGGGTTCATGTTGAGTGCTTCCCTAAGTTAATATAGTTGGATTGTTGGCCACAAGATAAATTAGGGAATCAAAATTCAAAGTTTCAGTTCTATTCTGAAATATCTGGGGATTCCTCCATGGGTTATGTTACAATCTCTGAATATCTGTAATTATCTGTAATTAGGGAAAATATATTTTTATAATTATTGTGTATTTATTACACATTGTCTGTATGTATTCTCTCCGTTGTGTAGTTTAAACACACAGATTCATTCTATGATTTTCTCTCTTTCTTTGTTTCTCAACATCAACATGGTATCCAGAGCCTAAGAAAGAAAGAAAGAAAACCCTACTCCATGCTGTCACTAGGGCCCACTACCCTCTGGTGAAAATATTTTTTTTAGCCAAGCCGTGTTTCTCTTCTGGTTTGCGGCCTTTCCCATCCATGGTGCCTACCTTTCAGTGAAACCGCCCCTGTCCACCGCCTCTCACCGCTGTCGACCACTTTTTTGGTACCGATTTAGACCATCGACTCCAACCCCAGCCTCGCCTTCCCCTGCGCGGTCGAACCCCATTGACTACACCTCCGGATCTGTTATCACATGCTCCCACGCGCCGCTCCTTTCTTCTGCATGTTTTTCAGCCGCCACACCTTCAGGCCGCACGTGGCGGTGCGTCCGGCCTCCTTTCTGGTTGTTGCTTCTTGCATTGAACTCGGGCCTCTCTCCTCATTCTAGATTTGTCCTTGGTCTCGTGATCCATGCTCTCTGACGACAACACTTTTTGATAATTCGAGTTCTACCCTGTCTCCCTGTACCCATGGCTACCATCAAATCTTCCTCTGACAATAAAGGTGTTTCGAAGACCAAGCCTCCGGCGTTCACTAGTTATGTCAATGTGCCTCTTTCCACTGACAAGCTTGATGGCAACAATTATGATACATGGGCGTCTGACATTCGACGTTGGTTACTAGGGCAGGACTATGCCGACCATCTCACCAAGACAGCTACTAACATCCCGATGGCTGAACGCCCCCGCTGGGTTAAGATTGATGCCCAGCTGTGTAGCATTCTCAAATCCACCATTGCTCCTTCCATCAAACAGATCTTTTGGACTCATGTCACTTGCAAATTTGTTTGGACACAAGCAAAGACCCTCTTCACCAATGACACTCAACGTCTCTATCGTGTTTGTCAAGATCTTTTGAGTGTCATTGCTCCTTGACAGCTTGATGGTTCTATGTCATCTTATTTGGGTAAAATTCACGGCACTCTCCATGATTTCAATGAACTCTTGCCCCCTGCTGATACCTCGGCAAAGAAGTTAGAGCAACATAGCTTTTTCTTTATGCCCACGGCCCTTTATGGTTTACCTCCCGAGTACTCTGCTACCCGTTATCAGCTTCTGGGCTCGCTAACTGTGCCTACTCTCTCCGTGGTGTCTGCCTCTCTTCTTCGAGTTCCTGCAATACCACCCACTGAGTTGTCCCTTCCTCCGATTTCGGTTGTTACCTCTGCCCTCCTCACACAAAGTACCACCCTCATCGATCGTTCTCAGAAGTCCCGCCCCAAGTGTGATCACTGTCAGAAGTTAAGCCACACCATTGATCATTGTTACACTTTGCATCCTCACTTGTGCCCTTCTATTAATGTTGCCCAGGCTAGTGTTCCTGGTATCTCAGACTCACCTGCTCCGCATCAGCCATCTCCAGCTAACTATGCCGATTTTCTGAAGTGGTTTGAGCAATTTCAGAACTCTGGTTCCACTGCCTTTATTGCACACACTGATAATTCTTTTGCTTGTCTCTCTCAGTTGGCCTTATTGGGTCCTTGAGTTTTTGATTCCGCCGCCATTGATCATATCTCTGGTAATAAAGATTTATTTTCGACACTTTTTACTTCTGGATATTTACCTATTGTCACTTTAGCCAATAGTTTTCACACAGTCTCACGGTGTGGGCATTGCCCATCGTCTACCTTTTATGTCAGTTGATTCTGTCCTTTATGCTCTTGGTTTTCCATTCAACCTACTCTCTATTTATCGGTTAATCAAAGCCCTTAAGTGTGTGTCATTTCATTCACTGAAGATTCTATTTACTTGCAGGACTGGAGCACGGGACAGATGATCAGCACCGGATGTGAGTCTCGTGGCCTCTACTGGCTCTGCCCCCTGTCAAGTGTTTGCTCCCTCACCATCGATCTTCTCATCGTCCACACCTAGTTAGGTCATTCCAGCCTTGCCAACTTACAGTGCATGGTGCCTAGCCTGTCCAAACTATCCAGTTTGCCTCGTGAGTCATGTCAACTTGGGAAACACACGCGGAGTCATTTTCCTGATAGTGTTAGTAGTCGAGCTACGTCTCCATTTACGTTAGTTCATTCAGATATTTGGGGTCCTAGTAACACGGTGTCTAGTTTAGGACTTCGTTATTTTGTTACATTTATTGATAACTATTCTTGTTATACTTGGTTATTTTTATTGAAACACCGGTCTGAGTTATTTTCTGTTTTTACCAAATTTTATCAAGAAATAAAAACTCATTTTGGTGTTCCAATTTGCACTTTACGTAGTGATAATGCAAAAGAATATTTGTCTCATAATTTTCAGCATCTCATGGCATTCTTCACCAAGCATCCTATGCTCATACACCTCAATAGAATGGGGTTGCTGAGCACAAGAACCGTCATCTCATTGAAACAATATGTACTCTTCTTCACAATCATGACCCTTTTCGTTTTTGGGGGAATGTTGTTTTAACTGCATGTTATTTAATTAATTGCATGCCCTCCTCTATTTTGAGTTATCAAGTTCCCCACCCCATCTTATTTCCCCTTGACCCCTTGCATTCCCTTCTCCCACACGTTTTTGGGTCCACTTGTTTTGTTCACAGCTTAACTCCTAGTCTTGACAAACTTTCCACACGTTTACTTAAATGTGTTTTTCTTGGTTACACTTGGTCTCAAAAGGGTTTTCAGTGTTTTTCTCCTACTTTGCGTCATTACCTTGTCTCCACAGATGTTACCTTTTTTGACACTATTCCCTTCTTTGAGCCATCTGACCATCCCGCATCCCCTGCTTCTGAGGAACTCCCGCCTCTCGTGCTCCCTATGCCTTTGCCACCCCTTATCCCTACACCTATACCTTGCCCTTTTCAGGTTTACTATCGTCAAACCTCTTAACTAGCTGAGCCTGTCCCACCTCAAACACCCATTGCACTTACCCAGTAGCCACCGCTTGCTCTTGCTCCTTCCTCTGAGTTTGTCTTGACTGATGTGGACTCTCCTTCGATACCGATCCTCCGCTGCCTTTAGTTCTGCCTGTTGCACCTGATTTTCTCATTGCCCTTCGTAAAGGAATTCGTTCTACTAGTAACACATCTCCTCACTATGCTGCTCTGAGTTACCACTGCCTCTTTTCTCTGGATTATGCTTGTCTATCTTCCTTGTCTACTCCCAAGATTGCAGGTGAGGCCTTATTCCATCCTGGGTGAAGACAAGCTATGATTGATGAGATGTGTGCACTTCAGGACAGTGGTACCTGGAAACTGGTGTCTTTCCCTCCGAGAAAATCTATAGTTGGTTGTCGATGGATTTTTACAGTTAAGTGGGGCCTGATGGCTAAATTGATCGTCTTAAGGCCCGTCTTGTTGTAAAAAGGTACACTCAAATATTTGGTTGGGATTATGGTGATACTTTCTCCTCTGTTGCCAAGATGGCTTCCGTTCGTTTCTCTCTCTCTATGGTTGCTATGCATCATTGGCCTCTTCATTGGTTGAATATTCAGAATGCCTTCCTCCATGGTGATCTTGAAGAAGAGGTTTATATGGAGCAACCTCCCGGGCTTGTTGCTCCGGGGGAGTCTTCTGACCTGGTTTGTCATCTCTGAAAATCACTATATGGTTTTAAGCAGTCTCCTCGTACTTGGTTTGGAAGATTCTTCACTGTGGTTCAGCAATTTAGTATGATTTGGAGCGAGGCTAAGCATTCTGTGTTTTACCGTCATACTCAGAGGGGTTGCACCTACTTAGTTGTGTATGTTGATGACATTGTCATTATAGAGAGTGACACTCATGGCATAGCACAGATCAAATAGCACCTATGCAATCACTTCCAGACCAAAGATCTTGGCAAACTCAGATACTTCTTAGGCATTGAAGTAGCATAGTCCAAAGATGGCATAGTTCTCTCTCAGAGAAAATATGCTGTTGACATTCTAGAGAAAACAGGTTTACTTGCTGCAAAACCTATTGATATTCCCATGGATCCTAACGTCAAGCTCCTGCCAAATCAAGGGGAGCCATTGACTAACCCTGGGAGATATAGAAGATTGGTTGAGAAATTGAACTATCTCACAGTTACTTGTCCAGACATTTCTTTCGCGGTAAGTGTGGTTAGTCAATTCCTAAACTCACTGTGTGAAGCTCATTGGGATGCTGTTATACGTATTCTGAAGTATTTCCAAGGAGCCCCAGGGAAGGGCCTTATTTACGAAGATAAGGGACATACTGAGATAATTGGGTATTCTAATGCAGATTGGGCAAGGTCCCCTTCTGATAGGTGTTCCACTTTTGGGTACTGTATACTTATCGGAGGCAATCTCATATCCTGGAAGAGTAAGAAGCAAACTGTAGTTACGCAGTCTAGTGTCGAGACAGAGTACCGTGCCATGGCCTCAACCACATGTGAGTTTATTTGACTCAAGCAACTCCTCAAAGAACTTCAATTTGGGGAAATCAAGCACATGACACTTGTTTATGACAATTAAGCTGCTCTACACATTGCCTCAAATCTAGTTTTTCATGAAAGGACGAAACACATTGAAGTTGATTGTCACTTCATCAAAGAGAAAATTCTATCTAGAGACATCACCACGAGCTTCATCAATTCAAATGATCAATTTGCAAATGTCCCCATCAAGTCATTAAGAGGTCCTAGAATAAGTTACTTATGTAACAAGCTAGGTGCATACGATCTATATGCTCCAACTTGAGGGGGAGTGTTAGAATTTGTAAATATCTATAATTATGAGTATTATATCTGTAATTAGGAAAAATATATATTTGTAATTATGCTATATTTATTGCACAGTATCTATAGATACTCTCTCCGTTGTGTAGTTGAAACACACGGATTCCTCATGACTTTCTCTCTTTCTCTATCTCTCTACACTTCCTTTTCAATTTCTTGCTAGCTTTGTTTCTTTTTCTTCCTTCTCAAATGATCCAGACTGGTTTATCTTGAGGGTGTTAATAATACATTCAATTTTCTTTTACTTTTAAGTTATCATTTGTGGTTTCTATAAGAATCATTGGCAAGATGGACATAAGGCACAACAATGGTTAACATAAAATTGTGCATTTCTTAAAAAGAATTCTACCACATTAATTAGATTTTTAAATTACAGTTGTCTTTATCAAAAGTTATCCCAATTAGCAATGTGTCACAGTCAACAAATAAAAAAGGTATGAACTTTCAACCACATACGGTAGTAATGCACAAAAGCTAAACATTACTCATGCTATCAACATTCATTTCACTTATAACACTCCAAAGGGTGCTTTGGAAAAGGGTGATTATGAGGCAGAACATACCTCCAAAACCAATGTGGTCACCATCACAGCACAAACATTACCATCTAAATTAACTTTATGGCACCTAACATGCTCAAGCAATTGTTGTATACGGTCAGCTGTGTGGACGGTATCACCTTCTGAGGACCTCCAGAAATTAAATGATTTCTCCACCTCCTGTTAAATGCTAAAAAATTTTATGTACGAAAAGTATAGGCTGATGTTGAAATACAAGATATTGGTACATGTCAACACAAACAACTCTAGACCATTTGTCAGCTGTATAGTAGTAGTAAAGAGTAAAGATGCAAGAGAACAAGAATGCCCAAAAACTTTTTTACAGAAAAACCATCATATTCTTTCATCACTTTGTCTCAGAGATGATGCATAACATGCATACAAATGTTTAGACTCACTTGTAATCCCCAGAAAAAAATAGCAGAATTTCTGTTTTGAAGTAAAAATGGTATGTAATCCCCACCAAAAATTTAAAAAAAAAAAAAAGAAGCAGGCTGCACTTTAAAGAAGGATTCTTTGTAGTTTTTTTTTATGATGCTGAAAACTTATGGCCCTAATTACTTATCAGAACTTTGGCAACCACAAACATCGAAAACTTCATAGTCTCTATCAATTAAGAACCTTCAACTCACAATTAGAAATCAGACATTGCAAGAATGTGTAAGAACTGGTATCAGTAAGGTATGAGAAATGCTGAAAATCTGTATGGAGAATGACATTGGTGGTGTATCACTCCCTGTTTCTGTATTATTCACAAGAAGAAGAAGAAAGTGTAAAGGGATAACACTAGGCATTTGAGACCTAGGACTCTCCGAATTTCTATTTCCTTTCTGCTCTGGCAATGGAATGCCCTCTCAGCGCCTTTCCCCAACCCTATATTGCTCAGCCTTCCCTCCCCATAACAGAGTCAGTAAGAATCTCAGTCCCCAGTCCCCACTAAGTAAGAATCTCAGTCCCCAGTCCCCACTAACTTTGCCATGCTGGAAAGTTAGTTACAAGGCTCATTCCCCCATTCAAAGTCACACCCTCTCCGCCTATTACTATTTTTCCTCACATATACCTTATCATATGGTATTACTCTTTTACTAGGGGTAAAGTTACATTGTGTATTATCTACTGCAGTAACACTAGGGGTCCTAACAGATTGGCTCCGCTTCAGATATGGTATATTAAGAGAAAGATAAAGTTTGTCATAAATGTAAATGCAACACAATATTATTAACAGGTTATAACTTACCAACTTACAGGATGTCAATGCAAAATGTCAATGAAAAACACAAAACAGTAATTCTTCACCTTAATGAAAGATTTTGGGTCTGGGCAATTTTGTCATTTTGATAATCTAAGTGTACACTCTGCGGCAGTGCGGCCATCTTGAAGGGCAACAGCCTTAAAGAATTCTAGTAAATTTTCTCTTTCCCTATTAGAAAGCTCAGTAGTCATGCCTACATCAAGGAAAATGACATGAGGCCTTGACTTAAAGAGCTGTATAGGTGATAATTTGCATTTTGCTACACGGACAAGAATATTTCCAGGGTGCATGTCTGCATGGATAAAATTATCCACCTACAAGAAGAGATACATCCGAGTAAGACAAGTGATTATTCCAGTCAAATGTCTATGTAGCCATAAGATGACAAATTAGCAATTGCAACTTGTAACTGCAAGGAAAAGGATGAAGAATCCTTCTCATTTCAACAATGCCTTGTCACATGCATTTTTGAGATAAAAAACATTAACAAAACATCCAAATGAAGACCATTGACTACTTCATTCTTCCCTTACAACTTCATGCTCTTGTCCTAAAATCCCCAAGGGACTGCATATTACAATGAGGAATTTCAGAATAATAATGAGAGTATTGTTCAATTTCACAACATGAAAGCCCTGGCTGTAAATATTATCAGTGTGATAGGATCATAGTATTAGATAAAGAGAATGGAAACATAGTGTGTAATCTGTAACTATGTTCATATTTGTATTAATCACAAAATGAAAGAAATGAAGGGTTACTAGATATTAGAGAGACCCAGCTGCACTCCCAAGTTCCAATTCCAATTCTAAGATACCCCCTAGGTAGCTCCCCCTACCCTTATATACTTCCACCTCTTCCCATAACAGAAATAGGAACGCAAAGTTACTTACAAGTCCCTCCCATCCCACCTTGGCCACATGCCTTGCCTGTCACTCTCACTCTTCCTATTCTTTCTAGTGTAAAACTTAGCATAAGGTAGAACAATATCACTTGGGATAACATTACAGGGGCAGGGGTAATATTAGCATCAGTGTATTGGGGCCTAACACGGTGAGATTATTGATAGATGAAGTTGCATCTGAACCAAAGCCTTGGACTCTCACACAAATGGATTGAAGGTTTGATACAACCACATTATTACGGATAGAGACAACATAATCTGATAAAGACAAAATCTACAACCAAGTTATTATCAGAAAATAAAGAATAAATCAAAAGAGAATTTGGAATATTTTACCAAAAGCATCTTTAAAAGAGCATGTGTTCCAATATGAGCTAGGGCACTTTTGATATGTTCATGTCCTTCAAGCTCATCAATAAACCGCAAAACATTTTTGCCTTGTTCATAGGTTTCCACCAAAACGGATGGGTGCACAAGGGGGTACAGAGGCCTTGGGAATGAAACAGCTTTCCATCTCCGGAAATTATAGATAAAGCGACTAAGATGTGCTGCTTCCCTTGAAAGATCAACTTGAGACATCATATAAACAGCAAATTGCTGTAAGCTTTCATCTAATCTCAACCACTTCAAATTAGGGAACAAACATGCAATCCTAGCAACAAGATTGATGATGATAAAATCCCTTCTAATTGCATCAGAAACCCCTGGATGTCGGACCTTCACTGCTACTACAACAGGCTTCATTTGCTGACCTGGGTATTTGTATTTTAGTGTAGCGCGATGAACTTGAGCAATGCTACCCGATGCTACTGGTTCCTCATCAAATTTTTCAAATATATCTGTCAACTTGCGGCCAAATGCATTTTCAATACATGTTCTGCTATATGCAAAGTTATGTGATGGTGCTTTGGTGTGAAATTCTGAAAGTACACCACAGAGATCCCTAGGGAAGAGATCTGGTCTGGCTGCAGCCCATTGACCCCATTTAATGAATGCTGGGCCAGCCTTTTCTAGTGTAAGGCAGACAAAATGAATCCATGTTTTTCTAAAATGATTGCCAAAATGGTCCACCAAAGGAGCCATAGCTATGCAGGGGAAGAATAAAATTATTAAATAGATCGCCCGGATAATCAAGATAAAAATCTCGAGGGCTTCTAAGATAATTGAGGTTAAATATACACGTCCATCTTGTGCACGCATGTACAGCAAATCCCTTGTCAGGAAGGATTCTGCTTCAGCCCATGCTTGTGGTGTCCAAGCAAACTCCCCTATTACAAATGCAATGAAACCAGGAACAACAAGATGTGATCGGGTCAACGCCAGACTTACCGCACGGGCAATTTGACCTATTGGTGGTGGAGCCAGTCCGTTATGGAAACACATTTTAGAAATCCTATTCCAAACAACTTGAGCATGCTGGTGTTTTGCATTATTTGCAGGGAGGGTATGGATGTTCCTCGCTTTGCTAATTACAGGTAAGTTATACTTTGATTTGAAAACCATGAGTGGAGTTTGGCCTTTGTGCACAAGCCTACTATAGTATGAGAAGAACTTGCGTGTTGAGTAAGGGGACCCCATCAGAGAATATGGCCCTATATTAAATACTTCAAAGCAGCTAATCTTCTGTTTCTGATGGGCGGAACGTGCAATCCTTCTAACATTTCCACAGACCAGAAGCCTGCACATATTAGATTGTATAAATATTCTTCACAGGGGCTGACTCATGCAAAGCTAACAGTAAAATAATACAACAGTGCACAAAGACAAATTCAAATTGATCTTAACTGTATAACGCAAGTCATACAAGGTAAAAAAACAAGGCGCTAAGATATGGTTTCTAAGTTCTAACTGCTAGCTTGAATTAACAACACCAAGCTTTCAGTGTGAACGACTTTTTCACTAGAATCAGGAAAATTTGTAGCAAAGTTCGTGCAAGTTCCTACAAACAAGTTTAGAAGGGATGCATGCCAAAAACAAAGATGATCAACTAAGTTTTGATTATTTTTGGGGAAAAATCGCTTTCTCTTTCCAAAAGGTTCCCCGGTAAGACGTTGATGATTATAAGCAATTTTCCAAACGCTTCCCTGCATACTAAAATTGAATAGGAATTAAACAAGATAAGAAAGCTGAAAAAAAAGAAACATGCGCATATCAGTACTATTTGATGCATTTATGAACGGTAAGAGTATTGTGATTATCACTCTTGCAAAGGCAAATGAAGGCATATATAGCATCAAAATTGAAAGGCCGGGTGTCATTGAAAGCCAAGACATAAACCTTGACATGGTGACGTGGACTTAGCGACGGTGAGCTCCAAACTGTGCGGATACAACGAAAGCACTGCACACAACATCCCCTTCCTCGGAGGATCGACGTTACTCAGCCGTCTCCGCCGCCGCGGTCGGCGATGCTTAGCCGGCGCATGGTGGTAGTGGTGGTGGTGATGGCGTTGACACGACCGGCGAAGGCTGCAGGATAATTGGGGTGGATGGTCCCACTGGCTTGGTTGATTTTCGGCTGGTTTCATTGGGCCCTATGCTTGAAGTGGACTAGTGATTGACTCGGTGAAGACATTACGTCAATGGTTCAACCGATGAGTCACTAATCGAACCGATTAAATTAGATTCAGTATAATAAATATCAGTCATTTGACCCGTGTGATGCATGGGAGGAGGTAATAAAAAATAATTTGTTGATTATTATAAAAAATAAATAATAATTTATTTACATATATATCTTATAGAAAATTGAGTATATAAATTTATTTTAAAAGTAAGTTAATAGTTAAATAATTAAATAAATGGACAAAATATAAATGTGTCATTCTATTTTATATCTTATATTGAATATTATATTTATAAGGTTCAAAATATCTTGATAAATTATCTATAACTGATAATAAAAAGCTTATTTTTATGAAAATTTGACACATTTCGAAAGTTGAAATTGTTGAATAAAGAAAGAGAATAAATGGATAATTTTACTACATTATGAGCCATTTATATATCCATTTATAAGGATGACAATGAGTATCTATGAGAAAGGGGACATGTCCTACGCCTTCCATCACCGTTTAGAATTTTGTCTCTCATCCTCATCCCCTTTATGGATCCTCATTTCCCATTCTCATTTCTTGTGGGGATTTTGAATCCCTATGGTATTCAAGAGTTTATTAATAAATTTCAAAAATAGAAAAACTTTAAAAATATTTTACAATTTGAAGCATAAATATACATAATAATAAATACTATTAATACAATATAATCCAAATTAAAATTAAAAAATAAAGATGTATTATCGTTGTCCCTATCCCGTTTATTAAACGGGGACTTTACCTCCATAAATAATTCCTACGAAAGCGAAATATGTGCTAATTCCTTTTCCCATTGGGTAATTCAGGTGTGTACCTATTTTTAATTTTTTTATCATCCCTAACCGTTTATATCTTTTTAGTAAATTAAAATATTTAATTTAAAAATATAAAATAAATTTTCTAATTAATAAAAATAATACATAAATTTAATTGATATGATTTCAATTACATGTTCTTTCCTTATACATCTTTTTAATAGATTAAAATATCAGTTTTAAAATATATGTTATAATTAATGTGTAATAATTAGTAAAAAAATAATTTATAATTCTAATTTATATAATCTCAATTATTATATTAGTATATAAATTATAATTTTTTAATGAAAATAATATAATTATTTACTTTTTAAAAATTAATAAATATTTAATATCATTATCAAAGAAGTGTAAATTATAGAATTGATTTTTTTGAATATTTTAGTGTTAAAAAATTGAAGGTATTTTTTTCAAAAAATTAGTATGAAAAAATTTATGGAATTGATAGATTAGAATGTTTAAGTTGTAAAAAATTAAACAGAATATAGTAATACATGTAGATAGATCATTTTTTTATTATAATTTTCAAAAGTTCTACATTTGAAATTAGAAAATTTCCCCCAATCCCATTTTCATTTAGAATTTTGCTTCTATTCTCATACACATCCCAGTCATAGATTCCTATTCTTCATTCATATGGAAATTTGAATCTCTATTAATATTTATGGGTTTATTAAAAAAATTCAAAAATGTAAAATTTTAAAAATACTTTGAACTTCAAAACATAAATATCTATAATGACAAATACTAATAATGCAACACAATTATAATAGTTTTGTTATCGTTAATACTATAATTATATATATAAAATTTTTATGTTATAATATATTGAATTATAATTTTTTATATTGATTTTGTTAATGGTAAAGACATATGAAGATATGATTGAAAAAAATAATTAATAATTAGAAGATAAATTAAATTAAAAAGCATACTTTAAGTATTAATATTATGAAAATGGTGGGGTATAATTTTTCTATAAATAATATACGGAAGACTTTTAATATAATGAGTCTTAAATATTAGTATTATGTCAATTATTATCATACTTGATCAAGAATAAATTATTATATTAGTATTATAATGTATCTTAAATATTTGATTAAGAATAAGTTTGGTATAAATTAAATTTTGAATTATTATCATATCAAAATTAATCAATTAATAATTTGCTAACAATTTGACGTACCCATTTTCTTTAAAAAATGTGTTGATTTTAAAGTTTATTTATTTTAAAAATATTTTCTTTACAATTTTTTATATTACCTTCATAATGTAAGGCTATTAATGATTTTTAATTTAATTATAGATCATAATTATATTAACATAGGTTCTCTCTTAATTCAAATTATAATATTTAATGATTGTAATATCTGATTCTTTAATGATTGTAATATCTAATTTTATTTCATATGAAAAATAATTAATAAGTAAATTATAAATTAAGTTTAAAAAAATCTTTAGACATAAAGATTGAGAAAAGTGGGGCTTACATCACTATATGAATGACATGTGTAATAGTTTTCATGAAGTAAGTTTGAAATATAAGTATCGTAGATTTATACAATCAATAAATTTTATACCGAATCTTAATTATTAATAACTTCTAATTATAAATAAGATTTTGAAAAATCTCTACTTTTTTTCTTTTTAAAATCTTACCCAATTTTTAAAATTTTTTTCAACACTAACTTTTTTTTTTCAAAATTCATTCAAATCTTTTAAAGTACAAAATTATCAAAATTGTCATGAATTGTATGATTAATTTTTTTTCAAAATTTAATCAAATATTTTAAAATATAAAATTATCAAAATTATTTATAAGAGCTTAGAGGTTATTGAAGGTATAATTTTATGGCTATCCTAGGTGATCCCAGAATTTTCATTTTCACCTGCATACATATATAATTTTTTTTATTGAATTGACATATTTTTTGTCTTCAAATCATTAAATTAATCTATACATATAATCAGATAATCTCATCACTAGTGACACAAAAAAATATTCTACCTTTAAATAATTAAATTCATCATAATCTTATTGTTAATAAAAAAGGTAAATGATATAACTTAGCGCATATATTTTGTATTTTTCTTATAATTTATAAACTCAATTTCATAAATTTATTATAATAGTATTCAAAAGAAAATCACCATCCGCATCACATATAAAAATTTTAGATGTGAAATTAATTCATCAATATAATTCATGATTTCAATATTGTAATAATTAAAGATATTTAATTAATGTAATGCAATCTTATTATTAAATATGGATGATTATCAATTATATGCGAATAATATGTAATAATTGTGATTTTTTTTTCTCAAAAAAATTAATGAATAAATTCTTAAAATATGTGGGCCATAAAACATTCTCATTGCGACATGTGTAAAACTTTCTTTCAAACGATTCTGAAATATTAGTATTATAGATATCAAATATAAATAAATATAATAAAATAACTTATCTAATGAACAATTTAACACCCTTAAAAAATTTATAGGCTTAAAAAAGCTATGAGTATTTGACTTGATAGAAAGACCCTCTCTTCTAGTCTTTAACAAATTGCAGGGAAATCTTTGTTCATACATTGAGAATATATAAGAACTCCATTAATGAGTTCCAGAGAGTGGCATTGTTCTAATATAACAAGAATGGAAAACTAACTAGTTATGATAGCAATCATACCATCCTTCAAAATTGTCAAAGTTGTTAAAGGGAATTGTGAAACAAGTCCTTCACGATACTGTTTAAAATCTCCATGGTCAATGTGTCTTAAGTTTATCTCATCTCAGTTTTCTTTTTGTTTCCTTCTGCTTCAGCATTAAAATTAAAAGTCTCTCATCTCAACATGCAAAATTAAGACTTCCATCCCTTTGTGTGTTTATCATCTTGAGTTCAATATTACCACACTTTAACTAATGTCTTGACCAATTCATCGAAGAAAGAGTGGACTCACTACCGGTGAATGTTTGATGCTGGTTCCCACGAAAATGAAAGAAAAGATAGTCAAGGCTATTGGCAAAAGTCCCCCATCGAAGAGTTGCTAAGGAAAAGCCTGGTCATTGTGCTATATAGTTCTTCTCTTCCTTTCTAATTCACTGACACCGCGGGCCCAGCTTTAAATGGGCAAGCAAAGGGTTTATTTAGTTCTTAAAATTTTTATATGCTTGATGACCCAATCCAGTTCAAGTGAGCCACAAGTCACTGAGTTTCATTGAATTTGGCCGAGTTATACCGATTCCTTCCAGTTCATTGACACGGCCGATAGGTGGCTCAAAGCGGTCACATGTCCGATGTAGTGGTTCGACTGGTCAATCCGAGTCGGGTTTTAAAACTATGGTCTCGATAAGTTTAAGAGTTCAATTTTGATCATAGTTTTAAAACTCAACTCGGCAATCAATTCACTCAAAGCACTAGCTCATTGGGTTATTACTTTAATCGGTGGGTCACTGGATCAACTGATTGAATCGAATATAATAAAATAGATATATAAAATACACATAAATACAATAAAACAAGGCATTTAGTTAACAATTTGACACACTTTAAAAATCTATATGCTCATAAAAACTGTTAACATCAGAATTCCAAAACTTAGAATAGGGACTCCATTGCATCGGAACCCAACACCTTATGGGAGTTCTTCCCCATCGACATTTTAGAAGCAGGAGCTCCAAGGAGGGTGGGGATCCCGGAATAACCCCGGAACAGGCCCCGACAACCAAGAATCCTGTGAACAACGGGATGAGTTCGATTGCACTTCGGGACAACTCGGACTCTTACACATTCCAAAAGAGCCCCTAAAATGATTTACATTCCCTTCGTACTGGTCAACTTAGCCCTAAAATTGCCATATATGGACAACCCTTCTTCATATATATATAGAGAATGGAAAATGTAATAGTGGCAGATATTACTTATATTCTAACCATTATTTCTCAAAAAAAAAAAAAAACTCTCACTTGCTTGGGTATTGGAGTCCCTTTTGTAGGTACTTACCCCGCCGTGAAGATTACAGGCGGAGCCAACCAGCGGAGCCAACCAGCGGAGCTTTGGATCCCCTATGACCTAATTTTGGTTATGGTACGTAACAAAAACATTGTGTATTTGGTTTATAATTTTATATAGCCAAATAGAATGACTATCTTTTAAGCTTTTTACATGGAAATCTCTGTTCATACAATGACATGATATAAAGAACTCCATTATTTCCATTGAAAGTGACATTGATCTAATTGAACAAAAATGGAAGACTAGGCAGTTCAGGTACCAATCACACCTCCATTCAAAATTGCAAATGTAAAGGCCATGTAGCCATAAAAGAAAGTCCTTTACTACACACTTCAAAATCTGTACCTGTATTATGTAGTCTCATGTAAACATGTGGAACATGAGATTTGCTTCCTTTATTAATGTGTATATCATCTTCAGTTCAATTCCCATAAGATAACTTGTTGATATTTATGTTGATATTACTTTAATACCTGAAATTTCGAAATAAACATTTTAATCCCTAAAATTTTGAAATTAACTCTTTAATCCCTAAAATTTCATTCCATAGGTCACTCTAATCCGTGATCAAACAAATGTTAGTCAACAGTTACTTTTTATTGACGTGGCACATTAAATGACACATGGCATGCCACGTATGGATAACATGTCATGTTGATCCTACGTGGTATGCCGACGTGGCACCAAATTAAAATAAGTTCTGATTAGTCCCTGAAATTTCCAAATGTTTCAAAACAATTCATGAAATCTTCTAAAATGTGTTGAAAAAGTATTGAATTCTAAAATTTCTCCTATTCTATTTCAATAAAATCTAAATCCTCAATATTTTTTAAGCCAACTTATTTCTCTCTTATTTTCATATTCTACTTAAACAAAGATCTCTCTCATATAGAATAACAATGAGAAGAAAATGTATCACCAATCATAAGATTATAAACAGGCTCTTGATGAACTTTATCTAGCCTTGATTATATAATGTTTCCGTTGCATCCTATTTTTCATATTTTAAAACCCAATTTATTTCAAGAAATATAATGTAACAGCTAATAAATTAATTATAGGGTAAATAACACTAAACACCCTTGAAGTTTAGAGTTATTGCACTCCACCCCATGCTTCTACAAATATGATATTCCACCCCATTTCTATTATTAAACTCACTTTTTTTATATTCATTAAGCTCATCTTTTTCTTTAGAGTAAGATTTACAATTAAATGAATATCATATTTCATACAATAAGCTAATATTTGATATCAAAATTTTAGTTTACATCTATTTAATGGTTATGGTTATCAATATTTTGATTAGCATACTTGTTTCAGTAAAATAACAAATTTACTCTTTTAACATTGACTCTTGAAATTATTTCGTACTTTTGGTACACTTAGAATTTATTTGTGTGATTTGTTTTTGAAAAATCTATTAATTCTAAAAGTTCTTCATTTTTTATTTCAGGTTGAAAACTTGTGTTAACAATTTTAGGTTGTGAATATTATAACCCTTAATATTGCAAATAAAATTTTCTAAAGATAACATTTTATTTAATATTAAAATATCATCTTACAATATAAAATAATATTCGTTAAATTATATATCACACTCAATATTATTAAAGTAATTTTATATACTTTGAAAAAAAGTTAAAAACATGATTTTATTTTTTGAACTCTAATGTAATCACTAAACATTGATATAAAATTATTAATTTTTTCTTTTAAAGTATATAAAATTATTAAATTTTAACTTATTGTATGAAATAATATTCATTTAATTATATATCTTACTCAATATTATTTTTAAGGTAGTCTTATATATTTTTAAAGACAAAGTTAAAAACATGATTTTACTTTTTAAACTCTGAAATTATTATGTTTTTAAAATTTGAAGTTATAGTATTTCATCAAATAATAAATTTTTAGATTTATTTTATAATTTTTATTAATTATATATATTAAAGAAAATATGAGTTTAATGAATTAAAAAAATTAGTTTAATAATAGAAATGGAATGGGGTTTCATATTTATAGAAGATTGGATTGGAGTACAATAACTCCAAACTTCAAGAGTGTTTAGTGTTATTTTCCCTTAATTATATTAGCCAAGCATGGGAGGGTCTCAAATTTGGGCTAATCAAGCTCTTAATTGTGTTTAGGATATTTAAAAATGTGGTCTGTTTAAATAGGATGTGAAAATAAGAGAGAAACAAGTGGATTCAAGAATTATTGATGATTTAGATTTTATGAACCAAAAGACAATAATTTGGGATTCAGGACTTTTTTTTTTACACATTTTAGAAAATTTTAGGAACTATTTTGACACATTTGAAAATTTCAAGGATCAATTTGAATCTTGTTTTATTTGATGCCACATAAATATGACACGTCACATGACAAGTGGCATGCCACATGGGATCAACATGGCATGTCATTGACACATTGCATGCCACGAGTCACTTAACGTTATATATTAGCAAAAAATAATAGTTGAATAATATTTGTTTGACTAGGGATTAAAGTGACCTACGGAATAAAATTTCAGGAACTAAAGAGTTAATTTTGAAATTTCAAAGACTAAAGTGATATTTAACTCGTTCCAATTCATCAAAGAAAAGGACTAACTTAATGCCAATGAGATGTTTGGAAACACAATGTTGAATGTCAGTACCACATCAAAAATGAAAGTAAATGGAAGTAAAGAGTTATGCAATAAAATTTTTCCCTTTAATAGTTAGTCCCAATAAAGGGAAGGGAAGACTCATGCTATAAAGTGAGAAGTCCCCACTCCCTCACATGTTCATTAGTAATAATTATAATAATTCTTAGTGAATGCATCTCTATTGTTCAAAATTATCCAAAAAATTATTTTTGTCTTTAAGGAGATTTACATAATCCTAGAAGTAAGTTTGTCAAAAGATCTTTTCTTGAAGGAAATGAATCATATTATTTACATCATCTCATGTTGTGCCAATATGACTCAATATTTGATGTTTTGCATTCCCTAATGTGAATGTATCATCTAAGGATAGATTTGAGTGTTATAATTTATTAAATTTTATAATTTTTGGGTATCTAACATGAACACTCATTTTCTCGAAGAGAATAATCTAATTGCTTCGCTAATATCCTTCTTCTAAATATTCTTAAAAAATCCTATTGAACTTTGTTACTTTATTTGAATATCAAATTGCTAACAGGTTTTTGAACTCATGAATGTAATTCAAAAAAATAATAATTAAAGATCATGATTTTACTCATATTATCTTGGTTTTCTTGATTTGATCCCATCTTGGACTTCTTTTGATCAATCTTGTTTGAATTGATATTATCATTGTAATTGATTGCTTGTCTATGTTTTTAAGACATGATTTTATTCAACAGTTGCAAATCCTTTTATTTTTCTTTTGCCAATGCTTAAAAATATTGATTTACATTAACCTAAGCTCAAACAATAGTTACTATCTTTTTGGAATAATTTATTATTTAATTATTTTTATATTAAATAAAAAATTATACTATTTGCAACATATTTCATAACTTATAATTTATATTTTTATGCAATATGTTAAAATTTAATATATCATTTACTTTATTGATTGATTTTATCACAAGATGATAATATCTGTGTTGCATCAATACTTCATGTACCGATGGGTTTTTTGACAGGAGCATTTTTACCGATGGGGTGTACTGACGGGTATGAGGGCATTGGTTTTCAGGCCGTCGATGGATATTATCGATGGTAGAAAAAAACCCATCAATTGTTTTCGACGTGTATACATACACGTAATAAAATATATAGCCATCGGTACAATCATATAAAAGGCGTTACCATGGTCGTCAGAGATATATTTATACTGATGGGTTTATTTATTTGTACCGATGGATATTAAAATAATAAAATAATTTTTTCAATCTATTACTGACAGGGTTACCGACAGTATTTTGATTTATGGAAAATAATTTATTTTAAAAATATTACTTATTAGCAAATGTCAAACCCGTCGATAAAAAATTATTTTTTTTAATAATTTCCCTATTTAATTATTAAGTGATTGGTAATTTATCACTTATTTATTTATATAATAACATAATTATCAATTAAATTGATATTAAATAAGAAAATAATAAAATGAATAAATTAAATTGATTAAATAAAGTATATAAAAATTACAATAAATGTAAAAAATATCTAGAATTGAAAAAAAATGTTATATAAAAACTATCTGAACTCCTGGGTGTCGGTGGCATCATCATCTGAACTATCTTCATCATCTGCGCCATCTAGTGGCTGAGGGGGTGGTGGGTAAACCGACCTTCCGAGATCGGCCTCTGTTTCTATCGGCCATACTGAAACAATTAAAAAGTCCATAAAAAGCATTAATTAAATCAGAAATTTTCAAATAATTTCATAATAATATTACATATAATATTGGACACCTTAGTTAGTCTAAAAGTGTAGGGCTGTCTTCATCATCACTCTGTTGTTGATCACTAGCTGAATCATTAGCACTACTATTACTTATTTCATCTTCGTGATTTCTAAGTGGGTGGTTACTTATGCATTCAATTATGTCAACTTCCCCAGTAGTTAACGGAAGAGAGTTTTTAGGATTGCCTACATCGATTACTGCCTTTGAAGAAGGTGGATCGTCTACTTGATAAGCACCTTAATAGTATTTTCTTCTATTTCGATCCTACCTCTTGGTTTTATCTTGTTCACAACCCTCCAGTGTGACATACTTTTCCCAGGATAAGACATATAATATACTTGTCTAGCATTTTGGGCTATAATAAATGGATCAATACTTTTATATCTCCTAGTGTGATTGATGTCAATGATTTTGTAATTGTTGTGTTGTCGTGTCCTAGTAAGTCGGGTAGGATCATACTATTCATATTTGAATAGGACACATTTATTTGTGGGCTCACTGACGTACTCAAACTCAAAGATTTCCTTAATGACACCATACTAATCACATTCTCCGTCCCCAATATCTCCTTTAACACAAACACCAGTATTGTCGATTTTTTCCCCACACCCAAACTAGCTATGTGAAACTTGTATCCATTAACATAGTACATGGGCCAACTTACAACTTTACTTTTTGGCCCCCAAGCTAAATTAAATAAATGGGAACATGTTGCACCATTATTTTTATTATGAACCTACATACATGAAGTTTGAAATGTCAAATTGACTTGTATCAAACAAAATTAACAGATACGAATATACTTGGTTACATAATCTTAAACAAGTGGACTTACATGTAATCTAAACCAATCTGGAAATTGTTTAAGAGAATTTGGACTGTGCAATTGCTCAAAGTATTTGTTGTTGAAAATATAGTTTACGTTATTTTAAAGATGCATTAATATCACACTTTCATCAAAATGAGCAGGGCTATTGACTTACAATCTGAGTGGTTGCACTACATCATAATTTATCAAAATATACAAGTGTGCAGAATTCCACTCCTTGAAAGTCAGCCATCGAGGCATGCTCTTTCCAGCAGCTCAACTAGCTTGATTGAATATCAACAAAGTTGGTGGAAAAGAACACTCCCATCCATCATTGTTATGACCTACCCGAGTTCTCTTAGATTGAACATGTGATTGAAAGTAAAATGAGCACAAATTTGAAGTCTCTTTTGCTAGATAAGCTTGACATATTAATCTTTCCACTTGAGACCTATTCTTCATAGCTCTTTTAAACCCTCCTATTTCCCTTCCTTTCAAATGGATACATCTACCTGTATTGAACTGGACCACATACTCGCGCTTCATATGCCAAATGTACGGGCAAGTGTTCCATTAAGTCAAAGAGCTTAGGAGGAAAAATTCTCTCTAATTTGCAGAGAATTTTGGGAATATTTTGTTTTCATGATAAGCAGATTGTAACACCCTAATATTTAACCTAACATGCCTAGGACGTAAAAATGTATTCGTTAGCCATGCATAAGATGAACACTGTATTCGTTTGATTTGTGAACGATAATAAGAAGCCATACATGCTATGAATAAAATCACAAGATCATACATAGTAACCATCATATTATATATATGTAATAAAGGTTCTGCCATACACCAAGTAGAATAGTAGCATAAGTGCAGTCATCCAAATAGAATACATAGAAAACATAAAATACATAGACCAGAAAACCTCGCCCACTAAATCTAAAGTAGATAACCTCAAAAGCAAAAGAAGGCTATCCTATGTCAACTATAGGCACAAGCACTACCAAGACTGCTGCTCGCCCCAAGGGGGAGGAACATATCCAATCCATTGAGCCAGTTTGGCCGGGGTAGCCAAACGGTGCGCAAGTCGGGCATGGGCTCCACGACGGGATATCATCTTCACTCGTCCTCCTTAGATTGGTTGTGTCATGGTGGCCTCACTGCCCTCACCAAACTCCATGGGCATAGTGGGGGAACAACCCTTGGATGGCACTTGGGTAGCTGAGTCCTCAGATGGATCCGTCTCCGAATGAGCCATGGGGGAACGGGGCACGTACTCTGGGAAGTCACGGATGGCAGAAGCGGTCGGCAGGTTGCTGTGAGTCCACTCCTCACGAGGACGTGCACGCTCAAAGATGAGGTTGTTGCCAAAAGAGGAAGCAGGAGAGAACCGAAAGCCAGAAACTGGGTTTGCAAAGGGGCGGTCCATGTATACAAAAAGACGAACGACACAACGACCCACAGAGTGATATGACCGATGGGTAGCATCATAGTGCATCTCCCACGTGGACGCATCAATGTAAATCACAAACGTCACCATCGACCTCTGAAGACACGATGGAAAGAAAAGATAGAGGGAGTGAGAAACTTGATAAAGGATCTCAGTAAGGTGTCCTTCTATCCTAGTGTCATCATCTACGTTCTTAGGAACGTCGAGTTTTATTATAAAATAGTGAGTATGCATAAGGTTCAATTATTAAGTTCTAAAATACCATTTACCGAGACCCATTCATTTTATTATGCGTCTTGAATGTCATGAATGCAGCATACCTCATCATGAAATGCATGTCAATGCAAGGTGCAACATACTAAATACAAACATAAGTGATGCTCATAGATCATAGTAATTATAACATGTGTTCCTTTAATTTATCTTTTAGATGACTTAGATCATTTCTTTCTTTCATTTGGAGCCACCCTATTTCTCTCGCCTTTTGAGAGTTCTAGGTTATGAGCTCATACCTCACTAGTCGTCACTAGCATATTCTTATCTTTAAGACAAGTTAACACCCGACCTTCAAGTACAGGGTAGAGGGCTAGGATCACCTTTCATAACCTTTAATTCAGGGAGTCCAAAGGATCACTTCCTTATTAGATCACACCTCGTAACTTTTAATTCAGGGAGTCTAGAGGATTATTTCCATGTGTTTTATGTCACCTTAACCTTAGCATGTTATCTTAAGATTCAAAACATAAACATATCATTTAATGTCCCATGCTTTCATATCACCACATTGTATGCATCTTAAACATTCCAAGTGTAATCATAACATGCCACAATAAATCTTGTAACTAGTAATCATCTATGCAAACATTAATCCTCACCTAATTCTCAAGTATATTAAATCACATCACCTCATAAAATAAGCACTTTCATTATCTCTTAATCGATTAAACCTCTTAATCGGGTAAACCCAACTTTTGTATTTATTCTTTTATACATCTAAGGGATCCATTACAATGTTTTTCATTAATTATTAACCTCAAAAATATCCGTAAACAATGCTGGACAGAATTAGGTAGAAAAGGAAATGAGCAATTTCGGTATTCTAGAAGTTACGTTTTTTACCCTTTCTCATTACCGACTTTTCTCATGATACTAGAATTAATTTCTAAATCATTTATGAGTGATTCCTATACATTTACTAAGTAATAAACATCACGTTTTACTTAATTAATACTTGCTGGGCAGAAACCATATTTTTCATTTTAATGAGTCCTAGAGTTCACATTTTTGGTTCTTTCTAGTTACTAGTCATTCCTTAATTACTAAAAATAATTATCATACTTATTAATAACAATTTTCATATTTTAAATATATTTCATACAGCACATATCAAATCTGGAAAGTTTTGAACAGAAACTAAAATTTAATTTCCTAAGAGCATGTGAAAATACAAAATAGGCTTTTCTAGTAACTATTTCTTTCTTAGAATTAATTCTAGATCAAGAAATACACTTATAATTAACTTTATCCTCATAAAAACACAAATAATAACCTTAGTTCAGTAGTAAAGGTAGAGAGCTTAAATAATTTTTGGTTATGTGAACCATGCTTTAACACTTTAAGCATAAGCATATATTTCAAGGAAAAGTTATAAGACACAAACTTTATTTTCTCAAGACAAAAATATATCATTTATTAGGACCACATTTCCTTGAAGAACAAAATCACATTTATAAAGATAGATGTTCCATGGACCAAAATCCCTATGCAAGTTGAAAGGGATAAGTCTTGAGCACTAGATTATTTAGGTGATGACATAAGCTTAAATATGCAAATGCAAGCCTTATTTTAATCTTGGTGTAATAGGGTGATGGTAATGGAAATATAAATATGATATGCAAGGCTTGAATGTAAATATGAGAATGCAAGTTCTTTTCTTAATCTTTAAGTTTAGGTGATGGCTTGAAATATAAACATGCTAGACAAGAAATATAAACATGGGATGCAAGTTCATTTCTTATCTTCAAGCTTTAGGTGACAACTTGGAAATAAACATGAGGTGCAAGGCTTGAACGTAAATATGAAATGCAAAGACTTGAAATATAAATATGAATGCATTTTCATTTATTATTTCTTTAGATTCTAGGCTCAAGACTCCTATTTAGAGTAATAACTCTAAAACACTGATCAACTTCAAGGTTTATAAAGTGAATTAACGTCCAATTATTCTTTTTTAGTTTTGTGCTCAAGACTCTTATTTAGAGCAATCACTCTAGAACACCAATCAACTTTAAGGTTGAAAGGGGTAAGTCTTGAACTTAAGTTAATTAAGTGACAACATAAACATATTATTTGTTTTTCGTCAAGTAAAACTCATCAAAGAAAACCAAGTGATAATTTTTATTTGCCAAAACTCTTAGGAGTTAAACTTTCAAGCTTTAGAGGTCAAGCAAATGATGGTTTTATAACCAACATCCAAGATCCTCATCATCAAGCCATGATTTTTCAAGAACAAGGCCATCAAGGCCGAAAAAGGAAAGGCAAGAAAAGGAGAGCAAGGAGCTGAAATGAAGTGGAGAAGGAGGGAATCAACATTTCAACATTTCAACATTTCAATCTAAGATTCATGCAAAAGAAAAGAATGAAAAACTTTAAAACAACTCCCTACCAAAGATAATTTTTCTTGATGAATAAAAGAGAGCTTGATCTTGAGAGGGAATGAAAAGAACAATCTTTCCTTTGGGCAAAGAAATGGTTTCGGCCACCAGAGAAAAAGAAAAGAAGAAATGTTTGTCTTGGGTTTTGGTCTTGGGAATGAAGAGGTTAAGTGTTTTAAGGGAGGTTGATGGTGGTTGTGTGGTGGTTTAGGGTTGAGGAGTGGTGGTGGGTGGTGCTCTTGGAGGAATGAAGAAGAAGAAGAAGAAGAAGAAGAAGAGAACTCTTGAGAACTAGAGAGAAAAACTTGAGAATTCTTGAATTCAAGATTGCAAAGAATGAACAAATGGCCTTTGTGGGTTTCTTGTATTTATAGAAAAACTCAACATGAGGGGATGGGGGGGGATGAGTGGCCGGCCATTTGGAGGGAAAAGAAAGAAAAAAATATCTCTTTGTGTGCATCATGTCATGGTATGGCTATGTATGAGCTTATGTAACACGTCGATTTTTCTGTCTTAGCAAAAATGTCCAAAATGTCCCAGAGGTCATTTTTCACATGGAATTCGAGGACAGCCGACCCAACAGTCCTCGAAGGGTCAACTCAATGTTCGAAGGGGAAATTATGCGAATGAATGTTAATAGAGCAGAAGAATTTCGTTTCTGAGTTTCGATGCACTGAATGACCAAAACGACCCTATGGCTGTTTAATGCCGATTGATGAACCATCTGAGCCCAAACTCCACCCAAAGGTTTTAAATGATGTTTTTATGAGTCTGGGCATGCCTGTTTAAGCCCCAGTAGTCCCGGACAGTTTTTGTGTAAAATTATGATTTTGCCCCTAATCAAGCGCTGAATGAGCTTAATCATCCGATTAACAAAATCTAAGCAATATTAGACTTTAATTAAAGGTTAGTAAATTCTAATTACTAATCTAAAGTCAAGATAATTAATTGAGATTAATTAGAACCTAAGATTGCTTAGAGAAACTCAAAATCCTTTTCTAAAATCAAGACATTATGTCATGAATCAATGAATAGTGTTCTTCTTTTCAATTTCCATGATTTAAGGAACCTTGGATGTGATTGAGAATCTTGATTAAATATGGTTCGACTCCCCTAATGGACAAGAATGCTCATTAACCATGTCTTGAATTACCTTAATTACCCATTTTCTCATTCAAACACTTAACCACAGACTCCTAATCAAATACAAAAGAAATGAGAAAAATCTCCTCCCAATGGCCATTAAAACCACATAGCCACTCCCCCTCCAAATTCATCACATGTTGATTTATTTCAATAACATTTCATACTCAAAGAACCATACATTCAACCATACCTAGCCTTACCTTGAAATGACATAAACAAAGATATATTTTCCTTCCTTTCTCTCCCCTCCATAACTGGCTACTCCTCTTCCTCTTTTCTCCCTCACTTTGATTTTCTATAAATAGGAGAAGCCTCCAAGAAAATCACTTGCTCATTCTCTTACACCTCAAAGCTTTCTTTCTCTCAAAGAGTTCTTCTTCTTTTTCTTCTTCCCAAGAGCAAACTCTCTCTTAATCAAGGATCATATCTAAGGCAGGGAGTTGTATTCTTTTCTTTTACTTGTTTAAACTCTTGGTTTGATGGGATACAATGTTGATGCTTCTTTCCTTCTCCACTTTCCTTTTTGATTCTTACTCTTCTTCTTCCTTCCCTTTGATTTTTGGCCAATAGCCTACATTTGGTAGAAACTATGGCTTGATGATGAGGATCTTGAGTGTTGGTTGCAAAATCATTATTTATTTGACCTCTAAAGTTTGAAGGTTTCACTTTTTTTAAAAAAAGGAGTCTTTAACAAACAAAGAAACTATGTGGTTGTAAAGAGTGATCGTGAGCCTAGGACTCAAATGGATAAGAAATGGATTACATTCATATTTATTTTCCTTGCTATCACCTTAATAATTAATCTCAAAGCCTACCTATTTCAACCTTAAAATTGATTGTTGATTTAGAGTGAAAACTCTAAGGGGCCTAGAGCACCAAAATAAAGAATTGGACTTGCATATCATATTTCTTTTTTTTCAAGTCATCACCTAAAGCTCAAAAATAAGAAATGAACTTGCATTTCATGTTTACATTTCTTGTCTTACATGTTTATGTTTCAAGCCTTCACCTAAACTTGAAGATTAAGAACAAACTTGCATTTTCATGTTTAAATTCAAGCCTTGCATATTTTCTTTTCCTTGCTATCACTTTATACTGCTAAGATTAAAATAAAACTTGCATTAGCACATTTATATTTATGTCATCACCTAAAGATCTAAGGCTCAAGACTTAATGCTTTCAACTTAATCTTGGAACTATGGGCATTTACCTTTACAAAAATGTTTTGATTTCAAAGTAAGTGTTGGAACAAGGTTCAAAATAGTTTAAGAAGGAAAGAATAATTTAGAAGATGTTTTAGACTAAAAATTTCATATTTTAAAGGTACTGGTAATCGATTACAGGGCCCATGTAATTGATTGTCAGAGAGCTTTGCTAGACTCAGACATGAACTTTTAGGCCTGAGTAATCGATTATAGTATTATGTAATCGATTGCATGTATTGGAACTCTAGTAGTTGATTACCTTTCCATGTAATCGATTACTCAGATGTTCTTGGGGCCCAAGTTTGTTGTAATCGATTACAAGGCTCATGTAATTGATTACCAGAGCCCTCAACTTTTCTGTTTCAAACTCAAAGCTGTGTAATCGATTATAAGGCTCATGTAATCGATTACTAGAACCCCAAGTATACAATAAACATTTTCTCTACTTGAATAACATAAAGCCATGACCTTATGTTACTTGAATCTATGATTGTATATAATATGAACCCATGATCTTGTTTACCATTAATCTATGAGTTTGCATGACCTAAACTGATGAGATATGTATGATTATTCATAAATCAAAAGCATGTTTGTTTTATGAGGCATTTATCTCTAGAGATAGAACTCATTATTTGCATATTATAGTTTCATATGGAACTTAGAGATGCATATGCTAGAGATATATGGAGAACTAGGTGTGATGATTCTTGAATCATGGCATGATATGATGTGTTGATGCATGAACTAAGAATGGACATGTTGTATGACATTGATAACTTGATTTGATTTTGAAACTCGGAATGAGAAAGCACATGCACTATTAGCTCTTGTGGTATAAAGCAAATTTGAAGGAAATTCGATGTACTGCCGTTACGCTACCAAGTTTCTATCAAATTTGAAGACTTAAGAAAGTTTTTGAAAACTCCATGAGATTTTAAATGTGACATAATACTGAGACGCATTTCTCCCGCTCCGGTGGGGAGGAAGCAAATCCGTGAGGGTATTGACATTGAGCTTGTGAAAGCGGACAATTCGCTGTATACTAGATACCAGTTGAGCATTTCAAAGAAGGAAATATTCCTATGGACTCCCCGAATTAAAGGTTATGATAGGTGATCCTTATGCCCTCTAGCCCGTACTCTTGAAGTCGGGATTATTATTATGTTACGCTTATCAAAGGATAAGTAGGAACTAGTGACGACTAGTTAGGTATGAGCTTATAACATAAAGATGTTTTTTAGGGTGGTCCCCATGATGCAAATTATAAAGTTTAATGTCATATAGTTAAGAAAAGAGAAAGTTTCACATGAGAAGTTACATGCCACATTATGCCACTTATATAATGTTTCTTGATGATTATATTGTTTTCTTGCATAATGTATTATCATGTATTCATGCCTTGCTATATTGCACACATGACATTAAGATGCATTCTAAAATGAATGGACCTTGGATAATTATGTTTAAAACCTAATAACAAACTCTATGCATGCTGTAACGCCTCGATTTTCTGTCTGAGTGAAAAATGACCAAAATGCCCCTGAGGTCATTTTCGGCCCGGAATTCGAGGATGGCCGACCTGGCAGTCCTCAAAGGGCCAGCTCAATGTTTGAAGGGGATTGAATGACCCTTGAGTGGTTCCGGAGGCGAAAGTATCATTTTCTGCAGTTTCGGGTCAAAATGACCAAAATACCCATATAGCGTTTTTACGCGGGTAAAGGTGCCGTTTGAGCCCGAAACTTTCCCTAGAGGTTTAAAATAATATTTTTACATGTTTCAAAGCATCTGTTTGAGTCCTGGTGGTCCTGGGCAGTTTTAGTGCAAAATTACGATTTTGCCCATAGAATAGTGTTTTTGAGTTTAATGATGTAATTAAGCAAACCTAAGCAATATTAGGCTCTAATCGAAGATTAATTAATTTCCATAATTAATCTAGAGTCAAAATAAATTATTAAAATTAATTAGAACCTAAGATTGGTTAGATTAGATTGAAATCTTCTTTCTAAAACTCAAGATTTCACTCTTGGAATCTTGAATAATGTTTTCTCTCTCCAATTCCTTAAATCAAGGAATTGTGTCTAGAATTGTTTATACACTAAAATGAGTTTATAACTCACTAATGATGCAAGAACACTCCTTAAATGTGTCTTGACAACCTTGATTACCCATTTTCTCACCTAAACACTTTTTTACAAATTCCTAATCTTAATCCTAATCAAAGATACACCTAAACACAACTCTAAACCACAATTAAAATCCAAGAAAACCCTCCCCCATGGCTGATGCACTTTTGGCCCTCTCTCTCTCATTTACATCACATGTTGATTTGTTTCTCACTCAAAGAACCATGCTTGAGCCATACCTTGAACCATACCTCACCATACTTTGAACCATACCTCACCATGCCTCAAGATCACAACATCTCACCTCATGGAACTCATGGGGCTGCCCTTGTGCTGCATGGCCGAAGCCCTCTCCCCCCATTTGCACCTTGCATTTGTTTCATTTCTCTATAAATAGCATACTTGGGTGAACTTGCATCATTTTGGGTTCATTTGCTAAGTGTAAGTTTTCAAAGAGCACTTCAAAGTTTCCTTTTTCTCTCAAGTTCAAGTGTTCAAGTTCTTCAAGTTCTTCATTCTCTTCTCTCATCCTAATCTCCAAATCATTGGTAGGGATTTTCTTTCAAGTATTTTCTTTATTTAAGTTCCATCTCTAGTTATGTGTTTATGGTTTCTCTTGAGTCTTTTTAGAAATTCTCTCCCTCTCCTTTTTCTTTATCATTTCAGCCATGGACCTTTGAGGACAAGGGAATGAGAGCTTGATGATGAGGTTTCATGGTAGTGATGTCCATCACTTGAACAATCTCTAAAACTTGATCTTTGTTCTTAAGTTAAAGATGTTTTCTTTTGTTCTTTCCTCTTGAACCTTGAAACCTTTCACCTTGATGATGTTTTAAAATGGTTACATGAACTCAATGATGAGGACTCATGATGTTGGTGTTAATGCATCATCAAGATCATGGTCTCTAGAGTTTCAAATGCTTCCTTTCGTTTTTAAAAGTTTCGGTTCCTTTCCTTTTCTTTCTTCACATTTTCATCCATGTTGGCCAATAAGGTTCACAATAGCTTGATGATGAGAGCTTCTAGATAATGACTATGTGTTCATCACAATGAGGCCTCTAGAGCTTGAGTTTTAATAAAAATGCTATTTACGACCATATTTCAAGAAAAGAAACTTTGTGTTTTAAAGAACCCTTGAGATTCACTCTTGTCTTTACTTTATCTTGGCATGATAAGTTTGGGTTGAGGTTTAAGTTCCTTTAAAGTCTTGTATGAGCTCTAATAAGAAATAAAATAGACTAGCATTCATATTTAAATTCAAGCTTATGCATTACATATTTACTTTGAGCTTTGCATTCATATTTAATTTCCAAGCTATCACTTAAAGTTAAAGGATAAAGAATGGATTGCATCTCATATTTACATTCTTGTCTAGCATATTTAATTTTCATCACTAAAGAACATAAAGATTTAAAATGAGAGTTGCACTATCACCTAACTAAATCTCAAAACCTTTTTATTTCGGCCTTAAAGTCGATTATTGCTGGGCCTAGAGCACTAAAATACAGAAATGAACTTGCATATTTATATTTTAAGTCTTGCATTTCTGTTTCAAGTCTTGCATATTTAATTTAACCCTTGCATATTTATAATTTAAGTCTTGCATATTTACTTTAAGCTCTCACTTTACTTTGTAATGAAGAATAAAAATGAAGTGCATAGCATGTTTAAATCATGTCATCACTTAAGAACCTTAGAGTTCAAAGACTTGCCCATTCTATCTCAAGTTAAATTTTAATATGGGAGCATTCTTTGAATGCATAGTTTTGGTCAAGTAGTGATGATGAACTTGGAATGAGTTTCATCCAGCTACAAGGGTCAACAATCTATGTTTTAAGAATTGTCTTTGAGCCTCATGAATTCTATGAGATTAGGATCAACAAGATTTATGAAGTTAATTCTCTTTTAAGGAGGGATTAAGTGGTCACTGACCTAAGGATGTTTTTAGTCTCTTTTACAAAATAAAATGGTTTGCAAACGAGTCTTAGAAGTCCTAAAAATGATTCCAAGAGAAACTAGTAACTTATGTGTTTTAAAATATCAAGTTATGCACCTTTTTGGGACTTAATGTTTCGATTCTTCCATGATAAGTTTGCTGCTGTATGATGATGTTTTGATGTGGTAGAATGTGTGAAAATTATGTATGATGAGGTAGGAACATTTCTATGCATGATAGGAGAGAAACTAGCTTTCTAGAAAAACTGTAAAGTCAAGATTTAGCATAGTTTTAACCCATTTATTTTTGGACACTGCCGAAACTGTTTCAATGGGAATATAATCAGATTAGGATTTTTTTAATCATGAAAAATTTGGTTACAATTGAAGTAGGATTGAATTTTAGCACCTATAGAGAAACTAGTAACTAGAAACCCGTAAAACCGCCATTCTAGAACTCTTAGAACATTTAGTTTTTAGAATCTGTCTAGAAACCTTATAATGTAGAGAACATGGCTTATAATTAGTTCTTAGGCATAGAAATACCTCATAATTGGTTTAGGTCGAACTTATAGCACCTTAGGCGAAGACAGAACCAAGAAAGGGTCTAAAACGTAAGTTCTAGAACCCCGCAATTATAAGTTTATAATGCTGCCCCTAAGGAATGATGTTGTTCAGATGTAATAGAGAGCATAAATAATAATGAGATCCATTAGAAGAGAACCCTTAGGTGCATAAAAGGTTGATAGAAGATGATAGGTTAATTACATCACAAGTTTAAGGCCCGTAAAGGTCAAAGCATAAGATACCGTAGGACCAAGAACATAATGAATTTTTAATGTCGCTTGTGAACGTATGAGAATGATTATGCGAATGCATAAAATTATGATGGAGATACATGTTTGAATGACTTATGTGGCATAAAGAAGAATTTGGAAGAAATTCGGCATGCTGCAGTTATGCTGCCGAAATTCAGGGACTCAGAAAGTTTTTGAAAACCTATGAGATTTTTATGAGGTACTAAGATGGGTTCTCGGATGACACCGGTTTGGCCGAGCACCTCCAAAGAACTCATGTGACATCGGTACCAAGATGAATTCTTGGGTGACACTGGTTTGGCCGAGCACCCCCAAGAAATGCCCCCTAGCTCGTACTGGATAAGTCGGGATTATGTTTATGATGATGTTACGCTTATCGGGATTGATAAGTAAGAACTAGTGACGACTAGTAAAGGTATGAGCTCATAACCTAGAGATGTGACACGTTCTGGGTGACACCGGTTTGGCCGAGCACCCCCAGAGCGATTGTCTTTTAGGGTGGCCTATGAGGAAGTAAAGTATGATGTTTATGTCATAAAAGTTTCCCACATGAGAATTTAATTGCCACTTTATGCCACTATTATGATGTTCCGATGATTATTCTTGCATTAAGTAGAGCCATGCATTCATTCTTTAATATATTACATCCATGTCATTAAGAATCATGCTAAAATGAATGGAGCTTGGCTAATTATGTTTTAAAACCTAAAAACAGACGTTTATGCATGCTCTCTTATTTTGTATACTAAACGTAAGGTTCCTGAGGACGTAGATGATGACACCTAGGTAGTAGGAGGCCCTACTGAGATTCTTTAGCAAGATTCTCATTTCCTCTATCTCTTTCTTTCCGTCACGTCTTCAGATGGCGACGTTCGTGGTTTTTATGGACCACCCGACGTGGGAGGTGCACTATGATCCGGGTCACGGATCATACCATTTTGAGGGACAGTGCACGGTGCGAGTCTTCATGTTTGTAGGACGTCCCTTCGCTCACCCTGTGCATACCCATCCCTTCTCCCCGACAACACCCTATGGCGACGACGAGTGGGTTTTTGAGCGCGCGCGTACGCATAACAAGAGAGTGCTCTGCATGCACACCGCCACCTCAGCCGTGCATGACTATCCCGACTACGTGCCCCGGACTTACTTCTCAGAGACCGATCCGTCGGAGGACTCGCCTACCCATCCGTACAGTGAGAGCTCCGCCCCCAGTCCACCACTGATGAGGGAGGGTAGTGCGGATATCGTGACTCAGCCATGGCTCGCACGATGACCGGAGATGCGGGCACATCGTGGGGGTCACTCTTGATCCCCGTTCCGCCTCTATACGCCCGAGGAGCTCGGCCAGTTTCCCGTGTATGTGCCTCGCTCGCGAGATGGACGTCAGTAGGAGGTGACGTACGACTGATGGAGTACCCGGATAGAGCACACACCACTTAGATGAGGATGGACCTCCTTTTGTTTAGAGGTTATCCCTTTAGTTGCACTTGGGTAGGGGAGTTGCTTTCATATTTTTTGTTGTACTTTCCTTTGTATTTTCTTTTTAGTTGTATCTGTTCATGATGTACTAAACTAAGCCCCACTCTCCATGAGTGGGCATATCATATAATATTATATAAATATGTAGTTCAGTTCTATTGTGATGTGCCTTTACTTGCTTATGTCATGATGCTATGCGATGCTTGCTTTATTTTCCCTTCGTGCTTTATTATTTATCGTGTCGCGCGGCTCTCACATTGCTTTTATAATTCAAAAAAAAAATTTACTAGTTTTTTCGCTAAGTATTTTGAAGTAATAAGGAAGCTATGACGTAACAGACTAATGTTTAACCTAAATATGTTCTAGAGTATTGGGTTAAAAATTAGGATGTTACATTATGGTATCAGAGCAGTTCGATTCTCATGGAGCCTGAGGATTGGACTGACTATGCTTTTGGAGAATAATGCGGTAGACATGTCATGTGTAGAGCTTGCTAGAGACAAGCTATAGGTTAGAGATGCATGACCCCTGTTTGTTTGCAAGTGCCATGGTAACTAGCTCATTTCACATGAAACGTTGAGCCTGATCAACTCAGTGGTTATTGTCTTATGTGTTTAGGAACCAATGGCACCCAGACGACAGAATAGGACCCTGACCGAGGGTAACCAGGAGGATGCAACTGCCACTGCTGTCTGTGACATGGCAAGAGCCATGTAGCGGATGTTCGAGAGAATTAACCAACAAGGGGACACCGGACATGCTCCCCCTACTGCTGAAATGGTCGAGCAAGCGAGGTTCGGTGAATTCCGCAAAGCAAACCCACCGGCCTTTAGAGGAGCCATGGATCCCGACAGAGCTGACGAATGGATCAAGAACATGGAGAAGATCTACTTCGTGGTCGCTTGCTCGGAGGAGCAAAAGGTCACATTTGCTGCCTACATGATGGAATCGGATGCCGAATTCTGGTGGACCGGCACCCGAAGACTGCTAGAAGCTTCTAGTACTGCTGTCAACTGGGAGTTGTTCAAGACTTACTTCTACGAGAAGTACTTCCCGGAGTTAGTAAGGAACACGAAGGACATTGAATTCATGCAACTGACTCAAGGAGGATCTACCGTCGCCCAGTACACGGCGAGGTTTGAAGAGCTGATTATGTTCTCGCGGGTGTTCCAAGGGAACCCTGACGAGATATGGAAGTGCATGAAATACGAGGCCGGGTTAAAGCTGGAGCTGAACTACGCCGTGGCACATATGGAGATCAGGGACTTCCCTACCCTGGTCAACAAGTGCCGTACTCTGGAGGAAGGACAAGGAAAACTCCAGGCTGCAAGGGCGGAACGTGCAAAGGAGCTAGGATCTCAAGCCCCAAAGTTCAAACCACAACAACAAAACCAATCACGAATCCATTACAACCCCTACCACACCAACCAATTCAAGCCACATCATCAACAACAAAGAACGCCCTTCCACTAGTAACCCAAGCAACACTACAGACCACCATTCCAGTACAACAACCACTGAAATAACAACAACAACAACAATAACCGACAAGGAGTATCGGGAGGCCCCCGGAGCAACACTCAACAAGGAGGGTCCAGCGGGACCAAGAACAAGACACCCCAAGGAGCCCCCGCCACCTTTGCTAGACCCACACCGGTAATGGTGTGTCCCCAGTGCGGGAAAGATCATAGCAATCGTCCCTGCCTGGCTGGGCAGAACATTTGTTTCAAGTACAGAAAGCCCGGCCACTATGCCAACAGATGCAATAATGGGAGGCCAACGAATCAGAACCCTAGGCCGCAACACCAAGGGAGGGTCTTCATCCTCAATGCGGACGAAGCGGAAAGGTCCAATGACCTCATCAAAGGTACATGCGAAATGGTAAACCTTTAATTGTACTTTATGACTCTGGCGCTGCACATTCTTTCATTTCATATGCTAGTGTCGAGTCTCTAAACTTAAAGACTTCCAAACTTCCTTTTGATCTTATTGTTTCTACCCCTACAAATCACCCTGTAAATAATTATTTTTGTTGTTTAAATTGCCATCTCACTGTAGAAAATAGATCCTTTGTCATAGATTTAATTTGCTTACCCATGAAAGGTATAGGTGTAGTCCTTGGCATGGATTGGCTCCACGCCAACCGTGTATTGTTAGATTGTAACACCAAAACAGTTGTCTTTCCTTCTCCCCCTAGCGAAACTAGTCAAACCTTGAAACTCTACCTTAATGCCGTAGAGGTCAACTGTAGTGGGCAAAAGACTAAGGGATATGTTCTCCTAGCCGCTAGTGAGGTAGACTTTGAGTAGAACTTAGAAAATATACCGGTAGTAAGAGATTATCCTGAGGTATTTCCAGAAGAGATACCCGAGTTTCCCCCCAAAAGAGAAGTGGAGTTCTCCATTGAGTTGGTTCCTGGAGCGGGACCAATCTCTATCGCCCCCTATAGGATGTCACCCTTGGAGTTAGCCGAGTTGAAAACCCAACTTGAAGAGCTTTTAGGGAAGAGTTTCATTAGACCTAGTGCCTCACTTTGGGGAGCCCCGGTTCTGTTTGTCAAGAAAAAGGACGGAAGCATGAGATTGTGCATAGATTATAGGCAATTGAATGGTGTCACAGTGAAAAACAAGTACCCTTTGCCTAGGATAGATGATCTTATGGACCAATTGAGAGGAGCGGTAGTATTTTCCAAGATCGATCTAAGGTCAGGATACCACCAAATTAGGGTGAGAGATCAAGATATACCAAAGACTGCCTTTAGAACTCGATGTGGACACTTTGAGTTCACGGTAATGTCTTTTGGGTTGACAAATGCTCCTGCAGTATTTATGGATTACATGAATAGGATATTTAGACCCTATTTAGATCAGTTCATGGTCATTTTCATAGATGATATACACATCTATTCGAAGACCCACGAGGAGCATGAGCGTCATTTGAGGATAGTTTTGGAGATTTTGAAGGAGAAAAAGCTGTATGCAAAACTCTCTAAGTATGAATTTTGGTTCGAGGAGGTCAAGTTTTTAGGGCACGTTGTGTCAAAAGGAGGTATAGCCGTTGATCCTAGTAAGGTAGAATCCGTAATGAATTGGGATAGACCAACCACCGTAATGGAAATACGGAGCTTTTTGGGTTTAGCGGGCTACTACTGTAGGTTTATCAAGGGATTCTCCCAAATTGCCCTACCCCTGACCAAGCTAACTAGGAAGAATGCACCTTTCGTGTGGAGTCCTGAGTGTGAGAAGAGTTTCCAAGAGCTTAAATAGAAGCTAACCACAACCCCAATTTTGGTTTTACCTAGCCCCGATGTACCCTTTGAAGTATATTGCGATGCCTCGGGTAAAGATTTAGGCTGTGTGTTGATGCAAAATAGGCAAGTGGTAGCCTATGTATCAAGGCAACTCAAGCCACACGAGGCGAACTACCCCACCCATGACTTGGAATTAGCTGCCATAGTGTTCGCCTTGAAGATGTGGAGACACCATTTATATGGTGTGAGGTTTAAAGTTTTCTCCGATCACAAGAGTCTCAAGTATCTCTTTGATCAAAAGGAGCTAAACATGAGGTAGATGGAGTTCCTTAAAGACTATGACTTCGATTTAAGTTACCACCCCAGCAAGGCTAATGTAGTCACCGACTCCTTGAGCCGAAAGTCATTGCACCTATCTCACATGATGGTCAAGGAAGTTGAGCTAATAGAGAAGTTTAGAGATATAAATTTGGGGATGTCTGTGACCAATGAGGGTATGAAGATGTGCTATCTTACCATAACAAGTAGGTTTAAACAAAGAGTCATGCTAGCACAAAGGGAAAGTGAGGAATTTAGGGAGATCATAGAGGCAGTTAAGGCGGGAAAACTAAAAGGTTTCGAACAAGGTCCTGATTGGGTATGGAGGTTTGAAGGAAGGATCTGTGTGCCACAAGATGGTGACCTTCGAGAGAAGATCTTGGAGGAGGCCCATAAAAGCCATTTCACCATCCATCCTGTAACATCCTAATTTTTAACCCAATACTCTAGAACATAATTAGGTTAATCATTAGTCTGTTATGTCATAGCTTCTTTGTTACTTTAAAATACTTAGCGGAAATACTGGTAAATTTTTTTTTTGAATTATAAAAGTAAAGTGAGAGCCGCGCGACACGTTAATTAGTAATGCACGAAAGGCAATAAAGCAAGCATCGCATAGTAACATGACATAAGCAAGTAAAAGCGCATCATAATAACATTGAACTGCATATTTATATAATATATGATATGCCCAGTTGTGTAGAGTGGGGCTTAGTTGATACATTATAAACAGATACAACTAAAAGAAAATACAAAGGAAAATACTACGGAAACGTAAAAGCAACTCCCCTACCCAAGTGCAACTAAAAGGATAACCTCTAAACAAAAGGAGGTCTATCCTCATCTAAGTAGTGTGTGCTCTACCCGGGTACTCCATCGGTCGTACGTCTCCTCCTACTGACATTCGTCTCGCGAGCGAGGCACATATCCGGGAAACTGGGCAAGCTCCTCGGGCGTAAAGAGGCGGAACGGGGATCGAGAGTGACCCCCGCGATGTGGCCGCATCTCTGGTCGTCGTGCAAGCCGTGGTTGAGTCACGGTATCCTTACTGCCCTCCCTTATCAGTGGTGGAGTGGGGGTGGAGCTCTCGCTATACGGATGGGTAGGCGGGTCCTCGGATGGGTCGGTCTCCGAGAAGTAGGTCCGGGGCACGTAATCGGGAAAGTCACACATGGCTGAGGCGGCGGTGTTTATGTGGAGCACTCTCTCGTTATGCGTATATGCGCGCTCGAAAACCCGTTAAATTAAATCGCCGTAGGAGTCTTTGTCGGGGAGAAGCGATGGGTGTGCACGGGGTGAGCGAAGGGACGTCCTATGAACATGAAAACTCGCACCGTGCACTGTCCCTCAAAATGGTATGACCTGTGATCAGGGTCATAGTGCACCTCCCACGTCGGGGTGTCCACGAAAACCACGAACGTCGCCATCTGAAGACATGACGGAAAGAAAGAGATAGAGGGAGTGAGAATCTTGCTAAAGAATCTCAGTAGGGCCTCCTACTACCTAGGTGTCATCATCCACGTCCTCAGGAACCTTGGGTTTAATAAACAAAATAAGTGAGCATGCACTAAGTCCATTTTTAGGTTCTAAAACATAGTTTAGCCAAGGTCTGTTCATTTTAGCATGATTATTAATGTCATGGATGCAAACATATTAAAGGATGTATGCATGGCTCTACTTAATACAAGAATAATCATCATATCTTTAAGAACATCATAATAGTGGCATAAAGTGGCAATTAAATTCTGTTTGTGACATAATCATCATAACTTCCTCATAGGCCACCCTAAAAGACAAGCGCTTTGGGGGTGCTCGGCCGAACCGGTGTCACCCAAAATGTGTCACATTTTTAGGTTATGAGCTCATACCTTAACTAGTCGTCACTAGTTCTTACTTATCAATCTTGATAAGCATAACATAATTATAAACATAATCCCGACTTATCCAGTACGGGCTAGGGGGCATTTCTTAGGGGTGCTCGGCCGAACTGGTGTCACCCAAGAATTCATCTTGGTACCGATGTCACGAGTTCTCTGGAGGTGCTCGGCCGAACCGGTGTCATCCGAGAACTCATCTTAGTACCTCATAAAAATTTCATAGGTTTTCAAAACTTTCTGAGTCCTTGAATTTGTCAAAAATTCGGCGGCATAACTGCAGCATGCCGAATTTCTTCCAAATTCTTCTTTATGCCACATGAGTCAATCAAACATGCATCCTTTATCATAATTTCATGCATTCACATAATCATCCTCATACTTTCACAAGCAACATTAAAGATTCATTATGTACTTGGCTCTACGGTATTTTATGCTTTGACCCTTACGGGCCTTAAACTTGTGATGTAGTTAACCTATCATCTCCTATCAAACTTTTATGCACCTAAGGGTTCTCTCTTAACAAAACTCATTATTATTCATGCTCTCTATTAAATCTGAACATCATCATTCCTTAGGGGCAGCACTTTAATCTTAAAATTGCGAGGTTCTAGAACTTGTGTTTTAGACCCTTTCTTGGTTCTGTCTTCACCTAAGGCGCTATAAGTTAAACCTAAACCAATTATGAGTCATTCCTATGTCAAAGAACTAATTATAAACCATGTCCTCTACATTATAAGGTTGCTGGACAGACTGTAAGAATTAAATGTTCTAAGAGTTCTAGAATTGCGGTTTTACGGTTATTCTAGTTACTAGTTTCTCTATAGGTGCTAAAATCCAATCCTACTTCAATTGTAACAAAATTTTTCATGATTAAACAATCCTAATCTGATTATATTCCCATTAAAATAGTTTGGACAGTGTCCAAATATAGTTGGGTTAAAACTATGCTAAATCTTGACTTTACGATTTTTCTAGAAAGCTAGTTCCTCTCTTAACCTGCACAGAAGTGTTCCTACCTCATCATACATAATTTCCACACATTATAACACATCAAAACATCATCACACAACAACAAACTCATCATGACAAGGCCGAAACACCAAGTCCCCAAGAAGGTGCATAACTTGATGTTTCTAAGACATATAAGGTGCTAGTTTCTCTTGGAACCAATTTAGAACCTTTAAAACTCTTTTGCAAACCAATTTATTTTTTTGTAAAAGAGACTAAAACATCCTTAGGTCGGTGACCACTTGATCCCTCCTTAAAGAAAGTTAGATTTATAGAACCTTGTTGGTCTTAAACTCAAACAAATTCATGAGATTTAAAAGGATTCTTAAAACTTGACTTATTGGTCCTTGAAGCTAGATGGAACTCATTCCAAGTTCATCATCACTACAAGGCCGAAATCATGCATTCAAAGAATGCTCCCACATTAAACTTTAACTTGAGATAAAATGGGCAAGTCTTTGAGCTCTAAGGTCTTTTAAGTGATGACATAATTTAAACATGCTATGCACTTCATTTTATTCTTCATTACAAAATAAAGTGAGAGCTTAAAGTAAACATGCAAGACTTGAATTGTAAATATGCAAAGCTTGAATTAAATATGCAAGACTTGAAATATAAATATGCAAAACTTTAAAATATAAATATGCAAGTTCATTTCTTTATTTTAGTGCTCTAGGCCCAGCAACAATCGACTTTAAGGCTGAAATAGAAAGGCTTTGAGATTTAGTTAGGTGATAGTGCAATTCTCATTTTAAATCTTTATGTTCTTTAGTGATGAAAAGTAAATATGCTAGACAAGAAATGTACATATGAGATGCAATCCATTCTTGATCCTTTAACTTTAAGTGATAGTTTGGAAATTTAAATATGAATGCAAAGCTCAAAATAAATATGTAATGCATAAGCTTGAATTTAAATATGAATGCTAGTCCATTTCATTTCTTATTAGAGCTCATACAAGACTTTTAAAGGAACTTAAACCTCAACCCAAACTTATCATGACAAGATAAAGTAAAAACAAGAGTGAACCTCAAGGGTTCTTTAAAACACAAAGTTTCTTTTCTTGAAATGTAAACATAAATAACATTTTTATTAAAGCTCAAGCTCTAGAGGCCTCTTTGTGATGAACACATAGTCATCATCTAGAAGCTCTCATCATCAAGCCATTGTGAACCTCCTTGGCCAATATGGCCGAAAACTTGGAGAAAGAAAAGGAAAAGGAACTGAAACTTTTGAGAAGGAAAGTAACATTTGGAACTCTAGAGACCATGATCTTGATGATGCATTAACACCAACATAGAGTTCTCATCATTGAGTTCATGTTAACCATTTTAAAACATCATCAAAGTGAAAGGTTTTCAAGGATTCAAGAAGAAAAACTAAAAACATTTTTAACTCAAGAACAAAGATCAAGCTTTAGAGATCATCCAAGTGATGAACATTATCATCATGGAACCTTATCATCAAGCTCTCATTCCTTTGCTCTCAAAGGCCCATGGCCGAAACAAGGAGGAGAAGGAGAAGAAAAGAAGTTCTAAAAAATATTCAAGAGAAACTATGAACAAATAAAGAGATTAAGAACTTTAAATGAAAGAACTCTTGAAAGAAAATCCCTACCTAGTGGTTTGAAGATTGGGATGAGAGAAGAGGATGAAGAACTTGAAGAACTTGAAGACTTGAACTTGAGAGAAAAAGGAAACTTTAAGGTGCTCTTTGAAAACTTACACTTAGCAAATGAACCCAAAATGATGCAAGTTCACCCAAGCAAGCTATTTATAGAGAAATAAAACAAATGAAAGGTGCAAATGAGGGGAGAGGCTTCAGCCATTACAGCCCATGGGCAGCCCCCATGAGTTCCATGAGGTGAGATAATGTGGTCTTGAGGCATGGTGAGTTATGGTTCAAAGTATGGTGAGGTATAGTTCAAGGTATGGCTCAAGCATGGTTCTTTGAGTGAGAAACAATTCAACATGTGATGTAAAAGGGAGAGAGGTGGCCGAATGTGCATCAGCCATGGGGAAAGGATTTCTTGCATTAAGATTAGGAATTTGTAAGAAAGTGTTTAGGTGAGAAAATGGGTAATCAAGGTTGTCAATACATAATTAAGGAGTGTTCTTGCATCATTAGTGAGTTATAAACTCATTTTAGTGTATAAACAATTCTAGACATAATTCCTTGATTTAAGGAATTGGAGAGAGAAAACACTATTCAAGATTTCATGAGTGAAATCTTGAGTTTTAGAAAAGAGATTTAAATCTAATCTAAGCAATCTTAGGTTCTAATTAATTTTAATAATTTATTTTGACTCTAGATTAATTATGGAAATTAATTAATCTTCTATTAGAGCCTAATATTGCTTAGGTTTGCTTAATTACATCATTAAGCTCAAAAACACTATTCTAGGGGTAAAATCGTAATTTTACACTAAAATTGCCCGGGATTGCCAGGACTCAAACAGATGTTTTGAAACATGTAAAAACATGGTTTTAAACCTCTAGGGAAAGTTCCGGGCTCAAACGGCACCTTTACCCGCATAAAAATGCTATAGGGTATTTTGGTCATTTTAACCCGAAATTGCAGAAAATGAGACTTTCGCCTCTGGAACCACTCAAGGGTCATTCAATCCCCTTCAAACATTGAGTTGGCCCTTCGAGGACTGCCGGGTCGGCCATCCTCGAATTCCGGGCAGAAAATGACCTCAGGGGCATTTTGGTCATTTTCCACTCAGACAGGAAATCGGGGCGTTACACATCCTGGTGTTACCAAGATGTACCAAGATTTAAAAAGGATGTTCTGGTGGCCCGGATTGAAAAAGGATGTGGTCGCCTGGGTTAGTAAGTGCTTGGTGTGAAGATCATTAGTCTGTTACTTCATAGTCCTCATTTAACTTTGAATTACTTAGCGGAAAATACGGGTAATTTGAAATACAAAGTGAGAGCCGCGTGATACGATATATCATGTAACAATCAAATCATACATCTCATAACATCATAGCATAAGGCACAACATGAATAACACTGAACATCATCTCATATATATATAACTTGCCCACTTATAAGTGTGGGTCTTAATTTAGTACAAAGAAAATACATGAAAGGAAATACAACATGAACATAAACATGATCTACTCCCCTACCCGAGTGCATCTAACGGGATAACCTCTAAACAAAAGAAGGTTTATCCCCATCCAAGTGGTGTGTGCTCTAACCCGGGCCATCAACAGCCTCCTACTGGCGACTATCCCTCGAGCGTGGTACGTAACCAGGAAACTGGGCAAGCTCCTCCGGCGTGAATAGACGGGACGGGGCTCGGAAGTGACCTCTACGGCGTGGCCTCATCTCCGGTCGTTGTGCAAGCCTCGGCTGAGTCACGGAAGGCTCACTACCCTCCCCAAGGTTCATGGGTATGGTGGGGGAAGATCCCTCGGAGGGTACCTGGGTTGCCGAATCCTCGGAAGGATCCGTCTCCGAAAAAGACGACGGGCAACGGGGCACATATTGGGGGTAGTCTCGAGCGGCGGACGTGGATGGTGGGGTACGGCGAAGCCTCTCTCCTCTAGGGGACGTGCGCGCTCGAACACCAGGTCATCGCCAAAAGGTGAGACGGGGGAGAAACGATGGGAATGTACAGGGGGAGTGAAGGGTCGGCCCATGAACATAAATACTCTAACCGCGCATCGACCCACAAAATGGAATGACCCGTGGTCCGGGTCATGGTGCACCTCCCATGTCGGCGTGTCCACGAACACTACGAACGTCGCCATCTGAAGACGTGATGGAAAGAAAGAGATAGAGGGAGTGAGAATCTTGCTAAAGAATCTCAGTAGGGCCTCCTACTACCTAGGTGTCATCATCTACGTCCTCAGGAACCTTGGATTTTAATTATACAAAATGACCGAACATGTATTAAGTTCATTTTAAACTTTAAAACATACTTTAGCCAAGGTCCATTCATTTTAGGATGATCTTAATGTCATGAATGCAACATAATAGAAGATGTTTGCATGGCACTACCTAATGCACATACATAAAACATAACATCAAGCATCATCATACTTAGTGGCATAAAGTGGCAATAGAAACATTCATATAGGACAAACTTAGTGACATAATCATAATCATGAAACTTCTCTTCCTCATGGGCCACCCTAAAAGACAATCGAACTGGGGGTGCTCGGCCGAACCGGTGTCACCCAGAACGTGTCATACATCTAGGTTATGAGCTCATACCTTAACTAGTCGTCACTAGTTCTTACTTACCACTTAACGATAAGCGTATCATAAATCATAAATCCCGACTATCTGAGTATGGGTTAGGGGGCAAAACTCTTAGGGGTGCTCGGCCGAACCGGTGTCACCTAAGAGTATAAATGGGTACCGATGTCACATGAGTTCTACGGAGGTGCTCGGCCGAACCGGTGTCATCCTAGAACCCATCTTAGTACCTTAATTTTCAAAAATCTCTTTAAGTCCCCAAATTCGTCGGGAATTCGGCGGCATGATGGCATTACGCCGAATTCCTTCCAAATTTACTTTATGCCACATAAACATATATCCTCATGAATTCCTCATATGAATAACATCATCATCTCTTTCATAACACATGCGTCATCATAGAACATTCAACCGTTTATCCTTACGGTAGCTTATGCTTTGACCCTTACGGGTCTTAATCATGAGATATGGTTCTCTAACATCCGTCGCTCATATTTTATGCACCTAAGGGCTCATAATTAAACATCATTCATCATCCTCATGTTCACACTTAAATCTGAATAGCATAGGGCAGAATTCCTAACTTGTGATTACGGGGTTCTAGAACTTACGTTTTAGACCCTTTCTTGGTTCCGTCTTTGTCTAAGGCGCTATGAATTAAATCTAAATCAATTATGAGGCATTCCTATGCTTAAGGACTAATTATTAATCATGTTTATCATGTTGTAAGGGTGCTGGACAGAATCCAGAAAAATAAATGTTCTAAGAGTTCTAAACTTGCACTTTTACGGTTTTCTAGTTACTAGTTTCCCTATAGGTGCTATAATTCGATTCTAATCCAAATGTTACCAAGTTTTTCATGTCTAAACAATCCTAATCTGATTATGCTCCCATTAAAACAGTTTGGATAAGTTCCATAAACAAATGGGTCAAAACTATGTTAAATTCTAGCTTTACGGTATTTCTAGTTAGCTAGTTTCTTACCTATTATGCATAGAATCATTTCTACCTCATCATATGATATTTTCTCACATTCTAACACATCAAAACATCATCATACAGCATCACACTCATCATATTAGAGCCGAAACATTTAGCTTTAGTAAGAGATTTAAATTGACATTTTTAGGTACATAAGTTAACTAGTTTCTCTTGGAATCAATTTAGAATTTCTAAAACTCTTTGCAAATCACTTTAATTCATCAAGAGGCTAAGAGAAGCCTTGGGTCAATGACCAAAATATATTTCATCTCCTAAAAGGGAATAAAGTCATATCTCATGACAACATAACCTTGAAAAGGTTTGTAAAGCTTTAAGGAAAACTTAGGACATAGGCTATTGGTCCTTGTAGCTAGATGAAATCTCATTGCAAGTCCATCATCACTACTTGGCCGAAAATATGCATTCAAAGAATGGTTTCACATTAAACTTTAACTTGTAATGAAATGGGCAAGTCTTTGAGCTCTAGGTTCTTTAAGTTATAACATAAAATAAACGTGCTCATGCTTTTCGTTTTTAATCTTGCTTACAAAATAAAGTGATGACATAAATTAAATATGCAAGGCATAAACTTAAACGTGCAAGCTTGAAAGTAAATATGCGAGGCATAAACTTTAAACGTGTAAGCTTGAAAGTAAAGATGCAAGGTTCAATTCTTTATTTTAGTGCTCTTGGCCCAACAACAATCGACTTTAAGGCCGAAATAGATAGGCATTCGAGAAATTAATTAGGTGATGATGCAAGTTCAATTCTTTATTTTAGTGCTCTAGACCCAACAACAATCGACTTTAAGGCCGAAATAGAAAGGCTTTGAGAATTAAATTAAGTGATTATGCAAGTTCCATTTTAATCTTCATGTTCTTAGGTGATAGCTTGAAAGTAAAGATGCATAGCAAGAATGTAAATATAAATGCAAGCATAAAATAAATCATGCAAGTTCATTTTATCTTTCTAGAGCTCTTAACAAGACTTTAAAGGAACGTAAACCTCAACCTAAACTCATCAAACCAAGATAAAGTAAAGTCTAGAGTTCTTAGAACTCAACATAACATTTTTAGAAATCAAAACATTTTGCATGTTAAAGGAAAAGGAAATGGCCGAAATTTCAAGCAACAAAAGAACATTTTGAAACTCTAGAGTCCATGATCTTGATGATGTATTAACACCAACATCATGAGACCTCATCATTGAGTCCTTAGAACCATTTTTGCTCAAGAACAAAGATCAAGCTCTAGAGTTTGTTTCAAGTGATGAACATCATCATGAAACTCTCATCATCAAGCTCTCATTTCTTTGAACCTCAAGGCCCATGGCCGAAAATGAGAAAGAACAAGGAAAGGAAAAGAAGTTCTAAAAAGAATCAAGAGAAACTATGAACATAAAGCTTAGAACAAGAACTTTAAAGAAAAGAATACTTGAAAGAAAATCCCTACTTGATGTGATGAACTTGAAGATGGAAGAAGAAGATGAAGATGATGAAGAACTCCAAGAACTTGAAGAACACAAGAGCTTTGAGAGAAAAAGAAAAGCTTTGAGTGTTCCTAAACTTAGCAAATGATCTAAAAGTGGTGCAAGCTCCTCAAGGCATTCTATTTATAGAGAAATGAAACAAATGAAGGGTGTGAATGGGCTGATGGGGTTTCGGCCATGAGGGTGCAGAATGGAGGCATCCATGAGTTCCATGAGGTGAGATAATGTGGTCTTGAGGCATGGTGAGGTATGGTTCAAAGCATGGTGAGGTATGGTTCAAAGTATGACTTCAAGCATGGTTCATTGAGTGAGAAACAATTCAACATGTGATCAATAAGGGTGAGAATTTCGGCCATGTGCATCAGATTTGGGGGAGGATTAGTTTGCATTTTAATTGTGGTTTAGTGGTGTGTTTAGGTGTATCTTTGATTATGCTTAAAATTAGGAATTTGTAAGAAAGTGTTTAGGTAAGGAAAATGGATAATTAGGATGGTCTAGACATAATTAAAGAGTGGTCTTGCACCATTAGTGAGTTAGATCCTCAATTTAGAGTCTAACCAACTCTAGACACATTTCCTTGATTTAAGGAATTGGAGAGAGAAAACACTATTTAAGATTCCAAGACTAGGAATCTTGAGTTCTAAAAAGGGATTTAAGTTTAATCTAAGCAATTTTAGGTTCTAATTAATTTTAATAAATTATTTTGACTCTAGATAAATTAGGGAAATTAATTAATCTTCGTTTAGAGCCTAATATTGCTTAGGTTTGCTTAATTACGTCATTAAACTCAAAAATACTATTCTAGGGGCAAAATCATAATTTTGCACTAAAACTGCCCGGGACCACCGAGACTTGAACAGAGGCCTCTAGACACATGAAAACATGTTTTTAAACATCTGGGGAAAGTTTCGGGCTCAACGGCACCTTTACCCGTGTAAAACGCTATAGGGGTATTTTGGTCATTTTGACCCGAAACAGCGGAAAACAAAATTTTCGCTTCCGAAAGCATTCAAAGGCCATTCAATCCCCTTCAAACATTGAGTTGACCCTTCGAGGATGACCGAGTTGGTTACCCTCGAATTCGGGTCAGGAAATGACCTCAGGGGCATTTTGGTCATTTTCCTCGGACAGAAAAATCGGGGTGTTACAGGGAGCCCCTGTGTTGTTTGTAAAGAAAAAGGATGGGAGTATGAGGATGTGTGTAGATTATAGGCAGTTGAATAAAGTAACGGTGAAAAATAAGTATCCTCTGCCTAGGATCGATGATTTGATGGACCAACTGAAAGGTGCGGTAGTGTTTTCTAAGATAGATTTGAGGTCAGGCTACCATCAAATTAGAGTGAGAGATGAAGACATACCTAAAATGGCCTTTCGCACTCGATACGGCCATTTTGAGTTTGCAGTAATGTCCTTTGGGTTAACCAATGCTCCAGCTGTTTTTATGGATTACATGAATAGGATCTTTCGACCCTATTTGGATCAGTTTGTGGTTGTCTTTATAGATGACATTCTCATATATTCTAAGACCCATGAGGAGCATGAATGCCACCTAACCATAGTACTGGAGATCTTAAAGGAAAAGAAACTATATGCCAAGTTTTCCAAGTGTGAGTTTTGGTTGGATAAGGTGAAATTTTTAGGGCATGTAGTATCTAAGAAAGGAATTGTCAGTAGATCCTAGTAAGGTAGAAGCGATGAGTAAACTGGGAAAGACCAACCACGATGAATCAAGTAAGGAGCTTTTTGGGTTTAGCCAGTTATTCTTGTCGATTTATCAAGGGATTTCCAGATTTCCCTACCTTTGACCAAGTGACTAGGAAGAACACCCTTTTTCATGGGACCGGAGTTTGAAAACAGCTTTCAAGAGTTAAAACACAAGCTAACCTCGACCCCTGTTTTAGTGTTTCCCCACCCCAATGTGCCTTTCGAGGTGTATTGTGATGCTTGAATGAAAGGCTTTAGGTTGTGTATTGATGCAAGATAGGCAAGTGGTGGCCTATGCATCAAGACAACTCAAGCCACATGAGGCAAACTACCCTACCCATGACCTTGAGTTAGTTGCCGTCGTGTTTGCTCTAAAGATTTGGAGACACCATTTATATGGAGTTAAGTTTGAGGTGTTTTTCGATCACAAGAGTTTGAAATATCTCTTTGATCAAAAAGAGCTAAACATGAGGCAAAGGCGATGGATGGAGTTCTTGAAAGATTATGATTTTGGATTGAACTACCATCCTGGTAAAGCTAATGTTGTAGCTGATGCATTGAGTAGAAAGTCCTTACAAGTGTCCCATTTGATGGTGAAGGAGGTTGAATTGATTGAGCAATTTAGGGACTTAAACCTAGGAATGACTTTGACCACTAAGGGCATCAGAGCTTGTCATCTTAGAGTGACAAGTGAGTTCAAAGAAAGGATTGTTCAAGCTCAAGGGGATAATGCTGAGTTTCAAGAGACTTTAGGGGCAGTGAAGGCAGGAAAGTTGATAGGTTTTACCCAAGGAATGGACGATTTATGGAGGTTTAAAGGTCGAATATGTGTACCTGTTAGTGGTGACCTCCGAAAAGATATTTTGGAGGAAGCCCATAAGAGCCATTTTACCCTGCATCCTGGTGCCACCAAGATGTATCAAGATTTGAAGAAGATGTTCTGGTGGCCTGGAATGAAGAAAGATGTGTGCGCATGGGTGAGTAAGTGCTTGGTGTGTCAAAAGGTGAAGATTGAACACCAAAAACCCTCTGGAATGTTGCAACCTCTGTCGATCCCTGAGTGGAAGTGGGATAGTATCTCCATGGATTTTGTGACTGGATTACCGAGGACCCAAATGAATCATGATACCATATGGGTAATTGTGGATCGATTGACGAAGTTAACCCACTTTTTACCTATTAAGGTGACTTATTCCTTGGATAGGTTAGCACAATTATATATTCAGGAGATAGTGAGGTTACATGGGGTGCCGTCGACGATAATCTCGGACCGAAATCCGCGGTTTACGTCACGATTTTGGGGAGCCTTTCAAAAGGCATTTGGTTCAAAGCTGTGTTTAAGCACGGCCTATCACCCCCAAACAGATGGTCAATCTGAAAGAACTATCCAAACCTTGGAGGATATGTGAAGGGCATGTGTTTTAGATCAAAGGGGAAGTTGGGATAAGTACACATCGATTGAATTTGCATATAACAACAGTTATCATGCAAGTATCGGTATGGCACTGTATGAGGCCCTCTATGGACAGAAATGTCAATCTCCCTTATGTTGGTATGAACCCGGAGAGCAAGGTTTACTCGGACCTGATATTGTGAGGGAAACAACGGAACAAATCAAGAAGATTAGGGATAAGATTCTTACTGCTCAAAGTCGACATAAAAACTATGCGGACAAGCGGTGAAAACCGCTAGATTTTCAAGAAGGGTACCACGTGTTCCTAAGGATCACCCCCACCACAGGCATAGGCCGAGCAATAAAAGTAAAGAAATTGAGCCCCAGATTTCTTGGTCCATTTAAAATCCTTACCAAAGTAGGACTTGTAGCCTACCGTATAGCCCTACCCCCGAGTCTATCCAACCTTCATGATGCTTTCCATGTCTCTCAGTTAAGAAAGTATCAATCTGACTCGAGTCATGTAGTAGAGCCAGAACATGTACAATTAAGAGATAACCTAACATTTAACTTACTACCCACAAGAATCGTCGACTGAGGAGTTAAGCAGTTAAGGAACAAGGTTGTACCCCTGGTCAAAGTAGATGGGGACAGGGTGAAACCGAAGAACTTACATGGGAGCTGGAATCGAACATGAAAGCACAATACCCCGAGTTGTTCTCAGGTAACGAATTTCAGGCGAAATTCTTTTAAGAAGGGGAGTAATGTAACGCCCCAATTTTTCTGTAATTTTTCTTGTCATTAGAAATTACCGACCATCAGAGGTAATTATTACATAAGATTTGAGGCCGAACAATCCTCAATAAAGGAATATAACATTAGAAGAGAGGTTAGGAGCGATTCATGCGAGAGTCGCAAATCCCGAATTTCTGTACGTATAAAATGACCAAAATGCCCCTGAAGTTATTTTACTCAGAAAATGAGGATCGTGGGCCCTACCTATTCTCAAGGGGATGTTTTGATGATAATAAGGGATTGTTTGTGTTATGTGTGTTAATAGAGCAGAAGGATGTCAATTTTGAGTTCCGACGCGCGAAATGACCAAAACGCCCTGGTGTTTAACTCCGATGTGCATGCCGACTGAGCCCGAACCACACTAAAATGTTTTAAAATTTGTTTTTAAGCCATGATTAACCATTGGTTAAGCTCGGGTGGCTTCGGGCAGTTTTTAAGTGAAAGTACGATTTTGCTCCTGTTTTTGGGCAGTTTTGCGAATTTCGGGATTTTTGATTCGTGTACCAAAACCTAAGCAATATCAGGCTCAAATTAAAGCTTATTAAATTCTAAATATTAATCTAGAGTTAAAATTATGTATTTAGATTGATTAGAACCCAAAATTGCTCAAAAACACCCAAATTGCTTACTAATTCACTTAAGCTCTTAACCGTAAATTCTCTAAATTACATGAATACCTTGCCTACACCTAAATAATGCATGGAACACACAAATTTCACTTCTTTGGGCTGTAGTGGACGAAATTATTGATGCCATTATGCAGCTGAATTATTGCCAAAAGTTGCACTAAAACAAAATGCCAAAATGTCACCATAAGAGACATAATTCCTTAATTTCATACAACTTTGTCTAAAATGATTTTTCCTCCCTTATTTCTCTTGCAAAATTCCGCCAACTACCTCCTCATTTTGGCCAATTAGAAGCCTCAAAATCTTCTATAAATAGGCTTGCTTGAGTGGTCTTGGAATGTTTTGTTCATAACTAGTTTTTAGGAGCACCAAAAACTTTCTTTCTTCCTCCTCTTTGGCTGAATTCTTTCTTCAATTTTTCAAAGAGATTTTGTTTCATTTCACTTCAAGAAATCAAGTTCTCTTCCTCTTCTTCAACTCAGATTAGGTAGGGAGTAGTTTCTAAATTTATTTCTATGCTTTGAGGAGTTGTGTTTTTAGCTCAAAATGATGAAATTATGAACTTACCTTAGCTTTTCATTTCGGTTTTCCTCTTCATTTTTCTTTAACCAATTTGGCCATATGGCCTAGGTGGAACTAAGATGATGGCTTGATGATGAGGACCTTGAGGGTGGGTTGTAAATCCATCACAAGTTAGGCCTCTAAAGCTTGAAAATTCCACTTGATGCAAAACTTTAAAGAATAATGCTTTATGATGCTAAAACAAAGATTTTTAGTTTAGAACTTGAAAGATGTATTTTCCAAGCTTGTATTTCATGTTTATGTTTCAAGTCATCACTTAATCTTTCAAGATAATAAAGAGGTTGCATCTCATATTTAATTTATGCTCTCACTTTATTTTATAATGGTTAAAAGAATCAACGCATGGCATGTTTATTTTATGCCATCACCTAAAGATCCTAGAGGTCAAAGACTTGGCCATGTATCACAAGCAAAGAAATATGATTATTGGAGTTAAAGAATTTATTCTTTAAAAAGTCTTGAGATTGGAGCTTAAAAAGATGTAATAATAATTCTCTTCTCCCTTCACCGGTCCTGTGCGGACTACCGCCGCTCCGGTTTCTTAATATTCTCTTGTCCCTCTACTGGTCCTGTGCGGATTACCGCCGCTCCAATTTCTTGCATCATGTTTATATTTCAAGTTCTTTCATCATGTTTAATTTTCAAGTCATCACCTTAAATCTTAAAGATAAAGAAATGGAATTGCATATCATGTTTATAATTCCAAGCTATCACCTTATAAAGATAAGATTAAAATAAGGTTGTATAGCATGTTTATAATTCTAAGATGTCACCTAAATCTCTAAAGCTCAAGACTTACTCCTTTTATCTTAAGTGAGAATTTTAAATGTGAAGATCCTCCCAAGTTTGACAAAAGAACTAGTTTCTAAATGAGTTTTAAGACTTTGCAAGGATTTTACGGGGAACTAGTATTTTATATGCACTTAAAATATGATTCTATGTAATTGCATGAGGTTCATGATTCAGCCACTTATCTGAGTTTAGTATCAATGTGTGATAATGATTTGATATGATTGAAGTTGTGATAATTATGGTTTATTGTTAAGAGAATGATTCATAATTGGTTTAGTAACTAATTAGTTCTATAATTGATAATTCTATATAAGGATTGGATGCTTATTAAGTACTTGATATCATTGAATGATTTCCTGGCTTGCACGTTATAGTTGCTGTTGCAAATAATGAGAATGCTTATACATGAAATGTTCTTTATTATGTAAAATTTACCTTTGTTGCTAGAAGAAAGTGTATCATTGTAAAAGTGTAATTTGGAAAGGTTCTGGCTAAGGAAAGACTTGGTATTTAAGCGTGTCCATTGTGGCCCACCTCTCTTTCCTGGGAATCTCCCATATGCATGATTACAGTTGATATATATTATTCTAGCTTAAAACTACAAATGAGAAAATGTTTTGATGTTTATGAATTGTACTATGATATAACATGCAAAGATTTAATGGTGACTTAAACTTATAAGAAAATGATCCTTTGGAACCATCAGACTATAGGTGGTGAAAAGGTGATTTTAGCCCCCTAACCCGTTCTCTCAAAAGGGTAGAGTCGGGACTTTAGCTTATCAAAAGGGATAAGTATATGCTAGTGACGACTAGTAAAGTATGAGCTCATAACCTAAATTACTCCCAAAAGGGTGGAGTATAGGGTGGCCTAAGGAAAATAATGATGATGATAAGATTTTAAGTCACCTAAGGCACTAAAGAAATGAAATATGTGCACTATGTCCACGTGTAGCTAATATTATATGACGTTCTTTTATGCATGTTATTTGATAATGATGATGAGGAAAATGATGTAATGATAAAGGAAAAGTTCATTGTAAATATGACATGTTAAGATTATGATGCATTATAAGACGCATGATTAAAAATTGACGAACCTCGGTTAAGTATTTGTCCGAACTTAAAATGAATCTTTGCATGCTCACTATTTTAGAATAATCCCGAGGTTCCTGGGGACTTTGATGATGACACTGTAGAAGGAGGTACCTTACTGAGAATTCTTTAGCAAGATTCTCACTCCCTTTTCTTTATTTCCATCATTGTCTCCAGATTCAGATGGCGACATTCGTCCTGTTCGTTGATACCCCTACTTGGGAATTTCACTATGATCCAGTGCATCGCTCGTATCATTTTGCAAGGAGGTGCTGATTCGTGTTTTTATTTACATAGGTCGTCCATTTGCACATCCTATCCCTAGTTATCGATTTTCTCCTACTTCTCCCTATGGCGATGAAATGGTTTTCGAACATGCACGTCCACTTGATGAAAGGATGTTACGTTCTTATCCCGCTTCATCTGCTGTCCATGTATTTCCAGAGTATGTTCCTGAGACGAGATATTCTGAAACTGATCCTTCAGAGGACACTCCTACTCATGTATATTCTGAGAGCTCTGCTCCTACTCCCACACGTGTAAGAGAGGGTAGTGAGGAAATAGTTGTTCAGCCGAGGTTAGCAAGAAGGCCGTCCATGCGACCCCAGCCTGGTGCATCTCGTGTGTCCCCTCCTGAGGGAGCTCATCAGTGGATCGGATTTATTCCCCTATTTCCAGGACAGTGGCCATAGAGGGTTCTTAGTAGATTTATGTGTGATCATGCACCCTAGTTTTAGGATAACCTTCCCGGCTTATGGAGTTATCTAGTTTAGAGGCATGTATTTCCTTATGTATATTTTCTTTTATGGGTCTGCATAAGATAATGATGTATGAACATAACCCACCCTTTGAGTGAGGTTATTGTATGTAAATATATGCTATAATGTGCTTATGGATGTTATATGATGGAGCCTAAGTGATATATTCTTAAACGTCTTATTATACTCCGCTTACTCGTTCACGTTGTACTCGGCTCACGTTTTCAATTATGTGTTTAAAAAAAATGGCTCATAATTTCACTAAGTATTTTCAAATTATGAAGAAAGAACCAAAGCAAGGAGTAAAGTCTAGTCATTAATCAGATTCAACCTAGGTGTATCTGGTTAATTACTAGGGTGTTACATTTGCCTTGAAGGTGTGGAGACACCACTTGTATGGAGTGAAGTTTGAGGTATTATCTGATCATAAGAGTCTCAAGTACCTTTTTGATTAGAATGAGTTGAATATGAGGCAGAGAAGATGGATGAAATTCTTGAAGGACTATGACTTTGGGTTGAACTACTATCCCGGCAAGGCCAATGTGGTAGCCGACACCTTAAGTTGGAAGTCATTACACCTATCACATATGATGGTAAAAGAAACGAAGTTGATAGAGAAGTTTAGAGATATGAACCTAGGGATAACTTTATCTACTGAGAACATGAGAGTGTGCCGCCTCAGTATAACGTGTGGATTTAAGGAAAGAATTACTCAAGCACAACAGAAGGATGAGGAGTTCAAGGAGACAATACAGGTAGTAAGGTTAGGGAAGCTAAAAGGTTTTACCCAGGGAGCTAATGGACTATCGAAGTTTGAAGGCCGAATTTGTGTACCAGCAAGAGGTGACCTCCGAAGGGAAATTTTGGAGGAGGCCCATAAGTGCCATTTCACCATTCACCCCAGCACCACCAAGATGTATCAGGACTTAAAAAAAGATGTTTTGGTGGCCCGATTGAAAGGAGATGTGGGAACATGGGTAAGTAAGCGCTTAGTCTATCAGAAGGTGAAGATTGAGCACCAAAAACCCTCCGGAATGTTACAACCCTTGTCGATCCCCGAATAGAAATAGGATAGCATCTCGATAGATTTCGTGACAGGGCTACCTAGGACCCAAGTAGGTCATGATGCCATATGGGTAATAGTGGATCGACTGACTAAGTCGGCCTATTTCTTACCTATCAAGGTGACTTGCTTATTGTATAGGCTATCCCAGTTGTACATCCAAGAAATTGTGAAGTTACATGGAGTTCCATTGACGATAATCTCAGACTGAGACTCGCGGTTTATGTCATGGTTTTGGGGAGTCTTTCAGAAGGTGTTTAGTTCGAAGTTGTGTTTAAGCATGGCTTACTACCCTCAAACGGATGGTCAAACCGAGAGAACCATGTAGACGTTGGAGGATATGTTAGGAGCGTGTATGTTAGATCAGAAAGGGAGTTAGGATAGATACTTGTCATTGATCGAGTTTGCATATAACAATAGTTATCATGTGTAACATCCTCCCAAGTACAACATCATCCTTAAGTCATGACATCAGACTTGAGAGTTGTTACTTATAAATTAGCAGACCTTCCTTAGATAACTATAGCAAACGCGATAAGATCGTGTAATAACTAGCATAATTTGGTTAAAATATATAACAAAGAAACACAACATTTATTGAATACATAGCTAAGTACAAAAGGAAGCTCTTCTAAGAGCTTTAATACATATACATTCTCTATTACATTTACATACATATAGCTCTAACTAAGTACAGTAAATTAAAAAACATCAACTATTAAACTACTGTAATCCTGAGTTCTTCTACGCAGTAGCCGCATCATTCTCTGGATTAACCTGGAGACGACACGGGAACACAAAACACATAGGGGTGAGAATTATACAATTCTCAGTAGGGTAACTCCCCAAAAACTCAACCATAATGTCATCGTCATCGCCCCAGCCACTTCAGTTTATTAAGAAAAGGTGATTAGGCATTACATAATAATGATTCATTTTTAAAGTTCCAAATCATATTTCTGAAGTGGGTTGTTTTTAATAATCAATCACTTAATGCACACATATCATAAAGCTCAAACATATAGTTATTAATCCTAATCAAGAAATTAAAAATGATATAAGTATGCATATACTAAATATAGTGAACTTATCTCAAAGTGACCTAGTTTTACTTGTCGCCCTTGGAAGTGTCTACACAAACTTTGTTTTGAGAAGACTGTCTTTTAAACAGAGACTCTCTTGTAGTTTCTGTACATTGAGATTCTTCATCTTCTCTTTCATCTTTGACTACTCATCTTTGAGTCCAGAAAAGTCATTTTTTGAAGGCTTGGGAGTTCTGAGCATGCTTTCTAAAAAGATGATGTTCTGGAGCTCACTTTCTAATGCTTGGGCTTTCATTTGCTTGCTTTCTAGAACTACCTTGAGATTCATTTTCTTAGGGCTTTCCATAAGATCATCGAGATATTTAGCAAGGTTCTCATTAAGCTTTTTCATCATCATACTTGAGAAGTATCAAGTTGTTATCCTTCAAGTTTCTAAAATACTCTCTAGTTTAGAGCATGGTATTTGGACTAATCATCATCTATTTGCTCCTTGATAATTTGGCCAATAAACCTTTTCAGATACACCTGCAGGGAGAAAAGGTTTGATTTGGTACCCAGACTTTCTTGGGTTATTTTTGATTAGTTTCAAAGAAAGAGATTTTCCAACCTTCTTAACAAAATTCTTTTTCAAGAATCATTTGTCAGGTAGGTATCTCTTCATATTACAGGAAGTCCAAGAAACAAGACATAGATATAATAGATGAGGTTGCATAGCCTTTTCATTTCTTATTTCCTCTATATATCCCGAACTAGTTTTTGGAAACTATATATTCTTACCATTATCATAAAAATAAAGTTTTTGAAATATATTAAATGTTCCAGGTCAAATCTTTAGAAGTCGTGAAGTCCTCTCAAAGATTCAGAAATAACTTTCTGATATTCTTCACATTTCTTTTGAAGGCTTCAGTTTTATAGAACTTGAGAAAAAGAAAATCTCCTTGAAATATATCTCACTTTCAACTTTCCAACTTCAGGCTTGATCTTCTCAAATTTCAGAGCAATCTTATGCATTCCACGATTGGTTTGAGATATCTAGAGGAATAAGCTTAAGAAACTTCTAGCAATTCACATATAATACAATGTATACATGATATGAAGAATTTATATACCAAATACATTTACCTTGCATATCTCTGTTGAGGTGCACTCAGTCATGAAACACAGAAAGGCAGCATTTTTAAGCTCGTCATGACTTTCTAACTCATCCTTTTCATTTTTAGAGATAATATAGGTCGCCAACACACTCATCTTCTTGATGTTGGGATATTTCTGTGCTGCTTTGAATTTGGAACTTTTGATACATGATGTTCTTTTTTATTGTAGTAAGCAAGTTGCTCTTTCAAGATAATCTTTCCTCTTTTTGTCTTTCCTGAGATTGATGTCTTTTGCTTTCTTTGTTTTAGCCTTTATAGACTTTTGACATATTCCACATACATAGAGATCTCATCTTTATTTTCAATCTTAGATTTTTATATCAGATATTTCCTCTTTATTTGAGATTTTAGCAATTTTCATTGCTTTATCATTGTATTGCATCTGATACAACAATTTTAGGGCCAAGGATTTCTTAAGACGGTTTAAGATCTTCAAACATCAAGCACAGTCTATTCCATATATCCTTTTGTGTAACATAACCAATACATATGTATCAAATTTATCTTCTGCTTAGTGCACATATGAACAAAAGCATGGCTTAATGATTTAACTTGTAACACCCTAATGTTTAGCTTGACACATTTAGGACGTATTCAAGTTAATTATTAGTTATTACTCTTTTGTTCCAGTTCTTGATTCTAATTTTAGAAAATACTTAGCGAAAATATGGTTAAAAATTTTTTTTTTGAAATTAAAGATGAAAACGTGAGCCACACATGCGTAATAGAAAAAAGTATGTCATTTGTCTCGCAAATAACAAAAAGGAACCCATCGTATTATAAATAGAACACAAGGTTATAAACATAACAAACCATCATAGTTACATAATAAGAATTTCACCATATACTAAGTCATATAATAGTAGCATTAGACCCACCGTTATAGGTTGAGCCGATACAGCCATTTATGCAAAATATAAACAAACTAAAATACATACATCAAAATTGTCGCCTACTAGAGTGCACATAAAGTAGATAACCTCTAAAAGTGAAAGAAGGCTACCCTATGTATGATATGCGTGCATGCACTACAAAGTCTGCTACCAACTCCTACTGCTACCTATCCCAAGTGGGAGGAACATAACCAATCCATGGGGCCAGTTTGGCCAAAGAGGCCAAACGGTGAGCAGGTTGGGCATGAGCTCCACAATGGGGTCGCATCACTACTCTAGCTCCTCGGATCGGCTAAGTCACTGTAGCCTCACTACATCCATCTACCTCCATAGGTATGGTGAAGGAAGAACCATTAAATAGTATCTGGGTGGCTGAGTCCTCGGATGGGTCAGTCTCAGAATGAGCAGGAGGAGAGCGGGGAACGTACTCTTGGTAGTCCCGAACAATTGAGGTGGCAGCAGGGGTGCGATGAATCTGCTTTCCGCGAGGGCGCATGCCTTGATGAGAAGATCATCAGCAAAAAGCAACGTAGGAGAGAAACGGAAACTGGAGACTGGGTGGGCAAATGAGTGGTCCAAGAATACAAACAAACGAATGGAACAGCGGCCCACAAAATGGTACGACTGTGTGTGGCATCAAAATGGAGCTCCCAGGTTGGTACATCAACGAATATAACGAACGACGCCATCGTCCTCTAAAAATGCAATGGAAAGAAAGACAGAGGGAGTGAGAAACTTGGTAAAGAATCTAAGTAGGGCATCCTCCTATCCTAGTGTCATCATCTACGTCCTTAGGATCCTCGAGTTTCATTATAAAATAGTGAGCATACATAAGATTCAATTATTAAGTTGTAAAAATATCAATTACTGAGACCCGTTCATTTTAATATGAGTCTTGGATGTTATAAATGCATCATACCTCATCATGAAATGCATGTCAATACAAGGTGCAACACATTATATAGAGACATAAGTAATATACAAAGAACATGGTACATGGCATGAATTACTTTCATTTATACTTTAGGTTACTTAATTTATTCTTTTCTCTTATTGGGGCCACCCTATTACTCTTTCCTTTTGAGAGTTCTAGGTTATGAGCACATACCTCACTAGTCATCACTAGCATACTCTCATCCTCATAATAAGTTAACACCCGACTCTTAAAGTATGAGATAGAGGGCAAGGATCACCTTTCATAACCTTTAATTTGGGGAGTTTAAAGGATCACTTCCTTATTGGATCACCTCTCATAACCTTTAATTTAGGGACTCTAGATGATCATTTCCATATGTTTTATATCACCTTAACCTTAGCATGTTATATTGGGGTGCAAGAGCACAAACATATCACATAACGTCACATGCTTTCATACATCTTGAACATTCCAAGTGTAATCATAACATGCCACAATAAATCTTGTAACTGGTAGCTAAGTATGCAAATATAATCATCACATAAATTCTCAAATACATCATAAACCCATCATCTCATAAAATAAGCACTTTCATTATCCCTTAAATGGTTAAACCTCTAAATCAGGTAAACCTAATTTTTGTATTTATTCTTTTATGCATCTAAAGGATTAATTCCAATTACTTCCACTAATTAATGACCTTAAGAACATTATTACACAAAGCTGGACAGATTTGGGTAGAATTGAAATTGAGCAATTTCGGTGTTCTAGAAGTTATATTTTTTACCCTTTCTCATTACGGTCTTTTCTTATGGTACTAGAGTTAACTCCTAAACCATTTATTAGTGTTTCCTACACATGTGCACATCATAAAACACATTCCTACCAATTTTAGACATGCAGAAACAGAAACTTCAATTTCAATTTTTAGAGAACCTAGAAGTCATATTTTTTATTCTTTTTAGTTACTAACTTTGCCTAAGGTACCAAAAACTATTACCACAACAATTAATAGTAATTTTTACACACTTAAACTTCTCCAAACAACATATAACAAATCTGGAAATGCTAAGATAGAATCTGAAAATGTCATTCCCATAAGCTTACAATATTGCAATGTAAGACATTTCTAGTGACTAATTTTGACTCAAAATTAATTCTAAGTCAAAGGATACTCTTACAAGAAAATTACCCTTTTAGAAACATAAATAAATACTTTAGGTCAATAGCAAAAGAATTAAACATTTCATTACTAAAATTTTAATCATAAGGCCTTACTTCAATACTTTAGGTGTTATTAATCCCTTTTAAGAGAAACTGCAAGTACAAGTTTTGAAAACTCAAAGCAATGATACACTAAACTCTAGAAACTTTGTCCTCTTGAAACCAAAACATATTTATAAAGTATTCATCAACTGTAGGGAGGGTGTTTAGTCCTTAGCGGACAAAGCTCCTATCCAATGTGATCTCAATGATCTTTGGCTAACCGTGTCCCTGGCAGACTGATCTAACTCAAGGATGACTTACCCCTAGTGAGCCTGGGTATACCAAGGTTAACAGAATGATTGCTTTAACTCATAGTTCTATTCCTCTCAGTAACTCTCTCTAATCTAAAAATCAACTGAAGTCATCAAGGGAGTTCTATTTCTCTAGTTCAACATTTCCCAACTTTATCAATTATAAATTCTTAAATCTCATTCATACATTATAATAAATCCCAATTATCCATAAACAATCAATTTATGAGTTAAATCATACAAAACTGTTTATAGAATATTATGGTTCCATGTATTTCTAAAATCATAATTTCATCTATAAGTTCAAATAGAGCATTTCTAGTAAAACATATTTTTACATAAAGCAATATCATATAAAAATCCATTTTCAAATTCTCAAAATACTCCGCAATGCTAGCAAATAATCATACAATGACCAAACTGAGACCATGAGATAAAATCCACTCACTTGGAGGGGTAGACTATGAAGTATCAACACTGTGGGGACTCCGGGAAGGAGGAATGACACTAATGTCTAGCATTGAAACCATAGAACTCATCAACAACCTATGGGAAGCTCTAGATTGCTCTAAACATATACCAACAACTTTGGGGGAGCACCCCTACTTGACAACAATGAGATAAATAACCATATCCATACCAAGAAAGTGAAAGAATGGAGAGAATGGAGATAAAATCTAACAGCATAGATATACCTTGATGATTTAGGGGAGCTAGATTGGAGTGGGTTGAAAGAAAAGAGAGAAAATACAGGGCGAAAGGGTTTCTTCGGTTTTACTTCTGCTTCTGTTTCTGCTAGAGGGAGCCCGATGGGTTTTATTTTAGGGCAAAAACGAAAGGCGTCATTTTGCTAATACTATACTGACTCGAGTTGCTCGCTGTAGTGAACTTTCTTCGTTGCAGTGAGCATGAACACTCACCTGTTCAATGCAGCGAGAAAAGCTCGCTATAGCAAGCTTGTTTTGCATAATTTTGCAGAACCTAGGCTGTAACTCGGTTCTAGCCTTCGAGGCTGATCCGGCTACTCGGGTAGGCCTCGGGGGATCCCAGGGCAGTACAGAACTTATCCATGAACACATGTACCTCGGGTATTACATTAATTCCCCTTTATTTATTTCCTCTGTTAAGAAACATAGTGAACAAAATTCACTTTATTTATGTCCTCTGTAAAGAAACATACTAAACAAATTTCAGTATAAGACCTGTCACGTAAGGCCAAGGTTTTATACGTGTATTTCTATTGTGGTGAGCATATAGTGCTATATATAATATTGCTATTATTCTATTTTTTTCCTTTTGTGTGTACAGTGTATTATTAGGAGTTTATACATTGATACACTACCAGAAAAATGGTGTTTAACGATGATTTTAGTTGGATCTTTCAGCGGTTTCAAACCGTCGCAAAAAGGTTTACCAGTGGTTCCCCAAACTGTCATGGATGTTGGCATCCTTAAACCATTTAGTGGCGGTTTCTAGCAACCACTGGAACAACTGCCGCCAAAGTAGGTTTTCCGGTGGTTCTCCCGACAGTTGGGTTTGCGGCGGTTCCATATATTTAGCAGCAGTTATAAACCATCGCGAAATGGATGGTTAGCACCAAAGTATTATATTTAGTGGCGGTTTCGAACTGCGACAAATGATAATTACTGTCGGTTTTAAACCGCTGCAAAATGCCCGATGCATATTGTTTTATCCCTTTTACTGGCAATTTCAAAATGCCGCAAATAAGCTATGTTAATCTTTTTTCCCCTTTTCTTCCTTTACTTTTCAATATTTTATTTTTGAGCATACAAGTCAAAAATATCAAGTGGTATCCTATACAATAGTAGCAATCAACAATCATGAACAAAAAGGAGAGTTGCATAGAAATTTTTAGACTTTTAAACAAAGAACGTGTATTAAATGTCGTAACATAACATTGAACAATAGTTAAACAAATCCAGGTGTCTCAAAAAAGTGAAAGCTAAAAGAGCATAACAATAACAAAAAAAGTGTCTCAAGTGAAAGCAAAACAAAGTAGCAGCCTTGAACTATGATGCCTTTATTTTCAATTTTGGTTAGAATGATTATCATGGTTGACCATCATGACTAGCTGAGGAAGACGTTCTTACACCTGGTGGAATTGGTCCGCTCTCTTCATTTGGGACCTGAAATTATGAATAGAAGATAATAGTTTACACATCATGCTCAAAAAACATTAATCAAACAAGCTTCTTTCGAATTTTCTTCATAGTGCATGTCTTGGTCATTTAAGCTGCATCACTTCATAAAACTAACAAATAACAGTAAATTATCCTAGGAATAATTATTCTTTGTGTTTTGGTACATAAGATGCTGATTAATAAATAACAAATATTAAATCGACATTTTCAATGAGTGGCAGCAACAAAGGATAGAATTTTCCAGTTGTACCCTAATAGCAAAAGCTACATTACAATAATATGGCAATTGAGAAATATGAGTATAAGAGGAATTTTTTTTTTTGCACACGAAAAATACTGGCAGTATGAATTGAAAATACGACACGGAAATCAGCAACTAATGAATGTTGTAGTCGATGAATATCTTTCTAAAACTGCACCACTTACCATTTACCCAATATATATGTCCATAGGCATCTCATATCCATATCCAAAGCGAAATTTGGCTGTGTCATTTCTTGCTTATTGAATTAAAGTCCTAGCATTAACTGCACAGCGATATTCCAATGAGATAAAGCAGACATGAACTTAGGATGTAAGGATGTACTTTTGTTCAGAATAAATCAGCAAGCAAAATATTTGTTTTTCTCTGATTTAAGTATAGGCAGCTCTCACATATCAAAATTCAATTTATAAAAAAACCATCTTATTTGAGACATGCTACCCAAATTTGCCTATATTGAAAACAGATTTATATTTTAACTGATAAAGAATGTAAAGAAAGTTCACAAGTATGTCCAACAAAGAAATACTAAAAAGTGAAAAGATATGATGAAAGGTAAACCTGTCATTCCTGTCACCAATAAACCAAGGTACTTGGTGATGGGAAACAGGTGTAACATTTGTCTGATCCAATAGCTTGTCCTACATTGAACTTCACAATTTGATCAGTTAGAATACTCATACAAGCAAAAGAAAGATCTAATGAACTTCTTGCACTCACCGGAACCTTCTTGTGAGTAACAACACAAACTGAATCCTTTCCTCGGACACCTGATGTTTGTAAGAGAACAAAAGTCACACAAGTTACAATAACTTTTGTCAATTTTGAAATGCACAACAAATGGAAATCAGCCAATTATGTAAAAGATCTAAACCATACTTGACCAAATAACACGTCAATGTTGCAAGATATGCTATTAAATTCAAAGACTTTAAGTTGAAAAACCAAAAACCTCAGCATTTAAATGTTCAGACAACTAAATTTTAATCTGCTTAACAACAGAATGAGTTCTGTGAGTCCATCGAAAATTGAGTCAAATTTAGTTTGAGACATTTATGGGAGAACAACAAAGAACCCCCAGCATTCCCATAAAGAAAACAAGAAAATAGAAAGCATAGAAAACACACACACATAAACAAAAGAGACACCCTATTTCTGCAAAATATAATAAACAGATTATAAAAGGCAAAAATAAACCAAAACTTGATAATGGATTTGCATGGAAGAAAAGAAAGGACCTGGAAATGTAGTCATGGAAGAAGAGGCGAAAGATAGCAAAGAAAAAACAAACAAGTATTGTTGTTCCCGCTAACTAACCAAATCCCAATGCCAAAACCATTGCCTTGCTGATAAAAACCAAATGCATATAGGCCAGAAAAGGAAAGCCAAGAAGTAGGGTATAGTGATGAACCAAGTGGTATTTGCTTTGTATTAGCAGGTGATAAAGACATGAATAGCATAAAGGTGATAATTGCAGCAATAGCATCAATACTTATTTGGCCTTGATTATCCAACTTCATTATGAAAGAACAATAAAATTGTAAATATTGTTGCACTCATTACTTTGAATGTTTAAAGAAAATATTTGAAAAGGCTTTATTTTCTTCCTCAACGTCTCAAATCAACATAACTTGTCTTAGATCAACACGGTTTGGAAAATAACAATGCAAAAGTCTTTAGTCAACATGACTTAGAAAAGTAGCAATGCAAAAGTCTCAAATCAACTTGACTTGGAAAAGTAACAATGCAAGACTTTCCACTGCCAAATCTTCCTTGGCAATATTCAGAAATTGAAAAGAAATATCAATAAGTCCCAAATAGCTTAAACTACATCAATACACAAATAACCATATGTCTCATAAACTCGATAATGATGCAGGGCTGGAAAGCAGCCGAGCCAGGTTTAGCTCAATGAAAAATCATGCTCATTTCTTTCTTGGCACAAGCTCAATCCACCTTAAGCTCACAATTTCCTTAAGTTAAGTCACCTACTGTGGCTTGTGTTAGTCAAGCAACCTATTGTGCTCATCAGAGTTAGGCTCAAATTTCCAGCTCAAAAAATTCATTTCCTTCTTTTTGACAAAACAAAATCTACTTTCGTTACACATAATAAGAAACAACAGTATGGAGCACATAAAAACCGCCGCCAATCCTTAAACTGCCTCAATTTCAACACTTACTGCTGCTAAATAACTAGATTTATGGCGGTCACTATAAACCGCCAAAAAACACAAAATATTGTGGCAGTTTTGTAACGCCCCAATTTTTACTGTAATTTTTACTGTCATTAGAAATTACTCAATTACCGTAGGTAATTATTACATAAGATTTGAGACCGAACAATCCTCAATAAAGGAATATAACGTTAGAAGAGAGGTTAGGAACGATTCATGCGAGAGTCGCAAATCCCGAATTTCTGTACGTATAAAATGACCAAAATGCCCCTGAAGTTATTTTACTCAGAAAATGAGGATCGTGGGCCCCACCTATTCTCAAGGGGATATTTTGAGGATAATAAGGGATTGTTTGTGTTATGTGTGTTAATAGAGCAGAAGGATCTCAATTTTGAGTTCCGACGCGCGAAATGACCAAAACGCCTCAATTTGTTTTAACTCCGATGTGCGTGCCGATCGAGCCCGAACCTCACTAAAATGTTTTAAAATGTGTTTTTAAGCCATGATTAACCATTGGTTAAGCTCGGGTGGCCTCGGGCGATTTTAAGTGAAAGTACGATTTTGCCCTGTTTTTGGCGCTTTGCGAATTTGGGATTTTTGATTGGTATCTGAAACCTAAGCAATATTAGGCTCAAATTAAAGCTTATTAAATTCTAAATATTAATCTAGAGTCAAAATTATGTATTTAGATTGATTAGAACCCAAAATTGCTCAAAAACACCCAAATTGCTTACTAATTCACTTAAACCCTTAACCGTAAATTCTCTAAATTACATGAATATCTTGCCTACACCTAAATAATGCATGGAACACACAAATTTCACTTCTTTGGGCTGTAATGGACGAAATTATTGATGCCATTATGCAGCTGAATTATTGCCAAAAGTTGCACTAAAACAAAATGCCAAAATGTCACCATAAGAGACATAATTCCTTAATTTCATACAACTTTGTCTAAAATGATTTTTCCTCCCTTATTTCTCCTGCAAAATTCCGTCCACTACCTCATCATTTTGGCCAATTAGAAGCCTCAAAATCTTCTATAAATAGGCTTGCTTGAGTGGTCTTGGAATGCTTGGTTCATAACTAGTTTTTAGGAGCACCAAAAACTTTCTTTCTTCCTCCTCTTTGGCTGAATTCTTTCTTCAATTTTTTCAAAGAGATTTTGTTTCATTTCACTTCAAGAAACCAAGTTCTCTTCCTCTTCTTCAACTCAGATAAGGTAGGGAGTAGTTTCTAAATTTATTTCTATGCTTTGAGGAGTTGTGTTTTCAGCTCAAAATGATGAAATTATGAACTTACCTTAGCTTTTCATTTTGGTTTTCCCTCTTCAATTTTTTCTTTAACCAATTCAACCATATGGCCTAGGTGGAACTAAGATGATGGCTTGATGATGAGGACGACCTTGAGGGTGGGTTGTAAATCCATCACAAGTTAGGCCTCTAAAGCTTGAAAATTCCACTTGATGCAAAACTTTAAAGAATAATGCTTTATGATGCTAAAACAAAGATTTTTAGTTTAGAACTTGAAAGATGTATTTTCCTTTTATGTTTTATTTCTTGTTAAGATATGTATTGGGTTGAATTTATAATTCTTTTAAAGTCTTGAAGGAGCTCTAGTAAAGAAACAAAATGAATTTGCATCCATGATTAACTTCTATGTCATCACTAAATTTTCAAGAATGAATAAATGAACTTGCATTTCTCATGTTTAAATTCCAAGCTTGTATTTCATGTTTATGTTTCAAGTCATCACTTAATCTTTCAAGATAATTAAGAGGTTGCATCTCATATTTAATTTATGCTCTCACTATATTTTATAATGGCTAAAAGAATCAACGCATGACATGTTTATTTTATGCCATCACCTAAAGATCCTAGAGCTTAAAGACTTGCCCATGTATCACAAGCAAAGAAATATGATTATTGGAGTTAAAGAATTTATTCTTTAAAAAGTCTTGAGATTGGAGCTTAGAAACGTGTAATAATAATTCTCTTCTCCCTCTACTGGACCTGTGAGGACTAGCGTCGCTCCGGTATCTTAATATTCTCTTCTCCCTCTTCCTGTGCGGATTACCGCCGCTCTAGTTTCTTGTATCATGTTTATATTTCAAGTTCTTGCATCATGTTTAATTTTCAAGTCATCACCTTAAATCTTAAAGATAAAGAAATGGAATTGCATATCATGTTTATAATTCCAAGCTATCACCTTATAAAGATAAGATTAAAATAAGGTTGCATAGCATGTTTATAATTCTAAGATGTCACCTAAATCTCTAAAGCTCAAGACTTACTCCTTTTATCTTAAGTGAGAATTTTAATTGTGAAGATCCTCCCAAATTTGACAAAAGAACTAGTTTCTAAATGAGTTTTAAGGCTTTGTAAGGATTTTACGGGGAACTAGTATTTTATATGCACTTAAAATATGATTCTATGTAATTGCATGAGGTTCATGATTCGGCCACTGATCTGAGTTTAGTATCAATGTGTGATAATGATTTGATATGATTGAAGTTGTGATAATTATGGTTTATTGTTAAGAGAATGATTCATAATTGGTTTAGTAACTAATTAGTTCTATAATTGATAATTCTATGTAAGGATTGGATGCTTATTAAGTACTTGATATCATTGAATGATTTCCTGGCTTGCATGTTATAGTTGCCGTTGCAAATAATAAGAATGCTTATACATGAAATGTTCTTTATTATGAAAAATTCACCTTTGTTGCTAGAAGAAAGTGTATCATTGTAAAAGTGTAATTTGGAAAGGTTCTGGCTAAGGAAAGACTTGGTATTTAAGCGTGTCCATTGTGACCCACCTCTCTTTCCTGGGAATCTCCCATATGCATGATTACAGTTGATATATATTATTCTAGCTTAAGACTATAAATGAGAAAATGTTATGATGTTTATGAATTGTATTATGATATAACATGCAAAGATTTAATGGTGACTTAAACTTATAAGAAAATGATCCTTTGGAACCATCAGACTATAGGTGGTGAAAAGGTGATTCTACCCCCGAAACCCGTTCTCTCAAAAGGGTAGAGTCGGGACTTTAGCTTATCAAAAGGGATAAGTATATGCTAGTGACGACTAGTAAAGTATGAGCTCATAACCTAAATTACTCCCAAAAGGGTGGAGTATAGGGTGGCCCAAGGAAAATAATGATGATGATAAGATTTTAAGTCACCTAAGGCACTAAAGAAATGAAATATGTGCATTGTGTCCATGTGTAGCTAATATTATATGACGTTCTTTCATACATGTTATTTTGATAATGATGATGAGGAATATGATGTAATGATAAAGGAAAAGTTCATTGTAAATATGACATGTTAAGAATAAGATGCATTATAAGACGCATGATTAAAAATTGACAAACCTCGGTTAAGTATTTGTCCGAACTTAAAATGAATCTTTGCATGCTCACTATTTTAGAATAATCCCGAGGTTCTGGGGACTTTGATGATGACATTGTAGAAGGAGGTACCTTCTTGAGAATTCTTTAGCAAGATTCTCACTCCCTTTTCTTTATTTCCGTCATTGTCTCCAGATTCGGATGGCGACATTCGTCTGTTCGTTGATACCCCTACTTGGGAATTTCACTATGATCCTGCATCGCTCGTATCATTTTGAAGGAAGGTCTTGTGATTCGTGTTTTTATTTACATAGGTCGTCCATTTGCACATCCTGTCCCTAGTTATCGATTTTCTCCTACTTCTCCCTATGGCGATGAAATGATTTTCGAACATGCACGTCCACTTGATGAAAGGATGTTACGTTCTTATCCCGCTTCATCTGCTGACCATGGATTTCAGTATGTTCCGAGACGAGATATTCTCAAACTGATCCTTCAGAGGACACTCCTACTCATGTATATTAAAGAGCTCTGCTCCTACTCCCACACGTGTAAGAGAGGGTAGTGAGGAACCAGTTGTTCAGCCGAGGTTAGCGAGAAGGCCGTCCATGCGCCCCGAGCTTGGTGCATCTCGTGTGTCCCTCCCAGGGAGCTCATCAATGGATCGGATTTATTCCCCATTTCGGGACGGTGGCCCTAGAGAGTTCTTAGTGGATTTATGTGTGATCATGCACCCTAGTTTTAGGATAACCTTCCCGGCTTATGGAGTTATCTAGTTTAGGGGCATGAATTTCCTTAAGTATATTTTCTTTTATGGGTTTGCATAAGATAATGATGTATGAACATAACCCACCCTTTGAGTGAGGTTATTGTATGTAAATATATGCTATAATGTGCTTATGGATGTTATATGATGGAGCCTAAGTGATATGATGTGATATATTCTTAAACGTCTTATTATACTCCGCTTACTCGTTCACGTTATACTCGGCTCACGTTTTCAATTATGTGTTTAAAAAAAAAAATGGCTCGTAATTTCACTAAGTATTTTCAAATTATGAAGAAAGAACCAAAGCAAGGAGTAAAGTCTAGTCATTAATCAGATTCAACCTAGGTGTATCTGGTTAATTACTAGGGCTTTACAAGTTTCTTGAACTGTATAACACCCCAATTTTTCCTTGTGTACAAATGACCAAAATGCCCTTGAGATCATTTCTGTCCGGGAATCGAGGACATTCGATCCCACCTAACCTCAAGAGATTAGTTTTATGGTTGAAAGGAATTATTTGTGTTGTACATGATGTTAAAGGTGAAAATCTTAGTTTTTGGTTTTTCCAAGCAAAATTACCAAAATACCCTTGTGGCTAATTGATACAGAATTTGTAACGCCCCAATTTTTACTGCTATGTGAAAATTACCAAAATGCCCCTAGGTAATTTTTACACGTAATTCAAGGTCAAATAAACCTCAATAAAGGAATATGACATTAGAGAAATATCATAGGAGACTTGATTAGCGATTTGTGAGAAAGTCGCAAACCCCGATTTTTCTGTATGTGTAAAATGACCAAAATGCCCCTGAGGTCATTTTTACCTAGAAATCAAGGATAACCAGTCTAAATTATCTTTGAGAGGTTAATTTTATGACTGATGGAGATTATATGTGCCTTAGAGGTAAAAATCTCAAATTCTTAATTTTTACCGTAAGTAAAATTACCGTTTTACCCCTGTAGTAATTTTTCATAAACTTATATAATTTTTGAATTCGATTTTCACCCAAAGATTCAAAATAGCTAGTTCAAGTATGATTTGAGGTTGTCCAATATTTACAGAGAGTTTTTATGTGAAATTACCTTTTTACCCCTAGTTGTGGTAAAATAGGTTTACTTGTGTAATTAAGATAGTATTAAAACTCTATTGGGACTCAAATTGATTTTATTCATTAACCTTGAGTTTAAAATTAATTACCCAAGGTTAAAAATAATAATTACTTGAGGTAATTAGAGTCAAGATTTACCTAAGATAAATTTAAATTACCTTTCCTTGATTTTAGAAGCTCATAAATTTAGTAATGTTTTAGGTCAAAGTTAAATTTATGGTTTCGGTAAAATCTTGTACATTTATATTTTCTTATCTTAAGATTCGAACCTAAGTTACAAATTGGTTTTTACTCATTTGAAATTAACCTCATTTACTAATGTAAGATTTCTCTTTTTACCTTGTCTTGATTTGTCCTAAACACTTGACCTTTTACCATTTTCACTAACCTATCAATTCCTAATCTTTTACCTAAGTAAATACACATCTAATACATGATTTATCACTTATAAAATAACACCAATCTGATCATGAAAGCATCAGAAACCAGCGCCCATGATCACCCAAATAACCATATTTTATTGCTTTTCTTCCAACATGAAACATATCCAACATGACACCATACCTTTGGCTTTCTTTTTCATTATTTTTTTGGCTAAATTTAATCAAAAGAAATCCATCCATGTTCAGCCTCATCAGCCATGATTCCTTGCCTCCCATTTACATAATATTTTATGCATCTTCAAGCCATGATACATGAACACAATTATGACTACACATTATGCTTTCTTTCTCTATGTTTCTTTAATTGAAAAATGAAATTAAAATCCCATTTTTCCAGCCTTGGTTGCACAGTCATATGGCCTTCCTTGGCCTATAAATAAGAGCTCTTCCATTGCTAAAATGTTCACACAAACATCCATAGCCTTGGTGCTTAGTTACTTGATAGTTTTCTTGATCAAAGTTTGCTCAAAGTTCTCAAATTCTCTCAATACTTCAAGCTTTCTTCTTCTTCCTTATTCACATTCAAGAGCCTCCATTCCCAACCTCTAACCAAGCTCTAAACCTCAAGCATACACATTCCAACCATAAACTAACTCCTAGACACATAACCTTTCTATTATCAAACACAAAATCACAAGAAAAATCCTTCTTCCATTAGTTCTTGTCTTGGCCAAAGCCATCATCATCATCTAGAGGAGATTTTCTTCTTTTCACTTCTTAAGACATCAAGCTTTAACATTTGAGAACAAGAAACAACTTGGTAGGGATTTTATTTCATGTTCTTTCCTTTATTTCCTCCTAATGACTTCTAATTTATGGCTTAATGATAAGACTATGGAATATGGTTCTTAGGATCTTGATAATAAGGACTCTAATGCTAACTTCCTTTATTTAAGATTGATTGAGGTTAAAGAGTTTAATTCTCTAAAAGTTTTGAGCTTAACAAGATAATCAAATGAACCTATATCCATTGTTTATGTTTCAAGCTCTTGCATATCATATTTAAATTTTAAGCCTTGCATAATCATATTTAATTTCAAGGCATCACCTTAAATCTTGAAGATAATAATATAAACTTGCATTCTCATGTTTAAATTCAAGTAATGCATTTTATGATTCAAGTTATCACTAAACTTTAAAGATCTAAAAATAAGCTTGCATATTCATATTTATATTTCAAGCTTTGCACAATTATATTTATATTTCAAGTTTTGCATCTTCATATTTATATTTCAAGTTATCATTTTAATTCTTGAAGATAATAATATGGACTTGCATATTCATATTTACTTTCAAGTTATCACATAAATTATAAAGACCTAAGAATGAATTGCATCTTCATATTTATACTTCAAGCTTTGCATAATCATATTTATATTTCAAGTATTGCACATCATATTTATATTTCCAAGATATCACTTTATAATGATAAAAATGGATTGCATAGCATGTTTATGATTCTTGTCATCACCTAAACCTTTAAAGCTCAAAACTTACCTCTCTAATCTTAAATAGGAATTTTATTTTTTTGTGGATATATTTAAATTATGTTATTTCTAGCCTCTTGATGCTCTTGATATTAAGGTTGGCTTATTTTATTTCTAAGACTTTGATATTGTCTTTAAGCTACTTAAATAATTTTGTTAGAGTTAGAAATCTAAAGATGTTTGAATTTATGCTTTTCTCAAGCTTTATGATTTGAAAATTATGCTACTGACCTGATTTAAATAAAATAGTTAGGATATTGATTTAAAGGCTTTGAATGTTTATAAATTACTTATAATTGATGTAAGAATTGTTTTTAACATTTTTGTGATAAACTAGTAGATAAAAAGGATCAAAATTGTAATTCTACAAAGCTTTAGACAATGAATTTTCTGAATTAATTCCTCACTGATTAGATACTGATCATATATTTTATATACCTTAGAATTATTAGTATTAGATGTAAAAATTGTTTTTGGTATCTTAGAGGTTGAAAAGGATAATTATAAGTGTTAGTTTTGACCGTTTTGTAAAATGTAGAAAGTTGTGTTTCTAAACTATCAATTATGTAATTTTGATGAAAGGATTTTAATTAGGGTTAGTAATAATATCTGATGTTATTATATGTTCAAAATACTATTTATAATGCTTAGAAAATTTTTTACAAGTATTGGTTTTTGATAAGTGTCAAAATAAGTAACTTTGTACTTTGACCCCTATAATGTGTTAAATTTAGTCTATGTGTAACGCCCCAATTTTTACTGTAATTTTTACTGTCATTAGAAATTACTCAACTACCGAATTACCGTAGGTAATTATTACATAAGATTTGAGGCCAAACAATCCTCAATAAAGGAATATAACATTAGAAGAGAGGTTAGGAACGATTCATCTGAGTCGCAAATCCCAGGAATTTTATGCGTATAAAATGACCAAAAAGCCGGTGAAGTTATTTTACTCAGAAAATGGGGATCGTGGGCCCCACCTATTCTCAAGGGGATATTTTGAGGATAATAAGGGATTGTTTGTGTTATGTGTGTTAATAGAGCAGAAGGATCTCAATTTTGAGTTCCGGCCTTGAAATGACCAAAGCAGCCCATGCTGTTTCTTTAACTCAGATATCTGCCATTTGAGCCGAACCTCACTAAAATGTTTTAAAATGTGTTTTTAAGCCATGATTAACCATTGGTTAAGCTTTCGGGTGGCCTCGGGCAATTTTTAAGTGAAAATGCGATTTTGCCCCTATTTTGGGTAGTTTTGCGAATTTGGGATTTTTGATTAGTATACAGAAACCTAAGCAATATTAGGCTCAAATTAAAGCTTATTAAATTCTAAATATTAATCTAGAGTCAAATTATGTATTTAGATTGATTAGAATCCAAAATTGCTCAAAAACACCCAAATTGCTTACTAATTCACTTAAACCTTAGTAAATTCTCTAAATTACATGAATACCTTGCCTACACCTAAATAATGCATGGAACACCACAATTTCACTTCTTTGGGCTGTAATGGACAGAAATTATTGATGCCATTATGCAGCTGAATTATTGCCAAAAGTTGCACTAAAACAAAATGCCAAAAATGTCACCATATGAGACATAATTCCTTAATTTCATACAACTTTGTCTAAATGATTTTCCTCCTTATTTCTCCTGCAAAATTCAGTCCACTACCTCATCATTTTTGGCCAATTAGAAGCCTCAAAATCTTCTATAAATAGGCTTGCTTGAGTGGTCTTGGAATGCTTGGTTCATAACTAGTTTTAGGAGCACCAAAAACTTTCTTTCTTCCTCCTCTTTGCGTGAATTCTTTCTTCAATTTTTTTCAAAGAGATTTTGTTTCATTTCACTTCAAGAAACCAAGTTCTGTTCTCTTCTTCAACTCAGATTAGGTAGGGAGTAGTTTCTAAATTTATTTCTATGCTTGAGGAGTTGTGTTTTAGCTCAAAATGATGAAATTATGAACTTGCCTTAGCTTTTCATTTGGTTTTCCTCTTCAATTTTTCTTTAACCAATTCAACCATATGGCCTAGTGGAACTAAGATGATGGCTTGATGATGAGGACCTTGAGGGTGGGTTGTAAATCCATCACAAGTTAGGCCTCTAAAGCTTGAAAATTCCACTTGATGCAAAACTTTAAGAATAATGCTTTATGATGCTAAAACAAAGATTTTTAGTTTAGAACTTGAAAGATGTATTTTTTCCTTTTATATTTTATTTCTTGTTAAGATATGTATTAGGTTGAATTTATAATTCTTTTAAAGTCTTGAAGGAGCTCTAGTAAAGAAACAAAATGAATTTGCATCCATGATTAAGTTTATGCTTTGCATAACCATGTTTACCTTCTATGTCATCACTAAATTTTCAAGAATGAATAAATGAACTTGCATTTCTCATGTTTAAATTCCAAGCTTGTATCTCATGTTTATGTTTCAAGTCATCACTTAATCTTTCAAGATAATAAAGAGGTTGCATCTCATATTTAATTTATGCTCTCACACTATATTTTATAATGGCTAAAAGAATCAGCATGGCATGTTTATTTTATGCCATCACCTAAAAAGATCCTAGAGCTCAAAGACTTGCCCATGTATCACAAGCAAGAAATATGATTATTGGAGTTAAGAATTTATTCTTTAAAAGTCTTGAGATTGGAGCTTAAAAGATGTAATAATAATATTCTCTTCTCCCTCTACTGGTCTGTCAGGACTACCGCCAGCTCCGGTTTCTTAATATTCTCTTCTCCCTCTCTTGGTCTGTGCGGACTACCTGTGCTCCGGTTTCTTAATATTCTCTTCTCCCTCTACTGGTCTGTGCGGACTACCGCCCGCTCAGGTTTCTTAATATTCTCTTCTCCTCTACTGGTCTGTGCGGACTACCGCTCCGGTTTCTTAATATTTTCTTCTCCTGGTCTGTGCAGTTACCGCGCTCAGTTTCTTGTATCATGTTTATATTTCAAGTTCTTGCATCATGTTTAATTTTTAAGTCATCACCTTAAATCTTAAAGATAAAGAAATGGAGAATTGCATATCATGTTTATAATTCCAAGCTATCACCTTATAAAGATAAGATTAAAATAAGGTTGCATAGCATGTTTATAATTCTAAGATGTCACCTAAATCTCTAAAGCTCAAGACTTACTCCTTTTATCTTAAGTGAGAATTTTAATTGTGAAGATCCTCCCAAATTTGACAAAAGAACTAGTTTCTAAATGAGTTTTAAGGCTTTGCAAGGATTTTACGGGGGACAAGTATTTTATATGCACTTAAAATATGATTCTATGTAATTGCATGAGGTTCATGATTAGAGCCCAGCGATCTGAGTTTAGTATCAATGTGTGATAATGATTTGATATGATTGAAGTTGTGATAATTATGGTTTATTGTTAAGAGAATGATTCATAATTGGTTTAGTAACTAATTAGTTCTATAATTGATAATTCTATGTAAGGATTGGATGCTTATTAAGTACTTGATATCATTGAATGATTTCCTGGCTTGCATGTTATAGTTCTTGTTGCAAATAATGAGAATGCTTGTACATGAAATGTTCTTTATTATGTAAAATTTACCTTTGTTGCTAGAAGAAAGTGTATCATTGTAAAAGTGTAATTTGGAAAGATTCTGGCTAAGGAAAGACTTGGTATTTAAGCGTGTCCATTGTGACTCACCTCTCTTTCCTGGGAATCTCCCATATGCATGATTACAGTTGATATATATTATTCTAGCTTAAGACTATAAATGAGAAAATGTTATGATGTTTATGAATTGTATTATGATATAACATGCAAAGATTTAATGATGACTTAAACTTATAAGAAAATGATCCTTTGGAACCATCAGACTATAGGTGGTGAAAAAGGTGATTTTAAGCCCTAACCCGTTCTCTCAAAAAGGGTAAATTGGGACTTTAGCTTATCAAAAAGGGATAAGTATATGCTAGTGTGACTAGTAAAATATGAGCTCATAACCTAAATTACTCCCAAAAGGGTGGAGTATAGGGTGGCCCAAGGAAAATAATGATGATGATAAGATTTTAAGTCATCAAAGGCACTATAGAAATGAAATATGTGCACTGTGTCAATGTGTAGCTAATATTATATGGCGTTCTTTTATGCATGTTATTTTGATAATGATGATGAGAATATGATGTAATGATAAAGGAAATGTTCATTGTAAATATGACATGTTAAGAATAAGATGCATTATAAGGCATGATTAAAAATTAGCGAACCTCGGTTAAGTATTTGTCGAACTTAAAATGAATCTTTGCATGCTCACTATTTTAGAATAATCCCGAGGTTCACAGGGACTTTGATGATGACAACGTAGAAGGAGGTACCCTCGCGAGAATTCTTTAGCAAGATTCTCACTCCCTTTTCTTTATTTCGTCATTGTCTCCAGTTCAAATGGCGACATTCATCTGTTCGTTGATACCCCTACTTGGGAATTCCACTATGATCCAGTTGCATCGCTCGTATCATTTTGAAGGAAGGTCTTGTGATTCGTGTTTTTATTTATTTAGGTCGTCCATTTGCACATCTGTCCACTAGTTATCGATTTTCTCCTACTTCTCCCTATGGCGATGAAATGGTTTTCGAACATGCACGTCCACTTGATGAAAGGATGTTACGTTCTTATCCCGCTTCATCTGCTTTGTCCATGGATTTCAGTATGTTCGAGGCGAGATATTACGGCTGATCGCCAGGGACACTCTACTCATGTATATTATGAGCTCTGCTCCTACTCCCTGCGTGTAAGAGAGGGTAGTGAGGAAGCGGTTGTTCAGCGAGGTTAGCGAGAGAAGGCCGTCCATGCGACCCGGCCTGGTGCATCTCGTGTGTCCGTCAGGGAGCTCATCGATGGATCGGATTTATTCCCGTTTCCGGACGGTGGTCATAAAGGTTCTTAGTAGATTTATGTGTGATCATGCACCTAGTTTTAGGATAACCTTCCCGGCTTATGGAGTTATCTAGTTTAGGGCATGTATTTCCTTAGTATATTTTCTTTTATGGGTTTGCATAAGATAATGATGTATGAACATAACCCACCCTTTGAGTGAGGTTATTGTATGTAAATATATGCTATAATGTGCTTATGGATGTTATATGATGGAGCCTAAGTGATATGATGTGATATATTCTTAAACGTCTTATTATACCCCGCTTACTCGTTCACGTTGTACTCGGCTCATGTTTTCAATTATGTGTTTAAAAAAAAAATGGCTCGTAATTTCACTAAGTATTTTCAAATTATGAAGAAAGAACCAAAGCAAGGAGTAAAGTCTAGTCATTAATCAGATTCAACCTAGGTGTATCTGGTTAATTACTAGGGTGTTACACTATGGCCCTAAAAGATTTTCATGATGAGTTTTTATGGTTTCTAGTAGTTATATGCCTCTTGAATTGTATTGGTTAATGTTAGAGATCTTTAATTTTTGAGTAAATGTTAAAAAGGGGTAATTACGTTTTGACCCGTAATCTTTGAGAAATTGTGATTTGACCTTTTGGGGCTTAAACATAAATATTGACAATATGATGAGATGAATGTGAATGATGTTTTGTGAAGGATGAGTTGATGTGCTGAAATTTATATGGCTTATGGATATTTGCAATGACATATGATGCATGTTTATGCGATTTACATTATGGCATGTTATAATTATGTTTGATTCATTTAGATGCACATGAAATGTTGAATTGATGAGTTATAATTGTGATATTCATGTTTGCATCTTCATATAATATGCCAAGATTAAAGGTGACATAAGACACATGGAAATGATCCTCTAGACTCTCCGAATTAAAGGTTATGAGAGGTGATCCGAATGGGAAGTGATCCTTTGGGCTCCCCGAATTAAAGGTTATGAAAGGTGATCCTAATGCCCCTTATCCCGTACTTTAAAAGTTGGGAATTTAACTTATCAAAAGGGATAAGATTACGCTAGTGACGACTAGTGAGGTATGAGCTCATAACCTAGAACTCTCGAGAAAAGAGAGAATTATAGGGCGGCCCCCAAGGAAAAGAGAAGTTTAAGTCACCTGTAAGAATGATGAATCATGATGTTCTTTATATCATATGCATTGTATTATGGATTTTATGATATTACGCATATTGATATTGACATGCATCCATGACTAATATGTTGCATTCATGACATTAAGATTCATGCTAAAAGATACGGGCCTCGGCTAATGATATTTAGAACTTAATAAATGAACCTTATATATATGTTCACCATTTTCATAATTAAACCCGAGGTTCCTGGGGACGATGACGATGACACTTGTGTTATAGTCGGGAAGCCCTACTGAGATTCTTGTATAAGTTTCTCATCCCTTTTCTTTTCCGTGTCGTCTCCAGACATGAATGAAGGTGTAGTTCGTGATTTGTCTTGATAGTGGACGAGGAGCTACGGAGATATCTTCCTTTTGGATAATTGCCTTTAGAGTGATCGTATCTCAGTTATCAGTTTGTATACTATTGATGGATATATATTGATGTCCTTAAGATTACAAAACATCACTATTATGATACAAATATTGATATGTCATTATTATTTGAGTTATGTTATGTTATGGTTGTACTATGTATTTACCTGTTATTCGTTTCTAACATCTCTCTTACGCAGGCAAGGTAATGACGTTAGATATTTAGTATGCGCGGCTCACAATTTGGTATTTAAAGTTTAAAAAAAAAAAAATTTACCCATATTTTCGCTACAGTATTTTAAAGAAGTTTTGAGTTAAAAACTGGAACAAAAGAGTAATGACTAATAATTAACTTAAATGCGTCCTAGGCGTGTTGAGTTAAATATTAGGGTGTTACAGAATTAATTACCGATTGGGCCCGGACTTCAGTCAAAGGTTTGGAGTGTTGTTTCTAACGAATGTAGGATGTCGGTATAAACCCGGGAGGTCCTGAGGAGTTTTTCTATAAAATTACCATTTTGCCCTTAATTAAAGGCATAATGAGCTTAATTGCGTGATTAACAAAACCTAAGCAATATTAGACTCTAATTAAATATTAATAATTTTAATTATTAATCTTGAGTCAAAATGATTAATTGAGGTTGATTAGAGCTTAAGATTGCTTAGAGAAAGCTAAATCCTTTTCTAAAATCAAATGGTCTTAAAGTCAAAAAGGTGAATAGTATATAATTCCATGATTTAAGGAATTGTGTTGGTTTTTGAAATTTAAAATAATTGAGTTTAATTCAAATTAAATGAACTTAACTCTTTTAAATGTTTATGACCACTCTTTAATTATGATCTTGAAATTCCTAAATACATTATTATCCACCTAAATACCTAAATACCCATTCCTAACCTTTTTCCTAATTAAATCTACCTCTAATACACATCCTAACTTACATTAGAGATGAAACTTGCCTCTCAAGTTCTTCTAGAAGGCCACAGTACTCTCCCTCCATTTCATCTTCTCATGTTCCAATTTTTCTATAAATACACATGCAAGGAAACTCTTATCACATCATTTGTTCATTTCTTGCAATCTTGGTTTAAGAATCCTTAAAGTTTCTCTCTAGTTTCTCAAAGAAGTTCTTCTTCCTCTTCTTCTTCATTTCTTCCAAGAACCACCACTCACCACCACCTCTCAACCCTAAATCATCACAGAACCATCATAGATCTTCCTTTAAATATCTAACCTCTCCATTTCCAAGATCAATCCCAAGACACATCTTCTATAACACTCTAATTTTTAACGCTGTGTGAAAATTACGAAATGCCCCTAGGTAATTTTTGCACGTAATTTGAGGTAGAATAATCCACAATAAAGGAATGTAACATTAGAGAAACGTTATGAGAAATTTGAATAGCGATTCGTGCGAAAGTCACAAACCTCGATTTTTCTGTACGTGTAAAATGACCAAAATACCCCTGAGGTCATTTTTACCTAGAAAGTCAAAGATAACCAATCTAAATTATCTTTGAGGGGTTAGTTTAATGCTTGATGGGGATTATATGCGCCTTAGAGGTAAAAATCTCAAATCTCAATTTTTACCGTACATAAAATTACTGTTTTACCCCTGCAGTAATTTTACATGAAATTATATAATTTTTGAATTTAGTTTTCACCCAAAAGTTCTAAATGACTATTTCAAGTATGATTTGATAATGTCCAGTATTTACAGGGAGTTTTTACATAAAATTATCTTTTTACCCCTAATTATGCTAAATGAGTTTATTTAAGTAATTAAGGCAATATTAAGCTCTAATTGAACTCAAATTGATTTCATTCATTAATCTTAAGTTAAAAATTAATTACCTAAGGTTAAAAATAATTACTTAAGGTAATTAGAGCCTAAGATTACCAAAGGTAAAATTAAATTACCTTTCCTTAATTACAAAAGCTCCTAAAATTAGTGATGTTGAGATCAAAATTAAGATTACGATTTAGGTAAAATCTAGTACATTCATCCTAAGTTTAAGACTTATGTTACAAATTGATTTTAACTCATATGAGATTAACTTCATTTACTAGTGTATGATTATTCTTTTTACCTTGTCTTAAATTGTTCTAAACACTTAACCTTTTACCATTTTCACTAATCTATCAATTCCTAACCTTTTACCTAAGTAATTACACATCTAATAAATGTTTTACCACTTGCAAATGATGAGAAATCTGATCATAAAAGGATCATAAACCAGTGGCCAAGTTGCTTCTTTTTCACCATATTTTATTATTTTTCCAATAAAGAAACATATCCAACCATAACACCATACCTTTGGCTTTCTTTTGCATTATTTTTGGCTATGTTTAATCAAAAGAAAACCCACCCATTTCAGCCATGATGTGATCAGCAACAATGTCTCCATTTAGCATCATATTTTAGTGTTTTCATCCATTATGCATGAACAAAATTATTACAAGAATAAAAGCATTCTTTTTCTATGTTTTCTTTAATTGAAAAATGAAATAAAACCTCCAATTTCGAGCCACAATGCAGCAGCCATACAGTCATCCTTGGCCTATAAATACATACCCTTCCATTGCCTAAATGCACACACAAACACTCTTAGCCTTAGCATTTGTATACTTGATAGTTTCCTTGCTCAAAGTTTGCTCAAAGTTCTCTAATTCTCTCAAGACTTCAAGCTTTCTTCTTCTTCCTCATTCACACTCAAGACACTCCATTCCCAACCTCTAATCAAGTTCTAAACCTCAAGCATACACATTCCAACCATAAATCAACTCCTAAACACATAACCTTTCCATTATCAAACACAAAAACATAAGAAAAATCCTCCCTCCATTTGTTCTAATCTTGGCCGAATTGATAGGACTCATCAAGGACATATTTTCTTCTTCTAACTTCTCTAAAGATCAAGCATTACCTTTCGTTAATAAGAAACAACTTGGTAGGGATTTTATTTCATGTTCTTTCTTTTGTTCTTCCTTTATATTTTCAGTTTTTATGACTTGATATTGACTATGGCTTGATGATGAGGAATCATGGTGGTGGTTGTGAATCCATCATTTAAATGAGCTCTAAAGCTCAAGGTTTAATTCTTGATGTCAAAAGATTAATAAAAGAATTACTAAGTTTTGAGTTTTAAGCTTAACAAGATATAAAAATGAACTAGCATCCATATTTATGTTTCAAGTGTAACACCCTAATATTCAACCCAATATTGCTAGCATGTACTGAGGCCAAATATTAGTCGTTACTTCTTGATTTAGTTCTATTATCCTTGAAATTACTTACTGAAAATACGAGCCAATTTTTTTTGTAACAAAACCTTGTAATGTAATCGAACGATATCGTAGAGTGCGGAAATGTAAACACATAAAAGGCTCCATACACAGCATCACGAACACATATACTGAAATACCTCATACAATAATATATAAAATGCCCACCAATAGTGGCGGTACATAGAATACAATACAACTGAAAAGTAGGAAGTACATGGAAACATAAAGGATACATGCAAGAGAACACCAATACCCAAGTGCATCTGAAATGGATAACCTCAACATAAAAGAAGTTTTATCCTAACTACGTGTTGTGTGTGCACTCAGGACTGCCCTCTAATCCATATGGCTAAAGTCATGGGTAAGGTGGGACATAGCCGATCCACTAACGAAGCTCAGTAGGAGTGGGAACCAGAACAAGTCCTCCGCATCGGGGTCGCAACTCGAGCATGTGAGCCCTCCGGGGCTGGGTAACCGTCTCCTCACTGCCTGCTGACATACATGGGGGAGTGGGGGCAGAGTCATCTCCATACATGTGGGCGGGTGGCTCCTCCGAAGGGTCCTCCTCTGAATACTGCGAGTGGGGTACGTACTCGGGTATGGCACCCGAGCCTGCAGTGTAGGTCCGAAGAATCCTCTCGTTGCATGTGCGAGCACGCTCAAAAACCATGTCATCAGCATAAAGCGACATGGGTGAGAAAAAAAAGCTATCTACAGGGTGAGAAACAGCTGTCCGGGAAACAAGAATACACGAACTGTGCAGCGGCCCTCAAAATGGTATGATCCGTGCTCCGGATCATGGTGAAACTCCCATGTGGGTGTCTCAACGTAGAGCACGAACATCGCCATCCGAATCTAGAGATGTGATGGAAAGAAAGAGATAAAGGGAGTGAGATTTCTTACTAAAGAAACTCAGTAGGGTTTTTCCTTATATCTAAGTGTCATCATCTACGTCTCCGGGGACCTCAGTTTCTTAGTAAAAACATGGGCATATAATGGTTCAATTATGAAGTTTGAAAATGTTAACCTCCGAGATCCATTCCTTTTAATTCTAAAACTTCTTGATTACGTAGTTTATACATCATAAAACTTGAATCATAAGTCATGGTACGTAAAATCATAAATCATGGTTCCTACTATCATGGATCATGGTACATAAAATAATAGTTCATGGTACATAAATTCATAGTTCATGGTACATAAAATCATAGATCATGGTTCCTGGTATCATGGATCATAAACTCATATTTCATGGTACATAGAAGCATAGTTCATAGAACATGGTACATGTAACACCCTAGTAATTAACCAAATACACCTAGGTTGAATCTGATTAATGACTAGACTTTACTCCTTGCTTTGGTTCTTTCTTCATAATTTGAAAATACTTAGTGAAATTATGAGCCATTTTTTTTTTAAAAAAACATAATTGAAAACGTGAGCCGAGTACAACGTGAACGAGTAGGCGGAGTATAATAAGACGTTTAAGAATATATCACATCATATCACTTTGGCTCCATCATATAACATCCATAAGCACATTATAACATATATTTACATACAATAACCTCACTCAAAGGGTGGGTTATGATCATACAACTTTGTCTAAAATGATTTTTCCTCCCTTATTTCTCCTGCAAAATTCCGCCAACTACCTCCTCATTTTAGCCAATTAGAAGCCTCAAAATCTTCTATAAATAGGCTTGCTTGAGTGGTCTTGGAATGCTTTGTTCATAACTAGTTTTTAGGAGCACCAAAAACTTTCTTTCTTCCTCCTCTTTGACTGAATTCTTTCTTCAATTTTTCAAAGAGATTTTGTTTCATTTCACTTCAAGAAATCAAGTTCTTTTCCTCTTCTTCAACTCAGATTAGGTAGGGAGTAGTTTCTAAATTTATTTCTATGCTTTGAGGAGTTGTGTTTTTAGCTCAAAATGATGAAATTATGAACTTACCTTAGCTTTTCATTTCGGTTTTCCTCTTCATTTTTCTTTAACCAATTTGGCCATATGGCCTAGGTGGAACTAAGATGATGGCTTGATGATGAGGACCTTGAGGGTGGGTTGTAAATCCATCACAAGTTAGGCCTCTAAAGCTTGAAAATTCCACTTGATGCAAAACTTTAAAGAATAATGCTTTATGATGCTAAAACAAAGATTTTTAGTTTAGAACTTGAAAGATGTATTTTCCAAGCTTGTATTTCATGTTTATGTTTCAAGTCATCACTTAATCTTTCAAGATAATAAAGAGGTTGCATCTCATATTTAATTTATGCTCTCACTTTATTTTATAATGGCTAAAAGAATCAACGCATGGCATGTTTATTTTATACCATCACCTAAAGATCCTAGAGGTCAAAGACTTGGCCATGTATCACAAGCAAAGAAATATGATTATTGGAGTTAAAGAATTTATTCTTTAAAAAGTCTTGAGATTGGAGCTTAAAAAGATGTAATAATAATTCTCTTCTCCCTTCACCGGTCCTGTGCGGACTACCGCCGCTCCGGTTTCTTAATATTCTCTTCTCCCTCTACTGGTCCCGCCGCTCCAGTTTCTTGCATCATGTTTATATTTCAAGTTCTTGCATCATGTTTAATTTTCAAGTCATCACCTTAAATCTTAAAGATAAAGAAATGGAATTGCATATCATGTTTTTAATTCCAAGCTATCACCTTGTAAAGATAAGATTAAAATAAGGTTGCATAGCATGTTTATAATTCTAAGATGTCACCTAAATCTCTAAAGCTCAAGACTTACTCCTTTTATCTTAAAATTTTAATTGTGAAGATCCTCCCAAGTTTGACAAAAGAACTAGTTTCTAAATGAGTTTTAAGACTTTGCAAGGATTTTACGGGGAACTAGTATTTTATATGCACTTAAAATATGATTCTATGTAATTGCATGAGGTTCATGATTCGGCCACTGATCTGAGTTTAGTATCAATGTATGATAATGATTTGATATGTTTGATGTTGTGATAATTATGGTTTATTGTTAAGAAAATGATTCACTGCATGTTAGAGATAAAACTAGCTCCCTAGAACAACCGAAGAGCTAGAATTTACCTAGTTTTTGACCCTTTAAGTTTAGCCAATGCCAAATCTGTTTTAGTATGTTATAATTCTGTCTAGGATTAGTTAGCCATGAAAAATTTACTGTTAATGCTGAAGAAACAACGAAGTCACAAAATCTCGTGGAAGGTAAGGGTAATATGCATGGTAAAGACTTCATTGTACTATATGATTCTGGTGCTTCTCATTCTTTTATCTCCCATTCATGTGTTAAAAGCCTTAATTCACCTATGACTGAGCTTCCTTTTGACCTTATTGTTTCTACCCCGACTGGAAAACCCGTTAGGACTTGTAAATGTTGTTTAGATTGTAGTTTTATTATAGATAATAGATCCTTTGTTTTAGATCTTATTTGCTTACCCATGCGAGGTTTACATGTGATTCTTGGCATGGATTGGCTTGAGGCCAATCGTGTACTGTTAAACTGTTATGAGAAAACCATCACTTTTCTTCTTGTTCCTATTGAACCTAAGAAACCCATAAGTCTTTACATAACTGCTGTGGAAATGAACTGTGGTAAGGGTGAGAGTAAAGGTTACATTTTCTTAGCCGCTAGTGATGTAGACTTTGAGCAAAGTATCGATGAGATACCAATAGTAAGAAATTATCCCGAAGTATTTCCAGATGAGATACCAGAGTTTGCCCCCAAGAGAGAGATAGAGTTTTTCATAGAGTTGCTTCCTGGTGCGGGACCTATATCCATAGCCCCATATAGGATGTCCCCATTAGAATTGACCAAGTTAAAAACTCAATTGGAAGATTTATTGGAGAAAAAGTTCATTGTAAATATGACATGTTAAGATTATGATGCATTATAAGACGCATGATTAAAAATTGACGAACCTCGGTTAAGTATTTGTCCGAACTTAAAATGAATCTTTGCATGCTCACTATTTTAGAATAATCCCGAGGTTCCTGGGGACTTTGATGATGACACTGTAGAAGGAGGTACCCTACTGAGAATTCTTTAGCAAGATTATCACTCCTTTTTCTTTATTTCCGTCATTGTCTCTAGATTCAAATGGCGACATTCGTTCTATTCGTTGATACCCCTACTTGGGAATTCCACTATGATCCGATGCATCGCTCGTATCATTTTAAAGGGAGGTGCGCAGTTCGTGTTTTTATTTACATAGGTCATCCATTTGCACATCCTGTCCCTAGTTATCGATTTTCTCCTACTTCTCCCTATGGCGATGAAATGGTTTTCGAACATGCACGTCCACTTGATGAAAGGATGTCACGTTCTTATCCCGCTTCATCTGCTGTCCATGGATTTCCAGAGTATGTTCCTGAGACGAGATATTCTGAAACTGATCCTTCAGAGGACACTCCTACTCATGTATATTCTGAGAGCTCTGCTCCTACTCCCACACGTGTAAGAGAGGGTAGTGAGGAAACAGTTGTTCAGCCAAGGTTAGAAAGAAGGCCGTCCATGCGACCCCAGCCTGGTGCATCTCGTGTGTCCCCTCCCGAGGGAGCTCATCAGTGGATCGGATTTATTCCCCTATTTCCAGGACAGTGGCCATAGAAGGTTCTTAGTAGATTTATGTGTGTTCATGCACCCTAGTTTTAGGATAACCTTCCCGGCTTATGTAGTTATCTAGTTTAGGGGCATGTATTTCCTTATGTATATTTTCTTTTATGGGTTTGCATAAGACAATGATGTATGATCATAACCCACCCTTTGAGTGAGGTTATTGTATGTAAATATATGTTATAATGTGCTTATGGATGTTATATGATGGAGCCAAAGTGATAAGATGTGATATATTCTTAAACGTCTTATTATACTCCGCTTACTCGTTCACGTTGTACTCGGCTCACGTTTTCAATTATGTTTTTTAAAAAAAAAATGGCTCGTAATTTCACTAAGTATTTTCAAATTATGAAGAAAGAACCAAAGCAAGGAGTAAAGTCTAGTCATTAATCAGATTCAACCTAGGTGTATTTGGTTAATTACTAGGGTGTTACAGTACATGGTAATTCATCTTGGTTACTTTAGGTGACATTAAAATCTCATCATTTTCTTCCTGGGGCCACCCTAACTGATCTCCCTTTGGAGAAACTTCTAGGTTATGAGCTCACACCATGCTAGTCGTCACTAGCATATGGACTTATCCCTTTTGATAAGTTAGAGGTCCCGATTTAGAGTACGGGTCTAGGGGGCTAGAATCACCTCATCCCCATCCTTAGTTTGGTGGTTCAAGGATCATTTTCTCATAGTTTAAGTCACCTTAAGTCTTAGCATGTTTATTGAGATGCCACTTAGTTCATACATGTCACATATCTATTATTACAACATAGATATCTCTAAGTTCTTGAAGTATAATCGCATGCAATAAATAAAACTATCATTTAAGCATAATAGTTCACATAGCATCATACAAGTCATGAGGTAAATACCAATCCATCATATTCATAATCCGAGAATAGGCATACGAGATCATCAAGTCATATTCACATAGAGGAAGGAACACTTATCTACACATTTTAGATACTGGTAATCAATTACATGGGCCTTGTAATCGATTACTTTGGCTCAACTTTCTAAAATAGGGAAGTTTGAAGTCCTGGTAATCAATTATGTGAGTCTTGTAATCGATTACCTCAGTTGAAAATGCATTCTGGGCCTCAAGAACACCTGAGTAATCGATTACATGGAGTGGTAATCAATTATTAGGGTCCGAAAACATGTTCTGGGTTTCCCAGAACATTGTGAAATCGATCACATCATCTTGTAATCGATTACACAAGCCAAAAAATCATATACGGGTGTCCAAGGCATTCTGGTAATTGATTACATAAGCCCTGTAATCGATTACCAGTAACCTAAAACACAATTTAAGGGGCTGGTACTGTTAAAGCAGATCCAAAAACAGTAGTAGTCATCAAATCATGTATAAAACTTCTTTTTCAATGCACATAGGTAGCTAGTTTCTCTTGGAACCTTTTTGGGGCTTCAAAACTTCATGGAGGCAAGGTTTATCTTTTTTTAAGATGAAATGGGCAAGTCTTTGAGCTCTAGTAATTTTAGGTGATGGCATAAAAGTAAACGTGCCATGCATTTCGTTTTTATAGTTCATTAGAAAGTAAAGTGATAGCGTAAAGTAGATATGAAATGCACATTCATTTTTTAGCCTTTGAATTTAGTGATGACTTGAAATATAACATGTAATGCAAAGCTTGGAATTTAAACGTGCATTATGCAAGTTCATTCTTTATCTTGGGGTTTAGTGATAGCATAGAAAGTAAATGTGCTATGCAAAGCATAAAATAAACGTGAATGTAAGTTACTTTTATATCTTGTCTAAAGCTCTTGCAAGACTTTAAAAAGAACATAGTTCCAACCCAAACCTCATCCTCACAAGAAAAGAAAACTATTAGTACTAAGATACTCAACATAAATCATAACCTCAAAGGTCTTGAAAGTGGCCGAATCTTCATCAAGAAGAATGAACCATTTTTAAACTCTAGGGACCAAGATCTTGATGATTTATGACATCAACATCCTAAGTCCTCATCATTGAGTACAAGGCTTCCTTCAAAACTAACATTTAAACAAAGTTCATGCTAAGGAAGAAATCAAAACCAAAACCATGCTTGGTTTAAGGTCAGAGTTTCAAGCTTTAGAGTTTGTTCATGTGACAAGCATCAACATGAAACCCTCATCATCAAGCTTTCATTTTTCTAAATGTCAAAGGCATTTATGGAAAAAAGACTTGAGGAGGAAAAGAAAGAAGATCCAAAATGTTCAAGAGAAACATAAACTTATCCTCAACTAAACTTGTAAAAGATGAAGCTTTTCTTTAAGAAAAACTCAAGCTTTACAAGTCTCATGAGAGATGGACTCATGGTCACATCTAGAGGACACTCATCATCAAGCCATCATATTCAAGGCCTTAGGCCGAAAACTAAAGGAAAAGGAAAGGAAGAAACCGAAAAAGAAAACAGCATGGAGGTTCAACCATTCATCATTTCCCAACAAGATTCAACATAAAGATCAAGGACATATTTAGAAAGGTTCCATACCTTGTGTTTTTTGAAAAAGGGAGGAAGAACTTTGAGCTTGAAGAACTCTTGGAAGCTTTGAAAGAACGAGGAAGTAAGAAAGCTTGAGACTTTTAGAGATTTTGCAAGAAGTGAGCAAAAGAATGAAGTTGTGTAGTGTTGTGTATTTATAGACAAATGAACCATGAAGGAGTGGAGGAGGAAGGGTTGGCCGAAACTTCTTGAAGAAGGAAGAGGGAAGAAAAATCTCCTTGTGTTGTCATTCATGATGTGATTGAGAGCACAGGTGTAATGCCTCGATTTTCTGTCTGAGTGGAAAATGACCGAAATGCCCCTGAAGTCATTTTCGGCCCGGAATTTGAGGATGGCCGACCCGGCAGTCCTCAAAGGGTCAACTCAATGTTTGAAGGGGATTGAATGACCCTTGTGTGGTTCCGGAGGCGAAAGTCTCATTTTCCGCAGTTTCGGGTCAAAATGACCAAAATACCCTTATAGCGTTTTACGAGGGTAAAGGTGCCGTTTGAGCCTGAAACTTCCCCCAGAAGTTTAAAACCATGTTTTTACATGTTTCAAAACATCTGTTTGAGTCCCGGTGGTCCCAGGCAGTTTTAGTGCAAAATTACGATTTTGCCCCTAGAATAGTGTTTTTGAGCTTAATGATGTAATTAAGCAAACCTAAGCAATATTAGGCTCTAATCGAAGATTAATTAATTTCCATAATTAATCTAGATTCAAAATAAATTATTAAAATTAATTAGAACCTAAGATTGCTTAGATTAGATTCAAATCCCTTTTCTAAAACTCAAGATTTCACTCTTAGAATCTTGAATAGTATTTTCTCTTTCCAATTCCTTAAATCAAGGAATTGTGTCTAGAATTGTTTAAACACTAAAATGAGTTTATAACCCCACTAATGATGCAAGAACACTCTTTAATTATGTCTTGACAACCTTGATTACCCATTTTCTCACCTAAACACTTTCTTACAAATTCCTAATCTTAATCCTAATCAAAGATACACCTAAACACAACTCTAAACCACAATTAAAATGCAAAAAACCCTCCCCCCATGGCTGATGCACATTCGGCCATCTCTCTCTCCTTTACCTCACATGTTGAATTGTTTCTCACTCAAAGAACCATGCTTGAGGCCATACCTTGAACCATACCTCACCATACTTTGAACCATACCTCACCATGCCTCAAGGCCACATTATCTCACCTCATGGAACTCATGGGCTCCCTCCATTCTGCATGGCCGAAGCCTCCCCCTCCATTGCACCCTTCATTTGTTTCATTTCTCTATAAATAGCTTGCTTGGGTGAACTTGTATCATTTTGGGTTCATTTGCAAAGAGTAAGTTCTCAAAGAAACGCTTCAAAGCTTCCTTTTTCTCTCAAGTTCAAGTCTTCAAGTTCTTCAAGTTCTTCATCCTCTTCTCTCATTCCAACCTCCTAATCTCTAGGTAGGGATTTTCTTTCAAGAGTTATTTCATTTAAAGTTCACAATTTCTTTAGGTGTTCATAGTTTCTCTTGAATCCTTTTTAGAACTTCTTTTCTTCCTCTCCTCCTCTTTGTGTTTTGGCCATGAGCCCATTGAGAGCAAAGGAATGAGAGCTTGATGATGAGGTTCCATGATGCTAATGTTCATTACTTGGATAATCTCTAAAGCTTGATCTTTGTTTTTAAGTTAAAGATGTTTTCTTTGTTCTTTCTTCTTGAACTTTGAAACCTCTCACTTTGATGATGTTTTAAAATGGTTAATATGAACTCAATGATGAGAGCTCATGATGTTGGGGTTAATGCATCATCAAGATCATGGTCTCTAGAGTTCCAAATGTTTCTTTTCCTCTCCAACAATTTCGGTTCTTCTTTCTTTTCTTTCTTTATGATTTTCGGCCATGTTGGCCAAGGAAACCTACAATGGCTTGATGATGAGAGCTTCTAGATGATGACTATGTGTTCATTACAATGAGGTCTCTAGAGCTTGAGTTTTAATAAAAATGTTATTTATGTTTACATTCCAAGAAAAGAAACTTTGTGTTTAAAGGACCCTTGAGGTTTACTCGTGTTTTTCTTTATCTTGTCATGGTGAGTTTGGGTTGAGGTTTAAGTTCCTTTAAAGTCTGGTATGAGCTCTAACAAGAAATAAAATGAACTAGCATTCATATTTAAATTTAAGCTTATGCATTACATATTTAATTTGAGCTTTGCATTCATATTTAATTTTCAAGCCATCACCTAAAGTTAAAGGCTAAAGAATGGAGTACATCTCATATTTATATTCTTGTTTAGCATATCTACCTTTCCTCACTAAAGAACGTAAAGATTTAAAATGAGGTTGCACTATCACCTAACTAAATCTCAAAGCCTTTCTATTTCGGCCTTAAAGTCGATTGTTGTTGGGCCTAGAGCACTAAAATAAAGAATTGAACTTGCATTTTTATATTTCAAGTCTTGCATATTTATATTCTAAGTCTTGCATATTTATTTTAAGCCTTGTATATTTATATTTCAAGTCTTGCATGTTTACTTTAAGCTCTCACCTTATTTTGTAATGAAGAATAAAAATGAAGTGCATAGCATGTTTAAATTATGTCATCACTTAAAGGACCTTAGAGCTCAAAGACTTGCCCATTTTATCTCAAGTTAAAGTTTAATGAGGGAGCATTCTTTGAATGCATGATTTCGGCCATGAAGTGATGATGAACTTGGAATGAGTTTCATCTAGCTTCAAGGACCAATAAGTCAAGTTTTAAGAATCCTTTTAAATCTCATGAATTTGTTTAAGTTTTAAAACCAACAAGGTTCTTTGAATTTAACACTCTTTTAAGGAGGGGCTAAGTGGTCACTAACCTAAGGATGTGTTTAGTCTCTTGATATGATAAAATGGTTTGCAAAAGGGTTTTAGAAGTCTTGAAAATGATTCCAAGAGAAACTAGTAACTTATGTGTTTTAAAGATATCAAGTTATGTATCTTTTGGGATTTAATGCTTCGGTTCTTCCATGATGTGTTTGCTGCCATGTGATGATGTTTGATGTGTTTGAATGGGCGAAAAATTATGTATGACGAAGTAGGAACATTTCTATGCAAGTTAGGAAAGAAACTAGCTTTCTAGGAAAACCGTAAAGTCAAGATTTAGCATAGTTTTATCCCATTTAATTATGGACACTTCCCAAACTGTTTTAATGGGAAGATAATCAGATTAGGATTGATTAATCATGAAAAATTTGGTTACATTTGAAGTAGGAATGAATTTTAGCACCTATAGAGAAACTAGTAACTAGAAAACCGTAAAACCGTAATTCTAGAACTCTTAGAACATTTAATTCGTAGAATCTGTCCAGCAACCTTATAATGTAGAGAACATGATTTATAATTAGTTCTTTGACGTAGGAATGACTCATAATTGGTTTAGGTTTAACTTATAGCGCCTTAGGCGAAGAAAGAACCAAGAAAGGGTCTAAAACGCAAGTTCTAGAACCCCGTAATCATAAGTTTATAACGCTGCCCCTAAGGAATGGTGATTTAATTGAGAGCATAAATAAATGATAAGGTTTTATAAGAGAAAGAACCCTTAGGTGCATGAAAGTTTGATAGAAGATGATAGGTTAACTACATCACGAGTTTAAGGCCCGTAAGGGTCAGAGCATAAAATACCATAGGACCAAGTGCATACAAACTTTTAATGTCGCTTGTGAAAATATGAGGATGATTATGTGAATGCATGAGATTATGATGAAGGATGCATGTTTGATTGACTTATGTGGCATAAAGAAGAATTTGGAAGAAATTCGACATGCTACAGTTATGCTGTCGAATTTCTAACAAATTCAGGATTGAGAAAGTTTTTGAAAACCTATGAAAATTTTTATGAGGTACTAAGATGGGTTCTTAGATGACACCGGTTCGGCCGAGCACCTCCAGAGAACTCATGTGACATCTGTACCAAGATTTATTCTTGGGTGACACCGATTCGGCTGAGCACCCCCAAGAAATGCCCCCTAGCCCGTACTGGATAAGTCGGGATAGCCCGTACTAGATAAGTTGGGATTATGTTTATGATTATGTTACACTTATCGAGATTGATAAGTAAGAACTAGTGACGACTAGTTGAGGTATGAGCTCATAACCTAGAGATATGACACGTTCTGGGTGACACCGGTTCGGCCGAGCACCCCCAGAGCGCTTGTCTTTTAGGGTGGCCTATGAGGAAGTTATGATGATTATGTCACAAAGAGAATTTATTTGCCACTTTATGCCACTATTATGATGTTCTTAGATATATGATGATTATTCTTGCATTAAGTAAAGCCATGCATACATTCTTTAATATGCTTGCATCCATGTCATTAAGAATCATGCTAAAATGAATGGACCTTGGCTGAATTATGTTTTTGAACCTAAAAATGGACTTAATGCATGCTCACTTATTTTGTATAACCAAACCCAAGGTTCTTGAGGACATAGATGATGACACCTAGGTAGTAGGAGGCCCTATTGAGATTCTTTAGCAAGATTCTCACTCCCTCTATCTCTCTCTTTCCGTCACGTCTTCAGATGGCGACGTTCGTGGTTTTCGTGGACACCCCGACATGGGAGGTGCACTATGACCCGGCTCACGGGTCATACCATTTTGAGGGACAGTGCACGGTGCGAGTTTTCATGTTCATGGGACGTCCCTTCGCTCACCCTGTGCACACCCATCGCTTCTCCCTGACAGCACCCTACGGCAACGACGAGCGGGTTTTTGAGCGCTCGCATACGCATAACGAGAGAGTACTCTGCATGCACACCGCCGCTTCAGCCATACGAGATTATCCCGATTACGTGCCCTGGACCTACTTCTTGGAGACCGACCCATCCGAGGACCCGCCTACCCATCCGTATAGCGAGAGCTCCGCCCCCTCTCCACCACTAATGGGGAGGGCAGTGAGGATACCATGACTCAGCCACGACTTGCACGACGACCGGAGATGCGGCCACACCGCGGGGGTCACTCTCGATCCCCGTTCCGCCTCTTCACTCCCGAGGAGCTCGCCCAGTTTCCCAGATATGTGCCTCGCTCGCGAGATGGACGTCAGTAGGAGGTGACGTACAACCGATGGAGTACTTGAGTAGAGCACATACCACTTAGATGGAGATGAACCTTCTTTTGTTTTAGAGGTCATCCCGTTAGTTGTACTTGGGTAGGGGAGTTGCTTTTACAGTTTCCGTTGCACTTTCTCTTGTATTTCCTTTTTAGTTGTATTGCTCATGTTGTATCAAACTAAGCCCCACTCTATACAAGTGGGCATATCCTATATTATATAAATATGCAGTTCAATGTTATTAAGATATGCTTTTACTTGCTTATGTGATGTTGCTATGCAATGTTTGCTTTATTACCTTTCGTTCATTACTAGTTAACGTGTCACGCGGCTCTCACTTTGCTTTTATAATCCAAAAAAAAATTTACCAGTATTTCCGCTAAGTATTTTAAAGTAATAAGAAAGCTATGACGTAACAGACTAATGATTAACCTAATTATGTTCTAGAGTATTGGGTTAAAAATTAGGATATTACAATAGGCCATAGTCTTAGGGTGGCTTTTGAAGGACAACTTGATTGACTCCATAAAATAGATTTCTTTTGAATTTTGGGGGGAGTGGCCGAAAATCATAAGGCCAAGGGAAGGAAGATTTCATTCAATTTAATCATGTACTAGTGAGGTGTTTAGGAGCAAACAAAGTTAGGTCACTAATTAAGGTTGTGTAACCGAGTGTTTAAGTGAGCTAATTAGGTGATTAGGACCATGAATACCTTGGATTAAGAGTGATCTTGTAGGATTAATGGAGTCAAACTCCTATGACTAGTGATGAGAGCATGATAACTTTTTCTTGGGAATGGGAGTATGAACAGTGAAAATACTATTCATGGTTGCTTTTTCTTTAAAGAAAGATAAGAATTAGAAATGAGTTTTAAATTTTCTTAAGCAATTTTAGGTTCTAACCAACCTCAAATAATTATTTTAGCTCTAGATTAATTAAGGAAATTAACCAACCTTTCGTTAGAGCCTAATATTGCTTAGATTTGAGTTAAGTAAGTCGTTAGGCTTAAAACACACTAAGCGGGGGTAAAATCGTAATTTTCACCAAAAGTTGCCTGGGACCTCCGGGACTTAAACCAACATAGTTCATGCCTCAAAACATCATTTTTGATCTCCGAGACAAGTCTGGGTCAGAGTCAAAACTTAAACTGGCTTAAATCGGGTTAGGGGTATTTTGGTCATTTACACACAGAAACCTCAGAAATGAGATTTTTCTACTTTGTTAAACATTCATATACATATAATCCCCTTCATATATCATAAAAGCCCTATGAGGATGGCCGAGGCTGGTCGTCCATGTGTTTCAGGTAAAAATAACCTCAGAGGCATTTTGGTCATTTAAAAGTTTAGAGAAAAACGGGGCGTTACATCAAGTTCTTGCACATCATATTTATATTTCAAGCTTTGCATAATCATGTTTATATTTCAACTTATCACTTTAATTCTTGAAAGATAATAATATGGACTTGCATATTCATATTTATATTTCAAGTTATCACCTAAAACATAAAGACCTAAGAATGAATTTGCATCTTTATATTTATATTTCAAGCCTTTCATTTCATATTTATATTACCAAGTTATCACCTTATAATGATAATAATAAGGTTACAAGATAATTTTATGATTCTAGTTATCACTTAAATTCTAAAGTTCAAGACTTACTTCCTTTGGCTTAAATGGCAATTTTGATCATGGGCACTTCTCATCTATTTATTATTAGCCCTTATATAACTCTGATTTAAAGCATGATATATTTTATTTTTAGGCATAATCTTGTCTTTAAAGTTGTACAAAGAAATTTTGAAAGACTTAGAAATTGCAAAAAATTAAGAATATGGTTTTTCTCATGATTTTAAATGCTAAAGTTTTAGTACTTTGATCTAATCTTTTAGAACTGGAATGGTTATTGATTTAGGATGTTTAGATGAGTTTAAATCACTAATAGTTATTGTAAAAAATGTTTTTAGTGTTTTAGGAAAAACTAGTAACTAAAAAGGATCAAAATCGTGTTTTTATAACGCTTTTAGAATACTAATTTTTCTGATTACTATTCGGCCCTGTTCATACTGTTCACCACTATTCATTGCTGTTCACACACTTAAGAATCACTAATAATTATTATAAAAATTGTTTTTAGCATTTTGGGAATGTCTAGTAACTAGGAAGGATCAAAGTTGTGACTTTAAGGAGTTTTGAGAGATTAATTTTCTGATTCTGTTCAAGAGTTGTTCAAGGATGTTCATGTTGTTCACATACTTAAAACTATTAATATTTGTTGTAAAAATTGTTTTTGATACCATAGATGCATAAAAGCGTAATTACAAGTGTTAGATTGGGCCGTCTTGCAAAATGCGGAAAGTTGTGTTTTGAACTATCAACTATGTTATTTCAGCCAAATGATTTTATTTAGAGCTACTAATGATGTTGAATGTGTCCATGAGTCCAAAATACCATTTATGAAATTTAGATAAAGTTTTAGAAATTTCGGTTGTTGTTAAATATTAAAAACAAGTGATTCTGCACTTTGACCCCTAAAGTATGTTAAAATTTGATCTATAGCCTTAAAAGGTTTTTATGATGAGTTTTAAATGGTTCTAGTGGTTATATGTCTCTTGAAAGTATTGGTTAATATTATAGATCTATAGTTTGTGAGAATGTGTTAAAAAGGGGTATTTATGTTTTGACCCGTAGCACTTAAGAAATTGCAATTTGACCCCTTTGGGGCTTAAGTGTAAATATTGATAATTTGATGAGATGAATATGATTGATATCTTGTTAAGGCTATATTCATATATTGAAATTTACATGACTTAGATGCATGTTTATGTAATTTGAATTATGACATGTTATGGTTATGTTTGATCCATTGAGATGCATAAGTTCATGAAGTTTATGAGCATGAAATATTGAAATGATGAGTTATTCATGTTTGCATCTCTATATATCATGCCAAGATTAAAGGTGACATAAAACACATGGAAATGATCCTTTAGACTCCCCGAATTAAGGATTATGAGAGGTGATCCAAATAGGAAGTGATCCTTTGGACTCCCCGAATTAAAGATTACGAAAGGTGATCCTAATGCCCCCTTTCCCCTACCTTAAGAGTCAGGAATTTAACTTATCAAAAGGGATAAGATTACGCTAGTAACGATTAGTGAGGTACGAGCTCATCACCTAGAACTCTCGAGAAAAGAAAGAATATAGAGTTGTCCCCAAGGAAAAGAGGATAAGAAGTCACCTGTAAGAATGATGATCATGATTCTATGTTCTTTGTACATCGTATGCATTGTTTTATGAATTCTACGATATTTTGTATATGATATTGAGATGCATTCATGACTAGTATGTTGTATTCATGACATTAAGATTCATATTAAAAGATACGGGCCTCGGCTTATAACATCCTAATTTTTAACCCAATACTCTAGAACATATTTAGGTCAATCATTAGTCTATTACTCTTTTAGTCTCATTCTTTAGAACCTTTCATTAAAATACTTAGCGGAAGATACGAATAAATTTTTCTTTTTCGAAACTTGAAAAACAAAACGCGAGTCGCGCACTAACCTAACATTCATCATAACCACATCGTGCAAGAAAAGTAATCATACCATTCATAATCATGAAATATAGTATCATGCATAACAATCATAATATCATCACTCCTTCATAAATACATAAATTACTAGCATCATTGTACCATTATTTACATCAAAACATGCCTATATATATGAAGTGATCATTATCCACCTATGGGGTTGGATGAGTATCAATCCAAAAGCTAGATTATCTATGCTTCCGCGGCGACCCTCTACTCCATTTGCTAGCGTGACCCTTAAGCACGAGCCTTAGAAGAAGTCACGAACCTCGTTGTAATCCTCGTCTAGAGACGACACGGAAGAACAGAGAGGGATGAGAAACTCATTCAAGATTCTCAGTAGGGATTCCCGACTCTAACACAAGTGTCATCGTCGTCGTCCCCAGCCACCTCGGTTTTAATTATGAAAATGGTGTACATGCATAAGGATTAGTTTTAGGCTTTTCAAATCTATTTATCCGAAGTGGGTGTCTTTTAGTATGAGTCTTAATGGCATGAATGCAACAGGTATTTGATGAAGGCATGACAATACCATATGCACATTAACATGAAAATCATTGCTCTTGGGCTCAACATAAAGAAACATAAATCATATATGTGGCATAAAAGGCACAGTACTTTTCATGTGACATCTTTCTCATGAGTCGAACTCTTAAGTTCTTTTTCTTAAAGACCACCCTCTTAACATATCCACCAAAAATCCAACCGACTCACCGGCCTGGCAATAATCTGGTCACCAAACTACATCTCACCTATCGCCTAGGAATGAGCTCAATCCTAACTAGTCGTCACTAGATTTGATACGGGCTAATAGAGGGGGTATACATAAACTTTCTTGGATCACCTATCTTAGGATCATTTCCTTCTTTGAAATGCTCTACTGGTATCTAGTACACAGCAAATTGTTCGCTTTGGCAAGCTCAATGTCGATACCCTCACGGATTTGTTTCCTCCCCATCGTAGCGAGAGGAATGTGTCTCAGTGTTATATAACATCTGTTCTAGGGGTGCTCGGCCCAACTAGTGTCACCCAGAACCTTTCCTGTGGGTGCTTGGCTGAACCGGTGTCACCCAGGAGTTTTCACAAACTTTTCTCAAATCCTCAAGTTTGATAGGAAATTCAGCAGCATAACAGTGTACACCAGATTTCCTTCAAACTTGCTTTATGCCATGGAACATATGGAGCATGCATAGCCATTCAACATCACCATAAGACATCAAGTCATATAGCCAAACTCATCATAGCATATACGTCATAACATCATTGCTTTAACATTCTTAAAAGATAGCATGCTCCTAACCAGTTTGTCGGAATCAAGGACCGGGCTTAGCCAATACATATGCCATGCTCAAGTCATTCTCATAATTAATCATACATCTACTTGAAGTCATAAAGCTCATTATGTCTTTTGCTTTGACCCTTATGGGTCTTAAACTTGAGATACAATTATTCTAACATTTGTTATTACCCTTTTATACACTTATGAGTTCACAACGAACTATCCTCATTAATGTTTATGCTTAGAAGCAAATCCAAACAGCTCCATATAGATTTGACAAATTATAAATCTTGCAATTATCGCCGGGGAGGGGGGAGCGGGTTCTAGAAACTACATTTTAGACCCTTTCTACGTTCCGTCTTTGCCTAAGGCACTATAAATTAAACCTAAACCAATTATGGGGCATTCCTATGCCTGTGAACTAATTATAAACCATGTTTCCTACATTATAAGGTTGCTGGACAGAAACAGAAAATTAAATGATCTAAGTGTTCTAGAATTGCACTTTTACGGTTTTCTAGTTACTAGTTTCTCTATGGGGGCTAAAATTCATTCCTACACCAAATGTTACCAAGTTTTTCATAACTTAACAATCCTAATCTGATTATCATCATACTAAAATAGTTTGGGCAAAACCTAAAAATAAATGGGTCATAACTATGCTAAAATTTGACTTTACGGTTTTTCGATTAGACTAGGTTCTTTCCTATCATGCATAGAAAGGTTTCTACCTCAACATATATAAATTTCACACATTCTAACATTTCAAAACATTATCATACAACAGCAAACATGTCATGGCAGAACTGAATTCATGCATATACATATCTTGCATAAAATCTCATTTTTCACAAGCATAGGTTGCTAGCTTCCCCTCAAATCATTTTAGAACTTTTAAAACCCTTTTGCAAAACATTTTATCTTGTAAAAGAGGCTAAGAACAATCATAGGGCAATAACAAATTTAGATCACTCTTGGAAGAGGTTTAATTTGCAAATCTTGTTGATCATAACCTAATAGAACTCTTAAAAACAAAGAAAACTTTTGAACAAAGATTGTTGGCCCTTGCAACTAGAAAAAAACTCATTTTGAGTCTATCAACATCACATGGCCGAATTTACATCCTTCGGGATGTTTCCATGATCAAACTTTAACTTGAGATAATGAAGGCAAGTCTTTGAGCTCTAGGTTCCTTAAGTGATGACAAAATATAAACGTGCTATGCATTCTATTTTATTCTTCATTATAAAGTAAAGTGAGAGCTTCAAAGTAAATATGGAATGCAAGAACTTGAAATTAAATATGCGAGGCACAAAGTAAATATGCGAAACTTGAAGATAAATATGCAAGTTCAATTCTTTATTTTAGTGCTCTAGGCCCAGCAACAATCGACTTTAAGGCCGAAATAGAAAGGCTTCAAGATTAATTAGGTGATATGCAAGCTCTCGTTTTATATCTTTACATTCTTTAAGTGATGACTTGAAATATAAACGTGCAATGCAAGGCTTGAAACTTAAACGTGATAATGCAAGTCCTTTTCTTTAATCTTTAGAGTTTAGTGATGACATAGGAAAGTAAATATGATATGCAAGAGCTTGAAATATAAGTATGAGGTGCTAGAAATATAAGTATGCAAGTTCATGTTTATATCTTTGCTAGAGCTCTTACAAGACTTTGGAGGACTTAAACCTTAACCCAAGTTTATCACAATAAGCTAAAGTAAACAAAATATCATTCCTTGAAGCAAAATTATAAATAACATTTTTGTTAAAACTCAAGCTCTAGAGGTCTCATTGTTATGAACACATGGTCATCATCTAGAAACTCTCATCATCAAGCTCTCATGTTGAACCATCAATGATGGCCGAAATTTTAGAGAAAGAAAAAGGAAGAGGGGCTGAAATCATGTGCAAAGAAAAGAACCTTTGAAACTCTAGAGACCATGATCTTGATGATGTATTAACACCAACATCATGAGTCCTCATCATTGAGTTCATACATCCATTTCTAAAACATTATCAAAACTAAGTTTTCCAAGACCAAGGAAGAAAGAAAACTAAAAACATCTTTTACTCAAGAACCAAGATCAAGCTTTAGAGGTTGCTCAAGTGATAAATATCATTATGAGATCCCCATCATCAAGCTTTCATTTCCAAGTCTTTCAAGGCCGTTGGCCGAAAATGAAGAAGAATCAAAGAGGGAGAAAGAAGTTCTAAAAGATTCAAGAGAAACTATAAAGCATATAACTTAAACAAGAACTTTAATGGCTAAAACATTTAAAACAAAATCCCTACCAAGTGAAATGAGGTTGAAGAAGATGAAGAGGTTGAAGAAGAAGAACTCTTGAAACTTGAGAGAAAAAGAAAGCTTTGAGTGCTCTAAACTTAGCAAATAAACAAAAGGTGTTTCAAGTTCACTCAAGTGTGCTATTTATAGAAAAAAAAATCAAGGGTGATGGAATGGAGGGAGTGGCCGAAATGTTGAGGGGGAAAAGGAGGGAAAATGTCTCTTGGTTGTGTCATTTCAAGGTGAGGTTGTAGGCATTGGTTTAGGCATAGGTTTAAGCATAGGTTTAGGCATAGTTCTTTGAGTGTGTGAGTGAACAAACTTGTGAGGTATAGGGTATGAGGTGGTGCCACTTATAGGGGAATCCAAGGGGAGGAAATTGTTTTATTAATTGTGGGTTAGTGATGTGTTTAAGCGTATTTTTTGGATTAGGCCTAAGATTAGGAGTTTATAGTAAAATGTGTAAGTGAAAGGATAGGTAATTAAGGCTATGTAAGTTATGATTAGTGGGCATTCTAACCTTTTAGGGGGGTCTATCTCTATTTATCCTAGGCTTTCAACTACATCATAGGCTTCCTTTTGAGGTGTAGAGAGTGAATAGTGAAAATACTATTCAAGATTCTATGTTCTAGAAGCTTTGAGTTCTTTAAAAGAAAAGAGACTGAGTTTAATCTAAGCAATCTTAGGTTCTAATTAATTTTAATGACTTATTTTGACTCTAGATTAATTATAGAAATTAATTAACCTTCGATTAGAGCCTAATATTGCTTAGGTTTGCTCAATTACATCATTAGACTCAAAAACACTATTCCAGGGGCAAAATCGTAATTTTGCACTAAAACTGCCCGGGACCACCAGAACTTAAATAGACACTTTTAAACACATGAAAATATTGTTTTGAACTTTCGGGGAAAGTTTCGGGCTCAACGGCACCTTTACCCGCGTAAAAACACTATAGGAGTATTTTGGTCATTTTTACCCGAAACTGCAGAAAATGAGGTTTTTGCCTTCGAAACCACTCAAGCTAATCCCCTTCAAACATTGAGTTAACCCTTTGAGGACTACCGGGCCGGCCATCCTCGAATTCTGGACAGAAAATGACCTCAGGGGCATTTTGGTCATTTTCCTCTCAGACAGGAAAATCAGGGCATTACACGGCTAATGGTATTTAGAACTTAATAAATGAACCTTATATATAAATGTCCACCATTTTCATAATGAAACCCGAGGTTCCTGGGGATGATGACAATGATACTTGTGTTAGAGTCGAGAAGCCCTACTGAGATTCATGTATAAGTTTCTCATCCCTCTTCTTTTCCGTGTCATCTCCAGACAAGGATGATGGAGTAATTCGTGATTTTCTTTGAGACATGGACGAAGGAGCTGCGTTATAGACAAGATATTTAACGGAGATAGTTTTCCTTTGGATATTTGCCCTTAGAGTGATCGTATCTCATTTATCAGTTTGTATTCTATATAATGATGTCCTTATGTTCATAGGATATCACTATTATGATACAGTTATTGATATGTTATTATTATTTGAGTTATGTTATGCCATGGTTGTAATACGTATTTACCTGTTATTTGTATCTAACATCTCTCTTACACGGGTAAGATTAATGACATTAGACACTTAGTATGTGCGGCTCACGTTTTGGTATTTAAGTTCAAAAATAAAAAAAGTTTACCTATATTTTCACTAAAGTATTTTCAAGGAGTTTTGAGTTGAAAGCTGGAATAAAAGAGTAATAACTAATAATTAATTTAAATACGTTCTAGGTGTGTTGAGTTAAATATTAGAGTATTACATTTTGGTATCAGAGTAGTTCGATTTTCATGGAGCCTGAGGATTAGACTGACTATGCTTCTCAAGAGTAATGCGATAGTTATGTCATGTGTAATTGTCTTGTGTAACACCCTAAAAATTATTTAAAAATTAATTTGGGCTTTACTAGTCGTAATTTCAAAATTTTGACAGTTTTAGTAATGATGAGAACGATCTAAGGGATTTGTAAAAAAAAAAATATGAATAGTAATTTGCAAGCCCTACCGGTCCCTCGGGACAGCCGAAACCTTAAAATTGGGCCCCGGAGATGTCCAAAATTGAGAAATTATAAGATTATGGTTAGAAATAGTTAGAAATAAAGATTTTATATCTAGAATTAATTTTTGAACAATGTTTGATTTCCCGGGTACACTGTTTTACTCGTTCGGTAAAATTTCGGTGTGCGATTTCTAACACCGAAAACTAGTTTGACCTTTACAAAAAGAGAATGCTTATCCATTTGAATTAAAGGAATGGCTAAAATTCAATCTTGAATAACAAGATCCAATCCTAGACATCCATTTTACTTCCTTTGATTAAAAATTATCCAACTATATATATTATTATATTCCTACATTAATTATAAGATAAATACAATACCTTTTCTTCTCCAAGAAGCTCATTCTCGGCTATGACAAGAGCACACAGCCATATCCATTTCTTCTTCTTCAAAAACCATGAAAACTTGATCCAAAACCTAGCCTAAGCTTGATAAAACCACAAATTCCCTTTACAAAACTTGTTCTACTCATCAATACCTACAAAACTAACCGATTAGAATTTTAATCCATAACTATTTTTTCACTTTGACCCATCACACATCACTGCCAAAGAGAGGTTTAAGGGCTGTTTGGAAGGATTTTGAATGAAAAAAAGTGCTTGGAGAAGATTGTTCTAGGCAAGGAGCTATGGAGATTCAAGTAGGGTTTTTTTGTGTTCTTGTTGTTTTGGTTCTATTTTTCCAGATTTTGCCCTCTTGGAATTCTGAATTTTCTGGTTCTAATACATGATTATACCTAGATATTGATGTGTTTAATTTGGTGGAGTGTTTGGATGATATTAGAAATCAATTTTATCAAAAGGAATTTTGGACTATGCTGTTGGATTTTTGGTTTTCTTACTGGCAGTGGTTATTCTCGAATTTTTTGACATATTTAGAGATCTTTAATTGAGCAAAAACTTTTATGGGATGTATCTAACATGTTAAGGTGTCTCCAGTAAAAATTTTGAGTCATTCTGGGTGCTTTTGCTATGTTAAAAAAATCATGAACTGAAGCCCTACCTGTACTGCCTGAATTGTTGAAGCTGAAGCTGCAAAAATTGCTAATTTTGTTATCATAACAAATGATTGATTTTTCCTTTGAAATTTTTACAGAGAGTTGGAAACATATTGAAATTAAACCTTGATTTTTCTTTAGAATTTATTCAATCATTTCCTAGGGTTAAAAATTATGAATTTTGGTTCTTGAGCTGAAGTTGAGTGGTTTCTAACCACCAAGTTTGTCTAATTTTGTTAAATAAGTTAGAGAAGGATTTTCCTTCTCAAATTTTTACAAGGCCTTGTAGACACATTGAGGTGTCTTGAAGAATTTTTATATCCCTTGTAATGGATGTTTGATAGATAGAATAAATCATACTCCTTAGGCATGAATTCTTCCAACATGTTGTATTTTTGCTGAAATGAATTTAAGTATTGAGTTGATGATATAATGACTCTTGATTTAAGTATGATGAGTATGAATGCATGCTAGATAATTTAAAGATTGATTTATGAGGCAAAAATGAGAATTACTTGTGATTGAAAGCCTACATGTGGCTTATGCATGCATTTGAGAAAGGAAAGTACATGATGTAGTTATATGAGAAAAGTGGATGTATAAATTTCACTCGTGCATGTTCTGACATATGGAGAAAACAGAAATAAGACTTATATGGAATGAGGGGAAGGCAAAAAGAGGAACTTCCCTAGAGATAAAAGGGAAGGCAAAAAGAGGAACTTCCCTAGAGATAAAAGGGAAGGCAAAAAGAGGAACTTTTCTAGATATAAAGGGAAAGGCAAAAAGATGAACTTCCCTAGAGATAATATGAGTCGGTAGACGTATCGGCTAGGAATAGATCTGTGTGAGAATTGGAGAAAGTAAATCCAATAATCATGTATAGGAATGAGCTCAGTCCTGATAAGTAGTCTATTTCCCTTGTGTGGTATGAACCACTATAAATACCATGTGGTATAAACTATTCATTGTGGAGTTATCCATAGTAAATACTTATTGGGTATACACTAAGCTTTCCTATGTCAATGAAAAGAGAAAAATGCACTGAGTTGAGTTCTATGACCACAAGTAAAACCAGGTCACTTTGAGATAAGTTCACTATGTTTAGCATATGCATACTCATATCATATTTAATTTCTTGAGTAGGATTATTAACTATATGTTTGAGGTTTATGTTATATGTATATTAAGTGATTGATCATTAAAAGCTATCCACTTCGGAAGTACGATTTGGAACTCTAAAAAAATGAACCATTATTATAAAGTGCATGATCACTCTTTTCTAATAAACCGAAGTGGCAGGGACGATGACAATGACAGATATTTTACTATATGTTTTGGGGATGCCCTACTAAAAATTTTAGAATTCTCACCTCTATGTATTTGTGTTCCCGTGTTGTCTCCAGGTTGATCCAGTGGACTATGGAGCTGTTACATGGAAGAACTCGGGATTGCAGTAGTTTAGTAGTTGATGTTTTTCTTATGTGGTATAGTTGTACATATATGTGTAGGTGAATATAATAGATATTATATATGTATTCAAGTTCACAGTAGAGCTTCCTTATGTAATTGACTTGTATCTTTGTTACACATGTTAATCGAATTACGCTAGTTATTACACGATCTTATCGCATTTGCTATAGTTATTTAAGAAAGGTCCAATAACTTAGAAGTAACAGTTCTCGAGTCTGATGTCATGACTTAAGGATGATGTTATAATTGGGAGGATGTTACATCTTGTTGTTAGAATAAGCTATAGGATAGAAATGCATGACTGCTACATCTGGAGGTGCCATGGTAACTAGCTTACTTAATATTAAGTGTTAAGCCTGATTACCTTAGTGTTTGCTATTTTGTGTGCTTAGGAACCAATGGCACCCTCAAGACAGAATAGGACTTCAAACGGTGATGAGCAAAATAATGCAACTGCTGAAGCTCTGAGGGACATAACGAGAACCATGCAAATGATGTTCAAAAGAATGGATCACCAAGGTGAAAATGGACGTTGTTTTGTTACGGTTGAGGGCCTCGAGCATGCCCGAGTTGGAGAATTCTGCAGGGCAAATCCACCTTCGTTTAGAGGAGCTCTAAACCCAAATCATGCTCATGAATGGATAAAGAAGATCTTCACGGTGGTCATATGCTCTGAGGAACAAAAGGTGACCTTCGCTACATACGTGCTGGAAGCAGATGCCGAGTTCTGGTGGACTGACACCCGAAGGCTATTAGAGGCGTCTAGCACCCACATTAATTAGGAATTGTTCAAACTTACTTCTATGAGAAGTACTTCCCTGAGTCCGTGAGGAATGATAAGGACATAGAGTTTATACAGCTGACTCAAGGGGGTATGAACATTGCTTAATACACTACAAAATTTGAGGAGCTAATCAAGTTCTCGAGAATTTTTCAAGGCAACCCGGATGAATATTGGAAGTGCATAAAGTATGAATCCAGACTAAAAGCAAGATAAATGTCGTTGTTGCTCACTTGGAGATTAGGGATTTTTCTACCCTAATGAACAAATGTCGTACCATTAAAGATGATCAAAAGAAGCTGAGCACATCAAGGACAGACAACTTTGCAAAGAAGCTGGCACCACAAGTCCCAAGGTTCAAGTCGTAAAATTGACTACCCTTCAGACCACAACCGAGACCATAGCCCAGGCTGCAATTTAAGCCACAAAGCCCTAGGAAGGACTTTCATCCAGGAAGATCAAGTGGAACCAAAGGCAAGGTACCCCAATGGACCCCAGCTACACCTCCAAGACCTGCCCCTGGTACTAAATGTCCAAAATATAGGAAGCAACATGGGGACTAGCCTTGCTTGGAATGTTTGTTACTAGTGTGGGAAGCCTGGTCACTACTTGCGGGAATGCACAAAGAGGAACCCGATTACCCCCAACCCCAAGCCGCAGTGCTAAGGAAGGGTCTTCAGCCTCAGCACAGAGGACTTGACAAAGTCTCGAAACCTCACGGAAGGTAAGTGTGAGATGAATGGTAGAACCTTAATTGTACTGTTTGACTCTGGCACTACTCATTCATTCATATCCCATACTTGTACTGAATCCCTAAAATTGCATGTGTCAAAACTCTCCTTTGATCTTATTGTTTCTACCCCTACTGGAAAACCTGTTAGGACCTGTAGATGTTGCCTAAACTGTTGTTTCATTGTTGAAGGTAGGTCTTTTGTTCTAGATTTAGTCTATCTACCTATGCAAGGTCTAGATATAATCCTCGGCATGGATTGGCTTTACGCCAACCATGTAATGTTAAATTGTTATGACAAGTTTATCATTTTTCTTCCTATTCCTAATGAACCTAGAAAACCCCTAAGTTTGTACATAAATGATGTAGAAATAAACTGTGGTAAAGGAGAAAGTAAGGGATATATTCTCCTAGCTGCTAGTGATGTAGACTTTGAGCAAAATCTTAATGAGATACCCATTGTGAGAGAATATCCTAAGGTGTTCCCTGATGATATACCTGAATTCCCTCCACAAAGAGAAATTCAGTTCTCCATAAAGTTGGTTCCGGGGACAAGACGAATATCCATATCACCCTATAGGATGTCACCTCTAGAATTACCTGAGTTAAAAACTTAATTAGAGGAGCTTTAAGAAAAGAAGTTTGTGAGACCAAGTATTTCACCATGGGGACTCCTAGTCCTATTTGTTAAGAAAAAGGATGGAAGTATGAGGTTATGCATCGATTATATACAATTGAACCGAGTAGCAGTAAAGAACAAGTACCCTTTGTCTAGGATTTATGATTTAATGGATCAGTTAAGAAGGGGGTGGTGTTCTTGAAGATAGACTTGAGGTCAGGATATCATCAAATTAGAGTGAGAGAAGCGAACATACCAAAAATGGCCTTTCAAACTCGATACAACCACTTTGAGTTCATAGTGATGTCGTTTGGACTGACCAATGCTCCTGCTGTGTTTATGGATTATATGAGTAGGATCTTTAAACCCTGTAACACCCCGATTTCTCTGTCCGAGGGAAATGACCAAAATGCCCCTGAGGTCATTTCCTGACCCGAACTCGAGGGTAACCAACTCGGTCGTCCTCAAAGGGTCAACTCAATTTTTGAAGGGGATTAAATGGCCCTTGAATGCTTTCGGAAGCGAAAATTTCATTTTCATGAGCTTTAGTCAAAATGACCAAAATACCCCTATAGCGTTTTTACGCAGTAAAGGTGCCGTTTGAGCCCGGAACTTTCCCCAGAGGTTTAAAAACATGTTTTCATGTGTCTAGAGGTCTCTGTTCAAGTCCCGGTGGTCCCGGGCAGTTTTAGTGCAAAATTATGATTTTGCCCCTAGAATAGTGCTTTTGAGTTTAATGACGTAATTAAGCAAACCTAAGCAATATTAGGCTCTAAACGAAGATTAATTTATTTTCCTAATTAATCTAGAGTCAAAATAATTTATTAAAGTTAATTAGAACCTAAAATTGCTTAGATTAAACTTAAATCCCATTTTAGAACTCAAGACTCCTAGTCTTGGAATCTTGAATAGTATTTTCTCTCCAATTCCTTAAATCAAGGAAATGTGTCTAGAGTTGTTTAGACTCTAAATTGAGGATTTAACTCACTAATGGTGCAAGACCACTCCTTAATTATGTCTAGACCACCTTAATTACCCATTTACCTTACCTAAACACTTTCTTACAAATTCCTAATCTTAAGCATAATCAAAGATACACCTAAACACAACTCTAAACCACAATTAAAATGCAAACTAATCCTCCCCATGGGCTGATGCATTTCGGCCAGACCTCATCCCCTTTGACCACATATTAAATTGTTCTCTCACTCAAAGAACCATGCTTGAAGCCATACCTTGAACCATACCTCACCATACCTTAAGCCATACCTCACCATACCTCAAGAACACATTATCTCACCTCATGGAACTCATGGAATGCCTCCAATCTACACCTCATGGCCGAAGCCATCCTCCCCCATGAGCTCCCTCCATTTGTTTCATTTCTCTATAAATAGAATGCCTTGAGGAGCTTGCACCACTTTTAGATCATTTGCTAAGTTTAGGAAACACTCAAAGCTTTTCTTTTCTCTCAAAGTTCTAGTGTTCTTCAAGTTCTTCAAGCTCTTCAAAGTTCTTCATCATCTTCATCTTCTTCTTCCATCTTCAAGTTCATCACACCAAGTAGGGATTTTCTTTCATGTATTCTTTTCTTTAAAGTTCTTGTTTCAAGCTTGATGTTCATAGTTTCTCTTGATTCTTTTTAGAACTTCTTTTCTTCTCCTTGTTCCTTCCCATTTTCGGCCATAGGCCTTAGAGAACAAAGGAATGAGAGCTTGATGATGAGAGTTTCATGATGATGTTCATCACTTGAAACAAACTCTAGAGCTTGATCTTTGTTCTTGAGCAAAAATGTTTTTAGTTTTTCCTTTCTTGAACTCTTGAGAACTTTAGCTTTAATGATGTTTTAAAATGGCTCTATGAACTCAATGATGAGGACTCATGATGTTGGTGTTAATATATCATCAAGATCATGAACTTTAGAGTTTTAAAATGTTCCTTTTTCTTCTTGAAGATTTCGGCCATTTCCTTAAATTTTTCTAAGCTTCACGGTTTGATTTCCTAAAAATATTATGTTGAGTTTTAAGAACTCTAAGCTTGACTTTACCTTGTTTGGATGAGTTTGGGTTATGGTTTAAATTCCTTAAAGTCTTGTTAAGAGGTCTAGAAAGATAAAATGAACTTGCATAATTTATTTTATGCTTGCATTCATATTTACGTTCTTGCTATGCATCTTTACTTTCTAGCTATCACCTAAGAACATAAAGATTAAAATGGAACTTGTCTCATCACTTGATTTAATTCTCGAAGCTTTTCTATTTCGGCCTTAAAGTCGATTGTTGTTGGGCCTAGAGCACTAAAATAAAGAATTGAACTTGCATCCTCACTTAATTAATTCCTCGAATGCCTATCTCTTTCAACCTTAAAGTCGATTGTTGTTGGGCCAAGAGCACTAAAATAAAGAATTGAACCTTGCATCTTTACTTTCAAGCTTGCACGTCTAAAGTTTATGCCTCACATATTTACTTTCAAGCTTGCACGTTTAAGTTTATGCCTTGCATATTTAAATTTAAGTCATCACATTACTTTGTAAGCAAGATTAAAAATGAAAAGCATGAGCACGTTTAGTTTATGTCGAAACTTAAGAACCTAGAGCTCAAAGACTTGTCCATTTCATTCCAAGTTAAAGTTTAATGTGAAGCCATACTTTGAATGCATATTTTCGGCCAAAGTAGTGATGATGGACTCGCAATGAGTTTTCATCTAGCTACTAGGACCAAAAGTCTATGTTTAAGTTCCCCTCAAAGCTTTACAAATCTTTATAAGGTTATGTCATCACAAGATGTGATTTTATTATCTTTAGGGGATGGAATATGTTTTGGTCAGTGACCTAAGGCTTCTCTTAGCCTTTTGATGAATTAAAGTGTTTTGCAAAGAGTTTTAGAAGTTCTAGATCGATTCCGAGAGAAACTAGTTAACTTATGAACCTAGAAATGTCAATTTAACTCTCTCATTTAAGTTAAATGTTTTCGGTTCTGATATGATGAGTGTGATGTTGTATGATGATGTCTTGATGTGTTGGAATGTGTGAAAATATCATATGATGATGTAGAAGCGATCCTATGCATGATAGGTAAGAAACTAGCTAACTAGAAATACCGTAAAGCTAGAATTTAACTTAGTTTTGACCCATTTGTTTTTGAAACTTATCCAAACTGTTTTAATGGGAACATAATCAGATTTAGATTGTTTAGACATGAAAAACTTGGTAACATTTGGATTAGAATTGAATTCTAGCACCTACGGGGAAACTAGTAACTAGAAAACCGTAAAAATGCAAATGTAGAACTCTTAGAACATTTAATTTTCTAGATTCTGTCCAGCACCCTTACAACATGATAAACATGATTAATAATTAATCCTTAAGCATAGGAATGCCTCATAATTGATTTAGATTTAATATATAGCCTTAGCTAAAACGGAACCGAGAAAGGGACTAAAACGTAAGTTCTAGAACCCCGTAAATACAAGTTAGAGATTCTGCCCTATGCTTTTCAGATTTAAGTATGAACATGAGGATTAGGAATGATGATTAATTATGAGCCCTTAGGTGCATAAAAATATGAGCGACGGATGTTAGAGAATTATATCTCAAGATTAAGACCCGTAAGGGTCAAAGCATAAGCTACCGTAAGGGTAAGCGTTTGAATGTTTTATGATGATGCATGTAGTATGCAAATGATGATGATGATTATTCATATGAGGAATTCATGAGGTTATATGTTAATGTGGCATAAAGCAAATTTGGAAGGAAATTCGGTGTAATGACCGTTGTACCGCCGAATTTTAGACAAATTTGGGGACTTAAAGAGATTTTGAAAATTGAGGTACTAAGATGGGTTCTAGGATGACACCGGTTCGGCCGAGCACCTCCATAGAACTCATGTGACATCGGTACCATTTTACACTCTTAGGTGACACCGGTTTTTACACTCTTAGGTGACACCGGTTCGGCCGAGCACCCCTAAGAGTTTTGCCCCCTAACCCGTACTCAGATAGTCGGGATTTATGATTTATGATACGCTTATCGTTAAGTGGTAAGTAAGAACTAGTGACGACTAGTTAAGGTATGAGCTCATAACCTAGATGTATGACACGTTCTGGGTGACACCGGTTCGGCCGAGCACCCCCAGTTCGATTGTCTTTTAGGGTGGCCCATGAGGAAGAGAAGTTTCATGATTATGATTATGTCACTAAGTTTTGTCCCATATGAATGTTATTATTGCCACTTTATGCCACCAAGAATGATGATGCTTGATGTTATGTTTTATGTATGTGCATTAGGTAGTGCCATGCATACACTTTCTATCATGTTGCATCCATGACATTAAGATCATCCTAAAATGAATGGACCTTGGCTAAAATATATTTTAAAGTTTAAAATGAACCTAATACATGCTCAGTCATTTTGTATAAATAAACCCAAGGTTCCTGAGGACGTAGATGATGACACCTAGGTAGTAGGAAGCCCTACTGAGATTCTTTAGCAAGATTCTCACTCTCTCTATCTCTTTCTTTCCGTCACGTCTTCAGATGGCGACGTTCGTAGTGTTCGTGGACACCCCGACATGGGAGGTGCACTATGACCCAACTCACGGGTCATACCATTTTGAGGGCGGTGCGGTGCGGGTTTTCATGTTCGTAGGACGCTCGCTTCGCTCATCCGTGCACACCCATCGCTTCTCCCGACGCACCCTATGGCGACGACGAAGCGGGTTTTTGAGCGCTACAGACGATGACGGCAGAGAGTGCTCCGCATGCACACCGCCGCCCTAGCCATGCGAGACTATCCCGATTCGTGCCGGACTTACTTCTCGGAGACCGACCCGTCCGAGGACCCGCCTACCCATCCGTATAGCGAGAGCTCTGCCCCCTCACCCCCACCGTTGAGGGAGGGCAATGAGGATACCGTGACTCAGCCACGGCTTGCGCGACGACCGGAGATGCGACCATATCGCGAGGGTCACTCTCGAACCCCGTCCCGCCTCTTCACGTCCAAGGAGCTCGCCCAGTTTCCCGAATATTTGCCTCGTTCGCGAGATGGATGCCAGTAGGAGGTGACGATCGTCCGATGGAGTACCCGGTTAGAGCACACACCACTTAGATGGGGATAAACCTTCTTTTGTTTAGAGGTTATCCCATTAGATGCACTCGGGTAGGGGAGTAGATTATGTTTATGCTTATGTTGAATTTTCTTTTGTGCATTTCCCTTGTACTAAATTAAGACCCACACTTATAAGTGGGCAAGTTATATAAATATGAGATGATATTCAGTGATGTTCATGTTATGCCTCATGTTATGATGTTGTGAGATAATTGTTTTACTTTACATGGTTTATCGCTTATCGCATCACGCGGCTCTCACTTTTATTTCAAAAAAAATTTACCCGTATTTTCCGCTAAGTATTTCTAAGTAAAATTAAGAACTATGAAGTAACAGACTAATGTTTAACCTAAGTATGTTCTAGAGTATTGGGTTTAAAATTAGGACGTTACAAACCCTATTTGGATCAGTTTGTGGTTGTTTTCATAGATGATATACTCATCTATTCGAAGACCCACGAGGAACATGAACATCATTTAAGAACAGTTTTGGAGATTTTTAAGGAAAAGAAACTATATGCCAAATTATCTAATTGTGAATTCTAGTTAGAGGAAGTGAAGTTCTTAGGGCATGTACTGTCAAAAGGGGGAATCATGGTGGATCCCACTAAAATAGAAGCTGTGATGAGTTGGGAGAGACCTACTACGGTAACGGAGATACGAAGCTTTTTAGGATTTGCTGGATATTACCGTAGGTTTAGTAAGGGATTTTCTCATATTTCCTTACCCCTTACCAAGCTTACTAGGAAGAATGCCCCTTTTTTTTGGACTCCTGAATGTGAGAAGAGTTTCCAAGAGCTTAAGTTGAAATTGACCACAACCTCAGTGCTAGTTTTGCCTGACCCTAAGATGCCCTTTGAGGTATATTGTGATGCTTCAAGGAAAGGTTTGGGCTGTGTATTGATGCAAAATAGGCAAGTGGTAGCCTATACATCTAGACAACTCAAGCCTCATAAAGCAAACTACCCCACCTATGACCTTGAATTAGCAGCCATGGTGTTTACTTTAAAGGTATAGAGACACCATCTGTATGGGGTGAAGTTTGAAGTGTTCTCCGATCATAAGAGTCTCAAGTACCTCTTTGATTAAAAGGAGTTAAATATGAGGCAGAGGAGGTAGATGAAATTCTTAAAGGATTATGATTTTAGGCTGAACTATCATCCTGGTAAAGCTAATGTGGTGGCTGATGCCTTGAGTAGGAAATCATTACACATGTCTCACCTAATAGTTAAGGAAGTAGAATTAATTGAGAAGTTTAGAGACCTGAACCTAGGAATGGCATTGACCACTGAGAGCATAAAAGCATGTCATCTTAGTGTGATGAGAGACTTCAAGGAAGGAATCGCTCGAGCCCAACAAAACGATGAAGAGTTCAAGGAGACTCTAGAGGCAGTAAAGGCAGGAAAATTGAAAGGTTTTACCCAAGGAGTTGATAAGTTATGGAGGTTTGAAGGACAGATTTGTGTGCTAGCAAATGGTGACCTTCGAAATTAAATTTTGGAGGAGGCTCATAAGAGCCATTTCACTATTCATCCTGGTACCACCAACATGTACCAAGATTTGAAGAAAATGTTCTGGTGGCCCGGATTAAAAGAGGATGTGAGGATATGGGCAAGTAAATGCTTAGTTTTCCAAAAAGTGAAGATTGAGCATCAAAAACCCTCTGGTATGTTGCAACCCCTGTCAATTCCTGAATGGAAGTGGGATGGCATTTTAATGGATTTTGTGACAGGGCTACCTAGGACCCAAGTAGGTTACGATGCCATATATGGGTAATCGTGGATCGGCTAACTAAGTCAGCCCATTTCTTACCTATCAAGGTGACTTACTCCTTGGATAGATTAGCTCCGTTGTACATCCAAGAGATAGTGAGGTTGCACGGAGTGCCGTTAACGATAATCTCGGATCGAGATCCGCAGTTTACGTCACATTTTTGGGGAGCCTTTCAAAAGGCATTTAGTTCAAAGCTATGCTTAAGCACGGCTTATCACCCTCAAACAGATGGCCAATCGGAGAGAACCATACAAGCCTTGAAAGATATGTTAAGGGCTTGTGTGTTGGACCAAAGGGGAGCTGGGATAGGTACTTGCCATTGATTAAGTTTGCATATAATAATAGTTATCATGCACGTATCAATATGGCACCATATGAGGCCCTATATGGTAGAAAGTGCCAATCCCCTCTATATTGGTATGAATTCGGAGAACAAAGTTTGTTAGGACCCGATGTTATGAGAGACACCACGAAACAAATGAAAAGGATCACCCCTACCACAGGCATAGGTCGAGCAATTAGAGTCAAGAAATTGAGCCCTAGATTCCTTGGTCCATTTGAAATCCTTAGTCGAGTTGGGCCTGAAGCATACCGAATAGCCTTACCACCCAACCTATCCAACCTCCATGATGTCTTTCATGTCTCTCAATTAAGAAAGTACCAGTCTAACCCTAGCCATGTATTAGAACTAGAGCAAGTACAATTAAGGGAGGACCTAACATAAACCTGCCATCTACGAGAATCATAGACAAAGGAGTCAAGCAACTGAGCAACAACACTATACCTTTGGTCAAGGTAGCATAGGGGCGGGGAAAGACAGAAGAATTCACATGGGAGTTGGAATCGGATATGAAAATGCAATATACCCTAAGCTTTTAAACGTAACAAATTTCGAGGGCGAAATTCTTTTTAAGGAGGGGAGAAATGTAATGCCCCAATTTTTACAGCTATGTAAAAATTACTAAAATGCCCCTAGATAATTTTTGCACGTAATTTGAGGTCGAATAATCCTCAATAAAGGAATGTAACATTAGAGAAACGTTATGAGAAATTTGAATAGTGATTCGTGCGAAAGTCGCGAATCCCAATTTTTCTGTACGTGTAAAATGACCAAAATGCCCCGAGGTCATTTTTACCTAGAAAGTCAAAAATAACCAATCTAGATTATCTTTGAGGGGTTAGTTTAATGCTTGATAAGGATTATATGTGCCTTAGAGATAAAAATCTCAATTCTCAATTTTTATCGTACGTAAAATTACTATTTTACCTATGCAATAATTTTACATGAAATTATATAATTTTTTAATTTAGTTTTCATGCAAAAGTTCAAAATGACTATTTCAAGTATGATTTGAGAATGTCTAGTATTTATAGGGAGTTTTTATGTGAAATTACCTTTTTACCCTTAATTATGCTAAATGAGTTTATTTAAGTAATTAAGGCAATATTAAGCTCTAATTGAACTCAAATTGATTTCATTCATTAATCTTAAGTTAAAAATTAATTACCTAAGGTTAAAAATAATTACTTGAGGTAATTAGAGTCTAAGATTACCAAAGGTAAAATTAAATTACCTTTCCTTAATTACAAAAGCTCATAAAATTAGTGATGTTGAGATCAAAATTAAGATTACGATTTAGGTAAAATCTAGTACATTCATCCTAAGTTTAAGACTTATGTTACAAATTGATTTTAACTCATATGAGATTAACTTCATTTACTAGTGTATGATTTTTCTTTTTACCTTGTCATAAATTATCCTAAACACTTAACCTTTTACCATTTTCATTAATCTATCAATTCCTAACCTTTTACCTAAGTAATTACACATCTAATACATGTTTTACCACTTTCAAATGATGAGAAATCTGATCATAAAAGGATCAGAAACCAGCGGCCAAGTTGCTTCTTTTTCACCGTATTTTGTTGTTTTTCTAACAAAGAAACACATCCAACCATAACACCATACCTTTGGCTTTCTTTTGCATTATTTTTGGCTATGTTTAATCAAAAGAAAACCCACCTATTTCAACCATGATGTGATCAGCAACAATGTCTCCATTTAGCATTATATTTTAGTGTTTTCATCCATTATACATGAACAAAATTATTACAAGAATAAAAGAATTCTTTTTCTATGTTTTCTTTAATTGAAAAATGAAATAAAACCTCCAATTTCCAGTCAGAATGCAGCAGCCATACAGCCCTCCTTGTCCTATAAATACATACCCTTCCATTGCCTAAATGCACACACAAACACTCTTAGTTTTAGCATTTGCATACTTGATAGTTTCCTTGCTCAAAGTTCTTTAATTCTCTCAAGACTTCATGCTTTCTTTTTCTTCCTCATTCACACTCAACACACTCCATTCCCAACCTCTAATCAAGTTCTAAACCTCAAGCATACACATTCCAACCATAAATCAACTCCTAAACACATAACCTTTCCATTATCAAACACAAAAACACAAGAAAAATCCTCCCTCCATTTGTTCTAATCTTGGCCGACTTGATAGGACTCATCAAGGACATATTTTCTTCTTCTAACTTCTCTAAAGATCAAGCATCACCTTTCGTTAACAACAAAAAAACTTGGTAGGGATTTTATTTTATGTTCTTTCTTTTGTTCTTCCTTTATATTTTTTATTTTTATGACTTGATATTGACCATGGCTTGATGATGAGGAATCATGGTGGTGGTTGTGAATCCATCATTTAAATTACCTCTAAAACTCAAGGTTTAATTCTTGATGTCAAAAGATTAATAAAAGAATTACTAAGTTTTGAGTTTTAAGCTTAACAAGATATAAAAATGAACTAGCATCCATATTTATGTTTGAAATTCTTGCACATCATATTTATATTTCAAGCTTAGCATAATCATGCTTATATTTCAAGTTATCACTTTAATTCTTGAAAGATAATAATATGGACTTGTATATTCATATTTATATTTCAAGTTATCACCTAAAACATAAAGACCTAAGACTGAATTTGCATCTTTATATTTATATCTCAAGCCTTTCATTTCATATTTATATTACCAAGTTATCACCTTATAATGATAATAATAAGGTTAAAAGATAAGTTTAGGATTCTAGTCATCACTTAAATCCTAAAGTTCAAGACTTACTTCTTTTATCTTAAATGGCAATTTTGATCATGGACACTTCTCATCTATTTACTTTTGGCCCTTATATAACTCTGATTTAAAGCTCGATATATTTTATTTTTAGGCATGATCTTCTTATTAAAGTTGTACAAAGAAATTTTGAAAGACCTAGAAATTGCAAAAGATTAAGAATATGGTTTTTCTCATGATTTTAAATGCTAAAGTTTTAGTATTCTGATCTAATCTATGCGCCCAATTTTTCTTTGTAATTTTCTTGTCATTAGAAATTACTCAATTACCTGCAGATTATCGTAGGTAATTATTACATAAGATTTGAGGCCGAACAATCCTCAATAAAGGAATATAACATTAGAAGAGAGGTTAGGAGCGAGTCATGCGAGAGTCGCAAATCCCGAATTTCTGTACGTATAAAATGACCAAAATGCCCCTGAAGTTATTTTACTCAGAAAATGAGGATCGTGGGCCCTACCTATTCTCAAGGGGATATTTTGAGGATAATAAGGGATTGTTTGTGTTATGTGTGTTAATAGAGCAGAAGGATCTCAATTTTGAGTTCCGACACGCGAAATGACCAAAATGCCCCTGCGACTGTTTTAACTCCGATGTGCGTGCCGAATGAGCCCGAACTTCACTAAAATGTTTTAAAATGTGTTTTAAAGCCATGATTAACCATTGGTTAAGCTCGGGTGGCCTCGGGCAGTTTTTAAGTGAAAGTACGATTTTGCCCCTATTTTTGGGCGCTTTGCAATTCGGGATTTTTGATTCAGATATCAAACCTAAGCAATATTGGGCTCAAATTAAAGCTTATTAAATTCTAAATATTAATCTAGAGTCAAAATTATGTATTTAGATTGATTAGAACCCAAAATTGCTCAAAAACACCCAAATTGCTTACTAATTCACTTAAACCCTTAACCGTAAATTCTCTAAATTACATGAATACCTTGCCTACACCTAAATAATGCATGGAACACACAAATTTCACTTCTTTGGGCTGTAATGGACGAAATTATTGATGCCATTATGCAGCTGAATTATTGCCAAAAGTTGCACTAAAACAAAATGCCAAAATGTCACCATAAGAGACATAATTCCTTAATTTCATACAACTTTGTCTAAAATGATTTTTCCTCCCTTATTTCTCCTACAAAATTCCGTCCACTACCTCATCATTTTGGCCAATTAGAAGCCTCAAAATCTTCTATAAATAGGCTTGCTTGAGTGGTCTTGGAATGCTTGGTTCATAACTAGTTTTTAAGAGCACCAAAAACTTTCTTTCTTCCTCCTCTTTGGCTGAATTCTTTCTTCAATTTTTTCAAAGAGATTTTGTTTCATTTCACTTCAAGAAACCAAGTTCTCTTCCTCTTCTTCAACTCAGATTAGGTAGGGAGTAGTTTCTAAATTTATTTCTATACTTTGAGGAGTTGTGTTTTTAGCTCAAAATGATGAAATTATGAACTTACCTTAGCTTTTCATTTTGGTTTTCCTCTTCAAGTTTGTTTAACCAATTCAACCATATGGCCTAGGTGGAACTAAGATGATGGCTTGATGATGAGGACCTTGAGGGTGGATTGTAAATCCATCACAAGTTAGGCCTCTAAAGCTTGAAAATTCCACTTGATGCAAAACTTTAAAGAATAATGCTTTATGATGCTAAAACAAAGATTTTTAATTTAGAACTTGAAAGATGTATTTTCCTTTTATGTTTTATTTCTTGTTAAGATATGTATTGGGTTGAATTTATAATTCTTTTAAAGTCTTGAAGGAGCTCTAGTAAAGAAACAAAATGAATTTGCATCCATGATTAAGTTTATGCTTTGCATAACCATGTTTACCTTCTATGTCATCACTAAATTTTCAAGAATGAATAAATGAACTTGCATTTCTCATGTTTAAATTCCAAGCTCGTATTTCATGTTTATGTTTCAAGTCATCACTTAATCTTTCAAGATAATAAAGAGGTTGCATCTCATATTTAATTTATGCTCTCACTATATTTTATAATGGCTAAAAGAATCAACGCATGACATGTTTATTTTATGCCATCACCTAAAGATCCTAGAGTTCAAAGACTTGCCCATGTATCACAAGCAAAGAAATATGATTATTGGAGTTAAAGAATTTATTCTTTAAAAAGTCTTGAGATTGGAGCTTAAAAAGATGTAATAATAATTCTCTTCTCCCTCTACTGGTCTGTGCGGACTACATCGCTCCGATTTCTTAATATTCTCTTCTCCTCTCTTGGTCTGTGCGGACTACCACCACTCCGGTTTCTTAATATTCTCTTCTCCCTCTCTTGGTCTGTGCGGATTACACGCTCCAGTTCTTGTATCATGTTTATATTTCAAGTTCTTGCATCATGTTTAATTTTCAAGTCATCACCTTAAATCTTAAAGATAAAGAAATGGAATTGCATATCATGTTTATAATTCCAAGCTATCACCTTATAAAGATAAGATTAAAATAAGGTTGCATAGCATGTTTATAATTCTAAGATGTCACCTAAATCTCTAAAGCTTAAGACTTACTCCTTTTATCTTAAGTGAGAATTTTAATTGTGAAGATCCTCCCAAATTTGACAAAAGAACTAGTTTCTAAATGAGTTTTAAGGCTTTGCAAGGATTTTACGGGGAACTAGTATTTTATATGCACTTAAAATATAATTCTATGTAATTGCATTAGGTTCATGATTCGGCCACTGATCTGAGTTTAGTATCAATGTGTGATAATGATTTGATATGATTGAAGTTGTGATAATTATGATTTATTGTTAAGAGAATGATTCATAATTGGTTTAGTAACTAATTAGTTCTATAATTGATAATTCTATGTAAGGATTGGATGCTTATGGAATGATTTCCTGGCTTGCATGTTATAGTTGCTGTTGCAAATAATGAGAATGCTTATGCATGAAATGTTCTTTATTATGTAAAATTTACCTTTGTTGCTAGAAGAAAGTGTATCATTGTAAAAGTGTAATTTGGAAAGGTTCTGGCTAAGGAAGGACTTGGTATTTAAGCGTGTCCATTGTGACCCACCTCTCTTTCCTGGGAATCTCCCATATGCATGATTACAGTTGATATATATTATTCTAGCTTAAGACTATAAATGAACAAATGTTATGATGTTTATGAATTGTATTATGATATAACATGCAAAGATTTAATGGTGACTTAAACTTATAAGAAAATGATCCTTTGGAACCATCAGACTATAGGTGGTGAAAAGGTGATTTTAGCCCCCTAACCCGTTCTCTTAAAAGGGTAGAGTCAGGACTTTAGCTTATCAAAAGGGATAAGTATATGCTAGTGACGACTAGTAAAGTATGAGCTCATAACCTAAATTACTCCCAAAAGGGTGGAGTATAGGGTGGCCTAAGGAAAATAATGATGATGATAAGATTTTAAGTCACCTAAGGCACTAAAGAAATGAAATATGTGCACTATGTCCACATGTAGCTAATATTATATGATGTTCTTTTATGCATGTTATTTGATAATGATGATGAGAAAAATGATGTAATGATAAAGAAAAAGTTCATTGTAAATATGACATGTTAAGATTATGATGCATTATAAGACGCATGATTAAAAATTGATGAACCTCGGTTAAGTATTTGTTCGAACTTAAAATGAATCTGTGCATGCTCACTATTTTAGAATAATCCCGAGGTTCCTGGGGACTTTGATGATGACACTATAGAAGGAGGTACCCTACTGAGAATTCTTTAGCAAGATTCTCACTCCCTTTTCTTTATTTCCATCATTGTCTCCAGATTCAAATGGCGACATTCGTCCTGTTCGTTGATACCCCTACTTGGGAATTCCACTATGATCCGGTGCATCGCACGTATCATTTTGAAGGAGTCTTGCGCAGTTCGTGTTTTTATTTACATAGGTCGTCCATTTGCACATCCTGTCCCTAGTTATCGATTTTCTCCTGCTTCTCCCTATGGCGATGAAATGGTTTTCGAACATGCACGTCCACTTGATGAAAGGATGTTACGTTCTTATCCCGCTTCATCTGCTGTCCATGGATTTCAGTATGTTCGAGGCGAGATATTCAAACTGATCCTTCAGAGGACACTCCTACTCATGTATATTACGAGAGCTCTGCTCCTACTCCCTTGCGTGTAAGAGAGTGTAGTGAGGAAGCAGCTTGTTCAGTGAGGTTAGCAAGAAGGCCGTCCATGCGACTGACTGGTGCATCTCGTGTGTTCCCTCCCGAGGGAGCTCATCAGTGGATCGGATTTATTCCCCCATTTCCAGGACAGTGGCCATAGAGGGTTCTTAGTAGATTTATGTGTGATCTTGCATCCTAGTTTTAGGATAACCTTCCCGGCTTATGGAGTTATCCAGCTTAGGGGCATGTATTTCCTTAAGTATATTTTCTTTTATGGGTTTGCATAAGATAATGATGTATGAACATAACCCACCCTTTGAGTGAGGTTATTGTATGTAAATATAAGCTATAATGTGCTTATGGATGTTATATGATGGAGCCTAAGTGATATGATGTGATATATTCTTAAACGTCTTATTATACTCCGCTTACTCGTTCACATTGTACTCGGCTCACATTTTCAATTATTTGTTTAAAAAAAAAATGACTCGTAATTTCACTAAGTATTTTCAAATTATGAGGAAAGAACCAAAGCAAGGAATAAAGTCTAGTCATTAATCAGATTCAACCTAGGTGTATCTGGTTAATTACTAGGGTGTTACATAATCTTTTAGAACTGGAGTGGTTACTGATTTAGGATGTTTAGATGAGTTTAAATCACTAATAGTTATTGTAAAAATTGTTTTTAGTGTTTTAGGAAAAACTAGTAACTAAAAAGGATCAAAATTGTGTTTTTGTAAAGCTTTTCGAATGCTAATTTTTCTGATTACTGTTTGGCTCTATTTATTACTGTTCATTTCTGTTCACACACTTAAGAATCACTAATAATTGCTATAAAAAAAAAATTTAGCGTTTTGGAAATGTCTAGTAAGTAGGAAGGATCAAAGTTGTGACTTTAAGGAGTTTTGAGAGATTAATTTTCTGATTCTGTTTAAGAGTTGTTCAAGGATGTTCATGCTATTCACATACTTAAAAACTACTAATATTTGTTGTAGAAATTTTTTTTGGTACTATAGATGCATAAAAGCATAATTACAAGTGTTAGATTGGGCCTTTTTACAAAATGCGGAAAGTTGTGTTTTGAACTATCAACTATGTTATTGCAGCCAAATGTTTTTATTTAGAGCTACTAATGATGTTGAATGTGTCCATGAGTACAAAATACCATTTATGAAGTTTAGATAAAGTTTTCAAAATTTCGGTTGTTGTTAAATATTAAAAACAAGCGATTCTGCACTTTGACCCCTAAAGTATGTTAAAATTTGGTCTATAACCCTAAAAGGTTTTTATGATGAGTTTTAAATGGTTCTAGTGGTTATATGTCTCTTGAAAGTATTGGTTAATATTAGAGATCTATAGTTTGTGAGAATGTGTTAAAAAGTGGTATTTACGTTTTGACCCCTTTAGGGCTTAAGTGTAAATTTCAATTATGGTGTAAATTTCAAGTATTGGTTAACCTTTGAGAAATTGTGGTTTGACCCCTTTAGGGCTTAAGTGTAAATATTGATAATTTGATGAGATGAATATGATTGGCATCTTGTTAGGGCTATGTTCATATATTGAAATTTACATGGCTTAGATGCATGTTTATGTAATTTCAATTATGGCATGTTATGATTATGTTTGATTCATTGAGATGCATAAGTTCATGAAGTTTATGAGCATGAAATATTGAAATAATGAGTTATTCATGTTTGCATCTCTATATATCATGCCAAGATTAAAGGTGACATAAAACACATGGAAATAATCCTCTAAACTCCCCAAATTAAAGGTTATGAGAGGTGATCTAAATAGGAGGTGATCTTTTGGACTCCTCGAATTAAAGGTTATGAACGGTAATCCTAATGCCCCATATTCCGTACCCTAAGAGTTAGGAATTTAACTTATCAAAAGGGATAAGATTACACTAGTGACGACTAGCGAGGCATGAGCTCATAACCTAAAACTCTCGAGAAAATAGAGAATATAGGGCGGCCCCCAAGGAAAAGAGAATAAGAAGTCACCTGTAAGAATGATGATCATGATTCTATATTCTTTATATATCATATGCATTGTTTTATGAATTCTATGATATTTTGTATATGATATTGACATGCATTCATGACTAGCATATTGTATTCATGACATTAAGATTAATGTTAAAAAATACGAGCCTCGGCTAATGGTATTTAGAACTTAATAAATGAACCTTATATATATATGTCCACCATTTTTATAATGAAACCCGAGGTTCCTGGGGACAATCACAATGAACTTGTGTTAGAGTCGAGAAACCCTACTAAGATTCTTCTATAAGTTTCTTATCCCTCTTATTTTTCGTGTCGTCTCCAGACAAGGATGATGGAGTAGTTCGTGATTTTCTTTGAGACATGGACGAGGGAGCTGCGTTATAGACAAGATATTTAACGGAGATAGTTTTCCTTTGGATATTTGCCCTTAGAGTGATCGTATCTCATTTATCAGTTTGTATTCTATATAATGATGTCCTTATGTTCATAGGATATCACTATTATGATACAATTATTGATATGTTATTATTATTTGAGTTATGTTATGCCATGGTTGTAATATGTATTTATCTGTTAGTTGTATCTAACATCTCTCTTACGCAGGCAAGATGAATGGCGTTAGACACTTAATATGCACGGCTCATGTTTTGGTATTTAAGTTCAAAAACAAAAAATTTACCCATATTTTTACTAAATTATTTTCAAGGAGTTTTGATTTGAAAGCTAGAACAAAAGAGTAATAACTAATAATTAACTTAAATGCATCCTAGGTGTGTTGAGTTAAATATTAGGGTGTTACATCTTCATTCCTCTTTTTCTTCTCTTGGCAAAAACCACTTCCTTGCTTCAAGGAGGAATTATTCTTCTCATCTCATTTCAAAACCAAGCTCTCTCTTTTCTTTGGTAGGGATTTTATGTTGAGTTCTTTCTCTTTTTCCTTGCCATTTTCGGTTTTAAGTTTCCTCTCCCCTTTTCTTTTTTCTTTTATTTGGTTGTTGTTGGATGGTTTAAAAATCATGGCTTAATGATGAGGATCTTTGATGTTGGTTGCATTACCATCATTTGTTTGACCTCTAAAGCCCAAGGTTTTGCTTCTCTTTGTTTTGGTTTCAAAGAATGATATATCGATAAAATGTTTGTGGTTCCTTTGAAATGTTTTCCTTTTTGGATGTTCAAGGCCATAGCTTGATAATGAGGGTTTTGATGTTGGTTATGTTATTACTAATTGATTTTTCAAAAGTCCAAGGCTTACCTTTCAACCTTAAAGTTGATTGGTGATTTAGAGTGGTTACTCTAAATAGGAGTCTTTAGCACTAAAAGAAAGAAATGGAAATGCATTCATATTTATTTTCCAAGTTGTCAACTAAGTCCTAAGGGTTATATTTCCATCTTCCGAAAGGAATAAAATTTGGTTCTAAGAATGTTCTTTAGCTCGGAATTAATTTTAGAAAGACTAGTTACTAGAAATGCCTTACATTACAACTTTACATGCTTTTGGAATATTAAATTTTTGGTTTCTTGCATAGCATTTCGAGATTTTTTTAATTTGTTTGGAGTGGCTTAAATGTGGGAAAATTACTATCAATTATGGTGGAAATCTTCCTTGGCATCTTAGGTAAAAACTAATAACTAGAAACCCGTAAAATTATAACTTTAGAAGCTTTTAACAATCCCATTTTCGGCCACTGCCCAAACTGTTTTAGTATGTTATGATGCTGTTTGGGATTGTTTTAAGTGTGAAAAATTTGTTAATAATTAGTGTAATGATTATTTTTAGCACTTAGAGAAAGACTAGCAACTAGAAAGGACCATATATGTGATTTCTAGGACCCTTAAGAATGAATTCTATTTTAGCAAGTAATAATTCTATAAAAAGATGTTTATCACTTAGTAAATATGTAGGAATCACCCATAATTAATATAGGAATTAATTCTGGCATCGTAGGAAAAGCCGGTAACGAGAAAGGGTCAAAGATGTAACTTACAGAATACTGAAATTGCCCAAAGTTTTAATTTCTATCCTGAACTATCCAGCATTGTTTAGTGATGTTCTTAAGATTAATAATTAATGAAAATCATTGGAATTGATCCCTTAGATGCATAAAGGAATAATTTCTAAAGTTGAGGTTACCTGATTTTGAGGTTTTATTGTTTAAGGATAGTATTTATTTAATATGATGATGAATTTATGATGTATCAAAAACTATAAGATGTCATGTTTGCATATTCATTTTCCAAATACAAAGATTCATGGCATGTTATGATTACTCTTAGAATGATTCAAGATGCATATGTTATAAGTATATAAGAGCATGTGATATTGTATGATATGTTTGTACTCTTGCATCTCAACATAATATGCTAAGCTTAAAGGTGACCTTAAACACATGGAAATGATCCTTTCGTAACAAGTCGGGCTCGGCGTAAGGTGATCCCCGGAAATTGCTTATCGAGAGGATAAGTATTCCTATGCCCCCTATCCCGTACTCTAAGATGGAGCTGGGAATTTGCTTATCAAGAAGATAAGTGTACTTATCGAGAAGATAAGTGTAAGCTAGTGACGACTAGTGAGATATAAGCTCATAACCTAGAACTCTCGAGAGGAGAGAATAATATGGTGGCCCCCAAGAAAAAGAGATAAGAACCTTAAGTCACCTAAAAAGAAATATTGAGGAAGAAATCATGCTAGAAGAATTTGCATTCTTTGTTATATATTGTTTAATTATGGCATTAGTTATGTGGTCATGGTATGTGATGTTACATTCTTGCATTAAGACACATTCTAAAATGAACAGACCTCGGATAACAATATTTGGAAAGTAATAATTGATCCTTATGCATGCCTACTATTTCATAATTACATGCGAGGTTCCTGAGGACGTAGATGAAGACACATATAGGAGGTGTTTCCCTATTGAGTTTCTTGTATAAGATTCTCATCCCCTCTTTCCTCTTTCCATCACATCTTCAGAAAATGATGGCATCATTTGTGATCTTCATTGATGCGCCTATTTAGGAGCTGCAATTCGACGCCGTGCACCAGTCATATCACTCTGTGGGTCGTTATGTTGTCTATCTTTTGTGTTCATATGGAGCACCAGTGCAAGTATCACATAGATGATAGCCTCCTTTTGTTTCTTTGGGGGTTATCTGTTTAGGCAGAATAGGCAAAAGGGATCGTGGCTAGTTGTACTTTTTGCTATTTCCTATTTATGTCCTTATGGATGACTATATCGCCCTAACCTTTGATGGTAGGCCTATTGCTACATTAGTACCTATATTATGTGATGTATTATGAATTATCTATTATTGTTAATACATGATGTTGTGATATGTTATGATTTGTATTTGCTTATGATACTTTTGACTCCTTTTGGCTTGTATGCATAATCATATGACGTAGCTCTTAAGCTGCACGGCTCGCGTTTTTGTTTTCAATCTTCAAAAGAAAAAATTTAGCCATATTTTCGTTAAGTATTTTAAATAAACTAAAATCAAGAACTGAAGAAAAAGAGTAATGACTAATAATTAATCTGAATGCATCCTAGGCATGCTGGGTTAAATATTAGGGTGTTACAAACCGCCGGTAAAAAATCACCGCAAAGCAGCGATATTGTGGTAGTGATATAGCATCTTTTAATGGAGGATAATTGTTGTGAAATTATTTGTGCATGCGGTATATTATTAGGAGTTTATACATTGATATAACATCTTTTTATATTTGCATAAAATCCAAAATTTATATCATCTAACCAGTGTAGGATATTGATTCTTGCCAAAATTCTATTACTTTTTTTTTGGAAAATATGGATCGTATATGAAAAACACACTCATGTTGATATTTGAAATATGTAAGCGTCAATCACATATAAAGCCATAATGCTTTTTCGTCTAATTAGTGATAGCATTATTTGATTATATAGAATAATTTAATAATTTGAAGACAAAGAATATATCAATTCAATGATATACATTGAGATGAAATTATTTGATTACGTAGAGGAAAATAGTTATAAATAATTTTCATAAATCAAGGTCATTAGTGATCTTCATTCTATATTTTCATAGTAACCAATCGTACTAATAAGCATTTAAGAAAATTCACATTGATAATTTTAATAATTACTAAATAAAGAGAATACTGTATGTACCCAGGTGAAAATGGAATTCCTCATACTATATCTTACATGACCGGAGAAGAATATTAAAGAATCAAGGTATGCTTTAAATTGTCATTTAATTTTTTTTCATTGATTTTTATAGTATACTTTGAAATTTTGAAGACAAACATTTCATTTCTTACAGTAAGTTGAGATTTTCATATTGTCATTAAAAAAAACCTTTTGCTTTTCCTAGATCATTTTATCCCAATTTCGAAGTTGAAGAATTTACATATGATTGAAATTGAAAAGTTACTTAATTCAAATGGAAGGTCTTTAAAAGACTTCCGGTCCATGCCATACCCAACTGATTCTCCACTCATCAATTTCAAAATCATCTCTTAGCTGAAAAGCTAAACTATGATAGAGAGCAATTGTCTATTGATCTTGAAGGCTACTTATCTTTAATGAACGAAGACCAGATGATAATTTATGATAGCATAATGGACTTGATAACTACTAAGAAATAAGGTTTTTATTTTGTATACGGTTATAGAGGAACTAGAAAAACATTCATTTGGAGAGCATTGTCAGCTGTTGTTAGATCCAATGGCAAAATTGTTTTGAATATCGTATCCAGTGGCATTGCTTCATTGCTTTACTTGATGGAAGGACAACTCATTCTAGATTTTCAATTCCATTGACACTTATTGAGTTGTCAACATGTACTATCAAGTAAGAAAGTCCTAAAGCAGAACTACTCCAACAAGCGAGTCTTATCATATAGGATGAAGCATGCGTGGTAAATAGATTTTCTTTTGAGGTGTTGAATCGTACAATGAGAGATATTTTGAGGTTCATAAACAATAAGTCTAAAGATGAACCATTTGGTAGAAAACTGTTGCCCTTGGAGGAGACTTCCACCAGATACTTTCAGTTATTCGAAAAGCTTCAAGAGAGGAAATTGTAAATGCCACCATAAAGTCATCAAATTTGTGGCTGCATTGCAAGGTTATTAAAATGACAGAATATAAGTTTACAAGCAACAAGTTCCTCCTTTGTAGATCCGTAATTAAGATTGTTTGCTAACTAGATACTTCAAATTGGAGATAGAAAGCTAGGAGTTGACTATGACAAAATTGCAGAAGTTGAAATTCAGAATTTTTAATTTTAGAATCACCTTCATCTCTAAGGAGTATTGTAGATTTCGCTTATCCAAATTTATTAGGTAATTTGAAAAAGTATGCCTTTTTGAGGATAGAGCATTGCTAGCACCTACTCTTGAAGTAGTTGAAATAGTTAATGAATTTGTTCTTTCTCAAATTCCTTGTAAGGAAAAAGAGTATTTGAGCTCTGATTCATATTACATAGTTAATGAAATGTTGGTATTGAAAATGATTGGATAACTGCTGAATTTTTAAATGAAATAAAGTGTTTTGGCATTCCAAATCATAAATTAGTTTTCAAAAAAGGAGTCTCAATTATATTGCTGAGGAACATTGATCAATTTTCTAGATTATGTAATGGAACAAGGTTTATGTTGTGACTAGCAATAAAATTGGAGAAAAAGTTTACATACCTCAGATGAATCTAATACCTTCTGATCCAGGCATGCCTCTCAAGTTTCAAATAAGACAATTCTCAGTTACTCATTGCTTTGCTATGACCATTAATAAAAGTCAAGGTCAATCTTTGTTATTTGTTGGGTTGTTTTTGTCCAAACCAATATTCACTCATAGGCAACTTTACGTGGCTAGGTCTAAAGTAAAATCAAGGAGTGGTTTGAAAATATTGAAATTAGATGATAATGTGGAACCTTGCAAAATAACCAAAAAAGTAGTTCATTCAGAGATGTTTCAGAAAATTTGAATTTCAAGTTTGGATCTGCATTTTATATTCTTTATTTTTTTATTAAATAAAACATTCATTGCATTTGTTACCAAGTTTTTACATATTTTTGTACTACTATATTTTTTATTATATAATGTTGAGTGGCATATGAAGATCAAAACATGAAACAAATTTCCCATGTAATTAATCCTTTATAGTGGTTTTTTTTTTTCAATGATCATGTAGAGTAATTACTTCTAATCGTAACATTATTGTTAATTATCTACTATTATTATCTATTAATTTACAAAAAATGCTATCAAATGATTTCTTATGTACTCGATTTTAAACCTTTTTTTGTTATCACCTAGTGCATCGCATGGATCAAATCGCTAGTATTTTATATTTTACTCATTTGGTAATTAGAAAAGTGCATGCTAATGTCATTCTTTGTAGTACCAAGATAATTGAATGCTCTTGAAGATCCACTATTTTGTTTCCTAAAGTAACATAAATTATGCTTTTTTATTGGTTTTTGAAAATATTCACTAAAATGAATATCACATTGAGACATTAAGTAATTGAATGAGGGAAATTATACGTGCTTCTGTAACGCCCCGATTTTCTGTCTGAGTGGAAAACGATCAAAATGCCCCTGAGGTCATTTTCGACCCGGAATTCGAGGATGGCCGGCCCAGCAGTCCTTGAAGGGCCAACTCAATGTTTGAAGGGGATTGAATGACCCTTGAGTGGTTTCAGAGGCGAAAGTCTCATTTTTTGCAGTTTCGGGTCAAAATGACTAAAATACCCCTATAGCGTTTCACACGGGTAAATGTGCCGTTTGAGCCCGAAACTTTCCCTGAAGGTTTAAAACAATGTTTTTACATGTTTAAAAACATGTGTTTGAGTCCCGGTGGTCCTGGGTAGTTTTAGTACAAAATTACGATTTTGCCCCTAGAATAGTGTTTTTGAGCTTAATGATGTAATTAAGCAAACCTAAGCAATATTAGGCTCTAATCGAAGATTAATTAATTTCCATAATTAATCTAGAGTCAAAATAAACTATTAAAATTAATTAGAACCTAAAATTGCTTAGATTAGATTTAAATCTCTTTTTAAAACTCAAGATTTCACTCTTGGAATCTTGAATAGTGTTTTCTCTCTCCAATTCCTTAAATCAAGGAATTGTGTCTAGAATTGTTTATGCACTAAAATGAGTTTATAACTCACTAATGATGCAAGACCACTCCTTAAATATGTCTTGACAACCTTAATTACCCATTTTCTCACCTAAACACTTTCTTACAAATTCCTAATCTTAATCCAAATCAAAGATACACTTAAACACAACTCTAAACCACAATTAAAATGCAAGAAAACCTTCCCCCATGGCTGATGCACTTTCGACCCTCTCCCTCTCAATTACATTACATGTTGATTTGTTTCTCATTCAAAGAACCATGCTTGAGCCATACCTTGAACCATACCTCACTATACTTTGAACCATACCTCACCATGCCTCAAGATCACAACATCTCACCTCATGGAACTCATGGGGCTGCTCATTGTGGCTGAAACCTTCCCTCCCTCCTTGCACCTTGCATTTGTTTCATTTCTCTATAAATAGCATGCTTGGGTGAAATTGCATCATTTTGGGTTCATTTGCTAAGTGTAAGTTTTCAAAGAAGCACTTCAAAGTTTCCTTTTTCTCTCAAGTTCAAGTGTTCAAGTTCTTCATCCTCTTCTCTCATCCCAATCTTCAAATCACTTGGTAGGGATTTTCTTTCAAGTATTTTCTTTATTTAAGTTATATTCCTAGTTATGTGTTTATGGTTTCTCTTGAGTCTTTTTAGAACTTCTTTCCCTCTCCTTTTTCTTCATCATTTTCGGCCATGGGCCTTTTGAGGACAAGGAATGAGAGCTTGATGATGAGGTTTCATGGTGGTGATGTCCACCATTTGAACAATCTCTAAAGCTTGATCTTTGTTCTTGAGTTAAAGATGTTTTTAGTTTTTCTTCTTGAACCTTGAAACCTTTCACTTTGATGATGTTTTAAAATGGTTACATGAACTCAATGATGAGGACTCATGATGTTGGTGTTAATGCATCATCAAGATCATGGTCTCTAGAGTTTCAAATGTTTCTTTTTCTTCTTAAAAGTTTCGGTTCCTTTTCCTTTTCTTTCTCCAAGTTTTCGGCTATGTTGGCCAATGAGATTCATAATGGCTTGATGATGAGAGCTTCTAGATGATGACTATGTGTTCATCACAATGAGACCTCTAGAGCTTTAGTTTTAATGAAAATGTTATTTCTGACCTCATTTCAAGGAAAGAAACTTTGTGTTCTAAAGAACCCTTGAGGTTCACTCTTGTCTTTACTTTATCTTGTCATGATAAGTTTGGGTTGAGGTTTAAGTTCCTTTAAAAGTCTTGTATGAGCTCTAATAAGAAATAAAATGAACTAGTATTCATATTTAAATTCAAGCTTATGCATTACATATTTACTTTGAGCTTTGCATTCATATTTATTTTCCAAGCCATCACTTAAAGTTAAAGGATAAAGAATGGATTGCATCTCATATTTACATTCTTGTCTAGCATATTTACTTTTCATCACTAAAGAACGTAAAGATTTAAAATGAGAGCTTGTACTATCACCTAACTAAACCTCAAAGCCTTTCTATTTCGGCTTTAAAGTCGATTGTTGCTAGGCCTAGAGCACTAAAATAAAGAAATGAACTTGCATATTTATATTTTAAGTCTTGGATATTTATTTCAAGTCTTGCATATTTATTTCAAGCCTTCCATATTTATATTTCAATTCTTGCATATTTACTTTAAGCTCTCACTTTACTTTGTAATGAAGAATAAAAATGAAGTGCATAGCATGTTTAAATTATGTCATCACTTAAAGACCTTAGAGCTCAAAGACTTGCCCATTTTATCTCAAGTTAAAGTTTTATATGGGAACATTCTTTGAATGCACAATTTTGGTCATGTAGTGATGATGAGCTTGGAATGAGTTTCATCTAGCTACGAGGGCCAACAATCTAAGTTTTACGACTTTCTTTAAGCCTCATGAACTTTATGAGATTAAGACCAAATAAGATTTATGAATTTATTTCTCCTTTAAGGAATGATCAAGTGGTCACTGACCTAAGGATATTCTTAGCCTCTTTTACAAAATAAAATGGTTTGCAAAAGAGTTTAGAAGTCCTAAAAATGATTCAAAGAGAAACTAACAACTTATATGTTTTAGAAATATCAAGTTATGCATCTTTTTAGGGACTTAATGCTTCGGTTCTTCCATGATGAGTTTGCTGTTGTATGATGATGTTTTGATGTGTTAGAATGAGTAAAAATTATGTATGATGAAGTAGGAACATTTCTATGCATGATAGGAGAGAAACTAGCTTTCTAGAAAAATCGTAAAGTCAAGATTTAGCATAGTTTTAACCCATTTATTTTTGGATACTGCCCAAACTGTTTCAAAGGGAATATAATCAGATTAGGATTGTTTAATCATGAAATATTTGGTTACAATTGAAGTAGGATTGAATTTTAGCACCTATAGAGAAACTAGTAACTAGAAAACCGTAAAACCGCAATTCTAGAACTCTTAGAACATTTAATTTTTAGAATCTGTCCAGAAACCTCATAACATGGTAAACATGGTTTATAATTAGTTCTTAGACATAGGAGTGCCTCATAATTGGTTTAGATTTAATTTATAGCGCCTTAGGCGAAGATGGAACCAAGAAAGGGTTTAAAACGTAAGTTCTAGAACCCCATAATTGTAAGTTTATAATTCTACCCCTTAAGGAATGGAGTTGCCCAGATTTATTAAAGAGCATACATAATAGTAATATTTGTTAGAAGAAAATCCTTAGGTGCATAAGAGGTTGATAGAAAATGATAGATTAATTACATCACAAGTTTAAGGCCCGTAAGGGTCAATACATAAGATACCGTAGGACCAAGAGCATAATGAAATTTCAATGTTGACTATGAACATATGAGGATGATTATGTGAATGTATGGAATTATGATGAAGGATGCATGTTTAATTGACTTATGTGGCATAAAGTAAAATTTGGAAGAAATTCGGCATCTTCTTTGTTATCTTGCCGAATTTCTGACAAATTTGGGGACTTAGAAAGTTTTTGAAAACCTATGAGATTTTTATTTATGAGGTACTAAGATGAGTTCTCGGATGACAACGGTTCAGCCGAGCACCTCCAGAAAACTCATGTGACATCGGTACCAAGATGAATTCTTGGGTGACACCGGTTCAGCCGAGCACCCCCAAGAAATGCCCCCTAGCCCGTACTGGATAAGTCGGGATTATGTTTATGATTATGTTACGCTTATCGGGATTGATAAGTAAGAACTAGTAACGACTAGTTAAGGTATGAGCTCATAACCTAGAGATGTGACATGTTTTGGGTGACACCGGTTTGGACGAGCACCCCCAGAACCATTGTCTTTTAGGGTGGCCTATGAGGAAGTAAAGTATGATGTTTATGTCACAAAGTTTCCCATATGAGAATTTAATTGCCACTTTATGCCACTATTATGATGTTCTTAAAGTTACGATGATTATTCTTGCATTAAGTAGAGTCATGCATACATTCTTTAATATGTTGCATCCATGTCATTGAGAATCATGCCAAAATGAACGGACCTTGGCTAATTATGTTTTAAAACCTAAAATTGGACTTAATGCATGCTCACTTATTTTGTATACTAAACCCAAGGTTCCTGAGGACGTAGATGATGACACCTAGGTAGTAGGAGGCCCTACTGAGATTCTTTAGCAAGGTTCTCACTCCCTCTATCTCTTTCTTTCCGTCACTTCTTCAGATGGCGACGTTCGTGATTTTCGTGGACACCCCAACATGGGAGGTGCATCATGATCTGGACTACGGGTCATACCATTTTGTGGGTCGCTGCGTCGTTCGTATATTTATGTTCGTTGGACGACCCTTTAGTCACCCCATACATAGTCATCGATTTTCTCTTGTCTCACCCTTCGGCAATGACCTCGTATTCGAGTGCACACGCCCTCGAGAGGAGTGGATCCGCCGTACCCCACCGACAGCTTCTGCCATCCAGGACTACCCACAGTATGTGCCCCGCTTGCCCTTATCATTTTCCAAGACAGACCCTTCGGAGGACTCTGCCACTCAGGTACCTTCCAAGGGATCCTCCCCCACCGTGCGATGGACGTTGGGGAGGGTAGTGAGGCTTCTGTCGCTCAGCAGGTACGTGGAGGATGGGTGAGGATGATTCCCCGCCATGGAGCTCACGCCCGACCAATGCAGTGCATAGCCACTCCGGCCGAGATAGCCCAGTGGATCAGATACATCCCTCCTTTCCAGAGAGGCTCGCAGTAGGAGACGACCGTCGCGTTCCGGTGCCCGAGCTTTGACTAGGCCTAGATAGCCTCCTTTTGTCTTAAGGCTATCTATTCGTAGGCGCACTAGAGTTAGGAGAGATTCTTTTATGCCTTTGTTGTACTTTCGTTTTCCATGTATTTCTATTCCAGATGTATCAAACTAAGTCCTACTCTACATAAGTGGGCATATCATATTAAATATAAGTATGCAGTTCAATTTTATTGTGATGTGCCTTTACTTGCTTTATGTTATGTTGAGATGTTTTCTTTATTCCCATCCATGCGTTATTGCTCATTGTATCGCACGGCTCTTGTAACATCCTAACTTTTAACCCAATACTCTAGAACATAATTAGGTTAATCATTAGTCTATTACTTCATAGTTCTCATTTTTACCTTGCAATACTTAGCGAAAAATACGGGTAAATTTTTTTTGAAATACAAAGTGAGAGCCGCGTGATGCGATATAACATGTAACGAACAAAACATACATCTCATAACGTCATAGTATAAGGCACACCATGAATAACACTGAATATCATCTCATATATATATAACTTGCCCACTTAAAGGTATGGGACTTAATTTAGTACAAGGGAAATACATGAAAGGAAATACAACATAACATAAGTATAAACTACTCCCCAAACCCGAGTGCATCTAATGGGATAACCTCTAAACAAAAGAAGGTTTATCCTCGTCCGAGTGCATCTAATGGGATAACCTCTAAACAAAAGAAGGTTTATCCTCGTCTATGGGGTGTGTGCACTAACCGAGCCATCTACGGCCTCCTACTGGCGACTATTCCTCGAGCGTGGCACGTAACCAGGAAACTAAGCAAGCTCCTCCGGCGAGAATAGGCGGAACGGGGCTCGGGAGTGACCTCCACGGCGCGGCCTCATCTCCGGTCGTCATGCAAGCCTCGGCTGAGTCACGGTGGGCTCGCTACCTTCCCCAAGATCCATGGGTATGGTGGGGGAAGATCCCTCGGAGGGTAGCTGGGTCGCCGAATCCTCGGAAGGATCCGTCTCCGAAAAAGACGACGGGCAACGGGGCACATACTGGGGGTAGTCTCGAGCGGCAGATATGGACGGTGGAGTATGGTGAAGCCTCTCCTCTCGTAGACGTGCGTGCTCGAACACCAGGTCATCGCCAAAAGGTGAGACGAGGGAGAAACGATGGGAATGTACAGGGGGAGTGAAGGGTCGACCCATGAACATGAATACTCTAACCGTGCATCGACCCACAAAATGGAATGACCCGTGGTCCGGGTCATGGTGCACCTCCCATGTCGGCGTGTCCACGAACACTACGAACGTCGCCATCTGAAGACGTGACGGAAAGAAAGAGATAGAAGGAGTGAGAATCTTGCTAAAGAATCTCAGTAAGGCCTCCTACTACCTAGGTGTCATCATCTACGCCCTTAGGAACCTTGGGTTTAATTATACAAATGAGTGAGCATGCATTAAGTCCATTTTTGAATTCTAAAACATAGTTTAGCCAAGGTCCATTCCTTTTAGGATGGTCTTAATGTCATGAATGCAACATAATAGCGAATGTATGCATGGCACTACTTAATGCACATACGTAAAACATAACATCAAGCTTCATCATACTTAGTGGCATAAAGTGGCAATAGAAACATTCATATAGGATGAACTTAGTGACATAATCATAATCATGAAACATCTCTTCCTCATGGGCCACCCTAAAAGACAAGCGCTCTGGGGGTGCTCGGCCGAACCGGTGTCACCCAGAACGTGTCACATCTCTAGGTTATGAGCTCATACCTTAACTAGTCGTCACTAGTTCTTACTTACCACTTAACGATAAGCGTATCATAAATCATAAATCTCGACTATCTGAGTACGGGTTAGGGGGCAATTCTCTTAGGGGTGCTCGGCCGAACTGGTGTCACCTAAGAGTATAAATTGGTACCGATGTCACATGAGTTCTATGGAGGTGCTCGGCCGAACCGGTGTCATCTTAGAACCCATCTTAGTACCTTAATTTTCAAAATTTCTTTAAGTCCCCAAATTTGTCGAATTAAAAGACAAAGGCATTACGCTGAATTCCTTTCAAATTTGCTTTATGCCACATAAACATATATCCTCATGAATTCCTCATATGAATAACATTATCATTCTTCACATAACTCATGCATCATCATAGAACATTCAAACGCTTACCCTTACGGTAGCTTATGCTTTGACCCTTACGGTAGCTTATGCTTTGACCCTTACGGGTCTTAATCTTGAGATATAGTTTTCTAACATCCGTCGCTCATATGTTATGCACCTAAGGGCTCATAATTAATCATCATTCCTAATCCTCATGTTCATACTCAAATCTGAAAAGCATAGGGCAGAATTTCTATCTTGTGGTTACGAGGTTCTAGAACTTACGTTTTAGACCCTTTCTCGGTTCCGTCTTCGCCTAAGGCGCTATAAATTAAATCTAAATCAATTATGAGACATTCCTATGCTTAAGAACTAATTATAAGTCACATTTATCATGTTGTAACATTGCTGGACAGAATCCAGAAAACTAAATGTTCTAAGAGTTCTACATTTGCATTTTTACGGTTTTTTAGTTACTAGTTTCCCGATAGGTGCTAAAATTCAATTCTAATCCAAATGTTACCAAGTTTTTCATGCCTAAACAATCCTAATCTGATTATGTTCCCATTAAAACAGTTTGGATAAGTTCCAAAAACAAATGGGTCAAAACTATGTTAAATTCTAGCTTTACGGTATTTCTAGTTAGCTAGTTTCTTACCTATTATGCATAGAATCATTTCTACATCATCATATGATATTTTCACACATCAAAACATCACCATACAGCATCACACTCATCATGGCAAAACCGAAATCATGGAGCTTCAGTAAAAGAATTAAATTGACATTTCGAGGTACATAAGTTAACTAGTTTGTCTTGAAATCAATTTAGAATTTCTAAAACTCTTTGCAAATCATTTTAATTCATCAAGAGGCTAAGAGAAGCCTTTGATCAATGACCAAAATATATTTCATCTTCTAAAAGGGAATAAAATCACATCTCATGATAACATAACCTTGTAAAAAAATTTGTAAAGCTTTAATAAAAACTTAGAACATAGACTATTAGACCTTGTAGCTAGATGAAAACTCATTGCAAGTCCATCCTCACTACTTGGCCGAAAACATGCATTCAAAGAATGCATTCACATTAAACTTTACCTTGAAATGAAATGGGCAAGTCTTTGAGCTCTAGGTTCTTAAGTTATGACATAAAATAAACGTGCTCATGCTTTTCATTTTTAATCTTACTTATAAAGTAGAGTGATGACTTAAAATAAATATGCAAAGCATAAACTTAAACGTGCAAGCTTGAAAGTAAATGTGCAAGGTTCAATTCTTTATTTTAGTGCTCTTGGCCCAACAACAATCGACTTTAAGGCCGAAATAGATAGGCATTCGAGAAATTAATTAGTTGATAATGCAAGTTCAATTCTTTATTTTAGTGCTCTCGGCCCAACAACAATCGACTTTGAGGCCGAAATAGAAAGGCTTTGAGAATTAAATTAAGTGATTATGCAAGTTCCATTTTAATCTTTATGTTCTTAGGTGATAGCTTGAAAGTAAAGATGCATAGCAAGAATGTAAATATGAGTGCAAGCATAAATTAAATTATGCAAGTTCATTTTATCTTTCTAGAGCCCTTAACAAGACTTTAAAGGAACTCAATCCTCAACCCAAACTCATCCAACCAAGGTTAAGTAAAGCTTAGAGTTCTTAGAACTCAAGACAATATTTTTGGAAAATCAAAACATTGAATTATGTAGAAGAAAGGAAATGGCTGAAACATTCTAGGCAAGAAAAGGAATATTTGAAAACTCTAGAGTCCATGATCTTGGTTGTAACGCCCCAATTTTTACTGTAATTTTTACTGTCATTGAAAATTACTGAATTACCATAGGTAATTATTACATAAGATTTGAGGCCGAACAATCTTTAATAAAGGAATATAACATTAGAAGATAGGTTAGGAGCGATTCATGCGAGAGTCGCAAATCCCGAATTTCTGTACGTGTAAAATGACCAAAATGTCCCTGAAGTTATTTTACTCAGAAAATGAGGATTGTGGGCCCCACATATTCTCAAGGGGATGTTTTGAGAATAATAAGGGATTGTTTGTGTTATGTGTGTTAATAGAGCAGAAGAATCTCAATTTTGAGTTCCGACGCGTGAAATGACCAAAACGCCCATGCGGCTGTTTTAACTCCGATGTGCGTGCCGACTGAGCCCGAACCTCACTAAAATGTTTTAAAATGTGTTTTTAAGCCATGATTAACCATTGGTTAAGCTCGGGTGGCCTCGGGCAGTTTTTAAGTGAAAGTACGATTTTGCCCCCTTTTTGGGCAGTTTTGCGAATTTCGGGATTTTTGATTCGTATACCGAATCCTAAGCAATATTAGGCTCAAATTAAAGCTTATTAAATTCTAAATATTAATCTAGATTCAAAATTATGTATTTAGATTGATTAGAACCCAAAATTGCTCAAAAACACCCAAATTGCTTACTAATTCACTTAAGCCCTTAACCGTAAATTCTCTAAATTACATGAATACCTTGCCTACACCTAAATAATGCATGGAACACACAAATTTCACTTCTTTGGGCTATAATGCACGAAATTATTGATGCCTTTATGCAGCTGAATTATTTCCAAAAGTTGCACTAAAACAAAATGCCAAAATGTCACCATAAGAGACATAATTCCTTAATTTCATACAACTTTGTCTAAAATGATTTTTCCTCCATTATTTCTCCTGAAAAATTCTGACAACTACCTCCTCATTTTGGCCAATTAGAAGCCTCAAAATCTTCTATAAATAGGCTTGCTTGAGTGGTCTTGGAATGCTTGGTTCATAACTAGTTTTTAGGAGCACCAAAAACTTTCTTTCTTCCTCCTCTTTGGCTGAATTCTTTCTTCAATTTTTCAAAGAGATTTTGTGTCATTTCACTTCAAGAAATCAAGTTCTCTTCCTCTTCTTCAACTCAGATTAGGTAGGGAGTAGTTTCTAAATTTATTTCTATGCTTTGAGGAGTTGTGTTTTTAGCTCAAAATGATGAAATTATGAATTTACCTTAGCTTTTCATTTTGGTTTTCCTCTTCTTCTTTTTTCTTCAACCAATTCAGGCCATATGGCCTAGGTGGAACTAAGATGATGGCTTGATGATGAGGACCTTGAGGGTGGGTTGTAAATCCATCACAAGTTAGGCCTCTAAAGCTTGAAAATTCCACTTGATGCAAAACTTTAAAGAATAATGCTTTATGATGCTAAAACAATGATTTTTAGTTTAGAACTTGAAAGATGTATTTCCTTTTATGTTTTATTTCTTGTTAAGATATGTATTGGGTTGAATTTATAATTCTTTTAAAGTCTTGAAGGAGCTCTAGTAAAGAAACAAAATGAATTTGCATCCATGATTAAGTTTATGCTTTGCATAACCATGTTTACCTTCTATGTCATCACTAAATTTTCAAGAATGAATAAATGAACTTGCATTTCTCATATTTAAATTCCAAGCTTGTATTTCATGTTTATGTTTCAAGTCATCACTTAATCTTTCAAGATAATAAAGAGGTTGCATCTCATATTTAATTTATGCTCTTACTATATTTTATAATGGCTAAAAGAATCAACGCATGGCATGTTTATTTTATGCCATCACCTAAAGATCCTAGAGCTCAAAGACTTGCCCATGTATCACAAGCAAAGAAATATGATTATTGGAGTTAAAGAATTTATTCTTTAAAAAGTCTTAAGATTGGAGCTTAAAAAGATGTAATAATAATTCTCTTCTCCCTCTACTGGTCTGTGCGGACTACCGCTCCGGTTTCTTAATAATTCTCTTCTCCCTCTCTGGTCTGTGCGGACTACATCTCCGGTTTCTTAATATTCTCTTCTCCCTCTACTGGTCCTGTGCGGATTACACGCTCCAGTTTCTTGTATCATGTTTATATTTCAAGTTCTTGCATCATGTTTAATTTTCAAGTCATCACCTTAAATCTTAAAGATAAAGAAATGGAATTGCATATCATGTGTATAATTCCAAGCTATCACCTTATAAAGATAAGATTAAAATAAGGTTGCATAGCATGTTTATAACTCTAAGATGTCACCTAAATCTCTAAAGCTCAAGACTTACTCCTTTTATCTTAAGTGAGAATTTTAATTGTGAAGATCCTCCCAAATTTGACAAAAGAACTAGTTTCTAAATGAGTTTTAAGGCTTTGCAAGGATTTTACGGGGAACTAGTATTTTATATGCACTTAAAATATGATTCTATGTAATTGCATGAGGTTCATGATTCGGCCACTGATCTGAGTTTAGTATCAATGTGTGATAATTATGGTTTATTGTTAAGAGAATGATTCATAATTGGTTTAGTAACTAATTAGTTCTATAATTGATAATTCTATGTAAGGATTGGATGCTTATTAAGTACTTGATATCATTGAATGATTTCCTGGCTTGCATGTTATAGTTGCTGTTGCAAATAATGAGAATGCTTATACATGAAATATTCTTTATTATGTAAAATTTACCTTTGTTGCTAGAAGAAAGTGTATCATTGTAAAAGTGTAATTTGGAAAGGTTCAGGCTAAGGAAAGACTTGGTATTTAAGCGTGTCCATTATGACCCACCTCTCTTTCCTGGGAATCTCCCATATGCATGATTACAATTGATATATATTATTCTAGTTTAAGACTATAAATAAGAAAATGTTATGATGTTTATGAATTCTATTGTGATATAACATGCAAAGATTTAATGGTGACTTAAACTTATAAGAAAATGATCCTTTGGAACCATCAGACTATAGGTGGTGAAAAGGTGATTTTAGCCCCCTAACCCGTTCTCTCAAAAAGGGTAGAGTCAGGATTTTAGCTTATCAAAAGGGATAAGTATATGCTAGTGACGACTAGTAAAGTATGAGCTCATAACCTAAATTACTCCCAAAAGGGTGGAGTATAGGGTGGCCTAAGGAAAATAATGATGATGATAAGATTTTAAGTCACCTAAGGCACTAAAGAAATGAAATATGTGCATTATGTCCACGTGTAGCTAATATTATATGACATTCTTTTATGCATGTTATTTGATAATGATGATGAGGAATATGATGTAATGATAAAGGAAAAAAATTCATTGTAAATATGACATGTTAAGATTATAATGCATTATAAGGCATGATTAAAAATTGACGAACCTCGGTTAAGTATTTGTCCGAATTTAAAATGAATCTTTGCATGCTCACTATTTTAGAATAATCCCGAGGTTCCTGGGGACTTTGATGATGACACTGTAGAAGGAGGTACCCTCACGAGAATTCTTTAGCAAGATTGTCACTCCCTTTTCTTTATTTCCGTCATTGTCTCCAGATTCGGATGGCGACATTCGTCTGTTCGTTGATACCCCTACTTGGGAATTTCACTATGATCCGGTGCATCGCTCGTATCATTTTGAAGGGAGTCTTGTGATTCGTGTTTTTATTTACATAGGTCGTCCCCTTTGCACATCCTATCCCTAGTTATCAATTTTCTCCTACTTCTCCCTATGGCGATGAAATGGTTTTCGAACATGCACGTCCACTTGATGAAAGGATGTTACGTTCTTATCCCGCTTCATCTGCTGTCCACAGATTTCCAGAGTATGTTCCGAGACGAGATATTCTGACCATCCTTCAGAGGACACTCCTACTCATGTATATTCTGAGAGCTCTCTGCTCCTACTCCCACACGTGTAAGAGAGGGTAGTGAGGAAGCAGTTGTTCAGCCGAGGTTAGCAAGAAGGCCGTCCATGCGACCCCAACATGGTGCATCTCGTGTGTCCCCTCCCGAGAGAGCTCATCAGTGGATCGGATTTATTCCCCTATTTCGGGACAGTGGCCATAGAGGGTTCTTAGTAGACTTATGTGTGATCATGCACCTAGTTTTAGGATAACCTTCCGGCTTATAGAGTTATCTAGTTTAGGGGCATGTATTTCCTTATGTATATTTTCTTTTATGGGTTTGCATAAGACAATGATGTATGAACATAACCCACCCTTTGAGTGAGGTTATTGTATGTAAATATATGCTATAATGTGTTTATGGATGTTATATGATGGAGCCAAAGTGATATGATGTGATATATTCTTAAACGTCTTATTATACTCCACTTACTCGTTCACGTTGTACTCGGCTCACGTTTTCAATTATGTTTTTCTTTTTAAAAAAAAAATGGCTCGTAATTTCACTAAGTATTTTCAAATTATGAAGAAGGAACCAAAGTAAGGAGTAAAGTCTAGTCATTGATCAGATTCAACCTAGGTGTATTTGGTTAATAACTAGGGTGTTACATTTTGGTATCAGAGCAGTTCGATTCTCATGGAGCCTGAGGATTGGACTAGCTATGCTTCTAAAGCATAATACGTTAGTGACGTCATGTGTAGACGTTTATCATTAGGATGAGCCTAAGGATTAGAAATACATGACTACTGTATGTTGAAAGCGCCATGGTAACTTGCTCACTTTGCATGGAATATTGGGCCTGATCACCTCAGTGTTCTTTGTTTGTGTGTATAGGGACCAATGGCACGTCAACAACGGACTAGGAGCGCGACCAGAATAATCAAGACAACGAGACAGTAGAAGCACTCCGCGATGTAGCAAGGACCATGAGAATGATGATGGAGCGAATGGATCGGGATCGTCAAGCCAATATGAATCAAGGACATGAAATTCTGAACATGCCCGTTTCGGAGAGTTTCGTAAAGGCGAACCCACCAGCTTTCAAGGGACCCTGAATCCAAATATTGCGTAAGAATGGATTCGAATATTGAGAAGGTCTTTCTTTGTAGTCCCATGCTCGGAGGAGCAAAAGGTCACCTTCGCTACTCATATGCTTGAGGGTGATGCCAGTTTCTGGTGGAGAGGTGTTCGAAGACTCCTGGAGACGACCGACATGGACATTGATTGGGAACTATTCAAGGTCCATTTTTATGAAAAGTACTTTCCAGTCGCTAGAAATGCCAAGGACATTGAATTCATGCAACTTGTCCACGGGAATATGAATGTGGCCCAGTACACTGCCAGATTTGAAGAACTCATTAAGTTCTCAAGAATGTACCAAGGAAATCGATGAGTCGGAAATGCATTAAATACGAGTCAGGGTTGAAGGCGGAACTTAATGTGGCAGTTGCACATTTGGAGATTAGGGATTTCTCTACCCTAGTTAACAAATGTCGGATTATTGAAGAAGGTCAGAGAAAACTAAACACCCTAAAATCAGATAATATTACCAAAAAGTTGACACCTCAAGGTCAGCAGTTCAAAAGCCAGAATCGACCTCCATTTTCAATCAAGACCACAAGGGCCACAAAGATATTTTCAACAAGGAAGGCCAAACAACAACAACCGCTATAATAACAATCGCTACAACAATAACGCCAGTAACAATCGCAACAACAACAATAACAACAATAAAGGGAAAGCACCACAAAGAGGTCCAACAGTACCTCCACAGCCTGTGCCATCCATGGAGTGTCCCAAGTGTGGTAAGAATCATGGGAGCATGCCATGTCGAGTCGGAACAAACGTGTGCTATCGGTGTGGAAAACCAGGTCATTACTCCCGAGAATGCACGGAAAGGAACCCGCCAACCCCAATCCCAAGCCGCAATACCAGGGAAGGGTATTTCTTTGTTAATCTTTGAAGAAACAACGAAGTCACGAAATCTCGTGGAAGGTAAGGGTAATATGCATGGTAAAGACTTAATTGTACTATATGATTCTGGCGCTTCTCATTCTTTTATCTCCCATTCATGTGTTAAAAGCCTTAATTTACCTATGACTGAGCTTCCTTTTGACCTTATTGTTTCTACCCATTTGGAAAACCCGTTAGGACTTGTAAATGTTGTTTAGATTGTATTTTTATTATAGATAATAGATCCTTTGTTTTAGATCTTATTTGCTTACCCATGCGAGGTTTAGATGTGATTCTTGGCATGGATTGGCTTGAGGCCAACCGTGTCGTTAAGCTGTTATGAGAAAACCATCACTTTTCTTCCTGTTCTATTGAACCTAAGAAACCCATAAGTCTTTACATAAGCTGTGGAAATGGGTGTGGTAAGGGTGAGAGTTAAGGTTACATTTTCTTAGCCGCTAGTGATGTAGACTTTGAGCAAAGTATCGTTGAGACACCAATAGTAAGAAATTATCCTGAAGTATTTCCGGATGAGATACGAGTTTCCCCAGAGAGAGATAGAGTTTTCCATAGAATTGCTTAAGTGGACCTATATCCATAGCCCCATACAGATGTCCCCATTAGAATTGACCGAGTTAAAAACTCAATTGGAAGATTTATTGGAGAAAAAGTTTGTTAGGCCTAGTGCATCACCTTGGGAGCCCTGTGTTGTTTGTAAAGAAAAAGGATGGGAGTATGAGGATGTGTGTAGATTATAGGCGAGTTGAATAAAGTAACGGTGAAAAACAAGTATCCTCTGCCTAGGATCGATGATTTGATGGACCAAGCTGAAAGGTGCGGTAGTGTTTTCTAAGATAGATTTGAGGTCAGGCTACCATCAAATTAGAGTGAGAGATGAAGACATACCTAAAAGCGGCCTTTCGCACTCGATACGGCCATTTTGAGTTTGCGATAATGTCCTTTGGGTTAACCAATGCTCCAGCTATTTTTATGGATTACATGAATAGGATCTTTCGACCCTATTTAGATCAGTTTGTAGTTGTCTTTATAGATGACATTCTCATATATTCTAAGACCCATGAAGAGCATGAATGCCACCTAACCATAGTACTAGAGATCTTGAAGGAAAAGAAACTATATGCCAAGATTTCCAAGTGTGAGTTTTGGTTGGATAAGGTGCAATTTTTAGGGCATGTAGTATCTAAGAAAGGAATTGCTGTAGATCCTAGTAAGGTAGAAGCGGTAGTAAAGTGTGAAAGACCAACCACCAGAATCAAGTAAGGAGCTTTTTGGGTTTAGCGGGTTATTACCGTCGATTTATCAAGGGATTTTCCCAGATTTCCCTACCTTTGACCAAGGTGACTAGGAAGAACACCCCTTTTTCATGGACCCCGGAGTGTGAAAAGAGCTTTCAAGAGTTAAAACACAAGCTAACCTCAACTCCTGTTTTAGTGTTACCCGACCCCAATGTGCCTTTCGAGGTGTATTGTGATGCTTCAAAAAAGGGTTTAGGTTGTGTATTGATGCAAGATAGGCAAGTGGTGGCCTATGCATCAAGACAACTCAAGCCACATGAGGCAAACTACCCTACCCATGACCTTGAGTTAGGCTGCCGTCGTGTTTGCTCTAAAGATTTGGAGACACCATTTATATGGAGTTAAGTTTGAGGTGTTTTCCGATCACAAGAGTTTGAAATATCTCTTTGATCAAAAAGAGCTAAACATGAGGCAAAGGCGATGGATGGAGTTCTTGAAAGATTATGATTTTGGATTGAACTACCATCCTGGTAAAGCTAATGTAGTAGCCGATGCTTTGAGTAGGAAGTCCTTACAAGTGTCTCGTTTGATGGTGAAGGAGGTTGAATTGATTGAACAATTTAGGGACTTAAACCTAGGAATGACTTTGACCACTAAGGGCATCAAAGCTTGTCATCTTAGAGTGACAAGTGAGTTCAAAGAACGGATTGTTCAAGCTCAAGGGGCGATCTTGAGTTTCAAAAGACTTTAGGGGCGATGAAGGCGGGAAAGTTGATAGGTTTTACCCAAGGAATGGATGATTTATGGAGGTTTAAAGGTCGAATATATGTACCTGCTAGTGGTGACCTCCGAAAAGATATTTTGGAGGAAGCCCATAAGAGTCATTTTACCCTTCATCCTGGTGCCACCAAGATGTATCAAGATTTGAAGAAGATGTTCTGGTGGCCTGGAATGAAGGAAGATGTGTGCACATGGGTGAGTAAGTGCTTGGTGTGTCAAAAGGTGAAGATTGAACACCAAAAACCATCTGGAATCTTTGCAACCTCTGTCGATCCCTGAGTGGAAGTGGGATAGTATCTCCATGGATTTTGTGATTTGGATTACCGAGGACCCAAATGAATCATGATACCATATGGGTAATCGTGGATCGATTGACGAAGTCAGCCCACTTTACCTATTAAGGTGACTTATTCCTTGGATAGGTTAGCACAATTATATATTCAGGAGATAGTAAGGTTACATGGGGTGCCGTCGACGATAATCTCGGACCGGGATCCGCGGTTTACGTCACGATTTTGGGGAGCCTTTCAAAAGGCATTTGGTTCAAAGTTGTGTCTAAGCACGGCCTATCACCCCCAAACAGACGGTCAATCTGAAAGAACTATCCAAACCTTGGAGGATATGTTAAGGGCATGTGTTTTAGATCAAAGGTGATGTTGGGATAAGTACACACTTTGATTGAATTTGCATATAACAACGGTTATCATGCAAGTATCGGTATGGCACCGTATGAGGCCCTCTATGGACGGAAATGTCAATCTCCCTTATGTTGGTATGAAGCCCCAGAGCAAATTTTACATGGATCTGATATTGTGAGGGAAACAACGGAACAAATCAAAAAGATTAGGGATAAGATTCTTACTGCTCAAAGTCGACAGAAAAACTATGCGGACAAGCGGCGAAAACCGCTAGATTTTCAAGAAGGGGACCACGTGTTCCTAAGGATCACCCCCACCACAGGCATAGGCCGAGCAATAAAAGTAAAGAAATTGAGCCCCAGATTTCTTGGTCCGTTTGAAATCCTTACCAAAGTAGGACACTGTAGCCTCACCGTATAGCCCTACCCCGAGTCTATCCAACCTTCATGATGTTTTCCATGTCTCTCGATTAAGAAAGTATCAATCGACCGAGTCATGTACTAGAGCGAACATGTACAATTAAGAGATAACTGACATTTAACTTACTACCCACGAGAATCGTCGACCGAGGAGTTAAGCGACTAAGGAACAAGTGTAGTCAAAGTAGCATGGGACGAGGGTGAAACCGAAGAACTTACATGGAGCTGGAATCGAACATGAAAGCACAATACCCGAGTTGTTCTCAGGTAACAATTTAGGGCGAAATTCTTTGTAAGGAGGGAGTAATGTAACGCCCCAATTTTCTTGTAATTTTCTTGTCATTGAAAATTATTGAATTACCATAGGTAATTATTACATAAGATTTGAGGCCGAACAATCTTTAATAAAGGAATATAACATTAGAAGATAGGTTAGGAGCGATTCATGCGAGAGTCGCAAATCCGGAATTTCTGTACGTGTAAAATGACCAAAATGTCCCTGAAGTTATTTTACTCAGAAAATGAGGATTATGGGCCCCACATATTCTCAAGGGGATGTTTTGAGAATAATAAGGGATTGTTTGTCTTATGTGTGTTAATACACCTCAAGAATCTCAATTTTGAGTTAGACGCGAAATGACCAAAACGCCCTGCATTGTTTTAACCCCAATGTGCGTGCCGACTGAGCCCGAACCTCACTAAAATGTTTTAAAATGTGTTTTTAAGCCATGATTAACCATTGGTTAAGCTCGGGTGGCCTCGGGCAGTTTTTAAGTGAAAGTACGATTTTGCCCCGTTTGGGCAGTTTGCGAATTTCGGGATTTTTGATTAGTATCACGAACCCTAAGCAATATTAGGCTCAAATTAAAGCTTATTAAATTCTAAATATTAATCTAGATTCAAAATTATGTATTTAGATTGATTAGAACCCAAAATTGCTCAAAAACACCCAAATTGCTTACTAATTCACTTAAGCCCTTAACCGTAAATTCTCTAAATTACATGAATACCTTGCCTACACCTAAATAATGCATGGAACACACAAATTTCACTTCTTTGGGCTATAATGCACGAAATTATTGATGCCTTTATGCAGCTGAATTATTTCCAAAAGTTGCACTAAAACAAAATGCCAAAATGTCACCATAAGAGACATAATTCCTTAATTTCATACAACTTTGTCTAAAATGATTTTTCCTCCATTATTTCTCCTGAAAAATTCTGACAACTACCTCCTCATTTTGGCCAATTAGAAGCCTCAAAATCTTCTATAAATAGGCTTGCTTGAGTGGTCTTGGAATGCTTGGTTCATAACTAGTTTTTAGGAGCACCAAAAACTTTCTTTCTTCCTCCTCTTTGGCTGAATTCTTTCTTCAATTTTTCAAAGAGATTTTGTGTCATTTCACTTCAAGAAATCAAGTTCTCTTCCTCTTCTTCAACTCAGATTAGGTAGGGAGTAGTTTCTAAATTTATTTCTATGCTTTGAGGAGTTGTGTTTTTAGCTCAAAATGATGAAATTATGAATTTACCTTAGCTTTTCATTTTGGTTTTCCTCTTCTTTTTTTTTTCTTCAACCAATTCAGGCCATATGGCCTAGGTGGAACTAAGATGATGGCTTGATGATGAGGACCTTGAGGGTGGGTTGTAAATCCATCACAAGTTAGGCCTCTAAAGCTTGAAAATTCCACTTGATGCAAAACTTTAAAGAATAATGCTTTATGATGCTAAAACAATGATTTTTAGTTTAGAACTTGAAAGATGTATTTCCTTTTATGTTTTATTTCTTGTTAAGATATGTATTGGGTTGAATTTATAATTCTTTTAAAGTCTTGAAGGAGCTCTAGTAAAGAAACAAAATGAATTTGCATCCATGATTAAGTTTATGCTTTGCATAACCATGTTTACCTTCTATGTCATCACTAAATTTTCAAGAATGAATAAATGAACTTGCATTTCTCATATTTAAATTCCAAGCTTGTATTTCATGTTTATGTTTCAAGTCATCACTTAATCTTTCAAGATAATAAAGAGGTTGCATCTCATATTTAATTTATGCTCTTACTATATTTTATAATGGCTAAAAGAATCAACGCATGGCATGTTTATTTTATGCCATCACCTAAAGATCCTAGAGCTCAAAGACTTGCCCATGTATCACAAGCAAAGAAATATGATTATTGGAGTTAAAGAATTTATTCTTTAAAAAGTCTTGAGATTGGAGCTTAAAAAGATGTAATAATAATTCTCTTCTCCCTCTCTTGGTCTGTGCGGACTACATCGCTCGGTTTCTTAATAATTCTCTTCTCCCTCTCTTGGTCACTGTGCGGACTCACCGCCTCAGGTTTCTTAATATTCTCTTCTCCCTCTCTTGGTCTGTGCGGATTACCGCTCAGTTTCTTGTATCATGTTTATATTTCAAGTTCTTGCATCATGTTTAATTTTCAAGTCATCACCTTAAATCTTAAAGATAAAGAAATGGAATTGCATATCATGTGTATAATTCCAAGCTATCACCTTATAAAGATAAGATTAAAATAAGGTTGCATAGCATGTTTATAACTCTAAGATGTCACCTAAATCTCTAAAGCTCAAGACTTACTCCTTTTATCTTAAGTGAGAATTTTAATTGTGAAGATCCTCCCAAATTTGACAAAAGAACTAGTTTCTAAATGAGTTTTAAGGCTTTGCAAGGATTTTAGTGGGAACTAGTATTTTATATGCACTTAAAATATGATTCTATGTAATTGCATGAGGTTCATGATTCGGCCACTGATCTGAGTTTAGTATCAATGTGTGATAATTATGGTTTATTGTTAAGAGAATGATTCATAATTGGTTTAGTAACTAATTAGTTCTATAATTGATAATTCTATGTAAGGATTGGATGCTTATTAAGTACTTGATATCATTGAATGATTTCCTGGCTTGCATGTTATAGTTCTTTGTTGCAAATAATGAGAATGCTTATACATGAAATATTCTTTATTATGTAAAATTTACCTTTGTTGCTAGAAGAAAGTGTATCATTGTAAAAGTGTAATTTGGAAAGGTTACGGCTAAGGAAAGACTTGGTATTTAAGCGTGTCCATTATGACCCACCTCTCTTTCTGGGAATCTCCCATATGCATGATTACAGCTTGATATATATTATTCTAGTTTAAGACTATAAATAAGAAAATGTTATGATGTTTATGAATTCTATTGTGATATAACATGCAAAGATTTAATGGTGACTTAAACTTATAAGAAAATGATCCTTTGGAACCATCGGACTATAGGTGGTGAAAAGGTGATTTTAGCCCCTAACCCGTTCTCTCAAAAGGGTAGAGTCGGGACTTTAGCTTATCAAAAGGGATAAGTATATGCTAGTGACGACTAGTAAAGTATGAGCTCATAACCTAAATTACTCCCAAAGGGTGGAGTATAGGGTGGCCTAAGGAAAATAATGATGATGATAAGATTTTAAGTCACCTAAGGCACTAAAGAAATGAAATATGTGCATTATGTCCACGTGTAGCTAATATTATATGACATTCTTTTATGCATGTTATTTGATAATGATGATGAGGAATATGATGTAATGATAAAGGAAAAAAATTCATTGTAAATATGACATGTTAAGATTATAATGCATTATAAGGCATGATTAAAAATTGACGAACCTCGGTTAAGTATTTGTCCGAATTTAAAATGAATCTTTGCATGCTCACTATTTTAGAATAATCCCGAGGTTCTGGGGACTTTGATGATGACATTTGTAGAAGGAGGTACCCTCAGAATTCTTTAGCAAGATTCTCACTCCCTTTTCTTTATTTCCGTCATTGTCTCCAGATTCGGATGGCGACATTCGTCTGCTCGTTGATACCCCTACTTGGGAATTTCACTATGATCCTGCATCGCTCGTATCATTTTGAAGGAGGTCTTGTGATTCGTGTTTTTATTTACATAGGTCGTCCCTTTGCACATCCTATCCCTAGTTATCAATTTTCTCCTACTTCTCCCTATGGCGATGAAATGGTTTCGAACAAGCACGTCCACTTGATGAAAGGATGTTACGTTCTTATCCCGCTTCATCTGGGTCCACGGATTTTCGAGTATGTTCCGAGACGACATATTCTCAAACTGATCCTTCAGAGGACACTCCTACTCATGTATATTCTGAGAGCTCTGCTCCTACTCCCACACGTGTAAGAGAGGGTAGTGAGGAAGCTTGAGTTGTTCAGTAGAGGTTAGCAAGAAGGCGTCCATGCGACCCCAACATGGTGCATCTCGTGTGTCCCTCCCGAGAGAGCTCATCGATGGATCGGATTTATTCCCCATTTCGGGCGGTGGCCATAGAGGGTTCTTAGTAGACTTATGTGTGATCATGCACCCTAGTTTTAGGATAACCTTCCCGGCTTATAGAGTTATCTAGTTTAGGGGCATGTATTTCCTTATGTATATTTTCTTTTATGGGTTTGCATAAGACAATGATGTATGAACATAACCCACCCTTTGAGTGAGGTTATTGTATGTAAATATATGCTATAATGTGTTTATGGATGTTATATGATGGAGCCAAAGTGATATGATGTGATATATTCTTAAACGTCTTATTATACTCCACTTACTCGTTCACGTTGTACTCGGCTCACGTTTTCAATTATGTTTTTCTTTTTAAAAAAAAAATGGCTCGTAATTTCACTAAGTATTTTCAAATTATGAAGAAGGAACCAAAGTAAGGAGTAAAGTCTAGTCATTGATCAGATTCAACCTAGGTGTATTTGGTTAATAACTAGGGTGTTACATTGGTGATATATTAACACCAACACCATGAGTCCTCATCATTGAGTTCATAGAACCATTTTAAAACACCATTAAAGCTAAAGTTCTCAAGAGTTCAAGAAAGGAAGAACTAGAAATATTTTTTCTCAAGAACAAAGATCAAGCTCTAGAGTTTGTTTCAAGTGATGAGCATCATCATGAAACTCTCATCATCAAGCTCTCATTTCTTTGAACCTCAAGGCCCATGGCCGAAAATGAGAAAGAAAAAGGAGAAGAAAAGAAGTTCTAAAAAGAATCAAGAGAAACTATGAACATAAAGCTAGAACAAGAACTTTAAAGAAAGAAGTACTTGAAAGAAAATCCCTACTTGGTGTGATGAACTTGAAGATGGAAGAAGAAGATGAAAATGATGAAGAAGATGGAGAGCTCCAAGAACTTGAAGAACACAAGAGCTTTGAGAGACAAAGAAAAGCTTTGAGTGCTCCTAAACTTAGCAAATGATCTAAAAGTGGTGCAAGCTCCTCAAGGCATTCTATTTATAGAGAAATGAAACAAATGAAGGATGCACATGGAGGAGGAGAGCTTCGGCCATGTGTGCAGAATTGGAGGGCATCCATGAGTTCCATGAGGTGAGATAATGTGGTCTTGAGGCATGGTGAGGTATGGTTCAAAGTATGGTGAGGTATGGTTCAAGGTATGGCCTCAAGCATGGTTCTTTGAGTGAGAAAATAATTAAACATGTGGCCAAAGGGGGTGAGAGTTTCGGCCATGTGTATCAGATTTGGGGGAGGATTAGTTTGCATTTTAATTGTGGTTTAGAGTTGTGTTTCGGTGTATCTTTGATTATGCTTAAGATTAGGAATTTGTAAGAAAGTGTTTAGGTAAGGAAAATGGATAATTAGGGTGGTCTAGACATAATTAAGGAGTGGTCTTGCACCATTAGTGAGTTAGATCCTCAATTTAGAGTCTAAACAACTCTAGACACACTTCCTTGATTTAAGGAATTGGAGAGAGAAAACACTATTCAAGATTCCAAGACTAGGAATCTTGAGTTCTAAAAAGGGATTTAAGTTTAATCTAAGCAATTTTAGGTTCTAATTAACTTTAATAAATTATTTTGACTCTAGATTAATTAGAGAAATTAATTAATCTTCGTTTAGAGCCTAATATTGCTTAGGTTTGCTTAATTACATCATTAAGCTCAAAAACATTATTCTAGGGGCAAAACCATAATTTTGCACTAAAACTGCCCGGGACCACCGGGACTTGAACAAAGACCTCTAGACACATGAAAACGTGTTTTTAAACCTCTGGGAAAAGTTTCAGGATCAAACGGCACCTTTACCCGCGTAAAACGCTATAGGGGTATTTTGGTCATTTTGACCCGAAACTGCGGAAAACGAGATTTTCGCTTCCGGAAGCATTCAAAGGCCATTTAATCCCCTTCAAGCATTGAGTTGACCCTTCGGGGACGACCGAGTTGGTTACCCTCGAATTCGGGTCAGGAAATGACCTCAGGGGCATTTTGGTCATTTCCCTCAGACAGAAAAATCGGGGTGTTACAGCTCTCACTTTGCTTTTATAAATTCAAAAAAAAATTTACCAGTATTTTCCGCTAAGTATTTTAAAGTAAAGAGGAGATTATGACGTAACCGACTAATGATTAACCTAAATATATTCTAGAGTATTGGGTTAAAAATTAGAATGTTACAGCCTCCATCTCACAACTTATGCTTCAGATGAGAAAATGCAAAAGAAAATTTGAATCATATGATATTGTAAGCCAGAAGTTTACAAACCTAAATGATTTTATCTTTTGGCATGGCCAGCTGGGATATCCTAAAGCAATATGATATAAAGAATTTATGAAAACTCATATGGATATTTGTTGAAGAACTAGAAGATTATTTATTCTAATGAGTTTTCTTATGTTGCATGTTCTAAGAGTAAATTAATTATATGACTCTCACCGGCAAATATTGGATTCAAACCTCTTAAATTTATACAACGAATTCAAGGTGATAAATATGGATTAATTCATCCACCATTTGGACCTTTCAAAGATTTTATGATTATAATAGATACATCTATGAAATGATCACATGAGTGCTCATTATGATATGGCAACCTAGAGCTTGCAACATTATTTGTAAAAATTATTTTATTAAGAACACAATTTCTCGATAATCCAATCAAAATAATTTATCTTGATGATTCTGGTGAATTTACTTCTCAAGCTTTTATTGCTTGCAGGCCAATATTATAAATGTTGAATATCCAATTATTCATGTTCATATACAAAATTAACTTATAAAATATCTCCATTTAATTGCTAGACTGCTTGGTTATGAGAATAAATCTCCCAATTTCTAGTTAAAAGCACACTATTTTATATATTATATAGCACTTAATTCATATAAGATCAACAAATTGCCATTCTCTCACCTACAATTATTTTGCTACAGACAAATAGTTCCCATTTAAGAATTTTGGAGATGCAATATATGTCTCAATTGCCCATCTTATCTCTCCAAATGGGATCCCAAAGAAAATTGGTGATATATGTTGGATATGATTATCTTTTTGCAGTCAAATATATTAAAAATGAAAATAGGAGATGTTCTAAGTGTAACACCTCGATTTTTCTGTCAGAGAGAAAATGACCAAAATGCCCCTAAGGTCATTTTCCACCCGGAATTCGAGGATAGCTGACCCGGCAGTCCTCGGAAGGTCAACTCAATGTTTGAAGGGGGTTAGATGGTTTTTGAATGATTTTGGAAATGAAAATCTTGTTTTCTGCAGTTTCGGATCAAAATGACCAAAATACCCTTATAGCGTTTTTACGAGAGTAAAAGTGCCGTTCGAGCCCGAAACTTTCCCCAAAGGTTTAAAATGATGGTTTCATGTGTTTAAAAGTATTTGTTTAAGTCCCGAAGGTCCCGGGCAATTTTTGTGCAAAATTACGATTTTGCCCCTGGAATAGTGCCGTTGAGCTTAATGATGTAATTAAGCAAACCTAAGCAGTATTGGGCTCTAATCGAAGATTAATTAATTTTTATAATTAATCTAGAGTCAAAATAAGTTATTAAAATTAATTAGAACCTAAAATTGCTTAGATTAAACCTAAATCTCTTTTAAAACTCAAAATTCCTAGTTATGTCATCTTGAATAGTGTTTGAATAGTGTTTTCTCTCCCCAATCTCCCTAAATCAAAGAATTGTGTTGGCATTGGATTCCAAGTTAATGGGGTTTGACTTCATTAATTTGGTAAAATCACCTCCTAAATCTAGTCTTACAAGTCTCTAATTACATCCTTAGTCACCTAAACACTTTCTCACAAATTCCAAATCCTAAGCCTAATCAATGCTACACGTAAACACACATCCTAACCCACAATTAAGGAACAACTTGTTCCCCAAGTTCTTCTAGAAAGGCATGGCCACCCATACCACACCATGCCTTGCACCATGCCTAGGACCATGCCTTGAACCACACCTAGCCATACCTCAAGCTATACCTTGGAATGACACTTTGTAAGAGATATATTCTCTCCTCCATTTCATGAATTTCGTGGTTCTTCCTACCCATTCACTCCTTCACATTTTGTTCTTCTATAAATACTTGTCTTGAGAGCACTTGGTTCATTTTTACTTATTTTGTGCATCAAAGTTTCAAAGAGAATTGTCTTAAGTTTCTTTTCTTCTCCAAGAGCTCAAAAGTTCTTTCTCATTCTCCTCTTCTTCATCTTCCTCTTATAACACAAAGAACCACCACACAACTACCCTAGATCACCATTCAAACACATAAGCTTTCATCCTCACCCATCAAGCTCACACAAAAAATTTTCCTTCCTTTTTCCTCCTCTTTGGCCGAAAATTCAAGGACCACTTGGAAGCAAGTTTTCTTCTCTTTTCACTTCAAGAAACAAGCTTTCCTCTTCACCACTTGGTAGGGGTTTTGTTCTTTAAAATTTTGTCTTTTAAAGCTTTGTCAAAAATGAGTTTTTGCTAGTTTCTCTTGGCTTTTAGAACTTCTTTTTCTTCTCTTTGATTTTGGCCTTGGAGCCTTTCTTTTTAAAGAAAATGTGCTTGATGATAAGGGTTCAAGATGTAGATCATGAGAATCTTCACTTGTGAAACTTCTAGAGCTTGGAACTTGGTTCTTGGACCAAGCATGTTTTGGTTTTTCCTTTTCTTTTCATGCTCTAGTTTCGGTTTCCTTTTTCCCTTTCTTTCCTCTTGGCTTCGGCCTTATTTCCTTTTCTTTGATGTTCAAAGGTTTTATTTAAAGATAGTTGTTGGATGATTTGATTTCCTTTAAGTCAATTTCCTTAGAGCTTGATGATGAAGTTCACACCATATGGTTTCTATGTAAACCTTGGTACAAGAACTCTAAAGCTTGCTTTATCTTAATATAATAAGTTTAGGTTGAGGTATAAGTTCCTTTAAAGTCTTGCAAGAGCTCTAGTGAAGAATATAAAATGGACTTGCATTCATATTTACTTTCCTTGCCTAGCACATTTATTATTTCGACCATCACCTAAAACATAAAAATTAAAACAAGAGTTGCATTTTCCTATCACCTAATAATTAATCTTGAAGCTCACCTATTTTGGCCTTAAAGTCGATTGTTGTGGAGCCTAGAGCACTAAAATAAAGAATTGGACTTACATTCATGTTTACTTTCCTTGTCTAACATATTTATATTTCAAGTCATCACTTAAATCCTAAAAGCTAAAATGAACTTGCATATTTACTTTCAAGTCTTGCATATTTATATTTCTATCACCTTATATTTATATTTCAAGTTCTTGCATCTCATATTTACTCTAAAGTCCTCACTTTACTTTATAATGAAGAATAAAATGGGATGCATGGCATGTTTACATTTTGTCATCACTTAAAGACTCTAGAAGCACAAAGACTTGCCCTTTTATCTCAAGTTAAAGTTTGACTACAGGAACATCCCCATGGATGCATATTTCGGCCATGTGATGATGATGACCTTGATGTGTGTTTCATCTTGTCACAAGAGCCAACAATCTATGTTCTAAAATTTTCTTTAGGCCTTAAGAATTTTATAAGATTATTACCAACAAGATTTATGAGTTGAATATCTTCTAATCATGCCTTGAATTAGCTACTGCCCTATGGTTATTTTAGTCTCCTCTTATAAAATAAAATAGGTTTTCAATGAGTCTTAGAAGTCCTAAAATGATTTCAAGAGAAACCAATAACTTGTATGTATTAAGAACATAATTTTTGAATGATGCTTGAGCTTTAATGTTTCGATTCTACCCTCATGTGCTTGCTGCTATATGATGATGTTTTGACATGTTAGAATGTGTAAAAATTATATATATTGAGGTAGGAGCCTTTCTATGCATATTAGCAAAGAAACTAGTCTTACAGAAAAACTGCAAAGTTGAGTTTTAGCATAGTTTTGACCCATTTATTTTTAGCCACTGCCAAAACTATTTTAATGGGATAACATTCAGTTTAGGATTGTTTAATTATGAAAAACTTGGTAACATTTGAGGTAGGATTGATTTTTAGCACCTATAAGGAAACTAATAACTAGAAAACAGTAAAAGCGCAATTCTAGAACACTTAGAAATATAATTTTCTGATTCTGTTACAGCATGATTAATCATAAAAAAAAGTGATCTATAATTAGTGCAAATGTGTAGGAATCCCTCGTAATTGGTTTAGATTTAATTTATAGCGCGTTAGGCGAAGACAGAACTTAGAAAGGGTCTAAGACATAGATTCTAGAACCCCGTAATTATACGATATTAATTCATCCCACATCCTTATGATACTGTCCAGATTTGTTTATGATCATAAAAATGAGTAAGGATTATTAGTGGTGAACCTATAGGTGTATAAAAGGATAAAAGTGAATGTTAGCGTAATTAGTTTTCAAGATTAAGACCCGTAAGGGTCAAAGCATAAGACACTATAGGTCCCAAGACATAATGAGCTTTATGATATCAAGTAGATGTATGTTTAATTATGAGAATGACTTGAGCATGGCATATGCATTAGCTGAGCCCGGTCCTTGATTCCAGCAAACTAGTTAGGAGCATGCTATCTTTTAAGAATGTTAAAGCAATGATGTGATGACGTATATACTATGATGCATTTGACCATATGACTTGATGTCTTATGGTGATGTTGAATGGCTATGCATGCTCTATATGTATCACGGCATAAAGCAAGTTTGAAGGAAATCCGATTGTACAGATTCTGTTGCCGAATTTCCCATCAAACTTGAGGATTTGAGAAAAGTTTGCGAAAACTCCTAGGTGACACCAGTTCAATCAAGCACCCCCAGAAAAGGTTCTGAGTGACACCAGTTCGGCCGAGCACCCTCAGAACAGATGTGACATAACACTGAGACGCATTCCTCCTACTACGATGGGGAGAAAACAAATCCGTGAGGATATTGACATTGAGCTTGCCAAAGCGGACAATTCACTGTGTACTAGATACCAGCAGAGCGTTTCAAAGAAGAAAATGATCCTAAGATAGGTGATTCAAGATAGTTATGTATACCCCCTCTATTACCCCATATTAAATCTAGTGACGATTAGTTAGGTTTGAGCTCATTCCTAGGCAATAGGTGAGATGTAGTTTGGTGACCAGATTATCGTCGGGGCCGGTGAGTCGGTTGGATTTTTGGTGGATATGTTAAGAGATGGTCTTTAAGAAAAGAAGAACTTAAGAGTTTGACTTATGAGAAAGATGTCACATGAAAAGTACTATGCCTTTTTATGCCATGTATATGATTTATGTTTCCTTATGATGTGCCCAAGTATTATGATTTTCATGTTAAAGTGCCTATGGTATTGCCATGCATTCATCAAATATCTGTTGCATTCATGTCATTAAGACACATACTAAAAGACACCCACTTCGGATAAATAGATTTGAAAAGTCTAAAACCAATCCTTATGCATGTACACCTTTTTCATAATTAAAACCGAGGTGGCTGGGGACGACGACGATGACACTTGTGTTAGAGTCGGGAATCCTTAATGAGAATCTTGAATGAGTTTCTCATCCCTTTCTTTTCTTTCGTGTCATCTCTAGACGAGGACTACAACGAGATTCGTAACTTCTTCTAAGGCTTGTGCTTAAGGGTCACACTAGCAAACAGAGCAGAGGGTTGCTGCAGAAGCATAGATAGTTTAGCTTTTGGGTTGATACTTATCCATCATCGTAGGCGGATAAGGAACACTCCATATATATGTGCATGTTTTGATGTAAATGATGGTACAATGATGCTAGTAATTTATGTATCTATGAAGATGTACTGATATTATGTTATGTATAATACTATATTTCATGATTATGTATGGTGTGATTACTTTTTCTTGTACATTATGGTTATGACGAACGTTAGGTTAGCGCGCGACTCGAGTTTTGGTTTCTAGTTTCAAAAAAGAAAAATTTATTTGTAATTTCTGCTAAGTATTTTAAAGAATGGTTTTAAAGAATGGGACTAAAAGAGTAATAGACTAATGTTTAACCTAAATACGTTTTAGGAGTATTGGGTTAAAAATTAGGATGTTAGACCAAGGCTCAATATTTATATTGCCAATTTGATGATAAATAATGTTTCCAACATTAAGGGGAGAAAGTGGACAGTTGGAAAATGTAACGCCCGGGGATTGCGAAGTCGGGGAGTGATCGCCGGTGCAAGGAGGCACGGACAAGGAGCGGCTCCTGGCAGACTTCGAAAGCGGAGGGGTACATGGATGAACCGATTACACACCCGAATGAGAGGGATCCTGAGATTGTATAGGTATGGGACTATACAGTTAAGGAGGGCTTATATGAATTGATTTGTACTACCTATACTAACAAGATGCATCTTCTTTTCGGTAGCCCAAACTGAAAGAACTCCACAGTTAAGCGTGCTTGACTTGGAGCAATTTTGGGATGGGTGACCTCCTGGGAAGTTTTCCCAGGAAGTGTGCGAGTGAGGACAAAGCACGCTGAAAAGACTCGTATTGGTTTGTGGGGACAGTCGTCAATCCATAAAGCAGCAGGGGATGTTACAAATGGTATCAGAGCCTGCACCTCTCCCAAGACGGTGTGGTTGACTAACCAGCGGAAGTCAGTGGGCATGTAACGCCGGGGATTGCGAAGTCGGGAGTGATCGCCGGTGCAAGGAGGCACGGACAAGGAGCGCTCTGGCGGACTTGCGGAGGGGTACATGGATGAACCGATTACACACCCGAATGAGAGGGATCCTGAGATTGTATAGGTATGGGACTATACAGTTAAGGAGGGCTTATATGAATTGATTTGTACTACCTATACTAACAAGATGCATCTTCTTTTCGGTAGCCCAAACTGAAAGAACTCCACAGTTAAGCGTGCTTGACTTGGAGCAATTTTGGGATGGGTGACCTCCTGGGAAGTTTTCCCAGGAAGTGTGCGAGTGAGGACAAAGCACGCTGAAAAGACTCGTATTGGTTTGTGGGGACAGTCGTCAATCCATAAAGCAGCAGGGGATGTTACAGAAAAGAAAATAAATTAGAATGTGTCAATATTATTTTATTTAGATTTTCGCATAACGCAATGTGAACTAGAGTTCAAATGACTATATATTTGCAAAGAATAGCAAATGAAGTGTCAAATGTATTATTTTATGATACAAAAGGACAACTAAATCCTATATACTAGCAGAAAATGCCCCAATATAAATTGATGTCCCTGTTGGATAATTGGTTAATGCAAAATTCGCATGCTACAAGTAGGGTAGACTCGTCAATTTTTTAAAAAAATGAAAATTCTCAAGAAAAGAAAAGAAGAGAGACAAAGAAGGAAAATAATGTTATGGAAGCAAATGATACTCTTCCAATTGAAGAATATAGAGAAATAGTAAGGACATTTATTGTAATCCAAAATTTTGATATACTTGAAAACTCATAAGACATTCAGATACCTACAAATAATCATTGAAATGATGAGATCTCAATAAACTATGTACAATATCCCAAAAGTGGATGTCTCTAGGAAGGATATGCCTAAGCTTAGAAAAGGTTGGATAAAGTTTAAGAGACATTTAAATGCCTTAAAAAAAAAAAAGAAAAGGGAGGGATTGTATATCGAAAATAAATAAATCAAAAGAATGAATATATATAAATCTCTATTTCAAATTTATGTCAACTAGTAAATCATGTAAAATCTAGATTATAAAAGAAAATATAAATTCAAAAAGGAGAAAACAAAATATAAAATTTATAATAATTTTGTACATCAATCTTTTCAAGGCCAATGATCAGTTTTTATTTGAATTTGATATTTCAATCTTTTTATGATATTTAGCCTGTGTTATGATGTTTGATTTTAAATTTTGAAAATATCATCTTATCGAAATTGATTCAATATTGTTTATAATTATCATTGATATTAATATTTGTATTAGTATTGTAGATATTGTTAGAATTAAAAAATATATAGCATACTAAATTTTCCTTTTATCACATATGCTCTTTACAAATAATTTTTATATCCTTTCTAAGATTATGATTTATTTGGATATCTATCATTTATATTTATGGTGTAAATGTCAACTAGGATTTGAGAATATATATATATATATATATATATATATATATATATATATATATGTATATAGTATTCATAGATACAACTTTTGTAATAATGATGATAGCATAAAGTATTTTATATTGATAATAGATATAATTTTTAGCAGTTATAAAATAGTCAAATACTTTCAAAAATATAAATATATAGAATTAAATAAATATGTTAGAAAAATATGTTTCAACGTATACATATCAGTTTCATGAAAATTTGAATATAGATAAATCGATAGTTGAACATTTTCAAAATGAGTTATAGTTAACCAAAATCATACTATTGTGATTTGAAAAAGATTTTTCAGGCGTTACTGAATTACAATGATACCTACTTGAAAATATTAGATATTATTTATATTTTACATATGTTATGAAAATTATTTTTTAGATATCATTCTTATAGAGAATTATTAGATATGTTTAAGAAGTTATTAATTATTAGAATTGAGTGCAAAATTTGTTCATCATGTAAATTATTATTATCATCATCAGCATCATTATTATTGTTGTTGTTGTTGTTATTATTATTTTAAAAAAGAAACAAGTACATAATATGAATATACCAAGATATAAGTTATTTGTTTTAAAAACCTCCTTAGCTTTTCATTTCAATATATATACAGATATATCCATGATACAAAAGATAATTAAGAGATACGTTAGGGTAGTTTGTATTTGAATTGTCCAACTAGTTATAAAAAATATGATTAGATTTAATCTAGCTATAATCCTTATCTCATTGTTGCTTATGTCACGCAGTTAATTAGGATATATCTATAAGAGACCTTTAATAAAGCCTTGTTCTTATGCTGTCAAGTATAATCTCTGTTTAGTATTTTACAAATATCTTAAGTTGTAGATGTCCAATTGACACAATTTTTGTGCAATTAGAAAGCTAACTCAATCATCTACAAGTTCTATTTCTAGCCTTAAGGCCAAGTTCTAACCACAATGGAAGTAAAGATTAAGGAAAGATTAAAATGAAAAAAAAGAAAAACAAAAAAAATAGGCATAAAATTTGTTAATGATATCTTTCATCTCTTAGTATAAATTGGCATATTATAGTACTCCTAAATATTTTTTTAAGAACCCTAGTCACCCAACGATTTTTCTCTAGGAAGAAATATGCAATTTCTCTCAAACCTCTTCGATTAATCTCTTTTAATAAGTGTTCTCATCCCTATCCTTATATGGTTATGAGTTTAGCAAATCTTTAGGTTATTGTTGTATTGTTTTTTCCTCACATTCAATTCTAAATTATTCATGATTCTTGTCTACAATTCCATGGCAGTTGAGAGTGCCGTTCCAATTCCCCAGTATCATGTAGCCATTTGTCAAGCACTCCCGGCAATAAACAATGAGTGAGTTTAAGCTCATGGCCATATTTTTAGTCATTATTAATATTTTTCCCAACATTATATAAATTTTTTATGAAATTCTAGAATGACTTATGCCAAATATATGCTTTCACAGATTATGGTAATTTTCAGAAAATTATTGTTTTTCATAGTTATCATGAAAACCTTATTTTAAAAAGCTCATGAAACCATATTTGGTACCTTGCATGTTGTAAAATATCTTTTTCCCAGTTAATGAAATTATGAGACCCTAGTTTAATGTTTACAGTAGAAATACCGATCACATATTTTCATACTATGGATTTCCCGTTAAAATTTTAGAACATCAGCTATGATTTATCGAAAGTGTTGAACAAAGTATGATTCATAACAATTGTTAGATACATACTCTGTTGGCTTCTAAAATGATTATGTCTACAAGCTGATGATCCCTTGGACATGATTTTAGAACCTTAGTTATGCTCAAGTTAGATTGTTAGAATTATATGGATTTAGAGCTTTCAGATTTATGTAGCTTAATTACAGGCTCTTATTTTTTTTAGTAATTAGTGAGAAACAGAACAGCAAGTTAACAGCTGCAAGATTGATTGTTAACCTTGATACTAAGTGGTCCACTAGAGGACTAGCTCACCTATAGTAAGAAACCTAGTGTGTTGTCTATTTATGGGACCTAGTTAGGTGTCCATCGGATTAGTCATTGGCTCAGATTCAACTATTCAGCTTAGATATTTATGTACAGAATAATTCCAATTTCTCTACTAGTTATTTTCATGATTTCAAACAAAATTATTATTTCAGTACAGTTATATGTATTCAAATACATAAAGTGTTTTTATAGTAGTTGCATGTATATATTATGTATTTTTGTTGCTGTCCTATGTAGGTTGTGAGTGGAGGCTCACTCACTGAGTTTTGATAAACTTACCCCTCTTTTTTCCTCCCCCTACAGATATAGTGACAAGTTCAGTTGCATCATAGGATCCTCCTGAGTAGTGTTGTAGCTTCTTTTGGTGACCTTCGCTTCGGAGTGAAGCTTATTATAGGTTGTGTTAGTTTAGTAGTACTTCAGTAGTGTGTAAGCAGGGTCCTCGGATATTATTTTGCATGCATGGTTATTTCAAGGATATGTTACATAATTTTCTCCCAGGAATAAGATTTAATATTGTCTATTTTAGTTATGGGTTTTGGAACGATTTGGAAGAATTAAGTATTTCATTAATAAAGTTTTCAAGAAGTTTTGAGGAATTTATTTGTTTATTTAATTATTTATTTATTTTTATGATTTATTATGAGTATTAATTTAGTAATTTACTGCACATGATTGTATGAAATTAATTCCATAAGTGATGATATCCTTTATGTGGTGGTCATGATTTTTGGGTCATGACACTATGTCTCTATAGAAAATGGATGGAATTGACAAGTAACTATTATCGACAATATATTTGCAAATAATGTAGTGCTACACATTATTCATGGAAAATGAGGATCTTTAACTAAAAATTGTCTATAAGTGTGTATGTATAAATGATTGGTCAAAATGGAAAGAAGCCTTGTAGGCTAAACTTGATTCACTTGTAAAATGTGAAGTATTTGGACTTATAGTTTGAACATGGGAAAGGGATACAATTAGTTTCTATATATAGGAAAAATGAAGTTATGGATTGATGGTATTATTGATGAATTCATTATTAATGAATTCTTATTATATATGTTTTGATTTTAATCTATCATATTATTGAGTATATCATGTTTCTGATTTGATCAATTATGCCATTGTATATTGTGTGTTTATGAAGAAGTTTACAACTATGTTCATTATATTTGATGTGTAAATTGATCGGTTGAATTATTGCAGAAGTTCCTCTAACAGTAAAAGTCCTAAAGATAGAGTTTGTCCTAACCTACAGATTGAGTTTTAAACAAATAGAATGTTTGTTTATCAATTTACACAAAGAAAAATCTTATGAAGTTTTATATGTATAAATCACATCTATTTTCTATAAGTGTATTAGCATGCAAGATCTTTTTAGATATGCATAAAGGTATACATGAAATAGATTTCTTTTACTTATGGAGACATAGTCATATCCTAGAGATACATAATATAGACTATACCACCACTTCTTCAAGTCATTGAAAAGTTAGTACAATCACAAAGCACATGAATGTTTCTGGCTAAGGGCAATGGATCAACATGTTCAAACTTTCATGTGGATTATCTTAGAAGAACTTGTATAACTTTACTTGAGGATAATGCGATATAGACATCTCAAGTAAGAGAGAATTGATGTCCAATTTGTTCAAGTGTTCAAGTTGTAGGTGGAAATGTGCATGAGAAAAGGGGGTTGAATCATACTTGCTTCATTTTACTTTTTCCAAACATTTAAATCAAATACTATCAAGTATAAAACTTGTAGTGCAATGGAAACTCAGTTAATAGATTCAAAAAGTAGATTTCTAAAGTATAAAATAAATAATAGAACAGAAAAAACATAATTTCAACATATGATGAATAATAAAGCGTAACAAGGAAATATAAAGGAGTCAAGGATAGGAAGATGAGACACAAATATTTTTATACTGGTTCAGCCAAAACTGCTTACATCCAGTACTCAACAAAAATTGAGGTTCCAATAAAACATCTTTCTTAACTTGAGAAAGAACAAATGGATAGTATTTACATTGTGTAACGCCTCGATTTTCTGTCTAAGAGAAAATGACCAAAATGTCCATGAGGTTATTTTCTACCCGGAATTCGAGGATAGCTTGCTCGGCAGTCCTCAAAGGGTCAACTCAATGTTTGAAGGGGATTAGATGGTCCTTGAGTGGTTTTGAAAACGAAAATCTTGTTTTCTGCAGTTTCGAGTTAAAATGACCAAAATACCCCTATAACGTTTTTATGCGGGTAAAGGTGTCGTTCAAGCCTGAAACTTTCCCCAAAGATTTAAAATGATGTTTTCATGTGTTTAAAAGCATCTGTTTAAGCTCCAGTGGTCCCAGGTAGTTTTTGTGCAAAATTATGATTTTGCTCCCAGGATAGTGCCATTTGAGCTTAATCATGTAATTAAGCAAAGCTAAGTAATATTAGGCTCTAATCGAAGATTAATTAATTTTCATAATTAATCTAGAGTCAAAATAAGTTATTAAAATTAATTAGAACCAAAAATTGCTTAGATTAAACTTAAATCTCTTTTTAAAACTAAAGATTCCTAGTCTTGGAATCTTGAATAGTATTTTCTGTAACGCCCCGATTTTTTTGTCTGAAAGGAAAATGACCAAAACACCCCTAAGGTCATTTTCTGCCCGGAATTCAAGGAAAGCCATCCCGACCATCCTTGAAGGGCCGACTCAATGTTTGAAGGGGATTGGATGATCCTTGAGTGATTTCAGAAACGAAATCTCATTTTCTGCAGTTTCGGGTCAAAATGACCAAAATACCCCTATAGCGTTTTTACTCGGGTAAAGGTGCCGTTTGAGCCCGAAACTTTTCCCGAAGGTTTAAAACAATGTTTTTACATGTTTAAAAGCGTCTGTTTAAGTCCCGGTGGCCCCGGGCAGTTTTTGTACAAAATTACGATTTTGCCTCTGGAATAGTATTTTTGAGCTTAATGACATAATTAAGCAAAGCTAAGCAATATTAGGCTTTAATCGAAGATTAATTAATTTCCATAATTAATCTAGAGTCAAAATAAGCTATTAAAATTAATTAGAACCTAAAATTTCTTAGATTAAACTTAAATCTCTTTTTAAAAACCCAAGATTCCAATCTTGGAATCTTGAATAGTATTTCTCTTTCCAATTCCTTAAATCATGGAATTGTGTCTAGAGTTGTTTATGAACTAAAATGAATTTATAACTCACTAATGATGCAAGACCACTCCTTAAACATGTCTTGACAACCTTGACTACCCATTTTCTCACCTAAACACTTTCTTACAAATTCCTAATCTTAATCCTAATCAAAGATACACCTAAACACAACTCTAAACCACAATTAAAATGCAGGAAATCCTCCTCCATGGCTGATGCATGTTTCAGCCATCCCTCCTCCAATTCCATCACATGTTGATTTATTCCTCACTCAAAGAACCATACTTGACCCATACTTGCACCCATACTTGAACCCATACCTAGTCATGCTTTCCACCATGCCTTGAACCATGCCTTGAAGAAGATATTTTTCTCCTCCTTATGGCTGTAAATGGACGAAGCCATTCCCTCCCCAAACACGCCTCATTTGTTTCATTTCTCTATAAATAGCATGCTTGGGTGAACTTGCATCATTTTGGGTTCATTTGCTAAGGGTAAGTTTTCAAAGAGCACTTCAAAGTTTTCTTTTTCTCTCAAAGTTCAAGTGTCCAAGTTCTTCAAGTTCTTCATCCTCTTCACTCATCTCAACCTCCAATCACTTGGTAGGGATTTTCTTTCAAGTGTTTCTTTGATTTAAGTTCTTAATCTAGTTATGTGTTTTATGGTTTCTCTTGAATCTTTTTGAAACTTCTTTTCTTCTTCTCTTCCTTCTTCATTTTCAGCCATGACCATTTGAAAATAAAGGAATGAGAGCTTGATGATGAGGGTTTCATGATGATATTCATCACTTGAACAACCTCTAAAGCTTGATCTTTGTTTTTAAGCAAAAGGTGTCTTTAGTTTCTTTCTTTCTTGAACCTTGAGATTCTTAACTTTGATGTTGATTTAAAATGAGTTAGTGGACTCAGTGATAAGGACTCATGATATTGGTGTTAATACATCATCAAGATCATGGTCTCTAGAGTTTCAAAATTGATCTTTTCTTGCTCATGATTTCGGTTTCTTCCTTTTTCTTTTCTCAGGATTTCGGTTTCTTTCCTTTTCTTTCCTTCATGATTTTGGCCAACCAACTTGGGTGGTCCAACATGATAGCTTGATGATGAGAGTTCTAGATGGAGACTTTATGTTCACCACAATGAAACCTCTAAAGCTTGAGTTTTCATAAAAATGTTATATAGCTCACTTGTAGTTTAATTCTTTAGAAATGGTATCTTGAGTTCTAAGAACTCTAGACCTCACTTTATCTTGTCATGATGAGTTTGGGTTAAAGTTTAAGTTCCTCTAAAGTCTTGAATGAGCTCTAATAAGATATAAATGAACTTGCATATTTATTTTGAGGTTGCACTCATGTTTATATTCTTGCTTTGCATCTTTATTTTCAAGTCATCACCTAAGGACTCAAAGATTAAAACAAGAATTGCATTATCACCTAATTAATTCTCAAAGCCTTTCTATTTCAGCCTTAAAGTCGATTGTTGCTGGGCCTAGAGCACTAAAATATAGAAATGAACTTGCATTGCATATTTATTTCAAGCCTTGTATATTTACTTCAAGTCTTGCATATTTAAATTTCAAGCCTTGCATATTTATTTCCAAGTCTTGCATATTTACTTTAAAGTTCTCACTTTACTTTGTAATGAAGAATAAAAATGAAGTGCATAGCATGTTTATATTTTGTCATCACTTAAAGACCTTAGAACTCATAGACTTGCCCATTTTATCTCAAGTTAAAGTTTAATATGGAAGCATTCTTTGAATGTATAATTTCAACCAAGTAATAATGATGAGCTTGGAATGAGTTCCACCTAATTACAAGGGCCAACAACCTATGTTATAGGATTTTCTTTAAACTTGATGAGTTTTATAAAATTATGACCAACAAGATTTATGATCTTAATCCTCTTCTAAAGAAGAATTAAATTGGTTACTGACCTAAGGTTGTTCTTAGCCTCTTGATAAAATAAAATGGTTTGCAAAGAGTTTTAGAAGTCCTAAAATGATTCCAAGGGAAACTAGCAACTTTTATGCTTTAGAAATGTCAAATTTGGGGTCTTTTTGGACTTGACCAGTTCGGTCCTGCCTTGATGTGTTTGTTGTTGTATGATGATGTTTTGATGTGTTAGAATGTATGAAAATGATATATGATGAGGTAGGAACATTTCTATGCATGTTAGGAGAGAAACTAGCTTCATAGAAAAACCGTAAAGTTGGAATTTAACGTGTGTTTAACCCCTTCAATCCTAATCAATGCCAAAACTATTTTAGTATGATAACAATCTGTTTAGGATTGATTAATCATGAAAAATTTGGTTACATTTGAAGTAGGATTGAATTTTAGCACCTATAGAGAAACTAGTAACTAGTAAACCGTAAAAGTGTAATCCTAGAACTCTTAGAACATTTAATTTCTGAATTCTGTCCAGAAACCTCATAATATGGCAAACATGGTTTATAATTATTTCTTAGGCATAGGAATGCTTCATAATTGGTTTAGATTTAATTTATAGCGCCTTAGGCGAAGACGGAACCGAGAAAGGGTCTAAAACGTAAGTTCTAGAGCCCCGTAATCATAGATATATAACTCTGCCCTTGGAGTATGGTGCTGCCCAGATTTATTAAAGAACATAAATGATAGTAAGATTTGTTAGAAGAGAATCCTTAGGTGCATAAGAGGTTGATAAAGAATGATAGAATAATTACATATCAAGTTTAAGGACCATAAGGGTCAGAGCATAAGATACCATAGGATTAAGAGCATAATGAGTTTCAATGTTACATGTGAATGTATGTTCTATTTGAGAATGATTATGTCAACGTATGAAATTATGATTGAGGATACATGTTCTATTTGTTTATGTGGCATAAAGTAAATTTGAAAGAAATCCAACAGATCATTGCTATGTCAGCAATTTCTGACAAATTTGGGAACTTAGAAAGTTTTTGAAAAACCTATGAGAATTTCTTTATAAGATATGAAGTACTAAGATGAGTTCTTGGATGACACCGGTTTGGCCGAGCACCTCCAGAGAACTCATGTGACATCGGTACCAAGATGTATTCTTGGGTGACACCGGTTCGGCCGAGCACCCCCAAGAAATACCCCCTAGCCCATACTAGAGAGTCGGGATTTATTTATGATACGCTTATCGATAAGGGGTAAGTTAGAACTAGTGACGACTAGTTAGGTATGAGCTCATAACCTAGAGATGTGACACATTCTGGGTGACACGGTTTGGCCGAACACCCCCAGAACGAATGTCTTTTAGGGTGGCCCCATGAGAAAGTAAAGTATGATGATTATGTCACAAAGTTTTCCCCACATGAGATTTCAATTGCCACTTTATGCCACCATTATGATGCTTCTTGATGTTATGATTGATGTCCTTGTATTAAGTAGTGCCATGCATACATCCTTTACTATATTGCATTCACGACATTAAGATTCATTCTAAAATGAACGGACCTTGGTTAATTATATTTTAAAAGCTTAAAAATGAGCTTAACGCATGCTCACTTATTTTATACACTAAACTCAAGGTTCCTGAGGACGTAGATGATGACACTTAGGTAGTAGGAGGCCCTACTGAGATTCTTTAGCAAGATTCTCACTCCCTCTATCGTTTCTTTTCGTCACGTCTTCAGATGGCAATGTTCGTGGTTTTTGTGGACACCCCGACGTAGGAGGTGCACTATGATCTGGAGCACGGATCATAACATTTTGAGGGTCAGTACACAGTTCGTGTCTTCATGTTTATTGGACGACCCTTCGCTCACCCTGTACATACCCATCGCTTCTCCCCGACAGCACCCTACGGTGACAACGAATGGGTTTTCGAGCACGCACGTACGTACAATGAGAGAGTACTCCGCATGCACACCGCCACTTCAGCCATGCGCGACTACTCCGACTATGTGCCCCGGACATACTTCTCGGAGACCAACCCATCGGAGGACCCGCCTACCCATTTGTACTGCGAGAGCTCTACCCCCACTCTACCACTGATGAGAGAGGGCAGTGAGGACACCGTGACTCAGCCTCGGCTAGCACGACGACCGGAGGTGCGGCTACGTCGTGGGGTCACTCCCGATCCTCGCTTCGTCTTTACACGTGGGAGGAGCTCGCCCAGTTTGCCAGGTATGTGCCTCGCTCATGGGATGGACGTCAGTAGGAGGTAGCGGATGACCGATAGAGTACCCGAGCTAGTGCACACACCACTTAGATGAGGATAAACCTTCTTTTGTTTAGAGGTTATCCCTTAGTTGCACTTGGGTAGGGGAGTTTGCTTTTGTGCTTTCTATCGTGCTTTCCTTTGTATTTTCTTTTTAGATGTATTTGTTTCATGTTGTACCAAACTAAGTCCCACTCTTCATAAGTGGGCATATCATATTATATATATATGCAATTCAATTTTGATCGTGATGTGCCTTTACCTACTTTATGTTATGATGTTTATGAGATGCTTGCTTATTTTCTTACGTGCTTCATTGCTTATCGTGTCGCACGGCTCTCACTTTGCTTTTATAATTCAAAAAAAAAATTTACCAGTATTTTCCGCTAGGTATTTTAAAGTAAAAAGGAAACTATGATGTAATAGACCAATGATTAACCTAAATATGTTCTAGAGTATTGGGTTAAAAATTAGGATGTTACATTTTCTCTCTCCAGTTTCCCTAAATCAAGGAATTGTCTTGGCATTAGATTCCTTGTTAATGGAGTTTGACTCCATTAATTTAGTAAGACCACCTCCTAAATCTAGTCTTACAAGTCTCTAATTAACCATTACCTCACCTAAACACTTACTTACAAATTCCTAATCCTAAGCCTAATCAAAGCTACACCTAAACACAAGTCTAAACCACAATTAAAATGTGCAAGTCCTCCCCCCTTAGCTGATGTAATTCGGTCACTCCCTCCCCCAATCCCATCACATGTTTGAAAATTCAAACACTCATAGAACCATGCCTTGAGCCATACCTTGAACCATACCCCATCATGCTTCAAGATCACAACATCTCACCTCATGGAACATATGGTCTTGGCCGAAACCTCCTCCTCCATTTACACATTTCATTTGCTTTATTCCTCTATAAATAGCATGCTTGGATGAACTTGAATCACTTTTAGTTCATTTGCTAAGTTTAAGTCTTCTAGAGCACCTTAAAGCTTTTCTTTTTCTCTCAAGTTCAAGAGTTCCTCTTCTTCAACCTCTTCATCTTCTTCACTCATCTCAACTTCAAATCACTTGGTAGGGATTTTATTTTAAGTGTTTCATACATTAAAGTTCTTATTTAGCAATGTGTTTTATGGTTTCTCTTGAATCTTTTTAGAACTTCTTTTCCTCCTCTTTATTTTTGGCCAAGAGCCTTTGAGGACTTGGAAATGTTGGCTTGATGATGAGGGTTTGGATGATGGTCAAGAGATCATCACTTGTGTAACTTCTAAAGCATGGAACTTAGTTTTGATCTTAACACATTTTGGTGTTTCCTTTCCTTTTCTTCAACATTGGTTTCGGTTTTCTTTTCCTTTTCTTTCCTCTTGGCTTCGGCCTTATTTCCTTTTCTTTGATGGTCAAAGGCTTTGTTTAAATATAGTTGTTGGATGATTTAATTTCTTTAAGTCCATTTCCTTGAGCATGATGATGAAGTTTACTCCATATGGTTTCTTTGGAAACCTTGGTACAAGAACTCTAAAGCTTGCTTCATCTTGCTATGATAAGTTTGGGTTGAGGCTTAAATTCCTTTAAAGTCTTGTAAGAGCTCTAGTGAAGAATATAAAATGAACTTGCATTAATATTTACTTTCTTTGCCTAGCATATTTAGTTTTGGCCATCACCTAAAACATAAAGATTAAAACAAGAGTTACATTCTCATATCACCTAATAAATAATCTCGAAGCTCGCCTATTTCGGCCTTAAAGTCGATTGTTGTGGAGCCTAGAGCACTAAAATAAAGAATTGGACTTGCATTCATGTTTACATTTCCTTGTCTAGCATATTTATATTTTAAGTCATCACTTAAAACCTAAAAGATAAAATGAACTTGCATATTTACTTTTAAGTCTTGTATATTTATTTTCAAGTCTTGCATATTTATATTTCTAGTAACTCATATTTATATTTCAAGTTCTTGCATCTCATTTATTTTGAAGTTCTCACTTTACTTTATAATGAAGACTAAAATAGAATGCATAGCACATTTACTTTTCATCGTCACTTAAAGACCCTAGAGTTCAAAGACTTGCCCTTTTTATCTGAAGTTAAAGTTGGTTATGGAAATATCCTCGTGGATGCATATTTCAGCCATGTGATGGTGATGAACTTGATATGAGTTTCATCTAGTCACAAAGGCCAATAATCTATGTTCTAAGATTTTCTTTAGACCCCCAAGAGTTTTATAAAGTTATTACCAATAAGATTTATGGATTAAACTTCTTCTAAGAATGTTTTACATCAGCCACTGCCCTATAGTTTTAGTCCCTTCTTGTGAAATGAAATGGTTTTCAAAGAGTTTTAGAAGTCCTAAAATGATTCCAAGGGAAACTAGTAATTTATACGTCTTAAAAATGTGAGATTATGTGATCTTTGGAACCTATGCTTTTCAATTCTGCCATGGTATGTTTACTGTTGTATGATGATGTTTTGACATGTAAGAGTGTGTAAAAGTTATATATATGAAGGTGGGAACCTTTCCATGCATGTTAGGAAAGAAACTAGTCTTACAGAAAAACCGTAAAGTTGAGTTTTAGCATACTTTTGACCCATTAATTCTTAGCCACCGCCAAAACTGTTTTAGTATGTTAACATTCAGTTTAGGATTGTTTAATTATGAAAAACTTGGTGACATTTGATGTATGATTGATTTTTAGCACTTATGGAGAAACTAGTAACTAGAAAATCGTAACAATGCGATTCTAGAACACTTAGATTAATTAATTTTCTGTTTTTGTCCAGCAACCTTATAATATAGTAAGCATGGTTTATAATTATCTCAAAGGCATAGGAACACCTTATAATTGGTTTAGATTTAATTTATAGCGCCTTAGGTGAAGACGGAACATAGAAAGGGTCTAAAACATAGTTTCTAGAACCCTCGTAAGCACAAGATGTAATTTCTGCCCTTAAAGCATGATGCTGTCCAAATTCGTTGATAAACATAAATATTAGTAAGAATCATTAGTTGTGAATCCTTAGGTGCATAAAAGGTTAATAGCGAATGTAAGAATAATTATATCTCGAGCTTAAGCCGCATAAGGGTCAAAGCATAACACACCATAAGTTTAAGAGCATAACGAGCTTTAGTGTTTCATGTGAGTGCATGTTTTACCATGAAAATTTTATGGTGGTTGTGATGATCATGATTATGTATATATATGAATGTGGCATAAAGAAAATTTGGAAGAAATTCGGTGCGCCGTCTTTATGCTGACTGAATTTCTGATAAATTTGAGGAACTTAGAAAGTTTTCAAAAAAAGATATGAGTTTTTGAATGTGACATAGTACTATAAGAACGCGTTCTGAGGGATGGCGATACATAATGCCCCAAAAACAAATCTTTGAGGGGGACAGCGATACGTAATGCCCCGAAGATGACAATATTTGCTATGTACTTGATACCAGTGCGACATGTTCTGTTACAATTATTATTATTCTGATTACACTTATCAGAGGATAAGTAAGAACTAGTGACGACTAGTTAAGGTATGAGCTCATAACCTAGAGAAGATTTTAGGGTGATCCCTATGTTACAGTACGATGCTTTGAATGTCACACAGTTACAGAAAGAGAAATGTTTTTACATGAGAAGAATATGCCACTTTATGCCACCTGTATTTTGATATCTCTATGGATGTTTATTTGATTTCTACCTATTGTATCTTCATGCATTCATGCTTATTATGCTGCATCCACAACATCAAGATTCATCCTAAAAAAAATGAACCCTGGATAATTAAGTTTAAAACCTAATAAATGAATTCTATGCATGTTCACCTTTTTCAAAGAAACCCAAGGTTCCTGAGAACATAAATGATGTCACCTAGATAGGAGGTTGCCCTACTGAGATTCTTTAGTAAGATTCTCACTTCCTCTATCTCTTCCTTCTGTCATGTCTTCAGATGGTGACGTTCATGGTTTTTGAAGATATGTTGAGAGCATGTGTACTAGAACATCGTGGGAGTTGGGACAGCTGTCTGCCACTGATCGAATTTTCCCACAACAACATCTATCACGCAAGTATCAGAATGGCTCCTTATGAAGCTCTGTATGGAAGAAAGTGCCAATCGCCACTTTGTTGGTATGAATCAGGCGAAGCCAACCTTTTGGGACCAGACCTCATCCGACAGACTACTGAACAGATAAAGAGAATCCCAAGTAAGATTTTGACTGCTCAGAGCTGACAGAAAAGCTACACTGATAAGAGGAGGAGACCGTTAGAATTTCAAGAGAGAGATCACGTCTTTTTGAAAGCTACCCCTACGACTGGGATAGGTAGGACCATTAAAGTCAAGAAGCTAAATCCTCGCTTTGTAGGTCCGTTCCAAATCCTAAGTCGTGTAGGCTCAATAGCATACCAAATAGTTTTACCTCCACATCTTTCAAACCTCCATGATGTATTTCACGTGTCGCAACTTCGGAAATACAACCCTGATTCTAATCATATACTGGAACCTGAATCATTACAACTAAGGGATGACTTAACTTTCGAGTTAGCACCAACACAGATAGTGGATAGAAGCGTGAAACAACTTCGAGGGAAATCTGCCTCTCTTGTTAAGGTTGCATGGGGAAAAGAAGGATCCAAGGAGTATACATGGGAGTTAGAATCCAGTATGCGAGAAGACTATCCTGCACTTTCACAGGTACTAAATTTTGAGGGCAAAATTTTTCTAAGGTGAGTAGAATGTAACAACTCGTCTATCTATATTTTATCTGATAAAATAGTTAATTGTGAGTAATCAGTAGGGATTTTAATAATTTCGTTCAACATAGTCAGGATTAGGACAACATAATGATTCTGTAAAAAAAATGAAAATTAATTAAATATTAATAAAAATTTAGAATAATAATATTTTAATCAGTAATATAGGATGGGATCTTATAAATGATATTAGGACAAAATAAAAATTAGGATAAGGTTAAAATGATAATTTTACCCAACAAAGTTTTTTTATGTCAACCGGATACTGAAATAATAAGAAACGATACACCAAAATTGTGATAACCGGTATACCGAAACATCAAGATTGTCCCAATTAATGGATATTATCATATCTTAAATAAATTTTTACTTGTAATAATCAAATAAATTTAGATATTTCTAATACTAATAGAAGGCAAATTGATCTGGAAATAGAAATTCATTTACTTTCTCTCCAAGTTAACAAGATTATAAAAAGGAAAAAGGCAAGAAATTTCCTTTTATTCACGGACAGATTCACGTTTTCCTTTCCTTCTTCTTTGTTGTTTTCTTTCTTCTTCTCTTCTCCATTTTCTAAATTTTCCTCTTTGCAAAACTCCATCAAACCACCATATCTACAAAGGATACTCTTAGGTAAGCATCTAAACTACTTCAAGAACATCTTCTCTACATCAAGATCAATTGAAAACTTTGTTTTTTTTCTTACTCGGTTCACATGGCAGCACAAATAGGGGCTAAAAAGAAAGGGGTTTGAGGCTTGATAAATAAAAAGAATTAGAGAAAAGGCTTAGAGTAAGGTAGGAAAATTATTCTAGTCTTTTACTTCATGACGTTTAACTATTTTGCCAAGATAAATGCTTGAATTTTTATGGTAATGTTGCTGAAAAATCTGAAGCCAAATTTTAGAATTCATGATAGATGGAGTTGTGATGAGATTATGTATGTTGGGACCTTAAATTTTATTGCAGAATTTATAAGTGCTTGGACTATGCTGAAATCTTGTGTGTTGGAATTTTTGGTGTGCTAGAATGTTATGTGTTGAATCCTTACAACATTAATTCTTGTGTTATGTGATATAATAGGTGCTGGAATTTTATTAATTGAAATATTTACAGCCTTTGGTTCTTGGTTTGTATGATATAATAGGTGCTCTAAGAAGTTATGTGATGGAATTTTATTGTGCTGAAATTTTACAACATTAATTCTTAGTTTGTATGATCTTGCTATACATAAAAATCAAAGCTAGAAAAAGTGGCAGCAAGACTTGGCTTGTATCTTCAAAAATTTAGGAGAAATTATTCTACAAGAAATGTTGATTCGTAGTAGAAATAACTTGAAGCTCTTCACAGGGAACTTGGTTTAATTGTTAGAAAGAGTGATAAGAATTATGGCTTACCAAGAGATGTAATAAAAATTTTGATGATATAAAATCTATTAAAAACCTAGTAGACTTTGTAGTAAAATATCAAAACCGTATACCAAATGTTATGGGAAATATCTCATAAAAATTAAAGAGAGACATTATACATATTCAAAAGATTTTAATAGAATATTTCCTAAGAGTTTAATTAGATTTCAAGGAAAAATCTCAATGTAATGTATGAAAATTTTTATACAAATGATAAAGATACACGCAAAGAAAGGAAACTTAAGAACATAAATCTTGTGCAATGTAATTTGCTTAGTGGTAAGCTCATGGATTCACGGGTAGTAGTAGACGTCCTATGCCCTTAGAACTATATCAAGTTGTAATTGCGACAACGTTACATTGTTATGAGGAAAGGGATGTACTGAGAATAGTGAGGCTATTCTAGATGAGATGTAGTAGACGTACTCCATCTAGTGAACTATATCAGGTTGTAACATGAAGACGTTACATCATTGACAGTACGATCCAAAGAGAAGTATATCAGAAGAGTCCTATGAGTTCTACCATTAAGTTTAAAATTTTCTAAAATAAAAATTAAGTCATAAGAAATAACGATTCTAACTAATGAAACCATCATATAAATAACTAAAGTACTTTGTTTATCTTGTATTAAGCTGAATATCATTGAGTGGTAGACTGGTATATCTTTCCTACTGGGAATCATTGATTCTTATTCCTGTTGTGTGACGTATTTTATATAGATGGCCTCGATCGTGCTCCGTCTTGAGATGCCTGAATTGCAGTGGCATTATGACCTGGAGTTACAATCACTGTACCTGGTCGCTGAGTCTCGTATCCGTGTTTATGTACTATTTGCTCATCTGTCTGCTACTACTGTTATGAGTCTTACATTTGCTTAGATTCCCTCATATCATTTAACTATCATAGGCTCTTACATCTGACTTTTTGATGAGCCACTGACTGAGGGAGTTAGGTTATTTGTATGTAGTCAGTTGTATTTTGATAGGCCCTAACCCGAGTTAAGTGGTCACTATGTGGACCAGGGTAGAGTTGTTTATAATATATATGTAATTAGGTATGAATGTATGTAGTATAACTGTGTGACTTAACTTACTATGGATATGATATAAGATGTAAGTTATTGTGTGGCCGACTTCTTAGGAAGCGCATTACATTTCTGCTATTCCTATAAGTTGACTATCACATTGTGAGAAAAAATTGATTTGAGACAAGTTAGTATAGTTTTTAGTGCGAGGCTCATATTTATTACAACTTATACGTATATATTTCATATAGTTAAGAAATTACAAATATATAAGTAATGGGTAACGACTACTTACTGTAATGTTATGACTCGAGCATAGCACTATGTAGGAAGGGTGGTACATTATGGTATCAGAGCCTGCACCTCTCCCAGTACGGTGTGGTTCGAGGACGAATCAAGCGGAAGCTGGTGGGCATGTAATGCCTGGGGATTGCGAAGTCGGGGAGTGATCATCGGTGCAAGAAGGCACGGACAAGGAGCAACTCCTGGCAGACTTCGAAAGCGAAGGGGTACATGAATGAACCGATTACATACCCAAATGAGAGGGATCCTGAGACTGTGTAGGTATGGGACTATACAGTTAAGGAGGGCTTATATGAATTGATTTGTACTACCTATACCAACAATATGCATCTTCTTTTCGGTAGCCCAAACTGAAAGAACTCTACAGTTAAGCGTGCTTGACTTGGAGCAATTTTGGGATGGGTGACCTCCTAGGAAGTTTTCCTAGGAAGCATGTGAGTGAGCACAAAGCATGTTGAAAAAACTCATGTTGGTTTGTAGGGACAGTTGTCAATCCATAAAGCAGTAGGGGATGTTACACTTCATGAGTGGGCATATTATATATATATGCAGTGAGTTTTATCATGATGTGCAATACATGCTTTATGTCCTGAAAGATGTTTGTTTGATCTTGTATTTTGTCTCTCTATGTGGCTCATCATTCGTCATATTGTGGCGGCTCTTACTTTACATTTACAGTTCAAAAAAAAATTACCCGTATTTTCCGCTAAGTATTTTAATGAAAGGTTTAAAAAATGAGACTAAAAGAGTAATAGACTAATGATTAACCTAAATACGTTCTAAGAGTGTTGGGTTAAAAATTAGGATGTTAAACATAGCCTTACCAAGCTCTTATTTGTGACCAACAGACAACCCCTACTGCTACAAATTAAGTAGTGATTCACCAGCCTCTCCAAGCTAAACTGAGTAATCTTGTACTAGCCTCTCTATGCTAATACTAGTGACGAGTAAGCAACTCCATACTGTCACAACCTGAGTAGTTATTCATCAGTCTCTCCAAGCTGAACCAAGTAGTTTTTCACCAGCCTCTTCAAGCCGAATCAAGTAGTTTTTCACCAGCCTCTTCAGGCTGAACCCGCGACAAGTAAACCATCTATTACTGTCCCGTTGAAAGTAGTCTTTAACTAGCCACTCCAAGCTAAATTGTGATCATTAAGAACACCTCACTATTGTGTTGCAAGTAATTTTACATTAACCTCTCAAAGCTATCTCACAGTGATCACTATTGGATCAAGAATACAAAGGTTTAGTATTTGGGTTGCCACTCAAACTAACCTATACTCAAGTTTCCTTAACATATACATGAAAAGATCTTGGGAAAAACTTGAATGACTTCCTTCTATCATTTCTTCCTAAGAAGAACATAAAACTATTTAAGAACATAGAAGGAAGAGTTTTACAAGGAATTTGATTACATTATGATATGAACCTTACTGGAGATGTGGAGAGACTTTTACAGAATTTTCTCTTTAAGCATGCAGTCTCTCTCTTTAATATTTGAGCGCAACATCTCTATTCAAAGAAGGTCTTCCTTATGACCGTTACCTATGATTTGTTCTTTCAAGGACATGTGTTGATTATCCATTTGTGTTTTGGAAAGAGAGTCTAGAAGTGTAGCATGTCTATCTGTCAGGTCAGTTTACAGAAGCCACTGTGGAAAAGAGATTTCTAATGTCCTTCAAAAATTAGTCTTACTTTCTGAACAATGGTTTCTAAACTTTTTTTTCTAAGACTTTTGGGTAGTTGATTTCAAAAGCAAGAGAGATGATTGGCTAGTTCTGACATCGGGATTCGAATCTTTCAAATTCAAATTGAAAAATTTAAATTCAAATTTCTCTCCATTTCTTGTAACGCTTAGCATTTCATAGTAAAGTGAGCTTTCTGACATATGGTAAGAGATCCTTGATGATTTCTTTGCTTTTTTATCTTCAATCCAAGCTTTATGATAATAACAAATTTGCAATTATGCTGATTCAAGATAGTGTAATATCTGGTCTTCAGAAAATGCTTAATATCTTCATTTGTAAGCGTACTTTCTGATATTCAGTGCTACTTTCTGAATTCTCAAGACTTGGTTTCTTGTAAAGTTGATATCTTCTTCAAATCATTAGCTATTAATTGCTTAAATAAGGATATAATTTCACTTCTATTTCAGTTCATATCTCATAACATGAGGAAAACATGTTTACAAATGCAGAGTGAAATATATTCTCGTTTGAGTAAGCCTTGCTCTTTTTAAACAACAAAATCCTGTTATAATCTTCCAAGAAATTCAAGATAACCATTAGTCATTCTTCAAAGTATTTTCTTTAAATTGGCTTTGTTGTCATTCAAAACTAATTGGCGCATCTTGACAGGGTTCTGGAGCTAACAATCTCCCCCTTTTTGATGATGACAAACCAATTTGAAGAAAATCTTTTGAAGAGATATTGAAAGAAATATTACTTAAATATAAGCATAATATATCATATTCTTTTAAACGTATCACTAAAAGTGATCTTCAGGAAGTCCTTTTCTTAAGGCATGACACAGATCTTACCAAAAACATTTTTGGCCTTAAGAGACTTAAATCATAGCTATTCTTGTTTTACTTGAAGCTTAGTTCAGGCTTATCATACTTTTTGAAGAATCAGAGTAGTATGTTTTAAAAGGTAAACATTTAAGCCTAGATTATACAAACAGCTTGATCTTTAGTTATAAAAAGAAACTTTTTGAAGATCTTCGTGCTTGAAAAACTTAACAAGTAATACTTGTGATATTTTATCTTGATTAGATCTATTTTTAGCACTTCTTTATCCCAAAGAATTTTTTAAAGGAATTATCAAAGATATATGATAAGCGTATTAGAACATTCGTGATTTTGGAGAAAAAAACACATTGATACTTATGTAGTTTCTGATACTCAAAGAAACCTTAAAAAGATAATATCAACATATTGCTATGCGAGGTTTTTGAAGCTTTGTAACCCCCCAATTTTTTTCCCTGTGTACAAATAACCAAAATACCCCTAAGGTCATTTTATCCAGAAAACTGAGGAAAACCAGTCCAGGCAAACCTCAAGAGAATATTTTAATGTTTCAAGGGGATTAATTGTGTTACATGTATTGTTAAAGATGAAAATCTCAAATTTGATTTTTTATAAAATTACCAAAATACCCCTACAGCTAATTAACACATAATTAATTGCCGATTGGGCCCGAACTTCACCCAAAAGTTTAAAATGTTATTTTTAAGGAATGTATGACGTCTATATAAGCCCGAGGTGGTCCCGGGGATTTTTATAAAATTACAGTTTTGCCCCTGATTAAGGGCATAATGAGCTTAATCGCGTGATTACCAAAACCTAAGCAATATTAGGCTCTAATTAAAGATTAATTAATTTTAATAATTAATCTTGAGTCAAAATAATTAATTGAGGTTAATTAAGGCCTAAGATTGCTTAAAGAAACTCAAAATCCTTTTCTTAATTCAAGACTTTATGTCATGTCAAGAGAAATAGTAATTTCTCTCTCCAATTCCTTAATTTAAGGAATTGTGTTGGATTTTGAATTTCAAACTAAACAAGGTTAATTCAAGCTAAGTGTGCATGAACACTCCCTAATCATGTCTTGGATTTCATGTTATATTTCAAATCATCACTACACTCAAAGACTAAAAACGAATGTGCATCTCATATTTACTTTGAACTATCACTTTACTTCCTAATGGACTATAAAAATGGAATGCATAGCACGTTTACTCTTATGTTATCACCTAAAACTACTAGAGCTCAAAGACTTGCCCATTTCATCTTGAGAAAAGTTAAATCAAGGAGGTATCCTCTTGAAAATGCTTTCAGCCATGTGATGATGAAAGCTCTAGGATGAGTTTTCATTAGTTACAAGAGCCTATAGTTTATATTTTAAGTTTTTTCTAAACATAGGTGACATTTAAAGGTATTTTGAGTATGTTCTTATATTTAGGATCTCAACCATGAGTCAAACTAAAGAGCTACTGCCCCATGTATTTTATAAGAGTTCTTGACAAGATAAATTGATTTCTAAGATGTTTTTGAAGTCCTAAAATTTTTCCAAAAGAAACTAGCCACCTATGTACATTGAAAAGGAAGTTTATACATGATTTGATGATCTTAAATTTTCAGTTCTACCTTGTTCATTTCCAGCACCTCAAATCATGTTTTGGGTGGTCTAAATATGTTTAAATACCTTGCCAAGTATATGATTATTGTTCTAGATATTTTTGAGCATGCTTAGTAACCTTGATTGCTTGAATGTGAATTCTAGGCCCCCATAGGTACAGAAAATATAAGTTTTGTCCCAGCATAGTTAACATCGATAGAATCACATTATATGATGTCTAGATCAATGAGAGTGACTCATAATTGGCTTAGGTATTAATTGTTGCATCATAAAAAAAGTCAGATGTGAGAAAGGGTCTAAAATGCATCCTTTGGAACACCGTAATTCATCTAATTTAGCTTACTACCTAATGCTGTCCAGACATAATTAATTAGGTTTTAGAACTTAATAAATTGTGGTAATGAGATTAATCAATCCCTTAGAGGTATGATAAAATAATTTGGAAGTTTAAGGTTACCCGATTGAGGGTTGTCACTCTTAAGGGAAAGGTTTATGCATTACTCTACGAAAGATGAATTAGTGTTTACCTCATGACTTGTATAAGGCTATGAGAACTATTATCCTTACATGATAGTTTTACTATTGCATGCGATTGATCTTCAAGAACCTAGAGATGCCTATGTTATAATAAAAGATATGTGACATGCATGAAACTAAGTGGCATCTCAATAAAACATGCTAAGACTTAAGGTAACTTAAGGTGACTTAAATTACTGGGTCCGGGTGTGCAAGGCACTCTGGTAATCGATTGCATAAGCCCTGTAATTGATTACCAGTAACCCAAAATGGCGAAAAACTCAAGTTTTGACATTCATAAAATTGCCCATTCATTCTAAAAACTTTTTAACATCATTCCATTATCTCTCTTAAAATCAACCATACATTCTAGCAGATCAAGACATCATTCAAATATCACGTCCTTAATACATGCAAGTTTCTAGTGTAACACCCTAAAAATTGTCTAAAAATTAATTTGAGCTTTATTAGTCATAATTTCAAAAATTTGATGGTTTGAACAATGATAAGGGCGATCCAACGGATTTGTAAAAAAAAAAAATCATGAATAGTAACTTGCGGGCCTGCGGGACGGCCGAAACCCTTGAATTGGGACCCGGAGATGCCCGAAATTGAGAAATTATATGATTATGGTTAGAAATAGGTAGAAATAAAGATTTCATACCCGAAATTATTTTTCGGGCAATGTTTGATTTCTTGGGTACACTGTTTTACCCGTTCGGTAAAATTTCGGTGTGCGATTTCTAACACCGAAAGATAGTTTTATCTTTGTAAAAGGATAATGTTTATCCTTTAGAGCCAAGTGTAAGGCTAGGATTTAATCTTGGATTACAAGATCAAATCCTAGCCATTCATCTTGTTTTCTTTTAAAAAGAATACACACATCATATTAAACAATTATTACAACCTAATTTAATATCATTGAAAGCCATAAAACTTACCTTTGAAGCTTGCAATTCTCGGCCATTTCAGAGAGAATACAGCCACCATTGTTATCTTCTTCATAAGCTCAAGTTTTAATTTCAAATCACCAAAACACTAACCTAGAGTTCATAAAACCACAAAGTTCCTTCATAAAACTTGTTCTACACCTCAAACCCTACAAATATAACCAATTGAAATCTCAAATCCTCACTTTAATACCTCACTTCCCCACTTGCCTAAGGAAGGTTTAGGACTGAAATTGGTGTCTTGAAGTGAAGGGAGATCACTTAGAACATCCTTTGAAGTACCAAGCTCAAAAGCTTTCCAAGTAGGGTTTTCTTTGGCCTTTTTCTTTCAAAACTTTTCTGAACAATTCTTACTGGTTTCAACTCAAAATTTCTAGTTAATTTGGTTGATATTATGTTGATATTGATGTATGAATTTTGGTGAAGTTTTTGGATGAGGTTAGAAAGACCATTTTGTTAAAAGATGTTGAGTGATACTTGCTGGATTTTTGGTTTTCTTAGAGGCAGTGTGTGATCATGAATTTTCTGGGCTTGTTGTGTGCAATTTCGTGATCTGAAAAAACTATATGTTGGAGTTAACATCTTTAGCTAGTCCCACGAATTTTCTTGGGTTTTTATTTTGAGTCAAACTGCCTTAGAAAAATCAAGAACTAAAATTAAGCATATGCTGCCTGAAGTGTTGGAACAAAAGCTGTAAATTTTGCTAATTTTGTTACCATATCAAATGATGGAATTATCACTTGAAATTTTTACAAGATATTAGAAACATGTTAAGGTTTTATCAGGATTTTTATTTCAAATTTTCTGGGTTCAATTGCTAGGTTTAAAAATGATGAATTTTGGTTCTTGAGCTGAGGTTGAGTGGTTTCTGGTCACCAAATTTGTCTAATTTTGTTAACATAGTTAGAGAACTATTTTTACTCTGAAATTTTTATGGAACCTTTTGGACACATTGAGGTGTCATTAAGAATTTTTATAGCCTCTGAATTGATTATTTGATATGGAAATATATTGTGCTACAATGGTATGAAATCTGCCCAATTGCTGGAAATGAACCAAAGACTTGAATTGGTAATGTAATGGTAGTTTGGTTCTAGTATGACATGAATACTTGATGTTAAATATTTGGTCATGTGACTTATGATGTATAAATGCATACTAGAGAAAGTAAAGATTGATACAGGAGGCATGATTGAAATCACAATGTGAATGAATGCCTATAGATGAATGAAATGCATAAATAAAATGAGATCCTCTATGACTTGTCAAGGGCAACTAAGAAACATGAGATCCTCTATGATTTGTCAAGGGCAAATAAAGAAACATAAGATCCATTCGACTTGTCGAGGGCAAATAGAGAGATATGAGATCCTTTCAACTTGTCGAGGGCAAATAGAGTGATATGAGATCCTTTCGACTTGTCGAGGGTGTAACACCCTAGTTATTAACCAAATTCACCTAGGTTGAATCTGATTAATGACTAGACTTTACTCCTTACTTTGGTTCCTTCTTCATAATTTGAAAATACTTAGTGAAATTACGAGCCATTTTTTTTTTAAAAAAACACATAATTGAAAACGTGAGCCGAGTACAACGTGAACGAGTAAGTGGAGTATAATAAGACGTTTAAGAATATATCACATCATATCACTTTGGCTCCATCATATAACATCCATAAACACATTATAGCATATATTTACATACAATAACCTCACTCAAAGGGTGGGTTATGTTCATACATCATTGTCTTATGCAAACCCATAAAAGAAAATATACATAAGGAAATACATGCCCCTAAACTAGATAACTCTATAAGCCGAGAAGGTTATCCTAAAACTAGGGTGCATGATCACACATAAGTCTACTAAGAACCCTCTATGGCCACTATCCTGGAAATGGGGGAATAAATCCGATCCACTGATGAGCTCACTCGGGAGGGGACACACGAGATGCACCATGTTGGGGTCGCATGGACGGCCTTCTTGCTAACCTCTACTGAACAACTATTTCCTCACTACCCTCTCTTACACGTGTGGGAGTAGGAGCAGAGCTCTCGTAATATACATGAGTAGGAGTGTCCTCTGAAGGATCAGTTTGAATATCTCGTCTCGGGAACATACTGAAATCCGTGGGACAGCAGATGAAGCGGGATAAGAACGTAACATCCTTTCATCAAGTGGACGTGCATGTTCGAAAACCATTTCATCGCCATAGGGAGAAGTAGGAGAAAATCGATAACTAGGGACAGGATGTGCAAAGGGATGACCTATGTAAATAAAAACACGAATCACAAGACTTCCCTTCAAAATGATACGAGCGAAGCACCGGATCATAGTGAAATTCCCAAGTAGGGGTATCAACGAACAGGACGAATGTCGCCATCTGAATCTGGAGACAATGACGGAAATAAAGAAAAGGAGTGAGAATCTTGCTAAAGAATTCTCAGTAGGGTACCTCCTTCTACAAAGGTCATCATCAAAGTCCCCAGGAACCTCGGGATTATTCTAAAATAGTGAGCATGCAAAGATTCATTTTAAATTCGGACAAATACTTAACCGAGGTTCGTCAATTTTTAATCATGCGTCTTATAATGCATCATAATCTTAACATGTCATATTTACAATGAACTTTTCCTTTATCATTACATCATATTGCTCATCATCATTATCAAATAACATGCATAAAAGAATGTCATATAATATTAGCTACACATGGACATAATGCACATATTTCATTTCTTTAGTGCCTTAGGTGACTTAAAATCTTATCATCATCATTATTTTCCTTAGGCCACCCTATACTCCACCCTTTTGGGAGTAATTTAGGTTATAAGCTCATACTTTACTAGTCGTCACTAGCATATACTTATCCCTTTTGATAAGCTAAAGTCCCGACTCTACCCTTTTGAGAGAACGGGTTAGGGGGCTAAAATCACCTTTTCACCACCTATAGTCTGATGGTTCCAAAGGATCATTTTCTTATAAGTTTAAGTCACCATTAAATCTTTGCATGTTATATCACAATAGAATTCATAAACATCATAACATTTTCTTATTTATAGTCTTAAACTAGAATAATATATATCAACTGTAGCCATGCATATGGGAGATTCCCAGGAAAGAGAGGTGGGTCATAATGGACACGCTTAAATACCAAGTCTTTCCTTAGCCAGAACCTTTCCAAATTACACTTTTACAATGATACACTTTCTTCTAGCAACAAAGGTAAATTTTACATAATAAAGAATATTTCATGTATAAGCATTCTCATTATTTGCAACAAAGAACTATAACATGCAAGCCAGAAATCATTCAATGATATCAAGTACTTAATAAGCATCCAATCCTTACATAGAATTATCAATTATAGAACTAATTAGTTACTAAACCAATTATGAATCATTCTCTTAACAATAAACCATAATTATCACACATTGATACTAAACTCAGATCAGTGGCGAATCATGAACCTCATGCAATTACATAGAATCATATTTTAAGTGCATATAAAATACTAGTTCCCCAGTAAAATCCTTGCAAAGCCTTAAAACTCATTTAGAAACTAGTTCTCTTGTCAAATTTGGGAGGATCTTCACAATTAAAATTCTCACTTAAGATAAAAGGAGTAAGTCTTGAGCTTTAGAGATTTAGGTGACATCTTAGAGTTATAAACATGCTATGCAACCTTATTTTAATCTTATCTTTATAAGGTGATAGCTTGGAATTATACATATGATATGCAATTCCATTTCTTTATCTTTAAGATTTAAGGTGATGACTTGAAAATAAAACATGATGCAAGAACTTGAAATATAAACATGATACAAGAAACTGGAGCCGCAGTAATCCCCACAGACCAGAGAGGAGAAGAGAATATTAAGAAACCGGAGCGGTAGTCCGCACAGACCAAGATAGAGGAGAAGAGAATATTAAGAAACCTGAGCGATGTAGTCCGCACAGACCAAGAGAGGGAGAAGAGAATTATTATTACATCTTTTTAAGCTCCAATCTCAAGACTTTTTAAAGAATAAATTCTTTAACTCCAATAATCATATTTCTTTGCTTGTGATACATGGGCAAGTCTTTGAGCTCTAGGATCGTTAGGTGATGGCATAAAATAAATATGTCATGCGTTGATTCTTTTAGCCATTATAAAATAAAGTGAGAGCATAAATTAAATATGAGATGCAACCTCTTTATTATCTTGAAAGATTAAGTGATAACTTGAAACATAAATATGAAATACAAGCTTGGAATTTAAACATGAGAAATGCAAGTTCATTTATTCATTCTTTGAAAATTTAGTGATGACATAGAAGGTAAACATGGTTATGCAAAGCATAAACTTAATCATGGATGCAAATTCATTTTGTTTCTTTACTAGAGCTCCTTGAAGACTTTAAAAGAATTATAACTTCAACCCAATACATATCTTAACAAGAAATAAAACATAAAAGGAAATACATCTTTCAAGTTCTAAACTAAAAAATCATTGTTTTAGCATCATAAAGTATTATTCTTTAAAGTTTTGCATCAAGTGGAATTTTCAAGCTTTAGAGGCCTAACTTGTGATGGATTTACAACCCACCCTCAAGGTCCTCATCATCAAGCCATCATCTTAGTTCCACCTAGGCCATATGGCCTAAATTGGTTAAAAAAAAGAAGAGGAAAACCAAAATGAAAAGCTAAGGTAAATTCATAATTTCATCATTTTGAGCTAAAAACACAACTCCTCAAAGCATAGAAATAAATTTAGAAACTACTCCCTACCTAATCTGGGTTGAAGAAGAGGAAGAGAACTTGATTTCTTGAAGTGAAATGACACAAAATCTCTTTGAAAAATTGAAGAAAGAATTCAGCCAAAGAGGAGGAAGAAAGAAAGTTTTTGGTGCTCCTAAAAACTAGTTATGAACCAAGCATTCCAAGACCACTCAAGCAAGCCTATTTATAGAAGATTTTGAGGCTTCTAATTGGCCAAAATGAGGAGGTAGTTGTCAGAATTTTTCAGGAGAAATAATGGAGGAAAAATCATTTTAGACAAAGTTGTATGAAATTAAGGAATTATGTCTCTTATGGTGACATTTTGGCATTTTGTTTTAGTGCAACTTTTGGAAATAATTCAGCTGCATAATGGCATCAATAATTTCGTGCATTACAGCCCAAAGAAGTGAAATTTGTGTGTTCCATGCATTATTTAGGTGTAGGCAAGGTATTCATGTAATTTAGAGAATTTACTGCTAAGGGCTTAAGTGAATTAGTAAGCAATTTGGGTGTTTTTGAGCAATTTTGGGTTCTAATCAATCTAAATACATAATTTTGAATCTAGATTAATATTTAGAATTTAATAAGCTTTAATTTGAGCCTAATATTGCTTAGGTTTCGTATATGAATCGAAAATCCCAAATTCGCAAACCGCCCAAAACGGGCAAAATCGTACTTTCACTTAAAAATCGCCCGAGGCCACCCGAGCTTAACCAATGGTTAATCATGGCTTAAAAACATTTTAAAACATTTTAGTGAGGTTCGGGCTCCGGCACGCACATCGGAGTTAAACAAACACAGGGGCGTTTTGGTCATTTCACAAGGTCGGAACTCAAAATTGAGATTCTTCTGCTCTATTAACACACATAACACAAACAATCCCTTATTATTCTCAAAACATCCCCTTGAGAATATGTGGGGCCCACAATCCTCATTTTCTGAGTAAAATAACTTCAGGGACATTTTGGTCATTTTACACCTACAGAAATTCGTCATTTGCGACTCTCGCATGAATCGCTCCTAACCTATCTTCTAATGTTATATTCCTTTATTAAGGATTGTTCGGCCTCAAATCTTATGTAATAATTACCTATGGTAATTCAGTAATTTCCAATGACAGTAAAAATTACAGTAAAAATTGGGGCGTTACAGAGGGCAAATAGAAGCAGATGAGATCCTCTTCGATTTATCAAGGACAATTAAAGATAATTTCTCTACTTTTGATATATACATATTTGTATCATATCAAATCATTTTGATTGACATTATTTACTATGATTATGAGCTTATGAAAAATGTGTACAAGTGATTGATTCTTAAAAACAACCCATTTCGGAAATATGATTTGGAACTTTAAAAATGAACCGTTATTATGTAATGCTTGATCACTTTTTTTTAATAAACCGAAGTGGCTGGGGCGATGATGATGACATTATGATTGTGTATTAGGGGAGTTGCCCTACTGAGAATTGTATAATTCTCACCCCTATTTTGTGTGTTCCCGTGTCGTTTCCAGGTTGATCCGAAGAATGGTGAAGACACTACAAGAAAAACTTTACTGAAGTTGCAGTAGTTTAGTAGTTGATGTGTTTATTTTACCGTAACTTTATTGTGGTTATATATATATATATATATATATATATATATATATATGTAAATGTAATAAAGAACAGATGTGTTAAGCTCATAGAAGAGCTTCCCTGGTGTACTTAACCTTGTATTAAATAAATGTTTTGGTTTTCCTTGCTATATATAATTCAATAGAACTACGATATAGTTATCCCGCAAATCAATCAAACTAGCTATAGATAATTATGAAAGGTCCGCTAATTTATAAGTAACAACTCTCGAGTCTAATGTCATGACTTAGGGATGACGTTGTACTTAGGAGGATGTAACAAGTTCCACCATGATCCGGAGCATGGATCTTACCATTTTGAGGGCCACTACATAGTTCATGTTTTCATTTTCCCCGGACTGCCGTTTGCTCATACTGTAGATAGCTTTCTTTTCTCACTAATGTCACCTTATGGTGATGATATGGTTTTTGAGCGTGCATGCACATGCAACGAGAGGATTCTCCGGACCTACACTGCAAGCTCAGCGCCAGACTGAGCACGCACTCGCTCGCAGCATTTAGAGGAAGACCCCTCGGAGGAGCCACCCACCCACATGTATGGAGAGGACTCTGCCCCCATTCCCCCACGTATGCCAGTAGGCAACAAGGAGACGGTTACCTAGCCACGGAGGGCCCGGATGCCAGAGATGCGACCTCGCCGCGGAAGACATACCCGAGTATCCACTCCTGTTGAGCTTCGCCCGTGGATCGGCTATGTCGCACCTTACCCGTGACTTTAGCCGTATAGTTTAGAGGGTAGCCCTTAGTGCACACACGACACATAGTTAGGATAAACCTTCTTTTGTGTTGAGGTTATCCATTTCAGATGTACTTGGGTATGGGTGTTCTCTTGCATGTATCTTTTATGTTTCCACGTATTTCCTGCTTTTCAGTTGTATTAGATTTTATGTATTGAACAGTCCCGCCATTATTGGTGGGCATTTTATATATTAATGTATGAGGTATTTCAGTGTATGTGTTCATGATGCTGTGTATGGAGCCTTTTATGTGTTTACATTTCCGCACTTTACGATATCATTCGATTACATTATATGCGGCTCATACTTTATCAAGCTTTTGTCAAAAAAAATTGGCTCGTATTTTCAGTTTGTAATTTCAAAAATGATAGAACTAAATCAAGAAGTAATGACTAATATTTGGCCTCAGTACATGCTAGCAGTATTGGGTTGAATATTAGGGTGTTACAAAAACAACATCAAGGGTGTAAGAATGCAGTGGTGGTCGAATTTTGAGGAAGGAAAGGAAGGAAAATATCTTCTTCAAATGGTCATTCAAAGGCATGGTTCAAGGTATGGTGAGACATGGCCTAAAGCATGGTGAAGTATGGCTAAGAATGGCCTAATGTTTGGTTCTAGGCATGGTGTGGTATGGGTGACCATGAGGGAGGTATGGGTGGCCATGCCTTTCTAGAAGAACTTGGGGAACAAGTTGTTCCTTAATTATGGGTTAGGACGTGTGTTTAGATGTAGCTTTGATTAGACTTAGGATTAGGAATTGCTAAGTAAGTGTTTAGGTGAGGTAATGGTCAATTAGAGACTTGTAAGACTAGATTTAGGAGGTGGTCTTACTAAATTAATGGAGTCAAACTCCATTAACTAGGAATCCAATGCCAACATATTTCCTTGATTTAGGGAATTGGAGAGAAAAAATACTATTTCTAGATTCCTTTCTCAAAGAATTAAAACTAAAAAAGAGTTTTGAGTTTTTCTAAGCAATCTTAGGTTCTAATTAACATCAATTAATTATTTTGAGTCTACTTAATAATTAGAATTTACTAATCTTTAATTAGAGCTTAATATTGCTTAGGTTTTGCCAATCATATCATTAGGCCCAAAATGCACTACGTAAGGGCAAAATCATAATTTTGCACAAAAACTACCCGGGACCACCGGGACTTAAACAAATACTTTTAAACACATGAAAACATCATTTTAAATCTTCGGAGAAAGTTTCGGGCTCGAACGGCACCTTTATCCGAGTAAAAAATGCTATAGGGGTATTTTGGTCATTTTGACCTAAAACTGCAGAAAATAAGATTTTCATTTTTGAAATCACTCAAGGACCATCCAATCCTTTTCAAATATTGAGTTGACCCTTTGAGAACTGCCGAGCTAGCTATCCTCGAATTCTGGTGAAAAATGACCTCAAAGGCATTTTGGTCATTTTTCTCTCAGACAGAAAAATCGGGGTGTTACATCAAAAGTACTGGAAGATATTTGCCAGCAGCATCCCACAGGGAACTCCAGCAGTTTTTCTTTTCTCCTTTATAATTGCACTAAGCATGTAGTCCATTATCATCTTAGGCATATTTACTTTTTGTTTGGTCATCAAATAAAAAAGTAGCATACAATCCATTCCCAGTAGAAGATCTATACTTCCTTGCCTAGGAAGAATAGTGAACTGAACCACAGTAAACACTTTCCTTACTCCAGAACCAAGCAAGGCAGTAGTAATATTATCAGGTTTGTATTTTGTAGAATTGGTGAGGCATTTTGAAACATCTTCAGCACTCATACCGAGAGACTTGAACCATTCGTCATCAGCTAAACAGTTGACTCTAGGAGTAGGACCCCTAACCATAGTCGCTAAGTCAGACAGCCCTATTTCCATGAAGGTATCCCTGATGGTGGTTGAGAGGGTGGTTTGATTCTTTGCCTCCAGAAAACAGTAGAAACCAGTGACCATTCCTAGAAAAATCCTATTAGAAATGTCCAGAAAGTGTTCCCATCCTTGGAAAGTAAACACCTCCATAAGTATCTGAACTTGATTTAATAAGGAGTTGTTTAGCCTTTTTTCAGATGCTATAGTTCAGTGAGAAAATTCTTCATCATAAATCTCCCACATATAAGGTTCATTGAACATAGTCAAAGGTCCTCGTTTTGATGAAGATATATCTATTTCTCTCCCTTCAGCCATTGGTGATGATAAAAAGATGTGATTTGGAGATGGCAAAAGGTAGGAAGGATTTAGGGTTTAATGAAAAAGGAGAGCTGATAGTTGTCGTAGAAATGAAGGTTTGTTGATTCAGAAAAGAATGGTAACCAATTGAGGTGCATGTTTTGAAAAATGAAGGTAAAGGTGATGTATGAAGAGAGGAGTTTTTAAGGGATATGACGTGACTGAAGACAAAGCGACGTGGGAAAGAGAATCACAAAAGAGTGGGAATTATCCCACTTTTCATTCTTCTTTCAGAAAGAGAGTTTTCTAACTTTTGATGTTACTTTCTAAAGGAGTTACTTTCTTAACATCACATTTTACTTTTTGACCCTCTAAAGAATCTTTATAAACTCATCACAGACTCATTTTCCTGTATTTGATGATATGCTCCCACATATTACTTAGTTTCTAACCCTCATTTTTTCTTTCTAACCTACCCATCTTCTTTTTGATCAATCCATTTTCTTTTTGATCTTGCAAACTGCACTTCTGATATTGTATCCTCACTTACTGATGTTCTGACCAATCAGAAGATAACATAGATTGAAATTCTGCTGTTCTTGCAAAATGATATATTATATCTTTAAGAGAAAACTCTTTCTGATGACTTCTGATGGCTTTGCTAGGTCTTCAAATGGGAGTTATGAAGAGAGAATGTTCAGAGATGTTTTATATATGAATGCTACTTCTAATGAAAAACCTTTTCGAAAAACGAAAAAGCATACAAGAGATCTTTAGCAATAGATATTGTGAATACATCTTGACTCAAGGTCTTCAGTATGAACATCTACTAACTCAACATTTCTATTTTAAGGAAGATATAGAATAAAACAATTTTGTAATGTGAACATAAACTCAAAGTGCTGAAACAAACCTTAATACGATAAGTAGCACAAGAATTTTCTCAGAAGATAGGAAGTATGAAATACCTCATGATATAGTCTTTGAGCTTGATCCTTATTTGCAGCGTCTAAGTATAATAGATTGCAGCATCACTTGTACTTTTAGCCCTTTTATGCAGAAGTTAGTAGCAGTAAGTACCATTCTGGTGCAAAGGCTTCATCATAATTCATTTTTTGTTGATAGGTACAACCTTATGCAACCTTGCCTGCCCTGATGATGTCAACTTTATCCAGATTGTCCTTGAGCATCTTCTTTGTACTGATAATGATGTTTCAACATGTTGGGTAGACTTTGCCTTTCTCTCAAACTTTGTCAGCACATATAGCATAGCTTCCACCAAAATTTGACCTTGAGAGTGACTCCATGAACTTAGACAATAGAAGACCATCCTTAAATCAGAAAACTTTTGTGTAGTTTCTATACATTGAGATTCTTTTGCTTCTATGTCATCTTCATACTGCTCATTTTATAGCCCAAAAAGGTTAATTTCTGATTGTCTTGGAAGATCCGAGCATACTTTCTGAAATGTTGATATTCTAGAGCTTACTTTCTGAAGATTTGACTTTCATTTGCTACCTTTTTGGAACTTCCTTGAGATTTATCTTCTCAAAATTTTTCCACAAGATTATCGAGATTATCAGCAAGATCTTCTTTAAGCTTGTTCATCATCATACTTGAGAGATTCTTGAGTAGTTTATCCTTCAAGATCTATGATAACTCTCAAGTTTAGAACATGGTATCTAGAATGATCATCATCTGTTTGCTTCTTGAAACTTCAACCAGAGAAACTTTTCAGATATATCTACAAGAACAAAAGATATGATATTGGTACCCATACTTTCATGGGTCCTTTTTAGTTAGTTTTAGAAAGAGAAATTTTTCAACCTTTCTAACAGAATTCTTTTTCAAAAATCATTTGTTAAGAAGGTGTCTCTTCATCTAGTAGGAAGAGCAGAAATAGATTATGGATATAATTGATGAAGTTACATAGCTTTTTCAGCTTATGTTTCCTCTGTATATCCTAAACTAGTCTTTGGAAACTATAAATACTGACCATTATCACAAAAATGAAGTTTTTTGAATTATATCGATTATTTCAAGTCAAATCTTTATAATCCTTGAAGTCCTCTCAAAGATTCAGAAATAGCTTTTTGAAATTGTTCACATTTCTATTGGAGGCTTCAATTTTATAGTTGAGAAGAAGGAGATATCCTTGAAATATATCTTTCTTTTAGCTTTCCAGCTTTAGGCTTGATCTTCTCAAGTTTTTCATAGCAACCTTATGAGTTCCTTGACTAGTTTGAGATATATAGAAGAATAAGTTTGAGAAACTTTTAGCAACACATCATATGAAGCAATTAATACATGATATGAAAGATAAGATACAGATACATTCACCTCACTTATCTCTATTGAAGTGTCCTTAGTTATGAAATACAAAATGGCCGCACTTTCTAGCCCATCATGATTTTCTAACTTGTTCTTTTTCCTTTTCAGAGATGCTCTAGGTAGCCTACGCACTCTCCTTCTTGAAGATGAGATACATTTGTGATGCTCTAAGCTTGGAACTCCTGACACATGATGTTTCTTTTTACTGTGGTTAGCTGTTTGTTTTCTCAAAATAATCTTTGCCCTTTTTGTCTTTCCTGAGATTGATATATCTTTGTTTTAGTCTTTACAAACTTTTGATATTTTCCACAAACATGGAGAACTCAGCTCCATTTTCAATATCGGATTTTTATAGATCAAATCTTTCCTTTTCAAATGAGGTTTCAGCAATTTTCATTGCTTCAGCATTCCATTGCATCTAATATGACAACCTCAGGATCAAGGATTTCTCAAGTGGATTTAATATCTTCAAATATCATGTACAACCTAATCCATGTAGCCTTTTGTATGACACAAGCAATATATTTATGAGTCATATTCATCTTCTGCTTAATGTACATATGAACAAAAGCTTAGCATGGTGGAACAACATAACTCTTTCCCTTTTATTGCTCTTGTCCGCCTACCTTCTCTTGTCCGCTTACCTTTAGAAATTCCTTTTAAACATTTGAGTGTATTGTGCCAAATCTTGATACCTCATCAGCAAAAGATAGTCAGTTGATAGATTGATCTTGTGTAGTGGATATATGCCATTCTATCCCTTAGATCTTTGTCCTCTGCAATTGTTGGATTGTTCAACCCCTCAGAGGCCTTGCTCTGTTACCACTTATAGGTGAAAATGTGCACGAGAAGGGTGGTTGAATCGTGCTTGCTTCATTTTACTTTTCTCAAATATTTAAATAAAATACTATCAAGTATAAAACTTATAATACAGTGGAAACTCAGTTAGTAGTTTCAGAAAGTAGATTTCTAAAGTATGAATAAATAACAAAATGGCAAGAATATAATTTCAATATATGATGAATAATAAAGTGTAAAAAAGAAATATAAAGAAGAACAAGGATAGGAAGATGAGACACAAATATTTTTATACTAGTTCAGCCAAAACTGCCTACATCTAGTACTTAACAAAAGTTGAGGTTCCAATAAAACATCTTTCTTAACTCAAGAAAGAACAAATGGATAGTCTTTACAGTAACTTTCCGAAGCTCTTCAAGCTGAACAAAGTAGTTTTTTATTAGTCTCTTCAAGCTGAACCTGTGGCAAGTAAACCGTCTATTATTGTCCCGTTGAAAATAGTCTATAGCTAGCCTCTCTAAGCTAAACCGTGATCAACAAGAACACTTCACCATCACATTGCAAGTAGTTTTATACTAGCCTCTCCAACCTATCTCACAGCGATCATTATTAGATCGAGGATACTAAGGTTTAATGTTTGGGTTGCCACTCAAATTAACCTACACTCAAGTTTCCTTAACACATACATGAAAAGATCCTGGGAAAAACTTGAATGACTTCCTTCTATCATTTCTTCCTAGGAATAACATAAAACTATTTAAGAATATAGAAGGAAGATTTTTACAAGTAAGGAATCTGATTACATTATGATATGAACCTTACGGGAGATGAGGAGAGACTTTTCCAGAATTTCCTCTTTAAGCGCGGAGTCGCTCTCTTTAACATTTGAGCGCAACATCTCCATTTAAAGAAAATCTTCCTTATGACCATTGCCTATAATTTATTCTTTTACAGACACGTGTTGATTATTCATTTGTGTCTTGGAAAGATAGTCTAGAAGTGTAGCCTGTCTATCTGTCTAATCAGTTTACAGAAGCTATTGTGGAAAAGAGATTTCTAATATCCTTCAGAAATAACTCTTACTTTCTGAACTATGGTTTCTGAACTTTTTCTTTTAAAACTTTTGGATAGTTGACTTTAAAGGCAAAAAAGATGATTAACCAGTTCTGACACCGGGATTTGACTCTTTCAAATTCGAATTCGAATTCACAAATTCAAATTCAAATTTCCTTTTATTTCCAATAACGCTCAGCACTTCACAGTAAAATGAGCTTTCTGACGTGCAGTAACAAATCCTTGATGATTTCTTTACTTTCTGATCTTCAATCCAAGCTTTATGATGATGACAAATTTGCGATTGTGCTGCTTGAAGATAGTATAACATTTGGCTTTCAGAGATTGCTTGATATCTTCATTTGTAAGCGTACTTTATGATGTCTAGTGCTACTTTTTAAATTCTCTAGACTTAGTTTCTTGTAGCGTTGATACCTTCTTCAAATCGTTAGCTATCAATTGCTTAAATAAGGATATTATTTCACTTCCATTTCGGTTCATATCTCATAACATGAGAAAAACATGTTTACACATACACAGTGAAATATATTCTCGTTTGAGTAAGCTTTGCTCTTGCTAAACGATAGAATCCTATTATAATCTTATAAGAAACTCAAGACAGTATTAGTCATTCTTTAAAGCATTTTCTTTAAATTGGCTTTGTTATCATTTAAAAATAATTAGCGCATCTTGACAGGGTTTTGGAGCTAACACAAGTTACTACCTATTTCTTCTTTACAGAAATGGTGCACAAAATCAGAATGTAATGATTATGAGATTTAAATGATACTTCAAAGAGGGAGAGAAATACTATACTTTTTTTCCTTGATCAAGGCTTTTATTCCACTAGGTTTTTCCTTGATAAATATTTTAATAATGCAGTTTCACGTTCTCTCTATGAGAATATTGTATTATTTTTCTTTTACTAAGATTTTGTTTGCTAGGTTTTTTAAGTAAGGTTTTAATGAGACATATACCTTAGGGATATCCAAGGGGAAGTGTTATGAAATATTATTTGAATATAGATCTCCTATTTTCTACTAATTCAATTGAGATTTGATTTGGAAAGAAATAATTTATTACGATTTTATTTGATCTTGTATCTCTCACCATTTGGCTATGAATAGCCTTTAAGGGTGCTCCATATTTTGTACCTTTGAGATTATCGCTAATATCATATCCTCTATTCTTCTATATTATTCTCTTAACTATAGTAGTTTTACAACAATATCAATCAAAACTTTTTTTTTCCTTTTTGCAGTGATAGTGTTTAAAAAATTAATCTCTAAATTTAAATCCCAAATAGGATTAAGATTTATCTACCTTTCGCTTTAAGAGCCCTGATTAAGGGATCAAAAGGGAAGTTTATGCATGTGGAAGATGAATTTGGTGCTTTTAATATATGAGACCCACTTAAAAATTTTTGAAAACACCAGTTTTGGTTTTATTAACTAATGTCCTAACTCCTAAGGGCTCAGGAAATTCTCATATGTTCCCAGAGTGACAAGTGGATTTATGCTCTATAACATTCTGTGTTTAGTACCTGTCTTGAGATAAAAAGAACAGAGACAGTGAGATAGTAAAGATATAGACGATACTAGAGAGGAAGATAGAACTGTATTTAGTAGTGGCATACATGACATGATGATTGATGATAAGAGGAAGGAAATTAAGTTATAATTTGATAAAAAATTGAAAAGTGATAAAGACAAATATGAAATATAAAATGTTTAAAGAGATATTTTTGGATAAAAAAAAATTTAAATTTGTGTTCCAGATATATGCCCAAGTGTCCCTCCTTTTGGAGATATGAAAAATTGACTATAAAATTATTTTGGGATGGAGACAATTTTGGGGGTTTTTTTGTCTCAGTCTCCTTTTCCAAATGTGTTTATGTCCTTAATGTCTTTTTGTATTTTCTGTCTTGGCCCATTTATCAAACACTACCTAATTGAATGACATTTGAATTAAATATAAATATTAAAGGTGGGTCATAACAGAAGAGTTACTCAATTAATGAGTTGTGCTATTTATACTCATAATATATAAGATGTCGTGTCGACTCACATCTCATCCACTAGTGAAGGCATGTAGACTCCATTCACATAGAATCCACATCCATCTAATACTGGATGAGATATAAGTATGTATAATATCCTATATCCTATGAATATAAATATTATTTTTCTCAATTAATAGAAGTGAAGTATATTCAAGTGGTTCATAGTAGCTTGTAACAAATTTTCATACGGACATTGGGAAGAAAACACATTTAATTAAAAATTTAATTTTAACATATTAATAGTATAAATAATTTATTTAATTATATAATTAACTTCCTTTACTCTATTACTTAAAAAATTATTATATAAATAAAAAGATTTAATTGAATTGTTGTAATTACATCAAAAATTCTTTCGTTAAACCTTTTGCGTGTCAAAAGTTTTCAAATGCGCGTAGATACGGGTCAAAAGAATCTTCGCGAAATATTAAAAAACCACGTATGGTTGTTCATTATTGAGGCAGTCATAGGCATGCAGCCTACATGCGCCTGTTTGATTTCATTGAACAAACAAATAAGGCGCAACGTCTAACACAACACGGTCGATCGCGTATCTCCTTCGACGAATTTTCCAATTAAAAGAAAACAAATCCCCATAATGTTTTTCTGCTTTTCCTTTATTCGAAACCGATCGCATTGCAAGGTGTTGAAACTCCGGTCTAAATATTCTTAAAGTAGTGAATGTCTAATTTTAAGGGTATGAAATAGTTTAATATCCCTATTAAATGAAGGAATGAGAATAAATAAGAAGAAAAGTATATAAATAAGTAAAAATAAGTAAGAGTAATTTTATATAATTAGCAGTTAAATTCATCTAAAATAAGATATTTTTAATTATTTTTAATCTATGTATCTAATTAAAATTGAACACTTATTCAAGACCAAATATCTATATTATATATAAAAGGAACAGTTACTTTTAATTACTTTTGGTATCTAAAATTTCTATTTTCTAAAATACCCTTAATACATAGAGAGTTGGATGGAGTTATAAAAAAAGTAAAAGAAGTTGAAAAAAAAAAATACAGATTGATAAGCATGCAAGTATTTAACAATTCATTAGTAGTAATAATATCTTTGGGTTTTTTCTAAACTTAGGCTACTCATTAAAGATTCAAAAAATGTAGTTTGTATTGAATAATGTGTTTTTTAAGTTTTGAAAGTGTGAAGTTTATTTGAAAGTTTAAAAAGTTATTTTTTTGGGGGGAGGAAACCATAATCAATCCCTAAAATTCAATAAATAAATTAAATAAATAGAAAAAAGGAAAATTCTAACATTTGTTTTTGAAGAATAAGTTTCATGTACCACGTTCCTCAATTGAAAAAGGACGAACATCACGAGACGAACTGAAAACCCGAAAGAAAAAAAAAAACGGAAAACGAAAAGACAAGAACGTCTCCTGGAGCCAACGACCCTTCTTCGAAATTTCAATGTCACGACAGGAACTTTTTATTGGAGCGTGGGAGCCACAGCTAATCCACAATGTAACCAAAACACCAACAAAAAAAAAAAACCCAAAAATTTTATAAAATCACTCATTATATTATAATTAAATATAATAAATAAATCAAAATTATAAGTCATTATTATCTATAATAACAAGAGGGTGTGGTTCAATTTCCAACTTCAGATATTTTGGTAACATTCTCATCAAATAAAATCATTGAGATTGCACCACAGCAGGTAGGAGCCGCAAGCCTACACACCTTGAGGGTTGAGAGCCTCGAGTGACGTGGCATGACCCGCCGGTCATTTTATCGCCTTGGTGGTTTTCTTCCCCCTTTCTGTCCCATCAAAAAATTTAAAACCATTGTGACCCTGCCAGCAACTCCAACTAAGTCTATATATTCAAAATTCTCAAATGCCGTTGCCAAACCCACACGAGAGGAAACAAAATTAAAGACAATTTTCTCAACCTCCTCCACTCTCTTCTTCTTTGTGTGATTCCTAAACTAAATTAAAAGCGCATCGTTGTGTGATTCCTATTTTGGAAGGAATCCACGGTTGCTTCGCCAGCTAATTAACACTGTTTGTGGATCATACATTGAATATCTCTACAGAAACCAAACACCTCTGGTAAAGCATCTCCATCTTCTTCTTTTTCTTCCTTTTTAGTTTTATGTTTTGTTCTTCTGTTCTTGCTTTCTCCCACGTTCTGCGATACCTGTTTGAACCGTGCGTGCAAAGCCCTGTTTGGCTGATTGAAAAAATTAATGTAGACTTACTTTTTTTTTTTCCTTTCCTTTATGGGGCTGTTACCCGGTGGTGTTAATGATTCAGAACTGTGAGTCATGTTGCATGGTGGTTTTTGTTGTTTGGGATAATAAAGTGGTTCGGATTTTGACGTTCGTTGCGAAGTTGGTGAAAAGTGCATACTGCCAAAATGGGAACGCGTAAGGACCTTTTGTCTTGTTGCGGTAGAACGGTGACTAAGAATGTTGTCAGGTGTTCTATTTTCACCTTCCTGGTTAGGAGGTGGTTCGCCATTACCGTGTTTTTTTTAAAAAAAATTTTCCCCTCTCGTTTTTGGGCCTTTTGCTTAGGACTTGGTCAAATGCGATGATCCTAATGCCAGAGAACTCTACATTGTTTTTCAACTGAAATTAAACCTTTAAAGCGAAATATAAGGACTTAAAATCTTCAAACCTTCGTTGTTTGGAAGCTTGCATCTGTCCTTGCCTTACCATACACTGGAATAAAAGTTACTCTGTGGTGGCCTGCCAATCTTAAATGTTAAATTTCTTGTAGAAATCTCTCAGAACGTTTGATGCTCTAACTTGCTCTGTTAAGATTGGTTTTCGATCTTTAATATTCTTTTTATTTGAAAAGATAGTGCTTGTACTCTGTTGACTGATTTCCGATCAGGAAGGCTTTTTGGCCTTACAATTTTTATATTTCAAATTTGATTGAGTTTCTATGATGAAATTATGCAGTTCAGAAACAGTGATGGGTGATGCCAATTACCTTGGAACCTTGAAGGACTTCCTCATTCCGGATTACATACTAGTACCGGGAGCAGAGGTCAGAGATGTTTTCCATATACCTGAGTGTCCTGTGATAGTCTTCATAAACTGCAAAAGTGGTGGTCAGCTTGGAGGGGAGCTTCTTGCTACCTACAGTTCGCTCCTTAACAAAAACCAGGTACGTTGGTCTCTGTGAGCTAGTTGCACTCTATTTGAAATTGTTTTGATCGAAATAAAACATCTTGTATGGGCTTTATTTTCACATTGTCTTTGGTTAGATCTTTTAAATATAAATCTATTCATGTGTCTATTCTAAGCCAGTGTATTACCCATGATTCAAGCCCAATGAGTATTTGCATGAAGGGATGTGTTAGATATAAAATTATTTATGCGTCTCTACTCTATTATTTAATCGTTTAGGAAGATGGTTCATGAGAAGATTGGTATTAATTAAGGTGATTGATTTTTCTAGGTTTTTGATTTGGGATCAAATGCTCCAGACAAAGTGCTGCATCAGCTTTATGCTACTTTAGAAACGCTCAAGCACAAAGGAGATAACTTTGCAGCTGAAATTCAAAAGAGATTGAGAATTATTGTAAGTTGATTGCTGTTCTTTTGAGTTCTTGTATATATTTGTAGTAAAGGTTCATGTTGGTCCTTCAAATTGTACTTATATTTCTCTTTCGTCTCCTGAAATTAAGAAATTATCAATTTAATAGTTGAAATTGTAAAAAGTTATTCAAGTTAGTCCCTAAAGTAATATTTGCGAAAACTAATTTGAATTGCCAAAGGAGTATTTTCAATAAATTTTAGCAATTTCTTAATTTTAGGAACAAAAGTGAAATACGCATAGAATTTCAAGATCAAAATGAACCTTTATATATTTGTTCATTGTTCTTATACTTGTACAAACTACAAATGGGTGAAAGAAAGACTAATGTTTCAGTACTTTTAGTATCTAATAATCCTCAATTATTCTTTATCTCTAACATATTCCCAGAAAATCAGGTTGCAGGTGGTGATGGTACCGCCGGCTGGCTTCTTGGAGTGGTCTCCGACCTCAAATTGCCTCACTCACCACCAACTGCAACGGTGCCATTGGGGACAGGAAATAATCTCCCCTTTGCATTTGGATGGGTAATATATTTGCTATATTATCAACGTGCTGAAATCTAGAAATTTGATGATCACTCGGATCAGTTTTCATTCTGGTTATATTTTTAATCTCGACCATCTGGATATGAATTCATAAGAGTTGAGCATTGCTTTACCTTATCATGATCATTTGTATAAATTTTCATTTTTGTTGAATTTTTTATGGTCAGTCCTAGACATTTTACTAAATGTGCTTCTAATCAGTTGGAAAATTCTTATATCCTCCTTGGAGTAAATGAGTTTTTTCCTCCACAACACATATCCACCATTAAATCTTCTCTCAGTCTTGTTTTCTCTCTCTTTCACATGAAAAGTTAAAAGCAAAGATGCTTCGTGGAGTAAGAATTTCTTCCTCCATGGAGGGTAGACGAATGACTCTAATCAAATGTTGCATATGGGTGTGGTCATATTAGATGTTACATAGCTTACAAGATTGACGTTAATTTAATCAACTCATATTTTCCGAGTGAATTTCCTTTCCGTCTTTGCTCTGGGCTGGAATCAGTGCATAAATTTATTATGATTTGCTGCATTCACAGGGAAAGAAAAATCCTGCTACTGACCGCCAGTCTGTTGTGTTGTTCCTGAATCACGTAAAAGTTGCAAAGGAAATGAAAATAGACAGGTATTTCCTCTATTTGTTGGAGTTTTCAAAAGTAGTGGTATCTCTTATATGGATGCAAACTTGCAGACAAGATTCATCTATCATTATTAACAACATCTGTGGAACTTTAGCAAAGTCCAGAAATCAGATGGCTACCAAAGTTGCATTCAGTTGAAAGAAATCAAATAGATCAATGCGGTTTTCTAAAACTTGCTTATGTGGATATGGATATTGGCTATTCTACTTTCTTGTGTATGTCTAGCATTTCCAAAGAGGAACTTGATGCATATACAAGAATAAATAATATCTCATTATCTTTGATAACTAATAAATTTTCTTCTTTTTTTTTTCTTTTAGCGCTTGTTAAGAATAAATAATATTTTATTATTTTTTAAATTGATTAAGATTTATGTTAGATTGATTTTGTGAGATTTAAATGTCAATAAATTTAATATGAATATGATATATTATAGAATCTAAGAATTGGCTCCAATTAGTTGTGCAAGATTTAGTTGCTGTTACTGCTGTTATTGTTTAGATTTTATTTTTGATTTATAAGTGAAATTAGCTCTTTGTAGTATAATATATTACACCATATCAAATATTCTTATATATTATTGAGAATCTCCATTATCTCTTTTCTTCCTTCCTTATCTAACACCCACAGTTTATTTTAACATGGCATCGGAGTGATACCATCCTTAGCTTCGTGACCTGGATTGCCCTTTTCCACAGCCAAGTTCCTATTGAAAGATTGGAACTTCTTCAGTATGCTTCCAAAATCAAACTATTGAAATTCTTAAAATTTTTCGTCTATTCTACCTGAAATAGCCAACGATTTTGTTCGCCGGTGGCTTTTGGTCTGTCGGCCCCTTCCTAGTCGTGTTGTCACTTCCGACAACCTCAAACACCTTTCTGCTGCTGCCCACCCCTGCTATCCATCACTTTCCAGCCAACCTTGTCCTCTTTTTGGTTTGCCTGTCTTTTCCCTCTATTGTGTGTCGATTCCAGCAGCCGTAAAAGCCATCCGTAGCCTACCTCCGCCGTCGACAACTTTTTTGGCATCGATTCCGGCGGCAGATCCTACCCCCGCACTCGCCTCTCCTTGCACGGCCAAACCGTGGTGGTCCCACAGCATTTCGGCTTCGCCACGTGCCTCTGCAAGTGCCAGTGCTCCTATTCATCCGTCGCCACTCCAGCTATGCGTGAGTGTGCTTCCCACGACGTCTCCCGCCGCCGCAACCACTACCAAAATCGCATCACTGCCCTTTTGCTGGATTTGGCCTCGATTTTTGCATCCGTTCTCTTCATCAACGTCAGTAGTTTTTTATTTCTGATTTTGCCCTTGGTTTTTAATGTTACTTTTTGACACTTCCTAACCCTGTTATAAGGGTTGTTTCTTGATGTCCCTTGCCATTTTTATCTCTGTTGACGTCCAATGCCAACGTAGCATTGAGGGGCGATAGTTGTGAGACGGCTATTCCCAGCAGCCTGGCCCGGTGAGACGGCTTTCCCAGTGGCCTAGCCCCGTGAGATTGCTTTTCCAGCAACCTGGCCCCATGCCCCCGTGAGACGGCTTTCTCAGCAGCCTGGCCCCATATGATGGCTTTCCCGTCAGTCTAGTCCCGTGAGACGGGTTTGCCAGAAGTTTGGCCCTGTTTTCTTCACGACTGTCCTTTTCTAACCTGTTATTTTTTTTATTTATCAAGGATTTAATAGTAACAAACATAAAACTTAGTAAACTTTAATTGAGGATCGTGTTAAGAAAAATATATATTATTATATCTTAAATGGATATTAAATTAATTTTATTATTATATTTAGAGTTTTACTTTTGTCTTATAAATATGATTATTGTAACATCCTGGAATTCATTTTAAAAATTTTATTTACATTTTATTAATCCAAATTTCATAATTCTGATAGGGTTAGTTGAGGTAAGAGTGACTTGATAATGATGAGAAAAAAATGTGAATAGTGACTGTGCAGGCCCTATAGGCCTGTCAGGACTACCAAAATCCTAAAATTGAGATCCAAAGATATCCAAGACTGAAAAAATATAGGATTAATGTTAGAAAACGTTAGAAATGAGAATTTTAATCCCAAAATTTAATTTTTGGCAATATCTATTTTATGAATACGGTATTTTAACCGTTCAGTTAAATTACAATGTGGAGCTTTTACACCGTATGAAATTTGCAGTGTAACTTGTCACCTAATATGACAAGTGTCCGGCCTAAAGAGAGACACATCCTTGCCTTTCCAAGGGCCAATGGAAATATCACAAAATTGCATGTACTTATCTTAAGAAAAATTAATTTTTTAAAGGAAAATTAATATGTATAATAACATAAATACACAAAACAACACAACCCACCATTTCTTCTCCAAGTTCTTGGCCAAAACCCCAAACCATAGCCAACATCATATTCTTCCTATAGAAATTACCAAACTATAACTTGAATACCTAGTATGCATATAAGAACTCCATAATCCAAAGCATATCTTACATACTAACTCTTACAACTGCCAAATCAACCCTTTATAAGAAAACCTCGTATTGTCATATTATCAAATTGCTACTGTTCTTGTTGCTATAAAGAAGGATTCACTTGGGTTAGACCAAGAATTGGTCATAAAAAGCTTTGAAGGAAGCCAAGAAGAAAAGTTAAAGTTACAAGAGCTAAGTAGGGCTTTATTTATCCTCTTTTCTTTCAAAATTTACTTTGAAATTTTCTGATTGATTAAGCTTGAAATTTTTAGTTTTATTGATTGAAAATACATAGATGTTGATATGTTTAATTTGGTGGAGTAATTGGATGATGTTAGAAAGCCATTTTTCTCAAAACATGTTGTGAACTATATTGTTGGAAATCCCGTTTTAAGCAAGCAGGTGAAATTATTTGATTCTTTTGACTTGGTTAGAGACCTTATTTTGGGCTGAAAATTTTACGTGATGAAGCTAGCATATGGAAGTGTTTTCAATAGTTTTCTTGAGTCATTTTGAGCACTTTTACTATTTTTAAAATTGAATAACCGAGCTGGTCAGAGTTTCTGCCTGAACAGTCAATTCTCGAGCATCTCTAAGTCCCAATTCTAGGGTTTCGGTGGTCCCGATGGGCCCATGCGGTCACTATTCATTTTTTTCTCCTCCTCATCATCATCAAGCCACTCTTATCTTGACTAACCATATCAGAATCGTGAAATTCAGATTAATAAAGTCCAAATAAAATTTTTAAATAAATTTCAGTGTGTTACAATTATCATCACAATGTATCAAATATACTTTCATATTATTGAAAATCTCTATTCTCTCTTTTCTTTATTCCCTATCTAACTGTCACAATTTCAACAGTACTGAAATTTTATTTCTAAATTATCAAAATGATTTTCAGCTGGCATATTATAATGAGAATGAGGGCTCCGAAAGAAGGTTCTTGTGATCCTATTGCACCTCTTGAGCTGCCTCATGGTATGCATGCATTTCATCGGGTCTCTTCAACAGATGAACTAAATTTGGTAGGTCTTTGTTTTTTTGCTGTTTCTTTTCATTTTGTTGATATCCATGAATCAATATGTGGAATATTAAATTCTAATTTTGGTAATTTATTAACATTGTACACCTGGAAATGCCATAAAGGTGATTAAAAAAAAAAATGAATGATGCTTGTGAAGTTTTCCAAAGCTATAGACCCTCGGCCTCTACTGTAACTAAGTTAATCATTGCTATTATAATTTGAGTCAACTTCGTGTTCTGTTTTGCAAAAGATTAGTGCTGATATATCTGGACTCTCAGGAATATGACTTCTGATTGTCCACTGAATAAATTTTATCCATGATTTGGACCCGACAATCTTTTTGATGAGGTAGACATTCGTAGAATCTTCAGTAAATGTCTTAAAATAACAATCATATGAGCCTACTATGACAGAAATATCATTTAATGGTGCAGGTAATCACATGAATATCAAAAAAGTAACAAGAATTTTGTTGATTGATATTTCTTGACATTCAGAGAAGCATAAACGAACTGCATTTACTGTTGTTTTGTTGGTGTCGGAAAAGGGGAAAAGACTCGAAATGTGAAAATCGGGAAACTGCGTTTATTATTTCTTCTGCACATCTTGCTTTCTAGTCCTTGGTATTTTCCTTTTTCAAAGGAATGTTCTGTTCCATATTTCCCTTGATGCTTATTTGTGGCTTGCGGTCTGTTTTCAGGAGGGTTACCACACTTACCGTGGGGGATTTTGGAACTACTTTAGCATGGGTAAGAAAATCAAACTTGTCTTAAAATTGATTCTGGGGCATTCGTTTGTGATTTATTGGGGTGAAGATTATTTTTTCACCTCAAAAAATCACTTTTTGTATATTTAAATAATCTTTTAAAAAAATTCAGAATTAAAAAAGAAATCAGTTTTCAACATTTTTTTTAAAGCTAAAAAGCATTAGTTTCTTACAAAAACATTTTAAAAAAACAAATCAGTTTTCTACTGTTACAGTTATATATAAAATTTAAGTTTTATAATCACCTTTTTAAAGATATGAAACAAATGCACCCTCTATGGGTTGGTGGCCATTGCATTCCTGAAAATTTTGATAATGTGTAAATTGGAAAAGGAATTCTAAGTTGCAGAAGTTCAGGTGCCCTCTGGACAGGATCAGATCTGGGGAATAAGAGTATTTTGAAAGTTATTAGGTTAGTATAACCAGAGTACACCATAAAATGTGTGTGTTCCATGCAGGAATGGATGCCCAAGTGTCATATGCATTTCATTCTGAGAGGAAGTTACATCCTGAGAAGTTTAAAAACCAGTTATATAATCAGGTACCAAATTCGTCACATGTAACACCTAACGTGTTGAAGCTATATATACTTCTTATTCTTTTTTTTTTCCTTCAAGTTCTTTATCCGTAGCTGTTCAAGGTTTTTGGAAGTGATAATCTTACAACTTGCAAGGCCAAAATATTTTGTAAAAGTGCAAATGTCTATAGATGGCTGTAGTAAATTTTCTATTTGTGCATTCCCTTTATATCTGATAGCTTTTTGCATGACATATTGACATGTTCTTCCGAAATTGTTAGCATGTTATCTGTATCTGAAGTTGTTAAGAATGTGTGGTTGTTATGTTTACTGCGGTGTCTAGACTGGAAAAATGTCTGGACTTTATTCATTCAAGACCGATTTCAATTCTCAAATTGCACTAAATAATTTGTTCAGCTCTTGCTGTAGCTTATAAACCAATTGTTAATCATTTGATGACTTCCATATATGATTAGATTTTGATGCTATATGAGGAATATTAGCTCTAGGTTAGGGGTGAAACATCCTCTTCTATCACACTGTTGTCATTTGTCATAATTGGCCTGCTCATTGTGCCTTTCTTTTTGTAACCAGAGTACCTATATGAGGCTTGGGTGCACACAAGGATGGTTCTTTGCTTCTCTTTTCCATTCTTCTTCACGGTTGGTTTTTAAAGAAGCACAAATTATTATTACTCGAGTTCATTCTGGCATAAAGTACAGTTTATATATACAAATAACATTTAACTATAATAGAAGTTACCAAATTGGGATTAAACCTACTGTTTTTGGTCTTCGACCACTGCAATTGAAATGCTCAGAATCTGAGATGTATTTGGTGTAAGAAACACGGTTTGTTTTGTTTTCATGCTTTATACTTTGTTTGGATCCTCAAGTATTTAGTTAATAGTTTGGATTATTTGATACTGAACTGAGACAGGAATAACCATCAATGATAATGCTTCTGTATATTGCACTGAGTAATTCCTAAATTATGTATTCTCGGAACCCTAAAAATTGGGCAAAGAATCTGTGCATGATACAAGTGAGGAAGAGTGAGTGCTTCTCAACACTCTAGGTCTAACTCTGTAAAATGACTGACCACCGAGGTCAATGATCAGATACCCCATTTTATACCCTCAACCCTCCTTTAACATCCTAACTAACTTGCTAACTGTTTTTCCTGCTGAACATACAGCTGTCTTACTGTTATTTATAATTAATCATCATAACAGAATTATTTACAACTGGCTCCCTTTCTTGGCCCTCCTTCCATGGACCCTGCCAAAGAATGGGTCCCTAACAGTGGTACACTGTTGGTTTATAATAAATGCTAGTTTCTGTTGGATACTTCTGCCTTTCTTTGCATTGTTTTCTGAATCTGCCTTCTATCAGGCTGGTCTAATTTGGAATGTTTGACACAGGAATATTGCTCAGCTGGCAAAGGTTAAGATAATGAAAAAGCATGGTCAGTGGGAAGACCTGCAGATACCTCGCAGGTAACACAGTACAGAAATGTGGATTCACGGACTATCTCAGAATGTGAACCATCTTGCACTTGGTCTGATTCAATCAATTTATTTTGATTTGGAAAGGAAGATTCCTTTGGGAAGCTAATACACAAGCAGACTTCAGTTGCTTTGGGCTAGGTTTTCCTAGCTAGAATAACTGGCCCTAAATCTGCAGATTTGCCTTACCTAGCATATTGTTAGTAATTGAATATTGAGATTTATAATTTTTTTTTTGGTAACATATTGAGATTTATAATATGTTTGTAAAGAAATAAAACTATGGAGGAGAATGATGCAAAAGAAGAAAGTAAATATGATCTGCATCCCTGGTATTTTTTCAGTTTATTATATCAAATTACAAATGCAGTAAGTATAACTATATTCCTGGTTATGACCTTCAATGATAATTTGATGAATTGTGTAACTCAGCTTCTCTTCATTTGCAGAGTACGGTCAATAGTTTGCCTCAACTTGCCCAGTTTTTCTGGCGGACTCGATCCTTGGGGAAAACCAAATAGAAAGAAATCAATTTGTGTAAGTGCAAACTTCCATACATCTGTTTTGAAGATGTACCATTCATCTATTTTTCAGATGAATCTGGCAGTTTGTATCTTTCAGAACACATTTTAGTCAAGAACTTATGCAGGCTTTTGTAAGTGGATTTTTATCGGATATTTATAATTTTGTGCCTTGCAGAGGGACCTGACTATTCCCTTTGTGGATGATGGCTTATTTGAGGTAGTGGGATTCAGAAACGCATGGCATGGTCTTGCTTTGCTTGCACCAAATGGGCACGGGGCTCGTTTGGCACAGGTAAGACCAATTGGTTTTGTGATGATACCAACATCCATTTTCTTTTTCGAAAAATTTCTTTATCTTCTTACACTTTTTTGTTTGGAGAAGTGGAAGTAGGTGTTTCTTTGATTCCCTTTCGTCCTTCTTTTTTCTCAAACAGTGTTTCTATGCCGTTATTATCACGCAGGCAAGTAAAATCCGTTTCGAGTTTCGCAAGGGTGCAGCTGACTGTGCATTCATGAGGATTGATGGAGAGCCATGGAAACAATCCCTCCCACAGGATGATGACACAGTTGTTGTTGAGATATCTCACCATGGCCAAGTGAGCATGCTTGCCACCCCATTATGCCGTTCTAAAAGTATGCATGATTCCTCCTCACCTGCCACAGACCAGGAGGAGGAAGAAGAAGATAGCAGTGACGATGATGAAGACGAATCATCGGAAAATTGGGAAGAGCGTCGCAAGTTTGGTGCAGCTGATACATTCAAATATGCTGAAGGATGAAGGAGTTCATGTAGCTCATTTCAGTTGTCAGTGTACATAGGAGTAGCCTTTCTCAGCGTACAGAGGATTAACCTTACTCGGCTTGTTTTGGTAAAAGGAGACATGGTACGAATGTTAAAAACCTTACAGAGGATTAACCTTACCCGGCAGGGGTACAATTTTATTCTATTTTCATATAATTTTTCTCAACTCGTAGTTCTAGCTGTACATCAGGACCTTTGTGTTTGAGTGCTTTTGATTATTAGAGAATCCACTCTTCCATTCTAACCATATTGGACTAGCCGGTTCAACCAATGAACTGGTGAGCCGGTCAGCTCACCAGTCTGAGCCAGAAAATGGACTAGATATGTAGCCAACTTGGCACAAACCGGTCCAACCCGGCTGGTTTTTTGAAAAATTAGTGACTCGGTCTTATTTTAATAAACCACCCAAGTCATAACTCAAGTTTGCTTAAAAAAATTTAACTGTTGGCCATTTATGTGGCCCTAGTAAGAGACTTTTTAAATCCCATTATTTCAATCAACTATGAGTGAGGTGCACTCCCTTCATTTTATTTATAATAGAAGCGAAATGCTTCTATTTTTTGTGTTCTAAGTAAAATACCTTTTGTAACATCCTAAAATTATTCAAAAATTAATTTAAACTTTATTAATTAAAATTTGAGCATTTTGACAGACTTAGTGATGATGAGGATGACCAAATGGGCGAATAGAGAAAAAAATTTCGAGGTCGAGGATTAATAGTGATTTCCAGGTTGGAGGATGTTTGGGGCCAGGGGAGCTTAGACCCAATAGCCGGAATAAAGTATTAGGCCTAGGGCCTGAGTAAAGATATTTTAAGTTTCTGGGTGAGATATTTTACCCGTTCAGTAAAGTTTTGATGTGCAATTTTTAACACTATAAAAGTGACTTTGTGGCTAAGTAATCACTACCAACCACATCTTGCCAAGTGGATGGCATGGATTAAAAAATCACAAGCAAGTTAATCTTGACCTTTCATTAATTTTAGACAAAATCCTAAAATTAGTCCTTCTTACATTTCAAGTCAGACAAATTGGTTCTTATAAAATAAAAACTTTCAAATTGATCCCTGCAAAATTGAATAGTTGAAAAAATTAGTCCCTGAGAAAAAAAACTCAAATTAGTCCCTACAAAAATGAATTGTCAGACAAGTTAGTTTTCATAACCTAATTTATTAGAGGACTAATTTGGCTAATTATTTAATTTTCTAGGAACTAATTTGTTATATTTGAAATTTTGTAAGGACCAATTTGAGAGTTTTCTTTTTTAGAAACCAATTTGTTTGGTAATTTAATTTTACAAAGATCAATTTAAGAGTTTTTTTTTATAGGGACCAATTTATTCGGCTTGAAATTTTAGAGGAACTAAAATGTGTGTTTTGTGTTAATTTTGATTTCACTCGAGAGCCAATATCTCATCCGTTCGCTAAAATTTTGACATGCAATTTCTAAATTATAGTTCTAGGTAATGGATCAAAATTATAATCAGTTAGTTTTAAAGATTATGAAGAGTAAATGAAGTTTAGTGAGGGAAGCTTGTGATTTTGGAGGCTCAAAGCTAGAGTTTTTGGATGATGAAGCTAAGGTTAGGGTTTGGAGTTTTTCTCAAATGGAAGGCTGTGTTTTCCTCTGTAGTTGCTGAAAATTATAGAGAAAGAATGAGATATATGAGTGGTGAGGTGAATATAAAGTATGTATGAAATTAATTTCACAAATATATAATTTTTTCTAATGGAAAATTAAAATAGAATATCGTGTGGTTATGGTTTGATCTTGATAGAATTGGAAGGTGTGGCTATTCTCTTTGACATACGCTTGTCAAATGTACGATGGAGTGGAGAAACTTCCTCTCTAAGTTTCATGTTGTGCAAGAAACCACACGTTGAAATTTTACCAAACAGATGAGATATTAGCCCTTAGGTGAAATTCATATCAATAAAAGGCCAAGATTAACACTTACTTGCCAAGTTTTAATCCATGCCATCCACTTGGCAAGATATGGTTGGTAGTAGTTACTTGGCCACAAAGTCATTTTTACGGTGTTAAAAACCGCACATCAAAACTTTGCCGAACAAATAAAATATCTATTGAAAACTTAAAATATGTTTACCTGGGCCCTAGGCCTAGGACTTAATACTTTAGCCCAACTACCAAGTCTAAGCTCCCCTCGCCCTGAACACCCTCAGTCTCGATTCTAGAGCTACTATTCATTATCAGGTCTGGAAATCACTATTGATCCCCAACCCGAAATTTTTTTTTTCTCTACTCGTCCATTGTGCCATTCTTATTGTCATTAAGTCTTTTAGAATACCCAAATTCTAATTAATAAAACTCAAATTAATTTTTAAATGACACCTTCTACCTGCATAGATTGCCACTATTGCGTTAAACTTCCTTTTACAAGCCACTTGTTATTTCGTTTGCCAATGCAATTCATGCATGTGGTCACAGTGCTCTTCTTGGGAGATCAACACACGAACAATTGGTAGCAAACTCAACCCATCACTTAATAAAAATAAATTTGGCAATAAATACGAAGTCTAAAACATGACCACACCTCCTGTTTGCCCTCGTCTTCACATAACATGTTAACACCTTTTTAATTAGCCTGCATACTTGATAAACAATGAAGAAGGAAGTCAAATAAGAACCCAACTATGAAAATTAGCTATTTGATCATTGGGCATACAATATAATTAATTAAGAAAGAAAGAAAAATTCTCATAAATATTAACATTCTGAAAAATTATAGAGAAATGCAAAACCTGGACTACTAAAATGTTCACATTCTATAATAAATCTAAAAAAAATACAAATTTTATTTAAATTATTTAATAATTTATACTTTTTATAGCATATAATCAACCATAGCATATATACTAATTTTTTTAATTTTTTATATATTTATTATATTTGGTTTAACCAATACAACTATTGACCCACTAGTTGAACAAGTGACCTAGTGATTTGGTGTCTTGATCGAGTCAAGCACCACCGGGTCAAGTTTAAAACTTATGATTGTAACATTAAATGGGTGAATGTTATCTTAAGGACATAAATATTATAGGATGGTTGAAAATTCAGAAGTAAAACGAATGTGAATCAGGGTGGAGTCCTAGTCATTTAAGTGTGTATTTAGATTAGAGTCTCTACACTAGAGTTAGCACCAATTTGATTTTATAAAATTGATTTTGATAAAAAGTAAGTTATTAGTAACATGATTTTTGTTTGAAAACTTTTATATCAGAAGTGATTATAAGAGAATGAATATTGTTTGAATAATGTCAATTAAAATTACTTTTTGATATAAAATTACTAAAAAAGATATGACTTTATATTTTATTACTAGAAAAATAAATTGTTAGACATGCACTTGTTTAGGTTCTGTTTGGTTTGAGTTTCCAGTTTTCAGTTTTCTAGTATTATAGAATTTGTGAAGGAAAAACTAAAAATTCTGAAAACTACAAATTCTGGAAAACTGAAAAACTGAAAATGAAAACTAAAACCTGGAAACTCAAACCAAACAGGCCCTTCCTTTTTCTTGGTACCCTCAAAAAAAATTTCACGCTAATCAACGCTAGCATAACAAATTTTTGCTTTCAGCCAAACCAGGGTTTGAGGAGCAAAATCAATTCATGTTCATATGAAACAAACCATCCAAACCAATAGGCACAATATTCAAGGCTCATGAACGTGGGTTGAGGTGAACACAATGCCAAAACAAACACACCCTAAATTACTCGGATTATTTGTTTAAGACGAGAAATATTTGGTGTGCAGTTGGGATTATTTGTTTATATTTGGATAATCAATTCGATGTGAGCTAATTATGATTTAAATAAATACTCCCTCCATCTACCATATTTTTTATTTTGAAAAACCAAGAAAAATTTCTTTATTAAGATGTTAATATATTCTTGCAGTTTCCCAAAGTGACAAATGTTATGGATGGAGGAAGTATAAATTTTATTTATAAAAGTGTTTTTTTTGTTTTTAATGGAAGTTTCCAAATGATACTGAAATCAGAGGAAATGAAAGGGACCAACATATTAGGGGATTCTTAATTCAAACATCAAAAAATAAAGAAAAATGTTATTTATACTCATAATGTATAGGACATCATGCTGACTCACATCTCATTCACCATTGGATGTGGTGTAGACTCCATTCAAGTAAGGTCTACACCCCATCCAATGATGAATGAGATGAATCGGCATGATATCTCATGTATTATGAGTACAAATAGCATAACTCAAAAATAAAATTAATCAAACTAGAGCATTGACTACTTTATTGCTAGCTCTCAAAGGAAAATAAATATTAAAGCTACAAAACCAAGTGTTCGGCAGCCAAAAAAAAAAACTCTTTATAATTAGAGGCAACAACACAACAACAAAAATAATATAAAGGAGATAAAATTTAAAGTAGTTTGTTTTTAACTGCCTACATCCACGACTATTATAAGGAGTTTCAAATCTTTTACTATTTGCAAGGACAACTCCTAAAGACTAACCATGTGGAACACTTTCGCTTTTGGAAAATATCTAAACCAAACAACCAACAGCTTCATTTATAACCTAAACCACACACAAGACTTCAACTCTTTTTTGATGTGGAACTTTTGGTTAAATCCCAACAATACCTCCCTTTAATCCAAATTAAGTCATGCCAAAAGCTGGTTGCAATAACTGTCTCCACAAACATTATTCTTGAAAAAAAACTTGTATTTCACTAATACTTAATGGTGTAAATAAGAGCCATACCTGCTTACTTCACTTGTACTGCCAATGCACATGAAACACATCGCTCGGCCACCATATTGCCAAGAAGACTTTCGACACAAGTGTATATAGTATATGAGAACAGAGGTTGAATCGTGCTTTGCTTCTTTTAACCTATTTGACACATTTAACAAAATATTATCAAGCATTAAGCTTTAAGTGCAGTGGAAATGAGATTAGTTATTTCAAAAAGTAGATCTCTGAAGCATATGATAAATAACAGAACAACTAAAATGTTATATCAGCAGATATTGAACTGTAAAGCGTAATAGAGAAAAATAAAAGAGATCAAGGAGAAGAAGATATGGCACAAGAATTTTTATACTGGTTCGACTAAATTTGCCTACATCCAGTATTCAACACACATTGAGGTTTCACTAAAATATCTTTCTCAACCTGAGAAAGAAAAATAGGATTGTCTTTACATTAGCCTTCTCAAGCTCTCACTTGTGACCAGTAGACAACCCCTACTATCACAACTGAGTAGTTATTCACTAGACTTTCCAAGCTAAACTAAGTAGTTATTCACCAGTCTTTTTAAGCTGAACCAAGTAATTATTCATCAAACTCTTCAAGCTGAAACCTGTGACCAGTAAACAACCCTTATTGTCACAAACTAAGTAGTTATTCACTAGAATCTCCAAGCTGAACTAATTAGTTATTCACTAGCCTCTTTAAGCTGAAGCCTGTGACCAGTAAACAACGTTTGCCATCACAAACCAAGTAGTTATTCACCAGCCTCTCCAAGCTAAACCGTGACCAGCAAGAACTCCTTACTGTTGCATTGCAAGTAGTTTTACATTAGCCTCTCCTAGCTATCTCACACCGATCACTACTAGATTAAGGATATAAAGGTTTTGTGTTTGGGTTGCCACTCAAAGTAATCTACACTCAAGTTTCCTTAAGATTTACAGTGAAGAACTTGAGATAACTTGAATGACTTTTTCTATCATTTCTTCCTAGGAAGAACATATATCTATTCAAGAACGTAGAAAGAAGATTTTTACAAGTAAGGAAACTGATTACATGATGTGGTGAACCTTACTAGATGTGAGGAGTGATTTTCATAGAGTTTCTACTCTTGTGCAACATCTTTCTCTTTTTTATTTGAGCACAACAACTATATTTATAGATGGTCTTCCTTGTGACCATTGCCTTTGATCAAATCTCCAAATGACATGTGTTGATAGTAACATCCTCCCAAGTACAACGTCATCCTTAAGTTATAACATCAAACTTGAGAGTTGTTACTTGTAAATTATTGGACTTTTCTTAAATAACTATAGCAAGTGCGATACGATCGTGTAATAACTAGCGTAATTTGGTTAAAATATATAACAGAGAAACACAACATTTGTTGAATACATAGCTTAGTACAAAAGGAAGTTCTTCTAAGAGCTTTAATACAAATACATTCCTTATTACATTTACATACATATAACTCCAACTAAGTATAGTAATTTAAAAACATCAGCTATTAAACTATTGTAATCCTGAGTTCTTTCACGTAGCAACCACATCATTCTCTGGATTAACTTAGAGACGACACAGGAACACAAAAAAAATAAGGGGTGAGAATTATACAATTCTCAGTAGGATAACTCCCCCAAAAACTCAACCATAATGTCATCGTCATCACCCCAGCCACTTTGGTTTGTTAAGAAAAGGTGATCAAGCATTACATAATAATGATTCATTTTTGAAGTTCCAAATCATATTTCCGAAGTGGGTTATTTTTAATGATCAATCACTTATTGCACACATATTATAAAGCTCAAACATATAGTTAATAATCCTCATCAAGAAATTAAATATGATATGAGTATGCATATGCTAAATATAGTGAACTTATCTCAAAGTGACCTGGTTTTACTTGAGGCCATAGAATTCCACTCAGTGCATTTTTCTCTTTTCATCGACATAGGAAAGACTTAGTGTATACCCGACAAGTATTTACTATGAATAACTCCACAATGAACAGTTTATACCATATGGTATTTATAGTGGTTCACACCACACAAGGGAAATAGACTACTTATCAGGACTGAGCTTATTCCTATACATGATCATTGGATTTACTTTCTCCAATTCTCATACAGATCTATTCCTAGCCGATACGTCTATCGACTCATATTATCTCTAGGGAAGTTCATCTTTTTGCCTTCCCCTTTATCTCTAAGGAAGTTTCTCTTTTTGCCTCCCCCTTTATCTCTAGGGAAGTTCCTCTTTTTGCCTTCCCCTCATTCCACATAAGTCTTGTTTCTGTTTTCTCCATATGTCAGAACATGCATGAGTGAAATTTATACATTCTCTTTTCTCAAATAACTACATCATGTACTTTCTTTTCTCAAATGCATGTATAAGCCACATGTAGGCTTTCAATCACAAGAAATTCTCATTTTTGCCTCATAAATCAATCTTTAAATTGTCTAGCATGCATTAATACTCATCACACTTAAATCAAGAGTCATTATATCATCAACTCAATACTTAAGTTCATTTCAGCACAAATACAGCATGTTGGCAGAATTCATGCTTAAGGAGTATGATTTATTCTATCTATCAAACATAAATTGCAAGGGCTATAAACATTCTCTAAGACACACCTCAATGTGTCCACAAGGTCCTGTAAAAATTTCAGAAGGAAAATCCTTCTCTAACTCGTCTAACAAAATTAGACAAACTTGGTGGTCAGAAACCACTCAGCCTCAGCTTAGAACCAAAATCTCATAATTTTTAACCCTAGCAAATGATTGAATAAAGTCGGAATAAAAATCATGGTTATATTTCGAGATGTTATCAAGACCCTGTAAAAATTTCAAAGGATAATTCAATCATTTGCTATGGTAACAAAATTGGACAAATTCACAGCTTTAATTCCAAGAGTTCAGGCAGCATAGGTAACAGTCTAGTCCTAGATTTTTTTAAGGCAATATAAATCGAAATCAGAGCTCAAGAAAATTCATGGAACTACCACAAGATGTTATCTTCAACATATAATTTTTATAGCTCATAAAAATACCATCAATTCACCCAGAAAATTCATGATTATCTGCTGCCTAAAATAGAACCGAAAATCCAGCATGCATATTTCAACTTCTCTTTAGCAAAAATGATTTTTAACATCATCCAAACTCTCCACCAAAATTAAACACATTAATATCTATCGATCATCAACCAATATATATAGAAAATTCCAACCAATTCAATAATAAATAATCAGACCAAAATTGGAAAGCAAAGTGAATAAATAAAACCCCACTTTGGCATCAAATGAACCCTTGGCTCTAAGGTACTCCAAGATTAATCCTTCCACTTCAAAGCTCTCAAATCAACCACAAATCCTTCCTAAACCAGTGAGGTATCAAATAGCAAGGTAAGGATTAGTGAGGAATTAAGATTTTAATCGGTTAGATTTGTAGGTTTTGATATGTAGAACAAGTTTAGTGAAGGAAACTTATGGGTTTAACAAGTCTAGTGTAACATCCTAATTTTTAACCCAATACTCCTAGAACGTATTTAGGTTAACCATTAGTCTATTACTTCTTAGTTTCATCTTTTCTTTAAATTACTTAGCGGAAAATACAAATAAATTTTTCTTTTTGAACTTGAAAACAAAAACGTGAGCCTCGCATTAATATAAAACCTTTCATTTGTCATAAACATAACTTACAAGGAAAAGAAATCACATATAAACATGAAATACAACATTATATTAACCACATATCGTAACCACATCATTATAGTTACATAGTACTAGCATTAGTGTTCACACCAAAACATGCATATATATATGAAATACTTCTTATCCACCTACGAGGTTGGATAAGTAACAACCTAGAGACTATTCTATCTATTCTTCCGCAACGACCCTCGGCATCCGTTTGTTGAAGTGACCTTTAAGCACGAACCTTAGAAGAAGTCACGAACCTCGTTACTATCCTTGTCTGGAGACGACACGGAAGAAAAGAGAGGGATGAGAAACTTATTCAAGATTCTCAGTAGGGATTTTCGACTCTAACACAAATGTCATCGTCATCGTCCCCAGCCACTCCGGTTTTCATTATAAAAAGGGTGTGCATACATAAGGATCGATTTTAAACTTCTTAAATCTATTTATCTGAAGTGGGTGTCTTTTAACATGAGTCTTAATGATATGAATGCAACAGATATTGAATGAATGCATGTCAATACCATATGCAAATAGTACTAGCTTTTTAGCAAGTATAGCATTCATAGACATAGTGCATGATACATGGGTCATAAAAACATAGATCATAAAACATAGAACATGGAACTTGATACATAGTACATGGTACATAAAACATGAATCGTGGAATGTAGAACTTGGTACTTAAAACATGGTGCATGGTAGCTTAACTTGGTTACTTAGGTGACGTTGACATATTATTCTTTTCTTCCTGGGGACCACCCTAATATTTCTCCCTTTTGAGAAATCTCTAGATTATGAGCTCATACCCAGCTAGTCGTCACTAGCATCTGGACTTATCACATTGTGATAAGTTAAAAATCCCGACTTAAAGTACGGGTCTAGGGGGCATAGAATCACCTCATCCCCACCTATAGTTTGATGGTTCCAAAGGATCATTTTCTCATAGTTTAATGTCACCTTAAGTCTTAGCATGTTATGACAAGATGCCCCATAGTTCATGCATGTTACATATGAATCACCTCATCCCCACCTATGGTTTGATGGTTCCAAAGGATCATTTTCTCATAGTTTAGTCATAGCAAGATGCTACATATTTCATGCATGTCACATATATTGTGTAATTCTAACATAAGCATCTTTAAAGTTCTAAAGGGAACCATAACATGCAAATGATACAATCATCATTTAAGAGCAATAACTCGCATAGCATCATAGTGGTCATGAGACAACACAATAATCCATCATCATTAACATAGAACATATAAATCATTCCCTTAAGAATAAACCCCAAAATCGGGTAACCTCAAACTTCCAAATTATTTCCTTATGCCTCTAAGGAATTGATTAATCTCATTACCATAATTTATTAAGTCCTAGAACCTAATTTATTATGGCTGGGCAGCATAGGTAGTAAGCATAGTTTTGATGGATTACGGTGTTCTAGAAGTTGCATTTTAGATCCTTTCTTTTTACCGACTTTTCCTATGATGCAAGAATTAATACCTAAGCCAATTATGAGTCACTCTCACTCATCTAGACATCATATAATGTGATTCTATACACTTAAACAAGGCTGGAACAGAATGTATAAGTTCGATTCATGAGGGTTCTAGAAACTACGTTTCAGACCCTTTTTAAGTTCTGTCTTTGACTAAGGCGCTATAAATCATCCCTAAACCAATTGTAAGGGATTCCTATACATATAAACTAATTATAAAACATGATTTCTGCACCTAAGGGTTGCTGGACAGAAACAGTTTTACTTTTGATTCTAAGTGTTCTAGAATTCACATTTTTAAGCATTTCAAGTTACTAAGCATGCCTAAGATGCCTGGAACCTTTATCATACATAAGGCAAGGTATTTAAACACATATAGACCACCCAAAACAGAATTTAAGGTGCTGGAAAATAAAAGGGCAGAATCAAAACTTGAAGGCATGTAAATGCTCAAAATAAAACATTTCTAGTTCACATAGTTTGCTAGTTTCTCTTGGAACACTTTTGAAACTTCTAAAACTCTTTGGAAATCAATTTATCTTGTCAAAAACCTTTACAAAAGACATAGGGCAGTACCTATCTATTTTCTTTCATGGTTAGGATTTAAATCATAAAAACATGCTTGAAGCATTCTTCAAGACTACCTATGCTTAAGAAAATCCTAAAACATAGGTTATAAGCCCTTGTAACTAAATGAAACTCATGCTTGAGCCATTATCATCACATGGCCGAATGCATATGCAAGAAATACCTCCTTGATAGATCTTTTCTCAAGATGAAATGGGCAAGTCTTTGAGCTCTCGTATCTTAGGTGATGACATAAAATAATCGTACTATGCATTTTATTTTAGAGTCCTTTAGAAAGTAAAGTGATAGCCCAAAGTAAATATAAAGTGCATATTCATTTTCATTCTTTGAGTTTAGTGAGGACTTGAAATATAAAATGAGATGCAAAGCTTGGAATTTAAACGTGCATAATGCAAGTTCATTCTTTATCTTGGGATTTAGTGATGGCATAGAAAATAAACGTGCTATGCAAAGCGTGAAATAAACGTGAATGCAAGTTACTTTTACATCTTGACTAGAGCTCTTTTAAGACTTTAAAAAGAACTAAGTTCCAACCCAAAACTCATCCTCACAAGAAAAGATAAGAAGCTTTACTAAGCCTTAAAGATATAAACATAAAGGGACCTATGTCATATTCTTTATTAATGCCCAATAACCCCTATCTAGAGAGAACTCTAGAACGTGCCGGCCAACTTTAAGGTTGACAAGGGTAGGTTATGGACTTTTTGAAAACCTTATTAATTTCTTTTTTTTTTCTTGGATAAAACCATGGTGAGTTAAGCAAAACATAAAGAGAATGAACTCATAGAGGTGGTAACCTCAAAAGAATGGAAATGGCCGAATCCTAGCAAGGAGTAATGGACCATTTTTAAACTCTAGGGACCAAGACCTTAGTGATGTGTGAACACCAACATCATGAGTCCTCATCATTGAGTACTTAACATCATTCTAAACCATCATCAAAACAAAGTTCATGACAAGTTAAGGAAAGGAGAAAACTGAAAACCATGTTTGTTTGAAACATAGATCAAGCTCTAGAGGTTGTTCAAGTGCTAAGCACTATCATGAAACCCTCATCATCAAGCTTACATTTTTCCAAGTTTCAAAGGCCCTCATGGCTGAAACCTTGAGAGAAAGAAATGAGGTTTTTAAGGGTTCAAAGGAAACATAACCCATTCTTGAATAAATCTTGAAAAAGATGAAACTTTTCTTTTTAAAAACTCAAGCTTTAGAGGTTGTTCATGTGACAAGCATCAACATGAAACCCTCATCATCAAGCTTCCATTTTTCCAAGCATCCAAGGCCTACATGGCCGAAACATTCAAGGAAAAGAAAGTGAGGTTCCAAGAGATTCAAGAGAAACATAGCTCATACTTGACTAAAACTTGAAAAAAGGTGAGGCTTTTCTTCAAAAAGATTCAAGCTTTAGAGGCCTCATGTTGAGATGAACTCATAGTTACATCTTGGAGAGCACTCATCATCAAGCCATCATCATCTTGGCCTTGAGGCCAAAAATAAAAGAAAAGGAAAAGGATGAAACCGAAAATAAAACTTCATGGATGTTCATCCAAACAACATTTTTCCAACAAGATCAAGACATAGAGAACAAGGAAAGCATTTTTAGAAAAACTCCCTACCTAGTACTTGTGCTCTTGAAGATGGAGAAAGGTTTGATCTTGAAAAACAGGAAGAAGAAATCTTCTTTGAACTTGGGTGTGTATTTTTGGCCAAACAAGGAAATGGAGGAAGGATGTGTTGTTGGCTTGTGTTTGGACTTGGATGTGTGTTTAGAAGAAAAAGAGATGAAGATTGGAGGTGGAAAAGATGGCGATTTTGGCTTGGACAAGGAGGAAGAAAGGAAAATTTGAGAGAACTTAGAGAGACTAGAACTTGTTCTTGGAAGTTTAAACTTTGCAAATGAACTAAAGTAGCAAAATGTTCACCAAGGAAAGCTATATATAGAGCCTTGAGTCATGAATGAGTGAAGGGGAAGAGGCCATGTGGTTTTCTTCTAGAATGAGGGAAGTATGTGGAGGAAAATGAATGAGAAGTTGTCTTGGAGACATGGCCATTTGTGTGCTACACATTCAAACAACATGTGATGCAAAGTGGAGAGAAAAGTGGCGCCATTTTTGGGCAGCCATGGGGGCAAAATTCATCTCCGCTACTCATGGTTTAAAGGTGTGTTTAGGTGTGTTATGGATTAGACTTAGGATTAAGGGTTGTTAAGTAGGTACTTTTAAGTAAACTAATTAGTTAATTAAAGCTATAATTCCTTAGGTTAGAAGTGGTCTTGTAGGTTTAATGGAGTCAAAACCTTTATGACTAGTGATGTGAGTGTGACAACCTTTCCTGGAAATGGGAGCGTGAATAGTAAAAACACTATTCATAGATACTTTCTCTCTTTAAAGGAAGAGACTAGAATTAAGTTTGAATTTCCTTAAGCAATTCTAGGTTCCTATTAGTTTTAAATAATGATTTTGGCTCTAGATTAATTATGAAAATTAGTTAACCTTTAATTAGAGCCTAATATTGCCTAGGTTCTGAGTTAGATAACTCATTAAGCCCAAAATGCACTAAGCATGGGCAAAATCATAATTTTACTCAAAAACTGCCCGGGACCACCGGGACTTAAACAAACCTTAAACAAACATAGTTCATGCCTTAAAATCATTGTTTTGAACCTCCGAGCAAAGTTCGGGTCAAAACGAAACTTAAAACTGCCTTAAATTACTGTAAGGGTATTTTAGTCATTTACACGTAGAAACCTCAAAAATGAGATTCTTCTGCTCTATTAAACACGCCATCACATATAATCCCCTTCAAACATTACAATAGCCCTATGAGGATGGCCGAGGTCGGCCGTCCTCGATTTTCAGGTAAAAATGACCTCAGGGGCATTTTAGTCATTTTTACACTTAGAGAAAATCAGGGTGTTACATCTAGGCTTAGAAATTTGAGGTTGGAAACAAGGTTTCAAGGTTTTTGTGAAGAGAAAAATGGAGTTCTCTGCAGTTTTAGATGTTGGCCAAGAATTCCTTAGCTTCCTTGAGAAGAAAAGAGGTTATGTTTATCTTATAAGTAATGTAGGAATATAATAATATATATAGTTGGATAATTCTTAATCAAAGGAAGTAAAATGGATGGCTAGGATTGAACCTTGTAATTCAAGATTGAATCTTAGCCATTCATTTGATATAAATGGATAAGCTCATTTATTTTGTAAAGGTTAAATTAGCTTTCGGTGTTAAAAATTGCACACCGAAATCTTACCGAACAGGTAAAATACTATATCCGGGAAATCAAATATTGCTCGAAAATAAGTTCTAGGTATAACATATTTATTCCTAACTATTTCTAACCTTATTTCTATGTTTTTCCAATTTTGGGTACTTTCGGGTCCCGAATCAGGGGTTTCAGCTGTTCCTGCATTTTTTTTTTTTACAAAACCGTTGGACCGTCCTTATTATTGTTAAAACTGTTAGATTTTTGAAATTACAATTAATAAAACTCAAATTAATTTTTAACTAATTTTTCGGGTGTTACATTGATCATCCATTTATGTCTTGAAAAACAATCTAGAAGAGTAGCCTATCTATTTGTCAGAGCAGATCCAGAAGCCGTTGTAAGGTTGAGGTTTCTGATGTCCCTTCAAAAACTACTCTAACTTTCTAAATGGGGTTTCTGAACCCTTTCTTCTAAAAGCTGGGTTAGTGATCCAATTAGCAAAAGAGATGTCACTTCAGTTCTGACACTGGGTTTGACTTTAAATTTGAATTTTAAAAATTTAAATTTCCCTCATTTTCCAGTAATGTTCGGTGCACTACATTGAAGTGAGCTTTCTGACATGCGGTATCAGTTCCTTGATACAACTTTGATCTTCTTTTCTTCAATCACAGCTTTATGATGATGAAAGGATTGTGATCATGATGATTAAAGATGGTGTAACACGTTGTTCTCATAATTTGTTTGATATCTTCATTGTAAGCATACTTTTTAATGTATAGTTCTACTTTCTGATATCCAATGCTACTTTCTGAAGACTTGTGCCTTGGTTTCTTGTTCTTGATTTGATTTTCTTTAATCTTTAAGGCATGTATGCGTGCTTTGCATGATATAATATCCACTTTTTACTAGGTCAAGTCACTTTATATGAGATACAACGTGTTAATACATGAAAAGTGAAATTAATCTCGCTTCAAGTACATGTTATGCAATCCGAAAATACCTGTATGCTATGTCAAGAAACTCAAGATAGATATTAGTCATTCTTCAAAATATTTTCTTTAAATTGATTCTATTGTCATTCAAAACATATTATATTTAAGCTTTCTAAAAGGTTCTAGAGCTAACAATAAGTTATTCTCATTTACACAGTCATAACTTATCGAACTTGCTGCTTGACCTCCCATTGCCAAGAAGACTTTCAATACAAGAGACCTCACACATGGATCCAAAACAACTATTCTCTCCGATACTCAACTAAGCTCAACTAACCCAAACCATTGACTCTGATATCACTTGTTAGGCAGTGGAAACAAAAGAAATACAAAAAAAAACCTATAATTGGAGGTATGTAATATCCCAAAAGTGGATGCCTTTAGGAAGTTCATATCTAAGCCTAGGAAAAGTTGGATAAGACTTAAATAAAGAATAAAAAGAAGTTAAAACTTCAAAACAAAAAAGTACAAATATAAATCTTTATTTTAAATTTATGTGAAATTGTTAACCATGTAATACTTAAATTAGAAAAGAAAATATTATATATTGATATGTGAATTATTATTATTATTATTAGACTAAAACCCCAAAATGGTCTCTCAGGTTTACAGAGGAGGACAATTAGTCCCTTAGATATGGAAAAATCCATCAAGGTCCTTATATTTAACGGAAAGGGACATGTTAGTCCCTTCGTCAACTTCTCGTTATACCCACTAATGGGCTAGTCCATGTGGCATGTTAGAAACTGATGTAGACTGTTAACTTAAACCCACAATCTGAGAAATATGCAAATTTGGATCTCGGTCAGAGGGTAAGGTAACTCGGATTGTGTCAAGGCTCGGCTAGGAAGAGGAGGATTTATATAGCTCGGCCAGTAGGAGGAGGAGAAATATAGCTTAGTTGAGAGGAAATATAGCTCAACTAGAAGGAGCTCGGCTAATAGGAGAAATATAATCTCTGCCACCTGTTAGCCGAGTTCCTCCTCCTCCTGGCTGAGCTATATTTCTCCTCCTCCCCCTGGCCAAGCTCTACCCGGCCAAGCCTTGACATAATCCGGCCAAGCTCTGTCTCCATGGCCGAGTTACCTCACTCTCTGGCTAAGATCTGAATTTGCAAATTTCTCAGATTGTGAGTTTGAGTTAACAGTCCACATCAGCTTCTAACGTGCCACGTGGATCAGCTCGTTAGTAGCTATGTAACGAGAAGTTGATGGAGGGACTAACCTATCCTCTTCTATGAAATGTGAGGGACCTCGATGGGTTTTTCTATATGTGAAGGACTAATTTTGTCCCCTTTTATAAACCTTAATCACCATTTTGGGATTTTAGTCTTATTATTATTATTATTATTATTATTATTATTATAACTCATCTTGGAGTTAGCATCAATACACCATGGCTGGTACTGTTGGTTCGTTCAAAAGAAAAGAAAAGTTAATTTAATTTCCTAAGTACAAGAAAGAAAATTGCATGTGTTTTAGGTTGTTTTTCAAATCTATTTTTGGGTGGAAACCAAATACGTTGCAGAGTGTGCACGAGACACCCAGCACGTTTTGTTTTGGGTGGCAGGCTTGTCTCCTATTATATATTTGGCATATTATAATACTTTTAAATAATGTTCTAAGAACTCTAGCCACCTAAGAATTTTTTTCTTAGAGAAAAAAATGATTTCTCTCTATTTTCTTCCATTAATCTCATCCAGTAAGTGATCTTCATGGAATTTAGTCAGTTTTTTCCTCTTTTGATCTAGTTTATCAGTTAGTGCGTGATCAGGCATAGTTTTCTCACAACTTTCTTCCTCCCTACCATCCTAAACTCAGTTTGGGTTATAGAATCAAATCGTTTATGTTTTTATTATATTGTTTGACAGTTATCGGTGTCATTCCTGCTCCCCAGGATCAAGTTGTTAGTGGAAGCGTATTCCTGACTATCAATTGTAAGTGGATAGTTGTTCATGGTTATATTTTAGTCATTAAAAAGTATTTGATAAATTGATTATTATTGCTATGATCATGAAAATCATATTTTAGAAAACTCATGGGACCATTGTTTGATGCATGATTGTCTGAATATGTCATAGTTCTAGTTATATTATATTTTACAAATATGTGATTTTATTTGGCCTGTTGAGAATCTTATCACTAGAAAATAGATTGGCAATTATCATGGTTTTACAGTTAAAAATATTATTTAATTAATATATATGAACAATAGGCAAGACACCATAGAATAATTTATACGAATATTAGAAAATATCATTATTATCTACGTACTACAATATGACTCAGTTAGACACTATAAAATAGTTCATAACTATTTGATAGTTGCCATATGGATAGTAGTTGAATAGCAAGAACATAATTGATGTTGTGTAAATTTTAATTATACTTGTAGAGCCCAGCCTCATATTAAAACTCAGTTAAACAACTAGTACAATGCCCAATTAAATATGAAATAGTAATATTTAGCATGATAAGATTTAGCCATTTGACGGAGAGTGGTTAATAGCTAAGTGATACAAATAGATTAATATATACTTATTATTTATTAAATGAACAACAACCAGAATCATAAGAAAGCCTAAGTAATAGTTAAAATTTTATTTAATAATTATTCATGACATAGCTCAGTCAATTAATAGAAATTAATTAATAGTTTTTGTGGCCTCTATGATTACATTTTGAATTAATTATTAAAGTATAATAAGTGTTCAGTATAGCGTGGTTAGATTCAGTTTTATAGATATTATTTAACTATTGTCAGTTTCTAACATTAATTTATTTATATAGCATGAGAGAACCCAACATTTTTAGCAATAATAAAATAGATAAATAATAATTAAAGGTTCGCAGTTAAATCATTTTATTATTGTCACAACGTACTCGAAGGGCGCCGCAATGAGGATGATAACTGATTTTAAAAAAATATAAATATAAAATGGGAGTCGCCACCAACTTTAATTATAGCTAAAATTGGAAAACCTTTTGATTGGTCTTTTAAAGAAATTTGAGGTTCGAGAGTCTGATTATGATTAGGAAAGGGTGGAAACTTAATCCCACTATACCTCTAATACATCCGTATAAATATGGTTACCCTAAAGCTTATTATGCAAATTAATTATAATTTTAATAATATTTATTTTTCCCAAAGAATTATAACAATTACATATTTACAAAGAAATAAAGCTAAAATTAAAACAAGAAATAAAGGACGCATTTTATCAAAAGGATTTTGCCTTTATAGTTGTTTGTTACGCTAACGTATCCTCTGGTGCAATAAGGAACTCAAAGCCACGTCGTTTTTGTAGAAAATACTTGTGTGTTGATGGATTTTAATTAATGGAAAAGAGAAGTGTGTTGATTGATTTTAATTTATAGAAAAAAGGATTTTTGGAAATGCTTTTTATTATTAAGTGGAAAGAAAATATTTTTAACAAACACAATGAAAAACTTAAAAACTATTTTCTTTTTTAATCTTTTTTAATAAAAAAAGGAAGAACACTAAATCCACTCAAAATTAAAGAAACAATTAAATCACTCTTTTTGTTTTCATAATTAAATATTTTTTTTTAAACTAATTTATTTAGTTTCACTCAAATGATTTAAAAAGAAAGCTAAGAAAGACATATCATAAACTCTCTTTTTTTTTAATAAATCAAAACGCCCAAGTATTTATTTTGAATCAAATTAAATAAAACCTCCTTTTTATTGATTTTAGACCAAAACCAACATACTAACCAAACCAAACAATTGAAAATCTAATTCAATAGAAAAACTAACATAATAATAATAATTCCCCAACCCCCCAATCTATCACACCCCCTCCCCAATACACACAAACTTTACCTCACTCTCACTAACACACACGTGTATACTCACCAACACACACACGCACATGAAACACTCTCACACATACACAAAACACTCTTTCTGCCTCTTACGCACACACACTACCACACTTTAACACACGCATACACGAAATAAAGAAAAAGAGACAAAAGGGGATAATGAGAGAGAGAATCCGAGAGACTGAGAGAGAGAGAGATAGAGAAAAGGGGTGAGGGATAGAGAAAGATAGAAGGGGAGAGTGAGGGATCGAGAGAGAAGAAGGTGGAGAAGGCTGGGCGAGGGATAGCGGCGAGTGCGCGTGGACACGGTGCGGCTGGGGAGGGAAGCTCATGGAGAAGGAGATCGGCGATGCACCCAGGTAGTGGTGTGAGGGGCGCGGAGGATCAAGAAGTGGAGAGGAGACTGTCCGGGGGAGAGGCTGTGTGGTTTGCGGTAAGGGGGACTGGCACTGCTTAGGCTTCGCACGGTGGAGATGAGCGGCAGTCTCGATGGGAGGGAGGAGCTCACGGGGTGGCCGATCGTGGAGGTTGATGGAGGCGGTGAGATCAGAGCCAAAAGGGGTGGCGGTTCGCGGATCCGTGTTTGGAGTCATGGGTTCTGTGGTGCAAGGGTATTTCACGGCAAAGCGGGTTGATGTGGTGGTGGTCAGGGTGGACTCCATGGTGGTCGACGGTGATGATGGGCTTTCATGGAGGAGGAAAGGAGGCAAAGAGTGGCGGTTGGGTGACTGATCTAAAGGATGAGCGGAAGGTTGAAGATGATGATGATATTATTCACAGAGGTTGCGGCTGGTGGCGGGGAGGAACACCGCTGCGGCCTCCTCCCCCTTTCTTTTTTGTTTCCATTTTTTGTTAAATTTTCTGATGATGATATTGTTGTTGCTGGATTATATTGTTGGTATTGCCGCTGGATTGTTGTTGATTTTCTTCTGTTTTCTGATTGATGTATCAGAATGTATTTTTTGATTTTTCAGTTTGTGTTTGAATTTTCTTACTGGTGAGTCTTCTGTGGTGCGCTGATTGGAATGTTCTTGTTGATCCCATTTTTAATTTTGATGGTAGACTTGTCATCATGAAAGAGAGAAGAATGATGTCGTTGGGGAAGGAGTGGCCATCATGACGACCGCCATTTCCTTCCCCTTTCTTTTCTTTTGAGGAACGACCATCAGAACAAAAAACGGATCCAATGCTTCCTTTTTATTTTTATTTTTTATTTTTTTTATTTGGAGGAATGGAAATCCGGGTAATCTAGCATTCCCTTCCCTTGTTCTTTTTTAATTATTTTTTTGAATTAATAGGCCAATAAAATTATGGGTTATAAAGAAAAATGATAATGAGATAAAATGAGCTGGACAACTGAAATGGGCTACAATAAAATAAAATGGGCTGGATTTTTTTTTATTTTTGTGAAAATTAAATAAAATGATAAAATATCTTGATAAAATATCGTGTTCACAATTATTATTAGTATTACTATTATTGTTACAAGTGGATTAGTATACAGTATAGTATGAACAGTTTCTATGATGAAATATTTAATGGTGAAATTGTTATCTCATAAGTAGTAAGCAGAATATAGGGAATAAGTTTCAGTGTTAGAATTTATTAGTGATTCAGTTAACTTATATATGTTGGATCAGTAAATTAGAATTGCAATTTTTGTTGAAAAAGTCATTAACTTTGGTATGCCTAGCTACCAAAGAGGTGGTGTATCTAGCAGCCATGGATGCAGTCTTATGAGATGTTAACATTGGTATGCCTAGCTGCCAAGGAGGTGGTATACCAAGCGGCCATCCAGGCAATCTTATAAGTCATTAATCTTGGCATATCTAGCTGCCATAGAGGCGGTATGCCAAGCGGCCATGAAAGCAGGCTTTTATGATTCAAATATGCCATCGGATACGGTCCTTAAAAGGACAAACCCATAAGTAAATGTTTATGATGCAAGTGATACGCATTGAAAATGAATTCGGTTTTAAGTTAATTTTCTTTAAGTTTGATTTTATTTTAGTTAAGATAGGAATTGAATTGAATATCTATAAATTCTATTATTATATAATTATTTGCATGTCCATGTTGTATGCATGTATTATTATGTAGTTCCTTATTGTCCCATGTGAGCTCTGGGTGGCTATCTACTTACTGAGTTTTAATAAACTCATTCCTCTCTTTTCCTCACCCACATATACAGCTACAGTCTTAGTTGTATCACAAGATCTATTTTAGTAGTGTTGCAGCATCTTTGGTGAGCTTAGTTTTGAAGTGAAGTTTACTATAGGCTATATTAGTTTAGTAGGGCTCCAATAATTGTGTAGGTAGAATTCTGAACATGTATAGTTTTTATGATTATATATATGACCTCTAGTTACTTTCTTAATTATGTTTGGTTTCGGTCTAGATTATGGTTATTATGCAGTTTTATATTAAAAATTATGAAATTTAGAAAAATTTGTGGTAGTTGGAATATATTCTTATTATTTATGCATATTAGTCAGTCACATTACCAAAAGGCTTCTATGGGGACTTAATCCCTTACATGCCGGTCACGTTCCCTAGGTGGATCGTGAAAAGGCAACAATGCTAGAAGAAAAAAATAATATAAAGGAAACAAAATTTAACGTAGTTTGACTTTAACTATTTATATTCACGACCCCTTATAAGAAGTTCTAAAATCTTTTACTATCAGCAACTTTTGAACAGTTAAAGTTGTAAACTATCCTTTTAAATATTTCATCACATAAACAGAACCTAAAGACTACCTATATAGATTACTCCCACTTTTGGATGATATCTAAATGAAGCAACCAATGACTCCATTTATAGCTAAACCTCATACAAGACTTCAATTCTTTTTCGATGTGTGGCTTTGGGTTAATCCAAACACCATGAACCAAAAGGAAACATATCTTGAAGTATAGATTCATAATGAGATAGGCTAGGGGACCCACTTTTAATCATATTAATTGTTTCTAGATCACCATCTTCCAACCATACCTATGAGTAAAGCATTTCCTTGACAAAGAGGAACCCCTCTCTCATTATTACTAGTTCCCCCAATCTCGGATCAATGATCGACTCGGCCAATATCGAGTCACTAGATCACTAACTCAATCAGTGGATTGTTAGTTGAACCGGATTTAATTAAACAAATATATAGAAGTATAATGTAATTCAATTCAATATATAATATATTTTATTAATGATAAATCATAACATAACAACTCATATAACTTAGTGGCAAAGAAGTGCAACTCCCATTCTCCATGGACAGGGCTCAAGTCTCATGCTAGAATTTTTAAGATAAAACATTTTCTGACCTCAAAATAGGTTCATGTAAAACTCAGTCGATTCGTACCAGCATGTGGTTAAAATAAAAAATTAGTTGAACATCGAAACTATTGAAGCTGTCATAGCCCCTCACCCTTACTCTGATTTTGTCCTGGATTTTACTCTCCTATATAAGGTGATAGGTTGATTTCATTAAAAAATGTCTTTCCTCCTTTGTTGCTAGTGTAACATCCTCCCAAGTACAACATCATCCTTAAGTTATGGTGTCGTACTCTAGAGTTGTTATTTCTAAGTTTACGGACCTTTCTTAAATATCTATAGCCAGTTTGGTTGGTTCGCGAGATAACTAGGTCATAATTATACTAAAATATATGCCAATGAAACCAAACTATTTATTTAATACAGAGTTAAGTACATAAGGGAAACTCTTCTATGAGCTTTAACACACCTTTGTTCTCTAACATATTTACACACATATTCATTCCACTAAATACAACATAATAAAAGCAGTAACTACTATACTATTGCACTACCGAGTTCTTTTGCATAGCAATCCCTCGGTTCTCTACATCAACCTGGAGATGACACGGGAACACAAAAACATAGGGGTGAAAATTCTAAAATTCTCAGTAGGGTAACTCCCAAATTACACATTCATAATGTCATCGTCATCGCCCCAACCACTTTGGTTTATTAAGAAAGCGTGAGCATGCAATATGTACATATCAAATGTTCATTTTAAAATTATAAAATCACCTTTTCGAAGTAGGTCTCTTTTATTATTCAATCACTTAAAACATGTATTTCCTAACATTCAACATCATAGGAATTCCTTCAAGACCAATAATTTAACAAGATATACATATACATATGGCAATTACAATGATCTTTTCGTGCCCTTGACATAATAAAGGGGACTTTTCCGTGCCCTAATGGGGACCTTTCCCGTGCCCTTTATAAACAAAAGGGGATCTCTCTCGTGCCCTTGATAAACAAAAGGGGACCTTTTTGTGCCCTTTACATATTAAAGAGGACTTCTTCATGCCCTTTTTATATTAAAGGGGACTTTGTTGTGCCCTTTTTACGTTAAAGGGGACTTTATTTTTCACTTACCACATACACCATCCTCAAGCTCACATATACATGCATCATATTTCTATATGCATGAACATAATTCTCTGATCTCATAATACTTCAAACCTATATATATTATTCATTCATTCCTCATAACATAATCTTGGAAGTCCATGGCATGCATTCATACACATCAACTTGAACCAAATGCCATTAGGTCACTAATTCAAGGCATCATCACAACTTCAGCACATTGGCAGATTTTTCGCTCAAGTAGCACAATTTATTTCTCATACCAAATGATCAATTCAAATACTATAAAAATTCTCAATAATACCTCAATGTGTCCATAAGGTTCCATAAAAATTTCATAACAAAAAGAATTTTCTAAGTATGTCAACAAAATTAGACAACTTCAGAGGTTAGAAACCCCCTATTTACAGCCAACAGCCATAGTTTCCAATTTTATTACCCTACCAAATGATCATATAAAATCATATAAAAATTCAGGGTTGGACTTCAATATGTCCTTAATATGTTGTAAAAATTTCAGCTCATAATTCGATCATTTACTAGGGCAATAAAATGTCACAAGTTCACAGCTTCAGATTCAACATTTCAGGTAGCATAGTTACAACTTCGGTTCTTGAATTTTTCAAGGCATTAGGAATCAAAACCAGAGCTCAAGAAAACTCATGGAACTATCCTAGGATGTTACCTTCAACATATAATTTTTATAACTATGAAAAAACCCACAATTCACCCAGAAAATTCGTGATTATCTGCTGCCTAGAACAGAACCGAAAATCCAGCATGCATATTTCAATTTCTCTTGAGCAAAAATGACTTTTAACATCATCCAAACACTCCACCAAAATTAACACATCAATATCAACATATTATCAATCAATATATCCAGAAATTTTGGACCAAACACAATCAGAGAAGTCCAGCATAAAATTGGAAAGAAAAGACCAAAGAAAACCCTACTTTGATGGCTTTAGGGATCTTGGCTCCAAAGGATGCTCCAAGATTGATTTTGCTCAACTCAAGGCCACCAAATCAGCACCAAGCCCTTCCTTAATCAGTGATGTATGAGATACCAAGGTTAGGATTGATGAGGAATTGAAATTCTAATCAGTTAGATTTGTAGGTATTGATGTGTAGAATAAGTTTAGTGAAAGGAGTTTAGTGTTTCATCAACTCTAGGCTAGTGTTTTTGGCATTTGAAGTGAAGTTTGAGCTCTTGGACATGGAGGAACCTGGTTTCCTTCTCCTTACAGCTTGATGCACGAAATTTTGAGCTTTTTGAATAAGCTTGGCTTATGGTTATCTTGTTATATATAAAAGAATGAGTATTATATTGTATAATTAAATGATCTTTGACCAAAGTAAGAAAAATGGATGGTTAAGATTTGGTTTGTGGGTCAAAGAATGAATCTTGGTCAGCCACTTGACTCAAGATAAGTGGCTTTCTTTAACTTGTAGAATAAATAGCTTTTACAGTGTTAAAATTGCACACCAAAATCTCACCGAACGGGTGAGATATGAGCACCCGAGTAAAATATTAATAAATGAAGGGCCATGATTAAAACTTACTTTTCAATTTTCAAGCCTTGTCATCCACTTGACATAAAGTGGTTGATAAAGCTTACTTAGCCACTAAGTAGCTTTTACGGTGTTAGAAACTGCACACCGAAATTCTACCGATCGGGTAATATAGTGTACCCGGGTAATCAAACATTGCTTAAAAAATTAATTCTAGGTATGAAATCTTTATTCCTACTCATTTATAATCTTAATATTGTAATTTCTTAGTTTCAGGCATCTCCGAGATCCAATTTTAGGGTATTGGCTGTTCCGATGGACCGGTGGGGCTCGAAGATTACTATTCACATTTTTTTTTTTTACAAATCCCTTGGACAGTCCTCATCATTATTAAAACTGTCAGATTTTTAAAATTATGACTAATAAAGCTCAAATTAATTTTTAACTAATTTTTTTAGGGTGTTACAGCTAGCAAAATCAACATTGATCTTGTAGGTGCCCAACCTTGGGTAGAACCCAACCTTCTCATTCAATGTGGTTCGAGGCTAGCTGAGATGGGTGTTTTGCGGCCTTAAAGACATAGTTATTAAACTCGAACTAGTGATTGACTTGGTTAAGATATCGAGTCATTATATTATCGGTTCGACCAATGAGTTACTTGTTAAATAAGATTTAATTAAATAGATATATAAAAATATAATGTAATTCAAAGAAATATATAACATATATTATTATTGATACATCATAACACAACAACTCACATAACTTGGTGGCAGAGAAGTGCACCCCATTCTCCACGGACAGGGTTTAGTCTCATGCTAGAATTTTGAGATCAAACATATTCTAACCTCAAAATAGGTTCATGCTAAGCTCCGTCGATTCATACTAGTTTTGACTAGTTTGAATGCATGTGTGGTTCAAATAAAAAATTAATTGAACATGCAGTTTCTAGATGATCTTCCATGTTGAATTGGACTGCCTATAAGTATTGAAGTTGTCCTAGCCCCTAGCCACTACTGCATTTTGGGCCTTTACTAGCATTTTGTTGCTAACAGTATTCAAAGTGTTACTAAATGATATTTTCTTACAACAATTTTGTGTAAAGTGTTCTCAAAAACCCGAACGATGCAAAGCGGCCCATGTAGACTCTCGATCTCACTCTTCCATGCGCCTCTGATCCTCACTCTTGCAAGGGATCTCACACTCCTCACTGTTACTGGTTCTTGCTCGCAGGGGTTGACACAACAACGCCTGTGCGAATCTCCTTTTCCTCTCCGCCACGAACCTCCTCTTCGCCTCCGCCTCTGCCACATCGAAACTTCCTAGCTCTTCCCCTCCGCCTCCGTCTCCGCCTCCGCCTCCACGACGAACCTCCTCTTCCCCTTCGCGTTTCGCATCGGAACCTCCTCACGAGATAACCGATTGATCTGGTACGAACACTCGATTTTCCGTCATTTCTCACTCAATTTCAATTTTCAGATTTGCCATGGAACTTTCGATCTTCTTCATTCTCGATTTCGACATTTGATTCCAATCGATTTCGGTTTTCCCTCTTCTTCGATCTTTGGGGCGTTCTCATTTTGACTGGCTGTTGTTATAACACCCTTGACACTGGGGTAAGTACTAGCTTGGGTTTGCTTGATTTTTAGGGAAGGCTTTGATTAGGAGTTTGGTTTTAGTGGAAATGAAACTGGGCGTTTATTAGCGTGATGTGCCTTCTAGCAGATGATTGTCTTGTTTATATTATCTGCAATGATTTAGGGAGTGTGAATTGTGGGTTGTGTTATGTGTGGATAAATATGTGTTTGCTAATCGGCAATGTTGCTTTGTAAATTGTGGCATCCATTTGTTTTTTTAACTTAGGAAATGTATGCTGTACTTGGATGTTTTGCTTTGGTAGCTACTTGAGTTTGATGTGTGAATGTATGTCTTGGGATAGAGAGGCTGTGGCCCCTGTAAGACTATGGATTAGAGGCACTACTATCAGATAGAAAATGCAATCAGTTTAGAAAATGGAGTACAGTGTGTAGAACTGTTACAATTTGAAACAATGTGTTGACTTTTTGCGCTTTACTTTTCTTGTTTTACTTGTAGAGGCTGGTATTTCTCTTCCTTTAACCTGTATCTCTCCATATTGCTCTGTTCTTTTTCTAACTGCTATGACAACCATATTAGCCTGGTTTGACCATGCATTGTCATCTCTTCTTCTCTCTACCTACTTTCCTAGAGGTTCTTAACATAACTCTTTTTTTCTTTACTGGGTATTTCAGTGAGGCATTAAAGACACTCTTGGCTCATGGAAAAGTTTTCTTCTGTTGTCCTAGAGCCTTAGTTCAAGTGGCATAGGCCCCTTTTTGTAGTCTCATCAAATTGCTTCATTCAGCTTGTAAAACTTTGCATATTGACTGGCTATATCAATACACATATGTATTATCTTTCTTTTGCGTCATGACTTTTGCAATTTGAAAATTGAAATACCATGTCGATGCATAATCCGTACATGGTGGAATTGGCCCGTGTATATTTTTGTTCGATGCATGCATGAAAGTTAATTTTGTTTGCAATTTATGCTACCTTTGTTTTGATTTCATGCCCTGTCCTTATCTTTAGTTATATATTGGATTGAGGAGTTGAGTTGAGTTCTCATGATTTGCTCATTGCTAATGCTAATTGATATATGGTACATGTGGAATCTCAGCCATTGGGAAGCATCATTGTTTTCTTTTACTTCTAACCTCTTAAGAATTTAATATTTCAGTTGCATTGTTTGATTCTATTATGCTTTGTTTGCTGAGAGGTTGCCAATGATCTTCTCCTTTTTTTTTGGAAAAAAGGAAAAAAAAAAAAAACCTAGCGAAATATACTTACTTTATTTTCTTTATCTTTATCTTTATGTCAGATATTGATTTTCTTACTAGATCGTCATGGATAAAGGTTGGATACTTGAACCATGGTCTTCTAGTAGGTACTTGGATGGGTTAAAACTCTTTCTTGATTTTGCATTTCACAATGCTGCCCAAGGAAGTCAAATTCTATGTCTTTGTAAGAACTGTAATAATTGTTCTTGGGGTGATCGAGAGGAAGTTTTTGAGCATCTAGTTTGTGATGGATTTGAGAAGGGCTATAATAAGTGGGTTTTTCATGGAGAAGGTGATTCTTCAAAAAATAGTAATGATATGAAAGAGAAGGATGAAATGAAAATACATGATAACTTGGATGGGCTATTGGAAGAGACGTTCATGTTGTCGCAACAGTTTGAAAATTGTGAGTTAGAAGGCATCTTAGATGAAGATGAAGATGAGCCTGATGCTGACACTAAAATTTTTTATAAATTAATACGTGATGCTCACCAAGAAGTGTACCGTGGTTGTAAAACTTTCACAAAGTTATCAACCATTGTTCGTTTGCTCCACATGAAGAACCTTCATGGGTGGAGCAATGTATCATTTAATATGTTGTCGCAATTTCTTGTTTACCATCAACATATGAAGACTGTAGGTACATTATCAAGGACTTGGATTTCAATTACGAAAAAATTGATGCTTGTCCTAATGACTGTATCTTATATTGGAAGAACTATGAGGAAAACACTAGATGTCCCAAGTGTGGTGCTTCAAGATATAAAGAAAAAGTGTTTCCAAATACTTGAAGAAAAGTTTCCTGCAAAGTAGTCTCCTCTCCAATTCCAACTAAGGTTTTGAGATATTTTCCTTTGAAATCAAGGATCAAGAAGCTATTCATGTCATCAAAAACCGCTAATTCAATGAAATGGAATGAAGAGGGTCGCACCAAAGATGGACAACTGAGGCATCCAGCAGACTCACCAGCTTGGAAAACTTTTGATTCCTTTCACCTTGATTTTGCATCGGATCTAGAAATATGAGGCTGGGGTTAGTAAGTGATGGATTTAATCCATATAAAACAATGAGTAGCAGATACAGTATTTGGTCGGTGGTTCTAATGATATATAACTTACCTCCATGGGATTGCATGAAGCAACATTCCATGATGTTGTCTTTGTTAATTCCTGGTCCTTCTTCGCCTAAGAGAAATATTGACATATATTTGCAGCCTCTGATTGATGAGCAAAAGGAGTTGTAGGAGAAAGGTTTAGAGACTTATGGTGCTTCTAGCAAGCACTTATTCCATGCACTTGCTGCATTACTTTGGACTATAAATGACTTGCTTGCTTATTCTATGTTATCGGGTTGGCGTACAAGTGGAAAGTTGGCATGCCCAGTGTGTAACTATGACAATGCTCTAGATACTTAAAGCATAGTAGAAAGATGTGTTATATGGGTCATCGAAGATTTTTAGACTCAAAGCATAGGTGGTGAAGAGATAAGAAGAGTTTTGACGGTACAAAAGAATGCAGAACAACACTAGTGCCATTATCTGGGTCTAATATATTGGATATATTAAATGACACAGAGAATTCATTTGGGAAGACTCAAAAAAGGAAGAGAAATGATGGTGATACATGGACAAAAAAAAAGCATATTTTTTGAGTTGCCATATTGGAAGACTAATTTGCATCGTCACAATTTGGATGTAATGCACGTAGAGAAGAATATTTGTGAAAATGTGATTGGTGCATTGTTGAATTTAGAGGGGAAATCAAAGGACAATCTCAAAGCTCGCCTTGACTTGGTTGAGATGGGTATAGGGAAAGACATTCATCCTAAAAATATGGCACCAAATAAAACATTTTTGCCACCTGCACGTTTTTCAATGTCTTCAAAAGAAAAAGATATCTTTTGTAGTATTTTGAAAGGAGTAAAACTTCCTGAAAGTTATGGCTCCAACATTTCTAGATGCGTTCAACTTGAGTAGCGCAAAATTCTTGGTCTCAAAAGTTATGATTATCATATATTGATGCAAGACTTGCTTAAAATAGCAGTACGAAGAGCCTTACCGAAAGAAGTTGCAAGAGTCCTAAGCAAGTTAAGCTTATTTTTCAAGATTTTATGCTCCAAAGTTGTCAAAGTTGAAGAGTTTGAATGCTTGGATGCAGAAATTGCCTTAGTTCTTTATGAATTAGAAAGGATTTTTCCTCCATTGTTTTTTGTTCTAATGTTGCATTTATCAATACATTTAGCATATGAAGATAGAATTGCTAGACTTGTACAATACTGCCGGATGTATCCAATTGAAAGGTAACTCTTTCATTTCACCTATTAAGTATATTAAATATTACTTATGCTTATCCTCCTAAGTTTTGTGCCTTACATTTATAGGTTTCTTCTTAAGTTGAAGAATTATGTGCGTAATAGAAGTCATTCATAGGGCTCAATTGCAGAAGGGTACATAGCAGATGAATGTTTGACATTTTGTTCAAGATACTTGGATGATGATGTCCAAACAAAGTTCAATAGGCCAAAAAAGAATTGTGATGGTCCAATAGGTGATGGACTGATGACAAGTTTGGATTCCATTGTGTGGGAGCAATCTCATCGTTATGTTTTGTTCAATTGTGATATCACCATGCCATATATCAAGTAAGACAAAATTTATACCTCTTTAGTATTTTTGTTTGTGTGTTTGTGTGCATATTTGATATTTAATTTTTTATGTAGGGAGCTTGAGGACTTTGTTTTTAGCCAAGCTCATCATGGTCCAACAAGAAAATGGAACAAAAGAAAAGATCATTGTCTTACTTTTCCTGAATGGTTTGATGATCTTGCCAGGAATTCAATTGTTAGTGAAGAGGTGAATGGTTGTCTAGAGGGCCTAATGTTGCTAGGAGATTGTCAGCCTATGTGATAAATGGTTATAAGTTTAGCATTGAAGGTTGTGAAAGGAAAACACAAAATTATGGAGTCATGGTCACTTCATCCATCGTCAAGTTCAGAAGTAAGAAAGATGAATTTCCTGAAATAGAAAATGTTACGTACTATGGAGTTTTGCAAGATATACTTGAGTTGGATTATTATGGGCATTCTAAGTTTGTGTTGTTCAAATGTGATTGGTTTAATGGTTTCAAAGTAAACATGATTTGGGATTGACACTCACAAATTTTGGACAGTTGATTTATGAAAATGATCCATTTGTATTTGCAACTCAAGTAAATCAAGTATTTTATACTGAAGATCCAAGTGATAGTTGGCGAGTTGTCACTAACACCATCCCAAGAGACTTGTTTGATATATATGGTGACTTAGGGAATGGTGATATGGAAAAACCCATGGAAACTCATCCATTAAGCAGTCCTATGCTTGTTCAATCTACAAGTGTTGAAAATGAAGACGTCAATTGGATTAGGGATGATATACCTGGGACGACAATTGATACGGGTGTTCTAGATCATCAAGGAACAAGAGTAGAGTCTCAAGATGATGATAGAGATATATAATTGTCTTGTTTCTATAATTTATTTGAATGTTTCCTTTCTTGATTCTCGTCTGTACAAAACAGGTAGATTTCTTCCTTTTAGAGTCACCAGCTTCTTAATATCCTTTTTTCTTATCTATGCATTAAAATTCTGGTTTCTTATTTCAATAAAAGGTTAATGTATATTATTTAAAATGTTCTTGTAGTGATATGGCAAGCAAAAGAAGTGCAAGTAGCTCAATGGCAGATATCATCTATGAGCAAGAAGAGCAAAATGGTTTGAGCCATTGTCAATCTCCTTTTACATCTCAACTTACCAAGAAACTTAAGGTTTTGTGGTCAAGTGGCTCTATGGCAGAAATCCTTAGTGAGCTAGAGGAAACTGCATCAAGTCCATGTCAAACACCGTTAGCTCCCCAATTGAACCAAGATAGTAAGTCATTTACATCAAACGCACATTAAATTTGTTTATTGTACCAATATACTCAAACCTATGTTTGATAACAGGTTCTGCTAGTAAGAAAAAAAGGGGTCCTACAAAATGCCTTAGGACTCATGGCTTAGGCCATGAAGATTGCTTGCCTATTAGATTAAATGTGCATGGCTAGCCTATTGGTTGTAATTGATCAAAATTAACTAGTTATTTGGGAACTTTGGCCAGAAATGCACATTTTGCCCCTTTAACATGCACAAGCTGGCATGGATATAAGGATAATTGGGAGGACATGTGGAAAATTGTCATTGTAAAGTATCTTTACACCTTTATCTTAAGAACTCTTCTTTTTTTTTTTTTTTTTTCAATTGATGTTGGAGACTAAATACTAATTTATATTTACTATGATGCAGTCAAAGTTTGATGTTGGAGAACATGCAAAAAAATGGGTTTTGCAGACTATAGCCTCATGTTGGAGGACTCATAAAAGCCGAGTAAAGAAGTACTATAAGGCAAAGATGATAGAAGATTACAATTTAAAGAATCCACCATCTGTTATTCCTCTTGAACAATGGAAAATTCTAGTTAAATTCTGGAAATCTGATTTGGCTAAGGTGATTTAGATATATCAATTATTTGGCTACTTTTAATTCTTATATGATTGTTTAGTGTTTGATGATATTAATGTGTTTACTCATGTGGCATTTTTCTTTTTGAAGGAACGAAGTAAGAACAGGATTAGTAGAGCAAAAAACACAAGTATGCATACTACAGGATTAAGAACTTTTGCTGAAATACGTGGACAGGAGGTATTACTCTAATACATTCATACAAGTGCTGCTGTGATTTGTATTATATGTCTTCTGCACAGCTAGTTTAAATTTGAACCTCCCTGAGCTATACCGTTCTGAAAATGTATTATATGTAGCTTGTCTTTTTTCATTCAATCTAGCTAATTTTGCCTGATGTGAATTTTGGCTGAAAATGTATTATGAGCCCCTAGCTAGTTAAGGTAACTTGATTGCTTGTGCCTTTTTATAGTTATCCCGAGTAACCACCAAGTTGACTTCTAGAATTGCTTTGATCTTAGATGGTATAATTTATTTTAACCCTTAATGTTTAGATGATAGCTACAACCATACAAGAAACTTTGTGTGTCAATGAGAGAGTAATGATATTTAAAGATGCTGCAGTTCTGAAAATGTATTAGCTGCTAGGATCTGTATTATATGTGTTTTCTTGAATAGGCGATGAAGAATCCAAATGGAAGAGAACCTTCACGAGCGGAAATGTTTTTCATCTCCTAAGAATGGAAATTCAACGAGCGAGGGAACAAGTATAATTGCTGTAAGGGTATCTCTATCTCTATGTATAATTTCTGTATATTATTTTTTTATTCAAAGTTATAATTTTAGTTTTGATTTTCAGTCAAAGCTTCAAGGAGCAATAGCTTTACATCCAGAAGCATCAGAGCAGAGCACAGCTCGAGATGATATATTTTCTCAGGTCTTCGGAAAAGATCAGGCTGGCCATGTATGCACATATGGCAGAGGGGTTGTACCCTCAGATTTATGGGGATCTAGATCTCAACTTGAAACTCAAAAATTGATTGAAGAAGTTAAAGAGAATGCTCAAGTAGAGATACAAAATATACAACAAGAAATCCAAGAGAAAATGGAAGCAAAACTACAAGAACAAGTGGAAGCAATTAAAATAGAGATGTTAAGTGGGTTTAATATGGTTTTGGATCAGCTGCAAAAATGCTTCCCTGGAGTGGTGATTCCATATCTTTCCAACATGCCAATTCTGAAAATGAATCGAGGAGAAGCTGCTGATGCACGTTCAGTTACTACTCTTAATGAGGTTGCTAAGGTATTTTTTTTAAAAAAATCTTTATTGCACAATTTGCTGCTGCTGCTGCTGTTGTATGACATAACAATTTGATAATTAACTCGGAAACAAAGCAAATAGGTGCATATTCTTTTGTTGACTTGACATCACAAACAAAGAAGCATGACCAACATAAAAAAAAGATCAAAAAGGAAGAAATGGGCTAGTGATGAAAATGAGTCATCCAACCCAATTTTATTGCCAAGGCCAACTCACAAACCTCTTGTTGAGGAGTTGTACAAGGCTTCACCAAGTTCTGCAAAGACTAAAAAGGTCTTCCTACCAGAAAAAATGCTGTTACCAACAGGTTTTTTGGATTACCGACAGAAATTTGTTACTGACAGATTTTTCGATGGATTTTGTCCACTGGTAATAACGTAGTCGGAAATCATTACCGATGGTAAAAAAATCCGTCGAAAAATGTTATCGACGGATTTACGAACCGATTTTTTTAAAAAAAATCCGTCAGTAATAAGCTACACAATTCGCTAACAAATTCGTCAATTTATAGGTATTACCAGTGGATTTTGTTTAATTATCGATAGATTTTTTCGTTGATAATTATTGGATTTTATTTTATTTTTTAAATTTTTATTTTACTGATGGAATAATCCGTCGGTAATTATTGAATTTTATAATTTCATTATTTTTGTTTTTTTTTTTCGTCAGTAAGTTTAAAATTTAAAGCTTACTAATATTTTTATTTATATTACCGACTTAAAAATCTGTCAGTGATTGTTAAATTTTTTTACTTTTTTCTTTATTTTACCAACAAAAAAATCTGTTGGTAATTATTTTTTAAAATAAATATTTTATAATTTTTGTTACCTGATTATTTAAGCGTTTATTTTTTTTATTAAAAATGAATTATAAATGTATAATTATGTTTAATAATAAAAATGATAAAAAAATTTCTAATAAATGATAAACACAATGAATTTAAGTTCAAAATATAAAATAGATAAAAATGTTAGAAAGTGTACAAACATAAATATATAAAATTCAATATATAACAAAAAAAAAATAATAATAACTCAAATCAGGAAAGTCTTGTAGCTTCAATCTGCAGATGCAAATGAGCTACATCTCTAGACCAGTGCTCTGACTTGTTGCAAGGAAGCTTGATCCCAATAAGACCAAGCGGAGGTTTTCCTGGTAACTGAATCCTAGGTAGTGTTGAATTCCAACCACTGAGTTCAAAATGCCCATACGGCCTCATGACCAAGCACTTCTTGATAAGAAAATAACCAAGAATTGAAACTATTATTCTCAGTCTTGGACATTATAATTAAAATGAGCCTCATTGTTGAAATACAATGCATGTGTATAATATATATATATATATATATATATATATATATATATATATATATATATATATATCAAGATTCATGACCCAGAAAAAAAGAAATGAAAGAAATTGGAAGATGAATGTGCGTAAGATGAATATAATAATAGGCACCTCACCTGAATGACTTGATGATCTTTGTGCCTTGAAGAACGGAAATAGAAGCAAAAGGCATCGGCATTGCAATCTAGGCAATACATGTTACACTCGCTCCTAGCGGCGTCCGCATGAATCCGATACACGCCGAAGAACGATGTGTAAAGCAGTGGTTCAAGCCTAGGAGGCACCAGCACTGTGTCCTGTTTAAGTCACATTGACAGAGAGAGGAGAAAAAAAAGGGACATGAATTCAAACAAAGGCATTAACAAATTAAATTTTGATGATGATGGCTAGCACGCATTTACACATGTAAAACTATATAGAAGTGTGAATGTTAATTTGTTGAAAAATTCAATTCTAACTTAATTGACCGCCTCTTTAATATATGTGCTGACCATCAAAATGAAAAAAAATATATAGCTAGCTTGCAAAATTATCATTTGTTCATATTTTATTAACTCACACTCTTGTTGACCCATCCAATCCAACCTTCAGTTCATAATCAAAATCTTAGACAAATTGCCCAAAACTTTAACTTAATAGTTTCTTCAAACAAGGCTAATATGCAATACAAGAATATATCAATTTGCTCCAAGTATAAACAAAATTTCACATTATATTGGCTATGAAAATCATAACTAAACAACTCATCAAACAGGGGTCATCCAAATCATAGCCAAAATCAAGTTAGAAAGAAAAGATGCTTACCGAGGCAAATGGAAGAGAGAGCAATGGTGGCACGGCAAGGTTCTAGCAGCGGCGCGACGAGGTTCTTGAGGCAGCCGAGATCTCATAGAGAGAGATTTAAGGACAGCAGTGTTGGGGAGACTTACTTCGCGTCATTGGGCGGAGATCGCGGAGCTTGGGTGGAGATCACGGAGCAGTGACGTTGGGCAGCACAACAGCGCGTCGGTGCGGAGAGGAGCTGTCTTCTCCGGCTGGGTGGCACAGCGGCGAGTTCGAGTACCTGTAGGTCATCGTTCGCGAGCATAGGGTTCTGGGTTCTTGTCTTGGGTGGGTGGTCAAGCCATGGTGACCGGTGCTTTGTAGAGGGGGCTTCGCAGAGGGCGGAAGCGCATAGGGCGGTGATCGCGATGCTCGGAGAGAAAGAGACAGACCAGAAGAGAGAGAGACCAGGTGCGGGGATGAGGTCGGCAGTGTAGATTGGCGCCGCGGTGTGCGACAGGGAGTGATGGCTGCAGGGGGTGCGTGAGCAATTTAGAGAGAGAGAGGGAGTTAATTAATGGCTGAATGTGAAAATGGTTCTTATGAAAAAATATATATAGGTCGATTTTTGAATTTCCGACGGAACAAATCTGCCGGTAATCACAACCAAAGGCACCTATTTTTTCTCACTAATTACTGATGGATTTTTCTGTCGGTAAATAAATTTTTTAAATTTTTTCTTGAATCAATTTTACCGACGGATTTTTCCGTTTATAAAATGAATTTCCAAAAAAAAAGTTTTTAAAAAATAACTACCGATGGAAAAATCCATCGATAAAATTAATCTCTTAAAAATAAATAATTCATTATAATTTCGGACGGAAAAATCCGTTGGTAATGCACGCACCATATTAATATCAGTTTGGTGCACATTTTACCGACGGATTCCGTCGGTAATGACCGAAACCCAAAAACAAAAAATTTTGTTCACTAAATCCGTCGGAAATACCGACAGAAAAAATCCATCAGTAACTCGAGTAATTATTGTAGTGTCTAGCTTGCTTATTCCTCAATTCTTCATTTGGATTTTGATTTTATCAATTCACTTAACGTTAACTGAAATAATATAGACTGCCCTCCCCTCTTCCTGAATTTTTTGCATTGTATCTAACATGATTTTTCCCGTTTTTAGCAAAAGAAGCTTGTTGCTGACATAAAGAGAACAAATAAGACATGAAATGAGGTATAATCATCAACAATTGAGCTTATCTTATTCTACTGTAGTGATCCATTCCATGTTAATGTTGTATATGCTTTATCTGAAAGGATTAACTAGTTTGCAGTGGAGTTCCCTGCACATGAATTATGCTAGATAGTAGATACAATAGTATAACGATTTTGAGAAGAGCATATATATTTCATGTCACATACAACCGAATCTTTTCTGGTGGCTGTACTTTCTGTTAAGCATTCCATTTTGTAAAACCATAGCATTAGGAGAATCTTTCCATTGAATGGGTTAAAATGGTAAATAGCAATACCAAAAGTAAAAATCGATTTTCTGTTTCTTGCATCTTCTGTGTACTGATGAGTAAAAAATGGATCCCACTTGTATTGCTAGATATCTGTTTTATTCCCCTATGCTGGTTCTTTATAGAACAACAAAATTCTGTTTCCCGATTTTTATTTAATGACTACTAGGATATAATAATCATACTAATACTCAACCAAGATAATTAATGTAATGTCTGGTGAGACTTAAGTCCATGTTCACATCCTTGTTTTATCAGTGTTGATAATCAGCCTTTATATGCTTTATCTCAAAATTAGTTTTCCAAGTAAAGGAAAGTAGTTACTGTTGTATATGGACTATATGGAAAACTTATCTTTTTGGATTTTAATTTAGTGATTGAATAAGTACATATGTTGAATAAGCAGGTGTGCTCATCAAAGACAGAACCATAGTCAGAGCTGATATCTTAGAATAGCAACGGTGGCTGGAAGGCATGGTTCAACAAATCAAAATCATTTGGTTTAAAAAACTTGTCCCTTTGAGATATTATTTTATTTTCATGTATTGTCGGTTTGTATGGTTGTGCTTTAGTCAACTGTATAGTTGATTGTGAGGCAACTGTGTGCTACATATGTTTTGTTTTGTTCTAGCTACTTGGGACATATATATATATACTAATAACTGAATTTTTTTGTTTTTAAATTTACTACGTGTTGACATTGGGAGAATTCAAATGAAAAGGTTCGATTTCCTTTGTTATTACTTTTTGGTTTGCTAAAACCTTTGGCTATGTTTTGGTTGACTTAGCACTTCTTATTTCGGGGATAACAAGTTAAAAAAATCAAATTAAAATGTTAAAATAAGCTTGGTTTTAAATAAAAAAATTTTAGGTTAGAAGAACTTCAATTAGGTATTTAAATTGGTAACATTTATATACTGTTGCAAAAAGAAAGTTGAAGGAAAATGTTAGCAAAAGTAATAAATTGTAACATTTAAAAAATGTTACCAAAGAATATATATGGTAACACTTTTTAAATGTTACTAAAATTGGAGAAAAGTGTTACTAAAACCCTTTAGCAACACTAGGTATAGACAACATTAATAAAAATGTTACTATTGTAAATAGTAACATTTTTTTATGATTTGGTAACACTTTTTAAATGTTAGTAAAAGTCTATTTTGTAGAGTACCCTTACTCTGATTTCATCTTGGACTTCACTCAGCCGCGCAAGGTAAAAGGTTGATTTCACTAAGAAATGTGTTTTAGGATCTGGGAACTAATAAAGAGAGTTGTCTCTTAAAAATGCGTCCTAGAGGAATGTTTAGGATAGCATTGTTTGATGCTGAGAGAATATGGTGGTGATCAATTGTGCATTCCAAATTCTAGAATCAGGGTTAATAAGTTAAGAGACCAAAGATATCATAGGCTAGGATTTATTCATTCTTTTCGTCTTGAAATTATTTATAAGAGGTTAGAGATCCTTTCAAACTTCTATATTCTAGCCATCACCTGCACTATTAAAAAAATGTGAGTTATCGATGCATTTTAATGCATTTTACTGGTGGATTTTTCCATCAATATTATTGGCAGATTTACTAGTGGAAAAGAAAGGAATAAGGGAATATTATTTTTTCTAGACCACCATTGCCGGTGGATATTCCAATGCAATTCATCGGTAATATTTGCACTATCTAGTGTCAAATTTGGCGCATCTATTATTACTATTAGAGTTTTTCATTAGCAACTTTTTGACAATTTTGTTTTTAAAAAATTGGTCCTTCAACTTTATTGTGGATTTTTCTTCAATAGTATTAAGTTTTTTTCTTTCATTTTTAAAGTTAGCCCCTTACTGATGGAAATTTCGCTACTAATATTAAATTTTTATTTTTAAAAATTAGCCTGTCACTTATGAAAATTTTCAATCTATTTCCAATGACTTTTATTTTTTTATGGAAAATTCACCGGTAATTCACGTAAAAAATGCTACTAATGGATTTATTCCCTTAGTAATATTTACCAAGAACATTATCACCATGCATAAAAATTTTCCGATAGCAAAATTTTCTGCCAAAAAATCTGTCAATTAAATCCACTAATAACTTACATATTTTTAGTAGTGCTACTCTCCCCAATAGGCCCTTCTCCAATGTTTGATCTTCCATAATACTCAGAGTGAAGGAGGGTTGGCCCCGAGGACGGTATTCATGAAGTTGTTAGTAGGAAAATACTTGGCTTTTGGGATCTCATAGCATTAGTGTTGATTTGCAACTTCCAACCGTGGTTCGTAAGCATAGCTTTGACTAAAGGTTTGCAAGACCCTTTTTAATTATGTAACTACTAAGTTAACATATTATCTTTACTAATAATATAAATTTATCTTTACTTAATATTACATTGAATACTCATACTTATGTAAATTACAATTACTATATAATAATTTAAGTAATTATATAACATTTAAAAACATTCCTCTTTAATTTATGATATGGTTATCTAGTACAAAGCAATCATTAAGAGCAAGCAGTTTATGACTTATTTGATTTCTAGCTATTTCTTTTTATTTCCTCTATATATTTATTTAATTTTGTGAACAATAATGAAAATAGAAAATAATTTATTTTATTTTTCATGTCTCTTCCACAAAATTCTATAGTACAAAAAATTAATTAAAAAGAGAAAACAAATTAAAAATAGAAATTTAAAACAAGAAATGAAAAAAAAAGTTATTTTTAATTATTAACTAGTATTGGATAACCATATTGTACATCGACCATACGATAGAATAAAATCAACGACAACAACGCATGAAATTCAATACTCTATGTCCAATATAAAAAAGGGGCACACCACAATTTTAAATCTCTCCATCTCCTAACTAAAGAATCAATCATAAGGGATGACAAAGTGAATAAAAAAAATAGTAGTAACGAAAAGGAAAATAAACCAACAAGATCCTAAAACAAACATGTTATGTACACATTTATAGCCCAAGAAACAACACCGTAGGCACATGATGATATTACAAGCACAAAAAATAGAACTAATGAATCAACATCATATATCACCCGGCAGCTGAAAACTCTCTGAACCAAAAATCTGGTAAGAGCTACTCTGAGCAAAGACAGCCAAACCACATTTGCTACTGTTGAATCCTTCCCACAAGGGAAAATTAACAGTTCCTGACACAGTCCTTTTGGCAGATATGTCTTTGACAGTGCAGAGCTTTTCGAGCTTTCTTACAACATAATCATTGGATAGCACACGTCCTTTGTTCTCCCCTCTTGGACAGTCTGTAACCAAACCACTTTCATATAACGCCACCATCACATTGGCACCACGACTATCCACCTTGGTCCTCAATGCTCCTGTTAAAGACACTTGCAAAGAATCTGGTGTAGGCCGAGTGAAAGTTGCCTGAAAGCAAACAATTTGGGTTAATTAACAATATTACTCTAAAATAAAATTAAAAAAAAGGTACCTTGCATGCATACATACATATATAATCTGTCAATGACAAGTCGTTTTCATTATCGGTTGGAATGCATATAATCACTCAATGATAATTAGATATTGATAGAACACTGGCCTAATTGTATTTATATTTGAGGGAAAAATGTAATTTACCCCTATACTTTAGATCATGAGCAGATTAGACCTTGACTTTTTAAAGTGTGCAATTTGACACCCTAGACTTTCTTAAGTATGCAAAAAACCCCCTTCGTTACACTCCCGTCCAATCCCACTAATAAGTAATCACGTGACACCCACATGACTCATTTTTTTTTCCAAAATTGCCCTTCTCTTAAAAGAAATTTTCCACCCCAATCCTATCCTAACCTAACCAAACACTTCTCCTAGCAGCCACTGAGTAGAGAAAGGAAGAGCACAACAAAGGAATACTCATAAGAATACCTGTGGGTATCATTTGTTCTGATTCACTCCCTTCATCCCCCAATTAGCACAAGCTGGTTCCCTTTTTTTGTGATTTTTTTCCTTCTCACTGTACAAGCATCCACCATGAAATAAAGAGAAAAAGGGGGAGGGAGAGAGTAAGAGACAGGGGCCATTCAAGCTGCCACCTCTGCTGTGAAATTGCGCCATCGCGCAGCCCAAATCACGCATCATGAGCCTAGTCATCGCAACAGAGCTCCAACGCGGGACACGGCACTATCGCCGCCACAGCCTGTCACCGATGCACCTTTGCATAGCACAGTCACGAAATCCCTATACTTACGCGTAGTAGCGACCGCCATCACGCCTCCACCTCTCACCGGCGTGTCTCCATGACGCTGTCAGCTCCGTCAAGAACCGTATCATGCTGTTGCAAAGCTTTATTGTTCCCTTCGATCCAACCGCCGCTGCTCCCCTCTTCCCTTGCTCTTGTGCGCCACCAGAGCCTCCATTGGCCACTGCCTTTGTTCTTTTTTGTGTATCACAATGGTTTGGGAAATTGGGAAATTAGGCATTTGGTTTGTGTTTTAATTTGAGGTCATTTGCATTTTTTTTTTAATCAGCTTGCTCTTTTTGGTTTGGTTTTAATTTGATTTGGTTTGTGTTCAAAGGTTGGGGTTGTGGTTACTAGCATTCTTCAAGGAAGGGCTTCAGGTAAGGGCGTTTTCTGTGGGTTAAGGCTAGGGTTTGGCGATGGGAGATAAGGGACGGACAATTTTGTGAAAAAGTGAGTCACGTGAGTGTCACATGACCATTTAACAGTGGGATTAGACGGGAGTGTAAAAGAATGGGCTTTTTGCACACTTAAAAAAGTCTAGGGTGTCAAATTGCACACTTTAAAAAGTTGAGGTCTAATTACACATGGCTTAAAGTATAACGGGTAAATTACTTTTTTTTTCCTATATTTAATAGTAGAATGACATTTTATGATAAGATCTACCATTAACTTGTGCTTTTATCTTACATACTCCTTTATTATTAGGCATAGCATAGTTCAATTCAACCAATGCTCGACGACATTGAACATCAAGTAATTTCTCAAAACGAGCCAATGCAAGGACTGGGAAATTTCATTGTGAAATAGATGGTAAAGCGGTTACTTTCAAATTAAGGGTGCCTGTCCAACTCCTATTATACAAGGAAGGTGATGATGAAAAGTACAACATCATAAAAAAGCATGAAAAGTACAAAATAACTTCTTCAACCCATGGACAACTTGGCATTAGGTAAGCAAGTCGCCCCCACTTGGCTGTGGGTGAGATGAAGGCCTTGCGATTGAAAATCACGAAATTACATCTGTTTTGGATCTACCATCTACCAGAAAGGCTTTAATTAAAGTAATGTTTAATATATAATAAAATCATATAATAAATACACATTATACATTTTTTATTATTAGATGGAATGAGTGAATGAGATAAGTAAGAATCATATATTATATCCAATAGTAATAAGATATGTGGTATGTATTTATTATATAATTTTTATTGTACACCAAATATTTTTTCTCTACTTGTATTAAGAATAAAGTGGTACCGTGGCTTTTGAGCTACATTTGTCGTTCTCTCTTTCTTTTTCTTTTTGGAGCTGGTGTTCATTACTTCCTTTAGGAGTGCATTCTATTTTTTCATCAAATATTATTACTAGAATAACTCCCATAATGAATTATATTTAAATTTAGATCACTTTGGTATGAAACCTTTTTAACTAAATTCACAGGCTTTGTCAAATCAACAACAATGAATAGAAGTATGTAAACAACAACCTTTCTACCATCTATTTTTGGCCAAACAAATTTTCCTAACAAATCTTGCTTAATAGTAGAATAGTGATAATGAAGCAGTTCACTAAATCATCGAAACTAAATGTAGATGATGGTGCAAAACATAGAGACTCATATTTGGAAAACAATATAATTGATTCTCCGAGGGCAAAAGTATTGCCAATTTTTCCCTCAAAAATAATTCCACTATATAAGTAACTTCTCTCATTAATTTCTCTGCAAAGCTTATGCAAATTCAACAATATATACACATACACAAACGAACACACATTGAGAAAAAATAATTTGTATATAGTGTTTTGCTAGGTGATTTACTCTTATGAGATAATAGGAGAATTTACTTGTATATAGTGTTTATAGAATCCTCCGATGTTTTTTTTCATTTTTCAGGCAGATTCTGTATTAATTTTCATTTTATATTGAATCTAACTTCAACATATTATCTTTAAATCCACCATTAGCGAATTCTATACTGAAAAGAATCATATAGCGTGATTTTTTTTCTAAAACACTATATTGATGTAAATACACCACCCAAATTCCATATAAAAAAAAGATCCATATAACGCCCCGATTTTTCCCCTGTATACAAATAACCAAAATACCCTTAAAGTCATTTTTACCCGGGAATTGAGGAAAGCCAGTCCAGGCAAATCTCGAGGGAATGTCTTAGCGCTTGAAAATGATTAATTGTGTTCTGTGTATTGTTAGAAATAAAAATCTCGATTTCTGGTTTTTCCATGCAAAATTACCAAAATACCCTTGCGGCTAATTAACACAGAATTAATTGCCAACTGGGCCTAGATTTCACCAGGAAGTTGGGAGTGTCATTTTTAAGAGATGTCTAAGACTTGTTGAAGCCCGGGTGATCCCGGGAAGTTTTCTATAAATTACCGTTTTGCTCCCGGCTAGTGTATTTTCGGCCTAATGATACGATTAACGAAACCTAAGCAATATTAGGCTCTAATTAAAGATTAGTAAATTCTAATTACTAATCTAGAGTCGAAATAATTAATTGAGGTTAATTAGAACCTAATACTACTTAATGAGGTTACTAATCTTGGGTGTTGGTTGTAAAACCATCATTTATTTGACCTCTAAAGCTTGAAGGTTTCACTTTTAAGAGTTTTTAGCAAATAAAGATATTATGTTTTGTTAAAGAGTTAAATGGTAGTCTTGAGTCTAGAACTCAAAGAAATAATTAAATGGATTGCATTTTCATATTTATATTCAAACTTTGCATTCATATTTATATTTCCTTGCCATCACCTTATAATATTAAAGATTAAAATAAAGTTTACCTCAGCATATTTATATTTATGTCATCATCTAAATAATTAAACTCGAAGCCTATCTATTTCAACCATAAAGTTGATTGTTGATTTAGAGTGAATACTCTAAGGGGCCTAGAGTATTAAAATAAAGAATTGGACTTGCATTTATATTTACATTTCTTGTCTAGCATGTTTATTTTTTAAGCCATCACCTAAACTTAAAGATTAAAACTAGAGCTTGCATTTTCATATTTATATTCAAACTTTGCATATCATATTTATGTTTCTTTTGCCATCACCCTATAATATCAAGATTAAAAAATGAAGTTTGCATTGCATGTTTAAATTTGTGCCATCACTTAATTAACTTAGTGTTCAAGACTCATCATTTCAACTCACATGAGAACATTAACTCATGGAATATAAGGGCATTCTTTGATCTAGAATTAATTCTAAAAAAGATTAGTTACTAGAAATGCTTGCTTCACAATTTTGTATGCTCTTAGGAAATTAAATTTTGGTTTTGGTTGAAACCTTTCCAGAATTGATGTATGTTGTTTGGAGTGCTCTTAACATGCAAAAATTGTTATTAGTGGGTATGTTAATCATTTTTGATAGTTAAGGAAAGTCTAGTAACTAGAAAGAATCGAAAAATGTAAATTTTAGGACTCTTTAAAAAGAAACTATATTTTCTGTCCAGCATGTGATACTTAAGTAAAAATGACATTTAACACTTAGTAAATATATAGGAATCACCTATAATTGGCTTAGAAATTAATTCTAGCATCATAGGAAAAGTCGGTAATGAGAAAGGATCAAAAACATATTTTATAAGAACACCGAAATGGTTCATTTCGTTTTTATTTCAAATCTGTCCAGATTTGTCTAGTGATGCTCTTAGGTCAATAATAAATGAGAATTTTTATATTTGATCCCTTAGATGCATAAGACGATAAATATAGAAGTTGGGTTTACTCGATTTAGGGGTTAAATCGTTTTTGAGACAATGAAAATACTTATCCTGTAAAATGCTATGGTTTCCCATATGCTTGAAGAATTATGTGAAATTGATGTCTTACATGTTTAGTTATTTAATTGTGAGAATTGATATGGCATGCTATGATTTCACTTGAAATGTTTTAAACTTGCATATGTTCAAGTAATGTGAAGAGCATGAGAAAAATATATGATATGGTTTGACTTTGCATCTTAACATAACATGCTAATATAAAGGTGACATAAAAATATGTGGAAATGATCCTTTAGACTTCCCAAATTAAAGGTTATGAAAGGTGATCCTATTGCCCCCTATCCCGCACTATAAGAGTCGAGTGTTAATTTATCATAGGATAAGATTATGCTAGTGACGACTAGTAAGGTATGAACTCATAACCTAGAACTCTCAAAAGGCGAGAGAAATAGGGTGGCCCTAAATGAGAGAAAGAATTAATTTAAGTCACCTAACAGATAAATGGAAGAAAGTCATGTTATAATTGTTATGATCCATGAACATCTCTTATGATTGCAATTAGTATATTGTACCTTGCATTGCCATGCATTTCATGATAAGGTATGTTGCATTCATGACATCCAAGATGCATATTAAAATGAATGGGCCTCGGCAAATGGTACTTTAGAACTTTAAAATTGAACCTTGTGCATGTTCACCTTTTTATAAAGAAACCCGAGGTTCCTGAGGACGTAGATGATGACACCAAGATATGAGAATACCTTATTGAGATTCTTTATCAGGTTTCTCACTCTTTCTATCTTTCTTTCTGTCATGTTTTCAGAGGACGATGACAGCCTTTGTGATTTACGTTGATGCACCGACTTGGGAGCTGCATTTCGATGCCACGCACTAGTCCTATCATTTCATTGATCGTTGATCAGTCCGTCTATTGGTATTCTTGGAGAGCCCTTTTGCTCAGCCAGTTACTAGCTTTCGATTCTTGCCGACCTCGCCCTTCGCTGATGACCTACTCTTTGAGCGAACACGCCCCTGAGGAGAGCGTATCCGTCGTACCCCCATTGTTGCCTCCGTCATCTGAGACTACTCGGAGTACGTTCCTCGTTCACCCTCGACTTTTCTGAGACCGACCCCATCCATGGGTTCCTCCCCTACCGTGCCCATGGAGTTAGGCAGCGAGGCTACTGTGACGCAGCCACTTCGAGGAGGCAAGGTGAGGATGGTACCTCGTCGTGGAGCGCATGTCCGACCCTCTCACCGTTTGGCCATCCCGGCCAAGCTGGCTCATTGGGTTGGTTATGTCCCTCCCTTTGATGGGCATGAGTAAGAGCTGGCAGCTGACTCATAGTGCATACACACGTACATGCTTAGGATAGCATTCTTTTACTTTTAGAGGTTATCTATTTTAGATGTACTTTTGTAGAGAGGGGATTCAGATGTATTTTCTTTACCTTTCTTTATGATGATTGTATTAACGCTACTACTACTCGACGTGGTGTATGGTATAACTATTTATGTATATCTAACTATGATGTTGCTTCTTTATGTTCCATCTGTTATGTTATGACTTTCTTCTGCAAGTCGACGACATGATTTACTTTATGCACTCGCGTGGCTCACGTTTTAGCTTCCATTTTCAAAAGGAAAAATTTTACCCATATTTTCACTAAGTATTTTCTAAAACTAGAATTAAGAACTGGAATAAAAGAATAATAATTAATAATTAACTTAAATACATCTTAGGTGCATTGAGTTAATTATTAGGGTGTTACAACCTACACATTGACCCCCTCAAGAAATAAAAAAACTAAATAAATAAAAGCACATACACATGGACAAATTAAACTATTTCCAAAAGTCCTCAATAAATTAAAAAATATCTTGTATATATTGAGAATCTGCAACTTCGGTTTCACCTTTAAATCTCCTTTTTATCTTAGCTGCCGAAACTAACTAACAATTAGATCCATAGAACTCATAAATAGGACATGAAGAGTGCTATAAAAACCTAAGGGCTATACGAGCCTTTACTCATTTAGTCATTGTACCTACTCAACAAGGGTTGGAAATAGATTGGATTAGATTAAACTTTGACTTAAATAGGTTTAGCTTATTATTATCAATAGGTTGCCTAAGACCATAGCCCGATCATCTAGAAAGCTTAGATCTATCCTGAAAGCCTATTTAAAGGTATACATAATTATAATTTTAATTTAAAAAATTCAAAATATCTACTTTCAAATAAGTCAAAATACTTCTAAATATATCAAAAACATATATTTTAAAATTAGATAAAACATTTCTTAAATAAGTTAAAAGGTATATTTTTATAGAGATTAAGATATTTCAAATATCATTAAATTTACTTAAATAAAAATAATAACACTAATAGTAGTAATATAAGCAGACCAATTGTCGAAGTCTAATAGACTATTTTTATTGTCAGGAACCTAGTTTATTTAACTAAAATGACTTTTTAAAAATGATAAGCTTAACTTGTTCACTAAATTACCTAAATTAAAATAGAATGAATATAGAGTAGGGTGAGGGCACCCAACAAGTCCTCTAACCTACATTGGCCCCTGCTTCCACCACACACTGCAATGTCTTTCTGATTAAAATGAATGAAACGCAACAAAGGGGAAGCACACAGAAAAAGCAAAAGAAAAAAAACAAAAAAGTAGAAAAAAATAACCAAAAAAACAACAGCAGAGTACTAATGAGAAAAAAGATCTGATAGTAATGCTAACCTGGAAGGTTGGAGCAGGGAATCTAGGGGCGTTTGTGATGGCATCGATGAGGGCGTTATCGTCATTTCCAACACATTGGGCCTTGCCTTGGACGACAACCAGCGGCGTGAACATGGTGTCGAGCCCAAGGGCCTCAACGTAGGCCTTCTGCCTCACTGTCCACTGGCTGGACCCAAAGGGGTCCTTCCAGCCCATGTAGTCCCAGTAGTCCACGTGGAAGGCCAGCACCACCACGGGCACCTCCAGCCCAAAGTCTCCCCTCCCCAGCCGCGACAGCACCAGCTCCGCCGCCGGAGACGTCGCACACCCCTGTGACGAGAACATCTCCACCACCACCGGCCCGCCGCGCTTCTGCTCCTCCGCAGTCACTTCCGCCGTCACTTGCCTCTCCACGGTACCAGGACCGCCGCCTCCACCGCGGCGGTCCTTGCTGCGGAAACAGGCCAACAGGCGCGGCGCCATCGCTTGAAAAACCAATGCACGCGGTGGCGGTGGAACAATAAGCGGCGTTGAAATTATGAGTTGCAAACAAATCGATTTATATATAACACTGAAAACAACCAAAAATAAGAACGCAAGAGAGAGTGCGTATTAGAATGTTAATAAGGGAAGGGGAAAGAGGATGTAGGGTGTAGAAAGAAAGATGGCGGAGAAGACGGGTGCGAAGGGCTAAGGGGGTTTTGAATTAATGTGGAATGTTTGGTTTTTTGTGCCTTGTGTTTTCTTTCTTTTGTCGTCGTTTCAACGAGAAGAGAGCGTGACGTTGGATACTTGCGTTGCGTTACCGACACGGTTGTGTCGGTGGCATGCACGTTGGGTTGTCAGCGTTACATTTGGGTGGCACTGATTTATCATTAATGTGGTGGTAGTTTACAGGTGTTACAGATCACCTACGTCAACGAATCCAACACTGCCTCCTGCGTTCAGTGGAGTAGATTGGCAGTTCTGGCAAGGAATCCTGTTCTGTTTTCCTATATAATAATTAGTTGATAATGTAAAATAAAGGTTAAATAGATGGAAGTAACTATTCCTACTCCAATTACACTCGCTATTTATTGAGTTTCACTAAATTATTTTTTTAATTATATGAATAATTAATATAATACATTTATTAGTTATAATAATATTTTCAACACTTACTAATATTAATCTAATTAAAACTTTAATTTAATTATTTTAAAATATTTAACATATATCTCATTTTTATATAATCACTATATATTGTTGGTATTTTACTTAATATGTTTAATATATTTAGTATAACAACATATGTTTATATAACACACGTTTAAAAAGATTCAGAGCATTCAAAGCTAAAGCAAATAAGGAAATCATGAATTGTTCATAAACAAAATGCAGTTTGCTAAAACAAATTTCTAAATATGCTCCCCCTCAGTTCAAACTCCCACTATATTTCTCAGCACAAAAGTATTTTCTTTAGTATCCTTTTCCCCCTTTTGTTATCAACAATAAGAAAGGAGTGTGTTGGAAACCAGTAGCACCATCATTAGCCCTAACGCCTTACTTCATGAAGTATCTTCAGGAGCAACGCTTCATGCCTTCGAGACGCAGCTTCTAAATCATTCATCTGGTTGTTAATGATGCATTGTTCTCTCAGTACTAGTTGAATTTCTGTGTAGTTTGGCTATGCAACTGGTAGTGGTGGTTTACTTGATGAAGGGTCAACTCCCTGAATAGAAGGAGCAGGTAAAGGCAAAGTAGGAGGCTATTTAGCCCTTAGAGGAGAAGTAGCAGTAGCAGAGTCACTCCGTGAAGATGTTTCCATCTTGGAAGAGGATTCTTGCTCAAAATCTAAGGTCATGCTAAAATTAAAGGGTGAACCCTCCATATCTGATGATTATTTCAGGCCTTTTACTGTCAGCTGAATTGTCTTCAAGAATGATTATTTTCCTTTTACCTTTTCTACCTTTAGCTTCTTTGGCTACCTTTTCAACAGTTGCATCTTGTAACATCCTCCCAAGTACAACATCATCCTTAAGTCATGACATAATACTCGAGAGTTGTTACTTATAAATTAGCAGACCTTTCTTAAATATCTATAGCCATTTTGATTGATTCATGAGATAACTAGGTTATAGTTCTACTAAACTAAAATATATAGCAATGAAATCAAAATATTTATTTAATACAAAGTTCAGTACATAAAGGAAGCTCTTTTATGAGCTTTAACACACCTTTGTCCTCTAACATATTTACATACATATTCATTCCCCTAAATACAACATAATAAAAGCATTAACTACTACACTATTGCACTTCCGAGTTCTTTGGCATAACAGTCTCTCGAATTTCTGTGTCAACCTGAAGACGACACGGGAACACAAAAACATAAGGATGAGAATTACACAATTCTCAATAGGGTAACTCCCCCAAATACACAATCATAATGTCGTCGTCATCGCCCTAGCCACTTCGGTTTATTAAGAAAAAGTGGTCATGCATTATATAATAACGGTTTATTTTTAAAGTTCCAAATCATACTTCCGAAGTGGGTTACTTTTAACATTCAATCACTTAATGTACATATACCATACTACTCAACATCATATACTACTAACTTTCCACTTAAATATATTGGTCTCAATATCGGTACTAAACTTCTTCACTTGGCATATAAGACAAAGGATTACTTCTTAAACTTGCCTTGGCACTTGACTAATCTTGTCACGCCTCAAGGCATGCGGTAACACCCCGATTTTTCTCGTCCGAGAAATGACCAAATGCCCCGAGGTCATTTCCAATTCAACTCGAGGTAACTAACTCCTGGTCATCCTCGAAGGTCAACTCAATGTTTGAAGGGATTGAAATGGCCTTTGAATGCTTTCGAAGCTTAAAAATTTGCTCATAGCTTTCGTAGTCAAAATGACCAAAATACCCTATAGCGCTTTTTACGCGTAAAGGTGCCGCTTGAGCCCTAACTTTCCCCAGAGGTTTAAAAACATGTTTTCATGTGTCTAGAGGTCTCTGTTCAAGCCCTCGTGGTCCCGGCAGTTTTAGTGCAAAATTACGATTTTGCCCTGAATAGTGTTTTTAAGCTTAATGATTTAATTACAAACCTAAGCAATATTAGGCTCTAAACGAAGATTAATTTATTTCCTAATTAATCTAGAGTCAAAATAATTTATTAAAGTTAATTAGAACCTAAAATTGCTTAGATTAAACTTAAATCCCTTTTTAGAACTCAAGATTCCTAGTCTTGGAATCATGAATAGTGTTTTCTCTCTCCAATTCCTTAAATCAAGGAAATGTGTCTAGAGTTGTTTAAACTCTAAATTGGGGATTTAACACTCTAATGGTGCAAGACCACTCCTTAATTATGTCTAGACCACCTTAATTACCCATTTACCTTACCTAAACACCTTCTTACAAATTCCTAATCTTAAGCATAATCAAAGATACACCTAAACACAACTCTAAACCACAATTAAAATGCAAACTAATCCTCCCCCATGGGCTGATGCATTTTCTGGCCACATGCTCCCATTTGACACATATTAAATTGTTTTCTCACCAAAGAGCCATGCTTGAGCCATACCTTGAGCCATACTCTCACCATGCTTTGAACCATACTCACCATACCTCAAGAACACATTATCTCACCTCATGGAACTCATGGAGAGCTCTCCAATTGCACCTCATGGCCAAACCTTCTCCTCCATGAGCTCCCTCCATTTGTTTCATTTCTCTATAAATAGAATGCCTTGAGGAGCTTAACCACTTTTAGATCATTTGCTAAGTTTAGGAAACACTCAAAGCTTTCTTTTCTCTCAAAGTCTTTGTGTTCTTCAAGTTCTTGGAGTTCTTCAAGTTCTTCATCATCTTCATCTTCTTCTTCCATCTTCAAGTTCATCACACCAAGTAGGGATTTTCTTTCATGTGTTCTTTCTTTAAAGTTCTTGTTCTAAGCTTAAAATTCATAGTTTCTCTTGATTCTTTTAGAACTTCTTTTTCTTTCCTTTACCTTTCATTTTTCGGCCATGGGCCTTGGAGAATAAAGGAATGAGAGCTTGATGATGAGAGTTTCATGATGATGTTCATCACTTGAAACAAACTCTAGAGCTTGATCTTTGTTCTTGAGCAAAAGTGTTTCTAAGATTTTCCTTTCTTGAACTTTTGAGAACTTTAACTTTGATGTTATTTCAAAATGATTCTAATGACTCAATGATGAGGTCTCATGATGTTGGTGTTTGTATGTCACCAAGATCATGGATTCTAGAGTTTCAAACATTTCTCTTCTTTCCTTTGAAGTTTCGGCCATTACCTTCCTTTTCATGCTAGATGTTTGATTTTCTAAATATGTTATGTTGAGTTCTAAGAACTCTAGACTTTTTACCTTTGTCTTGGTTTGATGAGTTTGGGTTGAGGTTTAAGTTCCTTTTAAAGTTTTGTTAAGAGCTCTAGAAAGATAAAATGAACTTGCATAATTTATTTTATGCTTGCATTCATATTTACATTCTTGCTATGCATCTTTACTTGCAAGCCATCACCTAAGAACATAAAGATTAAAATGGAACTTGTATCATCACTTAACTTAATTCTCAAGCCTTTCTATTTCTACTTTAAAGTCGATTGTTGTCTAGAGCACTAAAATAAAGAATTGAACTTGCATTATCACCTAATTAATTTCTAATGCCATCTATTATCGCCTTTAAAGTCGATTGTTGTTGGCCAAGAGCACTTAAAATAAGGAATTGAATCTTGCATCTTTACTTTCAAGCTTACACGCTTAAGATTATGCTTCGTGATATTTACTTTTCGAAGTTTACATCGCTTAAATTATGCCTTGCATATTTAATTTCAAGTCATCACTTTACCTTGAAAGCAAGATTAAAAATGAAGAGCATGAGCACGTTGGTTATGTCAGAACTTAAAGAACCTAGAGCTCAAAGACTTGCCCATTTCATTCCAAGTTAAAGTTTAATGTAAACCATACTTTGAATGTATGTTTTTCGCCAAGTAGTGAAGATGGACTTGCAACAAGTTTTTCATCTAGCTACTAGGACCAATAGCCTATGTTTTGAGTTTTCCTTAAAGTTTGACAATTCTTATAAGGTTATGTCGTTATAAGTTGTGACTCCAATCTCTTTTAGGATGGAATATGTTTTGGTCAGTGACCTAAGGCTTCACTTTGCCTCTTGAGGAATTAAAATGTTTATAAAAGAGTTTTAGAAATTCTAAATTGATTCCAAGAGAAACTAGTTAATCCTACGTGCATCTAGAAATGTCAATTTAATTCTCTTATTGAGGCAAGATGTTTTCGGTTCTGATGTGATGAATGTGACGCTGTATGATGATGTTTTAATGCGTTGGAATGTGTGAAAATATCATGTGATGATGTAGAAGTTTCGAACCTATGCATGATAGGTAAGAAACTAGCTAACTAGAAATACCGTAAAGCTAGAATTTAACATAGTTTTGACCCATTTGTTTATGGAACCAATCCAAACTGTTTTAATGGGAACATAATCAGATTTAGATTGTTTAGGCATGAAAACTTGGTATCATTTGAGTTAGAATCGAATTCTAGCACCTATGGGGAAACTAGTAGCTAGAAACCGTAAAAATGCAAATGTAGAACTCTTAGAACATTTAATTTTCTGGAATCTGTCCAGCACTCTTTACAAACATGATAAACATGATTAATAATTAGTCCTTGCATAGGAATGTCTCATAATTGATTTAGATTTAATGTATGATACTCAAAGTAAGATCGAACCGAGAAAAGGGTCTAAAACGTAAGTTCTGTAACCCCGTGAAAAACGAGTTAGAGATTCTGGCCCTATGCTATTCAGATTTAAGTATAGCATGAGAATGAAGAATGATGTTTAATATGAGCCTTAGGGGCATAAAATATGAGCGACGGATATTAGAGAGCTATATCTCAAGATTAAGACCCGTAAGGGTCAAAGCATAAGCACCGTGAGGGTAAGCGCTTGAATGATGTATGATGATGCATGAAGTATGCTAATGATGATGATGTTATTCATATGAGGAATTTATGAGGTTATATGTTTATGTGGCATAAAGCAAATTTGGAATGAAATCGTGTAATGACCGCTTTGGGCCGCGACGACAAATTTGGAAGGAAACCTGTAATGACCGCTTTGGCCGCCGACTTCCGCAAATTTGGGGACTTAAAGAGATTTTTGAAAATTAAGGTACTAAGATGGTTCTAGGATGACACCGGTTCGGCCGAGCACCTCCATAGAACCCATGTGACATCGGTACCATTTTATACTCTTAGGTGACACCGGTTCGGCCGAGCACCCCTAAGAGATTTGCCCCTCAACCCGCACTCGGATAGTCGGGATTATGATACGCTTTATCGTTAAGGTAAGAACTAGTGACGACTAGTTAAGGTATGAGCTCATAACCCAGATGTATGACACGCTCGGGTGACACCGTTCGGCCGAGCACCCCCACCTGATTGTCTTTTAGGGTGGCCCATGAGGAAGAAAAGTTCATGATTATGATTATGTCACTATGTTTTGTCCCATATGAATGTGTTACTATTGCCACTTTATGCCACCAATGATGATGATGCTTGATGTTATGTTTTATGTATGTGCATTAGGTAGTGCCATGCATACAGTTTCCATTATGTTGCATTCATGACATTAAGATCATCCTAAATGAACGGACCTTGGCTAAAGTATATTTTTGAAGTTTAAATGAACTAAATGCATGTTCACTATTTCACATAATTAAACCTGCCTCTGATGACGATGATGACACTCTAGGTAGTAGGAGGCCCTACTGAGATTCTTTAGTAAGATTCTCACTCCTCTATCTCTTTTCTTTCCGTCACACGCCTTCAGATGGCGACGTCAGAGCATTCATGGACACCGACATGGGAGGTGCACTCTATGACCGACTCACTACGGTCATACCATTTTGAGGGGCAAAGCACGTGCGGATTTTCATGTTTGTAGGACGCCCCTTCGCTTCATCCTGCACACCCATCACTTCCCCGACCGCACCTCCCATGGCGGCATTTGAAGCGGTTTTTGAGCGCGGCGTCAGACGATGACGAGAGTACTGTAGGCACACCGCCTTAGCCATGCGAGATTATCCCGACTATGTGCCCCGACCTATTTCACGGGAGACTCCGACTCCATCCGAGGACCCGCCACCATCCAGATAGCGAGGACTCGCCTCTCTCCACCACAGATGAGGGAGGGCAAAGGAGGATACCGTGATCAAATGACTACGGCCACGCGACGACCGGAGATGACGACCATACCGTGGGGTCACCCTCGATCCCCATTCCGCTCTTCACGTCCGAGAGCTCGCCTACTTCCTGACATCCGCTCGCTCGCGAGATGGACGCCAGAGGTGACGATCGTCCGATGGAGTATCTTTAGAGCACACACACCACTTGTGATGGGGATAAACCTTCTTTGTTTAGAGGTTATCCTATTAGATGCACTCGGGCAGGGAGTAGATTATGTTTATGTTTTAGGTTGTATTTCCCTTGTACTGAATTAACTCCCACACTTATAAGTGGGCAAGTTATATATATATGAGATTATATTCAGTGATGTTCATGATGTGCCTTATGTTATGATGATTGTGAGACGATTGTTTTACTTTGCATGGTTTACCGCTTATCGCATCACGGCTCACTTTTATTTCAAAAAAATTACCCGTGATTTTTCCGCTAAGTAATTCAAAGTTAAATGAGAACTATGAAGTAACAGACTAATGATTAACCTAAATATGTTCTAGAGTATTGGGTTAAAAATTAGGATGTTACATTACGTACCGCCGTTCCCAGTGTGGCAATAATGCGTAATAGACTGCTTTTCAGGATTGAGCTCATTACTATACATGATCATTGAATTTACTTTCTCCAATTCTCACACAGATCTATTCCTAGCCAGGTTTACTTTCCCCGACTCAATTCAAGGGTAGTCGGGTTTACTTTCCTCGACAGACTGGATTTACTTTCTCCAGCCTAAGGATTATCAATCTTATGTTTTTCTTAGTAGTCAGGTTTACTTTCCCTGACAAACTGGATTTACTTTTTCCAGCCCAAGAAACATAATCTTATGCTTTCCTTTCACATATGAGCAATTGTAATAAACATTCATATCTATGTGTGCCAATCTCATCAATAAGCTCACATGCTTAATTATTCATATTCATATTCATGTACTCATGTCATACTAATACAAGATGCCATTATTTCATCAATTCAAAGCATCAATTCATTTTAAGCACAATGGCAGATTTCACTTATTCGTAGCAAAATTGATTTTGCATTTCAAACCATAAAATTCAATGCCATAAAAATTCTCAAAGACAATTCAATATGTTCTCAAGGTTCTCTGAAAATTTCGGAGTAAAAAGAGTTCCATAAGTATAATGACAAAATGCCACAAATTTAGGGGTCAGAGACCACTTATACTCAGCTTAGAATTAGAATCTCATAATTTTTAACTCTAGCAAATAATTGAATCAATTCAAAATAAAAATCATGGTCATACTTCGAGATGTTATAAGCACCTGTAAAAATTTCAAAGGATAATTCAATCATTTACTATGATAACAAAATTATACAAAATCACAGCTTCAGTTCTCATAATCCAGCTAGCATAGTTATAATCTCGGTTCATGAATTTTTGAACATAGAAAAATTGCCCAGAATGGCTCCAAATTTTTACTAGAGACTCCCTAACATGTTAGCTACATCCCATAAAATTTTTAGCTGAATCCAATATCTCTAAATATATCAGAAAATTTGACAAAATTCCCTGCTTGCTTCAAACTGGGATTTTCCAGCAACAATGTTCAAGAATCATGAATTTTTTTCAAGCAGAGAAAGTCCTTAACATGACCCACAAAAAATCTTGGGGTTGTCTTAGGATGTTAAATTCAACATATAATTTTTATAGCTCATAAAAATGAACACAATTGCACCAGAAAATTTGTGAACAATACCTGCCCTGTTGAAATTCGAAAATTTAGCAAACCAACTCAAAATCTCTTTTGATAAAAATGATTTTTCCACAATCCCAAAACACTCCACCAAAATTAACACATCAATATCAGCATATTATCAACCAATATATCCAAAAATTTGAGACCAAACACAATCAGAAAAGTCCAGCATAAAATTGGAAAGAAAAGACCAAAGAAAACCCTACTTTGAAAGCTTTTGAGCTTGATACTTCAAAGGATGTTTTAAGTGATCTCCCTTCACTTCAAGACACCAATTTCAGTCCTAAACCTTCCTTAGGCAGTGGGGAAGTGAGGTATTAAGGTGAGGATTTGAGATTTCAATCGGTCAGATTTGTAGGGTTTGAGGTGTGGAACAAGTTTTGTGAAGGAACTTTGTGGTTTTATGAACTCTAGGCTAGTGTTTTTGGCATTTGAAATCAAGAGGAAGCTCTTGAAAATGGAGGAAATTCAGCTGTTCTCTCTCCCTTGTGCTGGCCGAGAATTGGCTTCTTTATGAAGCTAATTATGTGTATTTATCATGTATTAATGATATAATATTATATATTATGTTTGGATAATTATTAACTCAAAGGAAGTAAAATGGATGGCTAGGATTGGAACTTGGTATTCAAGATTGAATCTTAGCCATTCCTTTAATTCAAATGGATAAGCATTCTCTTTTTGTAAAGGTCAAACTAGCTTTTGGTGTTAGAAATCGCACACCGAAATTTTACCGAACGGGTAAAACAGTGTACCTAGGTAATCAAACGTTGCCTAAAAATTAATTCCAGGTATAAAATCTTTATTTCTATCTATTTCTAATCTTATTCCCATGTTCTCCCAATTTCGGGCACCTTTGGGTCCCAAATCAGGCGTTTCGACTGTCCCGGCAGGCCTGCAGGGCCCGCAAAACACTACTCACTTTTTTTTTTTTTTACAAATCCGTTGAATCATTCTCATCTTTGTTAAAATTGTTAGATTTTTGAAATTATGACTAATAAAACTCAAATTAATTTTTAGGGTGTTACACATCTCTGATCCTCAAACTCTGTCTTCTAACACTAGAAGAGGCAGCACCATTTGGTCTCCTTAGGGTTTTGAAAGAGTTGAACGTGTATGCCATACCCTCCATATATTCATACCACTCATTTGCAAGAGGGTAATGCATGTGTTCAAAGATTTTGATTAGTAGAATCTCATAAGGAACAATAGTAGTTTTTCTTTTCTCAGGGAGATAGCACTCAGCATATAATTAAAGATTAATCGAGGCAAGTATACTATTCTTTTTTTTAACAAACAAAAGAGTAACATACAGTCTATCCCAACCAAAAGGTGGGTGGTACATAAATGAGGAAGCAAAGAGAACTAGATGATTGTAAAAACTTGCCTTGCATTTGAGTTCAGTAATACTGTAGTGATTTCACTCGGATGATATCTTGATGAACTGGTGAGACATTTGGAGACCTCCTCTGCTGAAACACCAAAGGTTGTGAACAAATCTGTTTCAGAGGAGAATCTGAGACCTTTGTCAGGAGCATGGATGATGTTTGAGATATCCATGATGCTCAGTTCTATGTTAATTTCTCTGATGTATGAGGTCAGCACAAAGTCGGCCACTTGAACCAATTGGGAGTAGAAGGCAGTGACCATCCCAGAGAAGACTCAGTCAGTAAAGTCAAGAAACCTTTCCCATTCCTGAAATGAAACAACTTCCAGAAGGATGAGAACTTGAGCCATCAGCGTTTGAGTTAACCTTTTCGTAGGGGCTATAGGACGACGAGAGAAGTTTTACTCATAATGATCTTGATGTATCAGTTTAGTGAGCATTTAGAGTGTTCCCATTGTAACGATGCGTCCTAAACAAAACTTTCCTTTAGCCATGAGCGTGATAGAATATCAAAGCTTAAGGCTTTGAAACAAAGAGAGGTTATCAGAAACAGAGGTTTGTGAGTGGATGGAATGGTTTGAAGCTTAGAATTTTAAGACGGAAGGCAGATGGTAAAAGAAATGGTAACATGTGAGACGTGGAGGTTATTTAAGTGATGTGATGTAACTGACTAAAGGTGAAGTGACGTAGGAGAGAGAAGGTTTAAAAAGAAAGGGAACTATCCCAATTCATTATCATTCTTTCAGAAAGAAAGGTTTCTGATTCTTCAGTGCACTTTCTTAAGGACTTTCTTTCTGAACTTCACTTCTCACTTTTTGACCCATTGATAAGCTCATCTTCCTATGCTGAAACCTTTTCTCATACGAACATCAAGCCTCTTGTTCTCATATTTTCTTTCTGAACAGCCGATGTACTTTCTGAAATGCCTTTCTTTTTTCTGATCTATTTTCTGAACTTCAAGAATTGTACCCGATCTTGCACACTAAGATCTTTCCTCTTTAGGCTTTAGTTTTGAGAGACGAAAAGAGGGAGAGAGTACCTATAGATGGTCTATGCATGTAAAGCTATGCAGTTTTGAAGATAGTTAAGTTCAAAAGCCTTTTCAAAGCACAAAAGTGATTTTCAGCTAATGGCTTTTTGAATATATCTAACACTTAGTCTTCAGTATTCACAAACATTAACTCAATATCACCTTTTGAACATGATCACAAATAAAATAATGTTTAATATCAATATGCTTGAATCTGAAGTGCTGAATAGGATTCTTTGCAATATTTATAGCACTTATATTATCACAATAGATGGGAATGTTAGAATACCTCAAGTGATAATCTTTTAGCTGATTCCTTATCCACAACATATGAGAACAACAACTATATATTCAGCTTCAGCAGTAAAGAAAGCAATCGTGTTTTGTTTTTTGCATGACCATGTGATCAAGCTTTCTCTGAAGAAGTAGCAACAATTGCTTGTGCTTTTATTTTCAACACTATTTCCAGCATAATCAGTATTATAGAATCCTACAATATCACAAGAAGTACCTCTCTTGTACCACAAGCCAAGACTAGTAGTATCTGACAGATATCGAAGAATTCTTTTGATAGCATTTAAGTGTGATTGTTTTGGGTTATATTGAAGCCTTGCACAAATTCCCACACTTAAATTGAATGTCTGGTCTACTAGCTATAAGATATAGTAGTGAGCCAATCATTCCACGATAATTACTTTATGATACTTTCTCACCATTTTCATCAGGATCTATGATTTGAGATGGATGCATGGAGGTGCTCATAGGTTTTGTTTGATCCATATTAAATTTTTTTAATAGCTCTTTTGTGTACTTTTCTTGATGGATCAAGATCCCCTCCTTTTGTTGTTTTATTTGCAAGTCCAGAAAGAACTTGAGTTCACTCATTGTAACACCCTCCTAACTATCATGTTTTACTCGAGCGTTAACATAGTAATTAGAAAAGTATTACTTATATTCATAATCTATACTAGTTGAAAAAAGGAAATCAAATGATTTAGACACATATATTGCCATACTCGTATATATATATATATATATATATATATATATATATATATATGAACATCATTTTTAAGTTTGCAATATGTACATTGTATTGATACTACACTGGTTAATTTCTAAGCTAATCAGGAACTCAGTTCACAAAGGAAAGGAACATCTCTAGTATCTAATCTAACCTGCTCAAAGTCGAGATCTAGCAAAATTTTATACAAATAGAAATGAACCTCACAACATTTAATAGGATCAATCTGCAGGTTAGCGGGTCACCTGTACTAAACTACCACTATATACATATCAGGAGTCCCTGAAGATCTCACGTCCTACTAGATGAAACCATTGGCCATCGGTATGATAGCCTTACCTCTACTCGGCGCATTAGGACCCTCCGGTGGGTCTGAATCTGAAGACGAGGATGAAGAGGGATCATCTGCTGGAGAGGGTGCTGGTGGTGCAAGCAGGATATCAAATATCACTGGGTGTGCTAAGTGGAGAGCCACACCATCATAAAGGAAAGCAGGGTTAAAGTTAGTTGTAAATACAGACGTACTAAAGGAACGGCCAAAAAACACATAAATGCGGACTTGCGAGTAACCCACTACATAAAGAGAGTCGAGAGCAGGATCATAATGCCACACCCACTGTGGTGAGTCAAGGTAAAACACTAGTGACGACATCTGCTAGATCTGATTAACACAAAGTAAATGCAACCGTAGGGATGAGAATATTATAAAATTCTCAGTAAGGTACTCCCTCAAATATGAACATAATATAACTAGTAAAGTTATTCATATTGAATTCATCATGCTAAATTATATGCATAAACACTAGTGTGCATAATTCATATAAAGTCGAATGCAAAATGGTAGTAATCAAGTGTTTTTCTCTTGCAACTCGTGGAATTCAATTTAGTGCAATTGTCTCTTTTCATTAACATAGGGAAAGCTTAATCTCATATCAAGTGTTATCTGTAGTGGAATCACTCCACAAGAACTATTGATTACTAGGACATGAGCTTATTCCTATATGTCGATACATCTACCGACTTATCAAATTCCCAGGGAAGCTCTTACTTTTGCCTTCCCCCATTAACCACACAATCCTTGTCTCTATTTTCCCCATATGTTAAAAATGTGCACAATTATAAGTCATATTTTCTCTTTTACCACCATAATACTCATATCGTGTACTTCTCTTATTCAAGGGCATTCTTACATCATAAGTAAATATTTAATTCCATTGGACTCTCCTCCATATCTTATAAGCATTTCTTTAAAATATCTAGCACGTATACATATACCATATACTTGAATCAAATACCATGTTACCATTGATTTAAGACATTCTCTCCGTTTTAACACCCTGGTAGATTTACAACTCTAGAAACAATATTTAATTTTCACATTAAAAGGCCAATTCAAAAGCCACAAAAATTCCTTATGACACTTCAATGTGTCTAAAAGACCCTGTAAAATTTTCATAATAATTAGAGTTTTATTACCATATCACTAAATTTTACAAGTTTAGTGGTCACAGCACACTTTTTCACAGCCTAGGACAGGGTTCTACTAATTTTTAAATATATCATATGATGGAATCAACTCAAAATAAAAATTTCAGTTACACTTCAAGATGTTGTTAACTCCATATAAAAATTTCAAAAGAGAAATCGCTCATTTACTATGATAATAAAATCATATAATTTTCCTGCTTTAGATTCAGAAATCTAGATGGCATGAGTACTAATTTAGTTCTTGATTTTTCTCAGGTAGTAAAGTTCTTTATCATTCACCAAAATTTTTTTCAGAGTTTCCTTAGGATGTTAGCTTCAACATATAATTTTTATAGCTTATAAAAATGAACACAATTGCACTAGAAAATTCATGAACAAACCCTGCCCTATTGAAATCCGAAAATCCAGCAAACCAATTCAAAACCTCTCTTGATAAAAATGATTTTTTCGCAACACCAAACACTCCACCAAAATTAATACCTCAATATCAACATATTATCAACCAATAAAATCAGTAATTTTGGACAGAACCAAATCAGAATTTTCAGAATAAATTTTGAAACAAAAGGGAACAACTAAACCCTACTTTGAGAGCTTTTGAGTTCTTTGCTCCAAAGGTGTTCTACTTGACCTTCCTTCACCTTGAGAGCTCCTAATCACACACCAAACCTCCTCTAGGCAGTGAGGGAATGAGGAACCAAGGTGAAAATTGATAGAGAATTAGAATTTTGATCAGCTAGAATTGTAGAGTTTGAGGTGTAGAACAACTTTAATGAAGGAAAGTTTTGATTTCAAAGACTCTAGGTTAGTATATATGGAAGTTAAAACCAAGATGAAGCTCTTGGCTATGGAGGAAATGCAGCTGGTTTCTCTCCTCTTTGCTGGCCGAAAATGGCTTCTTAAAGAAGCTAATTTGGTTGAGTTTATCTTATAGTAAATAATATGAATATTATATATATATTTAGATAATTATCATCCAATAAAGTAAAATGAATGGTTGTGATTCAATCTTGTAATTCAAGATGGAATCTTGGCCATTCATTTGATTTAAAGAGATAGGTTCATTTATTTTGTAGAGATCTAATTAGTTTTCGGTGTTAGAATTCACACACCGAAATTTTACCGAAGGGGTGAAGCAGTGTACCCGGGAAATCAAATATTGTCCGAAAAATATTTTCGGGTATAAAATCTATATTTCTACCTATTTCTAATCATAATCATATAATTTCTCAATTTTGGGCATCTCCGGGGCTCAATTCTAGGGTTTCAGCTGTCCCCATGGGCCTGTGGGACCTGCAAAATACTATTCATATTTTTTTTTGCTTCCTTGAATCCTTTTCATCATTTCTACATCTGTCAAAATCTTAAAATTCTCATTAATAAAACCTCATTTAATTTCTAAAGAGAATTAGGGTGTTACACCCATCATACTCATCTCAAATTCACTCTGCATTAATTTTGAAAACTTTTCACAAAGAAAATTATCAGAAGCGCCAAATATAATGTCATCAACATATATTTGAATTACTAAAAAGTTATTATCTTGATCAAGAGTAAAAAGAGTAGTATCAACATTATCTTTCTTGAATCCATTCTTAAACAAGAAGGTGCTCAGTCTATCATACCAAGTTTGTTTCAGACCATAGAGAGCCTTTGTCAGCTTAAAGACATGGTTAGGAAGGCTTTTACACTTAAAACCAGGTGGCTGCTTCACATATACTTCTTCAAAGAGAAACCTATTCAGAAACACAGACTTGATATCCATTTAATAGAGAGTGAACCCTTTGTAGGCAGTAAAGGCAAGTAGCATTCTGATGGCTTTGAGCCGAGTTACTGGTGCAAAGGTTTTATCATAATCAATTCCTTGTTGTTGATCATAACCTTGTACAACCAACCTTGCTTTGTTTCTGACGACATTGTCTGCTTTATCTAGTTTATTTCTAAACACCTATTTTGTGTTGATGATGGCTTTTCCCTTTGGTTTTTCAACGAGAGTTCAAACTTTGCTTTTCTTGAACTAATCCAATTCTTCTTCCATAGCATCCACCCAACTTTAATCATTCAAAGCTTTTTCAATGCACTCAGGTTCAATGGTGGAGATGAAAGCGCAATTTGACACATTTATAAGGAATGATCTGGTTCTCACCCCTTTAGAGATCTCTCTAAGAACTTTGTTTTGAGAAAATACTTTTAAATCAGAAAATCTCTTGTACTTTCTTTGACTTTGAGGTTTTTTCAGCTTCTCCTTCATTTTCAGATTGCTCTTCTTGATGGTCAGAAATATCACTTTCTAATATTTTGGGGGACTTGAGCATATTTTCTAAAATGCTTGTGTTCTAGAGCTTACTTTCTGAAGTCTTCTCTTTCATCATCTTTCTATCAGAAGTGCCTTTAAGATGCATCTTTACAAAGCTTTCTTCTAGATCTTCAAGATCATCAGGAAAGTCCTTTCTAAGCTTTTTGAACTTGACATGAATGGTCTCTTTAACACATGATGTTTTTTTATTGTATACCCTGTAAACTCTAGACATAGAAGAGTAACCTAGGAAGATACCATCATCAGACTTTGGATCAAACTTAGCAAGTTTGTCCATAGTGTTAAGAATAAAACATGATGAGCCGAAGATATGAAAATATGTATGTTGGATTTTGTAACACCTTAAAAAAAATTATTTAAAAATTAATTTGAGCTTTATTAGTCGTAATTTAAAAAATCTAACGGTTTTAATAATGATAAGGACAATCCAACGGATTTGTTAAAAAAAAAAGTGAACAGTAACTTGCGGGTCCCGCAGGCCAATCGGGACCAGGAAATGCCTGGGACTGAGAAAAGAGAGGGTTAAGGTTAGAAATAGTTAGAAATGAGGATTTTATGCCTAGAATTAATTTTCGGACAATGTTTGATTACCCTGATACGATGGTTTGCTCGTTTAGTAAAATTTTGGTGTGCGATTTTTAACATCGAAAGATAGTTTAATCTTTACAATATGGTAATGCTTATCTTTTAAAAGCCTAGTGGATGGCCAATATTTAATCTTGACTAACAAGATTAAATCCTAGCCCTCCATTTTAGTTTCTTTTATAAAGACATTAGATTTTATATTAAAAAATATTTTCAACTTGCTATAAGATATACATAACTCACCAAACCTCATAATTTCATTTCTTCATTCTTGGCCATGAAGAGAGAAACAACCATCTTCTATTTTTACTTCCTTTAAAAGCTTGATTGATGATTCAAATGCCCAAACTCCTAACCTATACTTACTAAAACCATAAACTCTCTTCACAAAACTTGTTCTGCTCATCAATATCTACTAAATTAACCGATTGAAATCTCAATTCTCATCAATCCTCACCTTGATATCTCACTTTCTCACTTCCTAAGGAAGGTTTGAGGCTTGAATTAGTGGCCTTGAAGTGAAGAGAAATCAATTGGAACACATTTGGAGTATAAAGCTCTAAAGTTTGCAATGTAGGGTTTTATTTGTTCTCTTTTCTTCCAAAATTTGTTTCTAATTTTTCTGATTGGTTTGGTTGGAAATTCTGGTTATATAAGTTGATGAAAGATATTTATTGATGTGTTTAAATTGGTGGAGTGTTTGGATAAGATTAGAAAATCATTTTTGTCAAAGGAAGTTTTGGCTAGGTTGCTGGATTTTCGGTTTCCTCATAGGCAGGACATGATCATGAATTTTCTAGTTCAATTGTAGTCATTTTTATGAGCTATAAAAATTATATGTTGAAGCTAACATATTAAGGAAACTCTTAGAATTTTTGTAATGCATGATAAGGAATTTTACTGCTTGAGAAAAATCATGAACCAAAGTTGTAATTGTGTTGCCTGAGATGTTGACTTTGAAGCTGTGAATTTTGCTAATTTTGTTACTATAGCAAATGATTGATTCTTCCTTTGAAATTTTTACAGGAAGTTGATAACATAGTGAAATATAACACCATGATTTTTATTATGAGTTATTCAATCATTTTCTAGGGTTTAAAATTATGAGATTCTGGTTCTGAGCTAAGATTAAGTGGTCTCTAACCACCAAATTTGTTGAATTTTGTTATCACAATTAGACACCTCTAATTGTTCTGAAAGTTTTAGAGAACCTTGGGGACACATTGAGGTGTCTTGGGGAATTTTTATAGCTCTTGAAATGGATTTTGATATGTAGAATAAATCATACTCCTTAGGTATGAATTCTACCAATATCTTGTATTTGTGCTGAAAATGAATTAATGCTTTGAATTGATGGAATAATGACCTTTGGTTCAAGTATGATATATATGAATGCATGCTAGTGACTTTAAGGAATGATTTGAGGCATGATTGGAACCATATTGTAAATGAATGTGTATATGTGCCTTATGCATGCATTTGGAAAAGAAAAGTGAATGACATACACATGTGGCAAAATAGAATATATGAACTTTAATTGTGCATGGTCTTGATATATGGAGAAAACAAAAACAAGATTTAGATTAAATGAGGGGAAGGCAAAAATAGGAACTTCCCCTGAGATATTGTGAGTGGGTAGATGTACTGGCTAAGAATAGAACTGTGTGTGATTTGAAAATGGAAAAAAAAGAAGTTCGATGATCACGTATAGGATTGAGCTTATCCTAATAAGCAGTCTATTTCCCTTTTTGGTGTTATCCACTATAAATATCATTTGATGTAAATTGTATATACTAAGTCTTTCCTATGTCAATGAAGAGAGAAAGTTACACTGAATTGAGTTTTACAGCATGATATGAGCTAAGTCTTTCCTTTGTCTATGAAAAGAGAAAAATACATTAGATTAAGTTCCTTGGCCATGAAAAGAAACACATAATTTATTATTATTTATGCATGTAAGTTTACTCGATAATGCTTGTAAGAATGAAATTTCTACTTATGTTTTGGTTGTTATTTTTGAATTGTTTACTTATGATAATTTACTAGATGTTTGAACATTACAATATATATGCATAAAGTGATTGATCATTAAAAACTACCCACTTTGAAAGTACAATTTAGAACTCTAAAAATGAACCATTGTTATAAAGTGCATGACCATTCTTTTTTTAATAAATCGAAGTGGCTAGGATGATGACGATGACATTATGATTATATATTTTGGGGAATTTCCCTACTGAGAATTATATAATTCTCACCCCTACGTGTTTTGTGTTCTCATGTCATCTCCAGGTTGATCCAGCGGATTATGGGGCTATTACCTGAAAGAACTCAGAATTGTAGTAGTTGATATTTTAGTTCACTGTATTTGGTTGGTGTTATATATATGTAAATGTAATAGAGATTGTATATGTATTAAAGCTCGTAGTAGAGCTTCCTTATGTAATTGACTTTATATTAAATAAATGTTTATATTCTTGTTATATATTTTAATCGAATCATGCTAGTTATTACACGAATCCATCGAATTTGCTATGGTTATTTAAGGAAGGCCCGTTAAATTATAAGTAATAACTCCTCGAGTATGGTCCCATGACATAAGGATGATGTTGTACTTGGGAGGGTGTTATAGGTTTTCTTCCCTTCCATAGCTCATAATGAGTTTTCTTAAGAATTGGCCTAAGAGAGATTCTGTTTTGAACATAGCAAGAGGTATTAACAGCCTCTGCCCAAAAACCTTTTGACAAACCACTTTCTAACAACATAGTTGTGGCTATTTCTTGCAAGCTTCTGTTTTTCCTTTCAGCTACCCCATTTTGTTGGGGAGTTCTAGGTGCAGAAAACTCGTGAACAATGCCATATTTTTCAGAAAACTCATTAAAAGCCTTATTCTCAAATTCTCCTCCATGATCAAATATGATAAAGCTAATTTGAGAATCTTTTTCAATACAAATACATTTTGCAAAAACTTTGAATCTTTCGAAAACCTTATCTCAATACAAATGCATTTTGCAAAAACTTTGAATCTTTCGAAAACCTTATCCTTAGAGGCTAGAAATATAACCTATGTAAATTTGGAGTAATCGTCTACAAGGCAATATCTTTTTCCAGCTAGACTAGTAGTCTTGATAGGACCAAAATGATCCATATGTAAAAGCTCAAGTGGTTTAGTGGTTGAAACCATATACTTGTCATGAAAAGAAGCTTTGGCTTGTTTGCCTTTCTTATAGAAGTCATAAGTTGAGTCCTTATCAAATGTGATCTTTGGAAGGCCTTTAGCAAGCTCTTTCTGAGAAAGCTCAGAAATAAGCTTCATATGAGTATGCCCAAGCTTCTTATGCCACAACCACTTATCATTTATGAAAGATGTAAGACATTTTACATTTTGATCTTTTAGATCATCCAAGGACAACACATATGTGTTATCATGCTTCTTTCCAGATAGATTCACTTGTTCAGAAATGGGACTTACTACTTTGTGTAACACCCTAAAAATTATTTAAAAAAATTAATTTGAGCTTTATTAGCCATAATTTCAAAAGTTTGATAGTTTAAACAATCATGAGGACGATCCAACGGGTTTGTAAAAACAAAAAGTGAATAGTATTTTGTGGGCCCCACAGGCCTGTCGGGACAATCGAAACCCTAGAATTAGGACTCGGAGATGCCCGAAATTGAGAAATTATATGATTATGGTTAGAAATAGGTAGAAATAAAGATTTTATAGCCGAAATTATTTTTTGGGCAATGTTTGATTACCTGAGTACACTGTTTCACCCGTTCGGTGAAATTTCGGTGTGCGATTTCTAACACCAAAAGTTATTTTAATCTTTACAAAATAAAGAACCTTATCCCTTTATATTAAATGAATGGCTAAGATTTAATCTTGAATTACAAGATTAATCCTAGCCATCCATTTTTCTTTATTAGATTAGGAAATATCTAACTTTAATATATAATATTCAAGCATTGATTATAAAGATAAATACAAACAAAAACTTCTCTAAAAGCTAGTAATATTCACGGACAGCAACCGTAACCTCAGAAACTCCATTTCCTTCTTGATAACAACCTTGAGAATTTGATTTCTAAGCTCAAAATCATAAGCCTAACCTACTCAAAATCAAAAACTTCGTTAAGTAAACTTGTTCTACACTTCAACCTTTACAAATACAACCGATTAGATTCTCCAAAACCTCACTTTAGTACCTCACTCATCACTGATTTAAGGAGGGTTTGAGTGTGTTTCAAGAGCTTTGCGGTGGAGAACATCTATCTTGAAGTGTACAAGAGACAAAGAGACATAGCTTCCAAGGGTAGGGTTTTTATGACTTGTTCTTGTGATTTCTGTTCTTGCTGATTTTGGCTTGTTTCAATGTTATAAAATCTGGTTCTTATGTGATGTTACACTTAGATATTGATGTATTTGCATAGGTGGATTGGTTTGGTGTTGGGGAAAAATCAATTTTGTCAAAAAGATGTTGAGTGATACTTGCTGGATTTTCAATTTTTGTACAGGCAGCCACTGATCATGAATTTTCTGACCTAGTTAGAGGCTTTATATTGAGCTCAAAATTTTATATGGTGTAGCTAACATGATAAGGAATCTTCAGTAAAACTTTTGAGGTATTCTGGTCACATTTGCTATGTTAAAAAAATCAAGAACCGAAATTGTACCTATGGTGCTTGAACTATTGGAACAGAACCTGCGAATTTGTCCATTTTTGTTACCATAGCAAATGATTGATTTTTCCTTTGAAATTTTTACAGAATATTAGAGACATCTTAAGGTTTTACCAGGATTTTATTCCCAAGTTTTTGGTTTCATTTGCTAGGGTTAAAAATCATGGAATTCATGAATTTATCTGAGAATCAGTGGTCTCTGACCACCAAATTTGTCTAATTTGACAACATAGTTAGAGAACTCTATTTACCCTGAAATTTTTATGAAACCTTTTGGACACATTGACATGTCATTGAGAATTTTTATAGCCTCTGAATTGATTATTTGATATGGAAATAAATTGTTCTACAATGGTGTGAAATTTGCCCAATTGCAGGAAATGAACCAAAGACTTGAATTGGTAATGTAAGGGTAGTTTGGTTCTAGTATGACATGAACACTTGATGTTAAATATTTGGTCATGTGACTCGTGATGTATAAATGCATACTAGAGAAAGTAAAGATTGGTATAAGAGGCATGATTGAAATCACAATGTGAGTGAATGCCTATAGGTGAATGAAATGCATAAGTAAAATGAGATCCTCTATGACTTGTCAAGGGCAAATAAAGAAACATAAGATTTTTTCGACTTGTCGAGGGAAAATAAAGAGACATGAGATCTTTCCAACTTGTCGAGGGCAAATAGAGCGATATGAGATCCTTTCGACTTGTCGAAGGCAAATAGAGACAGATGAGATCCTCTTCGATTTATCAAGGACAATTAAAGATAATTTCTCCACTTTTGGTATATACATATTTGTATCATATCAAACCATTTCGATTGACATTATTTACTATGATTATGAGCTTATGATAAATGTGTACAAATGATTGATTCTTAAAAACAACCCACTTCGGAAATATGATTTGAAACTTTAAAAATGAACCGTTATTATGTAATACTTGATCACTTTTTTTTAATAAACCGAAGTGGCCAGGGCGATGATGATGACATTATGATTGTGTATTAGGGGAGTGGCTCTACTGAGAATTGTATAATTCTCACCCCTATTTTTTGTGTTCCCGTGTTATCTCCAGGTTGATCCAAAGAACGGTGAAGACACTACAAGAAAAACTATACTGGAGTTGCAGTAGTTTAGTAGTTGATGTGTTTATTTTACCGTAACTTTATTGTGGTTATATATATGTAAATGTAATAAAGAACAAATGTGTTAAGCTCATAGAAGAGCCTCCCTGGTGTACTTAACCTTGTATTAAATAAATGTTTTGGTTTATCTTGCTATATGTAATTCAATAGAACTACGACATAGTTATCTCGCAAATCAATCAAATTGGCTATAGATATTTAAGAAAGGCCCGCTAATTTATAAGTAACAACTCTCGAGTCTGATGTCATGACTTAAGGATGACGTTGTACTTGGGAGGATGTTACACTTTGCAAGAAAGAACATCAAATATAACATTGAAACCTTCATCACAAAACTGATTGATGCTTAAAAGGTTGTGAACCAAACTATCAACAAGCAAGACATCAAAAATTTGGTGAGAATCATCCTTACCAACATCTCCTATGCCTGTGACCTTAGCTTCACCTCCATCTGCAAATCTTACTGATCCTGAATACTTAGGTTGCAGATTTTTGAACCATTTTTTTGATTTGAACATGTGCCTCGAGTAGCCACTGTCCTTGTACCATTTGTTTTTAGGTTTCACATACATCCTTAAGTAGACCTGCAATGAACACATTTTTTAATTTAGGTACCCATATCTGCATGGGTCCTTTGGAGTTAGTTTAAGAAGAAGGTTATCCAATCTTTTTGACATACTTTCTTTTCATAAAGCATTTGTCAGGTAGATGTTCCCTCTTAAAACAGATAGTACAAGGAATTTTTTTTCTTTCTTGATGAGAGTTGACTTTCCTTTTTCTTCAAACTTTTCTTCATATCCTAATCCCGTCTTTTGAAAATATGGTCATTGACCTCCAAGCATTAGATTAAGATTTTTTGATCCATTTATCATTTTCTTAAGGTTAGAGTTAAGAAGTTTTAAAGTTCTTTCAAGCTCAGAAATAACTTTTTGAGTATTTTCATTTTTGTTTACAACTTTAGATTGTAAGGCTATGAGTTTTATATTTAAAACATTATTTTCTTCTTTCACAACTTCCTTTTCAAGCCTTAGATTCTCAACTTCTGACTTGACCATTTTGAGTTCTAAAACAGTTTTCTTGTGTTCTTTTTTTAGACTGAGATAATGTGAGGAAAGAGTATGAGAGTCTTCAAGCAACTCTTCATAAAGTGATAAGAGATCATCATAGGAAAGATCTGAGTCAGTGTTGTTTACCTTTGAATCACTGTCTGATGAATACCCTGCCATGAAGCACAGATTGGCAACATCTATATCCTCCTAATCTTCTAATTCCTCCCTATCTTCATTTGATTTGCTCCAGGTAGCTAGCATACCCTTCTTCTTTAGCGTAAACCTTTTCTGTGGGCGTTTAATTTTAGGACAATCCGGTCTGAGATGACCTTTCACCCCCACAATGATAGTAGATGGCTTCTTCAAACCTTGGCTTGCCTTGGTTGTCCTTTTTGAAGTTGATCTCTGTTCTTTTCTTTGTTTTTCCTCTCTAGACTTTGGACATTTTTCTAACAAGCATGGAAAGCTCATTTTCATCTTCCTCATCTGATTCACCATTAGTCTCATCCTCCTCATCAGAGGCTTCAACAACTTTCATTGCTTTAGCTTTATATGTTTTTTGATGAGATGACTTCAGCGCCATGGACTCCCTCTTCTTACTAGATTCACCATGCATTTTAGAGAGCACAACTTCATGGGTCTTAAATGACCCAATAAGTGCATGTAGGCCAAGTGTTTGAAGGTCTTTTGTAACATCCTCCCAAGTATAACGTCATCCTTAAGTCATGACATCAGACTCGAGAAGTTGTTACTTATAAATTAACGAACCTTTCTTAAATATCTATAGTAAGTTCGATTGAATCGTGAAGTAACTAAATCGTAGTTCTATTAAGATATATGACTAAGAAACAAACATTTATTCATTATAAGGTTGAATGCAAAAGGAAGCTCTTCTATGAGCTTTAATACACATCCGGTCTCTATAATACAAACATAAACATATGACTAAGTACAGTCTGTACAAACTTTAGCTATAAACTACTGTAAATCTGATTTCCTTTCATAAAGTAGCCTCGTTGTTCTCGGGATCAACCTGGAGACGACACGGGAACACAAACACATAGGGGTGAGAATTCTAAAATTCTCAGTAGGGTAACTCCCCAATTACACAATCATAATGTCATCGTCCTCGCCCCAACCACTTCGGTTTATTCAGAAAATGTGGTCATGCATTATATAATAACAATTTATTTTTAAAGTTCCAAATCATACTTCCGAAGTGGGTTACTTTTATTATTCAGTCACTTAAAACATGTATTTCATAACATTCAAAATCATAGGAATTCCTTCAAGACCAATAATTTAACAAGATATATGTATACAAATGGCAATTGCAATGATCTTTTCTTGCCCTTGACATAATAAAGAGGATTTTTTCGTGCCCTAATGGGAACCTTGCCGTGCCCTTTACCTAATAAAGGGGGCTTTTTCGTGTCCTAATGGGGATCTTTCCGTGCCCTTTACATAATAAAGGGGACTTTTCCTTGTCCTTTTTAGATTAAAGGGGACTTAATTTTTTTTCACTTAGCACATACGTCACCCTTAAGCTCACATATACATGCATCACATTTCTTTATGCGTGAATATAATTCTCTGATCTCATAAGACTTCAAACCTGTATATATCATTCATTCATTCCTCATAACATAATCTTGAAAGTCCATGGCATGCATTCATATACATCAAACGTGAACCAACTGTCATTAGGTCACTAATTCAAGACATTATCACAATTTCAGCACATTGGTAGATTTTTCACTCAAGTAACACAATTTATTTTTCATACCAAATAACCAATTAAAAGGCTATAAAAAATTATCTAAGATACTTTAATGTGTCCATAAAGTTCCATAAAAATTTTAGAGCATAAAAAGGTCTTTAACTATATTAATAAAATCTCACAATTTCAGAGGTCAGAAGCTACACACTCTTAGCCAATAGCTAGAAGTCTCAATTTTTCTACCCTATCAAATGAACCCAGAACTTTGTACAAAAAATTTGCGTTGGACCTCAATATGTCCTCAACATCTTGTGAAAATTTCAGCTAATAATTCGATCATTTACTAGGTTAATAAAATTTCACAAATTCACAGCTTCAGATTCAACATTTCAGGTAGCATAGTTACCATTTCGGTTCTTGAATTTCTCAAGGCATTAGGAGTCAAAACCAGAGCTCAAGCAAATTCATGGAACTATTCTAGGATGTTAGCTTCAACATAAAATTTTTATAGCTCATGAAAACTCCCACAATTCCCTTAGAAAATTCATGAACAATCACTGCCAGCAGGAAAACCGAAAATCCAGCAAACCACTTCAGAATCTCTTTTGATAAAAATGATTTTTCCACAACCCCAAACACACCACCAAATTAACACATCAATATCATCATATTAAAAACCAATATATCTAGAAATTTCGGACCAAACACAATCAGAAAAGTCCAGCATAAAATTAGAAAGAAAAGATCAAAGAAAACCCTACTTTGAAAGCTTCAAAGCTTTATAAGTTCAAAGGTTGTTCCAATTGATTTCCCTTCACTTCAAGGCCACCAATTCAAGCCCAAAGACTCCCTTAGGCAGTGAAGAATGATCTCTCAAGGTGGAAAACTATGATGGATTCAAATTCTAATCGATTAGTTTTGTAGGTATTGAGGTGTAGAACAAGTTTTGTGAAGGAAGTTTGAGTGTTTAGCAACTTTAGGCTATGACTTTTGAAGCTTGAAACATATCAATGGAGGTTTGGAAGGAAAGAAATGGAGGCTGTATTCAGTTGGTTCATAGCCGAGAATGACAAGAAGAAATGTCAAAGTTTGGTGGCTTGTATTTATCTTGTAGTTAAAGCATAGGTATTATATAATATAAATGTGTAATTCTTTAAAGGAAAGAAAAAAAATGGATGGCTAGGATTTAATCTTGCTTTGCAAGATTAAATCTTAGCCATTCACTAAGTCAATATGGATATACATTACCTTTTTGTAGAGATTTAACTATCTTTCGGTGTTAAAAATTACAGACCGAAATCTTACCGAACGGGTAAAATATCATACCCGGGTAATCAAACATTGCTCAAAAATAAATTCTAGGCATAAAATATTTATTTCTAACTATTTCTAACCTCATTTCCATGTTTTCCCAATTTTGGGCACTTTCGGGTCCTGAATCAGGGGTTCCGGTTGTTCTAGCGGGCTTGCGGGGCCCGCAAAACACAATTCACATTTTTTTTTTACAAATCCTTTGGATCACCCTCATCATTGTTCAAACTATCAAATTTTTGAAATTATGACTAATAAAGCTCAAATAAATTTTTAGACAATTTTTAGGGTGTTACATCTTTTACTTCAGTGATGGCTATGACCTTGGGCAGCCATTTGGAAGAAAGGCTTCTTAAGATTTTTCTAACCATTTTTGAGTTAGAATATCTTTTGCCAAGACTCTTTAGTTGGTTTATAACTTGCATAAATCTTGTGGTCATTTTATCAATATTTTCTTGGTTTGTCATTTTGAACAGTTCATATTGATGAACCAACATATTGATCTAAGTTTCTTTTACTTGATCAGTTCCTTCATGCAACATATGTAATCTATCCCATATTTCTTTTACCATGTCACAAGCAATGATTTTATCGTATTCAGCTTTATTTAGTGCACACGTGAGTAGGTATTTGGCTTTTGAGTTTAGTTGAACTCTGGCTTTCTGTTGCTCTGTCCACCTACTCCTTAGGATTTCTCTAGATACTGAGGGTGTATCCTCAGTTCCTGGAGCTTCCTCTCTTGGAACATAATCTCCTTGTTGTATAATTTCCTACAAGTCAATACTTGTGTATTTTATGAATAGCTCCATTCTGTTCCTCTACTAAGCATAATCTCTACCATAAAAAGGTGGTCTATTGATAGAGTGACCTTCAGCAATATGAATGTTTTGTGCAATTTGTTCCTCAGATCTTTTTCCTCTATAGTCGTTAGATTGTTCAACCCCTTAGAAGCCAAGTTGTAATGCCACTTGTAAGTAGAAAAACACACCAGAAGGGGGGCTGAATCATGTTTGAACTTTTCTTCCTCCACTGAAGATCTAAAAAAATTTATCGAAAAGGCTATCAAGTTGAACTTGTAGCACAGTAGAAAACAACGTTAAAAACTTCAAAAAGTGAACTTTCTGAACTTGAGCAAATAACAAAAACATATATTAGCCTTTTCAAAACTAAAACTGAAACAGTAACATATATGGAAATAAATGGAGATAAAGGAAAGAGAAGAACTAACACAGGAAATTTTATATTGGTTTGGCTAACCTACCTACATTCAGTTCTCAATAATCGTTGAGTTTTACTAACTCTTCCTCTGTAACGCCCCAATTTTTACTGCTATGTAAAAATTTCCAAAGTACCCCTAGGTAATTTTTGCACATAATTCGAGGCCGAGTAATCCTCAGTAAAGAAATATAACATTAGAGAAACATTATAGGAGACTTGATTAGCGATTTGTACGAAAGTCGCAAATCCCGATTTTTCTGTGCGTGTAAAATGACCAAAATGCCTCGAGATCATTTTTACCTAGAAATCAAAGATAACCAATCTAGATTATCTTTGAGGGGTTAGTTTACTGCCTGATGGGGATTATATGTGTCTTAGAGATAAAAATCTCAATTCTCAATTTTTACTGTATGTAAAATTACTATTTTACCCCTGTGGTAATTTTACATGAAATTATATAATCTTTGAATTTGATTTTCACCCAAAGGTTCAAAATAACTATTTCAAGTATAATTTGAGAATGTCCAGTAATTACAGCGAGTTTTTATGTGAAATTACCTTTTTACCCCTAGTTGTGCTAAATAGGTTTGCTTGTGTAATTAAGGTAATATTAGAACTCTGTTTGAACTCAAATTGATTTCATTCATTAGCCTTGAGTTTAAAATTAATTACCTAAGGTTAAAAATAATTACTTGAGGTAATTAGAGTATAAGATTACCTAAGATAAAATTAAATTACGTTTTCTTAATTATAAGAGCTCATAAAATTAGTGATGATTGAGATTAAAGTTAAGATTATAGTTTAGGTAAAATCTAGTACATTTACACTTCCTTATCCTAAGTTTAGAACTTATGTTACAAATTGATTTTAACTTATTTGAAATGAACTTCATTTACTAGTGTATAATTTCTCTTTTTACCTTGTCTTGATTTGTCCTCAACACTTAATCTTTTACCATTTTCACTAATCTATCAATTCCTAATCTTTTACCTAAGTACACATCTAATACATGATTTACCACTTGTAAAACAATACAAATCTGATCATAATGGGACCAGAAACCAGTGGCCATAATGCTCCATGTTCACCATATATTATTGTTTTTCCAACAAAGAAACATATCTAACCATAACACCATACCTTTACCTTTCTTTTGCATTATTTTTGGTTATGTTTAATTAAAAGAAAATCCACCCATTTCAGCCATGATGTGATCAGCCACAATGTCTCCCATTAGCTGTATATTTTATGCATTTTCAAACAATGATACATGAACAAAATTGTGACTACACCATAAGCTTTCTTTTTCTAAGTTTTCTTTAATTGAAAAATGAAATAAACCTTTCCCAAACCAGCCAAGAATGTAGCGGCCAAGCGCCCTCAAAAGGCTTATAAATACATGCTCTTCCATTGCTAAAATGTTAACACAAACACTCTTAGCCTTAGCACTTGCTTACTTGATAGTTTCCTTACTCAAAGTTCTCTAATTCTCTCAATACTTCAAGCTTTCTTCTTCTTCCTCATTAAAATCCAAGAGACTCCATTCCCAACCTCTAATCAAGCTCTAAACCTCAAGCATACACATTCCAACCATAAATCAACTCCTAAACACATAACCTTTCCATTATCAAACACAAAATCACAAGAAAAATCCTTCCCATTAGTTCTCATCTTGGTCGAAATTGGAGGACACATCAAGGACATATTTTCTTCTTCTAAATCCTCTAAAGATCAAGCATTATCTTTTGTTAACAGGAAACAACTTAGTAAGAATTTTATTTCATGTTATTTCCTTGTTCTTTGCTTATAATTTAACTTTTAATTAGCTTGATGATAAGACCATGAAATAAGGATCTTGGAACCATGATAATAAAGGACTCTAATGCTCATTTTGTTTGTTAAGATTAATTCAGGTTAAAGAGTTTAAATCTCTAAAAGTTTTGAGCTTAACAAGATAATAAATGAACTTGCATTCATGTTTATGTTTCAAGCTCTTGCATATCATGTTTAAATTTCAAACCTTGCATAATCATATTTAATTTCAAGTCATCACCTTAAATCTTGAAGATAATAATATGAATTTGCATTCTCATGTTTAAATTCCAAGTAATGCATTTCATGTTTATATTTCAAGTTATCACCTAAACTTTGAAGATCTAAAAATGAACTTGCATCTTCATATTTATATTTCAAGTATTGCAGATCATGTTTATATTTCCAAGTTATCACCTTATAATGATAAAGATTAAAATGGATTGCATAGCATATTTATGATTCTTGTTATCATCTAAATCTCTAAAGCTCAAAACTTACCTCTTTAATCTTAAATAGGAATTCTTATATTTAAAATTATGTTAATTTCAGCCTCTTGATGTTCTTGGTATTAAATTTGGTTTATTTTATTTTTAAGGCTTTGATCTTGTCTTTAAATTACTCAAATAACTTTTGTTAGAATTAGAAATTCAAAGATGTTAAAGACTATGCTTTTCTCAGGTTTTTTGATTTAAAAGATTTAGGTTGCTGACCTAAATTAGATAAAATGGTTAGAATACTAATTTAAAAGGTTTGGATGTGTACAAATTACTTATAATTGATGTAAAAATTGTTTTTAGCATTTTTGGGATGAACTAGTAACTAAAAAGGATCAAAATTGTGTTTTTATGAAGCTTTTAGAATGCTAATTTTTCTCATTACTGTTCAGACCAGTTCACCACTGTTCATTTCTGTTCACACACTTGAGAATCACTAATAATTGTTATAAAAATTATTTTTAGCATTTTGGGAAAGTCTAGTAACTAGGAAGGATCAAAATTGTGATTTTATAAAGCTTTGAGAGATTAATTTTCTGATTCTGTTCAAGAGTTGTTCAAGGCTGTTCATGTTGTTCACATAATTAAAAAAGACTAATATTTATTGTAAAAATTATTTTTGGTATCCTAGAGGCATAAAAGTGTAGTTACAAATGTTAGTTTTGACCATTTTGCTAAATGCGCAAAGTTATGTTTTAAACTATTAATTATGTAATTTTGATCAGAGGATTTTAATTAGAGTTAGTAATGATATCTGATGTGTCTATATGTTTAAAATACCATTTATAATGTTTATAAAAAGTTTTAGAAGTATTGGCTTTTGATGAGTGTAAAAAATGAGCAACTTTGCACTTTGACCTCTAAAATGTGTTAAATTTAGTCTATGGCCCTAAAAGGTTTTTATAATGAGTTTAAATGGTTTCTAATAGTTATATGTCTCTTGAAAGTATTGGTTAATGTTAAAGATCTTTAGTTTATGAGAATGTATTAAAAAGGGGTATTTACGTTTTGACCCGTAACCTTTGAGAAATTGTGATTTGACCCCTTGGGGCTTAAGCATAAATATTGATAATTTGATGAGATGAATGTGATTGATATCTTGTGAAGGCTATGTTCATATATTGAAAATTTATATGGCTTAGATGCATGTTTGTGTAATTTGAATTATGGCATGTTATAGTTATGTTTGATTCATTGAGATGCATAATTTCATGAAGTTTTATGAGCATAAAGTATTAAATGATGAGTTATGATTATATGTTCATGCTTGCATCTCTAAATAATATACTAAGATTAAAAGTGACATAAGACACATGGAAATGATTCTCTAGACTCTCCGAATTAAAGGTTATGAGAGGTGATCCAATAAGGTTTATGCAACATAAAACATATGGAAGTGAGCTTCTAGACTCCCCGAAGTAAAGGTTATGAGAGGCGATCCAAGGAAGTTGCATACCTATGATGAGAAAGTTAAACAAAGGCAAGAAAGTGATGCATTTTCCTCCTCTATTAGCCTATATTAAATCTAGCGATGGCTAGTTAGGTTGAGCTCAATCCTAGGCGATCGGTGAGGTGGAGTTTTAGTGATGAATATAAAATCGCTAGGGAAAGTGAGATGGTTGGTTTGAGATGTTAATGTAAGAGGATGGTTATTAAGAAAATAACTTGAGAGTTTTGAGAAAGTAAATTATCATGGGTTTTCTTGCCTTCTCCATGCAAGCTAAATGGTATACGACTCATCAGGTTTGTTATATCATGCATTCATACTAAGTTACCTAAGAAAGTAAAGTAAGGATGTATATTTGGTGTGTTTACTCATGTGATGTAGTGTTTTGGTTTTATGTATTGCAAATTCATGTTAAGAGTATGCTTAAGTTATTTGCATATGTTATTTATGTACTGGAGGTATTACCATGTATACATGAGATATCTGTTGCATTCATGACATTAAGACCCACGCTAAAAGATATGGGCCTCGGCTAATGGTATTTGGAACTTAATAATATGAACCTTATATATGTTCACATTTTCATAATAAAACCCGAGGTTCCTGGAGACGATTACGATGACACTTGTATTAGAATAGGCAAGCCCTACTGAGAATCTTGTATAAGTTTCTCATCCCTCTTTCTTTCTTCCATGTTGTTTCTAGACAAGGATGATGGTGTAGCTCATGAATTTCTCTAAGACGCGGATGAGGGAATTGCACTACAAAAGGGATCAAGAAGGTCGCAATGGGAGTATGGAGATAGTTTCCCTTGGATATTGGCTTTAGGGTGACCATACACTTTTTATTTGCTTGTGCTTTAGTCTCTTAATGGATGTGTATTGATGCCCTATATGTTTAGAGGACGTCACTACTATGATATAATTTTGATGTGTTAATATTGTTTATGTCATGATACTCTATGGTTTATACATAAATATATATATATATATATATATATATATATATATATATTGTGATGTTGAATGTATCTATGACTTATCTTTATTCTTTCTTATTTATAAATAAGGCGAACGACGTTAGTTACTTAGTATGCGAGGCTCACGTTTTGTATTTATTTTTAAAAAAATTATTTTCACTAAGGTATTTTCAAAATTTAAATTAAAGACTGGAACAAAAGAGTAATAACTAATAATTAACTTAAATGCATTCCTAGGCGTATTGAGTTACATATTAGGGTGTTACCAACCAAAAAAAGAACAAAGATAGTCTTTTTAGTAGCCTTCTCAAACTATGTCCAGTGACCAGTAGACAATCCCTACTGTCACACACCAAGTAGTTATTCAACAGCCTCTTTAAGATGAAACCATTGTTAGCTCCAGAACCCTATCCGCTATGTGTTTTGAATGACAACAAAACCAACTCAAAGAAAATGCTTTGAAGAACGACTGATGTTTCTCTTAAGTTTCTTGTAAGATTATAACAGGTATTTATCATTTAACAAGAGCAAGGCTTACTCAAATGAGTATATATATTTCATTATGCATGTGCAAACATGGTATAGGATCTATTAATAAATAGAACTGAAATTATATCCTTATCCAAGCTTTTGATAGCTAACGATGGGAAGAAGTCTTCAATGCTACAAGAAAACAAGTTCGGAGACTTTAGAAAGTAGCACAGGACATCAGAAAGTACACCCAAGATGAAGAAATCAGAATATGTCCATATACAATGTGTTACTTAATCTTTAATCATCATAATCGCAAAGATATAATCAATAAGAAGATTTAATTAAAGATCAGAAAGTGAAAGACTCCACAAGGGACTGATTATGTACTTTAGAAAGCTCACCCATGAGTGGAGTAAAGAATGCTACAGGAAAGGGAGGGAAATTTGAAATTTGAATTTCAAATAATTAAGTCAAACCCAGTTTTAAACTGGTACGCTCTTCTACCGTTTTGATCATTCACCCTGGCTTCATGAAGGAGAATCTAGAAAGCAAGCTTAAAAAGTAGAAAAGTGGTTTCTAAAGGAAGATCCAAAATCCCATTTACAACGGCTTATGGAATCGATGTGACAGTTTTATCAACCTCTCTTCTAGCTGTTCTTTTCAAGACACAACTGATGTTCAATAGGTGTCACTTGAAGAACTGATCTATAGCAATGGTCACAAAAAAAGACCAATATAAGAGGATATGCTAAGCTCAAAAATTGTAGAGAGATTTGAAGATTCAAGAGAGGAAACTTTGTAAAAATCTTTTCCCACTTCCTGGAATATCCAATCTTCTTTTATGTAATCAATTTATCCTTGAAGTGTAAAGAAAATCTTCTTTCTACATTCTTAATTAGATTTATGCTCTTCCCATGGAAGAAATAGAAGAAGGAAGTCATTCAAGTTTTCGCAGGAACTACCATGTATATGTTTAGGAAACTTGAGTGTAGGTTAGTTTGAGTAGCAACCCAAACACTTAACCTTTGTATCCTTGATCCGTTAGTGATCGGTGTGAGACATAGCTTGGAGATGCTAAGGTAAAATTAATTGCTACGAGACAACAATGGTCATTGCTAGTCATGATTTGGCTTGGAGAGGCCAGTGTCAAGACTACTTTCAACATGATTGTAGGGGTGGCTATTGATCATGGGTTAGCTTGGAGAGGCTAGTACAAGACTACTTATGTTAGCTTGGAGAGGTAAGTACAAGACTATTCATGTTAGCTTGGAAAGGCTAGTACAATGCTACTCATGTTAGCTTGGAGAGGCTAGTACAGAACTACTCAATCTGTGGCATCAAGTGATTTCTGAAACCCATGGATGACAGCTTGGGAAGGCTAATGTGCACTTTCTCAGGTTGAGAAAGTTGTTGTTAATGGAACTTCAACAATTATTGAGTATTGGATGTAGGCAGGTTGACCGAACCAGTATAAAATCCCTTGTGTTATCTCTCTCTCTGATCTCTTTCATTTATCTCTGTTGGATCTTCTTATTACTTTTGATCATATATATCTTTATTGCTTCCTATTACTTCATTTTAATAAAGAGCATTTTATCTGACAAGGGTCAAAAATATACTTTCTGAAGCAACTAATGATGTTTTCACTGTACTTCAATTTTTACACTTGATAGTATTTATTTTTAGAAGCTTCAAACAATGTGAAAAAGGAATGTAACGCCCCGATTTTTCATTCCTGGTGCAAATGGTCAAAATGTCCCTAAGGTCATTTTACTAGAAAAATGAGGGTAGTCGGCTCTGGCCATCCTCAAATGGATGTTTTGATATTGAATGGGGACTATGTGTGTTATCTGTGTTAATAGAGTAGAAGAATCTTATTTTTGAGTTCCTGTGCACAAATTACCAAGATACCCCTGTGACTAATTAACACAGAATTAATTTCCGACTGGATCTGGACTTTGCCCGGGAGTTTGAAATGTCATTTTTAAGGGATGTCTGATATCTATCTAAGCTCGGGTGATCCCGAGGAGTTTTGTGAAAAATTACCATTTGCCCCTAATTAAGGGCATAATGAGCTTAATCCATGATTAACAAAATCTAAGCAATATTAGGCTCTAATTGAAGATTAATTAGTTTTTATAATTAATCTTGAGTCAAAATAATTAATTGAGGTTAATTAGAACCTAAGATTGCTTAAAGAAACTCAAAACCCTTTTCTTAATGCAAGAATTAGTGTCATATCAATTTGAAATAGTAAATTCTCTCTCCAATCCCTTAAATCATGGAAATGGTTATGTGATGAGAATCTTTGTTAATAAAGGTGGATTTGCACTAATTGAGCAAGAACACTCCTTAACCTTGTCTTAAGTAGCCTTAATCATTCACTTTCTCACCTAAACACCTAATTTACAACTCCTAATCAATGGCCTAATCAAAGATACTCCTAAACATACTCCTAAACCCACATTAAAGTGAGATATTTTCCTCCCCATTCCCTTAATACAACCAGCCACTCCCTCCATTCATCTTATTTCATTCTATTTTATTACATAAACTCAAAGACAACCATGCCTAGCTATACCCAAAGCTATAACTAGTCATTCCTACACCACTCCATGGCATGATGCATACAAAGAGATATTTTTTGTTCTTCCCTTTTTTCTCCAATGGCCTATGGCCGCTCCTCCTCCTCTCACCCCCTCATGTTTCATTTTATCTATAAATAGGCACCAAAGAAAGCTTGCAAGAACCTTTGCTCACTCTTGCAACTTCAAGCTTTCTTTCTTTGATCTCAAGAGTTCTTCTTCTTCTTGTCACTCTTCAAGAATCCACCATCAACCACCATATCTCAACCTTAAACCACCACACAACCACCATCAACCTTCCTTAAAACACTTAACCTTTCCACTTCCTAGACCAAAAGCTCAAAACAAACCTTTCTTCCTTTTCTTTTCTTCTTGGCCAAAATCATCTTGGTCCCAAGGAAGAATTTTTCTTCTCAATCCCTTTTCAAGATCAAGCTCTTTTTCATTTATCAAGAAAAATACCTTTACTAGGGAGTTATTTTAAAGTTTTCATTTTTTTTGCTTTTATGACATTCTTGGATTGAAATGTTGATATTTTTGTTTCTATTTCCATTACCTTATAATATCAAGACTAAAATGAGGCTTAAATTTATACCACCACCTAATTAATCTAGAGATCAAGACTTACCCCTTTCAACTTACATAGAAATTTTGGTTCATGGGCATCTACCTTTACAGATGTGAATTGTTTTTTCAAGGAACAAGAATTTAACAATTAATTCTAAGAAAGACTAGTTACTAGAAATTTTTATTATTACAATTTTGCGTGCCTATGGAAAAATAAGTTCTAATTTCTATTTTAATATTTCCAGATCTGATGTATGTTGTTTGGAGTAGTTTAAATGTGTGAGAACTACTATTAAATTGATGTGATAATTATTCTTGACACCTTAGGCAAGTCTAGTAATTAAAAAGGATGAAAAATGTGGCTTCTAAAGCTTCCTAAAAACTGAAATTATAGCTTCCATTTCAGCATGTTTAAAAATAGTAGAAGTGTGTTTTATTAGGTGTATATGTGTTACAATCACTCATAATTGATTTAGGAATTAATTTTAGCATCATAGGAAAAGTTGATAATGAGAAAGGGTAAAAAATGTAACTTCTAGAACACCGAAATTGCTCATTTTCTTTTCTGTTCAATTCTGTCCAGATTCATTTAGTGATGTTCTTGAGGTTATTAATTAATGGAAGTCATTGTAATTAATCCCATAGATGCATAAAAGAATGAATATGAAAGTTGGGTTTACCCAATTTAGAAGTTTAATCGATTAAGAGATAGTGAAAGTGCTTGCTTTAGAGATGATGTGATTTAATATGCTAAGAATTTATATGATGATTATGGTTGCATACTTGGTTATTAGTTACAAGAATTGTTGTGGCATGTTATGATTACGCTTGGAATGTTTAAGATGCATATGTTGAAGTAATATAAAAGCATGAGACATTATATGATATGTTGTGTTTTTGCATCTTAATATAACATGCTAATATTAATGTGACATAAAACATATGGAAATGATCCTCTAGACTCCCTGAATTAAAGATTATGAGAGGTGATCTAATAGGGAAGTGATCCTTTGGACTCCCCGAATTAAAGGTTATGAAAGGTGATCCTAGCCCCCATTCTGCACTTAAGAGTCGGGTGTTAATTTATCATGAGAACAAGAGTATGCTAGTGACAACTAATGAGGTATGAGCTCATAACCTAGAACTCTCAAGAGGAGAGAATAATAGGGTGGCCCCAATGAGAGAAAGAATGCTTTAAGTCACCTAAAAGATAAAATGAAGTAATTCATGTTATGTTTACCATTTTCTATATGCATCACCTATGATTCTGTAACATCCTAATTTTTAACCCAATACTGCAAAACATATTTAGGTTAATCATTAGTTTATTACTCTTTTAGTCTCATTCTTTAAGACCTTTCATTAAAATACCTAGTGAAAGATACGAATAAATTTTTCTTTTTCGAAACTTGAAAACAAAACGCGAGCCACGCGCTATCCTAACATTCGTCATAACCACATCGTGCAAGAAAAGTAATCACACTATTCATAATCATGAAATATAGTATCATACATAACAATCATAATATCACCACTCCTTCATAAATACATAAATTACTAGCATCATTATACCATTATTTACATCAAAACAAGCCTATATATATGAAGTGATCCTTATCCACCTATGAGGTTGGATAATTGTCAACCCAAAAGCTAAGCTATCTATGCTCCCGCAACGACCATCCGCTCCGTTTGCTAGCGTGACCCTTAAGCACGAGCCTTAGAAGAAGTCACGAACCTCGTTGTAATCCTCATCTATAGACGACACGGAAGAAGAGGAAGGGATGAGAAACTCATTCAAGATTCTCAGTAGGGATTCCCGACTCTAACACGAGTGTCATCGTCATCATCCCCAGCCACCTCAGTTTTAATTATGAAAAAGGTGTACATGTATAAGGTTTGGTTTTAAGCTTTCTAAATCTATTTATCCGAAGTGGGTGTCTTTTAGTATGAGTTTTAATGGCATGAATGCAATAGGTATTTGATGAATGCATGACAATACTATATGCACATTAACATAAAAATCATTGCTCTTGGGCTTAACGTAAAGAAACATAAATCACATACGTGGCACAAAAGGCACAGTACTTTTCATGTGACATCTTTCTCATAAGTTGAACTCTTAAGTTCTTTTTCTTAAAGACCACTCTCTTAACATATCCACCAAAAATCCAACTGACTCACCGGCCCGGTGATAATCTGGTCACCAAACTACATCTCACCTATTGCCTAGGAATAAGCTCAATCCTAACTAGTCGTCACTAGATTTGATATGGCTTAATAGAGGGGTTATACATAACTTTCTTGGATCACCTATCTTAGGATCATTTCCTTCTTTGAAACGCTCTACTAGTATCTAGTACATAGCGAATTGTTTGCTTTGGCAAGCTCAATGTCAATACCCTCATGGATTTGTTTCCTCCCCACCGTAGCGGGAGGAATGCGTCTCAGTGTTATATCACATCTGTTTTGGGGTGCTCGGCCAAAACGGTGTCACCCAGAACCTTTCCTGGGGGTGCTCAGCCGAACCGGTGTCACCCGGAGTTTTCGCAAACTTTTCTCAAATCCTCAAGTTTGGTGGGAAACTTGGCAGAATTCAAGATACAATCGGATTTCCTTCAAACTTGCTTTATGCCACGAAACATATAGAACATGCATAGCTATTCAACATCACCATAAGACATCAAGTTATTCTCATAATTAAACATACATTCTCATGTAACATTATAGCTCATTATGCTCTTGAACCTACGATGTCTTATGCTTTGGCCCTTACGGGTCTTAGACTTGAGATATGATTATTCTATTATTCTCTATCAACCTCTTATGCACCTCAGGATTCTCTTCTAACAAATCTTACTATCATTTATACTCTTTAATAAATCTGGGCAACACCATTCTTTAATGGCAGAGTTATACATTTATGATTACGGGGTTCTAGAACTTATGTTTTAGACCCTTTCCTGGTTCCGTCTTCGGCTAAGGCGCTATAAATTAAATCTAAACCAATTATGAGGTATTCCCATGCCTAAGAACTAATTATAAACCATGTTTGCCATATTATGAGGTTGCTGGACAGAATCCAGAATTTAAATGTTCTAGGAGTTCTAGGATTGCACTTTTACGGTTTTCTAATTATTAGTTTCTCTATAGGTGCTAAAATTCAATCTTACTTCAAATGTAACCAAATTTTTCATGATTAATCAATCCTAAACTGATTGTTATCATACTAAAACAGTTTTGGCATTGATTAAGATTAAAGGGGTTAAACACACGTTAAATTCCAACTTTACGGTTTTTCTATGAAGCTAGTTTCTCCCCTAACATGCATAGAAGTATTCCCACCTCATCATATATCATTTTCACACATTCTCACACATCAAAACATCATCATACAACACCAAAACATATCAAGTCAGAACTGAATTTGTTCAAGTTCAAAAAGACACATAATTTGACATTTCTAAAACATCTAAGTTGCTAGTTTCCCTTGGAATCATTTTAGGACTTCTAAAACTCTTTGCAAACCATTTTATTTTATCAAGAGGCTAAAAATAAACTTAGGTCAGTAACCAATTTAATTCTTCTTTAGAAGAGGAATAAAATCATAATCCTTGTTGGTTATAACTTTATAAAACCCATCAACCTTAAAGAAAATCCTAGAACATAGGTTGTTGGCCCTTGTAACTAGATGGAACTCATTCCAAGCTCATCATTATTATTTGGCCGAAATTATACATTCAAAGAATGCTTCCATATTAAACTTTAACTTGAGATAAAATGGGCAAGTCTTTGAGCTCTAAGGTCTTTAAGTGATGACATAATGTAAACATGCTATGCACTTCATTTTTATTCTTCATTACAAAGTAAAGTGAGAACTTTAAAGTAAATATGTGAGACTTGGAAATAAATATGCAAGGCTTGAAATTTAAATATGCAAGACTTAAAAGTAAATATGCCATGTAAGTTCATTTCTTTATTTTAGTACTCTAGGCCCAGCAATAATCTACTTTAAGGCCGAAATAGAAAGGCTTCGAGAATTAATTAGGTGATAATGCAAATCTTGTTTTAATCTTTGAGTCCTTAGATGATGAATTGAAAATAAAGATGCAAAGCAAGAATATAAACATGAGTGCAACCTCAAAATAAATATGCAGGTTCATTTATATCTTATTACAGCTCATACAAGACTTTTAGAGGAACTTTAACCTTAACCCAAACTCATCATGACAAGGTAAAGTGAGGTCTAGAGTTCTTAAAACTCAAGATAACATTCCTTAAAATATAACTATAAATGAGCTTTATAACATCTTGTATGAAAACTCAAGCTTTAGAGATTTCTTTGTGGTGAACATAGAGTTATCAACTAGAACTCTCATCATCAAGCTATCATGTTAGACCACCCAAGTTGGTTGGCCAAAATTTTAGAGAAAAGGAAAAGAAGGAAACTGAAACTTAAGAGCAAGAAAGAACCATTTTGAAACTCTAGAGACCATGATCTTGATGATGTATTAACACCAACATCATGAGTCCTCATCATTGAGTTCATGTAACCATATTAAAACATCATCAAAGTTAAAGATTTCAAGGTTCAAGAAAGAAAGAACTATAAACATTTTTAACTCAAGAACAAAGATCAAGCTTTAGAGGTTGTTCAAGTGATGAAAATCATAATGAAACCCTCATCATGAAGCTCTCATTCCTTTGTTTTCAAAGGCTCATGGCCGAAATGAAGAAAGAGGAGAAGAAGAAAAGAAGTTCCAAAAAGATTCAAGAGAAACCATGAACACATAACTAGATTAAAAACTTAAATGAAAGGAACACTTGAAAGAAAAATCCCTACCAAGTGATTGGAGGTTGAGATGAGTGAAGAGGATGAAGAACTTGAAGAACTTGGACACTTGAACTTTGAGAGAAAAAGAAAACTTTGAAGTGCTCTTTGAAAACTTACACTTAGCAAATGAACCCAAAATGATACAAGTTTATCCCAAGCATGCTATTTATAGAGAAATGAAACAAAATGAGAGGTGTTTGGGGGAAGGAGAACTTCGGCCGTTTACAGCCATGGAGGAGAGAAAATATCTTCTCCAAGGTATGGTTCAAGGTATGGTAGAAAGCATGGCTAGGTATGGGTTCAAGTATGGATGCAAGTATGGGTCAAGCATAGTTCTTTGAGTGAAAAACAAATCAACATGTGATGTAAATTGGGGGGAGGTGGCCAAAACTTGCATCAGCCATGGGGGAGGATTTCTTGCATTTTAATTGTGGTTTAGAGTTGTGTTTAGGTGTATCTTTGATTAGAATCAAGATTAGGAATTTGTAAGAAAGTGTTTAGGTGAGAAAATGGGTAATCAAGGTTGTCAAGACATGTTTAAGGAGTGGTCTTGCATCATTAGTGAGTTATAAATTCATTTTAGTTCATAAACAATTCTAGACACAATTCCATGATTTAAGGAATTGGAAAGAGAAAATACTATTCAAGATTCCAAGATTGGAATCTTGAGTTTTAAAAAGAGATTTAAGTTTAATCTAAGCAATTTTAGGTTCTAATTAATTTTAATAGCTTATTTTGACTCTAGATTAATTATAGAAATTAATAAATCTTTGATTAGAGCCTAATATTGCTTAGATTTGCTTAATTACGTCATTAAGCTCAAAAATACTATTCCAGGGGCAAAATCGTAATTTTACACTAAAACTGCTCGGGACCACCAGGACTTAAATAGACACTTTTAAACATGTAAAAACATTATTTTAAACCTTCGGAGAAAGTTTCGGGCTCAAACGGCACCTTTACCCACGTAGAAACGCTATAGGGGTATTTTGGTCATTTTGATCCGAAACTGCAAAAAATGAGATTTTCGCCTCCGAAACCATTCAAGGGCCATCTAATCCCCTTCAAACATTGAGTTGGCCCTTCGAGGACTGCCGGACCGGCCATTCTCGAATTCCAGGCAAAAAATGACCTCAGGGGCATTTTGGTCATTTTCCTCTCAGACAGAAAAATCGGGGCGTTACAGATTCTATATAGTAATGTTGCACCTTGCATGGACATGCATAGCATGATAAGGTATGATGCATTCATAGCATCCAAGATGCATATTAAAATGAACGGGTGTAACATCCTAATTTTTAACCCAATACTTCTAGAACGTATTTAGGTTAGCTATTAGTCTATTACTCTTTTAGCCTCATTCTTTAAAAGCTTTCTTTAAAATCCTTAGCGGAAAATACAAGTAGAATTTTTTTTGAAAACATAGACAAAACGCGAGTCTCGCGTACCGTGAAGCGTAACCATGAAAGAATGACACGAACAGAAACACCAAATAGGCTTCATGGGAAGAACAACCATCGACACATCATCGTATGACATTAACATTAAATATTAAGTCAAACATTAATAGTATTAATGATATAGGGATATCCCACAATAACATCACATCAAATATATTGAGCCTACCTGTGGAGGTTGAGCATACAACAATTCAAAACTACACACGATTTCGATGTAAAAAGGCTAGGACTATGTCCCCGCTTCCGTTGCACCAATCCGACCTCGACCATCAAGCTACTTCCACAACGGCATCTCAGGGCAATCCACGAACGTCGTTGTCAACCTTGTCTGAAGACGAAGATGGAAAAGAAAGATAGGGGGTAAGAAACTTATACAAGAATTTCAGTAAGGCTCCCCTTTTTATACACGTGTCATCATCATCATCCTCAGGAACGTCGGGTTTAATTTTGAAATCATGAGCATGCAAGGATTCAATTATTAAGTTCTAAACATCCATTACTGAGGCCAGTTCATTTTATTATGCGTCTTGTAATGAATGCATCATATTTCTTTATGGTATGCATGTCAATACTTCATGCGACATACTCTAAAGCATATTTCTAACTTCATAGCAAACATGATGTGCATAAAACAGGGTTCATGAATGACACCTTAGGGATCATTTTCATCACCTATAGTTTAGTGAGTCCAAAGGATCATTTTCTCATACTTTAAGTCACCTTAAGTCTTAGTATGTTATAACAAGATGCAATACATAACTCTTCATATATGCATTTCTATCAATGATAATCATTCATGCAATTTATCATGCAAGCATGCTTTCATATTCATTTCATATGTATATACATTCACCAATCTATAAATCATCATGTTCATAATCCGAGAATAGGCATGCAAGATCATCAATTCATATTCACATAAAGGAAGGAACACTTATTTACATATTTTTAATACTGGTAATCGATTACATGGGCTTTGTAATTGATTACTTGGTTCAATTTTCTAAAACAGGGAAGTTTGAGGTCCTGGTAATCGATTACATGAACCTTGTAATCGATTACCTCAGTTGAAAATGCATTCTGGGTCTCAAGAACACATGAGTAATCGATTACATGGAGTGCTAATCGATTACCAGGGTCCAAAAACATGTTCTGGGTTTCCCAGAACACTCTGTAATCGATTACATCATCTTGTAATCGATTACACATGCCAAAACTTATATACAGGTGTCCAAGGCACTGTGGTAATCAATTACATAAGCATTGTAATCGATTACCAGTAACCCGAAATGGCGAAAAATTCAAGTTTTGACATTCTTAAAATTGCCCATTCATTCTAAAAACCTTGTAACATCATTCCATCATCTTTCTTAGAATCAAACACACATTTATAAAGGTAAAAGCACATGGGACCAAAATTCATTTGTGAGTTATGAAGAGTAAATTTTGAGCCCTAGGAGTATTTAGGTGATGGCGTAAATTTAAATGTGCAAATACAAGCTTTGTTTTAATCTTGATATTAAGAAGTGATGACAATGGTATGTAAATATAATGAGCTAAGCTCAAACATATAGGCACGAGATGCGATGACTTGAAATATAAACGTGCTAGGCAAAAATGTAAATATGGAATGCAAGTTCATTTCTTTATTTTAGTGCTCTAGGCCCAGCAACAATCTACTTTAAGGTTGAAATAGAAAGGCTTTGAGATTAATTAGGTGATATGTGTAACATCCTAATTTTTAACCCAATACTCTAGAACATAATTAGGTTAATCATTAGTCTGTTACTTCATAGTCCTCATTTAACTTTGAATTACTTAGCAGAAAATACGGGTAATTTTTTTTTGAAATAAAAAGTGAGAGCCGCGTGATGCGATAAGCGGTGAACCATGTAAAGTAAAACAAATGTCTCACAACATCATAACATAAGGCACACCATGAATAACACTGAATATCATCTCATATATATATAACTTGCCCACTTATAAGGGTGGGACTTAATTTAGTACAAGGGAAATACAAGGAAGGAAATACAACATAAACATAAACACGATCTACTCCCCTACCCGAGTGCATCTAATGGGATAACCTCTAAACAAAAGAAGGTTTATCCCCATCTAAGTGGTGTGTGCTTTAACCGGGTACTTTATCGGTCGATCGTCACCTCCTACTGACGTCCGTCTCGCGAACGAGGCAAGTATCCGAGAAACTGGGCGAGCTCCTCGGGCGTGAAGAGGCAGAACGGGGATCGAGAGTGACCCCCGCGGTGTGGCCGTATCTCCGGCCGCCGTGCAAGTCGTGGTTGAGTCACGGTATCCTCACTGCCCTCCCTCATCAATGGTGGAGAGGGGGCAGAGCTCTCGCTATACGAATAAGTAGGCGGGTCCTTGGACGGGTCGGTCTCCGAGAAGTAGGTCCGGGGCACGTAATCAGGATAGTCTCGCATGGCTAAGGCGGCGGTGTGCATGCGGAGCACTCTCTCGTCATGCGTACGCGCACGCTCAAAAACCCGCTCGTCGTCGCCATAGGGTGCAGTCGGGGAGAAGAGATGGGTGTGCATGGGATGAGCGAAGGGGCGTCCTACGAACATGAAAACCCGTACCGTGCACTGCCCCTCAAAATGGTATGACCTGTGAGCCGGATCATAGTGTACCTCCCATGTCGAGGTGTCCACGAACACTATGAACGTTGCCATCTGAAGACGTGACGGAAAGAAAGAGATAGAGGGAGTGAGAATCTTGCTAAAGAGTCTCAGTAGGGCCTCCTACTACCTAGGTGTCATCATCTACGTCCTTAGGAACCTTGGGTTTAATTATACAAAATGACTGAACATGCATTAAGTTCATTTTAAACTTTAAAATATACTTTAGCCAAGGTCCATTCATTTTAGGATGATCTTAATGTCATTAATGCAACATAATAGAAAATGTATGCATGTCACTACCTAATGCACATACATAAAACATAACATCAAGCATCATCATGCTTGGTGGCATAAAGTGGCAATAGTAACATTCATATAGGACAAACTTAGTGACATAATCATAATCATGAAACATCTCTTCCTCATGGGCCACCCTAAAAGACAATCGAACTGGGGGTGCTTGGCTGAACCGGTGTCACCCAGAACGTGTCATACATCTAGGTTATGAGCTCATACCTTAACTAGTCGTCACTAGTTCTTACTTACCACTTAACGATAAGCGTATCATAAATCATAAATCCCGACTATCTGAGTACGGGTTCGGGGGCAATCCTCTTAGGGGTGCTCGGCCGAACCGGTGTCACCTAAGAGTATAAAATGGTACCGATGTCACATGAGTTCTATGGAGGTGCTCGGCCGAACTGGTGTCATCCTAGAACCCATCTTAGTACCTTAATTTTCAAAATCTCTTTAAGTCCCCAAATTCGTCGGGAATTCGGCAGTACAAAGGCATTACGCCGAATTCCTTCCAAATTTGCTTTATGCCACATAAACATATATCCTCATGAATTCCTCATATGAATAACATCATCATCATTTACATATCACATGCATCATCATGGAACATTCAACCGTTTATCCTTACGGTAGCTTATGCTTTGACCCTTACGGGTCTTAATCATGAGATATGGTTCTCTAACATCCGTCGCTCATATTTTATGCACCTAAGGGCTCATAATTAAACATTATTCATAATCCTCATGTTCACACTTAAATCTGAATAGCATAGGGCAGAATTCCTAACTTGTGATTACGGGGTTCTAGAACTTACGTTTTAGACCCTTTCTTGGTTCCGTCTTCGCCTAAGGCGCTATGAATTAAATCTAAATCAATTATGAGGCATTCCTATGCTTAAGGACTAATTATTAATCATGTTTATCATGTTGTAAGGGTGCTGGACAGAATCCAGAAAGATAAATGTTCTAAGTGTTCTAAACTTGCACTTTTACGGTTTTCTAGTTACTAGTTTCTCTGTAGGTGCTAGAATTCGATTCTAATCCAAATGTTACCAAGTTTTTCATGTCTAAACAATCCTAATCTGATTATGCTCCCATTAAAACAGTTTGGATAAGTTCCATAAACAAATGGGTCAAAACTATGTTAAATTCTAGCTTTACGGTATTTCTAGTTAGCTAGTTTCTTACCTATTATGCATAGAATCATTTCTACATCATCGTATGATATTTTCACACACTCTAACACATCATAACATCATCATACAGCATCACACTCATCATATCAGAACCGAAAACATTTAGCTTTAGTAAAGGATTTAAATTGACATTTCTAGGTACATGAGTTAACTAGTTTCTCTTGGAATCGATTTAGAATTTCTAAAACTCTTTGCAAATCATTTTAATACATCAAGAGGCTAAGAGAAGCCTTAGGTCAATGGCCAAAATATATTTCATCTTCTAAAAGGGAATAAAGTCATAACTCTTGATAACATACCCTTGAAAAGGTTGTAAAGCTTTTAAGAAAAACTTAGAACATAGACTATTGGTCCTTGTAGCTAGATGAAAACTCATTGCTAGTCCATCATCACTACTTGGCTGAAAACATGCATTCAAGGAATGCATTCACATTGAACTTTAACTTGAAATGAAATGGAAAAGTCTTTGATGTAACATCCCCTGCTGCTTTATGGATTGACGACTGTCCCCACAAACCAACATGGGTCTTTTCAGCGTGCTTTGTCCTCACTCACACGCTTCCTTGGAAAACTTCCCAGGAGGTCACCCATCCCAAAATTGATCCAAGTCAAGCACACTTAACTATGGAGTTCTTTCGATTTGGGCTACCGAAAAGAAGATGCATCTTGTTGGTATAGGTAGTACAAATCAATTCATATAAGCCCTCCTCAACTGTATAGTCCCATACCTATACAGTCTTAGGATCCCTCTCATTCGGGTGTGTAATCGATTCAACACACTCCGAATTACCATATTTTACTCGAGTATCAACACAGTAATTAGAAAAGTATTACTTACATTCACAATCTATACTAGTCGAAAATAATTGAAATCAAATAATTCAGACACATATATGGCCAAACTCGTATATACATATATAAACATCATTTTTAAGTTTGCAATGTGTACACCATACTGATACTACACGGGTTAACTTCTAAGCTCATCAGGAACTCAGTTCACAAAAGGAAGGAACACCTCCAGTATCTAATCTAACCTGCTCAAAGTTGAGGTCTAGCAAAAGTTTGTACAAACAGAAATAAACCCCACAACATTTAACACGATTAATCTACAGGTTAGAGGGTCACTAGTACTAAACTACCACTATATACACATCATGAGTCCTTGAAGATCTCACGTCCTACTAGATGAAACCGTTGGCTATCGGCATGATAGCCTCACCTCCGCCTGGGGCATCAGGACCCTCCAATGGGTCTGAGTCTGAAGACGAGGATGAAGAGGGATCATCTGCTGGAGGGGGTGCTGGTGGTGCAGGTGGGACATCAAATATCACTGGGTGTGCCAAGTGGAGAGGCACACCATCATAAGGGAAAGCAGGGTCAAAGTCAGCTGTAAATACTGATGTACTAAAAGAGCGGCCGAAAAACACATAGACACGAACTTGCGAGTAACCCACTACATACAGAGAGTCAAGAGCAGGATCATAATGCCACACCCACTGTGGCGAGTCAAGGTAAAATACTAGTGACGGCATCTGCTGGATCTGATTAACACAAAGTAAATGCAACCGTAGGGATGAGAATATTATAAAATCCTCAGTAGGGTATTCCCTCAGGTATAATGTGAAACACAATTGATAAGCTCATCCATGTGGGAATACTTATGCAAAACTATGTATAGCAATATCAAGGTATATACATCATGTAAAATCAAGTACAAGTATAATAATAATTCGTGCATTGTTCTTTTTCTCATTAACATAGGGAAGGCTTAATCTCACATCAAGTGATGTCTGTAGTGGAATCACTCCACAAGAACTATTGACCATTAGGACATGAGCTCATTCCTATATGTTGATACGTCTACCGACTTATCAAATTCCCAGGAAAGCTCTTACTTTTGTCTTTCCCGTTCAACCACATAAGCCTTGTCTCTATTTTCCCCATATGTTAAAAATTGCACAACTAAAAGTCATGTTATTTTTCTTTTCTTTTCCTTTATCCTCACAATAATCACATAGTGTACTTCTCCTTTCAAAGGCCTGCTTAGATCACAGGTAGGCATACAATTATGTTGGAGTCTCATCCATATCTCATCAACATTTCTTTCAAACAATTAGCATGCATTAACATGATATATACTTGTATCTAAAGCCATTCTTACCATTTTCAGCAATCAGCAGATTTATCACTCTAGAATTCAAAATTAATTTCCCTATCAAACAGCGAATTTAAGAGCCATAAAAATTCTCTATGACATGTCAATGTGTCTAAAAGGCCCTGTACAAATTTCCAAACAAACGGTGTTCTCTAACCTTATCAACTAAATTTTTCAAATCTGGTGGTTAGAGACCACTTGTTCACAGTTTAGATCAGGACTCTCATAATTTTTGACCCCACCAATTGATTAAATCAACTCAAAATAAAATTCACAGTTGCAATTCAATGTGTTATCAGCTTCCCATAAAATTTTCAAAGAATAAACCCATCGTTTACTATGATAATAAAATCACACAATTTTACTGCCTCAGCTTCAATATTTCAGGCAGCATAGTCACAACTTCGGTTCTTGAATTTTTAAACACAGAAAAAGTGCCCAGAATAACCCCAAATTTTTACTAGAGACTCCCTAACATGTTAAATACATCCCATAAAATTTGAAACTGAATCTAAGATCTCTAGATATATTAGAAAATTCGACAAAATTTGCTGCTTGCTTCAAACCAGGATTTTCCAGCAACAATGTTCAAGAATCATGAAATTTTTTTCAAGCAGAGAAAATCGTTCACATGACCCAAGGAAAAATCATGGGATTGTCTTAGGATGTTACCTTCAACATATAATTTTTATAGCCCATAAAACTGAACACAATTGCACCAGAAAATTTGTCAACAAGTTCTGCCTTGTTGAAATCCGAAAATCCAGCAAACTAATTCCAAGTCTCTCTTGATGAAAATGATTTTTCCACCACACCAAACACTCCACCAAAATTCATACATCAATATCAACATATGATTAACCAATAAAATCATCAATTTTAGGACAAAACCAATCAGAATTTTCAGAGGAAAGTTTTGAAACAAAAGAGGACAAATAAACCCTACCCTTGGAAGCTAATGCTTCTTTAGCTTTTGTATATTTCAAGGTAGATGTTCTCCACCCCAAAACTCTTGAAATACACCTAGATCCTCCACTAATCAGTGCTGAGTGAGGTACTAAAGTGAGGTTTTGAAAAATCTAATCGGTTATATTTGTGGAGATTGAAGTGTAGAACAAGTTTGCTTAAGGAAGTTTTTGATTCTAGCAAGATTTGGTCTAGGATTTTGGAGGTTGAAATTCAAGGTTAGCAAAGGTTTTTGGATGAAGAAGGAATGAATTTGCTGCTGCTCTTCACTTGGCCGAGGATGATGATGAAAATGATGAGATTAGGTGGGTTAAGTATATCTATTAAGGAGTGTTTTGATTGGTTGAAAAATAAAATATAATTTCTTTCCATTAAAAGGGTTTAAAATCAATGGCTAGGATTTGATCTTTCATCCAAGATGAAATCCTAGCCATTCCCTTGGCATTCAAGTGGATATACTTCATTATTTGTAGATATTAATTAGTTTTCGATGTTAGAAATCGAACACCGAAATTTCAGCAAACGGGCGATACAATATACCCGAGAAATCAAACATTGCCCGAAAAATAATTTCGGGTATAAAATCATTATTCCTACCTATTTCTAAATATAATCTTATAATTTCTCAATTTTGGGCATCTCCGGGGCCCAATTATAGGATTTCGGCTGTTCTGGCGGACCTGTGGGGCCTGTAAGACACTATTCACATTTTTTTTTTGCTTCCTTGAGTTAGTCTCATCATTTCCACATCTATCAACATCCTAAAATTCTCATTAATAAAGCTTCATTTAATTTCTAAAAAGAATAGGGTATTGCATTTGAGCTCTAGGTTCTTAAGTTACGACATAAAATAAACGTGCTTATGCTTTTCATTTTTAATCGTGCTTACAAAATGAAGTGATGACATAAATTAAATATGCAAGGTATAAACTTAAACGTGCAAGCTTGAAAGTAAATATGCAAGGCATAAACTTTAAATGTGCAAGCTTGAAAGTAAAGATGCAAGGTTCAATTCTTTATTTTAGTGCTCTTGGCCCAACAACAATCGACTTTAAGGCCAAAATAGATAGGCATTCGAGAGATTAATTAGGTGATGATGCAAGTTCAATTCTTTATTTTAGTGCTCTAGGCCCAACAACAATCGACTTTAAGGCCGAAATAGAAAGGCTTTGAGAATTAAATTAAGTGATTATGCAAGCTCCATTTTAATCTTTATGTTCTTAGGTGATAGCTTGAAAGTAAAGGTGCATAACAAGAATGTAAATATGAGTGCAAGCATAAGATAAATTATGCAAGTTCATTTTATCTCTCTAGAGCTCTTAACAAGACTTTAAAGGAACTTAAACCTCAACCCAAACTCATTAAACCAAGATAAAGTAAAGTCTAGAGTTTTTAGAACTCAACATAACATTTTTAGAAATCAAAACATTTTGCATGTTAAAAGAAAAGGAAATGGCCAAAATCTCAAGGAACAAAAAGAACATTTTGAAACTCTAGAGTCCATGATCTTGATGATATATTAACACCAACATCATGAACCTCATCATTGAGTCCTTAGAACCATTTTAAAACACCATCAAAAATAAAGTTCTCAAGAGTTCAAGAAAGGAAAAACTAGAAACATTTTTGCTCAAGAACAAAGATCAAGCTCTAGAGTTTGTTTCAAGTGATGAACATCATCATGAAACTCTCATCATCAAGCTCTCATTTCTTTGAACCTCAAGGCCCATGGCCAAAAATGAGAAAGAACAAGGAAAAGAAAAGAAGTTCTAAAAAGAATCAAGAGAAACTATAAACATAAAGCTAGATCAAGAACTTTAAAGAAAGGAATACATGAAAGAAAATCCCTACTTGGTGTGATGAACTTGAAGATGGAAGAAGAAGATGAAGAAGATGAAGAACTTTGAAGAACTTGAAGAACACTAGAACTTTGAGAGAAAAGAAAAGCTTTGAGTGTTCCTAAACTTAGCAAATGATCTAAAAGTGGTGCAAGCTCCTCAAGGCATTCTATTTATAGAGAAATGAAACGAATGAAGGGTGTGAATGGGATGAAGGTGTTTCGGCCATGAGGGTGCAGAATGGAGGCATCCATGAGTTCCATGAGGTGAGATAATGTGGTCTTGAGGCATGGTGAAGTATGGTTCAAAGCATGGTGAGGTATGGCTCAAGGTATGGCTCAAGCATGGTTCTTTGAGTGAGAAAACAATTTAATATGTGTGGTAATTGGGAGAGAGGTGGCCGAAACTTCATCAACCATGGGGGAGGGTTCTTTGCATTTTAATTGTGGTTTAGAGTTGTGTTTAGGTGTACCTTTGATTAGGATTAAGATTAGGAAGTTGTAAGAAAGTGTTTAGGTAAGGAAAATGGATAATTAGGGTGGTCTAGACATAATTAAGGAGTGGTCTTGCACCATTAGTGAGTTAAATCCTCAATTTAGAGTCTAAAAACTCTAGACACATTTCCTTGATTTAAGGAATTGGAGAGAGAAAACACTATTTAAGATTCCAAAACTAGGAATCTTGAGTTCTAAAAAGGGATTTAAGTTTAATCTAAGTAATTTTAGGTTCTAATTAACTTTAATAAATTATTTTGACTCTAGATTAATTAGGAAAATTAATTAATCTTCATTTAGAGCCTAATATTGCTTAGGTTTGGTTAATTACGTCATTAAGCTCAAAAACACTATTCTAGGGGCAAAATCGTAATTTTGCACTAAAACTGCCTGGGACCACCGGGACTTGAACAGAGACCTCTAGACACATGAAAACATGTTTTTAAACCTCTGGGGAAAGTTTCGGGCTCAAACGGCACCTTTACCCGCGTAAAACGCTATAGGGGTATTTTGGTCATTTTGACCCGAAACTGCGGAAAATGAAATTTTCGCTTCCGGAAGCATTCAAAGGCCATTCAATCCCCTTCAAACATTGAGTTGACCCTTCAAGGATGACCGAGTTGGTTACCTTCGAATTCGGGTCAGGAAATGACCTCAGGGGCATTTTGGTCATTTCCCTCGGACAGAAGAATCGGGGTGTTACAATATGCAAACTCTTGTTTTAATCTTTTAGTTTTTAGGTGATGACTTGAAAAGTAAACGTGCTAGACAAGAAACATAAATATGAAATACAAGTTCACTTCTTATCTTTAAGTTTAGGTGATAGCTTGTAAATAAATGTGATATACGAGGCTTAACATAAGCGTGCAATGCAAGAACTTGAAAAGTAAATATGGATGCAAAGCTCAAAAGTAAGTATGGGTGCATACCATTTATTATCTTTGAATCCTAGGCTCAAGTTTCCCATTTAAACTCTTTTAAAAACATCATACTTTCTTTTCTTGTAACACCATTTAAAAGAGTGAAACTTTCAAGCTTTAGAGGTCACTAGGTGGTGGTTTCTCAACCAACACCCAAGATCCTCATATCAAGCCATGGTTCCTTCCAATGTACGCCATCATGGCCGAAAATCAAATAGAGGAAATGGGAACCAAAACCGAAAAAGAGAAGAAAAGAGAAAGAAAGAAGAACCAAACTTTATCATCCCAAACCAAAAGCTAATTAAAAAGAAGGAAAGGCATTCTCAACACAAACTCCCTACCTTGGATTTGTTTTCTTGATTGAGAGAAGAAGCTTGCTCTTGAAGAGGAAGAAGAAGGAGGACTCCTTGAAGCTTGAGAGAAAAAAGTACTTAGGGGGTGCAAGAGAAATGAGTAAAGGTTCAAGCAAGCTCCTTAGGTGTCTATTTATTGGGGAAATGAAAAATGAGAGGGGTAAGGGGAGGAGGCTAGGTGGCGCAAGTTGAGAGGAGGAAGGAGAGAAAATATCTCTTACATGTAGTTATTCATAGGTAAGGCTAGGCATGGTTGGAGGTATGGGCTAGCATATGTCACTTTGAGTGTTGAAGTGAACAAATTTGTGATGCATGGAGGGGTGAGGTGATGCCACTTTTGGGAATCCAAGGGGAGGAAATTGTTTCATTAATTGTGGGCTAGTGATGTGTTTAGGTGTATCTTTGATTAGTCTTAAGATTAGGAGTTTGTAGTGAAGTGTGTGAGTAAAAGGATAGGTAATTAAGACTATTTAAGGCATGGTCAGTGAGCATTTTTGCCCATTAGTGGGGTCAAACCCTACTCAATCAAGGATTTCAATCACATCCTAGGCTTCTTGAAGTATAGAGAGTGAATAGTGAAAATACTATTTAAGATTCTATGTCTTGGAGACTTGAGTTAAAAAGGGGTTTAAGTTTAATCTAAGCAATCTTAGGTTTTAATTAACTTTAATAAATCATTTTGGCTCCAGATTAATTATGAAAATTAATTAACCTTCGATTAGAGCCAATATTGCTTAGGTTTGCTTAATTACATTATTAAGCTTAAAACTACTATTCTAGGGGATCATAATTTTACACAAAAACTGCCCGGGACCGCCGGGATTTAAACAGACATGTCTAGACTCATAAAAAAATTATTTTAAACTTTTCAGGAAATTCTCGGGCTCAAACGACACTTATACCCGTGTAAAAACGCTATAGGGGTATTTTGGTCATTTTGACCCGAAAACTCAGAAAACAAGATTTTCGCTTCCGAAACCACTCAATGACCATCCAATCCCCTTCAAACACCCTTCGAAGATAGTTGTACCGGCTACCTTCGAATTCCAAGCAGAAAATGGCCTCAGGGGCATTTTGGTCATTTTCTCTCAGACAGAAAAATTGGGGTGTTACAATGGGCCTCGGTAATTGGTATTTTAAAACTTAATAATTGAACCTTATGCATGCTCACTGTTTCAGAATGAAACCCGATGTTTTTGAGGACATAGATGATGATACTAGAATAGGAAGACGCCCTACTGAGATTCTTTATTAAGCTTTTCACTCCCTATGTTTTTCTTTCCATCACGTTTTCAGAGGACGATGGCAATGTTTGTGATCTACATTGATGTGCCTACTTGGGAGATGCACTACGACGCTGCCCATCGGTCATATCACTTCATGGGTCGTTGTGCCATTTGTCTTTTTGTGTACATGGACCACCCTTTTGTACATCCAGATTTTAGCTTTAGGTTCTCTCTTGTTTCCCCTTTTGGTGACGGCTTGTTCTTTGAGCGTGCGCGTCTTTGTGAGAAGCGGACTCGCTGTACCCATCCTTCCATTCGAAGACTGATCCATCTGAGGACTCAGCCACCCAGATACCATCCGAGGGTTCTTCCCCTACCGTGCCTATAGAGTTTGGCGAAGGCAGTGAGACCACAGTGACACAGCCGATTCGAGGAGGTAGGGTGAGAATGATACCCCATTGTGGAGCCCATCCTAACCCGTTCACCGTTTGGCCACTTCGGTTAAACTGGCTCAGTGGATTGGTTGTGTTCTTTTCCTTTGGGGTGGGCAGCAGTAGGAGCTGGCAGTGGTCTTGGTAGTGCATGAGCATATAGTCTACATAGGATAGCCTTCTTTTACTTTTTGAGGTTATCTACTTTAGATGCACTCTCGTGGGCGAGGTTTTTCTGTTTTATATATTTTATGCTTTCTATTTATTTGAACGGATAACTGTGTTAATAATGCTACTATTTAACTTAGTGTATGGCAGAACCTTTATGATATATATATATATATACACACATATACACACATATGTATGATGATTATTATATTGTGATCTTGTGATTTTATTCATAGCATGTCTATTTTCTTGTTATTATTCGCGAAATGTAGTGTTTATTTTATGCGTGGCTCACGTTTTCATCTCTTATTTCAAAAAAAAAATTTTAACCATATTTTCGTCAAGTATTTTCTAAAAAATAGAATTAAGATCTGGAACAAAAGAGTAATAACTAATAATTAACTCAAATACATCCTAGGCGTGTTAGGTTAAATATTAAGGTGTTACAAGGAACATGCACGATTCAACCTGCCCTTCTCATGCACATCATCACGTACGAGTGGTATTAGAGCCAGGCCTCTGGGGGTTGAGCAATCCAATGATTGCAGAGGACAAAGATCCAAAGGACAGAATGGCCTACTTCATCCTTCCAAGATTGATCTTCTATCTGATCATCCTTTACTGACAAAGACTTTAGGTTATGGCACAATTCTTTTATATGTTGAAAGGAATTCAAAAAGAGACCTATTGACATGAACTTTACAAAGGAAAAATTTCAGCTGATCCATCAAACCAAGTCTCTATTGATATTTGCCCTAAGCCACAATTATATATGCTACCTATGTACTGTGTGCTACATCTGAAAGGCTATATGAATAAGCCTGTACATGAGTTGATGGATTTCAGCATATATCAAGATGTCTTTGACCTTTTTTGTGACATGTTAGATGTTTTACAACATTAAAGTAATGAAAATTGCTAAAACTTCTCTGTGAAATAGAAAGATCTAATATTGTTATCTGAGATTGGTTTTAGAGATAAATTCTCTATCTGTGAATTATATCTGAAGTCTTTAATGACTATATCAAGAAGACAGTAATCTCATGAATTACTGATCTAGACAAAGATCATCTTGAGAAAGATCATCTACCTATAGCAGTAATGACACACATCATGTATTTGACCTACACTTTATTGTTATATCCCTGTGCAATATGTAACATCCTCCCAAGTACAACATCATCCTTAAGTCATGATATCAGACTCGAGAGTTATTACTTCTAAATTATTGGACCTTTCTTAAATAACTATAGCAAATGCGATAAGATCGTGTAATAACTAGCGTAATTCGATTAACATGTGTAACAAAGATACAAGTCAATTACATAAGGAGGCTCTACAGTGAGCTTGAATACTTATATAATCTCTATTACATTCACCTACATATATACCTACAACTATATGCCGCATAAGAAAAGCATCAACTACTAAACTACTGCAAATCGCAAGTTTCTTGCACATAGCAGCCATATTGTTCTCTGAATCAACCTGGAGATGACATGGGAACACACAAAATAGGGGTGAGAATTATACAATTCTCAGTAGGGCAACTCCCCATAAACTCACTCATAATGTCATCGTCATCGCCCCAGCCACTTCGGTTTATTAAGAAAAGGTGATCAGGCATTACACAATAATGATTTATTTTTAAAGTTCCAAATTATATTTTTGAAATGGGTTGTTTTTAAATACTCAATCACTTAATACACATATATCATAAAGCTCAAATATATAGTTAATAATCCTAATCAAGCAATTAAATATGATGTGAGTATGCATGTAACGCCCCAATTTTTACTGTAATTTTTACTGTCATTAGAAATTACTCAATTATCGAATTACCGTAGGTAATTATTACATAAGATTTGAGGCCGAACAATCCTCAATAAAGGAATATAACATTAGAAGAGAGGTTAGGAACGATTCATGCGAGAGTCGCAAATCCCGAATTTCTGTACGTATAAAATGACCAAAATGCCCCTGAAGTTATTTTACTCAGAAAATGAGGATCGTGGGCCCCACCTATTCTCAAGGGGATATTTTGAGGATAATAAGGGATTGTTTGTGTTATGTGTGTTAATAGAGCGGAAGGATCTCAATTTTGAGTTCCGACGCGCGAAATGACCAAAACGCCTCGTGGTCGCTTTAACTCCGATGTGCCGACCGAGCCCGAACCTCACTAAAATGTTTTAAAATGTGTTTTTAAGCCATGATTAACCATTGGTTAAGCTCGGGTGGCCTCGGGCAATTTTTAAGTGAAAGTACGATTTTGCCCTGCTTTTGGCGCTTTGCGAATTTCGGGATTTTTGATTCAGATATCTAAACCTAAGCAATATTAGGCTCAAATTAAAGCTTATTAAATTCTAAATATTAATCTAGAGTCAAAATTATGTATTTAGATTGATTAGAACCCAAAATTGCTCAAAAACACCCAAATTGCTTACTAATTCACTTAAACCCTTAACAGTAAATTCTCTAAATTACATGAATACCTTGCCTACACCTAAATAATGCATGGAACACACAAATTTCACTTCTTTGGGCTGTAATGGATGAAATTATTGATGCCATTATGCAGCTGAATTATTGCCAAAAGTTGCACTAAAACAAAATGCCAAAATGTCACCATAAGAGACATAATTCCTTAATTTCATACAACTTTGTCTAAAATGATTTTTCCTCCCTTATTTCTCCTGCAAAATTCCGTCCACTACCTCATCATTTTTGCCAATTAGAAGCCTCAAAATCTTCTATAAATAGGCTTGCTTGAGTGGTCTTGGAATGCTTGGTTCATAGCTAGTTTTTAAGAGCACCAAAAACTTTCTTTCTTCCTCCTCTTTGGCTGAATTCTTTCTTCAATTTTTCAAAGAGATTTTGTTTCATTTCACTTCAAGAAACCAAGTTCTCTTCCTCTTCTTCAACTCAGATTAGGTAGGGAGTAGTTTCTAAATTTATTTCTATGCTTTGAGGAGTTGTGTTTTTAGCTCAAAATGATGAAATTATGAACTTGCCTTAGCTTTTCATTTTGGTTTTCCTCTTCAATTTTTCTTTAACCAATTCAACCATATGGCCTAGGTGGAACTAAGATGATGGCTTGATGATGAGGACCTTGAGGGTGGGTTGTAAATCCATCACAAGTTAGGCCTCTAAAGCTTGAAAATTCCACTTGATGCAAAACTTTAAAGAATAATGCTTTATGATGCTAAAACAAAGATTTTTAGTTTAGAACTTGAAAGATGTATTTTTCCTTTTATGTTTTATTTCTTGTTAAGATATGTATTGGGTTGAATTTATAATTCTTTTAAAGTCTTGAAGGAGCTCTAGTAAAGAAACAAAATGAATTTGCATCCATGATTAAGTTTATGCTTTGCATAACCATGTTTACCTTCTATGTCATCACTAAATTTTCAAGAATGAATAAATGAACTTGCATTTCTCATGTTTAAATTCCAAGCTTGTATTTCATGTTTATGTTTCAAGTCATCGCCTAATCTTTCAAGATAATAAAGAGGTTGCATCTCATATTTAATTTATGCTCTCACTATATTTTATAATGGCTAAAAGAATCAACGCATGGCATGTTTATTTTATGCCATCACCTAAAGATCCTAGAGCTCAAAGACTTGCCCATGTATCACAAGCAAAGAAATATGATTATTGGAGTTAAAGAATTTATTCTTTAAAAAGTCTTGAGATTGGAGCTTAAAAAGATGTAATAATAATATTCTCTTCTCCCTCTATCGTCCTGTATGACTACCGCGCTCCGGTTTCTTAATATTCTCTTCTCCTCTATCGTCCTGTGCGGACTACCGCCGCTCCGGTTTCTTAATATTTTCTTCTCCTCTCTGGTCCTGTGCGAATTACCGCCGCTCCAGTATCTTGTATCATGTTTATATTTCAAGTTCTTGCATCATGTTTAATTTTCAAGTCATCACCTTAAATCTTAAAGATAAAGAAATGGAATTGCATATCATGTTTATAATTCCAAGCTATCACCTTATAAAGATAAGATTAAAATAAGGTTGCATAGCATGTTTATAATTCTAAGATGTCACCTAAATCTCTAAAGCTCAAGACTTACTCCTTTTATCTTAAGTGAGAATTTTAATTGTGAAGATCCTCCCAAATTTGACAAAAGAACTAGTTTCTAAATGAGTTTTAAGGCTTTGCAAGGATTTTACCTGGAACTAGTATTTTATATGCACTTAAAATATGATTCTATGTTATTGCATGAGGTTCATGATTCGGCCACTGATCTGAGTTTAGTATCAATGTGTGATAATGATTTGATATGATTGAAGTTGTGATAATTATGGTTTATTGTTAAAAGAATGATTCATAATTGGTTTAGTAACTAATTAGTTCTATAATTGATAATTCTATGTAAGGATTGGATGCTTATTAAGTACTTGATATCATTGAATGATTTCTGGCTTGCATGTTATAGTTGCTTTGTTGCAAATAATGAGAATGCTTGTACATGAAATGTTCTTTATTATGTAAAATTTACCTTTGTTGCTAGAAGAAAGTGTATCATTGTAAAAGTGTAATTTGGAAAGGTTAAGCTAAGGAAAGACTTGGTATTTAAGCGTGTCCATTGTGACCCACCTCTCTTCCCGGGAATCTCCCATATGCATGATTACAGTTGATATATATTATTCTAGCTTAAGACTATAAATGAGAAAATGTTATGATGTTTATGAATTGTATTATGATATAACATGCAAAGATTTAATGGTGACTTAAACTTATAAGAAAATGATCCTTTGGAACCATCGGACTATAGGTGGTGAAAAGGTGATTTTAGCCCCTAACCCGTTCTCTCAAAAGGGTAGAGTCGGGACTTTAGCTTATCAAAAGGATAAGTATATGCTAGTGACGACTAGTAAAGTATGAGCTCATAACCTAAATTACTCCCAAAAGGGTGGAGTATAGGGTGGCCCAAGGAAAATAATGATGATGATAAGATTTTAAGTCACCAAAGGCACTAAAGAAATGAAATATGTGCACCGTGTCCATATGTAGCTAATATTATATGACGTTCTTTTATGCATGTTATTTTGATAATGATGATGAGGAATATGATGTAATGATAAAGGAAATGTTCATTGTAAATATGACATGTTAAGAATAAGATGCATTATAAGACGATAATTAAAAATTGACGAACCTCGGTTAAGTATTTGTCCGAACTTAAAATGAATCTTTGCATGCTCACTATTTTAGAATAATCCTGAGGTTCCTGGGGACTTTGATGATGACACTATAGAAGGAGGTACCCTACTGAGAATTCTTTAGCAAGATTCTCACTCCCTTTTCTTTATTTCCATCATTGTCTCCAGATTCAAATGGCGACATTCGTCTGTTCGTTGATACCCCTACTTGGGAATTCCACTATGATCCGATGCATCGCTCGTATCATTTTGAAGGGAGGTGCGCAGTTCGTGTTTTTATTTACATAGGTCGTCCATTTGCACATCCTGTCCCTAGTTATCGATTTTCTCCTACTTCTCCCTATGCCAATGAAATGGTTTTCGAACATGCACGTCCACTTGATGAAAGGATGTTACGTTCTTATCCCGCTTCATCTGCTGTCCATGGATTCGCAGAGTATGTTCCGGAGACGAGATATTCTCAAACTGATCCTTCAGAGGACACTCCTACTCATGTATATTCTGAGAGCTCTGCTCCTACTCCCACACGTGTAAGAGAGGGTAGTGAGGAAACAGTTGTTCAGCCGAGGTTAGCGAGAAGGCCGTCCATGCGACTGGTGCATCTCGTGTGTCCCGCCCCGAGGAGCTCATCGATGGATCGGATTTATTTCCCCATTTCCGTGACAAAGGGCCATAGAAGGTTCTTAGTAGATTTATGTGTGATCATGCACCCTAGTTTTAGGATAACCTTCCCGGCTTATGAAGTTATCTAGTTTAGGGGCATGTATTTCCTTAAGTATATTTTCTTTTATGGGTTTGCATAAGATAATGATGTATGAACATAACCCACCCTTTGAGTGAGGTTATTGTATGTAAATATATGCTATAATGTGCTTATGGATGTTATATGATGGAGCCTAAGTGATATGATGTGATATATTCTTAAACGTCTTATTATACCCCGCTTACTCGTTCACGTTGTACTCGGCTCACGTTTTCAATTATGTGTTTAAAAAAAAAAATGGCTCGTAATTTCACTAAGTATTTTCAAATTATGAAGAAAGAACCAAAGCAAGGAGTAAAGTCTAGTCATTAATCAGATTCAACCTAGGTGTATCTGGTTAATTACTAGGGTGTTACAATGCATATGCTAAATGTATTGAACTTATCTCAAAATGACCTGGTTTCACTTGTGGCCATAGAACTCAACTCGGTGCATTTTTCTCTTTTCATCGACACAGGAAAGACTTAGCTTATATCATGCTGTAAAACTCAATTCAGTGCAACTTTTTCTCTTCATTGACATAGGAAAGACTTAGTTTATACCCAACGGGTATCTGCCGTGGACAACTCCACAATAGATAGTTTATGCCAAATGGCTTTTATAATGGATCACACTACACAAGGGAAATAGACTGCTTATCAGGACTAAACTTATTCCTATACGTGATCATCGAACTTCATTTTTTTCCATTTTTGAATCACACACAGCTCTATTCCTAGCCGATACGTCTACCGACTCATAATATCTCGGGGGAAGTTCCTCTTTTTGCCTTCTCCTTAATTCAATCTAAGTCTTGTTTCTATTTTCTCCATATGTCAGAATAGGCACACTCAGTATTTTGGGAAAGTTCTTACTTTTGCCTTCCCTTCATTCAATCTAAGTCTTGTTTCTGTTTTCTCCATATACCAGAACATGCACGATTAAAGTTCTTATATTCTCTTTTGCCACATATACATATCATTCACTATTCTTTTCCAAATGCATGCATGAGGCACATGTACGCATTCATTCATAATATGATTTAAATCGTGCCTCAAACCATTCCTTAAAATCACTAGCATGCATTCATATATGTCATACTTGAACCCAATGTCATTATTTCATCAATTCAAAGCATCAATTCATTTTCAGCACAATGGCAGATTTCACATGTCTATAGCACAAATTATTTTGCATTTCAAACTATGAAATACAAGGCTATAAAAATTCTCAAGGACACTTCAATATGTCCCTAAGGTTCTCTGTAAATTTCTGAGTAAACAGAGTTCTGTAAATATGATAACAAAATTCAACAATTTTAGTGGTCAGAGACCACTTATTCTCAGCTTAGAACCAGAAATGGAGAATTTTTTAACCATAGCATATGAACCCAGAAAATTTAAAATAAAAATTTTGGTAAAACCTCAAGGTGTCTCTAATATCCTGTAAAACTTTCAATGGATAATTCAATTATTTCCTATGATAACAAAATTAGAAAAATTCACAGCTTCAGTTCCAAGAGTTCGGGCAGCATAGGTACCAGTTCAGTCCCAGATTTTTTTGAGGCAGTATAAGTCGAAATTAAAGCTCAAGAAAATTCATGGAACTAGATTAACATGTTAGATTCAATATATAATTTTTATTGCTCATAAAAATACCCACAATTCACCCAGAAAATTCGTGATTATCTGCTGCCTAGAACAGAACCAAAAATCCAGCATGCATATTTCAGCTTCTCTTTATTAAAAATGATTTTTCCACAACAACATACCAATCCACCAAAGAAAATACATCTATATATATGTGTAATCAAAGAATAGAACCAGAAAAAATCAATTTTAAACCATCAAAATCTGCAAGAAACAGAATTTTATTAAACAAGACAACAAACCCTACTTTGAAGACTTTAAAGCTTTATACTCCAAAGGTGTTCCAATTGATTTCTCTTCACTTCAAGGCCACCAATTCAAGCCCCAAACCTTCCTTAGGCAGTGAGGAAGTGATATGTCAAGGTGAGGATTGATGGAGAATTGAGATTTTAATCGGCTAGAATTGTAGGTTTTGATGTGTAGAACAAGTTTTGTGAAGAGAGTTTGTGGTTTTAGGAACTTTGGGCAAGTGTTTTGGTGATTTGAAATTAAAACTTGATCTTATGAAGAAGATAACAATGGTGGCTGTTTGCTCTTTGAAAATGGCCGAGAATTGCAAGCTTCAAAGGTAAGTTTTATGGCTTTTAATGACATTAAATTAGGTTGTAACAATTGTTTAATATAAAGTCTATATTTTTTGACCAAGAAAATAAGATTAATGGCTAGGATTTGATCTTGTAATTCAAGATTAAATCCTAACCTTACACGTGGCTCCAAAGGATAAACATTATCCTTTTACAAAGATAAAACTATCTTTCAGTGTTAGAAATCGCACACTAAAATTTTACCGAATAGGTTAAATACTATACCCGGGTAATTAGATATTACCCAAAATTCAATTCTAAGTATAAAACTTCATTTCTAACCTTAATCCTCTATTTTCTCAGTTTCGGCTGTCCCGATGGGTTCGTGAGGCCCACAAACTTACCATTCACTTTTTTTTTTTTTTTTACAAATCCCTTGGACCATCTTCATCATTACTAAAACTGTCAGATTTTTGAAATTATGACTAGTAAAGTCCAAATTAATTTTTAAATAATTTTTAGGGTGTTACACAATAAGGAAGAATGTGCTAGACATCCAAAAAGTCTTTGTTAGAAAGTCTTATTATGCTAAAACCTATTGCCATTCTGTGCTTCATGGCTGAAGAGCATCATCAGAGACTCATGAGGTAAAAGTTTCAGTATCTTATCTCTGTCATTTTTTCATCTATATATCTCAACCTATCAAAGAACTCATAGAGTTACCATGAACATTTAAGAAGGTCCAGTCTAAAGCTAGAAAACTAAAAGAGAGAAATACTCCAAAAAGAGTTTACTCTTCTCAAGTTATGTGTTTCTGAAGCCTCTAAGAAACTATACGATCTTTTCTTCTGAACCTTTGAGAGGACTTCATGGCATTCTAAGATTTGACTCATGTTTATCAGACATATTCAAAAACCATGATTTTGTAATGAATGGTTAGCATCTTTTATTTCAAAGAAACTGGATTGAGATATATAGATGAAACAACAGAAGAAAAATCTATGGAACTTCATCTATATGATATCTTCTAGTTCTGTTTTTCAAGTTATTTAAAGAGATACCTTTACAGCTAATGAATCCTGAAAAGAATTTCCTTTAAAAAGGTTGGAAAAGTGTTCTTATCTGAAACTAACTGATAAAGACCCATGAAAGTCTGCGTACCAAAAGTCATACTTCTTCTTGCAGGTATATCTAAAAATATCCCTTTGACTGAAGAGCTAAAGAAACACTCTAATATTGATCTTTTTAGATGTCAGACCTTGATTCTAAGTGTTGTCATATCTCCTAAAGAGATAATCATATCAAGGATCTCTTATGTATGATGATGATGAAAAACGTAAGGAAGACTTTGCCGATAATCTTGATTATTTTGAAGAAAGCCCTAAGATTTTCTATCTTAAAGTAACTCCAGAAAGCTAGCAGATGATGATGAAAAACCTAAGGAAGACTTTGCCGATAATCTTGATTATTCTGAAGAAAGCCCTAAGATTTTTTATCTTAAAGTAACTCCAGAAAGCTAGCAGATGAAAGCCAAATGCTTCAGAAAGTGAGCTCCAGAACCTTAGTCTTTTAGAGAATTTGCTCGGACCATTCAAGATGATCAGAAAATGATCTTTCTGAGATACAACATGAACAGTTTGAAGATGACATAGAACCTAGAAGATCCGAATGCACTGGAACATTGTGAGAATTCAATTTTAAATCTTTTGTTGTCAAAGTTCTTGGAGTATCTCTAGGGGGATGAGTACGAAGTCATTCCTTGGATTTTTATCAACTGTGCTTTCTTCACCACCACTGTATCCATAAATGTTGAGAAAGCTTTGAATTGTCAAACTTGGGTGGAAGCTTTGTTGAATATGCTAAGCAAGCTCAAGAGAAAGGAAAAGTCTACTCATTATCTTCGAGACATCATCATCCATACTAACAGGAAGCTCAATGACTATCTGGATAAATTTGATATCATCAGGGCAAGCAAATCCATGCAAGAAGAAAGGCCCAAGTATATTAAGATCTTTGAACTCAGATGCTGCGGATAAGGAATTAGCTACAAGATCAATTCTTGAGGTAAGTTTCCTTCCTTTTATTTGAAACAATGTTGTGCTATTTATCCTTACAATAATCCGATTAGCACTCTTTATCCATGTTTGTCTGTGAAAAATTTCTTTTTAGTTAAAAACAAGGATGCTCAGTAAATAGATGTGTCTACTGAAGATCTTGTGTCAAGATGTATTATGTAACACCTCGATTTTTCTGCTTGAGAGAAAATGACCAAAATGCCCTTGAGGTCATTTTCCACCCGGAATTCGAGAATAGCCGACCCGGCGGTCCTCAAAGGGTTAACTCAATGTTTGAAGGGGAATAGATGGTTTTTGAATGGTTCCGGAAACAAAAATCTCATTTTCTAAGGTTTGGGGTCAAAATGACCAAAATACCCCTATAACGTTTTCATGCGGGTATAAGTGCCGTTTGAGCCCAGAACTTTCCCAGAAGGCTTAAAATGATGTTTTTATGTGTTTAGTGACCTCCGTTTGACTCCCAATGGTCCCAGGCAATTTTGTGAAAAATTATGATTTTGTCCCTGCATAGTGCATTTCGGGTCTAATGACGTATTTAAGCAAACCTAAACAATATTAAACTCTAATCAAAGATTAATTAATTTTGATGATTAATCTAGAGCTAAAATAATTATTTGAGGTTAATTAGAACCTAAGATTGCTTAAGGAAACTCAAAATCCTATTCTAGTTTCAATTCTTTAAAGAAAGGAATCTATGAATAGTGTTTTCTCTCTTCAATTTCCCTAAATCAAGGAATTGTGATGGCATTGGATTCTAAGTTAATGAGGCTTGACTTCATTAATTTAGAAAGATCACCTCCTAATCTAGTCTTACAAGCCCTTAATTACCTACTTACCTAAACACTTAGTTACAAACCTTTAATCCTTGATGTAATCAAACCCACACTTAATCACACCTCTAATCCACATTAAAAGAGATGATTTTTCCCTCCCCTTGGCTGCACAATTCAGTGCCACCTCATCCCCCACAATTCATCACATGTTGCTTTATTCTCACTAAAAGAACCATGCTTAAGCCCATGCTTGAAACCATACTTGAACCTATACTTGGCCATACCTTTGAATGACCACAACCATACCTTGAAGGAGATATTTTTCCTCCCCCAAGCTGCATATGGCCGAAACATACTCCCCTCATTCACTTCATCATGTTTTAATTTTCTATAAATACTTGTCTTGGAAGAACTTGATGCATTTGCTCATTTTTTCTTCAAGCTAGTTTCAAGAGTTGTCGTAGTTTTTCTCTTTTCTTTCAAGAACCTCAAGAGTTCTTTCTTGCTCTCATCTTCTTCATCTTTACCACACAACCACCATTAAATCCTTCTTGAAACACTTAGCCATATCATTTTCAAGATCAAGCTCAAGAAATACAACTTCCTTTCTTTTTCCTTTCTTCTTGGCTGAAGCTCCATTAAGCTTTAGGGAGGATTTTTCTTTCATCCTCTCATCAAGACCAAGCCTTATTCATCCTCCAAGAGGCCTACCTTTGGTAGGGATTTTGTTTTGTTAAAGGATTCTCTTTTAAAGCTTGATAAAAAAATGGGTTTTTATTAGTTTCTCTTGACTTTTAGAACTTCTTTTTCTTCTCTTTGATTTTGGCCTTGGAGCCTTTCTTTTTAAAGAAAATGATGCTTGATGATGAGGGTTCAAGATGTAGATCATGAGAATCTTCACTTGTGAAACCTTTAGAGCTTGGAACTTGGTTCTTGGACCAAGCATGTTTCGGTTTTTCCTTTTCTTTTCATGCTCTAGTTTCGGTTTCCTTTTCTTTTTCCTTGGTCCTAGTTTTGATCTTAAAGGCTTATGTTAGTTGGAGAATGACTCAAGGATGAGCATGCATGATGTTGGTGGTGGTATATCATCAAGAACATGGTCTTTAGAGTTTTAAAATTTTATCTTTCTCTCCCTCATGGTTTTGGCCATGACTTCCTTTGTCTTTGATATTTTGGTTTTGTCACTCAAGACATGGTAAAATGATGGCTTTTTTGTTTACAAGGAAATGGTTTCTAAAGCTCAAAGATTGGTTCTTTAACTTGACCCTTTTTTATTCTTAAACTAAATTTAGTGTATGACTTGCTTTTCTTTAATCCATTTCCTCAAAACTTGATGATGAAGTTCACACCATAAGGTTTAATTGTAACCTTGGTGCAAGAACTCCAAAGCTTGCTTTACCTTGTTCAGATGAGTTTGGGGTTGAGGTTTCTGCTCCTTTAAAGCCTTGTATGAGCTCTAGTAAAGAATATAAAATGAACTTGCATTCATATTTACATTTCTGCCTAGCATGTTTATTTTTCAAGCCATCACCTAAAGCTTAAAGATTAAAACAAAAGCTTGCATTTCCATATCACCTAATAGTTAATCTTAAAGCTCGCCTATTTCGGCCTTAAAATCGATTGTTCTGTGTAACATCCTAATTTTTAACCCAATACTCTAGAACATATTTAGGTTAATTATTAGTCTATTACGTCATAGTTTCCTCTTTACTCTAAAATACTTAGCGAAAAATATAGGTAAATTTTTTTTTGAATTGTAAAAGCAAAGTGAGAGCCATGCAATATGATGAACGATGAAGCATAAAAGAAATAAAACACAAATCCAAATAAACACCTCATAAACATCCGATCATAAAACATGTAATTGCACAGCATGGTGAAACAAACGGCATATATAGATATATAATGCGCCCACTCAAGAAGAGCAGGACTTAGTCTAGTACAATGTTGAACAAATACAATTGAAATAGAAATACATGGAAACATATAAAGAGAAACACCCACACCCTAGTGCACCTAAAATGGATAACCTTTCTGAACAAAAGAAGGCTATCCTAATCTACGTATGGTGTGTTCACTATCACTCCTCAAGTGCCTCTACTGCTGGTAGTCCGAATAAGGTAGGACATAGTCGATCCAAGGACGAAGCACATCCGGAGTGGGCACTCGCTATGGCTGGACATGACCTCTTCGATGAGGGCACATGGACTGCCTCCGAGCCAGCCTCAGCTGTGTAACCATCTCCTCACTACCCTCTACCCTTAACGGGGAAGTAAGGGCAAAGCTCTCAGAGTATGGAGGGGTGGGTGGATCCTCTGATGGGTCAGTCTCCGAATGCCTTGAATGGGGGACATAGTGGGGAAAATCACGAGCAGTAGACTCAGCAAAGTACGTACGGAGTACCCTCTCGTTATGCATCTGCGCACGCTCAAAACCATGTCGTCACCAAACGGGAAAGTTGGAGAAAAATGATGGCTATGTATAGGGTGAGAAAAGGGGCGTCCTAAGAACATAAATACACGGAGTGTGTAGCTCCCCTCAAAATGATACGACCGGTGTTACGAGTCGTAGTGCACCTCCCAGGTGGGGGTATCAACAAACAACACGAAAGTCGCCATCTGAAGACATGACGGAAAGAAAAGATAGAGGGAGTGAGAATCTCACTAAAGAATCTCAGTAGGGCAACCTCTTATCTAGGTGTCATCATCTACGTCCTCAAGAACCTTGGGTTTCTTTGAAAAAGGTGAGCATGTATAAAATTCACTTATTAGGTTTTAAGCTTAATTATCCAAGGTCTGTTCCTTTTAGGATGAGTCTTAATGTCATGGATGTAACATAATAAAGCATGAATGCATGAAAATGGAATAGGCAGAATCAAATAAACATTTATAGAGCTATCAACATCATACAGGTGGCATAAAGTGGCATGTACTTCTTATGTAAAAGCATTTCTCTTTCTGTAACTGTGTGACATTCAAAGCATCATACTGTAACATAGGGATCACCCTAAAATCATCTCTAGGTTATGAGCTCATATCTCAACTAGTCGTCACTAGTTCGTACTTATCATTTGATAAGAAAAATCTCAATAACAATAATAATCATCACAGAACGCGTTGCACCGGCAATAAGTACACAGCGAATATTGTTCTCTTTGGGGCGTTACGTATCGCCACCCCTCAGAATGCGTTCTTATAGTACTATGTCACATTCAAAACTCATATCTTTTTGAAAACTTTCCAAGTTCCTCAAATTTGTCAGAAATTCGGTAGCATAACCATGGCACACCAAATTTCTTCCAAATTTGCTTTATGCCACATTCATATATGTACATCATCATGAGCATCACAGTCATCATAAATTCTCATAATAAAATCATGCACCCACATGAAGTACTGAAGTTCATTATGCTCTTAAACCTAAGGTGTCTTATGCTTTGACCCTTACGGGTCTTAAACTTGAGATATAATTATTTTAACACGCGCTATAAATCTTTTATGCTCCTATGGGTTCAGAACTAATATCCTCACTGATTTTTATGCCTAGGAGTAAAACCAAACAGCCTCATTCAGATCTTCCATTTTCTAAAACTTGTGATTACAGGGTTCTAGAAACTACGTTTTTGACCCTTTCTATGTTTTGTCTTCACCTAAGGCGCTATAAATTAAATCTAAACCAATTATGAGGTATTCCTATGCCTTTGAACTAATTATAAGCCATGTTTGCTACATTATAAGGTTGCTAGAAATAATTAGGAAATTAAATAATCTAAGTGTTCTAGAATTACACTTTTACGATTTTCTAGTTACTAGCTTCTCTATAGGCGCTAAAAATCAATCCTACATCAAATGTAACATCCTAATTTTTAACCCAATACTCTAGAACATAATTAGGTTAATCATTAGTCTGTTACGTCATAGCTTCCTCATTACTTTAAAATACTTAGCGGAAATATTGGTAAATTTTTTTTTGAATTATAAAAGCAAAGTGAAAGCCGCACGACATGTTAACTAGTAATGCACGAAAGGTAATAAAGAAAACATTGCATAGCAACATCACATAAGCAAGTAAAAGCACATCTTACTAACATTGAACTGCATATTTATATAATATAGGATATGCCACTTGTATAGAGTGGGGCTTAGTTTGATACAACATGAGCAATACAACTAAAAAGGAAATACAAGAGAAAGTGCAACGGAAACTATAAAAGCAACTCCCCTACCCAAGTGCAACTAACGGGATGACCTCTAAAACAAAAGAAGGTTCACCCCCATCTAAGTGGTGTGTGCTCTACCCGGGTACCCCATCGGTCGTACGTCACCTCCTACTAACGTCCATCTCGCGAGCGAGGCACATATCTGGGAAACTGAGCGAGCTCCTCGGGCGTGAAGAGGCGGAACGGGGATCGAGAGTCACCCCCGCGGTGTGCCCGCATCTCCAGTCGTTGCGCAAGTCGTGGCTGAGTCACGGTATCCTCACTGCCCTCCCTCATTAGTGGTGGAGAGGGGGCGGAGCTCTCGCTATACGGATGGGTAGGCGGGTCCTCGGATGGGTCGGTCTCTGAGAAGTAGGTCCGGGGCATGTAATCAGGATAGTCTCGCATGGCTGAAGCGGCGACGTGCATGCGGAGTACTCTCTTGTTATGCATACGCGCACGCTCAAAAACCCGCTCATTGTCGCCGTAGGGCGCTGTCGGGGAGAAGCGATGGGTGTGCACGGGGTGAGCGAAGGGACGTCCCACGAACATGAAAACTCGCACCGTGCACTGTCCCTCAAAATGGTATGACCCGTGAGCTAGGTCATAGTGCACCTCCCACGTCGGGGTGTCCACGAAAACCACGAACGTCGCCATCTGAAGACGTGACGGAAAGAAAGAGATAGAAGGAGTGAGAATCTTGCTAAAGAATCTCAGTAGGGCCTCCTACTACCTTGGTGTCATCATCTACATCTTCAGGAACCTTGGGTTTAGTTATAGAAAATAAGTGAGCATGCATTAGGTCCATTTTTAGGTTCCCAAACATAATTTAGCCAAGGTCCATTCATTTTAGCATGATTCTTAATGTCATGGATGCAAGCATATTAAAGAATGTATGCATGGCTCTACTTAATGCAAGAATATTCATCATATATTTAAAAACACCATAATAGTAGTGGCATAAAGTGGCAAATAAATTCTCTTTGTGACATAATCATCATAACTTCCTCATAGGCCACCCTAAAAGACAAGCGCTCTGGGGGTGCTCGGCCTAACCGGTGTCACCCAGAACGTGTCACATCTCTAGGTTATGAGCTCATACCTCAACTAGTCGTCACTAGTTCTTACTTATCAATCTCGATAAGCGTAACATAATCATAAACATAATCCCGACTTATCCAGTACGGGCTATCCCGACTTATCCAGTACGAGCTAGGGGGCATTTCTTGGGGGTGCTTGGCCGAACCGGTGTCACCCAAGAATAAATCTTGGTACCGATGTCACATGAGTTCTCTGGAGGTGCTCGGCCGAACCGGTGTCATCCGAGAACCCATCTTAGTACCTCATAAAAATTTTCATAGGTTTTCAAAAACTTTCCGAATTTGTCAGAAATTCGACGGCATAACTGTAGCTTGCCGAATTTCTTCCAAATTCTTCTTTATGCTACATGAGTCAATCAAACATGCATCTTTCATCATAATTTCATGCATTCACATAATCATCCTCACACTTTCACAAGCAACATTAAAAGTTCGTTATGCACTTGGTCCTATGGTATTTTATGCTTTGACCCTTACGGGCCTTAAACTCGTGATGTAGTTAACCTATCATTTCCTATCAAACTTTTATGCACCTAAGGGTTCTCTCTTATTGAATCTCATCATTTATTTATGCTCTCTATTAAATCTGAACAATACCATTCCTTAGGGGCAGCGTTATGAACTTATGATTACGGGGTTCTAGAACTTGCGTTTTAGACCTTTTCTTGGTTCTGTCTTCGCCTAAGGCGCTATAAGTTAAACCTAAACCAATTATGAGTCATACCTATATCAAAGAACTAATTATAAACCATGTTATCTACATTATAAAGTTGCTGGTCAGATTCTAAGAATTAAATGTTCTAAGAGTTCTAGAATTGCGGTTTTACGGTTTTCTAGTTACTAGTTTCTCTATAGGTGCTAAAATTCATTCCTACTTCAAATGTAACCAAATTTTTCATAATTAATCAATCCTAATCTGATTATATTCCCATTAAAACAGTTTGGGTAGTGTCCATAGCTAAATGGGATAAGACTATGCTAAATCTTGACTTTATGATTTTCCTAGAAAGCTAGTTTATTTCTTAACTTGCATAGAAATGTTCCTACTTTATCATACATAATTTTTCACTCGTTCAAACACATCAAACATCATCACATGGCAGCAAACACATCATGGAAGAACCGAAACATTAAGTTTCCAAAAGGATACATAACTTGACATTTTTAAAACACATGAGTTACTAGTTTCTCTTGGAATCATTTTCAAGACTTCTAAAACTCTTTTGCAAATCATTTTATCATGTCGAAGAGACTAAACACACATCCTTGGGTCAGTGACCCCTTAATCCCTCCTTAAAAGAGTGTTAAATTCATAGAACCTTGTTGGTCTTAAACATAAACAAGTTCATTAGCTTTTAAAAGGATTTCTTAAAACTTGACTTATTGGTCCTTGGAGCTAGATGAAACTCATTCCAAGTTCATCATCACTTTGTAACATCCTAATTTTTAACCCAATACTCTAGAACATAATTAGGTTAATCATTAGTCTGTTACTTCATAGTCCTCATTTAACTTTGAATTACTTAGCGGAAAATACGGGCAAATTTTTTTTTGAAATATAAAGTGAGAGCCGCGTGATGCGATGTAACACGTAAAGAACAAAACATACATCTCATAACGTCATAGCATAAAGCACATAAAGGCACATCATGGGAAAACACTGAATATCATCTTATATTTATATAACTTGCCCACTTATAAGTGTGGGACTTAGTTTAGTACAAGGGAAATACATGAAAGGAAATACAACATAAACATAAACACGATCTACTCCCCTACCCGAGTGCACCTAATGGGATAACCTCTAAACAAAAGAAGGTTTATCCCCATCTAAGTGGTGCGTGCTCTAACCGGGTACTCCATCAGTCGATCGTCACCTCCTACTAACGTCCGTCTCGCGAACGAGCTAAGTATCCAGGAAACTGGGCGAGCTCCTCGGGCGTAAAGAGGCGGAACGGGGATCGAGAGTGACCCCCGCGATGTGGCCGCATCTTCGGTCGCCGTGCAAGTCGTGGCTGAGTCACGGTATCCTCACTGCCCTCCCTCATCATTGGTGGAGAGGGGGCAGAGCTCTCGCTATACGGATGAGTAGGCGGGTCCTCGGACGGGTCGGTCTCCGAGAAGTAGGTCTGGGGCACGTAATCGGGATAGTCTCGCATGGCTAAGGCGGCGGTGTGCATGCGGAGCACTCTCTCGTCATGCGTACGCGCGCGCTCAAAGAACCGCTCGTCGTCGCCATAGGGTGCAGTCGAGGAGAAGCGATGGGTGTGCACGGGATGAGTGAAGAGGCGCCCTACGAACATGAAAACCCACACCGTGCACTGCCCCTCAAAATGGTATGACCCGTGAGCCGGGTCATAGTGCACCTCCCATGTCGGGGTGTCCACGAACACTACGACGTTACCATCTGAAGACGTGACGGAAAGAAAGAGATAGAGGGAGTGAGAATACCTAGGTGTCATCATCTACGTCCTCAGGAACCTTGGGTTTAATTACACAAAATGTCTGGTCATGCATTAAGTTCATTTTAAACTTTAAAATATACTTTAGCCAAGGTCCATTCATTTTAGGATGATCTTAATGTCATGAATGCAACATAATAGAAGATGTATGCATGGCACTACCTAATGCACATACATAAAACATAACATCAAGCATCATCATACCTAGTGGCATAAAGTGGTAATAGAAACATTCATATGGGACAAACTTAGTGACATAATCATAATCATAAAACTTCTCTTCCTCATGGGCCACCCTAAAAGACAATCGAACTGGGGGTGCTCAACCGAACCAGTGTCACCCAGAACGTGTCACATATCTAGGTTATGAGCTCATACCTTAACTAGTCGTCACTAGTTCTTACTTACCACTTAACGATAAGCGTATCATAAATCATAAATCCTGACTATCTGAGTACGGGTTAGGGGGCAATTCTCTTAGGGGTGCTCGGCCAAACCGGTGTCATCCTAGAACCCATCTTAGTACCTTAATTTTCAAAAATCTCTTTAAGTCCCCAAATTAAATCGGGAATTACGGCATGATGGCATTACGCCGAATTCCTTCCAAATTTGCTTTATGCCACATAAACATATATCCTCATGAATTTCTCATATGAATAACATCATCATCATTTATATAACACATGCATCATCATAGAACTTTCAACCGTTTATCCTTACGGTAGCTTATGCTTTGACCCTTACGGGTCTTAATCATGAGATATGGTTCTCTAACATCCGTCGCTCATATTTTATGCACCTAAGGGCTCATAATTAAACATCATTCATAATCCTCATGTTCACACTTAAATCTGAATAGCATAGGGCAGAATTCCTAACTTGTGATTACAGGGTTCTAGAACTTACGTTTTAGACCCTTTCTTGGTTCCGTCTTCGCCTAAGGCGCTATAAATTAAATCTAAATCAATTATGAGGCATTCCTATGCTTAAGGACTAATTATTAATCATGTTTATCATGTTGTGAGGGTGCTGGACAGAATCCAGAAAAAATAAATGTTCTAAGAGTTCTAAACTTGCACTTTTACGGTTTTCTAGTTACTAGTTTCCCTATAGGTACTAGAATTCGATTCTAATCCAAATGTTACCAAGTTTTTCATGTCTAAACAATCCTAATCTGATTATGCTCCCATTAAAACAGTTTGGATAATTTCCAAAAACAAATGGGTCAAAACTATGTTAAATTCTAGCTTTATGGTATTTCTAGTTAGCTAGTTTCTTACCTATTATGCATAGAATCGTTTCTACATCATCATATGATATTTTCACACATTCTAACACGTCATAACATCATCATACAGCATCACACTCATCATCTCAGAACCGAAAACATTTAGCTTTAGTAAAGGATTTAAATTGACATTTCTAGGTACATAAGTTAACTAGTTTCTCTTGGAATCAATTTAGAATTTCTAAAACTCTTTGCAAATCATTTTGATTCATCAAGAGGCTAAGAGAAGCCTTAGGTCAATGACCAAAATATATTTCATCTCCTAAAAGGGAATAAAGTCATTTCTCATGACAACATAACCTTGAAAAGATTTGTAAAACTTTAAGGAAAACTTAGAACATAGACTATTGGTCCTTGTAGCTAGATGAAAACTCATTGCAAGTCCATCATCACCACTTGGCCGAAAATATGCATTCAAAGAATAGTTTCACATTAAACTTTAACTTGGAATGAAATGGGCAAGTCTTTGAGCTCTAGGTTCTTAAGTTATGACATGAAATAAACGTGCTCATGCTTTTCATTTTTAATCTTGCTTACAAAATAAAGTGATGACTTAAATTAAATATGCAAGGCATAAACTTAAACGTGCAAGCTTGAAAGTAAATATGTGAGGCATAAACTTAAACGTGAAAGCTTGAAAGTAAATATGCAAGGTTCAATTCTTTATTTTAGTGCTCTTGGCCCAACAACAATCGACTTTAAGGCTGAAATAGATAGGCATTCGAGAAATTAATTAAGTGATAATGCAAGTTCAATTCTTTATTTTAGTGCTCTAGGCCCAACAACAATCGACTTTAAGGCCGAAATAGAAAGGCTTTGAGAATTAAATTAAGTGATGATACAAGTTCCATTTTAATCTTTATGTTCTTAGGTGATAGCTTGAAAGTAAAGGTGCATAACAAGAATGTAAACATGAGTGCAAGCATAAGATAAATTATGCAAGTTCATTTTATCTCTCTAGAGCTCTTAACAAGACTTTAAAGGAACTTAAACCTTAACCCAAACTCATCCAACCAAGGTAAAGTAAAGACTAGAGTTCTTAGAACTCAAAACGACATCTTTAGAAAATCAAACCATAAGGCATATAAAGAAAAGGAAATGGCCGAAACATCTAGGCAAGAAGAGAAATATTTGAAACTCTAGAGTCCATGATCTTGATGATATATTAACACCAACATCATGAGACCTCATCATCGAGTCCTTAGAACCATTTTAAAAGACCATCAAAACTAAAGTTCTCAAGAGTTCAAGAAAGGAAAAACTAGAAACATTTTTGCTCAAGAACAAAGATCAAGCTCTAGAGTTTGTTTCAAGTGATGAACATCATCATGAAACTCTCATCATCAAGCTCTCATTTCTTTGAACTCCAAGGCCCATGGCCAAAAATGAGAAAGAATCAAGGAAAAGAAAAGAAGTTCTAAAAAGAATCAAGAGAAACTATGAACATCAAGCTTGAAACAAGAATTTTAAAGAAAAGAATACATGAAAGGAAATCCCTACTTGATGTGATGAACTTGAAGATGGAAGAAGAAGATGAGGATGATGAAGAACTTTGAAGAACTTGAAGGAAAAGAAAAGCTTTGAGTGTTCCTAAACTTAGCAAATGATCTAAAAGTGGTGCAAGCTCCTCAAGGCATTCTATTTATAGAGAAATGAAACAAATTAAGGGTGCTCATGGAGAGGAAGAGCTTCGGCCATGTGTGCAGAATTGGAGGCATCCATGAGTTCCATGAGGTGAGATAATGTGGTCTTGAGGCATGGTGAGGTATGATTCAAAGCATAGTGAGGTATGGTTCAAGGTATGGCTCAAGCATGGCTTCAAGGAGTGAGAAAACAATTCAATCATGTGGCCAAAGAGGGCATGGCTGTTCGGCCATGTTACAGCCAAGGGGAAGTTTGTTTTGCAATTTAATTGTGATTTAGAGTTGTGTTTAGGTGTATCTTTGATTATGCTTAAGGTTAGGAATTTGTAAGAAAGTGTTTAGATAAGGAAAAATGGATAATTAGGGTGGTCTGGACATAATTAAGGAGTGGTCTTGCACCATTAGTGAGCTAGATCCTCAATTTAGAGTCTAAACAACTCTAGACACACTTCCTTGATTTAAGGAATTGGAGAGAGAAAATACTATTCAAGATTCCAAGACTAGGAATCTTGAGTTCTAAAAAGGGATTTAAGTTTAATCTAAGCAATTTTAGGTTCTAATTAACTTTAATAAATTATTTTGACTTTAGATTAATTAGGAAAATTAATTAATCTTCGTTTAGAGCCTAATATTGCTTAGGTTTGCTTAATTATGTCATTAAGCTCAAAAACACTATTCTAGGGGCAAAATCGTAATTTTGCACTAAAACTGCCCGGGACCACCGGGACTTGAACGGAGACCTCTAGACACATGAAAACATGTTTTTAAACTTCTGGGAGAAGTTTCGGGCGCAAACGGCACTTCTACCCGCGTAAAAACGCTATAGGGGTATTTTGGTCATTTTGACCCGAAACTGCGGAAAACGAGATTTTCGCTCCCGAAAGCATTCAAAGGCCATTCAATCCCCTTCAAACATTGAGTTGACCCTTCGAGGACGACCGAGTTGGTTACCCTTGAATTCGGGTCAGGAAATGACCTCAGGGGCATTTTGGTCATTTCCCTCGGATAGAAAAATCGGGGTGTTACATACTTCATGGCCGAAATCATGCATTCAAAGAATGCTCCCTCATTAAACTTTAACTTGAGATAAAATGGGCAAGTCTTTGAGCTCTAAGATCTTTTAAGTGTTGACATAATTTAAACATGCTATGCACTTCATTTTTATTCTTCATTACAAAATAAAGTGAGAACTTAAAGTAAACATGCAAGACTTGAATATAAAAATGTAAGGCTTAAAATAAATATGCAAGACTTGGAATATAAATATGCAAGTTCATTCTTTATTTTAGTGCCTAGGCCCAGCAACAATCGACTTTAAGGCCAAAATAGAAAGGCTTTGAGATTTAGTTAGGTGATAGTGCAAACCTCATTTTAAATCTTTACGTTCTTTAGTGATGAAAGGTAAAGATGCTAGACAAGAATATAAATATGAGATGCACTCCATTCTTTAGCCTTTAACTTTAGGTGATGGCTTGAAAATTAAATATGAATGCAAAGCTCAAAATAAATATGTAATACATAAGCTTAAATTTAAATATGAATGCTAGTCCATTTTATTTCTTATTAGAGCTCATACAAGACTTTAAAGGAACTTAAACCTCAACCTAAACTCATCATGACAAGATAAAGAAAAACAAGAGTGAACCTCAAGGGTTCTTTAAACACAGTTTCTTTTCTTGAAATGTAAATTTAAATAACATTTTTATTAAAACTCAAGCTCTAGAGGTCTCATTGTGATGAACACATAGTCATCATCTAGAAGCTCTCATCATCAAGCCATTGTAGGTTCCCTTGGCCAATATAGTCGAAATCATAAGGAAAGAAAAGGAAGAAGAACCGAAATTGTTGGAGAGGAAAAGAAACATTTGGAACTCTAGAGACCATGATCTTGATGATGCATTAACACCAACATTATGAGCTCTCATCATTGAGTTCATATTAGCCATTTTAAAACATCATCAAAGTGAGAGGTTTCAAAGTTCAAGAAGAAAGAACAAAGAAAACATCTTTAACTTAAGAACAAAGATCAAGCTTTAGAGATTATCCAAGTGATGAACATTCTCATCATGGAACCTCATCATCAAGCTCTCATTCCTTTGCTCTCATAGGGCTCATGGCCGAAACACAAAGAGGAGAAGAAAAGAAAAGAAGTTCTAGAAAGGATTCAAGAGAAACTATGAATACTTAAAGAAATTATGAACTTTAAATGAAAGAACTCTTGAAAGAAAAATCCCTACCTAGTGATTAGGAGGTTGGAATGAGAGAAGAGGATGAAGAACTTGAAGAACTTGAAGACTTGAACTTGAGAGAAAAAGGAAGCTTTGAAGTGTTTCTTTGAAAACTTACTCTTTGCAAATGAACCCAAAATGATATAAGTTCACCCAAGCAAGCTATTTATAGAGAAATGAAGCAAATGAAAGGTGCATGGAGGGAGAGGGAGTTAGGCCATCAGATTGGAGGGAGCCCATGAGTTCCATGAGGTGAGATAATATGGTCTTGAGACATGGTGAGGTATGGTTCAAAGTATGGTGAGGTATGGTTCAAGGTATGGCTTCAAGTATGGTTCTTTGAGTGAGAAACAATTCAACATGTGTGGTAATTGAGAAAGAGAGGGCCGAAATGCATCAGCCATGGGAGGAGGATTTCTTGCATTTTAATTGTGGTTTAGAGTTGTGTTTAGGTGTATCTTTGATTAGGATTAAAATTAGGAATTTGTAAGAAAGTGTTTAGGTGAGAAAATGGGTAATCAAGGTTGTCAAGACATAATTAGAGAGTGTTCTTGCATCATTAGTGAGTTATAAATTCATTTTAGTGTATAAACAATGCTAGACACAATTCCTTGATTTAAGGAATTGGAGAGAGAAAACACTATTCAAGATTCCCAGAATGAAATCTTGAGTTTTAGAAAAGAGATTTAAATCTAATCTAAGAAATCTTAGGTTCTAATTAATTTTAATAATTTATTTTGACTCTAGATTAATTATGGAAATTAATTAATCTTCGATTAGAGCATAATATTGCTTAGGTTTGCTTAATTACATCATTAAGCTCAAAAATACTATTCTAGGGGCAAAATCATAATTTTGCTCTAAAACTGCCCAGGACCACCGGGACTCAAACAGATGTTTTGAAACATGTAAAAACATGGTTTTAAACCTCTGGGGAAAGTTTTGGGCTCAAACGGCACCTTTACCCGCGTAAAACACTATAGGGGTATTTTGGTCATTTTGACCCGAAACTGCAGAAAATGAGACTTTCTCCTCCGGAACCACTCAAGGGTCATTCAATCCCCTTCAAACATTGAGTTGGCCCCTTCGAGGACTGCCGGGTCGGCCATCCTTGAATTCCGAGCCAAAAATGACCTCAGGGGCATTTCGGTCATTTTTCACTCAGACAAAAAATTGGGGCGTTACATCAAATATTACCAAATTTTTCATTTTTAATCAATCCTAAACTGAATTTTATCCCATTAAAATAGTTTTGGCAGTGGCTAAAGATAAATGTATAACGCCCCGATTTTCTGTCTAAGAGGAAAATGACCAAAATGCCCCTGAGGTCATTTCGGCCCAGAATTTGAGGATGGCCGACTCGGCAGTCCTTGAAGGGTCAACTCAATGTTTGAAGGGGATTGAATGACCCTTGATTGGTTTCAGAGGCGAAAGTCTCATTTTCTGCAGTTTCGGGTCAAAATGACCAAAATACCCCTATAGCGTTTTTACGCGGGTAAAAGTGCCGTTTGAGCCCGAAACTTTCCTCGAAGGTTTAAAACAATGTTTTTACATGTTTAGAAGCGTTTGTTTAAGTCCCGGTGGTCCCGGGCAGTTTTAGTGCAAAATTACGATTTTGCCCCTAGAATAGTGTTTTTGAGCTTAATGACATAATTAAGCAAACCTAAGCAATATTAGGCTCTAATCGATGATTAATTAATTTCCATAATTAATATAGAGTCAAAATAAACTATTAAAATTAATTAGAACCTAAAATTGCTTAGATTAGATTTAAATCTCTTTTTAAAAACTCAAGATTCCAATCTTGGAATCTTGAATAGTATTTTCTCTCTCCAATTCCTTAAATCAAGGAATTGTGTCTAGAATTGTTTATGCACTAAAATGAGTTTATAACTCACTAATGATGCAAGACCACTCCTTAAACATGTCTTGACAACCTTGATTACCCATTTTCTCACCTAAATACTTTCTTACAAATTCCTAATCTTAATCCTAATCAAAGATACACCTAAACACAACTTTAAACCACAATTAAAATGCAAGAAAACCCTCCCCCATGGCTGATGCACCTTCGGCCATCTCTCCCCCATTTGCATCACATGTTGATTTGTTTCTCACTCAAAGAACCATGCTTGACCCATACTTGAGCCATACCTTGAACCATACTTCACCATACTTTGAACCATACCTCACCATGCCTCAAGATCACAACATCTCACCTCATGGACCTCATGGGGCTGCGCTTGCTTGGTCGAAACCTCCATCTCCCTCTTGCACCTTGCATTTGTTTCATTTCTCTATAAATAGCACACTTGAGTGAACTTGAAACACCTTTAGTTCATTTGCTAAGTGTAAGTTTTCAAAGAGCACTTCAAAGTTTCCTTTTTCTCTCAAGTTCAAGTGTTCAAGTTCTTCAAGTTCTTCATCCTTTTCTCTCATCCCAATCTTCAATCACTTGGTAGGGATTTTATTTCAAGTGCTTCTTTCATTTTAAGTCTTTATTTAGTTATTTACTTGATGGTTTCTCTTGGATCTTTTAGAACTTCTTCTTCTTCTCTTTCTTTGTTTCATTTTCGGCCAAGGCCTTTAAAGGACTTGGAAATGAGGGCTTGATGATGGGGATTGGATAATGATATTCATCATTTAGGCAACCTCTAAAGCTTGATCTTAATTCTTGAGGAAACCATGCCTTTAGCTTCTTTTCTTGTGGTCCTAAAAAGCTTAACTTGATGATGTTTTAAAATGAGTAAGTGAACTCCATAGCAAGGGCTCATGATGTTGGTGTTAATACATCATCAAGATCATGGTCCCAAATGTTTCAAATGTTTCTTTTTCTAGCCTATAGTTTCGGTTCCTTTTCCTTTTCTTTCTCCAAATTTTCAGCCATGTTGGCCAATGAGGCTCATAATGGCTTGATGATAAGAGCTTCTAGATGATGACTATGTGTTCATCACAATGAGGCCTCTAGAGCTTGAGTTTTAATAAAAATGTTATTTATGACCTCATTTCAAGAAAAGAAACTTTGATTTCTAAAGAACCCTTGAGCTTCACTCTTGTCTTCATTTTATCTTGTCATGATGAGTTTGGGTTGAGGTTTAAGTTCCTTTAAAGTCTTGAATGAGCTCTAATAAGATATAAATGAACTTGCATATTTATTTTGAGCTTGCACTCATGATTATATTCTTGCCTTGCATCTTTATTTTCCAAGTTATCACCTAAGGACTCAAAGATTAAAACAAGACTTGCATTATCACCTAATTAATTCTCGAAGCCTTTCTATTTTAGCCTTAAAGTCGATTGTTGCTGGGCCTAGAGCACTAAAATAAAGAAATGAACTTGCATTGCATATTTACTTTCAAGTTTTGCATATTTATATTTCAAGTCTTGCATATTTATTTCGAGCCTTGCATATTTATATTTCAAGTCTTGCATATTTACTTTAAGTTCTCACTTTACTTTATAATGAAAGATAAGAATGATGCACATGGCATATTTACATTTTGTCATCACTTAAAAGACCTTAGAGCTCAAAGACTTGCTCATTTTATCTCAAGTTAAAGTGTAATGTGGAAGCATTCTTTGAATGCATAATTTTGGTCATGTAGTGATGAGTTTCATCTAGCTACAAGGGCCAACATTCTAAGTTTTAAGATTTTCTTTAAGCCTCATGAATTTTATAAGATTAAGACCAACAAGATTTATGAATTTAATTCTCTTTTAAGGAGGAATCAAGTTGGTCACTGACCTAAGGGTGTTTTAGCGTCTTTGACAAAATAAAATGGTTTGCAAAAGAGTTTTAGAAGTCCTAAAATGATTCCAAGGGAAACTAGCAACTTATATGCTTCAGAAATGTCAAGTTATGCATCTTTTTGGGACTTGATGTTTCGGTTCTGCCATGATGAGTTTGTAGCTGTGTGATGATGTTTTGATGTGTTAGAATGTATGAAAATTAAGTATGATGAGGTAGGAACATTCTATGCATGATAGGAGAGAAACTAGCTTTCTAGAAAAAACCTTAAAGTCAAGATTTAGCATAGTTTTAACCCATTTATTTTTGGATACTGTCCAAACTATTTCAATGGGAATATAATCAGATTAGGATTGTTGAACCATGAAAGTTTGGTTACATTTTAAGTAGGATTGAATTTTTAGCACCTATAGAGAAACTAGTAACTAGAAAACCGTAAAAATATAATTATAGAACTCTTAGAACATTTAATTTTTAGAATCTGCCCAGCAACCTCATAATATGGTAAACATGGTTTATAATTAGTTCTTAGGCATAGAAATGCCTCATAATTGGTTTAGGTTTAATTTATAGCGCCTTAGGCGAAGATGGAACCAAGAAAGGGTCTAAAACGTAAGTTCTAGAATCCCGTAATTGTAAGTTTATAACTTTGCTTAAAGAATGGTGCTGCCCAGATTTAATAGAAAGTATAAATGATAGTAAGATTTGTTAGAAGTAAATCCTTAGATGCATAAGAGGTTGATAGAAAATGATAGAATAATTACATCTCAAGTTTAAGGCCCATAAGGGTCAAAGCATAAGATACCATAGGATCAAGAGCATGATGAATTTTCAATGTTGCTTGTGAAGTATGAGAATGATTATGTCAACATATGAATTTATGATTGAGGATGCATGATCCATTTATTTATATGGCATAAAGTAAATTTGGAAGAAATCCGGCAAGCTGCTGTCGCGCTGCCGAATTTCTGACAAATTTGGGGACTTAGAAAGTTTTTGAAAAACCTATGAGATTTTATTTATGAGGTACTAAGATGAGTTATCGGATGACACCGGTTCGGCCAAGCACCTCCAGAGAACTCATGTGACATCGGTACCAAGATATATTCTTGGGTGACACCAGTTCGGCCGAGCACCCCCAAGAAATGCCCCCTAGCCTGTACTGGATAAGTCAGGATTATGTTTATGATTATGATACGCTTATCGGGCTTGATAAGTAAGAACTAGTGACGACTAGTTAAGGTATGAGCTCATAACCTAGAGATGTGACACGTTCTGAGTGACACCGGTTCGGCCGAGCACCCCTAGAATGATTGTCTTTTAGGGTGGCCTATGAAAAAGTAAAGTATGATGATTATGTCACAAAGTTTTCCCATATGAGATTCAATTGCCACTTTATGCCACTACTATGTTGTTCTTAATGTTATGATTATTATTCTTGCACTAAGTAGAGCCATGCATACATTCTTTAATATGTTGCATCCATGACATTAAGAATCATACTAAAATGAATGGAAGCTTAGAAAAGGACTTAATGTATGCTCACTTATTTTGTATACTAAACCCAAGGTTCCTGAGGACGTAGATGATGACACCTAGATAGTAGAAGGCCCTACTGAGATTCTTTAGCAAGATTCTCACTCCCTCTATCTTTCCTTTCCGTCACGTCTTCAAATGGCGACGTTCGTAGTTTTTGTGGACACCCTGACATGGGAAGTGCACTATGATCCGGAGCACGGATCGTACCATTTTGAGGGACAGTGCATGGTGCGAGTCTTCATGTTCATTGGACGTCCCTTTGCTCACCCTGTACATACCCATCACTTCTTCTCGACCGCACCCTATGGCAACGACGAGCGGGTTTTTGAGTGTGCGTGTACGCACAACGAGAAAGTGCTCCGCATGCACATTGCCGCCTCAGCCATGCGTGACTATCCCGACTACGTGCCTCAGACATACTTCTCGGAGACCGACTCGTCAGAGGACCCGCCTACCCATCCATACAGTGAGAGCTCCGCCCCTACTCCACCACTGATGAGAGAGGGCAGCGAGGATACTGTGACTCAGCCACGACTAGCACGACAACTGGAGATGCGGCCACGTTGTGGGGGTTACTCTCGATCCCCGTTTCACCTTTACACGCCGGAGGAGCTCGCCCAGTTCCCCGGATATATGCCTCGCTCGCGGGATGGATGTCAGTAGGAGGTGACATATGATCGATGGAGTACCCGGGTAGAGCACACACCACTTAGATGAGGATAAACCTTCTTTTGTTTAGAGGTTATCCATTTAGTTGCACTTGGGTAGGGGAGTTTGCTTTTACGCTTTTCATTGCACTTTCCTCGTATTTTCTTTTTGATGTATTCATTTCCTATTATACCAAACTAAGTCCCGCTCTTCATGAGTGGGCATATTATATTATATAAATATGCAGTTCAGTTGTATTGTGATGTGCCTTTACTTGCTCTATGTTATGATGTTATGAGATGCTTGCCTTATTTCCTTTCTTGCTTTATTGCTCATCATGTCGCACGGCTCTCACTTTGCTTTTATAATTCAAAAAAAAAATTTACCAGTATTTCCGCTAAGTATTTTAAAGTAAAAAGGGAACTATGACGTAACCGACTAATGATTAACCTAAATATGTTCTAGAGTATTGGGTTAAAAATTAGGATGTTACAAAATGGGTCAAAACTATGCTAAAACTCAACTTGACGGTTTTTCTGTAAGACTAGTTTCTTTCCTAACATGCCTAGAAAGGCTCCAAACTCAACATATAAAATTTTTACACATTCTAACATATTAAAATCATCATCAAACAGCAACTAAATCATCAAGGCAGAACTAAATCCATTCATCATCATACCAAGCATGAAATTTCATTTTCATTACACATAAGTCACAAGTTTCTCATGGATTCACTTTAGAACTTCTAAAACTCTTTGGAAACCATCTTATTTTACTAAAATCATCATAAACTAAACAAGGGCAGCAACCACTTGAGTTGGCCCAAGATTGGAATTTAAAACGTAAAATCATACTTGAAATATTTTTTGAGTTCTCCTATGCTTAAGAAAAATCCTAAGACATAGATTATGGGCACTTGTGACTAGATGGAACTCACACCAAGCTCATCATTATCACATGGCCGAATTGCGCATTCAAGGGAATGCTTCCATAACCAAACTTCAGCTTAAGATAAAAGGGCAAGTCTTTGAGCTCTAGGTTTTTTAAGTGATGACAAAATATAAACGTGCTATGCATTCCATTTTATTCTTCATTATAAAGTAAAGTGAGAGCTTCAAAATAAATATGAGATGCAAGAACTTGAAACATAAACATGAGACGCTAGGAATATAAACATACAAGATTTGAAAATAAATATACAAAACTTGAAAGTAAATATGCAAGGCTTGAAGATAGATATGCAAGACTCGAAAGTAAATTGCAAGTTCATTTTACTTTTTAGGATTTAAGTGATGACTTGAAGTATAAATATGAATGCAAGTCCAATTCTTTATTTTAGTGCTCTAGACTCCACAACAATTGATTTTAAGGCCAAAATAGGTGAGCTTCGAGATTAATTATTAGGTGATATGAGAATGCAACTCTTGTTTTAATCTTTATGTTTTAGGTGATTAGCTCAAAAATAAATATGCTAGGCAAGGAAAATAAATATGCACGTTCATTTTTACATCTTTACTAGAGCTCTTATAAGACTTTAAAGGAACCTAAACCACAACCCAAACTTATCATAGCAAGGTAAATTGAACTTTAGAGTTCTTTGTACCAAGGTGTCAAAGAAATCTTATGGTTTGAACATCATCATCAAGTTCAAGGAAATGGATCAAGAGATCAAAATAATTAACAACCAACATTATTCAAAACAAAACCTTGAACACCAAAGGAAAGGAAAACAAGGCCGAAACCATGAGGAGGAAAAGAACAAAACTTTAAAACTCTAGAGGCCATGATCTTGATGACACATAAACTCTAACATCATGTGCTCTCATCCTTGAGTCATTTTTATCCAAAACAAACCTTCAATTCCGAAACCATGGCAAGGAAAAGAGAAAGAGAAACCGAAACCAAAACAAGAAAAGGAAAAGGAAAAGAAACCGAAACCATTAAGAGAAAAGAAAGGGATAACCCAAAATGTATTGAGATTAAGACTAAGTTTCAAGCTTTAGAGGTTTCTCAAATGATAATCGTGAGTGTAACATCCTAATTTTTAACCCAATACTCCTAGAACGTATTTAGGTTAACCATTAGTCTATTACTTCTTAGTTTCATCTTTTCTTTAAATTATTTAGCGGAAAATACGAATAAATTTTTCTTTTTGAACTTGAAAACAAAAACGTGAGCCTCACATTAATATAAAACCTTTCGTTCGTCATAAACATAACTTACAAGGAAAAGAAATCACATATAAACATGCAATACAACATTATATTAACCACATATCATAACCACATCATTATAGTTACATAGTACTAGCATCAGTGTTCACACCAAAACATGCATATATATATGAAATACTTCTTATCCACCTACGAGGTTGGATAAGTAACAACCTAGAGACTATCCTATCTATTCTTCCGCAACGACCCTCGGCATCCGTTTGCTGAAGTGACCTTTAAGCACGAACCTCAGAAGAAGTCACGAACCTCGTTACTATCCTTGTCTAGAGACGACACGGAAGAAAAGAGAGGGATGAGAAACTTATTCAAGATTCTCAATAGGGATTTCCGACTCTAACACAAATGTCATCGTCATCGTCCCCAGCCACTCCGATTTTCATTATAAAAAGGGTGTGCATACATAAGGATTGATTTTAAACTTCTTAAATCTATTTATCCGAAGTGGGTGTCTTTTAACATGAGTCTTAATGATATGAATGCAATAGATATTGAATGAATGCATGTCAATACCATATGCAAACAGTACTAGCTTTTTAGCAAGTATATCATTCATAGACATAGTGCATGATACATGGGTCATAAAAACATAGATCATAAAACATAGAACATGGAACTTGATACATAGTACATGGTACATAAAACATGAATCGTGGAACGTAGAACTTGGTACTTAAAACATGGTGCATGGTAGCTTAACTTGGTTACTTAGGTGACGTTGACATATTATTCTTTTCTTCCTGGGGGCCACCCTAATATTTCTCCCTTTTGAGAAATCTCTAGGTTATGAGCTCATACCCAGCTAGTCGTCACTAGCATATGGACTTATCACATTGTGATAAGTTAAAAATATTCTGCATGGCCAAAGCCTTCCTCTCCATGTGCATCCTTCATTTGTTTCATTTCTCTATAAATAGCTTGCTTGGGTGAACTTGTATCATTTTGGGTTCATTTGCAAAGAGTAAGTTCTCAAAGAAACACTTTAAAGCTTCCTTTTTCTCTCAAGTTCAAGTCTTCAAAGTTCTTCAAGTTCTTCATCTTCTTCACCTTCTTCTTCCATCTTCAAGATCATCACACCTTGTAGGGATTTTCTTTCATGAATGTTCTTCTTTAAAGCTTGATGTTTATGGTTTCTCTTGTTTTCTTTTTAGAACTTCTCCTATATTCTTTTTTCTTTCTTGTTTCGGCCATGAGCCCTTGAGAATAGAGAAATGAGAGCTTGATGATGAGAGTTTCATGATGATGTTCATCACTTGAAACAAACTCTAGAGCTTGATCTTTGTTCTTGAGTAAAAATGTTTCTAGTTCTTCCTTTCTTGAACTCTTAAGAACTCTATCTTTGGTGATGTTTCAAAATAGTTCTAAGAACTCAATGATGAGGTCTCACGATGTTGGTGTTAATACATCATCAAGATCATGGACCCTAGAGTTTTAAAATGTTCCTTTTCCTTCTTGAAGTTTCGGCCACTTCCTTTTCTTTTAACATGCTACACGTTTCGATTTTCTAAAAAATGTTATGTTGAGTTCTAAGGACTCTAGACTTTACTTGATCTTGGTTTGATGAGTTTGGGTTGAGGTTTAAGTTCCTTTAAAATCTTGTTAAGAGCTCTAGAAAGATAAAATGAACTTGCATAATTTATTTTATGCTTGCATTTATATTTATATTCTTGCTATGCACCTTTACTTTCAAGCTATCACCTAAGAACATAAAGATTAAAATGGGACTTGCATCATCACTTAATTTAATTCTCGAAGCCTTTCTATTCCAGCCTTAAAGTCGATTGTTGTTGGACCAAGAGCACTAAAATAAAGAATTGAACTTGCATTATCACCTAATTAATTTCTCGAATGCCTTTCTATTTCGGCCTTAAAGTCGATTGTTGTTGGGCCAAGAGCACTAAAATAAAGAATTGAACCTTGCATATTTACTTTCAAGCTTGCACGTTTAAGTTTATGCCTTGCATATTTATTTTAAGTCATCACTTTATTTTGTAAGCAAGATTAAAAATGAAAAGCATGAAGCACGTTTATTTTATCTCATAACTTAAAAACCTAGAGCTCAAAGACTTCCCATTTCATTTCAAGTTAAAGTCTAAAGTGAATGCATTCTTTGAATGCATGTTTCGGCCAAGTAGTGATGATGGACTTGCAATGAGTTTTCATCTAGCTACAAGGGCCGATAACCTATGTTCTAAGTTTTTCCTGAGACTTTACAAATCTTTATAAGGTTATGTTATCATGAGTTATAATTTTATTCCCTTTTTGAAGATGAAATATATTTTGGTCACTGACCTAAGGCTTCTCTTGGCCTCCTAATGAATTTAAAATGATTTGCAAAGAGTTTTAGAGATTCTAAATTGATTCCAAGAGAAACTAGTTAACTTATGTACCTAGAAATGTCAATTTAGTTCTCTTATTGAAGTTAGATGTTTTCGGTATGTCATGATGAGCTTGTGGCTGTATGATGATGTTTTGATGTGTTAGAATGTGTGAAAATATCACATGATGATGTAGAAACGATTCTATGCATGATAGGTAAGAAATTAGCTAACTAGAAATACCGTAAAGCTAGAATTTAACATAGTTTAGACCCATTTGTTTTTGGAACTTATCCAAACTGTTTTAATGGGAACATAATCAGATTAGGATTGTTTAGACATGAAAAACTTGGTAACATTTAGATTAGAATTGAATTTTAGCACCTATAGGGAAACTAGTAACTAGAAAACCGTAAAAAAGCAAATGTAGAACTCTTAGAACATTTAGTTTTCTGGATTCTGTCCAGCAATGTTACAACATGATAAATGTGATTTATAATTAGTTCTTAAGCATAGGGATGTCTCATAATTGATTTAGATTTAATTTATAGCGCCTTAGGTGAAGACGGAACCGAGAAAGGGTCTAAAACGTAAGTTCTAGAACCCCGTAACCACAAGTTAGAAATTTTGCCCTATGCTTTTCAGATTTGAGTATGAACATGAGGATTAGGAATGATGATTAATTATGAGCCCTTAGGTGCATAACATATGAACAACGGATGTTAGAGAACTATATCTCAAGATTAAGACCCGTAAGGGTCAAAGCATAAGCTACCGTAAGGGTAAGCGTTTCAATGTTCTATGATGATGCATGTGTTATGTGAAGGATGATAATGTTATTCATATGAGGAATTCATGAGGATATATGTTTATGTGGCATAAAGCAAATTTGGAAGGAATTCAGCGTAATGTCATTGTGCCGCCGAATTTTCGACAAATTTGGGGACTTAAAGAGATTTTGAAAATTAAGGTACTAAGATGGGTTCTAGGATGACACCGGTTCGGCCGAGCACCTCCATAGAACTCATGTGACATCGGTACCAATTTATACTCTTAGGTGACACCGGTTCGGCCGAGCACCCCTAAGAGAATTGCCCCCTAACCCCTACTCAGATAGTCAGGATTTATGATTTATGATATGCTTATCGTTAAGTGGTAAGTAAGAACTAGTGACGACTAGTTAAGGTATGAGCTCATAACCTAGAGATGTGACACGTTCTGGGTGACCAGTTCGGCCGAGCACCCCTAGAGCGCTTGTCTTTTAGGGTGGCCTATGAGGAAGTTATGATGATTATGTCACAAAGAGAATTTATTTGCCACTTTATGCCACTGCCATTATGATGTTCTATGTATATGATGATTATTCTTGGAATAAGTAGAGCCATGCATACATTCTCTAATATGCTTGCATCCATGACATTAAGCATCATGCTAAAATGAACGGACCTTGGCTAAATTATGTTTTAGAACCTAAAAATGGACTTAATGCATGCTCACTCATTATGTATAACTAAACCCAAGGTTCCTGAGGACGTAAATGATGACACCTAGGTAGTAGGAGGCCCTACTGAGATTCTTTAGCAAGATTCTCACTCCCTCTATCTCTTCCTTTCCATCACGTCTTCAGATGGCGACGTTCGTGGTATTCGTGGACACTCCAACTTAGGAGGTACATCATGATCCGGACCACGGGTCATATCATTTTGTGGGCCGCTGCGTTGTTCGAGTATTCATGTTCGTTGGACGGCCCTTCAGTCACCCCGTACATAGCCACCGATTCTCTCCTGTCTCACTCTACGGCGACGACTTCGTGTTCGAGTGCGCACGCCCTCGAGAGGAGCGGATCCGCCGCACCCCACCGACGGCCTTTGCCATTTGGGACTACCCGCAGTATGTACCCCGCTCGCCCTCATCATTCTCCAAGACGGACCCTTCGGAGGATTCTGCCACTCAGGTACCGTCCGAGGGATCCTCCCCCACCGTGCCGATGGGCGTTGGGGAAGGTAGCGAGGCTTCTGTCGCTCAGCCAGTGCGTGGAGGACGGGTGAGGATGACTCCCCGCCGTGGAGCCCACGTCCGACCGATGCAGCGTATTGCCACCCCAGCCGAGATTGCCCAGTGGATCGGGTACATCCCTCCTTCCCAGAAAGGCCCGCAGTAGGAGACGACCATCGCGGTTCTGGTGCTCAAGCTTGACTAGACTAGGATATCCTTCTTTTGTCTTTGGGGCTATCCATTTGTAGGCGCACTAGAGTTAGGAGAGTTTCTTCTATCACCTTTGTTGTACTTTCGTTTCCATGTAATTTCATTCCAGTTGTACCAAACTAAGTCTCGCTCCTTGTGAGTGAGCATATCAGATATATATATATATATATATATATATATATATATATATAATTATGTAGTTCAATGTTATTATGATGTGATTTTACTTGCTTATGTGATGTTGCTATGCGATGTTTGCTTTATTACCTTCGTGCATTACTAGTTAAACGTGTCGCGCGGCTCTCACTTTGCTCTTATAATTCAAAAAAAAAATTTACCAGTGTTTCCGCTAAGTATTTTAAGTAATAAGATAGCTATGACGTAACAGACTAATGATTAACCTAATTATGTTCTAGAGTATTGGGTTAAAAATTAGGATGTTACACATGGTATAGCATGCTTCTTTGAGTGTGTGAGTGAACAAATTTGTGATGCAAGAGGGGGATGAGGTGGTGCCACTTTTTGGGAATCCAAGGGGAGGAAAATCTTTCATTTAATTGTGGTTTGGAGGTGTGATTAGGTGTAGCTTTGATTAGGCTTAGGATTAGGAACTTGTAAGTAAGTGTGTAAGTGAAAGGATAGGTAATCAAGGCTATTTTAAGGCATGATTAGTGAGCACTCTAGCCCATTAGTGGGGTCAAAATCCTACTCTACCTAGGCTTCTTGGAGTATGGAGAGTGAATAGTAAAAATACTATTCAAGATTCTATGTTTTGGGAACTCGAGTTTTTTAAAAAGAAAAAGGGGTTTTGACTTTAATCTAAGCAATCTTAGGTTCTAATTAATTTTAATGACTTATTTTGACTCTAGATTAATTATGAAAATTAATTAATCTTCGATTAGAGCCTAATATTGCTTAGGTTTGCTTAATTGTATCATTAAGCTCAAATGGCACTACGCTAGGGGCAAAATCGTAATTTTGCACAACACTGTCCGGGACCACTGGGACTTAAACAGATGCTTTTTAATACATGAAAACGTCATTTTAAACCTTTGAGGAAAGTTTCGAGCTCAAACGGCACCTTTACCCGTGTAAAACGGTATAGGGGTATTTTGGTCATTTTGACCCGAAACTGCAGAAAGCACGATTTCTATTTCCGGAATCACTCAAGGACCATCCCATCCCTTTCAAACATTGATTTGACCCTTCTAAGATTGTCGGGTCGGCTATCCTTGAATTCCGGGCAGAAAATGGGCTCAGGGGCATTTTGATCATTTTTTCTCAGATAGAAAATCGGGGCGTTACATTACTCCCCTCCTTAAAAAGAATTTAGCCCTCGAAATTCGTACCTTAGAAAAGCTCTGGATAGTTGGTCTTCATCTCCGATTCTAGTTTCCATGTAAATTCTTCGGACTTGTCTCGTCCCCATGCTACTTTCACCAAAGGAACAGACTTGTTTCTCAATTGCTTGACTCTGCGATCCACGATTCTCGTAGGCGGCAGATTGAAAGTCAAGTCTTCCCTTAACTGTACATGCTCTGGCTCTAAGACATGGCTAGGGTCAGACTCGTATTTCCTTAACTGAGAGACGTGAAAGATGTCGTGAAGATTGGAAAGGTTCGGGGATAAGGCTATTTTGTAAGCTACTGGCCCTACTTTTTGAAGGATGTCAAAGGGGCCAAGGAATCGGGGGCTCAACTTTTTTACTTTCATAGCTCTCCCTATGCCTGTGGTGGGGGTGATCCTAAGGAATACATGTTCTCCCTTGTTGAATTCTAACGGCTTGCGTCGCCTATCCGCATAGCTCTTTTGTCTACTTTGAGCTGTAAGCATCCTATCACGGATCCTCTTGATATGTTCCGTGGCTTCCCTCACTACGTTGGGTCCTAACATGCTCTATTCTCTGGATTCATACCAACACAGAGGAGATTGACACTTTCGTCCATATAAGGCTTCGTAGGGTGCCATGCCGATGCTTGCCTGATAACTGTTGTTATACGCAAATTTGATCAGCGGCAGATACTTATCCCAACTTCCCCTTTGGTCTAAAACACAGGCTCTCAACATATCTTCTAGGGTTTGGATCGTTCTTTTTGACTGTTTGTTTGTTTGTGGGTGGTAAGCTATGCTCAAGCACAACTTTGAACTAAATGCCTTTTAAAAGGCTCTCTAAAAATGCGACGTAAACCACGGATCTCTATCCGAGATTATCATCGATGGTACTCCGTGTAACCTTACGATCTCTTGGATGTACAGGTGAGCCAATTTATCTAAAGAGTATGTCACTCTAGTAGGTAGAAAGTGAGCTGACTTGGTTAGTCGATCCACTATCACCCATATAGCATCATGGCCAGCTTAGGTCTTAGGCAATCCTGTCACAAAATCCATAGATATACACTCCTACTTCCACTTGAGGATTCACAGGGGTTGCAACAAACCGGAAGGCTTTTGGTGCTTGATCTTCACCTTTTGACATACTAAGCACTTACTAACCTAGGTGACCACATCCTTTCTCAATCCAGGCCACCAAAACATCTTCTTTAAATTCTGGTACATCTTAGTAACACCAGGATAGATGGTGAAATGGTTTTTGTGGGCCTCCTCCAAGATCTTCTCTTGAAGGTCACCATCGTGTAGCACGCAGATTCTACCTTCAAACCTCCATATATTATCAGAACCTCATTCAAAACCTCTTAACTTTCCTACCTTAACTGCATCTTTGGTTTCCCCAAACTCCTTATTTTCCTGTTGTGCTAACATGACTCTTTGCTTGAATCCACTTGTTACAGTCAGATAACACATCTTCATGCCTTCGTTGGTCACTGACATCCCTAGATTCATATCTCTAAACTTCTCTATCAGCTCAACTTCCTTGATCATCATGTGAGATAGGTGCAGCAATTTTCGGCTCAAGGCATCGGTGACTACATTAGCTTTGCAGGGGTGGTAACTTAGGCCGAAATCGTAGTCCTTTAGAAACTCCATCCACCTTCTTTGTCTCATGTTTAGCTCCTTTTGATCAAATAGATACTTAAGGCTCTTGTGATCGGAGAAAACTTCAAACTTTACACCATATAAATGGTGTCTCCATATCTTCAAGGCGAACACGATGGCTGCTAACTCCAGGTCATGGGTGGGGTAGCTTGCCTCGTGTGGCTTGAGTTGCCTTGATGCATAGGCTGCCACTTGCCTATTTTGCATCAACACACAGCCTAAACCTTTTCCCAAGGCATCACAATATACCTCGAACGGTACATTGGGGCTAGGTAAAACCAAGACTGGGGTTGTGGTTAGCTTTTCTTTTAGCTCTTGGAAGCTCTTCTCACACTCAGGATTCCATACGAAGGGGGTGTTCTTCTTAGTTAGCTTGGTCAGGGGTAGGACAACCTGGGAAAAACCTTTTATAAACCTACGATAATAGCCTGCTAAGCCCAAGAAACTCCGTATTTCTGTTACGGTGGTTGGTCTATCCTAATTCATCACCACTTCAACCTTACTAAGATCAACGGCTATACCTCCCTTTGACACGACATATCCTAAAAACTTGACCTCCTCCAACCAAAATTTACACTTAGAGAGCTTCGCATACAACTTCCTTTCCTTCAAGATCTCCAAAACCAACCTTAAGTGACGTTCATGCTACTCGTGGGTCTTCGAGTAGACGAGTATATTGTCTATGAAAACAACCACGAATTGATCTAAATAGGGTCTAAAGATCCTATTCATGTAATCCATAAACACTGCAAGAGCATTCGTCAACCCAAAAGACATCACCGTGAACTTGAAGTGTCCATATTGAGTCCTAAAGGTGGTCTTTGGTATATCTTGATCTCTCACCCTAATCTGGTGGTATCCTGTCCTTAGGTCAATCTTGGAAAATACTACTGCTCCTTTTAATTGGTCTATAAGATCATCAATCCTAGGCAAAGGGTACTTGTTTTTCATCGTTACTCGATTCAATTGCCTATAGTCTATGCATAACCTCATACTCCCATCCTTCTTTTTAACAATCAAAATTGGGGCTGCCCAAGGTGAGACACTAGGTCTTATGAAACTCTTCTCTAAAAGTTCCTCAAGCTGGGTTTTCAGCTCGGCTAACTCCAAGGGCGATATCCAATAAGGGGCTATAGAGATTCGTCCTGCTCCAGGAACCAACTCAATGGAGAACTTCACTTCTCTCTCAGAAGGGAACTCGAGTATCTCATTTGGGAATACCTTGGGATAGTCTCTTACTACTGGTATGCTATCCAAGCTCTGCTCAAAATCTACGTCACTAGTGGCTAGGAGAACATATCCCTTAGTCTTTTGGCCACTACAGTTGACGTCTACGGCATTAAGGTAAAGTTTCAAGGTTTGACTAGATTTGCTAAGGGGAGAAGGAAAAACAACAGTTTTGGTATTACAATCTAACATTACACGATTGGCATGAAGTCAATCCATGCCAAGGACTACACCTATACCTTTCATGGGCAAGCAAATCAAATCTATAACAAAGGATCTATTTTCTGTAGTGAGATGACAATTTAAACAACAAAAATAGGTATTTACAGGATGGTTTGTGGGGGTAGCAACAATAAGATCAAAACGAAGTTTGGAAACTTTCAAATTTAGATTCTTAACACCAGCATATGAAATGAAAGAATGTGTTGCACCAGAGTCATATAGTACAGTTAAAGTTTTACCATTTATTTCGCACTTACCTTCTATGAGGTTGTTGGAGTTTTTCGCGTCGTCCGCATTGAGGGTGAAAACCCTCCCTTGGTATTGTGGCTTGGGGTTCTAGTTTGCTAGCCTTCCATTGGTGCATTTGTTGGTGTAATGGCCGGGTTTTCTGCACCTAAAGCAGACTCCTTGCCCAGCCACGCAGGGGCGATCACCGTGAACCCTCCCGCATCGGGGGCACTCCGCGGCTGTTGCGGGGTTGGGGAAGGTAGCAGGAGCTCCTTGAGGTGCCTTGTTCTTGGCCTTGCTGGACCCTCCTTGTTGATAGTTGCTCCAAGGGCCGCCCAACCCTCCTTGTCAGTTATTGATGTTGTTGTTTCTGGGGTTGTTGTTGTTGTTCCTGAATGGCATTCTCTGATGTTGCCTTTGTTGGTGGAAGGGTGGTCTTTGTTGGTGTTGCTGTGGCTTGAATTGGTTGGTGTAGTAGGGGTTGTAGTGACTTCGTGATTAGTTTTGGTGCTACGATTTGAACCTCGGGGCTTGAGGTCATAGCCCTTTGGCACGTTCCGCCCTTGTAGCATGGAGCTTTCCCTGTCCTTCCTTCAGAATACGACACTTGTTGACCAGGGTGGGAAAGTCCTTGATCTCCCTATGGGCCATGGCATAGTTCAATTCCGGCTTTAACTAGGCCTCATACTTCACGCACTTCCATATCTCATTGAGGTTCCCTTGGAACACCTGTGAGAACTTAATCAGCTCTTCAAATCTCGCCGTGTACTGAGCAATAGACATCCCTCCTTGGGTTAGCTGCATAAACTCGATGTCCCTTGCATTTCTGACTGACTCGGGGAAGTACTTCTTATAGAAGTATGTCTTAAATAACTCCCAGTCAATAGCAGTACCGGAGGCTTCCAACAGCCTTCACGTGCTGGTCCACCAAAACTCGGAGTCAGATTCCATCATATAGGCCGCAAACGTGACCTCTTGCTCCTCCAAGCAGGTGACCACCGAATAGATCTTTTCCAAGTTCTTGATCCATTCATCCGCCTTGTTGGGGTCCATGGCGCCCCTAAAGGTTGGTGGGTTCACCTTGCGGAACTCACCGAACCGAGCTTGCTCAACCATTTCCGTCATAGGGGGAGCACGTCTAGCTTCTCCCTGCTGGTTCATCCTCTTGAACATGCACTCCATGGCCCTTACCATGTCACGGATGGCGGTAGTAGTTGTGTTTTCTTGGTTATCTTTGGTCGGGGTCCTAGGCTATCTCCTGGGTGCCATTGGTTCCTAAACACACGTAACAACAAACATTGAGGTGATCAGGCTTAATATTCTATGTAACATGAGCTAGTTACCATGGCACATGTAAGCAAACAGAGGTCATGCATCTCTATCCTACTGCTTTTCTCTACCATCCAAGCACTACGCATGACATAACTATCGCACCATGCTTAGAAAGCATAGTCAGTCCAATCCTTAGACTCCATGAGGATCGAACTGCTCTGATACCATAATGTAACATCCTAATTTTTAACCCAATACTCTAGAACATATTTAGGTTAATCATTAGTCTATTACGTCATAGTTTCCTCTTTACTCTAAAATACTTAGTGGAAAATACAGATAATTTTTTTTTTGAATTGTAAAAGCAAAGTGAAAGCCGCACAATGCGATGAACGATGAAGCATAAAAGAAATAAAACACAAATCCAAATAAACACCTCATAAACATCTGATCATAAAACATGTAATTGCACAGTATGGTTAAACAAACGGCATATATAGATATATAATACGTCCACTCAAGAAAAGTGGGACTTAGTTTAGTACAACGTTGAACAAATACAATTGAAATATAGATACATGGAAACATAAAAAGAGAAACACCCACACCTTAGTGCACCTAAAATGGATAACCTTTCCGAACAAAAAAAGGCTATCCTAATCTACGTGTGGTGTGTACACTATCACTCCTCAAGCGCCTCTACTACTGGTAGTCCGGATAAGGTGGGACATAGCCAATCCAAGGACGAAGCACATCCAGAGTGGGCACTCGCTGTGGCTGGACATGAGCTCCTCGATGAGGGTGCATGGACTGCCTCCGAGCCAGCCTCAGCTGTGTAACCGTCTCCTCACTACCCTCTACTCTCAGTGGGAAAGTAGAGGTAGAGCTCTTAGAGTATGGATGGGTGGGTGGATCCTCTGATGGGTCAGTCTCCGAATGCCTCGAATGGGGGATATAGTCGGGAAAATCACGGGTGGCAGACTCAGCAAAGTACGTACAGAGTACCCTCTCGTTATGCGTCTGCACAAGATCAAAAACCATGTCGTCGCCAAACGGGGAAGTCGGAGAAAAATGATGGCTATGTACAGGGTGAGAAAATGGGCGTCCTAAGAACATAAATACTCGGACTGTGCAGCTCCCCTCAAAATGATACGACCGGTGCTCCGGGTCGTAGTGCACCTCCCAGGTAGGGGTATCAACGAACAACACGAAGTCACCATCTGAAGACGTGACAGAAAAAAAAAGATAGAGGGAGTGAGAATCTTTCTAAAGAATATCAGTAGGGCAATCTCCTATCTAGGTGTCATCATCTACGTCCTCAGGAATCTTGGGTTTCTTTGAAAAAGGTGAGCATGCATAAAATTCACTTATTAGGTTTTACGCTTAATTACAAGGTCCGTTCCTTTTAGGATGGGTCTTAATGTCATGGATGCAACATAATAAAGCATGAATGCATGAAAATGCAATAGGCAGAATCAAATAAACATTTATAGAGCTATCAACATCATACAGGTGGCATAAAGTGGCATGCACTTCTCATGTAAAAGCATTTCTCTTTCTATAATTGTGTGACATTCAAAGCATCATACTGTAACATAGGGATCACCCTAAAATCATCTCTACGTTATGAGCTCATACCTCAACTAGTCATCACTAGTTCTTATTTATCATCTGATAAGCAAAATCTCAATAATAATAATAATCATCATAGAACGCGTTGCACCGGCAACAAGTACAAGGTGAATATTGTCCTCTTCGGGGCGTTACGTACCGCCGTCCCCCTCAAGAATTTGTTTCTGGGGCATTATGTATCGCCATCCCCCAAAACGCGTTCTCATAGTACTATGTCATATTCAAAACTCATCTTTTTGAAAACTTTCCAAGTTCTTCAAATTTGTCAGAAATTCGGCAGCATAACCACGGCACACCAAATTTCTTCCAAATTTTCTTTAGGCCACATTCATATCATAATAAAATCATGCACCCACATGAAGTACTGAAGTTCATTATGCTCTTAAACCTAGGGTGTCTTATGCTTTGACCTTTACGGGTCTTAAACTTAAGATATAATTATTTTAACGTGCACTTTTTATGCACCTATGGGTTTTAGAACTAATATCCTCACTGATTTTTATGCCTAGGAGCAAAACCTAACAGCCTCATTCAGATCTGCCATTTTCTAAAACTTGCGATTACGGGGTTCTAGAAACTACATTTTTTACCTTTTCTACGTTCCGTCTTCACCTAAGGCGCTATAAATTAAATCTAAACCAATTATGAGGTATTCCTATGCCTTTGAAATAATTATAAGCCATGTTTGATACATTATAAGGTTGCTGGACAGAATTAGAAAATTAAATAATCTAAGTGTTCTAGAATTGCACTTTTACGGTTTTCTAGTTACTAGCTTCTCTATAGGCGCTAAAAATCAATCCTACATCAAATGTTTTCATGTTTAATCAATCCTAAACTGAATGTTATCCCATTAAAATAGTTTTGGCAGTGGCTAAAGATAAATGGGTCAAAACTATGCTAAAACTCAACTTTATAGTTTTTCTGTAAGACTAGTTTCTTTCCTAACATGCATAGAAAGGTTCCTACCTCAACATATAAAATTTTTACACATTCTAACATATTAAAATCATCATCAAACAGCAACTAAATCATCAAGGCAGAACCAAATCCATTCATCATCATACCAAGCATGAAATTTCATTTTCATTACACATAAGTCACTAGTTTCTCATGGATTCACTTTAGGACTTCTAAAACTCTTTGGAAACCAACTTATTTTACTAAAATCATCATAAACTAAAAGGGCAGCAACCACTTGAGTTTGCCCAAGATTGGAATTTAAAACATAAAATCATACTTGAAATATTCTTTGAGTTCTCCTATGCTTAAGAAAAATCCTAAGACATAGATTATGGGCACTTGTGACTAGATGGAACTCACACCAAGCTCATCATCAGCACATCGCCAAATTGCGCATTCAAGGGAATGCTTCCATAACCAAACTTTACCTTGAGATAAAAGGGCAAGTCTTTGAGCTCTAGGTTCTTTAAGTGATGACAAAATATAAAAGTGCTAAGCATTCCATTTTATTCTTCATTATAAAGTAAAGTGAGAACTTCAAAGTAAATATGAGATGCAAGAACTTGAAACATAAACATGAGGTGCTAGGAATATAAACATGCAAGACTTGAAAATAAATATGCAAAACGTGAAAGTAAATATGCAAGGCTTGAAGATAGATATGCAAGACTCGAAAGTAAATATGCAAGACTTGAAAATAAATATGCAAGTTCATTTTAGTTTTTAGGATTTAAGTGATGACTTGAAGTATAAATATGAATGCAAGTCCAATTCTTTATTTTAGTACTCTAGACTCCACAACAATTGACTTTAAGGCTGAAATAAGTGAGCTTCGATTTTAATTATTAGGTGATATGAGAATACAACTCTTGTTTTCATCTTTATGTTTTAGGTGATTAGCTCAAAAATAAATATGCTAGGTAAGGAAAATAAATATGCAAGTTCATTTTTACATCTTTACTAGAGCTCTTACAAGACTTTAAAGGAACTTAAACCTCAACCTAAACTTATCATAGCAAGGTAAAGTGAACTTTAGAGTTCTTTGTACCAAGGTGTCAAAGAAACCTTATAGTTTGAACATCATCATCAAGTTCAAGGAAATGGATCAAGAGATCAACATAACTAACAACCAACATTATTCAAAACAAAACCTTGAACACCAAAGAAAAGGAAAACAAGGCAGAAGCCATGAGGAGGAAAAGAACAAAACTTTAAAACTCTAGAGGCCATGATCTTGATGACACATAAACTCCAACATCATGTGCTCTCATTCTTGAGTCATTTTTATCCAAAACAAACCTTCAAAACCGAAACCATGGCAAGGAAAAGAGAAAGAGAAATCGAAACCAAAATAAGAAAAGGAAAAGGAAAAGAAATTAAAACCATTAAGAGAAAAGAAAGGGATAACCCAAAATGTATTGAGATTAAGACTAAGTTTCAAGCTTTAGAGGTTTCTCAAATGATAATCGTGAGTCCATTATTTTGAAGCCTCATCATCAAGCCACGGTTTTTCTTCCAAGATAGGCTATTATGGCTGAAATTAGAAGGAAGGAAAGGAAGGAAAGGAAGCCAAGAAACCAAAAGAAAAAAAAAGAAAAGAGAAGGAAAGAAGAACTAAAGATTTAAGAGAAATCATAAAGCACATAACTAAATAAGAACTTTTAACGAATGAAACACTTAAAATAAAATCCCTACCAAGTGATTGGAGGTTGAGATGAGAGAAGAAGATGAAGAAGTTGAGGAAGAGGAACTCTTGAACTTGAGAGAAAAGCAAAGCTTTAAGGTGCTCTTGAAAACTCAACTTGGCAAATGAACCAAAAGTGGCTCAAGTTCATTCAAGCATGCTATTTATAGAGAAATGAAACATGAGGGTTGAAAATGGGGGAGAAGAATAGCGCCATTTCTAGGCGAGGTAGAAGGGAGAAAATATCTCTTGGTTATGTCATTTCAAGGTAAGTTGTAAGGCATGGGTTTAGGCATGGTATAGCATGCTTCTTTGAGTGTGTAAGTGAACAAATTTGTGATGCAAGATAGGGATGAGGTGGTGCCACTTTTTGGAGACCCAAGGGGAGGAAAATCTTTCATTTAATTGTGGTTTGGAGGTGTGATTTGTAACACCCTAGTAATTAACCAAATACACCTAGGTTGAATCTGATTAATGACAAGACTTTACTCCTTGCTTTGGTTCTTTCTTCATAATTTGAAAATACTTAGTGAAATTACGAGCCTTTTTTTTTTAAAAAAACATAATTGAAAACGTGAGCCGAGTACAACGTGAACGAGTAAGCGGAGTATAATAAGACGTTTAAGAATATATCACATCATATCACTTTGGCTCCATCATATAACATCCATAAGCACATTATAACATATATTTACATATAATAACCTCACTCAAAGGGTGGGTTATGATCATACATCATTGTCTTATGCAAACCCATAAAAAAAATATACATAAGGAAATACATGCCCCTAAACTAGATAACTCCATAAGCCAGGAAGGTTATCCTAAAACTAGGGTGCATGAACACACATAAATCTACTAAGAACCTTCTATGGCCACTGTCCTGGAAATGGGGGAATAAATCCAATCCACTGATGAGCTCCCTCGGGAGGGGACACACGAGATGCACCAGGCTGGGGTAGCATGGATGGCCTTCTTGCTAACCTCGGCTGAACAACTGTTTCCTCACTACCCTCTCTTACACGTGTGGGAGTAGGAACAGAGCTCTCAGAATATACATGAGTAGGAGTGTCCTCTGAAGGATCAGTTTCAGAATATCTCATCTCGGGAACATACTCTGGAAATCCATGGACAGCAGATGAAGCGGGATAAGAACGTAACATCCTTTCATCAAGTGGACGTGCATGTTCGAAAACCATTTCATCACCATAGGGAGAAGTAGGAGAAAATCGATAACTAGGGACAAGATGTGCAAATGGACGAACTATGTAAATAAAAACACGAACTGCGCACCTCCCTTCAAAATGATACGAGTGATGCACCAGATCATAGTAGAATTCCCAAGTAGGGGTATCAACGAACAGGACGAATGTCGCCATTTGAATCTGGAGACAATGACGGAAATAAAGAAAAGGGAGTGAGAATCTTGCTAAAGAATTCTCAGTAGGGTACCTCCTTTTACAGTGTCATCATCAAAGTCCCCAGGAACCTCGGGATTATTCTAAAATAATGAGCATGCAAAGATTCATTTTAAGTTCGGACAAATACTTAACCGAGGTTCGTCAATTTTTAATCATGCGTCTTATAATGCATCATAATCTTAACACGTCATATTTACAATGAACTTTTCCTTTATCATTACATCATATTCCTTATCATCATTATCAAAATAACATGCATAAAAGAATGTCATATAATATTAGCTACACATGGACACAGTGCACATATTTCATTTCTTTAGTGCCTTAGGTGACTTAAAATCTTATCATGATCATTATTTTCCTTGGGCCACCCTATACTCCACCCTTTTGGGAGTAATTTAGGTTATGAGCTCATACTTTACTAGTCGTCACTAGCATATACTTATCCCTTTTGATAAGCTGAAGTCCCGATTCTACCCTTTTGAGAGAACGGGTTAGGGGGCTAAAATCACATTTTCACCACCTATAGTCTGATGGTTCCAAAGGATCATTTTCTTATAAGTTTAAGTCACCATTAAATCTTTGCATGTTATATCACAATACAATTCATAAACATCATAGCATTTTCTCATTTATAGTCTTAAGCTAGAATAATATATATCAACTATAATCATGCATCTGGGAGATTCCCAGGAAAGAGAGGTGGGTCACAATGGACACGCTTAAATACCAAGTCTTTCCTTAGCCAGAACCTTTCCAAATTACACATTTACAATGATACACTTTCTTCTAGCAACAAAGGTAAATTTTACATAATAAAGAATATTTCATGCATAAGCATTCTCATTATTTGCAATAAAGAACTATAACATGCAAGCCACGAAATCATTCAATGATATCAAGTACTTAATAAGCATCCAATACTTACATAGAATTATCAATTATAGAACTAATTAGTTATGCACCTAAGGGATTTATTACCATCCTTACGATTATTTATAGGCCTTAAGAACACTATTAAATCAAATGGGGTAGCATAGGTAGTAAGTTGTTCCTAAGGTTTTACGGTATGCTAGAAGTTATGTTTTAAATCCTTTCTTGTTACCAGCTTTCCCTATGATGCTGAAATTAGTTACTAAACCAATTATGAATCATTCTCCCTTATTTAAACATAATAAAACCTGGTTCTTATCATTGCTAAAGATTCTGGATAGAATGCATAAATTTCATTCCCTAGAGTTCTAGAAATCTTGTTTTTACGGTTTTCTAGTTGCTAAGTTCATTTTTAGTGTTCGAGATCAATCCTAGTCTAATTGATACCAAATTTTTCGTGGCTAACTAATCCTAGACAGAATTATAACATGCTAAAACAGATTTGGCATTGGCTAAACTTAAAGGGGTCAAAACCTAGGTAAATTCTAGCTCTTCGGTTGTTCTAGGGAGCTAGTTTTATCTCTAACATGCAGTGAATCATTCTCTTAACAATAAACCATAATTATCACAACTTCAAACATATCAAATCATTATCATACATTGATACTAAACTCAAGTCAGTGGCCGAATCATGAACCTCATGCAATTACATAGAATCATATTTTAAGTGCATATAAAATACTAGTTCCCCGTAAAATCCTTGCAAAGTCTTAAAACTCATTTAGAAACTAGTTCTTTTGTCAAACTTGGGAGGATCTTCACAATTAAAATTCTCACTTAAGATAAAAGGAGTAAGTCTTGAGCTTTAGAGATTTAGGTGACATTTTAGAATTATAAACATGCTATGCAACCTTATTTTAATCTTATCTGTATAAGGTGATAACTTGGAATTATAAACATGATATGCAATTCGATTTCTTTATCTTTAAGATTTAAGGTGATGATTTGAAATTAAACATGATGCAAGAACTTGAAATATAAACATGATGTAAGAAACTGGAGCGGCGGTAATCCGCACAGGACCAGTAGAGGGAGAAGAGAATATTAAGAAACCGGAGCGACGGTAGTCCGCACAGGACCGGTGAAGGGAGACGAGAATTATTATTGCATCTTTTTAAGCTCCAATCTCAAGACTTTTTAAAGAATAAATTCTTTAACTCCAATAATCATATTTCTTTGCTTGTGATACATGGCCAAGTCTTTGACTTCTAGGATCTTTAGGTGATGGCATAAAATAAACATGCCATGCGTTGATTCTTTTAGCCATTATAAAATAAAGTGAGAGCATAAATTAAATATGAGATGCAACCTCTTTATTATCTTAAAAGATTAAGTGATGACTTGAAACATAAACATGAAATACAAGCTTGGAAAATACATCTTTCAAGTTCTAAACTAAAAATCTTTGTTTTAGCATCATAAAGCATTATTCTTTAAAGTTTTGCATCAAGTGGAATTTTCAAGCTTTAGAGGCCTAACTTGTGATGGATTTACAACCCACCCTCAAGGTCCTCATCATCAAGCCATCATCTTAGTTCCACCTAAGCCATATGGCTGAATTGGTTAAAGAAAAATGAAGAGGAAAACCGAAATGAAAAGCTAAGGTAAGTTCATAATTTCATCATTTTGAGCTAAAAACACAACTCCTCAAAAGCATAGAAATAAATTTAGAAACTACTCCCTACCTAATCTGAGTTGAAGAAGAGGAAGAGCACATGATTTCTTGAAGTGAAATGAAACAAAATCTCTTTGAAAAATTGAAGAAAGAATTCAGCCAAAGAGGAGGAAGAAAGAAAGTTTTTGGTGCTCCTAAAAACTAGTTATGAACAAAGCATTCCAAGACCACTCAAGCAAGCCTATTTATAGAAGATTTTGAGGCTTCTAATCGGCCAAAATGAGGAGGTAGTTGGCGTAATTTTGCAGGAGAAATAAGGGAGGAAAAATCATTTTAGACAAAGTTGTATGAAATTAAGGAATTATGTCTCTTATGGTGACATTTTGGCATTTTGTTTTAGTGCAACTTTTGGCAATAATTCAGCTGCATAATGGCATCAATAATTTCGTCCATTACAGCCCAAAGAAGTGAAATTTGTGTGTTCCATGCATTATTTAGGTGTAGGCAAGGTATTCATGTAATTTAGAGAATTTACGGTTAAGGGCTTAAGTGAATTAGTAAGCAATTTGGGTGTTTTTGAGCAATTTTGGGTTCTAATCAATCTAAATACATAATTTTGACTCTAGATTAATATTTAGAATTTAATAAGCTTTAATTTGAGCCTAATATTGCTTAGGTTTCGGTATACAAATCAAAAATCCCGAAATTCACAAAACTGCCCAAAAACAGGGGCAAAATCGTACTTTCACTTAAAAACTGCCCGAGGCCACCCGAGCTTAACCAATGGTTAATCATGGCTTAAAAACAAATTTTAAAACATTTTAGTGAGGTTCGGGCTCAGTCGGCACGCACATCAGAGTTCAAACAGCCGCAGGGGCGTTTTGGTCATTTCGCGCGTCGGAACTCAAAATTGAGATCCTTTTACTCTATTAACACACATAACACTAACAATCCCTTATTATCATCAAAACATCCCCTTGAGAATAGGTGGGGCCCATGATCCTCATTTTCTGAGTAAAATAACTTCAGGGGCATTTTGGTCATTTTATACGTACAGAAATTCGAGATTTGCGACTCTTGCATGAATCGCTCCTAACCTCTCTTCTGGGGCTCAATTTCTTTACTTTTATTGCTCGGCCTATGCCTGTGGTGGGAGTGATCCTTAGGAACACGTGGTCCCCTTCTTGAAAATCTAGCGGTTTTCGCCGCTTGTCCGCATAGTTTTTCTGTCGACTTTGAGCAGTAAGAATCTTATCCCTAATCTTCTTGATTTGTTCCGTTGTTTCCCTCACAATATCAGGTCCGAGTAAACTTTGCTCTCCGGGTTCATACCAACATAAGGGAGATTGACATTTCCGTCCATAGAGGGCCTCATACGGTGCCATACCGATACTTGCATGATAACTGTTGTTATATGCAAATTCAATCAGTGGCTGGTACTTATCCCAACTTCCCCTTTGATCTAAAACACATGCCCTTAACATATCCTCCAAGGTTTGGATAGTTCTTTCAGATTGACCATCTGTTTGGGGGTGATAGGTCGTGCTTAGACACAGCTTTGAACCAAACGCCTTTTGAAAGGCTCCCCAAAATCGTGACGTAAACCGCGGATCCCGGTCCGAGATTATCATCGACGGCACCCCATGTAACCTCACTATCTCCTGAATATATAATTGTGCTAACCTATCCAAGGAATAAGTCACCTTAATAGGTAAAAAGTAGGCTGACTTCGTCAATCAATCCACGATTACCCATATGGTATCATGATTCATTTGGGTCCTCGGTAATCCAGTCACAAAATCCATGGAGATACTATCCCACTTCCACTCAGGGATCGACAGAGGTTGCAGCATTCGAGGGTTTTTGGTGTTGAACGTTCACCTATTGACACACCAAGCACTTACTCACCCATGTGCACACATCTTTCTTCATTCCAGGCCACCAGAACATCTTCTTCAAATCTTGATACATCTTGGTGGCACCAAGATGCAGGGTAAAATGGCTCTTATGGGCTTCCTCCAAAATATCTTTTCGGAGGTCACCACTAGCAGGTACACATATTCGACCTTTAAACCTCCATAAATCGTCCATTCCTTGGGTAAAACCTATCAACTTTCCTGCCTTCACTGCCCCTAAAGTCTCTTGAAACTCAGCATCATCGCCTTGAGCTTGAACAATCCTTTCTTTGAACTCACTTGTCACTCTAAGATGACAAGCTCTGATGCCCTTAGTGGTCAAAGTCATTCCTAGGTTTAAGTCCCTAAATTGCTCAATCAATTCAACCTCTTTCACTATCAAACGGGACACTTGTAAGGACTTTCTACTCAAAGCATCAACTACAACATTAGCTTTACCAGGATGGTAGTTCAATCCAAAATCATAATCTTTCAAGAACTCCATCCATCGCCTTTGCCTCATGTTTAGCTCTTTTTGATCAAAGAGATATTTCAAACTCTTGTGATCGGAAAACACCTCAAACTTAACTCCATATAAATGGTGTCTCCAAATCTTTAAAGCAAACACGACGGCAGCTAACTCAAGGTCATGGGTAGGGTAGTTTGCCTCATGTGGCTTGAGTTGTCTTGATGCATAGGCCACCACTTGCCTATCTTGCATCAATACACAACCTAAACCCTTTTTCGAAGCATCACAATACACCTCAAAAGGCACATTGGGGTCGGGTAACACTAAAACAGGGGTCGAGGTTAGCTTATGTTTTAACTCTTGAAAGCTCTTTTCACACTCCGGGGTCCATGAAAAAGGGGTGTTCTTCCTAGTCAGCTTGGTCAAAGGTAGGGAAATCTGGGAAAATCCCTTGATAAATCGACGGTAATAATCGGCTAAACCCAAAAAGCTCCTTACTTCAGTTACTGTGGCTGGTCTTTCCCAGTTTACTACCGCTTCTACCTTACTAGGATCTACAGCAATTCCTTTCTTAGATACTACATGCCCTAAAAATTTCACCTTATCCAACCAAAACTCACACTTGGAAAACTTGGCATATAGTTTCTTTTCCTTTAAGATTTCCAGTACTATGGTTAAGTGGCATTCATGCTCCTCATGGGTCTTAGAATATATGAGAATGTCATCTATAAAGACAACCACAAACCGATCCAAATAGGGTCGAAAGATCCTATTCATGTAATCCATAAAAACAGCTGGAGCATTGGTTAACCCAAAAGACATTACTGCAAACTCAAAATGGCCGTATCGAGTGTGAAAGGCCGTTTTAGGTATGTCTTCATCTCTCACTCTAATTTCATGGTAGCCTGACCTCAAATCTATCTTAGAAAACACTACCGCACCTTTCAGTTGGTCCATCAAATCATCGATCCTAGGCAGAGGATACTTGTTTTTCACCGTTACTTTATTCAACTGCCTATAATCTACACATATCCTCATACTCCCATCCTTTTTCTTTACAAACAACACAGGGGCTCCCCAAGGTGATGCACTAGGCCTAACAAACTTTTTCTCCAATAAATCTTCCAATTGAGCTTTTAACTCGGTTAATTCTAATGGGGACATCCTGTATGGGGCTATGGATATAGGTCCCGCACCCGGAATCAACTCTATGGAAAACTCTATCTCTCTCTTGGGGGAAAACTCTGGTATCTCATCTAGAAATACTTCGGGATAATTTCTTACTATTGGTATCTCATCGATACTTTGCTCAAAGTCTACATTACTAGTGGCTAAGAAAATGTAACCTTTATTCTCACCCTTACCCCAGTCCATTTCCACAGCAGTTATGTAAAGACTTATGGGTTTCTTAGGTTCAATAGGAACAGGAAGAAAGGTAATGGTTTTCTCATAATAGTTTAACAGTACACGGTTGGCCTCAAGCCAATCCATGCCAAGAATCACATCTAAACCTCGCATGGGTAAGCAAATAAGATCTAAAACAAAGGATCTATTATCTATAATAAAACTACAATCTAAACAACATTTACAAGTCCTAACGGGTTTTCGGTCAAATGGGTAGAAACAATAAGGTCAAAAGGAAGCTCAGTCATAGGTAAATTAAGGCTTTTAACACATGAATGGGAGATAAAAGAATGAGAAGCGCCAGAATCATATAGTACAATTAAGTCTTTACCATGCATATTACCCTTACCTTCCACGAGATTTCGTGACTTCGTTGTTTCTTCAGCATTAACAGTAAATACCCTTCCCTGGTATTGCGGCTTGGGATTGGAGGTTGGCGGGTTCCTTTCCGTGCATTCTCGGGAGTAATGACCTGGTTTTCCACACCGATAGCACACATTTGTTCCGGCTCGACATGGCATGCTCCTATGATTCTTGCCGCACTTGGGACATTCCATGGATGGTGCAGGCCGTGGAGGTACTGCTAGACCTCTTTGTGGTGCTTTCCCTTTATTGTTGTTATTGTTGTTGTTGCGATTGTTACTGGGGTTATTGTTGTAGTGATTGTTATTATAGCGGTTGTTGTTGTTTGGCCTTCCTTGTTGAAAATTTCTTTGTGGCCCTTGTGGTCTTGATTGAGGGGGAAATAGAGGTCGATTCTGCCTCTTGAACTGCTGACTTTGAGGTATCAACTTTTTGGTAATATTATCTGACTTTGGGGTGCTTAGTTTTCTCTGACCTTCTTCAATAATCCGACATTTGTTAACTAGGGTAGAGAAATCCCTAATCTCCAAATGTGCAACTGCCACATTAAGTTCCGCCTTCAACCCTGACTCGTATTTAATACATTTCCAGTACTCATCAGGATTTCCTTGGTACATTCTTGAGAACATAATGAGTTCTTCAAATCTGGCAGTGTACTGTGTAACACCCCGATTTTTCTGTCCGCGGGAAATGACCAAAATGCCCCTGAGGTCATTTCCTGACCCGAACTCGAGGGTAACCAACTCGGTCATCCTCGAAGGGTCAACTCAATGTTTGAAGGGGATTGAATGGCCTTTGAATGCTTTCGGAAGCGAAAATTTCGTTTTCCGCAGTTTTGGGTCAAAATGACCAAAATACCCCTATAGCGTTTTTACGCGGGTAAAGGTGCCGTTTGAGCCCGGAACTTTCCCCAGAGGTTTAAAAACATGATTTCATGTGTCTAGAGGTCTCTGTTCAAGTCCCGGTGGTCCCGGGCAGTTTTAGTGCAAAATTACGATTTTGCCCCTAGAATAGTATTTTTGAGCTTAATGACGTAATTAAGCAAACCTAAGCAATATTAGGCTCTAAACGAAGATTAATTTATTTCCCTAATTAATCTAGAGTCAAAATAATTTATTAAAGTTAATTAGAACCTAAAATTGCTTAGATTAAACTTAAATCCCTTTTTAGAACTCAAGATTCCTAGTCTTGGAATCTTGAATAGTGTTTTCTCTCCGATTCCTTAAATCAAGGAAATGTGTCTAGAGTTGTTTAGACTCTAAATTGAGGATTTAACTCTCTAATGGTGCAAGACCACTCCTTAATTATGTCTAGACCACCTTAATTACCCATTTCCCTTACCTAAACACTTTCTTACAAATTCCTAATCTTAAGCATAATCAAAGATACACCTAAACACAACTCTAAACCACAATTAAAATGCAAACTAATCCTCCCCATGCATGATGAAGTTTCGCCAGACCTCATCCCCATTGGCCACATGTTTAATTGTTTCCTCACTCAAAGAACCATGCTTGAGGCCATACCTTGAACCATACCTCACCATACCTTAAGCCATACCTCACCATGCCTCAAGAACACATTATCTCACCTCATGGAACACATGGAACCCTCCAATTCTGCACCCTCATGGCGAAACCTCCTCCTCCATGAGCTCCCTCCATTTGCTTCATTTCTCTATAAATAGAATGCCTTGAGGAGCTTGCACCACTTTTAGATCATTTGCTAAGTTTAGGAGCACTCAAAGCTTTTCCTTTTCTCTCAAAAGTTCTTGTGTTCTTCAAGTTCTTCAAGCTCTTCAAAGTTCTTCATCACCTTCATCTTCTTCTTCCATCTTCAAGTTCATCACACCAAGTAGGGATTTTCTTTCATGAATTCTTTCTTTAGAGTTCTTGCTTCAAGCTTTATGTTCATAGTTTCTCTTGATTCTTTTTAGAACTTCTTTTCCTTTTCTTGTTCTTGCTCATTTTTCGGCCATGGGCCTTGGAGTTCAAAGAAATGAGAGCTTGATGATGAGAGTTTCATGATGATGTTCATCACTTGAAACAAACTCTAGAGCTTGATCTTTGTTCTTGAGCAAAAGTGTTTCTAGTTTTTCCTTTCTTGAACCTTTGAGAACTTTAACTTTGATGTTGTTTCAAAATGGTTCTAATGACTCAATGATGAGGTCTCATGATGTTGGTGTTAGTATATCACCAAGATCATGGATTCTAGAGTTTCAAACATTTCTTTTCTTTCCTTGAAGTTTCCGCCATTACCTTTCCTTTTCATGCTAGATGTTTGATTTTCTAAATATGTTATGTTGAGTTCTAAGAACTCTAGACTTTTACTTTGTCTTGGTTTGATGAGTTTGGGTTGAGGTTTAAGTTCCTTTAAAGTCTTGTTAAGAGCTCTAGAAAGATAAAATGAACTTGCATAATTTATTTTATGCTTGCATTCATGTTTACATTCTTGCTATGCATCTTTACTTTCAAGCTATCACCTAAGAACATAAAGATTAAAATGGAACTTGCATCTTCACTTAATTTAATTCTCGAAGCCTTTCTATTTCGGCCTTAAAGTCGATTGTTGTTGGGCCTAGAGCACTAAAATAAAGAATTGAACTTGCATTATCACCTAATTAATCTCTCGAATGCCTATCTATTTCGGCCTTAAAGTCGATTGTTGTTGGGCCAAGAGCACTAAAATAAAGAATTGAATCTTGCACATTTACTTTCAAGCTTGCATGTTTAAGTTATGCCTTGCATATTTAATTTTAAGTCATCACTTTACTTTGTAAGTAAGATTAAAAATGAAAAGCATGAGCACGTTTAGTTTATGTCGTAACTTAAGAACCTAGAGCTCAAAGACTTGCCCATTTCATTCCAAGTTAAAGTTGAATGTAAACCATACTTTGAATGTATGTTTTTCGGCCAAGTAGTGAGGATGGATTTCCAATGAGTTTTCATCTAGCTACTAGGACCAATAGCCTATGTTTTAAGTTTTCCTTAAAGCCTTACAAATCTTTATAAGGTTATGTCATCACGAGTTGTGATTTTATCCCCTTTTAGGAGATGAAATATATTTTGGTCTTTAACCTAAGGCTTCACTTAGCCTCTTGATGAATTAAAATGTTTTGCAAAGAGTTTTAGAAGTTCTAGATTGATTCCGAGAGAAACTAGTTAACTTATGTACCTAGAAATGTCAATTTAACTTTCTTATTGAAGTTAAATGTTTTCGGTTCTGACATGATGAGTATGATGCTGTATGATGATGTTTTGATGTGTTGGAATGTGTGAAAATATCGTATGATGATGTAGAAGCGATCCTATGCATGATAGGTAAGGAACTAGCTAACTAGAAACACCGTAAAGCTAGAATTTAACATAGTTTTGACCCATTTGTTTATGGAACTTTTCCAAACTGTTTTAACGGGGACATAATCAGATTTAGATTGTTTAGACATGAAAAACTTGGTATCATTTGAGTTAGAATTGAATTCTAGCACCTACGGGGAAACTAGTAACTAGAAAACCGTAAAAATGCAAATGTAGAACTCTTAGAACATTTAATTTTTCTGGATTCTGTCCAGCACCCTTGCAACATGGTAAATATGATTAATAATTAGTCCTTAAGCATAGGAATGCCTCATAATTAATTTAGATTTAATCCATAGCGCCTTCGGCGAAAACGGAACCAAGAAAGGGTCTAAAACGTAAGTTCTAGAACCCCGTATTCACATGTTAGGATTTCCACCCTATGCTATTCAGATTTAAAAGTAAAATGAGAGGATTATGAATGATGTTTAATTATGAGCCTTAGGTGCTTAAAATATGAACGACGGATGTAGAGAACTATATCTCAAGATTAAGACCCGTAAGGGTCAAAGCATAAGCCACCGTAAGGGTAAGCGTTTGGATGATTTATGATGATATTCATATGAGGAATTTATGAGATTATATGTTAATGTGGCATAAAGCAAATTTGGAAGGAAATTCGGTGTAATGACCGTTTGGCCGCCGAATTTCCGACAAATTTGGGGACTTAAAGAGATTTTGAAAATTAAGGTACTAAGATGGGTTCTAGGATGACACCGGTTCGGCCGAGCACCTCCATAGAACTCATGTGACATCGGTACCATTTTATACTCTTAGGTGACACCGGTTCGGCCGAGCACCCCTAAGAGATTTGCCCCCTAACCCGTACTCAGATAGTCGGGATTTATGATTTATGATACGCTTATCGTTAAGTGGTAAGTAAGAACTAGTGACGACTAGTTAAGGTATGAGCTCATAACCTAGATGTATGACACGTTCTGGGTGACACCGGTTCGGCCGAGCACCCCCAGTTCGGATGTCTTTTAGGGTGGCCCATGAGGAAGAGAAGTTCATGATTATGATTATGTCACTAAGTTTTGTCCCATATGAATGTTACTATTGCCACTTTATGCCACCAATGATGATGATGCTTGATGTTATGTTTTATGTATGTGCATTAGGTAGTGCCATGCATACATTTTCTATTATGTTGCATTCATGACATTAAGATCATCTTAAAATGAATGGACCTTGGCTAACGTATATTTTGAAGTTTAAAATGAACTAAATGCATGTTCAGACTTTTCACATAATTAAACCCAAGGTTCCTGAGGACGTAGATGATGGCACCTAGGTAGTAGGAGGCCCTACTGAGATTCTTTAGCAAGATTCTCACTCCCTCTATCTCTTTCTTTCCGTCACGTCTTCAGATGGCGACGTTCGTAGTGTTCGTGGACACCCCGACATGGGAGGTGCACTATGACCCGACTCACGGGTCATACCATTTTGAGGGCACAAAGGCGGATTTTCATGTTCGTAGGACGCCCTTCGCTCATCCCGCACACCCATCACTTCTCCCCGACCGCACCCTATGGCGGCGCGGGTTTTTGAGCGTGCGCGTACGCATGACGAGAGAGTACTCCGTAGGCACACCGCCTCCTTAGCCATGTGAGATTATCCCGACTACGTGCCCCGGACCTACTTCTCGGAGACCGACCCGTCCGAGGACCCGCCTACCCATCCGTATAGCGAGAACTCTGCCCCCTTTCCACCACAGACAAGGGAGGGCAGTGAGGATACCGTGACTCAGCCACGGCTTGCACGACGACCGGAGATGCGACCATACCGTGGGGGTCACCCTCGATCCCCGATCCGCCTCTTCACGTCCGAGGAGCTCGCCCAGTTTCCCGGATATCTGCCTCGTTCACGAGATGGTCGCCAGTAGGAGGTCGAGGATGGACCGAGTTAGAGCACACACCACATAGATAGGGATAAACCTTCTTTTGTTTAGAGGTTATCCTATTAGATGCACTCGGGTAGGGGAGTAGATTATGTTTATGTTTGATGTTGTATTTCCTTTCTTGTATTTTCCTTGTACTAAATTAAGTCCCACACTTATAAGTGGGCAAGTTATATATATATGGGATGATATTCAGTGATGTTCATGATGTGCCTTATGTTATGATGATTGTGAGACGATTGTTTTACTTTGCATGGTTTACCGCTTATCGTATCACGCGGCTCTCACTTTGTATTTCAAAAAAAATTTACCCGTATTTTCCGCTAAGTATTTCTAAGTAAAATTGAGAACTATGAGGTAACAGACTAATGTTTAACCTAAGTATGTTCTAGAGTATTGGGTTAAAAATTAGGATGTTACATACTGGGCCACATTCATATTCCCCTGGACAAGTTGCATGAATTCAATGTCCTTGGCATTTCTAACTGACTCTGGAAAGTACTTTTCGTAAAAATGGACCTTGAATAGTTCCCAATCAATGTCCACGTCGGTCGTCTCCAGGAGTCTTGAACACCGTCTACCGTAAACCGCATCACCCTCAAGCATATGAGTAGCGAAGGTGACCTTTTGCTCCTCCGAGCATGGGACTACAGCAAAGACCTTCTCAATATTTCGAATCCATTCATCTGCAATATTTGGATTCAGGGTCCCTTTGAAAACTGGTGGGTTCGCCTTACGAAACTCCCCGAAACGGGCATGTTCAGGAATCTCATGTCCTTGATTCATATTGGCTTGACGATCCTGATCCATTCGTTCCATCATCATTCTCATGGTCCTTGCTACGTCGCGGAGTGCTTCGACTGTCTCGTTGTCTTGATTATTACGTATTTGCGCTCCTAGTCTGTTGTCGACGTGCCATTGGTCCCTAAACACACAAAACAACAACACTGAGGTGATCAGGCCCAATATTCCATGCAAAGTGAGCAAGTTACCATGGCACTTTCAATATACAATAGTCATGTATTTCTAATCCTCAAGCTCATCCTAATGATAAGCATCTACACATGACATCACTAACGTATTATGCTTTAGAAGCATAGCCAGTCCAATCCTCAGGCTCCATGAGAATCGAACTGCTCTGATACTAAAATGTAACACCCTAGTAATTAACCAAATACACCTAGGTTGAATCTGATTAATGACTAGACTTTACTCCTTGCTTTGGTTCTTTCTTCATAATTTGAAAATACTTAGTGAAATTACGAGCCATTTTTTTTAAAAAAAACATAATTGAAAACGTGAGCCGAGTACAACGTGAACGAGTAAGCGGAGTATAATAAGACGTTTAAGAATATATCACATCATATCACTTTGGCTCCATCATATAACATCCATAAGCACATTATAACATATATTTACATACAATAACCTCACTCAAAGGGTGGTTTATGATCATACATCATTGTCTTATGCCAACCCATAAAAGAAAATATACATAAGGAAATACATGCCCCTAAACTAGATAACTCCATAAGCCGAGAAGGCTATCCTAAAACTAGGGTGCATGAACACACATAAATCTACTAAGAACCTTCTATGGCCACTGTCCTGGAAATGGGGGAATAAATCCGATCCACTGATGAGCTCCCTCGGGAGGAGGGGACACGCGAGATGCACCAGGCTGGGGTAGCATGGACGGCCTTCTTGCTAACCTCGGCTGAACAACTGTTTCCTCACTACCCTCTCTTACACGTGTGGGAGTAGGAGCAAAGCTCTCAGAATATACATGAGTAGGAGTGTCCTCTGAAGGATCAGTTTCAGAATATCTCGTCTCGGGAACATACTCTGGAAATCCATGGACAGCAGATGAAGCGGGATAAGAACGTAACATCCTTTCATCAAGTGGACGTGCATGTTCGAAAACCATTTCATCGCCATAGGGAGAAGTAGGAGAAAATCGATAACTAGGGACAGGATGTGCAAATGGACGACCTATGTAAATAAAAACACGAATCACAAGACCTCCCTTCAAAATGATACGAGCGATGCACCGGATCATAGTGGAATTCCCAAGTAGGGGTATCAACGAACAGGACGAATGTCGCCATTTGAATTTGGAGACAATGACGGAAATAAAGAAAAGGGAGTGAGAATCTTGCTAAAGAATTCTCAGTAGGGTACCTCCTTCTACAGTGTCATCATTAAAGTCCCCAGGAACCTCGGGATTATTCTAAAATAGTGAGCATGCAAAGATTCATTTTAAGTTCGGACAAATACTTAACCGAGGTTCGTCAATTTTTAATCATGCGTCTTATAATGCATCATAATCTTAACATGTCATATTTACAATGAACTTTTCCTTATCATTACATCATATTCCTCATCATCATTATCAAAATAACATGCATAAAAGAACGTCATATAATATTAGCTACACATGGACACAGTGCACATATTTCATTTCTTTAGTGCCTTAGGTGACTTAAAATCTTATCTCATCATTATTTTCGTTGGGCCACCCTATACTCCACCCTTTTGGGAGTAATTTAGGTTATGAGCTCATACTTTACTAGTCATCACTAGCATATACTTATCCTTTTTGATAAGCTAAAGTCCCGATTCTACCCTTTTGAGAGAACGGGTTAGGGGGCTAAAATCACCTTTTCACCACCTATAGTCTGATGGTTCCAAAGGATCATTTTCTTATAAGTTTAAGTCACCATTAAATCTTTGCATGTTATATCACAATACAATTCATAAACATCATAGCATTTTCTCATTTATAGTCTTAAGCTAGAATAATATATATCAACTATAATCATGCATCTAGGAGATTCCCAGGAAAGAGAGGTGGGTCACAATGGACACGCTTAAATACCAAGTCTTTCCTTAGCCAGAACCTTTCCAAATTACACTTTTACGGTTTTCTAGTTGCTAAGTTCATTTTTAGTGTTCGGGATCAATCCTAGTCTAATTGATACCAAATTTTTCGTGGCTAACTAATCCTAGACAGAATTATAACATGCTAAAACAGATTTGGCATTGGCTAAACTTAAAGGGGTCAAAACCTAGGTAAATTCTAGCTCTTCGGTTGTTCTAGGGAGCTAGTTTTATCTCTAACATGCAGTGAATCATTCTCTTAACAATAAACCATAATTATCACAACTTCAAACATATCAAATCATTATCATACATTGATACTAAACTCAAATCAGTGGCTGAATCATGAACCTCATGCAATTACATAGAATCATATTTTAAGTGCATATAAAATACTAGTTCCCCGTAAAATCCTTGCAAAGTCTTAAAACTCATTTAGAAACTAGTTCTTTTGTCAAACTTGGGAGGATCTTCACAATTAAAATTCTCACTTAAGATAAAAGGAGTAAGTCTTGAGCTTTAGAGATTTAGGTGACATTTTAGAATTATAAACATGCTATGCAACCTTATTTTAATCTTATCTGTATAAGGTGATAGCTTGGAATTATAAACATGATATGCAATTCCATTTCTTTATCTTTAAGATTTAAGGTGATGATTTGAAATTAAACATGATGCAAGAAACTGGAGCGGCGGTAATCCGCACAGGACCAGTAGAGGGAGAAGAGAATATTAAGAAACCGGAGCGCCGGTAGTCCGCACAGGACCGGTGAAGGGAGAAGAGAATTATTATTGCATCTTTTTAAGCTCCAATCTCAAGACTTTTTAAAGAATAAATTCTTTAACTCCAATAATCATATTTCTTTGCTTGTGATACATGGCCAAGTCTTTGACCTCTAGGATCTTTAGGTGATGGCATAAAATAAACATGTCATGCGTTGATTCTTTTAGCCATTATAAAATAAAGTGAGAGCATAAATTAAATATGAGATGCAACCTCTTTATTATCTTGAAAGATTAAGTGATGACTTGAAACATAAACATGAAATACAAGCTTGGAAAATACATCTTTCAAGTTCTAAACTAAAAATCTTTGTTTTAGCATCATAAAGCATTATTCTTTAAAGTTTTGCATCAAGTGGAATTTTCAAGCTTTAGAGGCCTAACTTGTGATGGATTTACAACCCACCCTCAAGGTCCTCATCATCAAGCCATCATCTTAGTTCCACCTAGGTCATATGGCTGAATTGGTTAAAGAAAAATGAAGAGGAAAACCGAAATGAAAAGCTAAGGTAAGTTCATAATTTCATCATTTTGAGCTAAAAACACAACTCCTCAAAGCATAGAAATAAATTTAGAAACTACTCCCTACCTAATCTGAGTTGAAGAAGAGGAAGAGCACATGATTTCTTGAAGTGAAATGAAACAAAATCTCTTTGAAAAATTGAAGAAAGAATTCAGCCAAAGAGGAGGAAGAAAGAAAGTTTTTGGTGCTCCTAAAAACTAGTTATGAACAAAGCATTCCAAGACCACTCAAGCAAGCCTATTTATAGAAGATTTTGAGGTTTCTAATTGGCCAAAATGAGGAGGTAGTTGGCGGAATTTTGCCGGAGAAATAAGGGAGGAAAAATCATTTTAGACAAAGTTGTATGAAATTAAGGAATTATGTCTCTTATGGTGACATTTTGGCATTTTGTTTTAGTGCAACTTTTGGCAATAATTCAGCTGCATAATGGAATCAATAATTTCATCCATTACAGCCCAAAGAAGTGAAATTTGTATGTTCCATGCATTATTTAGGTGTAGGCAAGGTATTCATGTAATTTAGAGAATTTACGGTTAAGGGCTTAAGTGAATTAGTAAGCAATTTGGGTGTTTTTGAGCAATTTTGGGTTCTAATCAATCTAAATACATAATTTTGACTCTAGATTAATATTTAGAATTTAATAAGCTTTAATTTGAGCCTAATATTGCTTAGGTTTTGATATCTGAATAAAAATCCCAAAATTCATAAACCGCCCAAAAACAGGGCAAAATCGTACTTTCACTTAAAAGCGCCGAGGCCACCCGAGCTTAACCAATGGTTAATCATGGCTTAAAAACAAATTTTAAAACATTTTAGTGAGGTTCGGGCTCAGTCGGCACGCACATCAGAGTTCAAACAGCCGCATGGGCGTTTTGGTTATTTCGCGCGTCGGAACTCAAAATTGAGATCCTTCTACTCTATTAACACACATAACACTAACAATCCCTTATTATCATCAAAACATCCCCTTGAGAATAGGTGGGGCCCACGATCCTCATTTTCTGAGTAAAATAACTTCAGGGGCATTTTGGTTATTTTATACGTACAGAAATTCGGGATTTGCGACTTTCGCATGAATCGCTCCTAACCTCTCTTCTAATGTTATATTCCTTTGTTGAGGATTGTTCGGCCTCAAATCTTATGTAATAATTACCTACAGTAATTCGGTAATTTCTAATGATAGTAAAAATTACAGTAAAAATTGGGGCGTTACATGATTAGGTGTAGCTTTGATTAGGCTTAGGATTAGGAACTTGTAAGTAATTGTGTAAGTGAAAGGATAGGTAATCAAGGCTATTTTAAGGCATGATTAGTGAGCACTCTAGCCCATTAGTGGGGTCAAAATCCTACTCTACCTAGGCTTCTTGAAGTATGGAGAGTGAATAACGAAAACACTATTCAAGATTCTATGTCTTGGGAACTTGAGTTTTTAAAAGGAAAAAGGGATTTTGAGTTTAATCTAAGCAATCTTAGGTTCTAATTAATTTTAATGACTTATTTTGACTCTAGATTAATTATGAAAATTAATTAATCTTTGATTAGAGCTTAATATTGCTTAGGTTTGCTTAATTGCATCATTAAGCTCAAATGACACTATGCTAGGGGCAAAATCGTAATTTTGTATAAAACTGCCAGGACCACTAGGACTTAAACAGATACTTTTAAATACATGAAAACATCATTTTAAACCTTTGAGGAAAGTTTTGGTCTCAAACGGCACCTTTACCCGCATAAAACGCTGTAGGGGTATTTTGGTCATTTTGACCCGAAACTGCAGAAAGCACGATTTTTGTTTCCGAAATCACTCAAGGACCATCCAATCCCCTTCAAACATTGAGTTGACCCTTCTAGGACTGCCGGGCCGGCTATCCTTGAATTCCGGATAGAAAATGGCCTCAGGGGCATTTTGGTCATTTTCTCTTAGATAGAAAATCGGGTTGTTACAATGTGGAGCCTAGATTACTAAAATAAAGAATTGGATTTGCATCCATGTTCATGTTTCCTTGTCTAGCATATTTATTTTTCGAGTCACCACCTAAACGTCAAGATAAGAATGCAGTTACATCTCATATTTATTTTGAGCCCTCACTTTACCTTTCTAATGAAGAATAAAATGAAGTACACATCATGTTTATGCTTTTGTTATCACTTAAAGATCCTAGAGCTCAAAGACTTGCCTCTTTTATCTCAAGATAAATTTTGGCTATGGAAGCATTGCTTTGAATGCACTTTTCAGGCATGTGGTAGTGATGGACTTAGAATAAGTTTCATTTAGCCATAAGTGCCAGTAGACTATGTTTTAACATCTTAAGCATAGGTGAGCTCAAGAAGTGTTGTAGACATAATTTTACGGATTAAACCTCTTTCATGAATGATTTGAATAAGTTACTGCCCTTGCATTATATTCTCAAGTTTTTGATGAAATAAATTAGTTTTAAAAGAGTTTTAGAAGTCCTAAAATGATTCCAAGAGAAACTAGCAAATTATATGCAATAGAAAGGTGATATTATGTGTTCTTTAGAACCTAAACTTTTTGTTTCTGCCTTGGTATGTTTGCTGATTTATTATGATGTTTTGATATGTTAGAATGTGTGAAAATTATACATGTTGAGGTAGGAACCTTTCTATGCATGTTAGGAAAGAAACTAGTCTTACAGAAAAATCGTAAAGTTGAGTTTTAGCATATTTTTGATCCATTTATTCTTAGCCACTGCCAAAATTGTTTTAGTGTGATGACATTCAGTTTAGGATTGTTTAACTATGAAAGACTTGGTAACATTTGAGGTAGGATTGATTTTTAGCACCTATAGAGAAACTAGTAACTAGAAAATCGTAAAAGTGCAATTCTAAAACACTTAGATTAATTAATTTTCTGTTTCTATCCAGCAACCTTGTAATACAGTAAACATGTTTATAACTAGTTCATAGGCATAGGAATACCCCATAAATGGTTTAGATATTAATTTTAGCATCATAAAAAAAACCAGTAACAAGAAAAGGCGTAAAACGTAACTTCTAGAACACCATAACTCATTAAATTTCATTTTCTGCCTATGCTGTCCAGCCATGAATAATTATGTTATTGTGACTAATGAATAATGGTAACGATGATAACCAATCCCTTGCATGCATAAGAGAATAATTTGAAAGTTAGAATTACCCGATTTAGGGGTTTGGCTATTTAAGGTAATGAATATGTGTCCATGATATGAGATGATGAACTCATGTGATGTTAGATGATTTATATGATGTTATTGTCTAGCATGTTTATGGTTTGATATACTCATGAAAGTTATGAAACGATTTCATTTGATATATTATGAATACAATTGAAGTACTTGAGATGTATATGTTAAAGTAATATAAAAGTATGTGACATAGTACTGAGACGCATTTCTCCCACTCCAATGGGGAGGAAGCAAATCTGTGAGGGTATTGACATTGAGCTTGCCAAAGCGAACAATTCACTGTGTACTACATACCAGTAGAGCGTTTCAAAGAAGGAAATGATCCTAAGATAGGTGATCCAAGAAAGTTATGTATACCCCTTTTTATTTTTCCCCATGTAAATCTAGCGACGGCTAGTTAGGTTTGAGCTCATTCCTAGGAGATAGGTGAGGTGTAATTTACGGTGTCATGTTTAAAATCGCCGGGGATGGTGTTGAGGTTGGACTTAAGGTGATGATGTTTAAAAGGGTGGAAATCAAGAAAAGGAAACATGAGATGTTCAATCATGAGAAAGCATTACATCATGGAATTTCATTGCATCTCCTTGCATGATAGATGTTTATATGATTTATTATGTTTATGCATGTTACTTGTGCACTTAAGACATGGCCAAGCATACATTTTATATTTGTTGCATTTATAACATTAAGTCTCATGTTAAAAGACACCACTTTGGAGAAATAGATTTGAGAACTTTAAAATTGAATGTTATGCATGCACACATTTTTCATAATTAAAACTGAGGTGGCTGGGGACGATGACGATGACACTTGTGTTAGAGTCGAAAATCCCTACTGAAAATCTTGAATGAGTTTCTCACCCCTTTCTTTTCTTCCGTGTCATCTCCAGACGAGGATAACAACGAGGTTTATGACTTCTTCTAAGGCTCGTGTTTAGGGGTCACTCTAGCAAACGGAGCAGAGGGTCATTGCGGAAGCAAAGATAGTCTAGCCCTTGGGTTGATACTTATCCAACCTCATAGACGGATAAGGAACACTTCATATATATGTGCATGTTTTGATGTGAATGATGGTACAATGATACCAGTAATTTATGTATCTATGAAGATATGATGATATTATGTTGTTATGTGTGATACTATATTTCATGATTACATATGGTGTGATTACTTTTTCTTATACGTTATGGTTATGATGAATGCTAGGTTAGTGCGTGGCTCGCGTTTTGCTTTTCAAGTTTCAAAAAGAAAAATTTATTCGTATTTTCCGTTAAGTATTTTAATAAAGAAAGTTTTTAAGGAATGGGACTAAAAGAGTAATAGACTAATGGTTAACCTAAATACGTTCTAGGAGTATTGGGTTAACATTAGGATGTTACATATTCACAATATCTATAACTAAAGATCTCTTGGTTGCTTTCTGGCTTTGAAATGTTTTTAAACTTTCACACATGCATAAGCATCTTTGCATAAAACTCTCTGGGTGCTCTCTCTCCTCTACTATCATCTAAAGATCAAGCAAAGCAATCAGAAATCATCAAAGTACACATCCTCCTAAAAACTCTGCTTATCAGTTTGCAAGAATGTCAGAAGATCAGTATACAAGATCAGGTCTACCAACATGAGATTCAGAAGTCAGTTTGCAAAGCCATAGATCTCTGTGAAGAATGGTGTATCAGTTTGCAAGATTAGAAAGGAATCAGGTTGTTTAGCTCAAAGATGGATCGATCAAAAAAAAGATTATGTGTTCAGAAGAAGATTGTTTGGTCAGAAAGAAGCTCTGGAAGATCAATGAATGATGGTTATATAAAGGCATTGACCTCAGAGTAAGAATAAGAATCTGAGATAAGATGTGAAAGTTCCTCTGAGGTTAGAAAGTAAACCTTGAAGCCTCAAAAACTAGTTTATTCATAAAGTGAGATCAAGAGACAGAAGACTCTCTTTCTGAAGGAAGGATGAAAAGAAGGGACTTTTTCCAACTATGTCAGAGTTTCTCTGTGCCACGTCGCTTCGCTTTCAGTTACGTCATATCTCTTTAAACCCGCATGTCTTGTTCTTTTCCTTTCATCTTCTTGTACAAGCTACTTTCACCCTTCATCTTAAATACTCTTCATCAAACGTTTCATCTTTCTTCATATCTCATCATAATCCAAACCACATGTTTCTTCCCCCTTTCACCTTCTTCTTTTTTTCATATCCTTCATCTCTCCATTACCTAAGATCTTTTCAAGCCCCAACCTTTCTTTTAACATGGCTGAAGGAAAGAATTTTGGAGGAAACATTGCTGATTTGGGAATATTTGAAATGTTTGATGAACCTTATCATCAGCAACACTATACCAATAATTTTGTTCATCATCATATAGCTCCAGGAAAATGTCTGAGCTATGAATTAATGGCTCATGTTACTATTCTGATAGAAGTCATTTCTTTCCAAGGATAGGAAAAGTTCATCAGCATGACAGATAGAATCTTTACTAAGGTGGTAACTGCCTTTTACTTGTAACTAGTTCAAGTAGCTAATTCTGTAACGCCTCGATTTTTCTGTCTGAGAGGAAAATAACCAAAATGCCCCTGAGGTCATTTCTGCCTGGAATTCGAGGATGGCCGGCCCGACAGTCCTCGAAGGGTCAAGTCAATGTTTAAAGGGGATTAGATTGCCCTTGAGTGGTTTTAGAGGCGAAAATCTCATTTTCTGCAGTTTCGGGTCAAAATGACCAAAATACCCTAAGAGCGTTTTTACGCGGGTAAAGGTGCCGTTGAGCCTGAAACTTTCCCCGAAGGTTTAAAACAATGTTTTCATGTGTTTAAAAGTGTTTGTTTAAGTCCCGGTGGTCCCGGACAGTTTTTATGTAAAATTACGATTTTGCCCCCGAGATAGTGCTGTTTGAGCTTAATGACGTAATTAAGCAAACCTAAGCAATATTAGGCTCTAATCGAAGGTTAATTAATTTCCATAATTAATCAAGAGTTAAAATAAGTTAATAAAATTAATTAGGACCTAAAATTGCTTAGATTAAACCTAAATCTCTTTTTAAAACTCAAGATTCCTAGTCTTGGAATCTTGAATAGTGTTTTCTCTTTCCAATTTCCCTAAATCAAGGAACTGTGTTGGCATTGGATTCCAAACTCCATTAATTTAGCAAGACCACCTCCTAAACCTAGTCTTACAAGCCTCTAATTAACCATTACCTCACCTAAACACTTTCCTACAGATTCCTAATCTTAAACATAACCTAAAACACACGTAAACACATTTCTAAACCACAATTAAATGGAAGAAATCCGTCCCCCATGGCTGATGCATTTTCGACCACATCATCCAAGTTTCATCACATGATTTAAATTTTAAACACTCCTTGAGCCATGCTTTGAGCCATACCTTGAACCATACCTTGAACCATACCTCACTACGCCTCAAGATCACAACATCTCACCTCATAGACCTCATGGGACTGCCTTGCCTTGGCCGAAATCCTCCTCTCCCTTTTGCACCTTTCATTTGTTTCATTTCTCTATAAATAGCACACTTAAGTGAACTTGAAACACCTTTAGTTCATTTGCTAAGTTTAGAGCACTCAAAGCTTTTCCTTTTCTCTCAAAGATCAAGAGTTCTTCTTCTTCATCTTCTTCATCCTCTTCAACATCATTTCACTTGGTAGGGATTTTGTTTTAAATGTTTTAGCCATTAAAGTTCTTGTTTAAGTTATGTACTTTATAGTTTCTCTTGAATCTTTTAGAACTTCTTTCTTCCTCTTTGATTCTTTTTCATTTTCGGCCAAGGGCCTTGAAAGACTTGGAAATGAGAGCTTGATGATGAGGATCTCATAATGATATTTATCACTTAAGCAACCTCTAAAGTTTGATCTTAGTTCTTGAGTAAAAGATGTTTTTAGTTTTCTTTCTTTCTTGGTCTTGGAAAACTTAGTTTTGATAATGTTTTAGAAATGGATGCATGAACTCAATGATGAGGACTCATGATGTTGGTGTTAATACATCATCAAGATCATGGTCTCTAGAGTTTCAAAATGGTTCTTTTCTTTGCTCATGATTTCGACCCCTCTTCCTTTTTCTTTCTCTAAGATTTCGGCCATCATTGATGGTTCAACATGAAAGCTTGATGATGAGAGTTTCTAGATGATGACCATGTGTTCATCACAATGAGACCTCTAGAGCTTGAGTTTTAACAAAAATGTTATTTATGATTTTGCTTCAAGGAATGATATTTTGTTTACTTTAGCTTATTATGATAAACTTGGGTTAAGGTTTAAGTCCTCCAAAGTCTTGTAAGAGCTCTAGTAAAGATATAAAAATGAACTTACATATTTATAATTCTAGCACCTCATATTTACATTTCAAGCTATTGCATCTCATATTTACCTTCCTATGTTATCACTAAACTCTAAAGATTAAGAAAAGGACTTGCATTATCACGTTTAAGTTCAAGCCTTGCATTGCACGTTTATATTTCAAGTCATCACTTAAAGAACGTAAAGATTTAAAACAAGAGCTTGCATATCACCTAATTAATCTCGAAGCCTTTCTATTTCGGCTTTAAAGTCGATTGTTGCTGGGCCTAGAGCACTAAAATAAATAATTGAACTTGCATATTTACTTTCAAGTTTTGCATATTTATGTTGTGCCTTGCATATTTAATTTCAAGTTCTTGCATTCCATATTTACTTTGAAGCCCTCACTTTACTTTATAATGAAGAATAAAATGGAGTGCATAGCACATTTATATTTTGTCATTACTTAAGGAACCTAGAGCTCAAAGACTTGCCCTCATTATCTCAAGTTAAAGCTTGATTATGGAAACATCCCCAAGGATGTAAATTCGGCCTTGTGATGTTGATAGACTCAAAATGAGTTTCATCTAGTTGCCAGGGCCAACAATCTATGTTCAAAAGTTCTCCTATGTTTTTAAGAGTTCTATAAGATCATAATCGACAAGATTTGTAAATTAAACCTCTTCTAAGAGTGTTTTAAATTAATTACTGCCCCATGATTTTTCTTAGCCTCTTTTACGAGAAAAAATGTTTTGCAAATGAGTTTTAGAAGTCCTCAAACGATTCAAGAGGAAACTAGCAACCTATGCTTGTTGAAAATGAGATTTTATGCAAGATATGTATATGCATGAATTTGGTTCTGCCATGACATGTTTGCTGCTGTATGATGATGTTTTGACATGTTAGAATGCGTGAAATTTATATGTGTTGAGGTAGGAACCTTTCTATGCATGTTAGGAAAGAAACTAGCTTAACAGAAAAATCGTAAAGTCAAGTTTTAGCATAGTTTTGACCCATCTATTTTTGGTTTCTTCCCAAACTGTTTTAATGGGATAATAATCAGATTAGGATTTTTTAATTATGAAAAACTTGGTAACATTTGATGTAGGATTGATTTTTAGAGCCTATAGAGAAACTAGCAAGTAGAAAACCGTAAAAATGCAATTCTAGAACTCTTAGAACCTTTAATTTTCTGATTCTGTAAAACACCCTTATAATGTAGTAAACATGATTTATAAATAGTTCAAAGGCTTAGAAATACCTCACAATTGGTTTAGACTTAATTTATAGCACCTTAGGCGAAGACGGAACCGAGAAAGGGTCAAAAATGTAAATCCTAGAACCGTAATCATAAAGATGTAATTCTGGCCTTAGAATATGATGCTGCCCAGATTTATTAATGAACATGAATGCTAGTAAAAATTATTAGTTGTGAACCTTAGGTGCATAAAAGGTTAATAGAGGATGATAGAATAACTACATCTCAAGTTTAAGGCCCTTAAGGGTCAAAACATAAGATACCGTAAGTTCAAGAATATAATGAGTTTTTATGTTACATGAGAACGTATGTTTTATTTGAGAATGATCATGTCAACGTATGAAATTATGATTGAGGATACATGTTCTATTTGTTTACGTGGCATAAGGCAAATTTGGAGGAAATCCAGCGTGCTGCGGTTATGTTGCCGAATTTTCGACAAATTTGGGGACTTAGAAACGTTTTTGAAAAACCTAAGAGATTTTCTTTAAAAGAGATGAGGTACTAAGATGTGTTCTTGGATGACACCGGTTTGGCCGAGCACCTCTAAGAACTCATGTGACATCGGTACTAAGATGTATTCTTAGGTGACACCGGTTCAGCCGAGCATCCCCCAAGAAAGTGCCTCCTAGCCCGTACTAGAGAGTCGGGATTTATTTATGATACGCTTATCGGTAAAGGATAAGTAAGAACTAGTGACGACTAGTTAGGTATGAGCTCATAACCTAGAGATGTGACATATTCTGGGTGACACCGGTTCGGCCGAGCACCCCCAGAACGAATGTCTTTTAGGGTGCCCCATGAGAAAGTAATGTACGATGATTATGTCACAAAGTTTTTCCCACCTGTGATTTCAATTGCTACTTTATGCCACTATTATGATGTTACTTGATATTATGATGAGTATTCTTTCCTTAAGTAGTGCCATACATATATCCTTTAATATGTTTATCCATGACATTAAGAATCATACTAAAATGAACGAACCTTGGTTAACTATGTTTTGAAGCTTAAAATGAACTTGATGCATACTCACTTATTTTATACACTAAACCCAAGGTTCCTGAGGATGTAGATGATGATACTTAGGTAGTAGGAGGCCCTACTGAGATTCTTTAGTAAGATTCTCACTCCCTCTATCTTTTCCTTCCGTCACGTCTTCAGATGGTAACGTTCATGATTTTTGTGGACACCCCGACATGGGAGGTGCATCATGATCCGGACCATGGGTCATACTATTTTGTAGGTCGCTGTGTCGTTCGTGTATTTATGTTGGTTGGACGGCCCTTCAGTCACCCTATACATACTCATCAATTCTCTCCTGCCTCACCATTCGGCTACGACTTCGTATTCGAGTGTGCACGCCCTCGAGAGGAGCGAATCCACCGCACCCCACCGATAGCTTCTGCCATCCGGGACTACCCACAGTATGTGCCTCGCTCTCCCTCATCATTCTCCGAGACGGACCCTTCAGAGGACTCTGCTACTCAGGTACTTTCCGAGGGATCCTCCCCCACTGTACCGATGGACCTTGGGGAAGGTAGCGAGGCTTCTGTCACTCAACCGATATGTGGAGGATGGGTGAGGATGATTCCCCGTCGTAGGGCTCATGCCTGGCCGATGCAGCGTATAGCTACCCCGGCAAAGATAGCCCAGTGGATCGGGTACATCCCTCCTTTCTAGAGAGGCCCGCAGTAGGAGACGACGATCGTGTTCTGGTGCCTGAGCTCTAACTAGACAAAGATAGCCTCCTTTTGCCTTAAGGCTATCTAGATGTAGGTGCACCTGAGTAGGAGAGTTTCTTTTTATACCTTCTGTTGTACTTTCATTTTCCATGTATTTCTATTTCGGTTGTATTCGCTTTATGTTGTACCAAACTAAGTCCTGCCTTTCTTGGGTGGGCATGATATATATATCCACTTATGCAGTTTGCTATATTATTCTGTGCATTTACATGTTTTATGATCAGATGTTTATGATGTGTTTATTTGGATTGTGTTTCATTTCTTTCATGCTTCATCATTCGTCAAGTCGCGCGGCTCTCACTTTGCTCTTATAATTCAAAAAAAAAATTACCAGTATTTTCTGCTAAGTATTTTAAAGTAAAAAGGAAACTATGACATAATAGACTAATGATTAACCTAAATATGTTCTAGAGTATTGGGTTAAAAATTAGAATGTTACAGATTCAATGGTAACTTTGTAATGCCCCAATTTTTCCTTACCATGTACAAATGATCAAAATGCCCCTGAGGTCATTTTACTAGGTAAATGAGAGTAGTCGGCTCCGGCCATCCTTAAAGGGATGTTTTGATATTGAACAGGGACTATGTGCGTTAATAGAGCAGAAGAATTTCATTTTTTGAGTTCCCGTGCACAAATTACCAAAATACCCCTGTAGCTAATTAACACAGAATTAATTTCCGACTAGACCTGGACTTTGCTCGGGAGTTTGAAATGTCATTTTTAAGGGATGTCTAATATTTGTCTAAGCCCGGGTGGTCCCGGGGAGTTTTTGTGAAAAATTACCATTTTCCCCTTATTAAAGGCATAACAAGCTTAATCGCATGATTAACAAAACCTAAGTACTATTAGGCTCTAATTGAAGATTAATTAATTTTAATAATTAATCTAGAGTCAAAATAATTAATTGAGGTTAATTAGGGCTTAAGATTGCTTAAAGAAACTCAAAATCCCTTTCTTAATTCAAAACCCTATGTCGTATTTTATTGAATAGTACTTTTTCTCTCTAATTCCCTAATTTAGGGAAACCATAGATGTGATGGAGAGAATCTTGATTTGAAGAGGTTTAACTCCAGTAAATAAGCAAGAACACTCATTAACCATGCCTTGAGTGTACTTAATTATTCATTTTCTTACCTAAACACTTATTTACAAACTCCTAATCAATGGTCTAATTAAAGATACTCCTAAACACACTCATAAACCCATATTAAAGTGAGATATTTTCCTCTCCATTCCATTAAGGCAACTAGCCACCCCCTCCATTCATCTCATTTCATTTTATTTTATTACACAAATCAAAGAAAGCTATACCCAAAGCCATACCTATCCATTCCTACACCATGCCATAACATAATACACTTGAATGAGATATTTTCTCTTCCTTCTTCTTACCATTGCCACGGCCACTCCTCCTCCTTTCATCCTCTTATGTTTCAATTTCTCTATGAATACATATCCAAGAGAGCTTGCAAGAACCTTTGCTCATCCTTGCAACTTTAAGTTTTCTTTCTTTGCTCTTAAGAGTTCTTCTTTTTCTTCTTCTACCACCACCACTTCTTAACTCCAACACACCATACTTTCATCTTAGATCAAGCTCTAATAACAAAAAGAATATCTTTGGTAGGGATTTTATGTTGAGCTCTTCTTCTTTTCTTTGTTCTTTTTTTTTGGTTTGAGCTTATTTTTCTTCTCTAGTTGTTCTTGTTTTGTTAAAGACTATGGCTTGATGATGAGGATCTTTGATGTTGCCTACAAAACCATCATTTGTTTGACCTCTAAAGCTTAAGGCTTCATTTTGGTTTTAAGGGTTCCTAGCAAGTGAAAATGTTGTTTGGCTTCCTTTAATGGTTTTTCTTTTGAGCTTGGTGGTGAGTCCAAGGAGACAAGGTTGTTGGAACCATAATAATGAAAGATTCTAAAGCTCATGTCCATTTGCAAGATTGATCGATGTTTTAGAGTTGTGACTCTAAATAGGAGTCTTGAGCCTAGGATCTAAAAAAATAATCAATGGAAATGCATTCATATTTATATTTCAAGTCTTTGCATTTCATATTTCTATTTGAGCCTTGCATATCATATTTATTCCCAAGTTATCACCTAAAGCTTGAAGATAAGAAAAATGTACTTGCATTTCATGTTTATATTTCTTGTCTAGCATATTTATATTTCAAGCCATCACCTAAACCTTAAAGATTAAAAATGAGCTTGCATTCTCATATTTATATTCAAGCTATGCATGTCATATTTATATTTCCATTGCCATCACCTTATAATATCAAGATTAAAATGAGGCTTGCACTTGAACATTTAAGTTTATGCCATCACCTAAATAATCTAGAGCTCAAGACTTACTTTCAACTTACATAGGAATTTCGGTTCCATGGGCATTTACCTTGTTAAATATGTTTTGACTTCAAGAAGGAAATTACTCACTAGAAATCAGCTTTGTCAATGATGAATCTTGGCTTTTATGATGTGTAAAGAAGTTTTGAAAGATCAAAGAACTTAAAAGGAGTAAAATGTGTGTTTGATTCTAATGAAACATTGGAAATATGTATAAAAGTGTTTTGGATTGATAGAATGATTTGAAGAATGTCAAAACATGGGTTTTTCTTATTTTGGGGCCACTGGTTATCGATTACTAGAAAGTTTTGCAATACCCGGACATGAGTTTTTGACCTGTGTAATCGATTACAACTTCATGTAATCGATTACCAAACATTCTAGAAAACCAGAATGTGTTTCTGGACTTTAGTAATCGATTACCATTCCATATAACCAATTACCCAGATGTTCTTGAGGGCCCAGAATGCATTTTCTACAATGGTAATCGATTACAAGGCTCATATAATTGATTACCAGAGCCTCAAACATTTCTGTTTTGAGAAATTCGAACTATGTAATTGATTACAAGGTTCATGTAATCGGTTACCAGAACCTAAAATGTGTAAATTAGTGTTTCCTCACTTGGGTAACTTGGATTTAAGACCTTGAGTGCTTATCCTGGAATTATGAACATGATGACTTATAGTTTAATGAGTATACATGTATCTTGTATGCATGGCATGTGCATTAGCTGAGTCTGGTCCCTGATTTGAATCATAGTTCATTCAATGATATATGCAATAAGCATTGAACATGCTTATGTGGTTGATTGAGATGTCATGATCTGATGCACTTGAGAATTTATGTGATGAATATGTTTGCACACTTGGTTCTAGTTGCAAAATTGTTATAGCATGTTGAGATTACACGTGGGATGTTTAAGATGCACGTGTTAAAATAATATGAAAGCATGTAACATTATATGATATGTTTGTGTTCTTGCATATCTTAATATAACATGCTAATGTTAAGGTGGCATAAAACATAGGGAAATAATCCGCTAGACTCCTCGAATTAAAGGTTATGAGAGGTGATTCAATAAGGAAGTGATCCTTTGGACTCCCCGAATTAAAGGTTATGAAAGGTGATCCTAACCTCCTATCCCGTACTTAAGAGTCGGGTGTTAACTTATCTTAGAGATAAGAGTATGCTAGTGATGACTAGTGAGGTATGAGCTCATAACCTAGAAACTCTCAAGAGGAGAGTAATAGGGTGGCCCTAATGAGAGAAAGAATGGTTTAAGTCACCTAAAAGATAAAATGAAGTAATTCATGTTATGTTTACCGTGTTCTGTAATAGTCTCCCAAGTACAACATCAGTCTTAAGTCATGACATCGAACTCAAGAGTTGTTAATTATAGATTAGCGGACCTTTCTTAAATATCTATAGCAAGCTCAATTGATTCATGAGATAACTATGTCATAGTTCTATTAAAATATATAGCAAGGAAACGAAAACATTTGCATAATACAAAGTTAAGTACACAAGGGAAGCTCTTCTATGGGCTTTAACACACCTTTGTTCTCTAACATATTTACACACATATCCATCCCACTAAATACAACATAATAAAAGCATTAACTACTACACTATTGTACTTTCGAGTCCTTTTGCATAGCAGCCTATCAATTCTCTGCATCAACCAGAAGATGACACGAGAACACAAAAACATAAGGGTGAGAATTATATAATTCTCAGTAGGGTAACTCCCTAAATACACAATCATAGTGTCATCGTCACCGCCCCAGCCACTTTGGTTTATTCAAAAAAAGTGGTCATGCATTACATAATAACGGTTTGTTTTTAAAGTTTCAAATCATACTTCCGAAGTGGATTACTTTTAACATTCATTCACTTAATATACACATGCCATACTACACAATGTCATATACTACTAACTTTCCACTTAAACATATTGGTATCAATATCAATACTAAACTTCTTCACTTAGCATATAAGACAAAGGATTACTTAGAAAATTTACTTCTTCAACTTGCCTTGGCCCTCGACTAATCCTGTCACGTCTGGACGTTACGTACTGCCGTCCCCAGTGTGGCAATAATGGGTAATAGACTGCTTTTTAGGACTGAGCTCATTCCTATACATGATCATTGGATTTACTTTCTCCAATTCTCACACAGACCTATTCCTAGCTAGGTTTACTTTCCCTGACTCAATTCAAGGCTAGTCAAGTTTACTTTTCCTAAAAAACTAGATTTACTTTTTCTAGCCCTAGGATTATCTTATGCTTATCTTGGTAGTTAGGTTTACTTTCCCTAACAAACTGGATTTACTTTCTCTAGCCCAAGAAACATAATCTTATACTTTTCTTTCGCATATAAGCAATTGTAATAAGCATTCATATCTATGTGTACCTAACCTCATCAATAAGCTCACATGCTCAATTATTCGTACTCATATTCAAGTACTCATGTCATACTAGTACAAGATGCCATTATTTCAACAATTCAAAGCATCAATTTATTTTTAGCACAATGGTAGATTTCACACTATTGTGGCACGAATTTATTTGCACATAAAACAATCATTTTAGAGGCTATAAAAATTATCAAGGACACCTCAATGTGTCACCAAGATCCTGTAAAAATTTCAGGGTAATTAGAGTTCTTTAACTATATTAACAAAATTCTACAAATTTAGTGGTCAGAAACCCCTCCACCTTAGTTCAAGAACCATAATTCATAATTTTTAACCCTAGCAAATGATTAAATCAATTCAGAATAAAAATCATGGTTATACTATAAGTATCCTATAAAAATTTCAAAGGACAATTCAATCATTTGCTATTGTAACAAAATTATGTAAAATTGTAGCTTCAGTTTCTACAATCCAGACAGCATATGCTTAATTTCGGTTCTTGATTTTTCTAAGGCAGTTTGACTCAAAATAAGAACCAAGAAAATTCGTTGGACTACCACAAGATGTTAGCTCCAACATATATTTTTTTTAGCTTACGAAAATGCCCACAACATGCTCAGAAAATTCGTGATCACATACTGCCTGTAAGAAAACCGAAAATCCAACAAGTATCACTCAACATCTTTTGACAAAATGATCTTTCTAACCTCATCCAAACACTTCACCAAAATTCATACATCAATATCAACATAATATTAACTAAATTAACTAAAAATTTCAGATTGAAATCAATAAGAATTCCACAGAAAAATTTTGAAAGAAAAAGGCCAAAGAAAACCCTACTCTTGAAAGCTACTATATCCTTGTCTCTAATTCGCTCCAAAATGGAAGTTCTTTACTCCAAAGTGCTTAAAACACAATCAAACCCTCCTCTAATCAGTGATGGTTGAGGTAATGAGGTGAGGTTTAAAGAATCTAATCGGTTATATTTGTAGAGGTTGAAGTGTAGAACAATTTTTGTGAAGGAAGATTTTGATTTTATTAAGGTTTGGCTTAGGATTTTTGAGGTTGAAATCAAGGTTTTGATGAAGAAGGAAATGGAGGTTCTGCTGTATGGTTGCTGGCTGAGGCTGAAATGCCTTCTTGGAGAAGAAATTTGGTCATATATATCTTGTAAGAAGTAATGTGATTGGTTAATCATTAAGCATAATTTCTTTTCATTAAAGGAACTTAGTATCAATGGATAAGATTTGATCTTTCATCCAAGATAAAATATTAGCCATTCATTTGGCATTCAAAGGGTAGACTTCATTATTTTGCAGAGATTAACTAGCTTTCGATGTTAAAAATTGCACATTGAAATTTCACCAAAAGGGTGAAACACTGTACCTGAATAATCTAATATTACCTGAAAATTAATTTCAGGCCTAAAATTCTCATTCCTTATCATTTCCAATCTCAATCCTATAATTTCTCAGTTTTGGGCACCTCGGGGTCCTAATTCTATGGTTTTGGCTATCCCGACAAGCCCGCGGGGCTCGCAAGTTACTATTCATTTTTTTACAAATCTGTTAAACCGTCCTCATCATTATTAACACTGTCAGATTTTTGAAATTATGACTAATAAAGCTTAAATTAATTTTTAACTAATTTTTAGGGTGTTACATTACCACCCACCTCAAAAAGAATTTTGCCTTCAAAATTCATTTGGAAACAATTTCAAAAGACAAATTCATGAATCGAAAAAGGAATTCACAAATAATTCAAATAATTCTATCAAATCCTAAACGTCCTTACCTTAGATCGGATTTTTGGGTGGTGACGTCCCCTTAGCACTTATGGTGAAGACCCTGCTCTGGTGTTGTGGCTTTATAGCTGGTTTTGAGTGCCAATATGGGCACTCCCAAATCTTATGTCTTGGTTTTTCACAGCCATAGCACAAATTTTGTCCAGCCAAGCAAGGTCTATTTATATCACCCCGATTTTTCTGTTTGATCAAAAATGACCAAAATGCCCCTGAGTTCATTTCTTATCCAAAATTCGAGGATGGCCGACCCGGTAGTCCTCAAAGGGTCAACTCAATGTTCGAAGGGGATTGTATAAGGATGAATGTTAATAGAGCAGAAAAATCTTTTTTTTTTGAGTTTTTGGGTCAAATGACCAAAATGCCCCTATAGGGTTTTACATGAGTATTGTAACACCCTAGTAATTAACCAAATACACCTAGGTTGAATCTGATTAATGACTAGACTTTACTCCTTGCTTTGGTTCTTTCTTCATAATTTGAAAATACTTAGTGAAATTACGAGCCATTTTTTTTTAAAAACATAATTGAAAACGTGAGCCGAGTACAACGTGAACAAGTAAGCGGTGTATAATAAGACATTTAAGAATATATCACATCATATCACTTTGGCTCCATCATATAACATCCATAAGCACATTATAACATATATTTACATACAATAACCTCACTCAAAGGGTGGGTTATGATCATACATCATTGTCTTATGCAAACCCATAAAAGAAAATATACATAAGGAAATACATGCCCCTAAACTAGATAACTCCATAAGCCGGGAAGGTTATCCTAAAACTAGGGTACATGAACACACATAAATCTACTAAGAACCTTCTATGGCCACTGTCCTGGAAATGGGGGAATAAATCCGATCCACTGATGAGCTCCCTCGGGAAGGGACACGCGAGATGCACCAGGCTGGGGTAGCATGGACGGCCTTCTTGCTAACCTCGGCTGAACAACTGTTTCCTCACTACCCTCTCTTACACGTGTGGGAGTAGGAGCAGAGCTCTCAGAATATACATGAGTAGGAGTGTCCTCTGAACGATCAGTTTCAGAATATCTCGTCTCGGGAACATACTCTGGAAATCCATGGACAGCAGATGAAGCAGGATAAAAACGTAACATCCTTTCATCAAGTGGACGTGCATGTTCGAAAACCATTTCATCGCCATAGGGAGAAGTAGGAGAAAATCGATAACTAGGGACAAGATGTGCAAATGGACGACCTATGTAAATAAAAACACGAACTGCGCACCTCCCTTCAAAATGATACGAGCGATGCACCGGATCATAGTGGAATTCCCAAGTAGGGGTATCAACGAACAGGACGAATGTCGCCATTTGAATCTGGAGACAATGACGGAAATAAAGAAAAGGGAGTGAGAATCTTGCTAAAGAATTCTCAGTAGGGTACCTCCTTCTACAGTGTCATCATCAAAGTCTCCAGGAACCTCGGGATTATTCTAAAATAGTGAGCATGCAAAGATTCATTTTAAGTTCGGACAAATACTTAACCGAGGTTCGTCAATTTTTAATCATGCGTCTTATAATACATCATAATCTTAACATATCATATTTACAATGAACTTTTCCTTTATCATTACATCATATTCCTCATCATCATTATCAAAATAACATGCATAAAAGAACGTCATATAATATAAGCTACACATGGACACAGTGCACATATTTCATTTCTTTAGTGCCTTAGGTGACTTAAAATCTTATCATCATCATTATTTTCCTTGGCCCACCCTATACTCCACCCTTTTGGGAGTAATTTAGGTTATGAGCTCATACTTTACTAGTCGTCACTAGCATATACTTATCCCTTTTGATAAGCTAAAGTCCCGATTCTACCCTTTTGAGAGAACGGGTTAGGGGGCTAAAATCACATTTTCACCACCTATAGTCTGATGGTTCCAAAGGATCATTTTCTTATAAGTTTAAGTCACCATTAAATCTTTGCATGTTATATCACAATACAATTCATAAACATCATAGCATTTTCTCATTTATAGTCTTAAGCTAGAATAATATATATCAACTATAATCATGCATCTGGGAGATTCCCAGGAAAGAGAGGTGGGTCACAATGGACACGCTTAAATACCAAGTCTTTCCTTAGCCAGAACCTTTTCAAATTACACTTTTACAATGATAGACTTTCTTCTAGCAACAAAGGTAAATTTTACATAATAAAGAATATTTCATGCATAAGCATTCTCATTATTTGCAACAAAGAACTATAACATGCAAGCCAGGAAATCATTCAATGATATCAAGTACTTAATAAGCATCCAATACTTACATAGAATTATCAATTATAGAACTAATTAGTTATGCACCTAAGGGATTTATTACCATCCTTATGATTATTTATAGGCCTTAAGAACACTATTAAATCAAATGGGGTAGCATAGGTAGTAAGTTGTTCCTAAGGTTTTACGGTATGCTAGAAGTTATGTTTTAAATCCTTTCTTGTTACCAGCTTTCCCTATGATGCTGAAATTAGTTACTAAACCAATTATGAATCATTCTCCCTTATTTAAACATAATAAAACCTGGTTCTTATCGTTGCTAAAGATTCTGGATAGAATGCATAAATTTTATTCCCTAGAGTTCTAGAAATCTTGTTTTTAAAGTTTTCTAGTTGCTAAGTTCATTTTTAGTGTTCGGGATCAATCCTAGTCTAATTGATACCAAATTTTTTGTGGCTAACTAATCCTAGACAGAATTATAACATGCTAAAACAGATTTGGCATTGGCTAAACTTAAAGGGGTCAAAAACTAGGTAAATTCTAGCTCTTCGGTTGTTCTAGGGAGCTAGTTTTATCTCTAACATGCAGTGAATCATTCTCTTAACAATAAAACATAATTATCACAACTTCAAACATATCAAATCATTATCATACATTGATACTAAACTCAAATCAGTGGCCGAATCATGAACCTCATGCAATTACATAGAATCATATTTTAAGTGCATATAAAATACTAGTTCCCCGTAAAATCCTTGCAAAGTCTTAAAACTCATTTAGAAACTAGTTCTTTTGTCAAACTTGGGAGGATCTTCACAATTAAAATTCTCACTTAAGATAAAAGGAGTAAGTCTTGAGCTTTAGAGATTTAGGTGACATCTTAGAATTATAAACATGCTATGCAACCTTATTTTAATCTTATCTTTATAAGGTGATAGCTTGGAATTATAAACATGATATGCAATTCCATTTCTTTATCTTTAAGATTTAAGGTGATGATTTGAAAATTAAACATGATGCAAGAACTTGAAATATAAACATGATGCAAGAAACTGGAGCGGCGGTAATCCATACAGGACCAGTAGAGGGAGAAGAGAATATTAAGAAACCGGAGCGGCGGTAGTCCGCACAGGACCGGTGAAGGGAGAAGAGAATATTAAGAAACCGGAGTGGCGGTCGTCCGCACAGGACCGGTGAAGGGAGAAGAGAATTATTATTACATCTTTTTAAGCTCCAATCTCAAGACTTTTTAAAGAATAAATTCTTTAACTCCAACAATCATATTTCTTTGCTTGTGATACATGGCCAGGTCTTTGACCTCTAGGATCTTTAGGTGATGGCATAAAATAAACATGTCATGCGTTGATTCTTTTAGCCATTATAAAATAAAGTGAGAGCATAAATTAAATATGAGATGCAACCTCTTTATTATCTTGAAAGATTAAGTGATGACTTGAAACATAAACATGAAATACAAGCTTGGAAAATACATCTTTCAAGTTCTAAACTAAAAATCTTTGTTTTAGCATCATAAAGCATTATTCTTTAAAGTTTTGCATCAAGTGGAATTTTCAAGCTTTAGAGGCCTAACTTGTGATGGATTTACAACCCACCCTCAAGGTCCTCATCATCAAGCCATCATCTTAGTTCCACCTAGGCCATATGGCTGAATTGGTTAAAGAAAAATGAAGAGGAAAACCGAAATGAAAAGCTAAGGTAAGTTTATAATTTCATCATTTTGAGCTAAAAACACAACTCCTCAAAGCATAGAAATAAATTTAGAAACTACTCCCTACCTAATCTGAGTTGAAGAAGAGGAAGAGAACTTGATTTCTTGAAGTGAAATGAAACAAAATCTCTTTGAAAAATTGAAGAAAGAATTCAGCCAAAGAGGAGGAAGAAAGAAAGTTTTTGGTGCTCCTAAAAACTAGTTATGAACAAAGCATTCCAAGACCACTCAAGCAAGCCTATTTATAGAAGATTGTGAGGCTTCTAATTGGCCAAAATGAGGAGGTAGTTGGCGGAATTTTGCAGGAGAAATAAGGGAGGAAAAATCATTTTAGACAAAGTTGTATGAAATTAAGGAATTATGTCTCTTATGGTGACATTTTGGCATTTTATTTTAGTGCAACTTTTGGCAATAATTCAGTTGCATAATGGCATCAATAATTTCATCCATTACAGCCCAAAGAAGTGAAATTTGTGTGTTCCATGCATTATTTAGGTGTAGGCAAGGTATTCATGTAATTTAGAGAATTTACGGTTAAGGGCTTAAGTGAATTAGTAAGCAATTTGGGTGTTTTTGAGCAATTTTGGGTTCTAATCAATCTAAATACATAATTTTGACTCTAGATTAATATTTAGAATTTAATAAGCTTTAATTTGAGCCTAATATTGCTTAGGTTTCGGTATACGTATCAGAAATCCCGAAATTTGCAAAACTGCCCAAAAACAGGGGCAAAATCATACTGTCACTTAAAAACTGCCCGAGGCCACCTGAGCTTAACCAATGGTTAATCATGGCTTAAAAACAAATTTTAAAACATTTTAGTGAGGTTCGGGCTCAGTCGGCATGCACATCGGAGTTAAAACAAATTGGGGCATTTTGGTCATTTCGCGCGTCGGAACTCAAAATTGAGATCCTTCTGCTCTATTAACACACATAACACAAACAATCCCTTATTATTATCAAAACATCCCCTTGAGAATAGGTGGGGCCCACGATCCTCATTTTCTGAGTAAAATAACTTCAGGGGCATTTTGGTCATTTTATACGTACAGAAATTCGGGATTTGCGACTCTCGCATGAATCGCTCCTAACCTCTCTTCTAATGTTATATTCCTTTATTGAGGATTGTTTGGCCTCAAATCTTATGTAATAATTACCTACAGTAATTCGGTAATTTCTAATGACAGTAAAAATTACAGTAACAATTGGGGCGTTACAAGTATAAGTGCTGCTTAAGCCTGGAAGTTTCCTAAAAGGTTTAAAATGATATTTTTATGAGTCTGGGCATGTCCGTTTAAGTCCCGGTGGTCTTGGGTAGTTTTTGAAAAAATTACAATTTTGCCCCTAGAATAGTGATTCTGAGCTTAATGACAAAATTAAGGAAACCTAAGCAATATTAGGCTTTAATTGAAGATTAATTAATTTCATTAATTAATCTAGAGTCAAAATAACTTATTAAAGTTAATTAGAACCTAAAATTGCTTAGATTAAACTTAAATCTCTTTTTAAAACTCAAGATTCCAAGTCATGGAATCTTAAATAGTGTTTTCTCTCTCTAATTCCTTAAATTAAGGAATTATGTCTACAATTGTTTACACCATAAAATGAGTTTTAATCTCTCTAGTGAAGCAAGAACACTCCTAATCATGTCTTGACATCTTTAATTACCCAAATTACCTCATTTAAACACTTACTTACAAACACCGAATCAATTGCCTAATCAAACCCATTCCCTAAACCAAGTCATAACACAAATGAAATGACAAAATATCCTCCCTAAGCCTCCCATAAGAGCCGGCCACACCCTCCTCCATAAATCCACCACATGTTAAAATTCAAACACACAAAGAGCCATGCTTAGGACCATGCTTAAGGCCATGCTTTGCACCATACTTCACCATGCCCTGGAATGACACATTGGAAGAGAGTTTTTCCCTCTTTTCCTTCTCCATGGCTGCAGCATACCTCCCTCAATTCATCCTCCATTTGTTTTCATTTCCTTATAAATACACATGCAAATGAATTTGTAAGAACCTTTAGATCATTTGCTAAGCTTTGAGTTTTCAAGAGCAACTTCAAGTTCTTTCAAGTTCTTCCTTTTCCTCTCAAGAGTTCAAGAGTTCTTCTTCTTCTTCTTCCTTTTCTCCTCTTTCCAAGATCAAACCTTCTTCCAACAAAGAAGCACATCCAAGGTAGGGAGTTGATTCAATGATTTCTATTCTTTTCTTTTGTTGTTTAACTCTTGGTTTGTAATGATACAATGTTGATTCTTCTTTCCTTCTCCACTTTCTTTTTGGTTCTTGCTTTTCCTTTTCCTTCCCTTTATTTTTGCCCAAATGGCCTATATTTGGAAGAAACCATGGCTTGATGATAAGGATCTTGGGTGTTGGTTGCAAAACCATCACTTATTGGACCTTTAAAGCTTGAAGGTTTCACTTTTAAGAAGGTTTTTAGCAAATAAAGAAACTACATTGTTGTAAAGAGTGATCTTGAGCCTAAGACTCAGAGATAGTAAATGGATTGTATTCACATTTATTTTCCTTGCTATCACCTTAATAATTAATCTCAAAGCCTACCTATTTCAACCTTAAAGTTGATTGTTGATTTAGAGTGAAAACTCTAAAGGGCCTAGAGCACTAAAATAAAGAATTGGACTTGCATAGCATATTTATTTTTAAGTCATCACCTAAAGCTCAAAGATAAAAAATGAACTTGTATTTAATGTTTACATTTCTTGTCTTGCATGTTTATATTTCAAGCCATCACCTAAACTTAAATACTAAGAATGAACTTGCATTTTCATGTTTAATTTCAAGCCTTGCACATTTACTTTTCCTTGCCATCACTTGATAATGCTAAGATTAAAATGAAACTTGCATTAGCATTTTTATGTTTATGTCATCACCTAAATATCTAAGGCTTAAGACCTAACTCTTTCAACTTATACATGGGCATTTACCTTTACGAAAAATGTTTTGATTTCAAGGCAAGTGTTAGAACAAGGTTCAAAATGGTTTGAAAAGGAAGGAATAACTTAGAAGATGTTTTAAACTTAAATTTTCGTATTTTGAAGGTACTAGTAATCGATTACGAGGCCTATGTAATAGATTACCAGAGCTTTGTCATACTTGGATATGAACTTTTGGCCTATGTAATTGATTATAACATCATGTAATCGATTACATGATGTTCTGGAAAAACCAGAAGTGTTCCTGAACTCTAGTAATCGATTACCATTACATGTAATCGATTACTCAGATGTTCTTGGGGCCCAGGTCAGTTGTAATCGATTACAAAACTCATGTAATCGATTAGCAGAGCCCTCAACTCTTTTTTTTTAAAAATTCGAAGCTGTGTACTCGATTACAAGGCTTATGTAATCGATTACCAGAACCCAAAGTATGCAATAAACATTTTCCCTACTTGAATGACATAAAGCCACGATCTTATGTTACTTAAATCTATGAGTTTGCCTAGCATAAACATTTTCCCTACTTGAATGACATAAAGCCACGATCTTATGTTACTTAACTGATGAGATATGTATGACTATTCATGAATCATAAGCATGTTTATTTTATGAGGCATTGATCTCTAGAGATAGAACTCATCATTTGCATATTATAGTTTCATATGGAACATTAGAGATGCATATGTTAGAGATATATGAAGAACTAGGTGTGATTATTCTTGAATCATGGCATGTTATGATGTATTGATGCATGAACCATGAATGGACATGTTATATGACATTGATAATTTGTTTTGATTTTGGACTTTGAATATGAAAGAAAATGCATTATTAGTTCTTGTGGCATAAAACAAATTTGAAGAAAATTTAGTGTACTGCCGTTATGCTGTCTAATTTCCGTCAAATTTGAAGGATTAAGAAAGTTCTTGAAAAGTCCATGAGATTTTAAATATGATATAATACTGAGACACATTTCTCCCACTCTGATGAGGAGAAAGCAAATCCGTGAGGGTATTGACATTGAGTTTACCAAAGCGGACAATTCACTACATACTAGATACTAGTAGAGCATTTCAAAGAAGGAAATATTCCTATGGACTCCCCGAATTAAAGTTTATGATAGGTGATCCTTATGCCCTCTAGCTTGTACTCTAGAAGTTGAGATTATTATGTTACGCTTATCACAGGATAAGTAAGAACTAGTGATGACTAGTTAGGTATGAGCTCATAACCTAGAGATGTTTTTAGAGTAGCCCCTATGATGCAAAGTGTAAGGTTTAATGTCACATAGTTAAGAAAAGAGAAAGTTCCACATGAAAAGTTACCTACCACTTTATGCTACTTATATGACGTTTCATGATGGTGTGTTCTATTGGTTTCTCGCATAATGTATTATCATGCATTCATGCCTTGCTATGTTGCATACATGATATTAAGATTCATTCTAAAATGAATGGGCTTTGGATAATTATGTTTAAAACCTAATAACAAACTTTATGCATGCACATCTTTTTACAATAAATCCAAGGTTCCCTACTGAGATTCTTTAGTAAGATTCTCACGCCCTCTCTTTCTTTCCCATCACGTCTTTAGATTCTGATTGCGACATTTGTGGTCTTCATCGACACCCTGGTGTGGGAGGCCCACTTTGATCTGGAGCATCAGTCCTACCATTTTGAGGGGTGTTGCGCTGTCAGAGTTTTCATGTTCATAGGACGCCCCTTTGCACACCCGGCACCCAGTTATTGATTTTCCCTGACATCCCCCTATAGAGACGACATGGTTTTTGAGTGCACTCGGACACGCAACGAGAGGATTCTCTGTACCCATACCACTGCATCAGCTGTACGTGACTTCCCAGACTATGTGCCCCGCTCACAGTCTTCGGAGGATGATCCTTTGGAGGACCCACCGACCTTTCTGTACAGTGAGAGCTCTGCCCCCTCTCCCCCGTTCATGGTATAGGGTAGCAACGAGATTGAGACTCAGCCGAGGCTGGCTCGGAGGTCAGCCATCCATCCCCATCACGGAGCTCACATCCAGCCATATTGAGCGGCCACTCCTGCTGAGATACGTCAGTGGATTGGTTAAGTCCCGCCCTTTCTGGGACCGCAGCAGAAGAGGCTCTTGGGGAGTGTTAGTGCAAATACCAAGTGTAACATCCTAATCTTTAACCCAATACTCTAGAATATATCTAGGTTAATCATTAGTCTATTACCCTTTAGTCTCATTCTTTCAAACCTTTCATTAAAATACTTAGCGGAAAATACGAATAAATTTTTCTTTTTCGAAACTTGAAAACAAAATGCGAGCCGCGCGCTAACCTAACGTTCGTCATAACCACATCGTGCAAGAAAAAGTAATCACACTATACATACCCATGAAAGGTACCATTATACATAACAACATAATATCATCACAGCTTCATAAATACGTAAATTACTAGCATCGTTGTACCATTATTTACATCAAAACATGCACATATATATGAAGGGATCCTTATCCACCTATGAGGTTGGATAAGTGTCAAGCCAAAATCTAAGCTATCTATGTTCCCGCAGGGACCCTCTGCTCCGTTTGCTAGTGAGACCCTTAAGCACGAGCCTTAGAAAAAGTCGCGAACCTCATCGTAATCCTCATCTAGAGACGACACGGAAGAAAAGAGAGGGATGAGAAACTCATTCAAGATTCTCAGTAAGGATTCCCGACTCTAACACAAGTGTCATCGTTGTCGTCCCCAGCCACCTCGGTTTTAATTATGAAAAGGGTGTATATGCATAAGAATTGGTTTTAGGCTTTTCAAATCTATTTATCCGAAGCGGGTGTCTTTTAGTATGTGTCTTGATGACATGAATGCAATAGATATTTGATGAATGCATAACAATACCATATGTACATTAACATGAAAATCATAACACTTGGACCCAACATATAGAAACATAAATCATATACGTGGCCTAAAAAGGCATAGTACTTTCCATGTGACATTTTTCTCATAAGTCAAACTCTTGGATTCTTTTTCTTAAAGACCACCCTCTTAACATATCCTCCAAAAATCCAACCGACTCACCGGCCCAGCGATAATCTCGTCACCAAACTACATCTCACCTATCGCCTAGGAATGAGCTCAATCCTAACTAATTGTCACTAGATTTAATATGGGCTAATAGAGGGGGTATACATAACTTCCTTGGATCACCTATCTTAGGATCATTTTCTTTTTTGAAACGGTCTACTGGTATCTAGTAAACAGCGAATTGTCCGTTTTGGCAAGCTCAATGTGAATACCCTCATAGATTTGTTTCCTCCCCACCGTAGTGGGAGGAATGCGTCTCAGTGTTATATCACATCTGTTCTGGGGGTGCTCGGCCGAACCGGTGTCACCCAGAACCTTTCCTGGGGGTGCTCGGCTAAACCGGTGTCACCCAAGAGTTTTCGCAAACTTTTCTCAAATCCTCAAGTTTGATGGGAAATTCGACAGCGTAACGGTATATACCGGATTTCCTTCAAACTTGCTTTATGCCACGAGACATATAGAGCATGCATAGCTATTCAACATCACCATAAGAAATCAAGTCATATAGTCAAACTCATCATAGCATATACGTCATCACATCATTGCTTTAACATTTTTAAAAGATAGCATGCTCTTAACTAGTTTGCCGGAATCAAGGACCGGGCTCAGCTATTGCATATGCCATGCTCAAGTCATTCTCATAATTAAACATACATCTACTTGAAGTCATAAGGCTCATTATGTCTTGGGACCCATGGTATCTTATGCTTTGACCCTTATGGGTCTTAATCTTGAAAACCAATTATGCTAACATCCGTTTTTACTCTTTTATACACCTATAGGTTCATAACTAATTATTCTCAATAATTTTTATGCTTGGGAACTAATCCAAACAGCACTATGCAGATTTGGACAGTTTTAAGCTCATGTGATTACGAGGTTCTAGAATCTACGTTTTAGACCCTTTCTAAGTTCTGCCTTCGCCTAAGGCGCTATTAATTAAATCTAAACCAATTATGAGGTATTCCTAAGCCCTTGAACTAATTATGAATCATGTTTACTACATTATAAGGGTGCTGTACAGAATCAGAAAATTAAATGTTCTAATAGTTCTAGAATTGCATTTTTACGGTTTTTTAGTTACTAGTTTCTCTATAGGTGCTAAAATTCAATTCTATTTCAAATGTAACCAAATTTTTCATGATTAACCAGCCGTAAACTGAATATTATCCCATTAAAACAGTTTTGGCAGTGACTAAAAATAAATGGGTCAAAACTATGCTAAACCTCAACTTTACGGTTTATCAGTAAGACTAGTTTCTTTCCTAACATGCATAGAAAGGCTCCTACCCCAACATACATAAATTTTACACATTCTAACATGTCAAAACATTATCATATAGCAGTAAACATACCATGGAAAAATCAAAAAGCATAGGTTCCAAAGAGCACATAATCTCACATTTTTAAGACATATAAATTACTAGTCTTCCTTGGAATCGTTTTAGGACTTTTAAAACTCTTTGTAAACCATTTTACTTCATTAAAATCATTGTAAAATGAGTAAGGGCAGTAGCTTATTTAAATTGTTCATAGTTGGAATTTAAAGCATAAAATTTTGCACTTGAATCGTTCTTTGAGTTCACTTATGCTTAAGAAAATCCTAAGACATAGGTTATTGGCGCTTGCGACTAGATGAAACTTACTCCAAGCTCATCATCATCACATGGCCGAAATACGCATCCATGGGATGTCTCCATAACCAAACTTTAACTTGAGATAAAAGGGCACGTCTTTGAGCTCTAGGTTCTTTAAGTGATGACAAAATATAAACGTGCTATGCATTCCATTTTATTCTTCATTAGAAAGTAAAGTGAGAGCTTCAAAGTAAATATGAAATGCAAGAACTTGAAATTAAATATGCAAAGCTTGAAAGTAAATACGCAAGGCTCAAAGTAAATATGCAAGTTCAATTCTTTATTTTAGTGCTGTAGGCCCAGCAACAATCAACTTTAAGGCCGAAATAGAAAGGCTTCAAGATTAATTAGGTGATATGCAAATTCTTGTTGTAATCTTTAAGTTCTTAGGTGATGACTTGAAATATAAACGTGAAATGCAAAGCTTGAAACTTGAACGTGATAATGCAAGTTCTTTCCTTAGATCCTTAGAGTTTAGCGATGACATAGAAAAGTAAATATGAGATGCAAGAACTTAAAATATAAATATGCAAGTTCATTTTTACATCTTTACTATAACTCTTTCAAGACATTAAAGGAACATAAGCCTTAACCCAAACTTATCATGACAAGATAAAGTAAGCTTTAGAGTTCCTTGCACCGAGGTTTACAAAGAAACCGTATGGTATGAACATCATCATCTAGCTTTAAGGAATGGATTAAAAGAAAGGAAAATCATACACCAAATTTATTTTTAAGAATCAAAAGGGATCAAGTTAAAGAACCAATCTTTGGCTATTAAAAACCATCTCACCATGTCTTTGGTGACAAAACCAAAATATCAAAGAAAAGGAGACCATGGCTGAAACCATGAAGAAGAGAATATAAAACTTTGAAACTCTAGAGGCCAAAATCTTGATGACACATCAACATCAACATCATGTGCTCTCATCCTTGAGTCATTTCCCAACTAACTTATGCCTTTAAAATCAAAACTAGGACCAAGGAAAAAGAAAGGGAAACCGAAACTAGAGCATGAAAAGAAAAGGAAAAATTGAAACATGCTTAGTCCAAGAACCAAGTTCCAAGCTCTAGCGGTATCACAAGTGAAGATTCTCATGATCTACATCTTGAACCCTCATCATCAAGCATCATTTTCTTTAAAAAGAAAGGCTCCAAGTCCAAAATCAAAGAGAAGAAAAAAGAGTTCTAAAAGCCAAGAGAAACTAGCAAAAACTCATTTTTTTGACAACACTTTAAAAGACAAAACTTTAAAGAACAAAATCCCTACCTTAGATGTGTTTTCTTAATTGAGAAAGAGAACTTGCTCTTGAGGAAGAAGAAGAAGAACTCCTTGAAGCTTGAGAGAAAGAAAGTATTTGGGGTGTAAGAGAAATGAGCAAAGGTTCTAGCAAGCTCCTTAGGTGTCTATTTATAGAGGAAATGAACATGAGAGGAGTGAGGAGAGGAGGCTAGGTGGCACAATTTGAGTGGAGGAAGGAGAGAAAATATCTCTTGGTTATGTCATTTCAAGGTGAGGTGTAGACATGGGTTTAGGCATAGGTTTAGGCATGGTTCTTTGAGTGTATGAGTGAACAAACTTGTGAGGTATAAGATATGAGGTGGCGCCACTTATAGGGGAATCCAAGGGGAGGAAATTGTTTTATTAATTGTGGGTTAGTGATGTGTTTAAGTGTATTTTTTGGATTAGGCCTAAGATTAGGAGTTTATAGTAAAATGTGTAAGTGAAAGGATAGGTAATTAAGGTTATGTAGGTTATGATTAGTAGGCATTCTAGCCTTTTAGGGGAGTCTATCTCTATTTGTCCTAGGCTTTCAACTACATCCTAGGCTTCCTTTTGAGGTGTAGAGGGTGAATAGTGAAAACACTATTCAAGATTCTATGTTCTAGAAGCTTTGAGTTCTTTAAAAGAAAAGGGGTTTTAAGTTTAATTTAAGCAATCTTAGGTTCTAATTAATTTTAATGACTTATTTTGACTCTAGATTAATTATGGAAATTAATTAACCTTCGATTAGAGCCTAATATTGCTTAGGTTTGCTCAATTACATCATTAGGCTCAAAAACACTATTCTTGCGGCAAAATCGTAATTTTGCACTAAAACTGCTTGGGACCACCGGAACTTAAATAGACACTTTTAAACACATGAAAACATTGTTTTGAACCTTCAGGGAAAGTTTCGGGCTCAATGGCACCTTTACCTGCGTAAAAATGCTATAGGGGTATTTTGGTCATTTTGACCCGAAACTGCAGAAAATGAGGTTTTCTCCTCCAAAACCGCTCAAGGCCATCTAATCCCCTTCAAACATTGAGTTAACCCTTCGAGGACTGTCGGGCCGGCCATCCTTGAATTCCGGGAAGAAAATGACCTTAGGGGCATTTTGGTCATTTTTCTCTCAGATAGAAAAATCGGGGTGTTACATTACTTCCTTCCTTAAAAAGAATTTCGTCCTCGAAATTCGGACACATAGAAAAGGCTAACGAGGCTTCTACGCCATCATAAGCTACAACCAAAATCTTTCCATATTTTGTATTCTTACCTTGAGTGTTGGAATAGGAGGTATCTCCAACATTGATCGTGAACACTCGTCCTTGGCGTTGGGGCTTGAAAATGGCGTTCAGTTGTGGGTGCTTTACATTGCAATCCTTAATCACATGCCCTGGCTTGCCGCACCTAAAGCATACTCTTTGTCCAGCTAAACAGGGGCGGTCACCATGGTTCTTTCCACACTTTGTGCAAATGATGATGGGGTTATCCTGCGATGCCTCCTCTTTTAGGCCATATGATCCTTCCTATTGAGAGTTATCCTCGGGGCCTTGTGGTTTGAACGGTGGTTCAAACTGCAGCTTGACCCGCTGATTGTATTGTGGATTGAAGTGTGTTCCAAATTGATGTTTGTGCTGTGGTTTGAACCTTGGAGCTTGTGGTGCTAGCTTCTTGGTGAAATTCTTAGCCTTCTTTGCACTCAACTTCTTGTGACCTTCCTCAAGAATGCAACACTTGTTGACTAGGGTAGGGAAGTCCCTAATCTCCATGGGTGCAACAGCAACATTAAGTTCTGCCTTCAGCCCGGCTTCATACTTGACACATTTCCATACTTCATCGAGATTCCCTTGGAAAACCCTTGAAAATTTGATCAACTCCTCAAACTTCGCGGTGTATTGTGCAATGCTCATCTCGCCTTGGGTCAGCTTCATGAATTCTATGTCCTTAGCATTCCTTATAGATTCTGGAAAGTACTTCTCGTAGAAGTAGGCCTTGAACAACTCCCAATTGACCAAGGTTTCTGCTGCCTCTATCAGTCTTTGTGTGCCAGTCCACCAAAACTCCACATCTGCCTTTAGCATGTAGGCAGCGAAGGTCACCTTCTGTTCCTCGGAGCAAACAATCACCGAAAATATCTTCTCCATGCTCTTAATCCACTTATCAGCTTGGTCTGGGTTCAGAGCTCTTCTAAATGATGGCGGCTTCGCTTTGCGGAATTCCCCAAATCGGGCGTGCTCAAGATCTTCAACAGTATTGTGGCCACGGCTGACATTGCACTGACAATCCATCCTCTCGAACCTCCTTTGCATGGCCTTCGCCATATCCCTAAGGGCTTCAGCAGTCTCATTATTCTGCTCTCCTCCTCTCGATGTCCTAATCTATCGTGGTCTTGCCATTGGTTCCTAAGCACACAGAGCAACAAACACTGAGGTGATCAGGCTCAATACTCTATACAAAGTGAGCTAGTTACCATGGCATGTTCACACATATAGGGGTCATGCATTCCTATCCTATAGCTTATTCTAATAAAGCACTATACATGACATAACTACCATATCATGCTTAAGAAGCATAGTCAGTCCAATCCTCAGGCTCCATGAGAATCAAACTGCTCTGATACCAAAATGTAACATCCTAATTTTTAACCCAATACTCTAGAATATATTTAGGTTAATCATTAGTCTATTACCTTTTAGTCTCATTCTTTCAAACCTTTCATTAAAATACTTAGCAGAAAATATGAATAAATTTTTCTTTTTCGAAACTTGAAAACAAAATGCGAGCTGCGCGCTAACCTAACGTTCGCATAACCACATCGTGCAAGAAAAAGTAATCACACCATACATACCCATGAAAGGTACCATTATACATAACAACATAATATCATCACAGCTTCATAAATACGTAAATTCTAGCATTGTTGTACCATTATTTACATCAAAACATGCACATATATATGAAGGGATCCTTATCCACCTATGAGGTTGAATAAGTGTCAACCCAAAATCTAAGCTATCTATGTTCCCGCAGGGACCCTCTGCTCCGTTTGCTAGTGAGACCCTTAAGCACGAGCCTTAGAAGAAGTCGCGAACCTCGTCGTAATCCTCATCTAGAGACGACATGGAAGAAAAGAGAGGGATGAGAAACTCATTCAAGATTCTCAGTAGGGATTCCCGACTCTAACACAAGTGTCATCATCATCGTCCCCAGCCACCTCGGTTTTAATTATGAAAAGGGTGTACATGCATAAGAATTGGTTTTAGACTTTTCAAATCTATTTATTCAAAGCGGGTGTCTTTTAGTATGTGTCTTGATGACATGAATGCAACAGATATTTGATGAATGCATGACAATACCATATGTACATTAACATGAAAATCATAACACTTGGACCCAACATATAGAAACATAAATCATATATGTGGCATAGAAAGGCATAGTACTTTCCATGTGACATTTTTCTCATAAGTCAAACTCTTGGATTCTTTTTCTTAAAGACCACCCTCTTAACATATCCACCAAAAATCCAACCGACTCACCGACTCCGATGATAATCTGGTCACCAAACTACATCTTACCTATCGCCTAGGAATGAGCTCAATCCTAACTAATCGTCACTAGATTTAATATGGGCTAATAGAGAGGGTATACATAACTTCCTTGGATCACCTATCTTAGGATCATTTGCTTCTTTAAAATGCTCTACTGGTATCTAGTACACAGCAAATTGTCCGCTTTGGCAAGCTCAATGTCAATACCCTCACGAATTTGTTTCCTCCCCACCGCAGTGGGAGGAATGCGTCTCAGTGTTATATCACATCTGTTCTGGGGGTGCTAAGTCGAGCCGGTGTCACCCAGAACCTTCCCTGGGGGTGCTCGGCTGAACCAGTGTCACCCAAGAGTTTTCGCAAACTTTTCTCAAATCCTTAAGTTTGATGGGAAATTCGACAGCATAATGGCATACACCGGATTTCCTTCAAACTTGCTTTATGCCACGAGACATATAGAGCATGCATAGCCATTCAACATCACCATAAGAAATCAAGTCATATAGTCAAACTCATCATAGCATATACGTCATCACATCATTGCTTTAACATTTTTAAAAGATAACATGCTCCTAACCAGTTTGCCAGAATCAAGGACCGGGCTCAGCTATTGCATATGCCATACTCAAGTCATTCTCATAATTAAACATACAACTACTTGAAGTCATAAGGCTTATTATGTCTTGGGACCCATGGCGTCTTATGCTTTGACCCTTACGGGTCTTAATCTTGAAAACCAATCATGCTAACATCCATTTTTACTCTTTTATACACCTATAGGTTCATAACTAATTATTCTCAATAATTTTTATGCTTAGGAACTAATCCAAACAGCACTATGCAGATTTGGACAGTTTTAAGCTCATGTGATTGCGGGGTTCTAGAATCTACGTTTTAGACCCTTTCTAAGTTCTGTCTTCGCCTAAGGCGCTATTAATTAAATCTAAACCAATTATGAGGTATTCCTAAGCCCTTGAACTAATTATGAATCATGTTTACTACATTATAAGGGTGCTGTCCAGAATCAGAAAATTAAATGTTCTAAGAGTTCTAGAATTGCATTTTTACGGTTTTCTAGTTACTAGTTTCTCTATAGGTGCTAAAGTTCAATCCTAATTCAAATGTAACCAAATTTTTCATGATTAATCAGCCGTAAACTGAATATTATCCCATTAAAATAGTTTTGGCAGTGACTAAAAATAAATGGGTCAAAACTATGCTAAAACTCAACTTTACGGTTTATCGGTAAGACTAGTTTTTTTCCTAACATGTATAGAAAGGCTCCTACCCTAACATACATAATTTTTACACATTCTAACATGTCAAAACATTATCATATAGCAATAAACATACCGTGGAAAAATCGAAAAGCATAGGTTCCAAAGAGCACATAATCTCACATTTTTAAGACATATAAATTACTAGTTTTCCTTGGAATCGTTTTAGGACTTCTAAAACTCTTTGTAAACCATTTTACTTCATTAAAATCATTGTAAAATGAGTAAGGGCAGTAGCTCATTTAAATTGCTCATAGTTGGAATTTAAAACATAAAATTTTGCACTTGAATCGTTCTTTGAGTTCATCTATGCTTAAGAAAATCCTAAGACATAGGTTATTGGCGCTTGCGACTAGATGAAACTTACTCCAAGCTCATCATCATCACATGGCCGAAATATGCATCCATGGGGATGTCTCCATAACCAAACTTTAACTTGAGATAAAAGGGCAAGTCTTTGAGCTCTAGGTTCTTTAAGTGATGACAAAATATAAATGTGCTATGCATTCCATTTTATTCTTCATTAGAAAGTAAAGTGAGAGCTTCAAAGTAAATATAAAATGCAAGAACTTGAAATTAAATATGCAAGGCTTGAAAGTAAATATGCAAGGCTCAAAGTAAATATGCAAAACTTGAAAGTAAATATGCAAGTTCAATTCTTTATTTTAGTGCTTTAGGCCCAGCAACAATCGATTTTAAGGCCGAAATAGAAAGGTTTCGAGATTAATTAGGTGATATTAAAATTCTTATTTTAATATTTAAGTTCGTAGGTGATGACTTGAAATATAAACTTGAAATGCAAAGCTTGAAACTTAAACGTGATAATGCATGTTCTTTCCTTAGATCCTTAGAGTTTAGTGATGACATAGAAAAGTAAATATGAGATGCAAGAACTTGAAATATAAATATGAGGTGTTAGAAATATAAATATGCAAGTTCATTTTTTCATCTTTACAAGAGTTCTTTCAAGACTTTAAAGGAACATAAGCCTTAACCCAAACTTATCATGACAAGATAAAGCAAGCTTTAGAGTTCCTTGCACCAAGGTTTACAAAGAAACCATATGGTATGAACATCATCATCAAGCTTTAAGGAATGGATTAAAAGAAAGGCAAATCATACACCAACTTTATTTTTAAGAATCAAAAGGGATCAAGTTAAAGAACCAATCTTTGGCTATTAAAAACCATCTCACCATGTCTTTGGTGACAAAACTAACATATCAAAGAAAAGGAGACCATGGCGGAAACCCTGAAGAAGAGAATATAAAACTTTGAAACTCTAGAGGCCAAAATCTTGATGATACATCAACACCAACATCATGTGCTCTCATCCTTGAGTCATTTCCCAACTAACATAAGCCTTTAAAATCAAAACTAGGACCAAGGAAAAAGAAATGGAAACCGAAACTAGAGCATGAAAAGAAAAGGAAAAACCGAAACATGCTTAGACCAAGCACCAAGTTCCAAGCTCTAGAGGTATCACAAGTGAAGATTCTCATGATCTACATCTTGAACCCTCATCATCAAGTATCATTTTCTTTAAAAAGAAAGGCTCCAAGGCTAAAATCAAAGAGAAGAAAAAGGAGTTCTAAAAGCCAAGAGAAACTAGCAAAAACTCATTTTTTTTTACAACACTTTAAAAGACAAAACTGTAACGCCCCAATTTTTACTGTCATTAGAAATTACCGAATTACTGTAGGTAATTATTACATAAGATTTGAGGCCGAACAATCCTCAATAAAGGAATATAACATTAGAAAAGAGGTTAGGAGCGATTCCTGCGAGAGTCGCAAATCCCGAATTTCTGTACGTATAAAATGACCAAAATGCCCCTGAAGTTATTTTACTCAGAAAATGAGGATCGTGGGCCCCCACCTATTCTCAAGGGGATGTTTTGATGATAATAAGGGATTGTTTGTGTTATGTGTGTTAATAGAGTAGAAGGATCTCAATTTTGAGTTCCGACGCACGAAATTACCAAAACGCCTCTGCGGCTGTTTTAACTCCGATGTGCGTGCCGACTGAGCCCGAACCTCACTAAAATGTTTTAAAATTTATTTTTAAGCCATGATTAACCATTGGTTAAGCTCGGGTGGCCTCGGGCAGTTTTTAAGTGAAAGTACGATTTTGCCCCTGTTTTTGGGCGCTTTGCGAATTTCGGGATTTTGATTCAGATAATCGAAACCTAAGCAATATTAGGCTCAAATTAAAGCTTATTAAATTCTAAATATTAATCTAGAGTCAAAATTATGTATTTAGATTGATTAGAACCCAAAATTGCTCAAAAACACCCAAATTGCTTACTAATTCACTTAAGCCCTTAACCGTAAATTCTCTAAATTACATGAATACCTTGCCTACACCTAAATAATGCATGGAACACACAAATTTCACTTCTTTGAGCTGTAATGGACGAAATTATTGATGCCATTATGCAGCTGAATTATAGCCAAAAGTTGCACCAAAACAAAATGCCAAAATGTCACCATAAGAGACATAATTCCTTAATTTCATACAACTTTGTCTAAAATCATTTTTCCTCCCTTATTTCTCCTGCAAAATTCCGCCAACTACCTCCTCATTTTGGCCAATTAGAAGCCTCAAAATCTTCTATAAATAGGCTTGCTTGAGTGGTCTTGGAATGCTTTGTTCATAACTAGTTTTAAGGAGCACCAAAAACTTTCTTTCTTCCTCCTCTTTGGCTAAATTCTTTCTTCAATTTTTTCAAAGAGATTTTGTCTCATTTCACTTCAAGAAATCAAGTTCTCTTCCTCTTCTTCAACTCAGATTAGGTAGGAAGTAGTTTCTAAATTTATTTCTATGCTTTGAGGAGTTGTGTTTTTAGCTCAAAATGATGAAATTATGAACTTACCTTAGCTTTTCATTTCAGTTTTCCTCTTCATTTTTTTTTCTTTAACCAATTCGGCCATATGGCCTAGGTGGAACTAAGATGATGTCTTGATGATGAGGACCTTGAGGGTGGGTTGTAAATCCATCACAAGTTAGGCCTCTAAAGCTTGAAAATTCCACTTGATGCAAAACTTTAAAGAATAATACTTTATGATGCTAAAACAAAGATTTTTAGTTTAGAACTTGAAAGATGTATTTTCCAAGCTTGTATTTCATGTTTATGTTTCAAGTCATCATTTAATCTTTCAAGATAATAAAGAGGTTGCATCTCATATTTAATTTATGCTCTCACTTTATTTTATAATGGCTAAAAGAATCAACGCATGACATGTTTATTTTATGCCATCACCTAAAGATCCTAGAGGTCAAAGACTTGGCCATGTATCACAAGCAAAGAAATATGATTATTGGAGTTAAAGAATTTATTCTTTAAAAAGTCTTGAGATTGGAGCTTAAAAAGATGTAATAATAATTCTCTTCTCCCTTCACCGGTCCTGTGCGGACTACCGCCGCTCCGGTTTCTTAATATTCTCTTCTCCCTCTACTGGTCCTGTGCGGATTACCGCCGCTCCAGTTTCTTACATCATGTTTATATTTCAAGTTCTTGCATCATGTTTAATTTTCAAGTCATCACCTTAAATCTTAAAGATAAAGAAATGGAATTGCATATCATGTTTATAATTCCAAGCTATCACCTTATAAAGATAAGATTAAAATAAGGTTGCATAGCATGTTTATAATTCTAAGATGTCACCTAAATCTCTAAAGCTCAAGACTTACTCCTTTTATCTTAAGTGAGAATTTTAATTGTGAAGATGCTCCCAAGTTTGACAAAAGAACTAGTTTCTAAATGAGTTTTAAGACTTTGCAAGGATTTTACGGGGAACTAGTATTTTATATGCACTTAAAATATGATTCTATGTAATTGCATGAGGTTCATGATTCAGCCACTGATCTGAGTTTAGTATCAATGTATGATAATGATTTGATATGTTTGAAGTTGTGATAATTATGGTTTATTGTTAAGAGAATGATTCACTGCATGTTAGAGATAAAACTAGCTCCCTAGAACAACCGAAGAGCTAGAATTTACCTAGTTTTTGACCCCTTTAAGTTTAGCCAATGCCAAATCTGTTTTAGTATGTTATAATTCTGTCTAGGATTAGTTAGCCACGAAAAATTTGGTATCAATTAGACTAGGATTGATCCCGAACACTAAAAATGAACTTAGCAACTAGAAAACCGTAAAAACAAGATTTCTAGAACTCTAGGGAATGAAATTTATGCATTCTATCCAGAATCTTTAGCAACGATAAGAACCAGGTTTTATTATGTTTAAATAAGGGAGAATGATTCATAATTGATTTAATAACTAATTTCAGCATCATAGGGAAAGCTGGTAACAAGAAAGGATTTAAAACATAACTTCTAGCATACCATAAAACCTTAGGAACAACTTACTACCTATGCTACCCCATTTGATTTAATAGTGTTCTTAAGGCCTATAAATAATTGTAAGGATGGTAATAATTCCCTTAGGTGCATAACTAATTAGTTCTATAATTGATAATTCTATGTAAGTATTGGATGCTTATTAAGTACTTGCTATCATTGAATGATTTCCTGGCTTGCATGTTATAGTTGCTGTTGCAAATAATGAGAATGCTTATGCATGAAATATTCTTTATTATGTACCTTTGTTGCTAGAAGAAAGTGTATCATTGTAAAAGTGTAATTTGGAAAGGTTCTGGCTAAGGAAAGACTTGGTATTTAAGCGTGTCCATTGTGACCCACCTCTCTTTCCTGGGAATCTCCCAGATGCATGATTATAGTTGATATATATTATTCTACCTTAAGACTATAAATGAGAAAATGCTATGATGTTTATGAATTGTATTGTGATATAACATGCAAAGATTTAATGGTGACTTAAACTTATAAGAAAATGATCCTTTGGAACCATCAGACTATAGGTGGTGAAAAGGTGATTTTAGCCCCCTAACCCGTTCTCTCAAAAGGGTAGAGTCGGGACTTTACCTTATCAAAAGGGATAAGTATATGCTAGTGACGACTAGTAAAGTATGAGCTCATAACTTAAATTACTCCCAAAAGTGTGGAGTATAGGGTGGCCCAAGGAAAATAATGATGATGATAAGATTTTAAGTCACCTAAGGCACTAAAGAAATGAAATATGTGCACTGTGTCCATGTGTAGCTAATATTATATGACGTTCTTTTATGCATGTTATTTTGATAATGATGATGAGGAATATGATGTAATGATAAAGGAAAAGTTCATTGTAAATATGACATGTTAAGATTATGATGCATTATAAGACGCATGATTAAAAATTGACGAACCTCGGTTAAGTATTTGTCCGAACTTAAAATGAATCTTTGCATGCTCACTATTTTAGAATAATCCCGAGGTTCCTGGGGACTTTGATGATGACACTGTAGAAGGAGGTACCCTACTGAGAATTCTTTAGTAAGATTCTCACTCCCTTTTCTTTTTTTCCGTCATTGTCTCCAGATTCAAATGGCGACATTCGTCCTGTTCGTTGATACCCCTACTTGGGAATTCACTATGATCCGGTGCATCGCTCGTATCATTTTGAAGGGAGGTGCGCAGTTCGTGTTTTTATTTACATAGGTCGTCCATTTGCACATCCTGTCCCTAGTTATCGATTTTCTCCTACTTCTCCCTATGGCGATGAAATGGTTTTCGAACATGCACGTCCACTTGATGAAAGGATGTTACGTTCTTATCCCGCTTCATCTGCTGTCCATGGATTTCCAGAGTATGTTCCCGAGAGGAGATATTCTGAAACTGATCGTTCAGAGGACACTCCTACTCATGTATATTCTGAGAGCTCTGCTCCTACTCCCACACGTGTAAGAGAGGGTAGTGAGGAAACAGTTGTTCAGGCAAGGTTAGCAAGAAGGCCGTCCATGCGACCCCAGCCTGGTACATCTCGTGTGTCCCCTCCCGAGGGAGCTCATCAGTGGATCGGATTTATTCCCCCATTTCCAGGACAGTGGCCATAGAAGGTTCTTAGTAGATTTATGTGTGTTCATGCACCCTAGTTTTAGGATAACCTTCCCGGCTTATGGAGTTATCTAGTTTAGGGGCATGTATTTACTTATGTATATTTTCTTTTATGGGTTTGCATAAGACAATGATGTATGATCATAAGCCACCTTTTGAGTGAGGTTATTGTATGTAAATATATGTTATAATGTGCTTATGGATGTTATATGATGGAGCCAAAGTGATATGATGTGATATATTCTTAAACGTCTTATTATACTCCGCTTACTCGTTCACGTTGTACTCGGCTCACGTTTTCAATTATGTTTTTAAAAAAAAAATGGCTCGTAATTTCACTAAGTATTTTCAAATTATGAAGAAAGAACCAAAGCAAGGAGTAAAGTCTAGTCATTAATCAGATTCAACCTAGGTGTATTTGGTTAATTACTAGGGTGTTACAAAAACTTTAAAGAACAAAATCCCTACCTTGGATGTGTTTTCTTAATTGAGAAAGAGAACTTGCTCTTGAGGAAGAAGAAGAAGAAGAACTCCTTGAAGCTTGAGAGAAAGAAAGTATTTGGGGGTGTGAGAGAAATGAGCAAAGGTTCTAGCAAGCTCCTTGGGTGTCTATTTATAGAGGAAATGAACATGAGAGGAGTGAGGGGAGGAGGCTAGGGGCATAATTTGAGTGGAGGAAGGAGAGAAAATATCTCTTGGTTATGTCATTTCAAGGTGAGGTGTAGACATGGGTTTAGGCATAGGTTTAGGCATGGTTCTTTGAGTGTATGAGTGAACAAACTTGTGAGGTATAGGGTATGAGGTGGCGCCACTTATAGGGGAATCCAAGGGGAGGAAATTGTTTTATTAATTGTGGGTCAGTGATGTGTTTAAGTGTATTTTTTGGATTAGGCCTAAGATTAGGAGTTTATAGTAAAATGTGTAAGTGAAAGGATAGGTAATTAAGGCTATGTAGGTTATGATTAGTGGGCATTCTAGCCTTTTAGGGGAGTCTATCTCTATTTGTCCTAGGCTTTCAACTACATCCTAGGCTTCCTTTTGAGGTGCAGAGGGTGAATAGTGAAAACACTATTGAAGATTTTATGTTCTAGAAGCTTTGAGTTGTATAAAAGAAAAAGGGGTTTTGAGTTTAATCTAAGCAATCGTAGGTTTTAATTAATTTTAATGACTTATTTTGACTCTAGATTAATTATGAAAATTAATTAACCTTCGATTAGAGCCTAATATTGCTTAGGTTTGCTCAATTACGTCATTAGGCTCAAAAATACTATTCCAGCGGCAAAATCGTAATTTTGCGCTAAAACTGCTCGGGACCATCGGAACTTAAATAGACATTTTTAAACACATGAAAACATTATTTTGAATCTTTGGGGAAAGTTTCGGGCTCAACGACACCTTTACCTGTAACGCCCCGATTTTTTGTCTGAGTGGAAAATGACCGAAATACCCCTGAGGTCATTTTCAGCCTGGAATTCGAGGATGACCAACCGGCAGTTCTCGAAGGGGCCAACTCAATGTTTGAAGGGGATTGAATGACCCTTGAGTGGTTCCGGAGGCGAAAGTCTCATTTTCTGCAGTTTTGGGTCAAAATGACCAAAATATCCCTATAGCGTTTTACACGGGTAAAGGTGCCGTTTGAGCTCGAAACTTTCCCCAGAGGTTTAAAACAATGTTTTTACATGTTTCAAGGCATCTGTTTGAGTCCCGATGGTCCCGGGTTGTTTTAGTGCAAAATTACGATTTTGCCCCTAGAATAGTGTTTTTGAGCTTAATGATGTAATTAAGCAAACCTAAGCAATATTAAGCTCTAATTGAAGATTAATTAATTTTCATAATTAATCTAGAGTGAAAAAAAATTATTAAAATTAATTAGAACTTAAGATTGCTTAGATTAGATTTAAATCTCTTTTCTAAAACTCAAGATTTCACTCTTGGAATCTTGAATAGTGTTTTCTCTCTCCAATTCCTTAAATCAAGGAATTATGTCTAGCATTGTTTATACACTAAAATGAATTTATAACTCACTAATGATGCAAGAACACTTTCTAATTATGTCTTGACAACCTTGATTACCCATTTTCTCACCTAAACACTTTCTTACAAATTCCTAATCTTAATCCTAATCAAAGATACACCTAAACACAACTCTAAACCACAATTAAAATGCAAGAAACCCTCCTCCCATGGCTGATGCATTTCAGCCCTCTCTCTCTCAATTACCACACATGTTGAATTGTTTCTCACTCAAAAAACCATGCTTGAGGCCATACCTTGAACCATACCTCACCATACTTTGAACCATACCTCACCATGCCTCAAAACCACATTATCTCACCTCATGGAACTCATGGGCTCCCTCCAATCTGATGGCCGAACTCCCTCTCCCTCCATGCACCTTTCATTTGCTTCATTTCTCTATGAATAGCTTGCTTGGGTGAACTTGTATCATTTTGGATTCATTTGCAAAGAGTAAGTTTTCAAAGAAACACTTCAAAGCTTCCTTTTTCTCTCAAGTTCAAGTCTTCAAGTTCTTCAAGTTCTTCATCTTCTTCTCTCATTCCAACCTCCTAATCACTAAGTAGGGATTTTCTTTCAAGAGTTCTTTCATTTAAAGTTCATAATTTCTTTAAGTGTTCATAGTTTCTCTTGAATCCTTTCTAGAACTTCTTTTCTTTTCTTCTCCTCTTTGTGTTTCGGCCATGAGCCCTTTGAGAGCAAAGGAATGAGAACTCGATGATGAGGTTCCATGATGAGAATGTTCATCACTTGGATAAGCTCTAAAGCTTGATCTTCGTTCTTAAGTTAAAGATGTTTTCTTTGTTCCTTCTTCTTAAACTTTGAAACCTCTCACTTTGATGATGTTTTAAAATGGTTAACATGAACTCAATGATGAGAGCTCATGATGTTGGTGTTGATGCATCATCAAGATCATGGTCTCTAGAGTTCCAAATGTTTCTTTTCCTCTCCAACAATTTCGGTTCTTCTTCCTTTTCTTTCCTTATGATTTCGGCCATATTGGCCAAGGGAACCTACAATGGCTTGATGATGAGAGCTTCTAGATGATGACTATGTATTCATCACAATGAGGCCTCTAGAGCTTGAGTTTTAATAAAAATGTTATTTAAGTTTACATTTCAAGAAAAGAAACTTTGTGTTTAAAGAACCCTTGAGGTTCACTCTTGTTTTTCTTTATCTTGTCATGATGAGTTTGGGTTGAGGTTTAAGTTCCTTTAAAGTCTTGTATGAGCTCTAACAGGAAATAAAATGAACTAGCATTCATATTTAAATTTAAGCTTATGCATTACATATTTATTTTGAGCTTTGCATTCATATTTAATTTTCAAGCCATCACCTAAAGTTAAAGGCTAAAGAATGGAGTGCATCTCATATTTACATTCATGTCTACCATATCTACCTTTCCTCACTAAAGAACGTAAAGATTTAAAATGAGGTTGCACTATCACCTAACTAAATCTCAAAGCCTTTCTATTTCGGCCTTAAAGTCGATTGTTGTTGGGCCTAGAGCACTAAAATAAAGAATTGAACTTGCATTTTTTTATATTTCAAGTCTTGCATATTTATATTCCAAGTCTTGCATATTTATTTTAAGCCTTACATTTTTATATTTAAGTCTTGCATGTTTACTTTAAGTTCTCGCTTTATTTTGTAATGAAGAATAAAAATGAAGTGCATAGCATGTTTAAATTATGTCATCACTTAAAAGACCTTAGAGCTCAAAGACTTGCCCATTTTGTCACAAGTTAAAGTTTAATGAGGGAGCATTCTTTGAATGCATGATTTCGGCCATGAAGTGATGATGAACTTGGAATGAGTTTCATCTAGCTTCAAGGACCAATAAGTCAAGTTTTAAGAAATCCTTTTAAAAGCTCATGAACTTGTTTATGTTTAAGACCAACAAGGTTCTATGAATTTAACACTCTTTTAAGGAGGGATTAAGGGGTCACTGACCCAGGGATGTGTGTTTAGTCTCTTTGACATGATAAAATGATTGCAAAAGAGTTTTAGAAGTCTTGAAAATGATTCCAACAGAAACTAGTAACTCATGTGTTTTAAAAATGTCAAGTTATGTACCCCTTTGGAAACTTAATGTTTCGATTCTTCCATGATGTGTTTGCTGCCATGTGATGATGTTTGATGTGTTTGAATGAGTGAAGAATTATGTATGATAAAGTAGGAACATTTCTATGCAAGTTAAGAAAGAAACTAGCTTTCTAGGAAAACCGTAAAGTCAAGATTTAGCATAGTCTTATCCCATTTAGCTATGGACACTACCCAAACTATTTTAATGGGAATATAATCAGATTAGGATTGATTAATTATGAAAAATTTGGTTACATTTGAAGTAGGAATGAATTTTAGCACCTATAGAGAAACTAGTAATTAGAAAACTGTAAAACCGTAATTCTAGAACTCTTAGAACATTTAATTCTTAGAATCTGACCAGCAACTTTATAATGTAGATAACATGGTTTATAATTAGTTCTTTGATATAGGGATGACTAATAATTGGTTTAGGTTTAACTTATAGCGCCTTAGGCGAAGACAGAACCAAGAAAGGGTCTAAAACGTAAGTTCTAGAACCCCGTAATCATAAGTTCATAATGCTGCCCCTAAGGAATGGTATTGTTCAGATTTAATAGAGAGCATAAATAAATGATGAGATTCGATAAGAGAGAACCCTTAGGTGCATAAAAGTTTGATAGGAAATGATAGGTTAACTACATCACGAGTTTAAGGCCCGAAAGGGTCAAAGCATAGAATACCATAGGACCAAGTGCATAACGAACTTTTAATGTTGCTTGTGAAAGTGTGAGGATGATTATGTGAATGCATGAAATTATGATGAAGGATGCATGTTTGATTGACTCATGTGGCATAAAGAAGAATTTGGAAGAAATTCAGCAAGCTATAGTTATGCCGTCGAATTTCTGACAAATTCGGAAAGTTTTTGAAAACCTATGAAAATTTTTATGAGGTACTAAGATGGGTTCTCGAATGACACCGGTTCGGCCGAGCACCTCCAGAGAACTCATGTGACATCGATACCAAGATTTATTCTTGGGTGACACCGGTTCGGCCGAGCACCCCCAAGAAATGCCCCCTAGCCCGTACTGGATAAGTCGGGATAGCCTGTACTGGATAAGTCGGGATTATGTTTATGATTATGTTACGCTTATTGAGATTGATAAGTAAGAACTAGTGACGACTAGTTGAGGTATGAGCTCATAACCTAGAGATGTGACACGTTCTGGGTGACACCGGTTCGGCCGAGCACCCCCAGAGCGCTTGTCTTTTAGGGTGGCCTATGAGGAAGTTATGATGATTATGTCACAAAGAGAATTTATTTGCCACTTTATGCCACTACTATTATGATGCTTTTAAATATATGATGAATATTCTTGCATTAAGTAGAGCCATGCATACATTCTTTAATATGCTTGCATCCATGACATTAAGAATCATGCTAAAATGAACGGATCTTAGCTAAATTATGTTTTGGAACCTAAAAATGGACTTAATGCATGCTCTCTTATTTTGTATTACTAAACCCAAGGTTCCTGAGAACGTAGATGATGACACCTAGGTAGTAGGAGGCCCTACTGAGATTTTTTAGCAAGATTCTCACTCCCTCTATCTCTTTCTTTCCGTCACGTCTTCAGATGGCGACGTTCGTGGTTTTCGTGGACACCCCGATGTGGGAGGTGCACTATGACCCAGCTCACAGGTCATACCATTTTGAGGGACAGTGCACGGTGCGAGTTTTCATGTTAGTGGGACGTCCCTTCGCTCACCCCGTGCACACCCATCGCTTCTCCCCGATAGCACCCTACGGCGACGACGAGCGGGTTTTTGAGTGCGCGTGTACCCACAACGAGAGAGTGCTCCGCATGCACACCGCCGCCTCAGCCATGCGAGACTATCCCGATTACGTGCCCCAAACCTACTTCTCGGAGACCAACCCGTCCGAGGACCTGCCTACCTATCCGTATAGCGAGAGCTCCGCCCCCTCTCCACCACTGATGAGGGAGGACAGTGAGGATATCGTGACTTAGCCACGGCTTGCACGATGACCGGAGATGCGGCCTCACTGCGGGGGTCACTCTCGATCCCCGTTCTACCTCTTTACGCCCGAGGAGCTCACCCAGTTTCCCGGATATGTGCCTCGCTCGCGAGATGGACGTCAATAGGAGGTGACGCACGACCGATGGAGTACCCGGGTAGAGCACACACCACTTAGATGGGGATGAACCTTCTTTTGTTTTAGAGGTCATCTCGTTAGTTGCACTTGGGTAGGGAGTTGCTTTTATAGTTTCCGTTGCACTTTCTCTTGTATTTCCTTTTTAGTTGTATTGCTCATGTTGTATCAAACTAAGCCCCACTCTACACAAGTGGGCATATCATATATTATATAAATATACAGTTCAATGTTATTAAGATGTGCTTTTACTTGCTTATGTGATTTTGCTATGCGATGTTTGCTTTATTACCTTTCGTGCATTACTAGTTAACGTGTCGCGCGGCCTCACTTTGCTTTTATAATTCAAAAAAAAATTTACCAGTATTTTCGCTAAGTATTTTAAAGTAATAAGAAAGCTATGACGTAACAGACTAATGATTAACCTAATTATGTTCTAGAGTATTGGGTTAAAAATTAGGATGTTACATTACCCGCGTAAAAACGCTATAGGGGTATTTTGGTCATTTTGACCCGAAACTGCAGAAAATGAGGTTTTCGCCTCCAAAACTGCTCAAGGCCATCTAATCCCCTTCAAACATTGAGTTAACCCTTCGAGGACTGTCGGGCCGGCCATCCTCGAATTCCGGGCAGAAAATGATCTCATAGGCACTTTGGTCATTTTCCTCTCAGACAGAAAAATCGGGGTGTTACACCAAGCATAGACTAGGATAGCCTTCTTTTTGTTCTAGAGGTTATCCAGTTTAGATGCACTAGGGTAGGAGTGATTTCCTTTATGCTTTCCTTGTATCTTACTTTCAGTTGTACTTATGATGTATCAAACTCATCCCGCCTTTCAGGAGGTGGGCAGTTCATTATATTAATATAATATTATTGTTGGTGTGCTCATGATTGTCTAAAGTTATGTAGTTGTTTGATGTTCTTATCGTGCGCTTTCTTTTGTATGAGATACGCTTTATGATATCACTCGTTTAAGATATGCGCGGCTCTTACCTTGCACTTATGTTTCAAAAAATTTTTTTACCCCTATTGTCTGCTAAGTATTTTAAAGAAACGTTTTAAAGAATGAAACTAAAAGAGTAATAGACTAATGGTTAACCTAAATATGTTCTGGGAGTATTGGGTTGAAAATTAGGGTGTTACACTATTCATATGATCTCTTCCATATTTTGGGCATGAACTTGATTGCTGTTGCCGTTTATCCTTATGTCGACTTGGTTGAAACCGCTTCAAGGGCGGAACATCATCATAGTCTTGGTCTTCGAGTGGCAGTCTTTTGTTCGAAGTGTTCTTAGCAAATTGAACGATTGCTAACTTCTTGTTAGAGTACTCAGCATGACGGCATTTGTTTACCAAGGTTGCATAGTCTTGGATCTCTAGGAGACCCACAACAGCTTTGATGTCCTCACGTAACCTTCCTTTACACTTCATGCACTTCCAAGCTTCATCTGGATTACATTGATAAATAGTAGAAAACTTGCAAAGCTCCTCAAACTTGGCTGTTTATTTCGCTACACTCATGGACCTTACTTAAGTGCCATCAACTCCAATTCCTTTGCATTCTTATCGAAGCAGGGAAGTACTTGTGGTAGAAAGCTTCCTTGAAGATATCCCAAGTGTCTTCAGTTTGAGAAGCTTCAAATAATCCTTTGGTGCCGACCCACCAGAATTCAGTATCTGCTTCTAGCATGTAAGTAGCAAAAGCCACTTTCTGGATTTTAGTGCAAGGAAGAACGAAGAAAACCTTCTCCATAGCCTTGATCTATTCTTTTGCTTTATTCGGATCAAAAGCTCCTTGGAATGGTAGAAGGTTTGTCTTCCTGAACTCAGCAAATTTCTAGTTTTCTATGTCCACTTCTGCTCCTCCAGGATTCCTAACCGGATTTCCTTTGGTATGTCGGTCCAACCTTTCCGTCATCCTGTTGGCTACTGCAGCTTGTTTTCTCATGGCAGCCGCCATCTCATGGAAAGTGTCCATCATGCCTGCTTCATTTCCGATACTATTCCTAGCATGCCGATTTGAAGTCATTGGTTCCTATCACACCAAACAAGAATTATTGAGTTGATTAGGCTCAATACCAAAAGCTAAGTGTGGCAACAACCCACAACATTCCCAACCAGCAGTCATACACATATATAGAGTTATAATACATGACATTTACTAAGGAAGCCTAGCTAGTCCATTCCTCAAGTTCATGCCCGATCCTCGCACCGTTTGGCCACTTCGACCAAATTGGCCCAGTGGGTTGGTTATGTTCCTCTCCCTTGGGATGGTAGCAATAGTGGGTGGATAGTAGGCGCAGTAGTGCACATGTGCATATTTTGCATAGGATAGCCTTCTTTTGCTATTAGAGGTTATCTACTTTAGATGCACTTGAGTAGGCGAGGTTTCTGGTTTCTGTATTTTACGTTCCTCTATGTATTCGCACAGATGATTGTACTAATACTACTATTTAACTTGGTATATGGCAGAACCTTTATTATATATATTTGATGGTTGTTATGTTATAATCTTGTGGTTTCATTCATAGTATAAATGTTTCCTTATTATCATTTGCGAATCAAACGATGTAGTTTTACTTAATGTACAGCTTGAGTTTTCATCTTTAGTTTTAAAAACAAAAATTTCACTCATATTGTCATTAAGTATTTTCTAAAAGTTAGAATTAAGAACTGGAACAAAAGAATAATAATTAATAATTAACTTGAATACGTCCTAGGCATCTTAGGTTAAATATTAGGGTGTTACATTTTGGTATTAGAGCAGTTCGGTTCTCACAGAGCCTGAGGATTGGACTGACTATGTTTCTTAAGCATAATGCGATAGATAAGTCATGTGTAGTTGGTCTATCAATAGGATGAGCTTAAGGATTAGAAATGCATGACCGTTGCATATTTGTACATGCCATGGTAACTAGCTTACTTTACATAGAGTATTGAGCCTGATCACCTCAGTGTTTGTTGTTTTGTGTGCATAGAAACCAATGGTATGTCAACAACAGAATAAGACCTCGCCCCCTTACGGACATGACAACGATATTGCTGAAGCCCTCCGAGATGTGGTTAGGACCATGAGGGCAATGTTCAAAAGGATAGACTGAATCCGCCGAGCAAATGTGGGCATGGTCACAATGTTGCTGAAATCCTTGAGCACGCTCGTTTTGGGGAGTTTTGCAAAGCAAACCCACCGTCCTTCAAGGGAACCTTGAACTCGAATCATGCCAACAAGTGGATTAAGAGCATGGAGAAGATCTTCATGGTAATCCCCTGCACAGAGGTGCAGAAGGTGGCTTTTGCCACCTACATGTTGGAAGGAGATGCCGGATTCTGGTGGACCGATGCTCAGAGACTGTTGGAAACAGCTAGCACCAAGATTGATTGGGAGCTGTTCAAGGCTCATTTTTATGAGAAATACTTCTCGAAGTCTGTGAGGAACACAAGAGACATCGAGTTCATGTAATTGACTCAAGGAGGCATGAATATCGCCCAGTATACTGCTAAGTTCGAGGAGCTTATAAAGTTCTTGAGGATGTACTAAGGAAATCCCGATGAGTATTGGAAGTGTGTTAAGTATGAGTCTGGGCTGAAGGCTGAAATCAATGTTGTGGTGGCTTATCTGGAGATCAGGGACTTCCCTACCCTGGTCAACAAATGCCGTATCATTAAAGACGGCCAAAAGAAGCTGAGCACGTCAAAGGCCGATAACTTTGCGAAGAAGCTAGCACCACAAGCTCCAAGGTTCAAGCCACAGAGTCAACCACCTTTCCGATAGTAATCAAGGCCGCAGTCTAGGCTGCCATTCCAGTCATAAGGCCCTAGGAGAGATTTTAACCAAGGAGGACCGAGCAGCAACTGAGGCAAGGTGCCTCAAAGGACCCCAACCGTACCCTCGAGGCCTACACCTGCCACCATATATTCTAAGTGCGGGAAACCTCATGGAGACCTACACTGCCGGGTAGGCCTAGGTGTTTGGTACCGGTGTGGAAAGCCTGGCCATTTCTCATAGGAGTACATGGAGAGGAACCCAACGGCCCCCAACCCCAAGCCACAACGCCAAGGAAGGGTCTTCACCCTCAATGCCGAAGAGACGGCGATGTCACGGAACCTCATAAAAGGTAAATGTGAAATGTATGGTAGGACCTTAATTGTACTTTTTGACTCTAGTGCTACCCATTCATTTATATCCCATTCTTGTGTTGAATCCTTAAATTTTCATGTCTCAGAACTTTCTTTTGATCTCATTTTTTCTACCCGTACTGAAAAACCTATTAGTACTTGTAGATGTTGTCTAAACTGTAGCTTCATTGTTCAAGGGAGATCTTTTGTCTTAGATTTAGTCTGCTTACCTATGCAAGGTCTAGACATAATTTTTGGCATAGATTGGCTTTATGCTAACCGTGTAATGTTAAATTGTTATGAAAAGTTCATTATCTTTCTTTCCATTCCTAATGAACCTAGAAAACCATTAAGTTTGTACATAAATGCTATAGAAATAGACCGTGGTAAGGGAAAGAATAAGGGGTACATTCTCCTGGCTGCTAGTGATGTGGACTTTGAGTAAAGCTTTGATGAGATACCTATTGTGAGGAACTATCCTGGAGTGTTTCCAGATGAGATACCTGAGTTTCCCCCTGTAAGAGAAATAGAATTTTCAATAGAACTGCTTCTAGGAACAAGACCCATATCCATAGCACCCTATAGAATGTCCCCTTTGGAACTCACTGAGTTAAAAACCCAATTGGAGGACCTAGTAGAGAAGAAGTTTGTGAGACCAAGCGCATCACCATGGGGAGCCCAGTGTTATTTGTGAAGAAGAATGGGAGCATGAGATTATGTGTTGATTATAGGCAGTTAAACCGAGTAACCGCGAAGAACAAGTACTTGTTGCCTAGGATCAACAATTTGATGGATCAATTGAAGGGAGCAGTAGTATTTTCAAAGATTGATTTGAGGTCAGGTCACCACCAGATTAGAGTGAGGGATGAGGACATACCAAAAATGGCCTTTCGTACTCGTTATAGCCACTTTGAGTTTACCGTAATGTCTTTCAAACTGACAAATGCTCCGGCTTTATTCATAGACTACATGAATAAGATCTTTAGACCTTATTTGGATCAATTTGTGGTTGTCCTCATAGATGACATACTCATCTACTCTAAGACCCACGAGGAGCATTAAAGAAAAGCTTGGAGATCTTAAGAGAGAAGAAATTATATGCCAAGCTGTCTAAGTATGAATTTTGGATGGAGGAAGTAAAGTTTTTAGGGCACATAGTGTCAAAAGGAGGTATTGTTGTTAACCCTAGTAAGGTAGAGGCTGTGATGAACTGGGAGAGACTTACCACGATAACAAAGGTTAGAAACTTTTGGGTTTAGCAAGATATTACCGTAGGTTTGTTAAAGGGTTTTCTTAGATTTCTTTACCCTTGACCAGACTTACTAGGAAGAATGCCCCTTTTTCTTGGATACCAGAGTATGAAAAGAGTTTCCGAGAGTTGAAATATAAGTTAACCTCGACCCCAGTTTTAGTGTTACCTGACCCCAATGTACCTTTTGAGGTATATTGTGATGCTTTCGGGAAAGGATTTGTGTATTAATGCAAAATAAGCAAGTGGTGGCCTATGTGTCTAGACAACTCAAGCCTCACGAGGCAAACTACCCCACCTATGACCTAGAGTTAGCCGCCATAGTGTTTGCTCTAAAGGTATGGAGACACCATCTGTACGGAGTAAAGTTTGAGGTGTTTTCCGATCACAAGAGTCTGAAGTATCTCTTTGATAAAAAAGAGCTAAACATGAGGCAGAGAAGGTGAATGGAGTTTTTGAAAGATTGTGATTTTAAGTTGAACTACCATCTTGGTAAGGCCAATATAGTGGCCGACGCCTTAAGTAGGAAATCGTTGCACCTATCCCACATGGTGGTTAAGGAAGTTAAGCTAATCGAAAAATTTAGAGACCTAAACCTAGGGATGACCCTGACCACTAAGAGCATAAAGGCATGCCATCTTAGTATGATGAGTGACTTTAGGGGAAGGATCACTCAAGCCCAATAAGAGAATAGAGAGTTTCAAGAAACTTTAGACACGGTATGGGATGCAAAGTTGAAGGGTTTTGTCCAAGATGCTGATAGTGTGTGGAGGTTTGAAGGCCGGATCTATGTATCGGCAATCGGTGACCTCCAAAAGGAGATCTTGGAGGAGGCCTATAAGAGTCATTTTACCATTCACCCTGGTACCATCAAGATGTATCAGGACCTGAAGAAGATGTTCTGGTGGCCTGGGTTGAAAAAAGATATAAATGCCTAGGTAAATAAGTGTTTAGTCTGTCAGAAAGTAAAGATTGAGCACCAAAAACCTTTTGGAATGCTGTAACCCTGTCAATCCCTGAATGGAAGTGGGACAGTATCTCAATGGATTTTGTGGCTGGGCTACCAAGGACCCAAGCTAGTCATGATGCCATATTGGTAATAATGGATCGGCTAACCAAGTCAGCCAACTTTCTACCTATCAAGGTAACTTACTCCTTGGATAGGCTAGCTCAGTTATATATTCAAGAGATTGTAAGATTACATGGACTACCGTCGACGATAATCTCGGATCGAGACCTTCGATTTACGTCACGGTTTTGGGGAGCCTTTCAAAAGGCATTTGGTTCAAAGCTATATCTAAGCACAACTTACCATCCTCAAACGGATGGACAATCTGAGAAGACCATCCAAACATTGGAGGATATGTTGAGGGCGTGTATGTTGGAGCAAAGAGGAAGCTAGGACAAGTACTTGCCATTGATCGAATTTGCTTATAACAATAGTTATCATGCAAGTATCGGCATGGCATCATATGAAGCCCTATACAAATGAAAATGCCAGTCACTTTTATGCTGGTATGAACTTGGAGTGCAAAGTTTGTTAGGACCCGATGTCATAAGGAAACAATGGAACAAATCAAGAGAATTAGGGATATGATTCTCGCTACTCAAAGTCGATAGAGAAGCTATGCGGACAAACGGTGAAAGCCGCTAGAATTTCAAGAGGGATAACACATATTTCTTAGAATCACCCCTACTACGGGCATAGGTCGAGCTATGAGAGTCAAGAAATTGAGCCCTAGATTCCTTGGTCCGTTTGAGATCCTTAATCGAGTCAGAAACGTAGCATACCATATAGCCTTACCTCCTAATCTATCTAACCTTCATGATGTTTTCCATGTTTCCCAATTAAGAAAATATGAGTCTGACTCGAGTCATGTATTAGAGCTAGAGCAAGTACAATTAAAGAGGACCTAACTTTTAACCTACCACCTACAAGAATCGTAGACAAAGGAGTCAAGTAACTGAGAAACAAGATTGTACCTTTGGTCAAAGTAGCATGGGGACGGGGAAGAGCAGAGGAATTCACATGGGAACTGGAATCGGATATGAAGTCGCAATATCCCAAGCTTTTCTTAGGTAATGAATTTCGAGGGCGAAATTCTTTTTAAGGAGGGGAGTAATGTAACGCCTCGATTTTTCCTTCCCGTGTACAAATAACTAAAATGCCCCTGAGGTCATTTTACTAGGGAAATGAGGTAGCTAGCTCCAGCCATCCTCAAAGGGATGCTTTGATATTTAACAAGGACTATGTGTGTTAACAAAGTACGAGAATCTCATTTTTTGAGTCCTTGCATACAAATTACTAAAATACCCATGTAGCTAATTAATATAAAATTAATTTCCAACTAGACCCGGACTTTGCTCAGGAGTTTGAAATGTCATTTTTAAGGGATGTCTAATGTCTGTCTAAGCTCGGGTGGTCCCGAGGAGTTTTTGTGAAAAATTACCGTTTTACCCCTAATTAAGGGCATAACGAGCTTAATCACGTGATTAACAAAACCTAAGCAATATTAGGCTCTAATTGAAAATTAATTAATTTTAATAATTAATCTAGAATCAAAATAATTAATTAAGGTTAATTAGGGCCTAAGATTGATTAAAGAAACTCAAAATCCCTTTCTTAATTCAAGATCTTATGTCATATTTCATTGAATATTACTTTCTCTCTCCAATTCCCTAATTTAGGGAAACCATAGATGTGATGGAGAATCTTGATTTGAAGAGATTTGACTCCACTAAATAAGCAAGAACACTCATTAACCATGCCTTGACTGTACTTAATTACTCACTTTCTTATCTAAACACTTATTTATAAACTCCTAATCAATGGCCTAATCAAAGATACTCATAAACACACCCCTAAACCCACATTAAAGTGAGGTATTTTCCTCCTTATTCCCTTAATGCAACTGGCCACCCTCTTCTATTCATCTGATTTTATTTTATTTTATTACACAAATCAAAGAAAGCCATACTCAAAGCCATACCTACCCATTCCTACACCATGCCATGACATGATACACTTGAATGAGATATTTTTCTTTTTCTTTTCCTTGCCATTGCCACGGCCACTCCTCCTCCTTTCATCCTCTTATGTTTCAATTTCTCTATAAATACACATCCAAGAAAGCTTGCAAGAACCTTTGCTCATCCTTGCAACTTTAAGTTTTCTTTCTTTGTTCTCAATAGTTCTTCTTCTTCTTCTTCTTTTTGTTCTTCTTTTTCTACCACCACCATCTCTTAACTCCTAGACACCACACTTTCATCTTAGATCAAGCTCTAATAACAAAAAGAATATCTTTGGTAGGGATTTTTTGTTGAGCTCTTCTTCTTTTCTTTGTTTTTTTTTTCGATTTGAGCTTCTTCTTCTTCTCTAGTTATTCTTGTTTTGTTAAAGACCATGGCTTGATGATGAGGATCTTTGATGTTGGTTGCAAAACCATCATTTGTTTGACCTCTAAAGCTTAAGGCTTCATATTGGTTGTAAAGGTTCTTAGCAAGTGAAAATGTTGTTTGGTTTCCTTTAATGATTTTTCTTTTGAGCTTGATGGTGATTCCAAAGAGACAAGGTTCTTGGAACCATAATAATGAGGACTCTAAAGCTCATGTCCATTTGTAAGATTGATCGGTGTTTTAGAGTTGTGACTCTAAATAGGATTTTTAAGCCTAGGATCTAAAGAAACAACCAATGGAAATGCATTCATATTTATATTTCAAGTCTTTGCATTTCATATTTCTATTGGAGCCTTGCATATCATATTTATTCCTAAGTTATCAACTAAAGCTTGAAGATAAGAAAAATGAACTTACATTTCATGTTTATATTTCTTGTCTAGCATATTTATATTTCAAGCCATCACCTAAACTTTAAAGATTAAAAATGAGCTTGCATTCTCATATTTATATTCAAGCTATGCATATCATATTTATATTTCCATTGCCATCACCTTATAATATCAAGATTAAAATGAGGCTTGCACTTTCACATTTAAGTTTATGCCATCACCTAAATAATCTAGAGCTCAAGACTTACCCTTTTTAACTTACATAGGAATTTCAGTTCCATGGGCATTTACCTTATTAAATATGTTTTGACTTCAAGAAGGAAATTAGTCACTAGAAATCGGCCTTATTGATGATGTGTCAAGAAGTTTTGAAAGATCAAAGAACTCAAGAGAAGTAAAATGTGTGTTTGATTCTAAGGAAATGTTGGAAATATGTATAAAAGTGTTTTGGATTGATAGAATGATTTGAGGAATGTCAAAACTTAGGTTTTTCTTATTTTGGGGCTACTGGTAATCGATTACCTGGGGGATGTAATTGATTATCAGAAAGTTTTGCAATATCCGGTCATGAGTTTTTGGCCTAAGTAATCGATTACAACTTCATGTAATCAATTACCAGACATTCTGGAAAACCCAGAATGTGTTTCTGGACTCTAGTAATCAATTACCATTCCATGTAATCGATTACTCAGATGTTCTTGAGGGCCCAAAATGCATTTTCAATAGTGGTAATCAATTACAAGGCTTATGTAATTGATTACCAGAGCCTCAAACATTTCTATTTTGAGAAATTTGAACTATGTAATCGACTACAAGGCTCATGTAATCGATTACCGAAACCTAAAATGTGTAAATTAGTGTTTCTTCACTTGGATAAATCGGATTTATGACCTTGAGTGCTTATCCTGGAATTATGGACATGATGACTTATAGTTTAATAAGTATACATGTATCCTGTATGCATGGCATGTGCATTAGCTGAGTCCGGTCCCTAGTTTCTGGCACACTGGATAGGAGCATGTTTATTTGAATCATAGTTCATTCAATGATATATGCAATAAACATTGAACATGCTTATGTGGTTGATTGAGATGTCATGATCTGATGCACTTGAGAATTTATGTGATGAATATGTTTGCATACTTGGTTCTAATTGCAAAATTGTTATAGCATATTGAGATTGCACGTGAGATGTTTAATATGTATGTGCTGAAGTAATATGAAAGCATGTAACATTATATGATATGTTTGTGTTCTTGTATCTTAATGTAACATGCTAATGTTAAGGTGACAGAAAACATAGGGAAATGATCCTCTAGACTCCCTGAATTAAAGGTTATGAGAGGTGATTCAATAAGGAAGTGATCCTTTGGACTCCCCGAATTAAAAGTTATAAAAGGTGATCCTAACCCCCTATCTCGTACTTATAAGTCGGATGTTAACTTATCTCAGAGATAAGAGTATGCTAGTGATGACTAGTGAGGTATGAGCACATAACCTAGAAGCTCTCAAGAGAAGAGAGTAATAGGGTGGCCCCAATGAGAGAAAGAATGGTTTAAGTCACTTAAAAGATAAAATGAAGTAATTCATGCTATGTTTATCATGTTCTATGTACATCACTTATGATTATAGTAATGTTACACCTTGCATGGACATGCATAGCATGATGATGTATGATGTGTTCATAATATCCAAGATGTATATTAAACTGAACGGGCCTCGATAATTGGTATTTTAGAACTGAATAATTGAACCTTATGCATGCTCACGATTTCATAATGAAACCCAAAGTTCCTGAGGACATAGATGATGACGTAACATCCTCCCAAGTACAACATCATCCTTAAGTCATGACATCAGATTGAGAGTTGTTACTTATAAACTATTAGACCTTTCTTAAATAACTATAGCAAATGCGATAAGATTGTGTAATAACTAGCGTAATTTGGTTAAAATATATAACAAAGAAACACAACATTTATTGAATACATAGCTAAGTACAAAAGGAAGCTCTTCTAAGAGCTTTAATACATATACATTCTTTATTACATTTACAAACACATATGCCTACAACTATATACAACATAATAATAATATCAACTATTAAACTACTGTAATCCTGAGTTCTTTCACGCAGCAGCCGCATCATTCTCTGGATTAACCTGGAGATGACACAGGAACACTAAATACATAGGGGTGAGAATCATACAATTCTCAGTAGGGCAACTCCCTAAAAACTCACTCATACTGTCATCGTCATCGCCCCAGCCACTTCAGTTTATTAGAAAAAGAGTGATCATGCCTTTCATACCAATGGTTCATTTTTAAAGTTTCAAATCGTACTTCCGAAGTGGGTAGCTTTTAACAATCAATCACTTAATGCATATGTATTATAATGTCAAGCATCTAGTAAATCATCCTAAGCAGACATTCAAAAATAACAACCAAAACATAAGTAGAAATTTCATTCTTACAAGCATTATCAAGTAAACTTATATACAGAAATAATAATAAATTATGCATTCTTTGTGGTGGCCAAGGAACTTAATCTAGTGCATTTTTCTCTTTTCATTGACATAGGAAAGACTTAGTTTATATCATGCTGGAAAACTCAATTCAGTGCAACCTTCTCTCTTCATTGACATAGGAAAGACTTAGTTTATACCCAACGGGTATTTGCCATGGACAACTCCACAATAGATAATTTATACCAAATGGTATTTATAGTGGATCACACCACATAAGGGAAATAGACTGCTTATCAGGACTGAGCTCATTCCTATACGTGATCATCGAACTTCATTTTTTTCCATTTTCGAATCACACACAGTTCTATTCCTAGTCGATATGTCTACCGACTCATAATATCTCGAGGGAAGTTCCTCTTTTTGCCTTCCCCTTAATTCAATCTAAGTCTTGTTTCTGTTCTCTTCATATGTCAGAATAGGCACACTCAGTGTTTTGGGAAAGTTCCTACTTTTGGCTTCCCCTTATTCAATCTAAGTCTTGTTTCTATTTTCTCCATACGTCAGAACATGCACGATTAAAGTTCATATATTCTCTTTTGCCACATATACATATCATTCACTGTTCTTTTCCAAATGCATGCATGAGGCACATATACACATTCATTCATAATATGATTTCAATCATGCCTCAAACCATTCCTTAAAGTCACTAGCATGCATTCATAAATGTCATACTTGAACCCAATGTCATTATTTCATCAACACAAAGTATCAATTCATTTTCAGCACAATGGTAGATTTCACATATCTATAGCACAATTTATTTTGCATTTCAAACCATGAAATCCAAGGCTATAAAAATTATCCAAGACACTTCAATGTGTCCTCAAGGTCCTCTAAAAATTTCGGAGTTAAAAGGTTCTCTAAGTATGATAACAAAATTTAACAAATTAGGAGACTAGAAACCCCCTATTTGCAGCCAACAGCCAAAGTTCCAATCTTATTACCCTATCAAATGATCATATAAAATCATAGAAAAATCCATGGTTGGACTTCAACATATCCTCAATATCCTGTAGAAATTTCAGTGGAAAAATCAATCATTTGATGTGGTAACAAAATTAGACAATCTCAGAGCTTCAGAATTGGCTGTCTAGACAACTCAAGAACAGTCTTGGTTTTTGATTTTTATAAAATATTAAAACTCATTTTTAGGACCCAAGAAAAATCATGGAGTTGCCTTAGGATGTTAGATTCAACATATAATTTTTATAGCTTATAAAAACATCTACAAGTACATCAGAAAATTCATGAGCTATAACTTGTCCAGAAGAAATCCGAAAATCCAGCAGCATACTCTAATATCCCTTTTGACAAAAATGATTTCTAGAATCATCCAAACACTCCACCAAAATTAATACATCAATATCCACATATCATCAACCAACACAACTAAAAATATCAATTTAAATCAGTGATTAACATAGAAAAATGGATTTGAAGAAGAAGAGGTTCAAAAACCCTACTTTGATGGCTTTAGGGATCTTGGCTCCAAAGGATGCTCCAAGATTGATTTTGCTTACTTCAAGGCCACCAACTCAGAACCAAGCCCTTCCTTAATCAGTGATGAATGAGATACCAGGGTGAGGATTGATGAGGAATTAAAATTCCAATTGGTTAGTTTGATAGATTATGAGGAGTGGAACAAGTTTTGTGAAAGGATCTTGGTGTTTTAGTGACTTTAAGTTAGAGTTTTTGAAGCTTGAAGCTTGTTAATGGAGGTTTGGGAGGAAGAACAAAGAGAGGCTGTGTTTTTCTGCCTTTTGGCCGAAAATGATGATGGTGGGATGATAAGGTTGGTAGTCTGGTGTTAATCTTTAAAGGAAGCTTGTAAAGAAAGTTTGGTTATTGTAATGTAAAAGGATAATTCTTAAAGAAAGCTAACAAAATGGATGGATAGGATTGTTTCCTTGGTCAAAGAATAGATCTTGGGCATCCACTTGGCTCAAGGCAATTGGATCACTTTAACTTGGGGAGCAAGTAGCCTTTTCGATGTTAAAACCGCACACCGAAATTCCACCGAACGGATGAGTTATTGGCTCCCGAGTAAAATATAATAAATCAAAGGTCATGATTAAAACTTGCTTTTCAAGTTTTAATGCTTGTCATCCACTGGGCATAAAGTGGTTGGTAAAGGTTACTTAGCCACTAAGTAACTTGTACGGCGTTAAAAACTACACATTGAAATTCTACCGAACAGGCAAAACACTGTACTCGGGTAATAAGACATTGCCCGAAAATTAATTCTAAGTATAAAATCCTCATTTTTAACTATTTCTAATCTCAATCCTATAATTTCTCAGTTTTGGGCACCTCTGGGTCCCAATTCTAGGGTTTCGGTTGTCTCGATGGGCCTGTGGGGCCCAAAAGGTTACTATTCATGAATTTTTTATTTTTTACAAATCCATTGGATCGTCTTCATCATTTCTAAAACTGTCAGATTTTTGAAATTACGGCTAGTAAAACCCAAATTAATTTTTAAATAATTTTTAGGGTGTTACAGATGACACTAGGATAGGAGGACACCCTACTGAGATTCTTTATCAAGTTTCTCACTCCCTCTATCTTTTCTTTCCATCGCGTCTTCAGAGGACAATGGCGGCATTCACGACCTACGTTTACGCGCCAACTTGGGAGCTATATTTTGATGCACACACCAGTCATACCACGTCATGGACCGTTGTTCCGTCCGTATATTCATTTTTCTGGATCGCCCATTTGCTTATCTCGTCACCAGTTTTTGTTTCACCCCTACTTCGCCCTTTACTAATGAGCTTCTCTTCCAGCGAGCGTACCCCCATGGAGAGCCGACCCATCGCACCCCTGCCGCTACCTCGACTATGCAAGACTACTCAGAGTATGTTCCTCGCTCTCCTCCGGCTCATTTAGAGACTGACCCTTTCGAGGACTCAGCCACAGAGATTCCGTCCATTGGCTCCTCCCCTACCGTACCCATGGAGTTAGGTGGAGATAGCGAGGCCATAGTGACTCAGCCACTTCGAAGAGGTAGAGTAAGGATGATACTCTGCCGTAAAGCTCATGCCCGACACTCACACCGTTTGGTCACTCCAGCCGAACTGGCCCAGTGGGTTGGTTATGTTCCTCTCTTTTGGGACGGTCAATAGTAGTGGGTAGGCAGTAGGCGTTGTAGTGCACATGCATATATTTTTCATAGGATAGCCTTCTTTTGCTTTTAGAGGTTATCTACTTTAGATGCACTTGAGTAGGTGAGGTTTCTGGTTTATGTATTTTATGTTCCTCTATGTATTCGCATGGATGACTGTACTAATACTACTATTTAACTTGGTGTATGACAGAACCTTTATTATATATATATATATATGATGGTTATGTTATAATCTTGTGGTTTCATTCATAGTATAAATGTTTCCTTATTATTATTTGTGAATCAAACGATGTAGTTTTACTTTACGTACAGCTCGAGTTTTCATCTTTAGTTTAAAAAAAAAAAATTTCACTCATATTTTCGTTAAGTATTTTCTAAAAATTAGAATCAAGAACTGGAACAAAAGAGTAATAACTAATAATTAACTTGAATATGTCCTAGGCATGTTAGGTTAAATATTAGGGTATTACAAACTTCGTATATCAAAAGCATTGATATAGAAGTTAGCAGTACTGATTTCTCTAATATCATCCAAGCACCTAATGAAGGTCTTATTTGCACATATGACAAATGTTGGTTTATTCCTCTTGGGATCTCGTTGGAAGAAGTTTTCATTCATCTCACTATTTTCCCAAGCTTTCTACCCTGGAAGATATCTATTGATATGCTTCATACGGATGCAAGAAAGGTTCTTACTCTTATTCAATGCACTTTTCTTCCAAGGCTTAATAGCATGCATCTTCTAGAAGGAATGGATTACAGTTTTGTCTCTTATCCAAGAGGAAAGTTAACCTACCTCATCTGATTTTGAATCATATGATTGATTATGCCTCCAGAGATTCTTTATCTTCTATGCCCTATGGAACTTTGTTGAGTAGGATTTTTGAGTTAATGAAGTATCCTTTGGTGAATGAATGGTTTGAGTATATGGTTTGAAATGAGTATACTATATCTCATTTCAAAACTTTGAAGAAACCTACCAAGGATCTCACTATTGAGGAAAAGGATGCAAAGAGGTGTGTGATCACTCTGGACAGTAGCTCTGAAGACTCTGCAAAGCCTCTATCAGACACAATACCTAGTAATGAGACTATCCCCTATCTAAACCCTCAAGGTTTAGGACTGATCAAGGAAGCAGAATCAAGATGCATGATGATACATATTCCCTAATTTTTTGGGTAAGTATAGTACCTAAAACGATCTTTGCTTCTGCTAGTAATTATCTTCATTCCCATTCTCAACACCCTTTCACTATGGTTCCACCTCTATACCAACTAGCTCTTGATAAAGGTGGTGATAAACCTTTCTCTAGTCATTGTCAGACAGCACCTCCTTTGAACTTCCCTACCATAGAATAAGGAGATTGCTGGACAATCAACAAAATATTTCTACTAGATTAGACAATCTAGAAGAAACGTATTGAAATCTTGAAGAAAGGTCTCGAAATCATGATGATCTTCTGCGCCTAATTGTTCAAAATACCTCCAACATCCTACGAGTGTAACGCCCCAATTTTTACTGTAATTTTTACTGTCATTAGAAATTACCGAATTACTGTAGGTAATTATTACATAAGATTTGAGGCCGAACAATCCTCAATAAAGGAATATAACATTAGAAAAGAGGTTAGGAGCGATTCATGCGAGAGTCGCAAATCCCGAATTTCTGTATGTATAAAATGACCAAAATGCCCTTGAAGTTATTTTACTCAGAAAATGAGGATCGTGGGCCCCACCTATTCTCAAGGATGTTTTGATGATAATAAGGGATTGTTTGTGTTATGTGTGTTAATAGAGCAGAAGGATCTCAATTTTGAGTTCCGACGCGCGAAATGACCAAAACACCCCTGCGGCTGTTTTAACTCCGATGTGCGTGCCGACTGAGCCCGAACCTCACTAAAATGTTTTAAAATTTTTTTTTAAGCCATGATTAACCATTGGTTAAGCTCGGGTGGCCTCGGGCAGTTTTTAAGTGAAAGTACGATTTTGCCCCTGTTTTTGGGCAGTTTTGCGAATTTCGGGATTTTTGATTCGTATACCGAAACCTAAGCAATATTAGGCTCAAATTAAAGCTTATTAAATTCTAAATATTAATCTAGAGTCAAAATTATGTATTTAGATTGATTAGAACCCAAAATTGCTCAAAAACACCCAAATTGCTTACTAATTCACTTAAGCCCTTAACTTGAATTCTCTAAATTACATGAATACCTTGCCTACACCTAAATAATGCATGAAACACACAAATTTCACTTCTTTGGGCTGTAATGGACAAAATTATTGATGCCATTATGCAGCTGAATTATTGCCAAAAGTTGCACTAAAACAAAATGCCAAAATGTCACCATAAGAGACATAATTCCTTAATTTCATACAACTTTGTCTAAAATAATTTTTCCTCCCTTATTTCTCCTGCAAAATTCCGCCAACTACCTCCTCATTTTGGCCAATTAGAAGCCTCAAAATCTTCTATAAATAGGCTTGCTTGAGTGGTCTTGGAATGCTTTGTTCATAACTAGTTTTAAGGAGCACCAAAAACTTTCTTTCTTCCTCCTCTTTGGCTGAATTCTTTCTTCAATTTTTTCAAAGAGATTTTGTTTCATTTCACTTCAAGAAATCAAGTTCTCTTCCTCTTCTTCAACTCAGATTAGGTCGGGAGTAGTTTCTAAATTTATTTCTATGCTTTGAGGAGTTGTGTTTTTAGCTCAAAATGATGAAATTATGAACTTACCTTAGCTTTTCATTTTGATTTTCCTCTTCATTTTTTCTTTAACCAATTCGGCCATATGGCCTAAGTGGAACTAAGATGATGGCTTGATGATAAGGACCTTGAGGGTGGGTTGTAAATCGATCACAAGTTAGGCCTCTAAAGCTTGAAAATTCCACTTGATGCAAAACTTTAAAGAATAATGCTTTATGATGCTAAGACAAAGATTTTTAGTTTAGAACTTGAAAGATGTATTTTCCAAGCTTGTATTTCATGTTTATGTTTCAAGTCATCACTTAATCTTTCAAGATAATAAAGAGGTTGCATCTCATATTTAATTTATGCTCTCACTTTATTTTATAATGGCTAAAAGAATCAACGCATGGCATGTTTATTTTATGCCATCACCTAAAGATCCTAGAGGTCAAAGACTTGGCCATGTATCACAAGCAAAGAAATATGATTATTGGAGTTAAAGAATTTATTCTTTAAAAAGTCTTGAGATTGGAGCTTAAAAGATGTAATAATAATTCTCTTCTCTCTTCACTGGTCTGTATGCGGACTACATCGCCTCGATTTCTTAATATTCTCTTCTCCTCTCTCGGTCCTGTGCGGATTACCGCCGCTCCAGTTTCTTGCATCATGTTTAATTTTCAAGTCATCACCTTAAATCTTAAAGATAAAGAAATGGAATTGCATATCATGTTTATAATTCCAAGCTATCACCTTATAAAGATAAGATTAAAATAAGGTTGCATAGCATGTTTATAATTCTAAGATGTCACCTAAATCTCTAAAACTCAAGACTTACTCCTTTTATCTTAAGTGAGAATTTTAATTGTGAAGATGCTCCCAAGTTTGACAAAAGAACTAGTTTCTAAATGAGTTTTAAGACTTTGCAAGGATTTTACGGAACTAGTATTTTATATGCACTTAAAATATGATTCTATGTAATTGCATGAGGTTCATGATTCGGCCACTGATCTGAGTTTAGTATCAATGTATGATAATGATTTGATATGTTTGAAGTTGTGATAATTATGGTTTATTGTTAAGAGAATGATTCACTTTGCATGTTAGAGATAAAAACTAGCTCCTAGAACAACAGAAGAGCTAGAATTTACCTAGTTTTTGACCCCTTTAAGTTTAGCCAATGCCAAATCTGTTTTAGTATGTTATAATTCTGTCTAGGATTAGTTAGCCACGAAAAATTTGGTATCAATTAGACTAGGATTGATCCCGAACACTAAAAATGAACTTAGCAACTAGAAAACCGTAAAAACAAGATTTCTAGAACTCTAGGGAATGAAATTTATGCATTCTATCCAAAATCTTTAGCAACGATAAGAACCAGGTTTTATTATGTTTAAATAAGGGAGAATGATTCATAATTGGTTTAGTAACTAATTTCAGTATCATAGGGAAAGCAGGTAACAAGAAAGGATTTAAAACATAACTTCTAGCATACCGTAAAACCTTAGGAACAACTTACTACCTATGCTACCCCATTTGATTTAATAGTGTTCTTAAGGCCTATAAATAATTGTAAGGATGGTAATAAATCCCTTAGGTGCATAACTAATTAGTTCTATAATTGATAATTCTATGTAAGTATTGGATGCTTATTAAGTACTTGATATCATTGAATGATTTCCTGGCTTGCATGTTATAGTTGTTGTTGCAAATAATGAGAATGCATATGCATGAAATATTCTTCATTATGTAAAATTTACCTTTGTTGCTAGAAGAAAGTGTATCATTGTAAAAGTGTAATTTGGAAAGGTTCTGGCTAAGGAAAGACTTGGTATTTAAGCGTGTCCATTGTGACCCACTTCTCTTTCCTGGGAATCTCCCAGATGCATGATTATAGTTGATATGTATTATTCTACCTTAAGACTATAAATGAGAAAATGCTATGATTTTTATGAATTGTATTGTGATATAACATGCAAAGATTTAATGGTGACTTAAACTTATAAGAAAATGATCCTTTGGAACCATCAGACTATAGGTGGTGAAAAGGTGATTTTAGCCCCGTAACCCGTTCTCTCAAAAGGGTAGAGTCGGGACGACTAGTAAAGTATGAGCTCATAACCTAAATTACTCCCAAAAGGGTGGAGTATAGGGTGGCCCAAGGAAAATAATGATGATGATAAGATTTTAAGTCACCTAAGGCACTAAAGAAATGAAATATGTGCACTGTGTCCATGTGTAGCTAATATTATATGACGTTCTTTTATGCATGTTATTTTGATAATGATGATGAGGAATATGATGTAATGATAAAGGAAAATTTCATTGTAAATATGACATGTTAAGATTATGATGCATTATAAGACGCATGATTAAAAATTGACGAACCTCGGTTAAGTATTTGTCTGAACTTAAAATGAATCTTTGCATGCTCACTATTTTAGAATAATCCCGAGGTTCCTGGGGACTTTGATGATGACACTGTAGAAGGAGGTACCCTACTGAGAATTCTTTAGCAAGATTCTCACTCCCTTTTCTTTATTTCCATCATTGTCTCCAGATTCAAATGGCGACATTCGTCCTGTTCGTTGATACCCCTACTTGGGAATTCCACTATGATCCGGTGCATCGCTCGTATCATTTTGAAGGGAGTCTTGTGATTCGTGTTTTTATTTACATAGGTCATCCATTTGCACATCCTGTCCCTAGTTATCGATTTTCTCCTACTTCTCCCTATGGCGATGAAATGGTTTTCGAACATGCACGTCCACTTGATGAAAGGATGTTACGTTCTTATCCCGCTTCATCTCAGTGGGCCCATGGATTTCCAGAGTATGTTCCCGAGATGAGATATTCTAAAACTGATCCTTCAGAGGGCACTCCTACTCATGTATATTCTGAGAGCTCTGCTCCTACTCCCACACGTGTAAGAGAGGGTAGTGAGGAAACAGTTGTTCAGCCGAGGTTAGTAAGGAGGCCGTCCATGCGACCCCAGCCTGGTGCATCTCGTGTGTCCTCTCCCGAGGGAGCTCATCAGTGGATTGGATTTATTCCCCCATTTCCAGGACAGTGGCCATAGAAGGTTCTTAGTAGATTTATGAGTGGCCATAGAAGGTTCTTAGTAGATTTATGTGTGTTCATGCACCCTAGTTTTAGGATAACCTTCCCGGCTTATGAAGTTATCTAGTTTAGCGGCATGTATTTCCTTATGTATATTTTCTTTTATGGGTTTGCATAAGACAATGATGTATGATCATAACCCACCCTTTGAGTGAGGTTATTGTATGTAAATATATGTTATAATGTGCTTATGGATGTTATATGATGGAGCCAAAGTGATATGATGTGATATATTCTTAAACGTCTTATTATACTCCGCTTACTCGTTCACGTTGTACTCGGCTCATGTTTTCAATTATGTTTTTTTTTTAAAAAAAATGGCTTGTAATTTCACTAAGTATTTTCAAATTATGAAGAAAGAACCAAAGCAAGGAGTAAAGTCTAGTCATTAATCAGATTCAATCTAGGTGTATTTGGTTAATTACTAGGGTGTTACATTTTGGTATCAGAGCAGTTCGATTCTCATGGAGCCTGAGGATTGGACTGGCTATGCTTCTAAAGCATAATACATTAGTGACGTCATGTGTAGATGCTTATCATTAGGATGAGCTTGAGGATTAGAAATACATGACTACTGTATGTTGAAAGTGCCATGGTAACTTGCTCACTTTGCATGGAATATTGGGCCTAATCACCTCAGTGTTGCTGTTTTGTATGTTTAGGGACCAATGGCACGTCAACAATAGACTAGCAGCGCAGCACAGAATAATCAAGACAACGAGATAGTCGAAGCACTCCGCGACGTAGCAAGGACCATGAGAATGATGATGGAACGAATGGATCAGGATCGTCAAGCCAATATGAATCAAGGACATGAGATTCCTGAACACGCCCATTTCGGGGAGTTTCGTAAGACGAACCCACCAGTTTTCAAGGGGACCCTGAATCCAAATATTGCAAATGAATGGATTCGGAATATTGAGAAGGTCTTTGCTGTAGTCCCATGCTCGGAGGAGCAAAAGGTCACCTTCGCTACTCATATGCTTGAGGGTGATGCCAGTTTCTGGTGGACAGGTGTTCGAAGACTCCTGGAGACGACCGACGTGGACATTGATTGGGAACTATTCAAGGTCCATTTTTATGAAAAGTACTTTCCAGAGTCAGTTAGAAATGCCAAGGACATTGAATTCATGCAACTTGTCTAGGGGAATATGAATGTGGCCCAGTACACTGGCAGATTTGAAGAACTCATTAAGTTCTCAAGAATGTACCAAGGAAATCCTGATGAGTACTGGAAATGCATTAAATACGAGTCAAGGTTGAAGGCGGAACTTAATGTGGCAGTTGCACATTTGGAGATTAGTTATTTCTCTACCCTAGTTAACAAATGTCGGATTATTGAAGAAGGTCAGAGAAAACTAGGCACCCCAAAGTCAGATAATATTACCAAAAAGTTGACACCTCAAAGTCAGCAGTTCAAGAGGTAGAATCGACCTCTATTTCCCCCTCAATCAAGACCACAAGGGCCACAGAAATTTTCAACAAGGAAGGCCAAACAACAACAACCGCTATAATAACAACCGCTACAACAATAACCCCAGTAACAATCGCAACAACAACAATAACAACAATAAAGGGAAAGCACCACAAAGAGGTCTAGCAGTACCTCCACGGCCTGCGCCATCCATGGAATGTCCCAAGTGCGGCAAGAATCATAGGAGCATGCCATGTCGAGCCGGAACAAACGTGTGCTATCGGTGTGGAAAACCAGGTCATTACTCTCGAGAATGCACGGAAAGGAACCCGCCAACCCCCAATCCCAAGCCGCAATACCAAGGAAGGGTATTTACTGTTAATGCTGAAGAAACAACGAAGTCACGAAATCTTGTGGAAGGTAAGGGTAATATGCATGGTAAAGACTTAATTGTACTATATGATTTTGGCGCTTCTCATTCTTTTATCTCCCATTCATGTGTTAAAAGCCTTAATTTACCTATGGCTGAGCTTCCTTTTGACCTTATTGTTTCTACCTGACCGAAAACCCGTTAGGACTTGTAAATGTTGTTTAGATTGTAGTTTTATTATAGATAATAGATCCTTTGTTTTGGATCTTATTTGCTTACCCATGCGAGGTTTAGATGTGATTCTTGGCATGGATTGGCTTGAGGCCAACCGTGTACTGTTAAACTATTATGAGAAAACCATCACTTTTCTTCCTGTTCCTATTGAACCTAAGAAACCCATAAGTCTTTACATAACTTGTAACACCCCGATTTTTCTGTCTGAGGGAAATGACCAAAATGCCCCTGAGGTCATTTCCTGACCCGAATTCGAGGGTAACTAACTCGGTCGTCCTCGAAGGGTCAACTCAATATTTGAAGGGGATTGAATGGCCTTTGAATTCTTCCGGAAGCGAAAATCTCATTTTCCGCAGTTTCGGGTCAAAATGACCAAAATACCCCTATAGCGTTTTACGCAGGTAAAGGTGCCGTTTGAGCCCGAAACTTTCCCCAGAGGTTTAAAAACATGTTTTCATGTGTCTAGAGGTCTCTGTTCAAGTCCCGGTGGCCCCGGGCAGTTTTAGTGCAAAATTACGATTTTGCCCCTAAAATAGTGTTTTTGAGCTTAATGACGTAATTAAGCAAACCTAAGCAATATTAGGCTCTAAACGAAGATTAATTTATTTCCCTAATTAATCTAGAGTCAAAATAATTTATTAAAGTTAATTAAAATCTAAAATTGCTTAGATTAAACTTAAATCCCTTTTTAGAACTCAAGACTCCTAGTCTTGGAATCTTGAATAGTGTTTTCTCTCTCCAATTCCTTAAATCAAGGAAATGTGTCTAGAGTTGTTTAGACTCTAAATTGAGGATTTAACTCACTAATGGTGCAAGACCACTCCTTAATTATGTCTAGACCACCTTAATTATCCATTTCCCTTACCTAAACACTTTCTTACAAATTCCTAATCTTAAGCATAATCAAAGATACACCTAAACACAACTCTAAACCACAATTAAAATGCAACTAAACCTCTCCCAAATTTGATGCACATGGCCAAAATTCTCTTCCCCATTGACCACATGTTTAATTATTTTCTCACTCAAAGAACCATGCTTAAGGCCATACCTTGAACCATACCTCACCATACCTTGAACCATACCTCACCATACCTTAAGCCATACCTCACCATGCCTTAAGAACACATTATCTCACCTCATGGAACTCATGGATGCCTCCAATTCTGCACACATGGCCGAAGCTCTCCATCACCATGAGCTCCCTCCATTTGTTTCATTTCTCTATAAATAGAATGCCTTGAGGAGCTTGCACCACTTTTAGATCATTTGCTAAGTTTAGGAGCACTCAAAGGTTTTCCTTTTCTCTCAAAGTTCTAGTGTTCTTCAAGTTCTTGGAGTTCTTCAAGTTCTTCATCTTCTTCATCTTCTTCTTCCATCTTCAAGTTCATCACACCAAGTAGGGATTTTCTTTCATGTATTCTTTTCTTTAAAGTTCTTGTTTCAAGCTTGATGTTCATAGTTTCTCTTGGTTCCTTTTAGAACTTCTTTTCTTCTCCTTCTTCCTCTTTATGTTTCGGCCATGGGCCTTTGGGAATGAAGGAATGAGAGCTTGATGATGAGAGTTTCATGATGATGTTCATCGCTTGAAACAAACTCTAGAGCTTGATCTTTGTTCTTGAGCAAAAATGTTTTTAGTTTTTCCTTTCTTGAACTCTTGAGAACTTTAGCTTTAATGATGTTTTAAAATGGCTCTATGAACTCAATGATGAGGGCTCATGATGTTGGTGTTAATATATCATCAAGATCATGAACTCTAGAGTTCTAAAATGTTCCTTTTTCTTCTTGATGATTTCGGCCATTCCCTTAAATTTTGCTTGGCTTCATGGTTTGATTTCCTAAAAATATTATGTTAAGTTTTAAGAACTCTAAGCTTGACTTTACCTTGTTTGGATGAGTTTGGGTTATGGTTTAAATTCCTTTAAAGTCTTGTTAAGAGCTCTAGAAAAATAAAATGAACTTGCATAATTTATTTTATACTTGCATTCATATTTACATTCTTGCTATGCATCTTTACGTTCAAGCTATCACCTAAGAACATAAAGATTAAAATGGAACTTGCATCATCACTTAATTTAATTCTCAAAGCCTTTCTATTTGGGCCTTAAAGTCGATTGTTGTTGGGCCTAGAGCACTAAAATAAAGAATTGAACTTGCATTACCACCTAATTAATTTCTCGAATGCCTATCTATTTCGGCCTTAAAGTCGATTGTTGTTGGGCTAAGAGCACTAAAATAAAGAATTGAACCATGCATATTTACCTTCAAGCTTGCACGTTTAAGTTTATGCCTCGCATATTTACTTTCAAGCTTGCACGTTTAAGTTTATGTCTTGCATATTTAAATTTAAGTCATCACTTTACTTTGTAAGCAAGATTAAAAATGAAAAGCATGAGCACGTTTAGTTTATGTCGTAACTTAAGAACCTAGAGCTCAAAGACTTGCCCATTTCATTCCAAGATAAAGTTAAATGTGAATGTATTCCTTGAATGCATAATTTCCGCCAAGTAGTGATGATGGACTTGCAATGAGTTTTCATCTAGCTACTAGGACCAATAGTCTATGTTTTAAGTTTTCCTTAAAGCTTTACAAATCTTTATAAGGTTATGTCATCACAAGTTGTGATTTTATTATCTTTTAGGGGATGGAATATGTTTTGGTCAGTGACCTAAGGCTTCTCTTAGCCTTTTGATGAATTAAAATGATTTGCAAAGAGTTTTTAGAAATTCTAAATTGATTCCAAGGGAAACTAGTTAACTTATGTACCTAGAAATGTCAATTTAACTCTCTCATTTAAGTTAAATGTTTTCGGTTCTGATGTGATGAGTGTGATGCTGTATGATGATGTTTTGATGTGTTGGAATGTGTGAAAATATCATGTGATGATGTAGAAGCGATCCTATGCATGATAGGTAAGAAACTAGCTAACTAGAAATACCGTAAAGCTAGAATTTAACATAGTTTTGACCCATTTGTTTATGGAACTAATCCAAACTGTTTTAATGGGAACATAATCAGATTTAGATTGTTTAGACATGAAAAACTTGGTATCATTTGAATTAGAATTGAATTCTAGCACCTATAGGGAAACTAGTAACTAGAAAACCGTAAGAATGCAATGTAGAACTCTTGGAACATTTATTTTTCTGGATGCTGTCCAGCACCCTTACAACATGATAAACATGATTAAAAATTAGTCCTTAAGCATGGGAATGCCTCATAATTGATTTAGATTTAAACCATAGCGCCTTAGGCGAAGACGGAACCAAGAAAGGGTCTAAAACGTAAGTTCTAGAACCCCGTGATCACAGTTAAGAATTCTACCCTATGCTTTTCAGATTTAAATGTAGATATGAGGATTATGAGTGATGTTTAATTATGAGCCCTTAGGTGCATAAAATATGAGCGACGAATGTTAGAGAACCAAATCTCATGATTAAGACCCATAAGGGTCAAAGCATAAGCTACCGTAAGGATAAACGGTTGAATGTTCCATGATGATGTATGTTATGTAAATGATGATGATGTTATTCATATGATGAATTCATGAGGATATATGTTTATGTGGCATAAAGCAAATTTGGAAGGAATTCGGTGTAATGCCATCGTGCCGCTGAATTCCCAACAAATTTGGGGACTTAAAGAGATTTTGAAAATTAAGGTACTAAAATGGGTTCTAGGATGACACCGGTTCGGCCGAGCACCTCCATAGAACTCATGTGACATCGGTACCATTTTATACTCTTAGGTGACACCGGTTCGGCCGAGCACCCCTAAGAGAATTGCCCCCTAACCCGTACTCAGATAGTCGGGATTTATGATTTATGATACGCTTATCGTTAAGTGGTAAGTAAGAACTAGTGACGACTAGTTAAGGTATGAGCTCATAACCTAGATGTATGACACGTTCTGGGTGACACCGGTTCGGCCGAGCACCCCCAGTTCGATTGTCTTTTAGGGTGGCCCATGAGGAAGAGAAGTTTCATGATTATGATTATGTCACTAAGTTTTGTCCCATATGAATGTTACTATTGCCACTTTATGCCACCAAGTATGATGATGCTTGATGTTATGTTTTATGTATGTGCATTAGGTAGTGCCATGCATACATTTTCTATTATGTTGCATTCATGACATTAAGATCATCCTAAAATGAATGGACCTTGGCTAAAATATATTCTAAAGTTTAAAATGAACTTAATACATGCTCAGTCATTTTGTATAAATAAACCCAAGGTTCCTGAGGACGTAGATGATGACACCTAGGTAGTAGGAGGCCCTACTGAGATTCTTTAGCAAGATTCTCACTCCTTCTATCTCTTCCTTTCCGTCACGTCTTCAGATGGCGACGTTCATAGTGTTCATGGACACACCGACATGGGAGGTGCACCATGACCCAGACCACGGGTCATTCCATTTTGTGGGTCGATGCACGGTTAGAGTATTCATGTTCATGGGTCGACCCTTCACTCCCGCTGTACATTCCCATCGCTTTTCCCCGCCTCACCTTTTGGCGATGACCTGGTGTTCGAGCGCGCACGTCCCCTAGAGGAGAGGCTTCGCCGCACTCCCATCATCCACATCCGCCGCCGAGACTACCCTCAAGATGTGCCCCATTGCCCGTCAGCCTTTTGAGACTGATCCTTCCGAGGATCTGCAACCTAGGCACCCTCTGAGGGATCTTCCCCCACCATACCCATGGACCTTGGGGAGGATAGTGAGCCTTCCGTGGCTCAGCCGAGGCTTGCACGACGACCGGAGATGAGGCCACGCCGTGGAGGTCACACTCGATCCCCGTTCCGCCTCTTCACGTCCGAGGAGCTCGCCCAGTTTCCCGGATATTTGCCTCGTTCGTGAGATGGACGCCAGTAGGAGGTGACGATCGTCCGATGGAGTACCCGGTTAGAGCACACCCCACTTAGATAGGGATAAACCTTCTTTTGTTTAGAGGTTATCCCATTAGATGCACTCGGGTAGGGGAGTAGATTATGTTTATGTTTTATGTTGTATTTTCTTTTATGTATTTCCCTTATACTAAATTAAGTCCCACACTTATAAGTGGGCAAGTTATATATATAAGAGATGATATTCAGTGTTGTTCATGTTGTGCCTTATGTTATGATGTTGTGAGACAATTGTTTTATTTTACATGGTTTACCACTTATCGCATCACGCGGCTCTCACTTTATATTTCAAAAAAAAATTTACCCGTATTTTCCGCTAAGTATTTCAAAGTAAAAATAAGAACTATGAGGTAACAGACTAATGATTAATCCAAATATGTTCTAGAGTATTGGGTTAAAAATTAGGATGTTACATAACTGCTGTGGAAATGGACTGTGGTAAGGGTGAGAGTAAAGGTTACATTTTCTTAGCCGCTAGTGATGTAGACTTTGACCAAAGTATCGATGAGATACCAATAGTAAGAAATTATCCCGAAGTATTTCCAGATGAGATACCAGAGTTTCCCCCAAGAGAGAGATAGAATTTTCCATAGAGTTGCTTCCGGGTGCGGGACCTATATCCATAGCCCCATACAGGATGTCCCCATTAGAATTGACCGAGTTAAAAACTCAATTGGAAGATTTATTGGAGAAAAAGTTTGTTAGGCCTAGTGCATCACCTTGGGGAGCCCCTGTGTTGTTTGTAAAGAAAAAGGATGGGAGTATGAGGATGTGTGTAGATTATAGGTAGTTGAATAAAGTAACGGTGAAAAACAAGTATCCTCTGCCTAGGATCGATGATTTGATGGACCAACTGAAAGGTGCGGTAGTGTTTTCTAAGATAGATTTGAGGTCAGGCTACCATCAAATTAGAGTGAGAGATGAAGACATACCTAAAACAGCCTTTCGCACTCGATACGGCCATTTTGAGTTTGCAATAATGTCCTTTGGGTTAACCAATGCTCCAGCTGTTTTTATGGATTACATGAATAGGATCTTTCGACCCTATTTGGATCGGTTTGTGGTTGTCTTTATAGATGACATTCTCATATATTCTAAGACCCATGAGGAGCATGAATGCCACCTAAACATAGTATTGGAGATCTTAAAGGAAAAGAAACTATATGCCAAGTTTTCCAAGTGTGAGTTTTGGTTGGATAAGGTGAAATTTTTAGGACATGTAGTATCTAAGAAAGGAATTGCTGTAGATCCTAGTAAGGTAGAAGCGGTAGTAAACTGGGAAAGACCAACCACTGAATCAAGTAAGGAGCTTTTTGGGTTTAGCCGGTTATTACCGTCGATTTATCAAGGGATTTTCCCAGATTTCCCTACCTTTGACCAAGCTGACTAGGAAGAACACCCCTTTTTCATGGACCCCGGAGTGTGAAAAGAACTTTCAAGAGTTAAAACACAAGCTAACCTCGACCCCTGTTTTAGTGTTACTCGACCCCAATATGCCTTTCGAGGTGTATTGTGATGCTTCGAAAAAGGGTTTAGGTTGTGTATTGATGCAAGATAGGCAAGTGGTGGCCTATGCATCAAGACAACTCAAGCCACATGAGGCAAACTACCCTACCCATGACCTTGAGTTAGCTGCCGTCGTGTTTGCTCTAAAGATTTGGAGACACCATTTATATGGAGTTAAGTTTGAGGTGTTTTCCGATCACAAGAGTTTGAAATATCTCTTTGATCAAAAAGAGCTAAACATGAGGCAAAGGCGATGGATGGAGTTCTTGAAAGATTATGATTTTGGATTGAACTACCATCCTGGTAAAGCTAATGTTGTAGCTGATGCTTTCAGTAGAAAGTCCTTACAAGTGTCCCGTTTGATGGTGAAGGAGGTTGAATTGATTGAGCAATTTAGGGACTTAAACCTAGGAATGACTTTGAGCACTAAGGGCATCAGAGCTTGTCATCTTAGAGTGACAAGTGAGTTCAAAGAAAGGATTGTTCAAGCTCAAGGGGACGATCTTTGAGTTTCAAGAGACTTTAGGGGCAGTGAAGGCAGGAAAGGTGATAGGTTTTACCCAAGGAATGGACGATTTATGGAGGTTTAAAGGTCGAATATGTGTACTTGCTAGTGGTGACCTCCGAAAAGATATTTTGGAGGAAGCCCATAAGAGCCATTTTACCCTGTATCCTGGTGCCACCAAGATGTATCAAGATTTGAAGAAGATGTTCTGGTGGCCTGGAATGAAGAAAGATGTGTGCACATGGGTGAGTAAGTGCTTGGTGTGTCAAAAGGTGAAGATTGAACACCAAAAACCCTCTGGAATGCTGCAACCTCTGTCGATCCCTGAGTGGAAGTGGGATAGTATCTCCATGGATTTTGTGACTGGATTACCGAGGACCCAAATGAATCATGATACCATATGGGTAATCGTGGATCGATTGACGAAGTCTACCCACTTTACCTATTAAGGTGACTTATTCCTTGGATAGGTTAGCACAATTATATATTCAGGAGATAGTGAGGTTACATGGGGTGCCGTCGACGATAATCTCGGACCGGGATCCGCGGTTTACGTCACGATTTTGGGAGCCTTTCAAAAGGCGTTTGGTTCAAAGCTGTGTCTAAACACGGCCTATCACCCCCAAACAGATGGTCAATCTGAAAGAACTATCCAAACCTTGGAGGATATGTTAAGGGCATGTGTTTTAGATCAAAGGGGAAGTTGGGATAAGTACCTGCCACTGATTGAATTTGCATATAACAACAGTTTTCATGCAAGTATCGGTATGGTACCGTATGAGGCCCTCTATGGACGGAAATGTCAATCTCCCTTATGTTGGTATGAACCCGGAAAGCAAAGTTTACTCGGACCTGATATTGTGAGGGAAACAACGGAACAAATCAAGAAGATTAGGGATAAGATTCTTACTGCTCAAAGTCGACAGAAAAACTATGCGGACAAGTGGCGAAAACCGCTAGATTTTCAAGAAGGGGACCACGTGTTCCTAAGGATCACCCCCACCACAGGCATAGGCCGAGCAATAAAAGTAAAGAAATTGAGCCCCAGATTTCTTGATCCGTTTGAAATCCTTACCAAAGTAGGACCTGTAGCCTACCGTATAGCCCTACCCCCGAGTCTATCCAACCTTCATGATGTTTTCCATGTCTCTCAGTTAAGAAAGTATCAATCTAACTCGAGTCATGTACTAGAGCCAGAACATGTACAATTAAGAGATAACCTGACATTTAACTTACTACCCACGAGAATTGTCGACCGAGGAGTTAAGTAGTTAAGGAACAAGGTTGTACCCTTGGTCAAAGTAGCATGGGGACAGGGTGAAACCGAAAAACTTACATGGGAGCTAGAATCGAACATGAAAGCACAATACCCCGAGTTGTTCTCAGGTAACGAATTTCTGGGGCGAAATTCTTTTTAAGAAGGGGAGTAATGTAACGCCCCAATTTTTACTGTAATTTTTACTGTCATTAGAAATTACCGAATTACTGTATGTAATTATTACATAAGATTTGAGGCCGAACAATCCTCAATAAAGGAATATAACATTAGAAAAGAGGTTAGGAGCGATTCATGCGAGAGTCACAAATCCGGAATTTCTGTACGTATAAAATGACCAAAATGCCCCTGAAGTTATTTTACTCAGAAAATGAGGATCGTGGGCCCCACCTATTCTCAAGGGGATGTTTTGATGATAATAAGGGATTGCTTGTATTATGTGTGTTAATAGAGTAGAAGGATCTCAATTTTGAGTTCCGACGCGCGAAATGACCAAAACGTCCTGTAATGCTTTAACTCGATGTGCGTCGATCGAGCCCGAATCTCACTAAAATGTTTTAAAATTTGTTTTTAAGCCATGATTAACCATTGGTTAAAGCTTATTAAATTCTAAATATTAATCTAGAGTCAAAATTATGTATTTAGATTGATTAGAACCCAAAATTGCTCAAAAACACCCAAATTGCTTACTAATTCACTTAAGCCCTTAACCGTAAATTCTCTAAATTACATGAATACCTTGCCTACACCTAAATAATGCATGGAACACACAAATTTCACTTCTTTGGCCTGTAATGGATGAAATTATTGATGCCATTATGCAGCTGAATTATTGCCAAAAGTTGCACTAAAACAAAATGCCAAAATGTCACCATAAGAGACATAATTCCTTAATTTCATACAACTTTGTCTGAAATGATTTTTCCTCCCTTATTTCTCCTGCAAAATTCCGCCAACTACCTTCTCATTTTGGCCAATTAGAAGCTTCAAAATCTTCTATAAATAGGCTTGCTTGAGTGGTCTTGGAATGCTTTGTTCATAACTAGTTTTAAGGAGCACCAAAAACTTTCTTTCTTCCTCCTCTTTGGCTAAATTCTTTCTTCAATTTTTTCAAAGTGATTTTGTTTCATTTCACTTCAAGAAATCAAGTTCTCTTCCTCTTCTTCAACTCAGATTAGGTAGAGAGTAGTTTCTAAATTTATTTCTATGCTTTGAGGAGTTGTGTTTTTAGCTCAAAATGATGAAATTATGAACTTACCTTAGCTTTTCATTTTGGTTTTCCTCTTCATTTTTCTTTAACCAATTCGGCCATATGGCCTAGGTGGAACTAAGATGATGGCTTGATGATGAGGACCTTGAGGGTGGGTTGTAAATCCATCACAAGTTAGGCCTCTAAAGCTTGAAAATTCCACTTGATGCAAAACTTTAAAGAATAATGCTTTATGATGCTAAGACAAAGATTTTTAGTTTAGAACTTGAAAGATGTATTTTCCAAGCTTGTATTTCATGTTTATGTTTCAAGTCATCACTTAATCTTTCAAGATAATAAAGAGGTTGCATCTCATATTTAATTTATGCTCTCACTTTATTTTATAATGGCTAAAAGAATCAACGCATGGCATGTTTATTTTATGCCATCACCTAAAGATCCTAGAGGTCAAAGACTTGGCCATGTATCACAAGCAAAGAAATATGATTATTGGAGTTAAAGAACTTATTCTTTAAAAAGTCTTGAGATTGGAGCTTAAAAAGATGTAATAATAATTCTCTTCTCCCTTCACCGGTCCTGTGCGGACTACCGCCGCTCCGGTTTCTTAATATTCTCTTCTCCCTCTACTGGTCCTGTGCGGATTACCGCCGCTCCAGTTTCTTGCATCATGTTTATATTTCAAGTTCTTGCATCATGTTTAATTTTCAAGTCATCACCTTAAATATTAAAGATAAAGAAATGGAATTGCATATCATGTTTATAATTCCAAGCTATCACCTTATAAAGATAAGATTAAAATAAGGTTGCATAGCATGTTTATAATTCTAAGATGTCACCTAAATCTCTAAAGCTCAAGACTTACTCCTTTTATCTTAAGTGAGAATTTTAATTGTGAAGATCCTCCCAAGTTTGACAAAAGAACTAGTTTCTAAATGAGTTTTAAGACTTTGCAAGGATTTTATGGGGAACTAATATTTTATATGCACTTAAAATATGATTCTATGTAATTGCATGAGGTTCATGATTCAGCCACTGATCTGAGTTTAGTATCAATGTATGATAATGATTTGATATGTTTGAAGTTGTGATAATTATGGTTTATTGTTAAGAGAATGATTCACTGCATGTTAGAGATAAAACTAGCTCCCTAGAACAACCGAAAAGCTAGAATTTACCTAGTTTTTGACCCCTTTAAGTTTAGCCAATGCCAAATCTATTTTAGTATGTTATAATTCTGTCTAGGATTAGTTAGCCACGAAAAATTTGGTATCAATTAGACTAGGATTGATCCCGAACACTAAAAATGAACTTAGCAACTAGAAAACCGTAAAAACAAGATTTCTAGAACTCTAAGGAATGAAATTTATGCATTCTATCCAGAATCTTTAGCAACGATAAGAACCAGGTTTTATTATGTTTAAATAAGAAAGAATGATTCATAATTGGTTTAGTAACTAATTTCAACATCATAGGGAAAGCTGGTAACAAGAAAGGATTTAAAACATAACTTCTAGTATACCGTAAAACCTTAGGAACAACTTACTACCTATGCTACCCCATTCGATTTAATAATGTTCTTAAGGCCTATAAATAATCGTAAGGATGGTAATAAATCCCTTAGGTGTATAACTAATTAGTTCTATAATTGATAATTCTATGTAAGTATTGGATGCTTATTAAGTACTTGATATCATTGAATGATTTCCTGGCTTGCATGTTATAGTTGCTGTTGCAAATAATGAGAATGCTTATGCATGAAATATTCTTTATTATGTAAAATTTACCTTTGTTGCTAGAAGAAAGTGTATAATTGTAAAAGTGTAATTTGGAAAGGTTCTGGCTAAGGAAAGACTTGGTATTTAAGCGTGTCCATTGTGACCCACCTCTCTTTCCTAGGAATCTCCCAGATGCATGATTATAGTTGATATATATCATTCTAGCTTAAGACTATAAATGAGAAAATGCTATGATATTTATGAATTGTATTGTGATATAACATGCAAAGATTTAATGGTGACTTAAACTTATAAGAAAATGATCCTTTGGAACCATCAGACTATAGGTGGTGAAAAGGTGATTTTAGCCCCCTAACCCGTTCTCTCAAAAGGGTAGAGTCGGGACTTTAGCTTACCAAAAGGGATAAGTATATGCTAGTGACGACTAGTAAAGTATGAGCTCATAACCTAAATTACTCCCAAAAGGGTGGAGTATAGGGTGGTCCAAGGAAAATAATGATGATGATAAGATTTTAAGTCACCTAAGGCACTAAAGAAATGAAATATGTGCACTGTGTCCATGTGTAGCTAATATTATATGACGTTCTTTTATGCATGTTATTTTGATAATGATGATGAGGAATATGATGTAATGATAAAGGAAAAGTTCATTGTAAATATGACATGTTAAGATTATGATGCATTATAAGACGCATGATTAAAAATTGATGAACCTCGGTTAAGTATTTGTCCAAACTTAAAATGAATCTTTGCATGCTCACTATTTTAGAATAATCCCGAGGTTCCTGGGGACTTTGATGATGACACTGTAGAAGGAGGTACCCTACTAAGAATTCTTTGGCAAGATTCTCACTCCCTTTTCTTTATTTCCGTCATTGTCTCCAGATTCAAATGGCGACATTCGTCCTGTTCGTTGATACCCCTAGTTGGGAATTCCACTATGATCCGGTGCATCGCTCGTATAAGGGAGGTGCGCAGTTCGTGTTTTTATTTACATAGGTCGTCCATTTGCACATCCTGTCCCTAGTTATCGATTTTCCCCTACTTCTCCCTATGGCGATGAAATGGTTTTCGAACATGCACGTCCACTTGATGAAAGGATGTTACGTTCTTATCCCGCTTCATCTGCTGTCCATGGATTTCTATAGTATGTTCCCGAGACGAGATATTCTAAAACTGATCCTTTAGAGGACACTCCTACTCATGTATATTCTGAGAGCTCTGCTCCTACTCCCACACGTGTAAGAGAGGGTAGTGAGGAAACAGTTGTTCAGCCGAGGTTAGTAAGAAGGCCGTCCATGCGACCCTAGCTTGATGCATCTCGTGTGTCCCCTCCCGAGGGAGCTCATCAGTGGATCGGATTTATTCCCCCATTTCCAGGACAGTGGCCATAGAAGGTTCTTAGTAGATTTATGAGTGGCCATAGAAGGTTCTTAGTAGATTTATGTGTGTTCATGCACCCTAGTTTTAGGATAACCTTCCCGGCTTATGGAGTTATCTAGTTTAGGGGCCTGTATTTCCTTATGTATATTTTCTTTTATGGGTTTGCATAAGACAATGATGTATGATCATAACCCACCCTTTGAGTGAGGTTATTGTATGTAGATATATGTTATAATGTGCTTATGGATGTTATATGATGGAGCCAAAGTGATATGATGTGATATATTCTTAAACGTCTTATTATACTCCGCTTACTCCTTCACGTTGTACTCGGCTCACGTTTTCAATTATGTTTTTTTTTTAAAAAAAATGGCTCGTAATTTCACTAAGTATTTTCAAATTATGAAGAAAGAACCAAAGCAAGGAGTAAAGTCTAGTCATTAATCAGATTCAACCTAGGTGTATTTGGTTAATTACTAGGGTGTTACAACGAGAACTAAGGCGAAGAGACTGAAAATAGTGTCTCAGCGTTTCCTAGCACACCTCCTTTTTTGATGATGCTAAAGAGGGAGAAGTTTAGATTGAAGAAAATCTGTGCCGAAGGGATTTAGGGGGAGTTATGCAAAAATGAGAGTTGTGCTGAACGACTCAGGGGGAGCATATGCTGAGGGGAAGCCCAGAGAATTTTTGTTTTCTTTTTGCCATTTACTTTCTTTATATATATCTTTAAACATGTTTTATGTTTATATAAGTTTCTTTTATTATGATCTCTTTATGATCTTTTATGCCCTTTATATACCTTTTTTATCTCATGTGTTTGGTGCATACTTTCTTATCATGCTTCATGTTTGTTCTATATTATGCTTTGTGTCATATCTTTGCTCTATCTAAGCTCAACTAATCACATATATCTCTGACTTATGTTTGCTTCTTATCTTGAATGCGTATGCTTTGTCATGTTTATTCATATAGGCTAGATGTTAGCTTACATGTTCTCTGTGATTTGTCTAGGCCAAGTATCTTTAGGAGCACAAGGTGGTTGTTGCTCTGATACTTGTTTATAAGCTGAGTTTTGATATACATGATGAGCATAATTTTTTTTCCTATTTACCCTTTACTCTTGTATGAGATAGTTTTCTAAAGTGTTGTGATTAACTTGATCAAAGTTTGGTTGTAAATAATTTTAGACTTGTCTTTAGAAACCTACTTGTATGCGTGTTAAAAAGACCAAGATTAGTTAACAAGCTTCAGAAATCTCTCAAACAGTAATGTGTTTTTGCCTTTTACAAAAACCTGTTTTAAAAGGATCATACATCTTCTATTTTGAAAAAAAGTTTTCATAATCTATTTCTTATGGGAAAGTTTCGTACCTCAAAAGCTCTTTCTTGCTTACTCGAGGATTGATCCCCATATGAGCTTTAGAGACCCTGTGATAAAGGGCATTTATGCCACTTATCTTGCTACTAAACCTTAGCTTTTTACATGAGTTTTATTGAGATATTGGAAGAATTAATTAGGATTTTGACTTATTCCTCATTGTGTGATTTTGATAGAATTGATGACTTCTGCATTAATTTTAGGATAATTATTGCATTAGAGCCTATTGCATTTAATCGGTCTCTTTGAGTATGGTTTTTGTAAACAGGAGCTTTGGATCAAGTGCAAAATATCAAAAACAAGGTTGGAAATTGTTGGGAATAATTTGGGAGCAAAATAGAAAAGTCCGTGAGTTCATTTGAGCACAATTGCAAAAAGTATTATAATGAAAATTCTATATTTCTCTCTACAGAAGTCGTCTAAAACTTTTATGTTCAGCTTAAAACCCAGTTCTAAGAGCATCTTAGTGAAAATTGAGTTGCAAGATTAAAGGTTGCTGATGTTCTAATGTAGTCAAACTTGACCTCTAGTTAGTATTTTCGCAATATCTAGAACTACAGATGTCCGATTGAGCTGATTTTTCTGGCATTGGAAAGCAGATTCAAAGAGCTACAATTACTATTTCTAGTGCCAAGGACATATTCGGATATTTAAGAGGCTAAAATGAGCAAATACTTGAAAACGTGAATTCTGTCTAGCAATGCAACTTGTGAGATGATGGGATTGCAGCTCATTTATTCTGTTTTTGGGCCCATTTTGGCCTATTATTAGAAAGCAGTATTTAAGGGATTGTTTTAGACTTTTACCGTAGCTTTTGACTCACTTTTAGGTTGCCACTTTAGTTGCTATTATTCTCTCCCTTATCCTTCTCTATTCTTTTCTTTCTTAGGGATTCCATTGGTGGAGGTACTCTGTCTTGGAGATTATGACAAGGATTATTGTTATTATTTTCATATTCTTTTATCTTCATTGTTGAGAGATGGAGGAGTAGATTTCTTTACTAGTGTAGGGATTTCTGGATGGATTGGGATGACATTTGAGACCCTTTCTTTATTTTGAATGCATTAGTTTTCTTAATGTTCTACAGTTTCCATTCCTTTAATTATGTTGGTGATTGCTATAATCTTTATTGGAATAACTAAATTGGTGATCGTCGTATAGGGAAACCCTTTGGTCATAAATTGATAGATCTATTGGTTTGTGTTTGAGGGAGAACATTAGAATTAACTTTCCGATTGGCAGTTAGGCTATAGCAATTGGTTCGTTAAATCAATGCGATTTCTAATTAAATTGAGATCTTGTTTATTAGTTATCTGCATTGGTCAAATTCTAGAGGTCGATTGATCACTAGTATAATTGCTAGAAATTTATTAATAATAGCTACCAATGCATTTAATATTTGGTCAATGATAGTTGATTTCCAATCCTTGGAATACCTTGCACTAGTGCTTTCCTCACTATTGCTATTATCTTTTAATTTCCATTACCATAATTCTCATTCTTCCAACCCCTAATTTCTCCCAACTAAGTATTGAAGCCTCATTGAGAAATGACCTAGGTTTTGCCCTTTACTACATTTTTGGTGCAACTTAGCACTATAACAATTTTCTGATTTGAGGAGGTAGGCAACAACCTTTGTTCACCTTGCATAGCAATATGATTGATCTTATCTTTTTTATGGTTTCTCTGAGCATCAGAAACTTCATAAGCATCAGTTTGCTTTTTGAAAATTACGAATGCTCTATTTCGCTTTTTCATACCATTGAGCATTCTTTTCAAAGTCCTTCTTGGATTAAGACTTGCTGAAAACAAATCTAGCTAAGATAAAATATCACAAGTTTTTGTTTAGTTTTTCAAGCATGAGGATCTTCAGAAAGTTCCCTTCTTTTGACAAATGATCAAGCTGGTTGTTTATCCATAGCTTAAACATCTTTCTTTTCTTTTTATGGTTCAACCAAAACAACAATAGCTCTGATTAATTGTCACTTAAGGCTAAAAAGTTTTTTATATGATTCATATCATGCCTTAAGAAAAAGAACTCTCTGAAAATTTCATGTTATGCTACATTCAAAGAATAAGCATATCACATTTACTCTTTTGTAATATTTCTTTCAATTATCTCTTCCAAAAAATTTCTTCAAATTGGTTTCTCATCATAAAAAAGGAGGAGATTGTTAGCTCTGTAACCCTATGCGTTCATGTGTTTTGAATGACAACAAAACCAATTCAAAGAAAATGCTTTGAAGAATGACTAATGTTTCTCTTGAGTTTCTTGTAAGATTATAATAGGCATATATCATTTAGCAAGAGCAAGATGTACTCAAATGAGTATATATATTTCACTATGCATGTGTAAACATGTTATGAGATCTATTAAGAAATAGAAGTGAAATTATATCCTTATCCAAGTTTTGATAGCTAACGATGGGAAGAAATTTTCAATGCTACAAGAAACCAAGTTCAAAGACTTCAGAAAGTAGCATGAGACATTAGAAAGTACACTCAAGATGAAGAAATCAGAATATGTCCATATGCAACGTGTTACTTAATCTTCAATCATCATAACCGCAAAGATATAATCAACAAAGAAGATTTAATTGAAGATCAGAAAGTGAAAGACTCCATAAGGGACTGATTACGTACTTCAGAAAGCTCACCCATGAGTGCAGTAAAGAACGCTATAGGAAAGGGAGGGAAATTTGAAATTTGAATTTAAAATAATCAAGTCAAACCCAATTTCAAACTAGTAAATAATCCCTTCTACCATTTTGATCATTCACCCTGGCTTCATGAAGGAGAAGTCCAAAAAGCAAGCTTAGAAAGTAGAAAAGTGATTTCTGAAGGAAGATCAAAAATCCCATTTACAACGGCTTGTGGAATCGATGTGACGGTTCTGTCAACCTCTCTTCTAGCTGTTCTTTTCAAGACACAACTGATGTTCAATAGGTGTCACTTGAAGAACTGATCTATGGCAATGGTCACAAAGAAAGATTAATATAAAAAGGGATGCTAAGCTCAAAAAATTGTAGAGAGATTTGAAGATTCAAGAGAGGAGACTTTGCAAAAATCTCTTCCCACTTCCTAGAATATTCAATCCTTTTTTATGTAATTAGTTTATCCTTTAAGTGTAAAGAAAATCATCCTTCTACATTCTTAATTAGATTTATGCTCTTCTCATGGAAGAAATAGAAGAAGGAAGTCATTCAAGTTGTCCCAAGAATTACCATGTATATGTTAAGGAAACTTGAGTGTAGATTAGTTTGAGTGGTAACCCAAACACTTAACTTTTGTATCCTTGATCTGTTAGTGATCAGTGTGAGACATAGCTTAGAAAGGCTAAGGTAAAACTACTTGCAACGAGACAGCAGTGGTTACTGCTAGTCACGATTTGGCTTGGATATGCCAGTGTCAAGACTACTTTCAATGTGACAGTAAAGGTTGCTACGGGTCACGGTTTGGCTTGGAGAGGCTAGTGTCAAGACTACTTTCAATGTGATTATAGGGGTGGCTACTGACCACGGTTAGCTTAGAGAGGCTAGTATAAGACTACTCATGTTAGCTTGGAGAGGCTAGTACAAAACTACTCAATTTGTGGTATCAGGTGATTTTCGAAACTTATGAATGAGAGCTTGGGAAGACTAATATGAAAACTATCCATGTGCACTTTCTCAGGCTGAGAAAGTTATTGTTAGTGGAACCTTAACAGTTGTTGAGTACTAGATATAGGCAGGTTAGCTGAACCAGTATAAAATCTCTTGTGTCATTTCACTCTCTCTTTGATCTCTTTCATTTATCTCAGTTGGATTTTCTTCTTACTTTTGATCATATATATCTTTATTGCTTCCTGTTACTTTATTTTAATAAAAAGCATTTTATCAACAAGAGTCAGAAATCTACTTTTTGAAGTAACTAACGATGTTTTCAGTGTACTTTAATTTTTACACTTGATAATATTTATTTTCAGAAGCTTCAAAAAACATGAAAAAGGAACATGCATAATTCAACCCGCCCTTCTCGTGCACATCTTTACCTACAATAGTGAGTAGTAAAGAACTCTTTTATAGTCACGTTGCAAGTAGTCTTCAATAAGCTTTTTGAAGCTATCTCACACTGATCACTTTCGGATTAAGGATACAAAGGTTATATGTTTGGGTTGTCACTCAAACTAACCTACACTCAAGATTTCTTTGGATATACAATGAAAAGAACTTTGAAAATCTTGAATGACTTTTTTCTAGATTTTCTTCCTTTGAACAATGTATGATCTATGAGGTGTGGAAAAAAGATTTAATGTACAAGGAAATGATTTTCAAATGGTGAAGAATAAACAGATGAAGGGAAAACTTGGCAGCGTTTCAACTCTATTTTTTCAATGTTAAGTCTTGTGTCTTTGAGGAGTAAAACATTTTTATTTATAAAGGCCTTTTGTAACACCCTAAAAAAAAATTATCTAAATATTAATTTGAGCTTTATCAATCATAATTTCAAAAATTTGATAGTTTGAACAATTATAAGGACGATCCAACGGATTTGTAAAAAAAAAAAATATATGAATAGTAACTTGCGGGCTCTACCGGTCCGTCGGGACAGCCAAAACCCTAGAACTGGGCCCCGGAGATGCCTGAAATTGAGAAATTATATGATTATGGTTAGAAATAGGTAGAAATAAAGATTTTATACCCGAAATTATTTTTCGGCCAATATTTGATCACCCGCACTGCTTTATTTTACCTGCTTTGGTAAAATTTCTTGTCGATTTCTAACAACGAAAGATAGTTTATTCTTATAAAAAGGATAATGTTTATCCTTTATATGCCATGTGTAAGGCTAAGATTTAATCTTGCTTTACAAGATTAAATCCTAGCTATTCATTCCTTTTTATTATTAGAAAGAAAGCATATTTTAATTACACAAAGACTACATCTATGACAAGATAAATATAACACACCTAATCTTATCTCCTTGCAACCAATTCTCGGCCAGCTTCTTAAACACACAGCCACCTCCATTTTTGTTCCTTCAAAGAGCATGAAACTTGATTCAAACCTCCATTTTCCTAGCTTAGAGTTGTTAAAACTTCAAAATTCCTTCACAAAACTTGTTCTACACCTCAATACCTACAAATCTAACCGATTGAAATCTCAAATCCTCACCTTAATACCTCACTTCCCCACTGCCTAAGGAAGGTTTAGGACTGAAATTGGTGTCTTGAAGTGAAGGGAGATCACTTAGAACATCCTTTGAAGTATCAAGCTCAAAAGCTTTCTAAGTAGGGTTTTCTTTGGCCTTCTTCTTTCAAAATTTTTCTGAGCAATTCTTACTGGTTTCTATCCAAAATTTCTGGATATATTGGTTGATAATATGATGATATTGATGTGTTAATTTTGGTGGAGTGTTTGGGGTTGTGTAAAAATCATTTTTCCTCAAGAGAAATTGAAATATGCAAGCTGGATTTTCGGTTCTGTTCTAGGCAGCAGATAATCATGAATTTTCTGGGTGAATTGTGGGTGTTTTCATGAGCTATAAAAATTATATGTTGAAGGTAACATCCTAGGATAGTTCCATGAGTTTTATGGAGCTCTGGTTTTTATTCCTAATGCCTTGAAAAATTCAAGAACCGAAGTTGTAACTATGCTGCCTGAAATGTTGAATCTGAAGCTGTGAAATTGTGATATTTTATTATCCAGTAAATGATCGAAATATGAGCTGAAAATTTTACAGGATATTAAGGGCATATTTAAGTCCAACCCTGAATTTTTATATGATTTTATATGATCATTTGGTAGGGTAATAAAATTGGAAACTATGGCTGTTGGTTGTAAATAGGGGGTTTCTAACCTCCGAAGTTGTCTAATTTTGTTGACATATTTAGAGAATTCTTTTTATTATGAAAATTTTATGGAACCTTGTGGACACATTGAGGTGTCATTGAGAATTTTTATAGCATTTGAATTGATCATTTGGTATGAGAAATAAATTGTGCTACTTAAGTGAAAAATCTGCCAATGTGCTGAAGTTGTGATGATGCCTTGAATTAATGACCTAATGGCATTTGGTTCAAGTTGATGTGTATGAATGCATGCCATGAACTTCCAAGATTATGTTATGAGGAATGAATGAATAATATATATAGGTTTGAAGTATTATGAGATCAGAGAATTATGTTCATGCATATAGAAATGGTATGCACGTATATGTGAGCTTGAGGATGATGTATGTGCTAAGTGAAAAATGAAGTCCCCTCTAGTATAAAAAGGGCACGAATAGGGCACGAAGAGGTCCCCAATAGGGCACAAAAAAGTCCCCATTAGGGCACGGAAAAGTCCCCTTTATTATGTCAAGGGTACGAAAAGATCATTGTAATTTCCATATGTATATGTATATCTTGTTAAATTATTGCTCTTGAAGGAATTCCTATGATGTTGAATGTTATGAAATACATGTTTTAAGTGATTGAATAATAAAAGAGACCCACTTCGGAAAAGTGATTTTATAATTTTAAAATGAACATTTGATATGTATATATTGCATGCTCACGCTTTCTTAATAAACCGAAGTGGTTGGGGCGATGACGATGACATTATGAATGTGTAATTGAGGAGTTACCCTACTGAGAATTGTATAATTCTCACCCCTATGTTTTTGTGTTCCTGTGTTGTCTCCAGGTTGACGCAGAGGACCGAGGGACTACTATGCAAAAGAACTCGGAAGTGCAATAGTGTAGTAGTTAATGCTTTTATTATGTTGTATTTAGTAGAATGAACATGTGTATAAATATGTTAGAGAACAAAGGTGTGTTAAAGGTCATAGAAGAGCTTCCCTTATGTACTTAACTTTGTATTAAATAAATAGTTTGCTTTCATTGCTATATATTTTAGTATAATTATGACCTAGTTATCTCACGAACTAACCAAACTGGCTATAGATATTTAAAAAAAAAAGGTCTGCAAACTTAGAAGTAACAACTCTCGAGTATGACACCATAACTTAAGGATGAGGTTGTACTTGGGAGGATGTTACACCTTTCCTTGAGACCGTTACCTTGAATCAGATCTTCCAGGGACATGTATTCATCATTCATTTGTGTCTTGGAAAGATAGTCTAGAAGTGTAGCTCTTCTGCTTGTCAAATCAGCTTGCAGAAGCCATTGTGAGAGAAAAGGTTTTTTGATGTTCTTCAGAAACTACTTCTTACTTTCAGAACCATGGTTTTTGAAATTCTTCTTCTAGAATGTTTTGATAGTTGACTTCTAATGCAGAAGAGATGATTGACTGGTTCTGACACTGAGATATGACTTTTCCAAAAGCAAATTCAAATTTTGAAATCCAAAATTTTCCTTCTTTCTTTTTGTTGAAAACACTGTTTTACTGAGAGTAAGCTTTTTGAACTTCGATATCATTTCCTTGATGAAGAATGAATCTTCGTGTCTTCAAACATTATTCGTTCATGCTTCAAACTTTAAGAGAGATGTTTAAAGATAGTAGATCACTTTGACTTCATAGATTATTTGATATCTTCTTTTCAAGAGTACTTTCTAAAAGTCCAGTGCTACTTTCTGAAGACCCTTGCCTTGGTTTCTTGCTCTTGATTTCATTTTTTTTCCAACTGTGAGGCATGTATGCCTACTTTGTACGATATAATATTCACTTTCTTTTAGGAACAATCTCTTTTCATGAGATAAAACATATTTTTACATGTAAAGTAGAATTATTTTCATTTCAAGTACATATTATGCCATCTGAAAAAGCCTGTTATGCTTTGTCAGGAAACTCAAGGAAAAAATTAGACATTCTTGAGAATATTTTCTTTAACTTGGCTTTGTTGTCATTCAAAAGAAATAAGCACATAAGGTTCTGGAGCTAACATAGAGTGTATCCCTTGAAGGCTGCAAAAGCAAGTAGCATTCTTATGGCTTCATGCCTTACTACTAGTGCAAAAGTTTCATAATAATCAATTCCCTCTTGTTGATATAACCTTGTGCAACCAATCTTGCTTTGTTTCTGATCACCTTTCTAGCATCATCTAGCTTGTTTTTGAACACTTGGTTCTAATGACAGTTTTTCCTTTGGGCTTTTTCACAAGTGTCCAAACTTTGCTTTTTTCAAACTGATCAAGTTCCTTTTGCATAGCTTCCACCTAACTTTGGTTAACTAAAGCATCCTCAATTCATTTTGGCTCAATGATGGAGATGAAAGAACAATTGAATTTATTTCTAGGGGAACATTTGGTTCTTATACCCTTTGAAATGTCCCTTATAACTTGATTATGAGAAACTGCTCTTAAGTCAGAGACTCTTCTATAGTTTATATAGCCTTGTAGTGCTTCGGTTTCTCTATAATCTTCAGATTGTTCTTATTCATCCTTAGAAATGTCACTTTATGAGAGATTTGGAGTTCAGAGTAAGCTTTCTGATATGATTGTGTTCTAAAGCTTATGTTCTAAATATTGTGCTTTCTTTCTAAGGGTTCTTTGAGGTTTAGCTTCTTAACATTTTCTTTTAGTTCTTCTAGATCATCAACAAAATCCTTCTTGAGCTCTTTAAACTTGATGTGGATGGTCTATTTAACACAAAGTGTTCTTTTATTGTATACCCTATAAGCTTTTGAGACTGAAAAGTATCTTAAGAAAATTCCATCATTAGATTCAAGATCAAACTTTGCAAGTTTTTCCTTGGTGTCAAGAATGAAACAAGATGAACCAAAGATATGGAAATATGATATGTTGGGTTTTCTACTTTTCCGTAGGTCATAAGGTGTTTTCTTGAGGATTGGCCTTAGAAAGATTTTATTTTGAATATAGCATGAGGTGTTTACAGCCTTTCCATGTCATCATCATCGCGCCAGCCACTTCGATTTATTAAGAAAAGTGTAATCATACAGTACATATTAAACGTTCATTTTAAAGTTCTAAAATCATACTTCTAAAGTAGATTTCTTTTATCATTCAATCTTTTAATATGCATACATCATCATATAAAGCATGTACTGTTAAATTTCAACTTAAACATATCGGCCTCAATATCGATCCTAAAATCATTCTCTTAGCACATAAGAGATAAAGAACTACTTAGGACAATTGCTACTTCGACTTGTCTTGGCGGTTGACCATTGTGGCTTTGACCACTCTATGGGTAATAAACTGCTTTTCAGGACTAAGTACATTTGTATACGCGATCCTTGGATTTTTTTCCTCAATTCATACTCAGATCTATTGGGCTTATTCCTATACATGATATTGGATTTTCTCTTCAATTCACACAGATCTGTTCCTAGCCAAGTTTGCTCCCTGACTCTATTCAAGGGTAGCTAGGTTTACTTCTCGACTAATCAGATTTACTCTCTAGCCCAATACGACATAATCTTATGCTTTGCTAACACATATAAGTAATTGAAATAAGTATTCACAACTGTATATGTGTAACATCATCAATAAGTTGGTATAACATCAATGAGATCCAATCCTGAACATTTCATTATTCTTTTGGCTAATTTAGCATGCTACCAGAATCTTAGTCATCAATAAAATTATGATTAAATTATTAAACATCACTAGAATAGGGAAAACTATTTTGAAGAGATGATTCAATGTATTGATAAGGTCTTATAAAAATTTCAAAGAATAAAATGGTCTCTAGCTAAATTAATAAAATCCCACAGTTTTGGAGGTCAAAAACTATACAATTTCAACCAACAGTCAGAAGTCTCAATTTTTCTACTTTATCAAATGAGCACCTAAAATCATGCAAAAATTCATGGTTGAACCTTGAGATGTCAATCATCCTGTAAGAATTTCAGTTCAAAATTCGATCATTTGATGTGGCAACAAAATTAGACAAAATTAGTGCTACAAATTGGATTGGCTGGGTATAAACCTTGATCTGTTTGGTTTTCAATTTTTTAAAATTAGTAAAAGTACTTTTAAAGGCTCAAGAAAATTTATGGAAACACTTCCATATGTTAGCTACATAAAATAAAAATTTTAGCTCATGATCATGTCTCTAAATTAGTGAGAAAAATCAAAACAGTTCACCTACTTGCTTAAAACCTGAGTTTCAGCAACTTAGTTCACAACATTTTTTGAGAAAAGAGGCCATATATTTTATCATCAACAACTAAATTAAACACATCAATAAATTAAACACATCAATAACTATGTATCATCAACCAATATAACCATATATTTTATACCAAATCAATTAGAATAAATTTTGAAAGAAAAGAGGCCATAGAAAGCCCTACTTGGCTCTTGCAAGCTTTAATTCTTGTTCTTGGCTTTTTTCAAGAGTTCCTACACCCAATCTTTGATTCAACCCACTCAAACCCTTCTCCAAGGCGGCAAGAACAATAGCCACAATTGTTGATGGGGTGAGATGAGGATTCTTTATGTTGGGAAAACCTTATGAATGAATCTGTTATCAATAATAAAAGCAAAAACTATTTCCCCACACCTGTATTGTTAAATAGGTAGTACCAAAAATACTCTAGGCAGTATAATAATTTGGCAAAAAAATAAAATAAAAGAAACCGCAAGTTTTAATGTGGGAAAACTCCCAATTAGAGGAACAAAAAACCCACAAGACCTGGTCTAGCAAAAACTTCTAATATGATCAATGGGAATACAACCAGTCTTCCTAATAGCACTAGGGAATCTCAACAATCAACAGAATACTCAACTAATATGTGTAGCACAACCATATAACTCCACAATATGGGTATCACAAAATAGCCACTATAGAAGGCAATAAAATTAATAGGCTATATCAAACTATCAAGCTCAACATCAAGAACAACATACTAAATTTTCGTGATAAACGAAGCACATTTACCCTTCTCATGGTGAACCCAGTGCACTGCCTTTCTCCTTTTTCTTCTTATCTAGTGGTGCTATTCTTTTCGCGCACTCCAACATTTTGCTTTTCAAAAATGCTACTGTAGCGTTTTTTTCCTTTGTGTTTCTTTTTTATTTTCTTTATTTTCTTTTTTGTAATTCCTCTTTTTTTTTTCTTTACAAGTTGTTAGGCCCTTGAAGAGGGAAGCTCACTAACCAATCTTCCCCTTCCCGACTCAAGTGGGGATGTGCTACTCCACTAAGCCCATCTTCTCTGTGCAAGAAACAAACTTTATTCTCAGTAAAGCTTTAGTCATCATATCTAAACTATTATCATCAGTATAGATCTTTTCCAATGAAAGTAACTTCATCTCTAATGCTTCACGTATCCAATGATACCGCACCTCTATGTGCTTCGACCTACAATGAACTGTCAAGTTCTTGCTGAGATGGATTACACTCTGGTTATCACAAAATAACACAAACTTCTCTTGATCAAGGCTTAACTCTTGTAGAAATTTTTGCATCCCTAAGAGTTCTTTTGAAGCTTCAGTAATAGCAATATATTCGGTCTCAATAGAAGACAAAGCAATATATTTCTGAAGTCTAGACTGCCATGAAATGGCTCCCCCTGCAAAAGTCATTAAGTACCCAGAAGTAAACTTCCTAGAATCAAGATCACCAGTCATATTCGCATTTGTGTAACCATCCAACACATGTTGACCACTACCAAATCATAAACAAACTCTGGAAGTGCCCTAAAGATACTTGAAAATCCACTTCACAACTTGCCAATGATCCTTACCAGGATTAGAGAGAAATCGGCTAATAATACCAACAACATAAGCAATATTTGTCCCAGTACATACCATAGCATACATTAAACTGCCAACTACAGACACATATGGAACCTTCTGCATCTCTTCTTTTTCTTTCTCACTTGTAGGACATTGTTGTGAACTCAACTTGAAATGACCAGCAAGTAGACTACCAATAGGCTTTAAATTACTCATTTTAAACCTCTCGAACACCTTCTCAATGTACTTTTGCTGAGATAACCACAACTTACCATTCTTCCTGTCACGAATGATCCTCATGCCAAGGATTTGCTTTGCAGAACCTAAGTCCTTCATAGCAAAGGAGTTGCTTAAGTCACTCTTAAGACTCTGAATCTGCTACTTATCATGACCAATAATTAACATGTCATCCATATAAAGTAAGAAAATTATGAAATCACCATCAAGGAATTTCTTAACAAATACGCAATGGTTCAAAGTAACCTTACCATACCCATGATCTGCCATGAAAAAATCAAATTTCTTGTACCATTTTTTTAGTGCTTGCTTGAGGCCATATAGACTTTTCTTCAATTTGCACATAAGCTGCTCCTTTCCCTTAGCCTTGAAACCCTCTGGCTATTCAATATAAATTTCTTCCTCTAAGTCATCATGAAAGAATGTAGTCTTCGCATCAAACTGCTCAACCTCTAAATTCAAGCTTGTTACTAAACAAAGCACAACTAGAATAAAGGACATCTTCACTACTGATGAGAAAATCTCTTCAAAATCAATTCCTTTCTTCTGCTAAAAAACTTACATAACCAACCTTATTTTGTACCTTGGCTATGAGACACTATCTTTAATTTTCAGCTTGAACACCCATTTATTTTTGAGTGCTTTTCTACCCTTTGGCAACTTCATCAACTCAAAAGTGTGATTCTCATGCAAGAAATTCATTTCCTCTTGCCTGGCCTTTAATCATTTGTATTTGTGCTCATTAGAAATATCCTTTTGGTAGCTCTCTAGCTCCCCACTATTAGAGATCCTCACATACTTGTCTGAAGGATATTTCTTAGAAGATTAATTAGTGGTTTCGGTGGAACTTGCTCAACTAACATCCTAAGAGTAGGTGCAGGCTCATCACCTATATTCTCATCATCAACCTCTGTATCTCCCCCATCAACAGGAGTACTAGGAGGAAACTTTAGCTCAACATCACTATCACTTCTAGTAATAGGCACTGGTGTAACACCCCAATTCTCTTTAGAAATTAAATGAGGTTTTGTTAATGAGAATATTAAGATTTTGACAGACATAGAAATGATGAGAATGATTCAACTGAACTAAAAAAAAAAAAGTGAATAGTATTTTGTGGGCCCCATAAGCCCACCGGGACAACTGAAACCCTAGAATTGGACCCCAGAGATGACCAAAATTAAGAAATTTATGTTTAGAAATAGGTAGGAATAAAGATTTTATACTTGAATTTATTTTTCAGACAATGTTTGATTACTTGGGTACATTGTTTCACCTATTCAATGAAATTTCGGTGTGTGAATTCTAACACTAAAAACTAATTGGATCTCTACAAAACAAATGAACCTATCTCTTTAAATCAAATGAATGGCTAAGATTCAATCTTGAATTACAAGATTGAATCATAACCATCCATTTTACTTTATGAATTAGTAATTATCTAAACATATTATATAAAATTCATGTCATTAAATACATGATAAGTTCAACTTTTAGCTTCTCTAAGAAGCCAAAAATTCTGCCAGCCAAGGTAAGGGAAGCAGCTGAAATTCCTCCATAGCCAAGAGCTCCATCTTGATTTCAATTTCCTTATATACTAGCCTAAAGTTACCAAAATCAAAATCTTCCTTTATCAAAGTTGTTCTACACCTTAAACTCTACAATTCTAACCAATCAAAATTTTAATTCTCTATCAATTTTCACATTGGTTCCTCACTCCCTCACTGCCTAGGGGAGGTTTGGTGTGTGATTAGGAGTTCTCAAGGTCAAGAGAAGTCAAGTAGAGTATCCTTGGAGCAAAGAACTCAAAAGCTCTCAAAGTAGGGTTTATTTGTTCTCTTTTGTTTCAAAATTTATTCTGAAAATTATGATTGGTTTTGTCTAAAATTTTATAATTTTATTGGTTGATAATATGTTGATATTGATGTGTAAATTTTTATGGAGTGTTTGGTGTTGTGGAAAAATCATTTTTATCAAGAGAGATTTTGAATTGGTTTGCTGGATTTTCGGATTTCAACAGGGCAGGATTTGTTCATGAATTTTCTGGTTCAATTGTAGTCATTTTTATGAGCTATAAAAAATATATGTTGAAGCTAACATCATAAGGAAACTTTAAGAAGTTTTTTAGTGCATGATAAGGACTTTTACTGCCTGAGAAAAATCAAGAACTGAAGTTGTGACTATGCTGCCCGAAATGTTGAAGCTGAAGCAGTAAAATTGTGTGATTTTATTATCATAGTAAATGATAGATTTGGTCTTTGAAATTTTTATAGGAAGTTGATAACACATTGAATTGCACCTGTGAATTTTATTTTGAGTTAATTCAATCATTTGTTTGGATTAAAAATTATGAGAATCCTGGTCTGAGCTGTGTATATGTGGTCTCTGACCACCAAACTTGTACAATTTATTTAACATAGTTAGCAAACTTCATTTTTGTAAAATTTTTACAGGACCCTTTAGACATATTAGGGTGTCATTGAGAAATTTTGTGGCTCTTGAAATTATCATGTGATATGGAAATTAAATGTTGTTATGGGAATGGTAAATCTACCAGGGTGCTGTAATTGTGAGAATATCTTAAATTCATGATAGAATAACATTTAGTCCAAGTGTATGGCATATGAATGCATATTAATTATTTCAAATAATTACTTAGGGTACATGAATGAGACTCCAATGTAATTTAATGCTTACATGTGATAGAAGCACGCCTTGAAAAGAAAAGTACATGACACATGTGTTTTGACAAAAAAGAATATGTGGATCTGGGTTGTGAAATTCTTAACATATGAGAAAAACAGAGACAAGGCTTATATGGGATAAAGAGGGAAGAAAAAAAAAGAAAATAAATAAATAAAGACTTCCCTGGGAATTTTATGAGTCGATAGATGTATCAGCAAGGAATAGAACTGCGTGAAATTCAGAAATGGAAAAAAATGAAGTCTGATGATCATGAATATAAATGAGCTATGTCCTAGCAGTCTATTGTCTTTATGGAGTAATCCACTATAGATATCACTTGATATGAAATTAAGCCTTCCCTATGTTAATTGGAAAATGAAAATTGTACAGAATTGAATCCTATGGTTAAAAAAGAACAATGCATGAATCATTACTATATTTGTACTTGATTTTATATGATGTATATACCTTGATAAGGATACACATAGTTTTGCATGAATATTCCCACATGAATGAGTTCTCATTCATATTTTACATTATACCTGAGGGAAAACCCTACTGAGGATTTTATAATATTCTCATCCTTACGGTTGCATTTATTTTGTGTTAATCAGATTCAGTAGATGCCATCCCTAGTGTTCTTCCTTGACTCACCAGAGTGGGTCTGGCACTATAACCCAGTACTTGACTCTTTATATGTAGTAGGGTATTTGTAAATCCGTGCATACATAGTTTTTTGGTTGTTCCTTTAGTACGCCTATTTTTCCAACTGAGTTTGACCTCGCTTTTCCTTACGAGGGTGTGCCTCTCCATATGGTGCATCCAATTATATTTGACATCCCTCTTGCACCACTCGCATTCCCTCCAGCAGATGACTTCTCTTCATCGTCGTCTTCAGACTCGGATCTACTAGGGGATCTTGATGCACCTGGCAGAGGTGAGGCCTTCATCCTGATGGCTAACGGTTTCATCAAGTAGGACATGAGATCGTCAGGGACTTCTGACCTGTTTATAGTTGTAGCCTAGTGTTAGAACTTTACCAGCCTGTAGACTTATGACTGTTAGATGCTTTTAGGTCTATTCATGTGTATATGTAATTTTGCAGGACCTTAATTTGGAGCAGGCTAGACTTTAGCCACTTGATTTGTCTTTTGATAAGAGTCCTTGAGTAGTATTATAAGTGAAATGGCTTAATTTCTAGTATGGTATGTATTAAGAAAAGTTGTGTATGAAGTACATAAATATGTGTAACGCCCCGATTTTCTGTCTGAGTGGAAAATGACCAAAATGCCCCTGGGGTCATTTTCGGCCCGGAATTCGAGGATGGCCGGCCCGACAGTCGTCGAAGGGCCAACTCAATGTTTGAAGGGTATTGAATGACCCTTGTGTGATTCCGGAGGCGAAAGTCTCATTTTCTGCAATTTCGGGTCAAAATGACCAAAATACCCCTATAGTGTTTTTACGCGAGTAAAGGTGCCGTTTGAGCTCGAAACTTTCACCAGAGGTTTAAAACAATGTTTTTACATGTTTCAAGGCATCTGTTTGAGTCCCGGTGGTCCCGGGCAGTTTTAATGCAAAATTATGATTTTGCCCCTAGAATAGTGTTTTTGAGCTTAATGATGTAATTAAGCAAACCTAAGCAATATTAGGCTCTAATTGAAGATGAATTAATTTTCATAATTAATCTAGAGTCAAAACAAATTATTAAAATTAATTAGAACTTAAGATTGCTTAGATTAGATTTAAATCTCCTTTCTAAAACTCAAGATTTCACTCTTGGAATCTTGAATAGTGTTTTCTCTCTCCAATTCCTTAAATCAAGGAATTGTGTCTAGAATTGTTTATGCACTAAAATGAGTTTATAACTCACTAATGATGCAAGACCACTCCTTAAATATGTCTTGACAACCTTAATTACTCATTTTCTCACCTAAACACTTTCTTACAAATTCCTAATCTTAATCCTAATCAAAGATACCCCTAAACACGACTCTAAACCACAATTAAAATGCAAGAAATCTTCCCCCATGGCTGATGCAAGTTCGACCACTCCTCCTCCATTTGCATCACATGTTGATTTGTTTCTCACTCAAAGAACCATGCTTGAGCCATACCTTGAACCATACCTCACCATACTTTGAACCATACCTCACCATGCCTCAAGATCACAACATCTCACCTCATGGAACTCATGGGGCTGCTCATTGTGGCCGAAGCCTTCCCTCCTTCCTTGCACCTTGCATTTGTTTCATTTCTCTATAAATAACATGCTTGGGTGAACTTGCATCATTTTGGGTTCATTTGCTAAGTGTAAATTTTCAAAGAGCACTTCAAAGTTTCCTTTTTCTCTCAAGTTCAAGTCTTCAAGTTCTTCATCCTCTTCTCTTATCCCAACCTTCAAATCACTTGGTAGGGATTTTCTTTCAAGAGTTCCTTTCATTTAAAGTTCTTAATCTCTTTATGTGCTCATAGTTTCTCTTGAATCTTTTTAGAACTTCTTTTTTTCTTCTTCTCCTCCTTATTTCAGCCATGAGGCTTGAAGATCAAAGGAATGAGAGCTTGATGATGAGGGTTTCATGATGATGTTCATCTCTTGAACAAACCTCTGAAGTTTTCAAGTTAAAGATGTTTCTCTTGATTCTTTCTTCTTGAACCTTGAAACCTTTCACTTGATGATGTTTTAAAATGGTTACATGAACTCAATGATGAGGACTCATGATATTGGTGTTAATGCATCATCAAGATCATGGTCTCTAGAGTTTCAAATGTTTCTTTTTTCTTCTTAAAAGTTTCGGTTCCTTTTCCTTTTCTTTCTCCAAATTTTCGGCCATATTGGCCAATGAGGTTCACAATGGCTTGATGATGAGGGCTTCTAGATGATGACTATGTGTTCATCACAATGAGGCCTCTAGAGCTTGAGTTTTAATAAAAATGTCATTTATGTCTACATTTCAAGAAAAGAGAACTTGTGTTCTAAAGAACCCTTGAGGTTCACTCTTGTCTTTACTTTAACTTGTCATGATAAGTTTGGGTTGAGGTTTAAGTTCCTTTAAAAGTCTTGTATGAGCTTTAATAAGAAATAAAATGGACTAGCATTCATATTTAAATTCAAGCTTATGCATTACATATTTACTTTGAGCTTTGCATTCATATTTAATTTCCAAGCCATCACTTAAGGTTAAAGGATAAAGAATGGAATGCATATCATATTTACATTCTTGTCTAGCATATTTACTTTTCATCACTAAAGAACATAAAGATCTAAAATGAGAGTTGCACTATCACCTAACTAAACCTCAAAGCCTTTCTATTTCAACCTTAAAGTCGATTGTTGCTGGGCCTAGAGCACTAAAATAAAGAAATGAACTTGCATATTTATATTTTAAGTCTTGCATGTTTAATTCAAGCCTTGCATATTTATAATTCAAGTCTTGCATATTTACTTTAAGCTCTCACTTTACTTTGTAATGAAGAATAAAAATGAAGTGCATAGCATGTTTAAATTATGTCATCACTTAAAGACCTTAGAGCTCAAAGACTTGCCCATTTTATCTCAAGTTAAAGTTTTATGTGGGAACATCTTTCGAATGCATAATTTCGGTCATGTAGTGATGATGAGCTTGGAGTGAGTTTCATCTAGCTACAAGGGCCAACAATCTAAGTTTTACGACTTTCTTTAAACCCCATAAACTTTATGAAGTTAAGACCAAATAAGAGTTATGAATTTAATTCTCTTTTAAGGAGGGATCAAGAGGTCACTGACCTAAGGATGTTTTTAGCTCTTTTACAAAATAAAATGATTTGCAAAAGAGTTTTAGAAGTCCTAAAAATGGTTCCAAGAGAAACTAGCAACTTATATGTTTTAGAAATATCAAGTTATGCATCTTTTTGGAAACTTAATGTTTCGGTTCTTCCATGATGAGTTTGCTACTGTGTGATGATGTTTTGATGTGTTTGAATGAGTAAAAATTATGTATGATGAGGTATGAACATTTCTATGCATGATAGGAGAGAAACTAGCTTTCTAGAAAAAACCGTAAAGTCAAGATTTAGCATAGTTTTAACCCATTTACCTTTGGACATTGCCCAAAATATTTCTATGGAAATATAGTCAGATTAGGATTGTTTAATCATGAAAAATTTGGTTACAATTGAAGTAGGATTGAATTTTAGCACCTATAGAGAAACCAGTAACTAGAAAATCGTAAAACCGCAATTCTAGAACTCTTAGAACATTTAATTTTTAAAATCTGTCCAGTAACCTCATAATACGGTAGACATGGTTTATAATTAGTCCTTAGACATAGGAATGTTTCATAATTGGTTTAGGTTTAACTTATAGCGCCTTAGGCGAAGACAGAACCAAGAAAGGGTCTAAGACGTAAGTGCTAGAACCCTGCAATTATAAGTTTATAATGCTGCCCCTAAGGAATGATGTTGTTCAGATTTAATAGAGAGCATAAATAATAATAAGATTTGTTAGAAGAGAACCCTTAGGTGCATAAAAGTTTGATGAAAGATGATAGGTTAATTACACCATAAGTTTAAGGCCCGTGAAGGTCAAAGCATAAGATACCGTAGGACCAAGAGCATAATGAATTTTAATGTTGCTTATGAATGCATGAGAATGATTATGTGAATGCATAAAAATTATGATGGAGGATGCATGTTTGAATGACTTATGTGGCATAAAGAAGAATTTGGAAGAAATTCGGCATGCTGCAGTTATGCTGCCGAATTTCTGACAAATTCGAGGACTCAGAAAGTTTTTGAAAACCAATGAGATTTTTATGAGGTACTAAGATGAGTTCTCGGATGACACCGGTTCGGCTGAGCACCTCCAGAGAACTCATGTGACATCGGTACCAAGATGAATTCTTGGGTAACACCGGTTCTGCCGAGCACCCCCAAGAAATGCCCCCAAGCCCGTACTGGATAAGTCGGGATTATGTTTATGATTATGTTACGCTTATCGGGATTGATAAGTAAGAACTAGTGATGACTAGTTAAGGTATGAGTTCATAACCTAGAGATGTGACACATTCTGGGTGACACCGGTTTGGCCGAGCACCCCCAGAACGATTGTCCTTTAGGGAGGCCAATGAGGAAGTAAAGTATGATGTTTATGTTACAAAGATTCCCATATGAGTATTTAACTGCCACTTTATGCCACTATTATGAAGTTCTTAATGTTATGACTACTTTCTTGCATTAAGTAGAGCCATGCATACATTCTTAAATATGATTGCATCCATGACATTAAGAATCATGCTAAAATGAATGGACCTTGGCTAATTATGTTTTAAAGCTTAAAAATGGTCTTGATACATGCTCACTTGTTTTATATACTAAACCCAAGGTTCCTGAGGACGTAGATGATGACACCTAGGTAGTAGGAGGCCCTACTGAGATTCTTTAGCAAGATTCTCACTCCCTATATCTCTTTCTCTCCGTCACATCTTCAGATGGTGACGTTCGTGGTTTTTGTGGACACCCCGACGTGGGATGTGCACTATGATTCGGGACACGGATCATACCATTTTGAGGGATAGTGCACGGTGCGAGTTTTCATGTTCATTGGACGTCCCTTCGCTTACCCATCCGTACAGCGAGAGCTCCGCCCCCACTCCACCACTGATGAGGGAGGGCAGTGAGGATACCGTGACTCAGCCACGGCTCGCACGATGACCGGAGATGCGGCCACATCGCGGGGTTCACTCTCGATCCCCGTTTCGCCTCTATACACCCGAGGAGCTCGCCAAGTTTCCCGGGTATGTGCCTCGCTCGCGAGATGGACGTCAGTAGGAGGTGACGTATGCCCGATGGAGTACCTGGGTAGAGCACACACCACTTAGATGAGGATGGACCTCCTTTTGTTTAGAGGTTATCCTTTTAGTTGCACTTGAGTAGGGGAGTTGCTTTTATATTTTCCGTCGTACTTTCCATTTGTATTTTCTTTTTAGTTGTATCTGTTCATGATGTACTAAACTAAGTCCCACCCTCCATGAGTAGGCATATCATATAATATTATATAAATATGCAGTTCAGTTCTATTGTGATGTACCTTTACTTGCTGCTGCTATGCGATGCTTGCTTTATTTCCCTTCGTGCTTTATTATTTATCGTGTTGCGCGGCTCTCACTTTGCTTTTATAAAACAAAAAAAAATTTACCAGTATTTCCGCTAAGTATTTTAAAGTAATAAGGAAGCTATGACGTGACAGACTAATGATTAACCTAAATATGTTCTAGAGTATTGGGTTAAAAATTAGGATGTTACAAATATGTATATATGAATTTCCTTGAAATTTATGAGTTTGATTTACCGTATTTTTCATTTCATATGACTAGTATGTATTACATAACGGAAGGGATACTCTTCTAATGATGATGTTAATACTCGAGTAATATATGGTAGTTAGGAGGGTGTTATATTATGGTATCAAAGCCGGACTGTCCTACAAGCCTGAGGATTGAATCAGGCCCCAGATATGCCCGAAATTGAGAAATTATAAGATTATGTTTAGAAATAGGTAGGAATAAAGATTTTTTACTCGAAATTATTTTTCAGGCAATGTTTGATTACTCAGGTACATTGTTTCACCCGTTCGGTGAAATTTCAGTCTCCGAATTCTAACACCAAAAACTAATTGAATCTCTACAAAACAAATGAACCTATCTCTTTAAATCAAATTAATGGCTAAGATTCAATCTTGAATTACAAGATTGAATCATAACCATCCATTTTACTTTATGGATTAGTAATTATCTAAACATATTATATAAAATTCATGTCATTAAATACATGATAAGTTCAACTTTTAGCTTCTTCAAGAAACCAAAAATTCGGCCAGCCAAGATAAAAGAAGCAGCTTAAATTCCTCTATAGCCAAGAGCTCTATCTTGATTTCAATTTCCTTATATACTAGCCTAAAGTTACCAAAATCAAAATCTTCCTTCATCAAAGTTGTTCTACACCTTAAACTCTACAATTCTAACCAATCAAAATTTTAATTCTCCATTAATTTTCACCTAGGTTCCTCACTCTCTCACTGCCTAAGGGAGGTTTGGTGTGTGATTAGGAGTTCTCAAGGTCAAGAGAAGTCAAGTAAAGTATCCTTGAAGCAAAGAACTCAAAAGCTCTCAAAGTAGGGTTTATTTGTTCTCTTTCGTTTCAAAATTTATTCTGAATTCTGATTTTATTGGTTGATAATATGTTGATATTGATGTGTAAATTTTGATGGAGTGTTTGGTGTTGTGGAAAAATCAGTTTTATCAAGAGAGATTTTGAATTGATTGCTAGATTTTCAGATTTCAACAGGGCAGGATTTGTTCACGAATTTTCTGGTCCAATTGTAGTCATTTTTATAAGCTATAAAAATTATATGTTGAAGCTAACATCCTAAGAAAACTCTAAGAAATTTCGTGGTGCATGATAAAGACTTTTACTACCTGAGAAAAATCAAGAATTGAAGTTGTGACTATGCTGCTCCAAATGTTGAAGCTGAAGCAGTAAAATTGTGTGATTTTATTATCATAGTAAATGATATATTTATTCTTTGAAATTTTTATAGGAAGTTGATAACACATTTAATTGCGACTATGAATTTTATTTTGAGTTAATTCAATCATTTGTTTGGGTTAAAAATTATGAGAATCGTAACACCCCAATTTTTTTGTCTAGGTGAGAATGACCAAAATGCCCCTAAGGTCATTTTTGACCCGAAATTCAAAGGCAGCTGACCCAGCAATCCTCGAAGGGTCAGCTCAATGTTAAAAGGGAATTATGTGTGGTATGCATGTTATTAGAGCAGAAGAATCTCATTTTTTAGTTCCGATGCGCTAAATGACCAAAACGCTCATGTAGCTATTTAACACCGATTGATGAGCCGTTTGAGCCCGAACTTCACCCAAAGGTTTTAAATGACGTTTTTATGAGTCTGGACATGTCTGTTTAAGTTTCGGTGATCCCATGCAGTTTTTGTGCAAAATTACAATTTTGCCCCTGCATAGTGTATTCTGGGCCTAACAATGAAATTAAGCAAATCTAAGCAATAGTAGGCTCTAATCGAAGATTTATTAATTTCCATAATTAATTTAGAGTCAAAATAATTTATTAAAGTTAATTAGAACCAAAAATTGCCTAGATTAAACTTAAATCTCTTCTTAAAACTCAAGATTCCAAGTCATGGAATCTTGAATGGTATTTTCTCTCTCCAATTCCTTAATTTAAGGAATTGTGTCTACAATTGTTTACACTTTAAAATGAGTTTTAATCTTTCTAATGAAGCAAGCGCACTCCCTAATCATGTCTTGACATCCTTAATTACCCATTGTCTCACCGAAACACTCACTTACAAACTCCTAATCAATTACCTAATCAAACCCATTCTCTAAACCAAGTCATAACACAAATGAAATGACAAAATATCCCCCCTAAAGCTTCCACAAGAACCAGCCATCTCCTCCCCATTTTTCATCACATGTTGATTTATTTTAATAACATCACACTCAAAGAACCATACCTTCAACCATACCTAGCCATACCTTGAAATGACAAACACAAAACAAATATTTTCTCTCCCTCCTTCCCTCCCAAAATGGCTAGCCACTCCTCCTCCTCTCTTCCCCTCCTCACTTTGATTTTCTACAAATAGGAGAAGCTTCCAAGAAAATCATTTGCTCATTCTCTTAAACCTCAAAGCTTTCTTTCTCTCAAAGAGTTCTTCTTCTTTTTCTTTTTCTCTATTTTTCCAAGAGCAAACTCTCTCTCAATCAAGGATCATATCTAAGGTAGGGAGTTGTATTCTTTTCTTTTGCTGTTTATCTCTTGACTTGTAACGATACAATGTTGATGCTTCTCTCCTTCTCCACTTTCTTTTTGGTTCTTACTCTTCTCCTCCCTCCCCTCTGATTTTTGGCCAAATGGCCTACATTTGATAGAAACTATGGCTTGATGATGAGGATCTTGAGTGTTAGTTGCAAAACCATCACTTGTTTGACCTCTAAAGCTTGAAGATTTCACTTTTGAAAAGGTTTTTAACAACACAAAGAAACTATGTTGTTGTGAAGAGTAATCTTGAGCCTAGGACTTAAATAGATAAGAAATGGTTGCATTCATGTTTATTTTCCTTGCTATCAGCTTAATAATTGATCTCAAAGCCTACCTATTTCAACTTTAAAGTTGATTGTTGATTTAGAGTGAAAACTCTAAGGGGCCTGGAGCACTAAAATAAAGAATTGAACTTGCATATTATATTTATTTTTCAAGTCATCAACTAAAGCTCAAAGATAAGAAATGAACTTGCACTTCACGTTTACATTTCTTGCCTAGCATGTTCATGTTTCAAGCCATCACATAAACTTAAAGATTAAGAATGAACTTGCATTCTCATGTTTATTTTAAAACCTTGCATTTTACTTTTCCTTGCCATCACTCTATAATGATAAGATTAAAATGGAACTTGCATTAGCATGTTTATGTTTATCACCTAAAGATCTAAGGCTCAAAAATCTAACTCTTTTAACTAAATCTTGAAACTATAGGCATTCATCTTGCAAAAATGTTTTGATTTCAAAGTGAATGTTGGAACAAGGTTCAAAATGGTTAGAGAAGGAAGGAATAACTTAGAAGATGTTTTAGACTGAAAATTTTGTATTTTAGAGGTATTGGTAATCGATTACAGAGCCCATGTAATCGATTACCAGGAAGTTTTGCTAGACTCAGACGTGAACTTTTAGGCCTGAGTAATCGATTACAACACTATGCAATCGATTACAGGTACTGAAATTGTAGTAATTGATTACCATTCCATGTAATCAATTACTCAAATGTTCTTGGGGCCCAAGTTTGATGTAATCGATTACAGAGCCCATGTAACCGATTACCAGAGCCCCCAACTTTCCTGTTTTGAAAATCTAAAGCCGTGTAATCAATTACAAAGCTCATGTAATCAATTACCAGAGCCCTCAACTTCTCTGTTTTGAAACTCGAAGCTGTGTAATCGATTACAAGGCTCATGTAATCGATTACCAGAGCCGCAAGTACGCAATAAACATTTTCCCTACATGAATGACGTAAAGCCATGATCTTATGTTACTTTAATCTATGAATTTATATGGTCTGATCTTGATTACATATGAACTTATGAGGCATTGATCTCTAGAGAGAGAGAACTCAACCTTTACATGATATAGTTTTATATGGAATATCAGAGATGCATATGCTAAAGATATATGAAGAGCTAAGAATGATTATTCTTGAAAACATGGCATGTTGTGATGTGATGATATGTTGTATGACATTGATAACTTGATTTGATTTTGAATATGGAATTATGATTGAATGTACATGCACTATAAGTTTTGTGGCATAAAGAAAGTTTGGGAAAATTTGGTGTACAACTGTTATGCTGTCGAACTTTCGCCAAACTTGAGGACTTAGAAAGTTTCTTTTTAAAAAAGATATGAGATACGTTCTAGGTGACACTAGTTTAGCCGAGCACACCCTCGAACAAATGTGACCTGACACAGACGCATTTCTCCCGCTCCGGTGGGGAGAAAGCAAATCCGTGAGGGTATGGACATTGAGCCTGCCAAAGTGGACAATATTACTATGCACTGGATGCCAGTAGATGCGATTCAAAGAAGAAATGATCCAATAAGGAAATGATGTGTTACCCTCTTTATTGCCCCATATTAAATCTAGCGACGGCTAGTTAGGTTGAGCTCATCTTAGGTGATCGGTTAGGTCTGTTGGTTCTGGTGGTAATTGTGAAAATTGCCGGGGCTGGCATGTTGGTTATTTTGGTGATGACGTAAGAGGGTGGAATTAATAAGAAAGAAATATGGGAATTCATTCATGAAGAGTAAATTGCCATGGGCTTTCTTGCCTGCCCATGCATGTTATATGATGTTTTACTCATTACATTGCCCTATCATGCACTCATCTATTTGCCATTATTTTAGTTTTATAGATTATACCCTGATCTTGTGCTTATGCCGCATGCACTGAGGTATTGCCATGTATACATGAGATACTTGTTGCATTCATGCATTAAGATTCATACTAAAAGATACGAGCCTCGGCTAATGGTATTTGAAAATTTAACAAATGAATCTTATTTATGCCCACTACTTTCATAATTAAACCCGAGGTTCCTAAGGATGATGATGATGACACGTGTGTGAAAAGGGAAGCCCTATTGAGATTCTTGTATAAGTTTCTCACTCCCCCTATCTTTCTTTTCCATCTTCATCTTCAGTCAGGGTTGACAACGACGTCCGTGAATTTCCCTGAGGTGCCGACATGGAAGTAGCTTGATGGTTGAGAACGGAGTGGCATAGCGGAAGCAGGGACATAGTCTTAGCTTATTTACATCATAGTTATGTGTAGTTTTTGAATTGTTGTATGCCCAACCCTTACACGTGGGCTCAATATATTTGATGTGGTATTATTGTGGAATATTCCTATATCATTAATACTATTAATATTGTTTGACTTGATATTTGAAGTTAATGTTATATGATGATGTGCTAATGGTTATTCTTTCTATGAAGCCTATTCGATGATTCTGTTTATGTTATTCTTTTTATGTTTACGCTTTATGTTAACAACCTTTTTCATCATGCGCAGTTCACGTTTTGTCGATGTTTTGAAAAGAAAATCCTATTTGTATTTTCCGATAAGTATTTTAAAGAAAGGTTTTAAAGAATGAGACTAAAAAAGTAATAGACTAATGGGTAACTTAAATATGTTCTAGGAGTATTGGGTTAAAAATTAGGATGTTACAAGAATCCTGGTCTAAGTTGTATATATGTGGTCTCTGACCACCAAACTTGTACAATTTATTTAACATGGTTAGAGAACTTCATTTTTGTGAAATTTTTACAGGACCTTTCAGACATATTGAGGTGTTTTATGGCTCTTGAAATTGCCATATGATATGGAATTAAATGTTTTTATGGGAATGGTGTAACATCCTAATTTTTAACCCAATACTCTAAAACATATTTAGGTTAATCATTAGTCTATTACTCTTTTAGTCTCATTCCTTACAACCTTTCATTAAAATACTTAGCGGAAAATATGAATAAATTTTTCTTTTTGAAACTTGAAAACAAAACGCGAGCCGCACACTAATCTAACGTTCGTCATAACCATAACGTGCAAGAAAAAGTAACCACACCATTGATAATCATGAAACATAGTATTATTCATAACAATCATAATATCATTACATCTTCATAGATACATAGACTACTAACATTATTGTACCATCATTTACATCAAAACATGCCCATATATGCGAAGCCATCCTTATCCACCTATGAGGTTAGATAGGTGTTAACCCAAAAGCTAAGCTATCTATGCTCCCGCAGCGACTCTCTGCCCCGTCTGCTAGTGTGATCCTTAAGCACGAGTCTCAAAAGAAGTTACGAACCTCGTTGTAATCCTCATCTAAAGACGACACAGAAGAAGAGGAAGGGATGAGAAACTCATTCAAGATTCTCAGTAGGGATTCCCGACTCTAACACAAGTGTCATCGTCGTCGTCCCCAGCCACTTCGGTTTTAATTATGAAAAAGGTGTACATGCATAAGGATTGGTTTTAGGCTTTTCAAATCTATTTATCCGAAGTGGGTGTCTTTTAGTATGTATCTTAATGACATGAATGCAACAGATATTTGATGAATGCATGACAATATATATGCACATTAACACGAAAGTCGAAATACTTGGGCACATCATAAGGAAACATAAATCATATACGCGGCATAAAAAGGCATAGTACTTTTCATGTGACATCTTTCTCGTAAGTAAAACTCTTATGTTCTTTTACTTAAAGACCACCCTCTTAACATATCCACCAAAAGTCCAACCGATTCACTGGCCCGGCAATAATCTAGTCACCAAACTACATTTCACCTATCGCCTAGGAATGAGCTCAATCCTAACTAGTCGTCACTAGATTTAATATGGGCTAATAGAGGGGGTTTACATAACTTTCTTGGATCACCTATCTTAGGATCATTTCCTTCTTTGAAATGCTCTACTGGTATCTAATACACAGTGAATTGTTCGCTTTGGCAAACTCAATGTCAATACCCTCACAGATTTGTTTCCTCCCCGCCATAACGGGAGGAATGCATCTCAGTGTTACGCCACATCTGTTCTGGGGGTGCTCGGTCGAACCGGTGTCACCCAGAACCATTCCTGGGGGTGCTCGACCGAACCGGTGTCACCTAGGAGTTTTCGTAAGCTTTTTCTCAAGTACTCAAGTTTGATGGGAAATTCGGCAGTGTAACAGCGTACACCGGATTTCTATCAAACTTGCTTTATGCCACCAAACATATAGAGCATGCATAGCCATTCAATACCAACATAAGGCATCATAATTGTAACACCCCAATTTTTCTGTCTGAGGGAAATGACCAAAATGCCTCTGAGGTCATTTCCTGACCCGAACTCGAGGGTAACCAACTCGGTTGTCCTCGAAGGGTCAACTCAATATTTGAAGGGGATTGAATGGCCTTTGAATGCTTCCGGAAGCGAAAATCTCGTTTTCCGCAGTTTCGGGTCGAAATGACCAAAATACCCCTATAGCGTTTTTACGCGGGTAGAAGTGCCGTTTGAGCCCGAAACTTTTCCCAAAGGTTTAAAAACACGTTTTCATGTGTCTAGAGGTCTCTGTTCAAGTCCCGGTGGTCCCGGGCAGTTTTAGTGTAAAATTACGATTTTGCCCCTAGAATAGTATTTTTGAGCTTAATGACATAATTAAGCAAACCTAAGCAATATTAGGCTCTAAACGAAGATTAATTAATTTCCCTAATTAATCTAGAGTCAAAATAATTTATTAAAGTTAATTAGAACCTAAAATTGCTTAGATTAAACTTAAATTCCTTTTTAGAACTCAAGATTCCTAGTCTTGGAATCTTGAATAGTGTTTTCTCTCTCCAATTCCTTAAATCAAGGAAGTGTGTCTAGAGTTGTTTAGACTCTAAATTGAGGATCTAACTCACTAATGGTGCAAGACCACTCCTTAATTATGTCTAGACCACCCTAATTATCCATTTTTCCTTACCTAAACACTTTTTTACAAATTCCTAATCTTAAGCATAATCAAAGATACACCTAAACACAACTCTAAACCACAATTAAAATGCAAACTAATCCTCCCCCAAATCTGATGCACATGGCCGAAACTCTCACCCCCTTTGGCCACATGTTTAATTGTTTTCTCACTCAAAGAACCATGCTTGAGGCTATACCTTGAACCATACCTCACCATACTTTGAGCCATACCTCACCATGCCTCAAGACCACATTATCTCACCTCATGGAACTCATGGATGCCCTCCAATTCTGCACACATGGCCGAAGCTCCCCTCCTCCATGAGCACCCTTCATTTGTTTCATTTCTCTATAAATAGAATGCCTTGAGGAGCTTGCACCACTTTTAGATTATTTGCTAAGTTTAGGAACACTCAAAGCTTTTTTTTTTTCTCTCAAAGCTCTAGTGTTCTTCAAGTTCTTCATCTTCTTCATCTTCTTCTTCCATCTTCAAGTTCATCACACCAAGTAGGGATTTCCTTTCATGTATTCTCTTCTTTAAAGTTCTTGTTCTAGCTTTATGTTCATAGTTTCTCTTGATTCTTTTTAGAACTTCTTTTCCTTTCCTTGTTCTTTCTCATTTTCGGCCATGAGCCTTGAAGTTCAAAGAAATGAGAGCTTGATGATGAGAGTTTCATGATGATGTTCATCACTTGAAACAAACTCTAGAGCTTGATCTTTGTTCTTGAGCAAAAATGTTTCTAGTTCTTCCTTTCTTGAACTCTTGAGAACTTTAGTTTTGATGGTGATTTAAAATGGTTCTAAGGACTCAATGATGAGGTCTCATGATGTTGGTGTTAATATATCATCAAGATCATGGACTCTAGAGTTTCGAAATGTTCTTTTGTTCCTTGAAATTTCGGCCATTTCCTTTTCTTTTACATGTAAAATGTTTTGATTTTCTAAATACGTTATGTTGAGTTCTAAGAACTCTAGACTTTACTTTATCTTGGTTTGATGAGTTTGGGTTGAGGTTTAAGTTCCTTTAAAGTCTTGTTACGAGCTCTAGAAAAAAATAAAATGAACTTGCATAATTTATTTTATGCTTGCATTTACATTTATATTCTTGTTATGCACCTTTACCTTCAAGCTATCACCTAAGAACATAAAGATTAAAATGGAACTTGCATCAGCACTTAATTTAATTCTCAAAACCTTTCTATTTCGGCCTTAAAGTCGATTGTTGTTGGGCCGAGAGCACTAAAATAAAGAATTGAACTTGCATTATCACCTAATTAATTTCTCGAATGCCTATCTATTTCGGCCTTAAAGTCGATTCTTGTTGGGCCAAGAGCACTAAAATAAAGAATTGAACCTTGCGTATTTACTTTCAAGCTTGCACGTTTAAGTTTATGCCTTGCATATTTATTTTAAGTCATCACTTTACTTTGTAAGCAAGATTAAAAATGAAAAGCATGAGCACGTTTATTTTATGTCATAACTTAAGAACCTAGAGCTCAAAGACTTGCCCATTTCATTTCAAGTTAAAGTTTAATGTGAATGCATTCTTTGAATGCATGTTTTTGGCCAAGTAGTGATGATGGACTTGCAATGAGTTTTCATCTAGCTGCAAGGTCTAATAGTCTATGTTCTAAGTTTTTATTAAAGTTTTACAAATTTTTACAAGGTTATGTTATCATGAGATGTGATTTTATTCCCTTTTAGAAGATGAAATATATTTTGGTCACTGACCAAAGGCTTTTCTTAACCTCTTGATGAATTGAAATGGTTTGCAAAGAGTTTTAGAAATTCTAAACTGATTCCAAGAGAAACTAGTTAACTTATGTACCTCGAAATGTCAATTTAATTCTTTTACTGAAGCTCCATGATTTCGGTTCTGTCATGATGAGTGTGATGCTGTATGGTGATGTTTTGATGTGTGAAAATATCATATGATGATGTAGAAATGATTCTATGCATAATAGGTAAGAAACTAGCTAACTAGAAATACCGTAAAGCTAGAATTTAACATAGTTTTGACCCATTTGTTTTTGGAACTTATCCAAACTGTTTTAATGAGAACATAATCAGATTAGGATTGTTTAGACATGAAAAACTTGGTAACATTTGGATTAGAATTGAATTTTAGCACCTATCGGAAAACTAGTAACTAGAAAACCGTAAAAATGCAAATGTAGAACTCTTAGAACATTTAGTTTTCTGGATTCTATCCAGCAACGTTACAACATGATAAATGTGATTTATAATTAGTTCGCAAGCATAGGAATGTCTCATAATTGATTTAGACTTAACCACAAGATAGAAATTCTGCCCTATGCTTTTCAGATTTGAGAATGAATATGAGAATTAGGAATGATGATTAATTATGAGCCCTTAGGTGCATAAAATACGAACGACAGATGTTAGAGAACTATATCTCAAGATTAAGACCCGTAAGGGTCAAAGCATAAGCTACCGTAAGGGTAAGCGTTTGAATGTTCTATGATGATGCATGTGGTATGTAAATGATGATGATGTTATTCATATGAGGAATTCATGAGGATATATGTTCACGTGGCATAAAGCAAATTTGGAAGAAATTAAAGTAATGCCTTTATCTTCTTAGAATTTCCGACAAATTTGGGGACTTAAAGAGATTTTAAAAATTAAGGTACTAAGATGGGTTCTAGGATGACACCGGTTCGGTCGAGCACCTCCATAGAACTCATGTAACATCGGTACCCATTTATACTCTTAGGTGACACCGGTTCGGCCGAGCACCCCTAAGAGAATTGCCCCCTAACCCATACTCAGATAGTCGGGATTTATGATTTATGATACGCTTATCGTTAAGTGGTAAGTAAGAACTAGTGACGACTAGTTAAGGTATGAGCTCATAACCTAGAGATGTGACACGTTCTGGGTGACACCGGTTCTGCCGAGCACCCCCAGAGCGCTTGTCTTTTAGGGTGGCCCATGAGGAAGAGAAGTTTCATGATTATGATTATGTCACTAAGTTTGTCCCATATGAATGTTTCTATTGCCACTTTATGCCACTAAGTATGATGATGCTCAATGATAAGATTTATGTATGTGCATTAGGTAGCGCCATGTATACATTCTCTATTATGTTGTATTCATGACATTAAGATCATTCTAAAATGAATGGACCCTGGCTAAACTATGTTTTAGAACTTAAAAATGGACTTAATGCATGTTCACTCATTTTGTATAACGAAACCCAAGGTTCCTGAGGATGTAGATGATGACACCTAGGTAGTAGGAGGCCCTACTGAGATTCTTTACCAAGATTCTCACTCCCTCTATCTCTTCTTTCCGTCACGTCTTCAGATGGCGACGTTCGTGGCATTCGTGGACACCCCGACATGGGAAGTGCACTATGACCCGGCTCACAGGTCATACCATTTTGAGGGACAGTGCACGGTGCGGGTTTTCATGTTCGTAGGACGCCCCTTCGCTCATCCTGTGCACACCCATCGCTTCTCCCCGACTGCACCCTATGGCGACGGCGGCGGGTTTTGAGCCAGCAGATGCGCATGACGAGAGAGTGCTCCGCATGCACACTGCCGCCCTAGCCATGTGAGACTATCCCGATTACGTGCCCCGGACCTACTTTTTGGAGACCAACCCATTCGAAGACCTGCCTACCCATCCGTATAGCGAGAGCTCTGCCCCCTCTCCCCCACCGATGAGGGAGGGCAGTGAGGATACCGTGACCCAGCCACAGCTTGCACGACGACCGGAGATGCGGCCACACCACGGGGGTCACTCTCAATCCCCGTTCCGTCTCTTTACGCCCGAGGAGCTCGCCCAGTTTCCCGGATATGTTTCTCGCTCACGAGATAGACGTCAGTAGAAGGTGACGATCGACCGATGGAGTACCTGGGTAGAGCACATACCACTTAGATGGAGATGAACCTCCTTTTGTTTCAGAGGTCATCCCTTAGTTGCACTTGGGTAAGGGAGTAGTTTATGTTTATGTTCATGTTGTATTTTCTTTCATGTATTCCTTTGTACCAAATTAAGTCCCACACTTATAAGTGGGCAAATTCTATATATATATATATATATATATATATATATATATATATATGAGATGATATTCAGTGTTTCACATTATGTGCCTCTATGTGTCTTATGCTATGACGTTATGAGATGTATGTTTTGTCTGTTACATGTTATATCGCATCACGCAGCTCTCACTTTGTATTTCAAAAAAAAATTTACTCGTATCTTTCGCTAAGTATTTCAAAGTTAAAATGAGAACTATGAAGTAACAGACTAATGATTAACCTAAGTATGTTCTAGAGTATTGGGTTAAAAATGAGGATGTTACATTATGGTATCAGAGCAGTTCGATTCTCATGGAGCCTGAGGATTGGACTGACTATGCTTTCTAAGGCGTAGTACAATAACTATGTCATGTGTAGTGCTTAGTTAGAGACAAGCTATAGGATAGAAGTGCATGGCCCTTGTCTACTTGCGTGTGCCATGGTAACTAGCTCATCTTACATAGAATATTGAGCCTGATCACCTCAGTGTTTATCGTCTCATGTGTTTAGGAACCAATGGCACTAAGGAGACAACCTAGGACCCCGACTGAGGGGGACCAAAACGATGCCACTGCTGCTGCTGTTCGTGACATGGCTAGGGCCATGGAACGAATGTTTGAGAGGATGAACCAACAAGGGGACACCAGACGTGCCCCCCTACTGCTGAAATGGTCGAGCAAGGGAGGTTTGGTGAGTTTCGCAAGGCGAACCCACCGGCCTTTAGAGGAGCCATGGACCCCGACAAAGCTGATGAGTGGATCAAAAACATAGAGAAGATCTACTCCGTGGTAGCTTGCTCAGAGGAGCAAAAGGTCAAGTTTGCTGCATACATGATGGAGTCCGACGCCGAATTCTGGTGGGTCGGCACCCGAAGACTGCTTGAGGCTTCGGGCACTACTATCAACTGGGAGCTGTTCAAGACTTACTTCTACGAGAAGTACTTCCCGGAGTCTGTGAGGAACGCAAAGGACATTGAGTTTATGCAACTGACCCAAGGAGGGTCTACTGTCGCCCAGTACACGGCGAAATTTGAGGAGCTGATCAAGTTCTCTAGGGTATTTCAAGGAAACCCTGATGAGGTGTGGAAGTGCGTCAAATATGAGGCCGGACTAACGGCAGAGCTCAACTATGCTGTGACGCACATGGAGATTAGGGACTTCCCAACCCTAGTCAACAAGTGCCGGATCATGGAAGAGGGACAGAAGAAAATCAATGCTGCAAGGGCAGCACAGAACAAGGGGCTATTTATATTTCAAGTCTTGCATATTTACCTTAAGCTCTCACTTTATTTTGCAACGAAGAATAAAAATGAAGTGCATAGCATGTTTAAATTATGTTATCACTTAAGAGACCTTAGAGCTCACAGACTTGCCCATTTTATCTCAAGTTAAAGTTTAATGTGGGAGCATTCTTTGAATTCATGATTTCGGCCTTGTAGTGATGATGAACTTGGAATGAGTTTCATCTAGCTTCAAGGGCCAATAAGTCAAGTTTTAAGAATCCTCTTAAGTCTCATAAATTTGTTTGAGTTTAAGACCAACAAGGTTCTATGATTTTAACTCTCTTTTAAGGAGGGATTAAGTGGTCACTGACCTAAGGATGTTTTTAGTCTCTTTGACAAGATAAAATGGTTTGCAAAAGAATTTTAGAAGTCTTGAAAATGATTCCAAGAGAAACTAGCAACTTATGTGTTTAAAAAACATCAAGTTATGTATATTTTTGGGACCTAATGTTTCGGTCCTTCCATGATGGGTTTACTACTGTATGATGATGTTTTGATGTGTGAAAATTATGTATGATGAGGTAGGAACACTTCTATGCATGTTAAAAGAGAAACTAGCTTTCTAGAAAAACCGTAAAGTCAAGATTGAGCATAGTTTTATCCCATTTAGTTATGGACACTGCCCAAACTATTTCAATGGGGATATAATCAGATTAGGATTGATTAATCATGAAAAATTTGGTTACATTTGAAGTAGGAATGAATTTTGTAACACCCTAGTAATTAACCAAATACACCTAGGTTGAATCTGATTAATGACTAGACTTTACTCCTTGCTTTGGTTCTTTCTTCATAATTTGAAAATACTTAGTGAAATTACGAGCCATTTTTTTTTAAAAAAAAAACATAATTGAAAACGTGAGCCGAGTACAACGTGAACGAGTAAGCGGAGAATAATAAGACGTTTAAGAATATATCACATCATATCACTTTGGTTCCATCATATAACATCCATAAGCACATTATAACATATATTTACATACAATAACCTCACTCAAAGGGTGGGTTATGATCATACATCATTGTCTTATGCAAACCCATAAAAGAAAATATACAAAAGGAAATACATGCCCCTAAACTGGATAACTCCATAAGCCGGGAAGGTTATCCTAAAACTAGGGCGCATGAACACACATAAATCTACTAAGAACCTTCTATGGCCACTGTCCTGGAAATGGGGGAACAAATCCGATCCACTGATGAGCTCCCTCGGGAGGGGACACACGAGATGCACCAGGCTGGGGTCGTATAGATGGCCTTCTTGCTAACCTCGGCTGAATAACTGTTTCCTCACTACCCTCTCTTACACGTGTGGGAGTAAGAGCAGAGCTCCCAGAATATACATGAGTAGGAGTGTCCTCTGAAGGATCAGTTTCAGAATATCTCGTCTCAGGAACATACTCTGGAAATCCATGGACAGCAGATGAAGCGGGATAAGAACGTAACATCCTTTCATCAAGTGGACGTGCATGTTCAAAAACCATTTCATCGCCATAGGGAGAAGTAAGAGAAAATCGATAACTAGGGACAGGATGTGCAAATGGACGACCTATGTAAATAAAAACACGAACTGCACACCTCCCTTCAAAATGATACGATCGATGCACCGGATCATAGTGGAATTCCCAAGTAGGGGTATCAACGAACAAGACGAATGTCGCCATTTGAATCTGGAGACAATGACGGAAATAAAGAAAAGGGAGTGAGAATCTTGCTAAAGAATTCTCAATAAGGTACCTCCTTCTACAGTGTCATCATCAAAGTCCCCAGGAACCTCGGGATTATTCTAAAATAGTGAGCATGCAAAGATTCATTTTAAGTTCAGACAAATACTTAACCGAGGTTCGTCAATTTTTAATCATGCGTCTTGTAATGCATCATAATCTTAACATGTCATATTTACAATGAACTTTTCCTTTATCATTACATCATATTCCTCATCATCATTATCAAAATAACTTGCATAAAAGAACGTCATATAATATTAGCTACACATGGACACAGTGCACATATTTCATTTCTTTAGTGCCTTAGGTGACTTAAAATCTTATCATCATCATTATTTTCCTTGGGCCACCCTATACTCCACCCTTTTGGGAGTAATTTAGGTTATGAGCTCATACTTTACTAGTCGTCACTAGCATATACTTATCCCTTTTGATAAGCTAAAGTCCCAACTCTACCCTTTTGAGAGAACGGGTTAGGGGGCTAAAATCACCTTTTCACCACCTATAGTCTGATGGTTCCAAAGGATCATTTTCTTATAAGTTTAAGTCACCATTAAATCTTTGCATGTTATATCACAATACAATTCATAAACATCATAGCATTTTCTCATTTATAGTCTTAAGTTAGAATAATATATATCAACTATAATCATGCATCTGGGAGATTCCCAAGAAAGAGAGGTGGGTCACAATCGACACGCTTAAATACCAAGTCTTTCCTTAGCCAGAACCTTTCCAAATTACACTTTTACAATGATACACTTTCTTCTAGCAACAAAGGTAAATTTTACATAATAAAGAATATTTCATGCATAAGCATTCTCATTATTTGCAACAGCAACTATAACATGCAAGCCAGGAAATCATTCAATGATATCAAGTACTTATTAAGCATCCAATACTTACATAGAATTATCAATTATAGAACTAATTAGTTATGCACCTAAGGGATTTATTACCATCCTTACGATTATTTATAGGCCTTAAGAACACTATTACATCAAATGGGGTAGCATAGGTAGTAAGTTGTTCCTAAGGTTTTACGGTATGCTAGAAGTTATGTTTTAAATCCTTTCTTGTTACCAGCTTTCCCTATGATGCTGAAATTAGTTACTAAACCAATTATGAATCATTCTCCCTTATTTAACCATAATAAAACCTGGTTCTTATCGTTGCTAAAGATTCTGGATAGATTGCATAAATTTCATTCCCTAGAGTTCTAGAAATCTTGTTTTTACGGTTTTCTAGTCGCTAAGTTCATTTTTAGTGTTCGAGATCAATCCTAGTCTAATTGATACCAAATTTTTCGTGGCTAACTAATCCTAGACAGAATTATAACGTACTAAAACAGATTTGGCATTGGCTAAACTTAAAGGGGTCAAAAACTAGGTAAATTCTAGCTCTTCGGTTGTTCTAAGGAGCTAGTTTTATCTCTAACATGCAGTTAATCATTCTCTTAACAATAAACCATAATTATCACAACTTCAAACATATCAAATCATTATCATACATTGATACTAAACTCATATCAGTGGCCGAATCATGAACCTCATGCAATTACAAAGAATCATATTTTAAGTGCATATAAAATACTAGTTCCCCGTAAAATCCTTGCAAAGTCTTAAAACTCATTTAGAAACTAGTTCTTTTGTCAAACTTGGGAGGATCTTCACAATTAAAATTCTCACTTAAGATAAAAGGAGTAAGTCTTGAGCTTTAGAGATTTAGGTGACATCTTAGAATTATAAACATGCTATGCAACCTTATTTTAATCTTATCTTTATAAGGTGATAGCTTGGAATTATAAACATGATATGCAATTCCATTTCTTTATCTTTAAGATTTAAGGTGATGACTTGTAAATTAAACATGATGCAAGAACTTGAAATATAAACATGATGCAAGAAACTGGAGCGGCGGTAATCCGCACAGGACCAGTAGAGGGAGAAGAGAATATTAAGAAACCGAAGCGGCGATAGTCTGCACAGAACCGGTGAAGGGAGAAGAGAATTATTATTACATCTTTTTAAGCTCCAATCTCAAGACTTTTTAAATAATAAATTCTTTAACTCCAATAATCATATTTCTTTGCTTGTGATACATGGCCAAGTCTTTGACCTCTAGGATCTTTAGGTGATGGCATAAAATAAACATGTCATGCGTTGATTCTTTTAGCCATTATAAAATAAAGTGAGAGCATAAATTATATGAGATGCAACCTCTTTATTATCTTGAAAGATTAAGTGATGACTTGAAACATAAACATGAAATACAAGCTTGGAAAATACATCTTTCAAGTTCTAAACTAAAAATCTTTGTTTTAGCATCATAAAGCATTATTCTTTAAAGTTTTGCATCAAGTAGAATTTTGAAGCTTTAGAGGCCTAACTTGTGATGGATTTAAAACCCACCCTCAAGGTCCTCATCATCAAGCCATCATCTTAGTTCCACCTAGGCCATATGGCCGAATTGGTTAAAGAAAAATGAAGAGGAAAACCGAAATGAAAAGCTAAGGTAAGTTCATAATTTCATCATTTTGAGCTAAAAACACAACTCCTCAAAGCATAGAAATAAATTTAGAAACTACTATCTACCTAATCTGAGTTGAAGAAGAGGAAGAGAACTTGATTTCTTGAAGTGAAATGAAATAAAATCTCTTTGAAAAAAGTATATGCCAAGTTTTTTTCATATATTCCAAGTTTGTGGTTGTCTTTATAGATGACATTCTCATATATTCTAAGACCCATGAGGAGCATGAATGCCACCTAACCATAGTACTGGAGATCTTAAAGGAAAAGAAACTATATGCCAAGTTTTCCAAGTGTGAGTTTTGCTTGGATAAGGTGAAATTTTTAGGGCATGTAGTATCTAAGAAAGGAATTGCTGTAGATCCTAGTAAGGTAGAAGCGGTAGTAAACTGGGAAAGACCAACCACGGTAACTGAAGTAATGAGCTTTTTGGGTTTAGCCGGTTATTACCGTCAATTTATCAAGGATTTTCCCAGATTTCCCTACCTTTGACCAAGCTGACTAGGAAGAACACCCCTTTTTCATGGACCCCGGAGTGTGAAAAAAGCTTTCAAGAGTTAAAACACAAGCTAACCTCGACCCCTATTTTAGTGTTACCCGACCCCAATGTGCCTTTCAAGGTGTATTGTGATGCTTCGAAAAAGGGTTTAGGTTGTGTATTGATGCAAGATAGGCAAGTGGTGGCCTATGCATCAAGACAACTCAAGCCACATGAGGCAAACTACCCTACCCATGACCTTGAGTTAGCTCCCGTCGTGTTTGCTCTAAAGATTTGGAGACACCATTTATATGGAGTTAAGTTTGAGGTGTTTTCCGATCACAAGAGTTTGAAATATCTCTTTGATCAAAAGGAGCTAAACATGAGGCAAAGGCGCTGGATGGAGTTCTTGAAAGATTATGATTTTGGATTGAACTACCATCCTGGTAAAGCTAATGTTGTAGCTGATGCTTTGAGTAGAAAATCTTTACAAGTGTCCCGTTTGATGGTGAAGGAGGTTGAATTGATTGAGCAATTTAGGGACTTAAACCTAGGAATGACTTTGACCACTAAGGGCATCAGAGCTTGTCATCTTAGAGTGACAAGTGAGTTCAAAGAAAGGATTTTTCAAGCTCAAGGGGACGATGCTGAGTTTCAAGAGACTTTAGGGGCAGTGAAGACAGGAAAGCTGATAGGTTTTACCCAAGGAATGGACGATTTATGGAGGTTTAAAGGTCGAATAAGTGTACCTGCTAGTGGTGACCTCCGAAAAGATATTTTGGAGGAAGCCCATAAAAGCCGTTTTACCCTGCATCCTGGTGCCACCAAGATGTATCAAGATTTGAAGAAGATGTTCTCGTGGCCTGGAATGAAGAAAGATGTGTGCACATGGGTGAGTAAGTGCTTGGTGTATCAAAAGGTGAAGATTGAACACCAAAAACCCTATGGAATGCTGCAACCTCTGTCGATCCCTGAGTGGAAATGGGATAGTATCTCCATGGATTTTGTGACTAGATTACCGAGGACCCAAATGAATCATGATACCATATGGGTAATTGTGGATCGATTGACGAAGTCAGCCCACTTTTTACCTATTAAAGTGACTTATTCCTTGGATAGGTTAGCACAATTATATATTCAGGAGATAGTGAGGTTACATGGGGTGCCGTCGACGATAATCTCGGACCGGGATCCGCGGTTTACGTCACGATTTTGGGGAGCCTTTCAAAAGGCGTTTGGTTCAAAGTTGTGTCTAAGCACGGCCTATCACCCCCAAACAGATGGTCAATCTAAAAGAACTATCCAAACCTTGGAGGATATGTTAAGGGCATGTGTTTTAGATCAAAGGGGAAGTTGGGATAAGTACCTGCCACTGATTGAATTTGCATATAACAACAGTTATCATGCAAGTATCGGTATGGCACCGTATGAGGCCCTCTATAGACAGAAATGTCAATCTCCCTTATGTTGGTATGAACCTGGAGAGCAAAGTTTACTCGGACCTGATATTGTGAGGGAAACAACGAAACAAATCAAGAAGATTAGGGATAAGATTCTTACTACTCAAAGTCGACAGAAAAACTATGCGGACAAGCGATGAAAACTGCTAGGTTTTCAAGAAAGGGACCACGTGTTCCTAAGGATCACCCTCACCACAGGCATAGGCCGAGCAATAAAAGTAAAGAAATTGAGCCCCAGATTTCTTAGTCCGTTTGAAATCCTTACCAAAGTAGGACATGTAGCCTACCGTATAGCCCTACCCCCGAGTCTATCCAACCTTCATGATGTTTTCCATGTCTCTCAGTTAAGAAAGTATCAATCTGACCCGAGTCATGTACTAGAGCCAGAACATGTACAATTAAGAGATAACCTGACATTTAACTTACTACCCACGAGAATCGTCGACCGAGGAGTTAAGCAATTAAGGAACAAGGCTGTACCCCTGGTCAAAGTAGCATGGGGACAGGGTGAAACCGAGGAACTTACATGGGAGCTGGAATCGAACATGAAAGAACAATACCCCGAGTTGTTCTCAGGTAACGAATTTCCGCGGCGAAATTCTTTTTAAGAAGGGGAGTAATGTAACGCCTCAATTTTTATTGTAATTTTTACTGTCATTAGAAATTACCAAATTACTATAGGTAATTATTACATAAGATTTGAGGCCGAACAATCCTCAATAAAGGAATATAACATTAGAAGAGAGGTTAGGAGCGATTCATGCGAGTCGCAAATCCGAATTTACAGACGTATAAAATGACCAAAATGCCCCTGAAGTTATTTTACTCAAAAAATGAGGATCGTGGGCCCCACCTATTCTCAAGGGGATGTTTTGATGATAATAAGGGATTGTTTGTGTTATGTGTGTAAATAGAGCAGAAGGATCTCAATTTTGAGTTCTGACGCGCGAAATGACCAAAACGCCCCTGCAGCTATTTTAACTCTGATGTGTGTGCCGACTGAGCCCGAACCTCACTAAAATGTTTTAAAATTTGTTTTTAAGCCATGATTAACCATTGGTTAAGCTCGGGTGGCCTCAGGCAGTTTTTAAGTGAAAGTACGATTTTGTCCCTGCTTTTGGGCAGTTTTACGAATTTCGGAATTTTTGATTCGTATACCAAAACTTAAGCAATATTAGGCTCAAATTAAAGCTTATTAAATTTTAAATATTACTCTAGAGTCAAAATTATGTATTTAGATTGATTAGAACCCAAAATTGCTCAAAAACACCTAAATTGCTTATTAATTCACTTAAGGCCTTAACCGTAAATTCTCTAAATTACATGAATACCTTGCCTACACCTAAATAATGCATGGAACACACAAATTTCACTTCTTTGGGCTGTAATGGACGAAATTATTGATGCCATTATGCAGCTGAATTATTGCCAAAAGTTGCACTAAAACAAAATGCCAAAATGTCACCATAAGAGACATAATTCCTTAATTTCATACAACTTTGTCTAAAATGATTTTTCCTCCCTTATTTCTCCTGCAAAATTCCGCCAACTACCTCCTCATTTTGGCCAATTAGAAGCCTCAAAATCTTCTATAAATAGGCTTGCTTGAGTGGTCTTGGAATGCTTTGTTCATAACTAGTTTTTAGGAGCACCAAAAACTTTCTTTCTTCCTCCTCTTTGGCTGAATTCTTTCTTCAATTTTTTCAAAGAGATTTTGTTTCATTTTACTTCAAGAAATCAAGTTCTCTTCCTCTTCTTCAACTCAGATTAGGTAGGGAGTAGTTTCTAAATTTATTTCTATGCTTTGAGGAGTTCTGTTTTTAGCTCAAAATGATGAAATTATGAACTTACCTTAGCTTTTCATTTCGGTTTTCCTCTTCATTTTTTCTTTAACCAATTTGGCCATATGGCCTAGGTGGAACTAAGATGATGGCTTGATGATGAGGACCTTGAGGGTGGGTTGTAAATCCATCACAAGTTAGGCCTCTAAAGTTTGAAAATTCCACTTGATGCAAAACTTTAAAGAACAATGCTTTATGATGCTAAGATAAGGATTTTTAGTTTAGAACTTGAAAGATGTATTTTCCAAGCTTGTATTTCATTTTTATGTTTCAAGTCATCACTTAATCTTTCAAGATAATAAAGAGGTTGCATCTCATATTTAATTTATGCTCTCACTTTATTGTAGAATAGCTAAAAGAATCAACGCATGGCATGTTTATTTTATGCCATCACCTAAAGATCCTAGAGGTCAAAGACTTGGCCATGTATCACAAGCAAAGAAATATGATTATTGGAGTTAAAGAATTTATTCTTTAAAAAGTCTTGAGATTGGAGCTTAAAAAGATGTAATAATAATTCTCTTCTGCCTTCACCGGTCCTGTGCGGACTACCGCCGCTCCGGTTTCTTAATATTCTCTTCTCCCTCTACTGGTCCTGTGTGGATTACTGCCGCTCTAGTTTCTTGCATCACGTTTATATTTCAAGTTCTTGCATCATGTTTAATTTTCAAGTCATCACCTTAAATCTTAAAGATAAAGAAATGGAATTGCATATCATGTTTATAATTCCAAGCTATCACCTTATAAAGATAAGATTAAAATAAGGTTGCATAGCATGTTTATAATTCTAAGATGTCACCTAAATCTCTAAAGCTCAAGACTTACTCCTTTTATCTTAAGTGAGAATTTTAATTGTGAAGATCCTCCCAAGTTTGACAAAAGAACTAGTTTGTAAATTAGTTTTAAGACTTTGCAAGGATTTTACGGGGAACTAGTATTTTATATGCACTTAAAATATGATTCTATGTAATTGCATGAGGTTCATGATTCGGCCACTGATCTGAGTTTAGTATCAATGTATGATAATGATTTGATATGTTTGAAGTTGTGATAATTATGGTTTATTGTTAAGAGAATGATTCACTGCATGTTAGAGATAAAACTAGCTCCCTAGAACAACCAAAGAGCTAGAATTTACCTAGTTTTTGACCCCTTTAAGTTTAGCCAATGCCAAATCTGTTTTAGTATGTTATAATTCTATCTAGGATTAGTTAGCCATGAAAAATTTGGTATCAATTAGACTAGGATTGATCCTGAACACTAAAAATGAACTTAGCAACTAGAAAACCATAAAAACAAGATTTCTAGAACTCTAGGGAATGAAATTTATGCATTCTATCCAGAATCTTTAGCAACGATAAGAACCAGGTTTTATTATGTTTAAATAAGGGAGAATGATTCATAATTGGTTTAGTAACTAATTTCAGCATCATAGGGAAAGCTGGTAACAAGAAAGGATTTAAAACATAACTTCTAGCATACCGTAAAACCTTAGGAACAACTTACTACCTATGCTACCCCATTTGATTTAATAGTGTTCTTAAGGCCTATAAATAATCGTAAGGATGGTAATAAATCCCTTAGGTGCATAACTAATTAGTTCTATAATTGATAATTCTATGTAAGTATTGGATGCTTATTAAGTACTTGATATCATTGAATGATTTCTGGCTTGCATGTTATAGTTCTTTGTTGCAAATAATGAGAATGCTTATGCATGAAATATTCTTTATTATGTAAAATTTACCTTTGTTGTTAGAAGAAAGTGTATCATTGTAAAAGTGTAATTTGGAAAGGTTCTGGCTAAGGAAAGACTTGGTATTTAAGCGTGTCCATTGTGACCCACCTCTCTTTCCTGGGATTCTCCCAGATGCATGATTATAGTTGATATATATTATTCTAGCTTAAGACTATAAATGAGAAAATGCTATGATGTTTATGAATTGTATTGTGATATAACATGCAAAGATTTAATGGTGACTTAAACTTATAAGAAAATGATCCTTTGGAACCATCAGACTATAGGTGGTGAAAAGGTGGTTTTAGCCCCCTAACCCGCTCTCTCAAAAGGGTAGAGTCGGGACTTTAGCTTATCAAAAGGGATAAGTATATGCTAGTGACGACTAGTAAAGTATGAGCTCATAACCTAAATTACTCCCAAAAAGGTGGAGTATAGGGTGGCCCAAGGAAAATAATGATGATGATAAGATTTTAACTCACCTAAGGCACTAAAGAAATGAAATATGTGCACTGTGTCCATGTGTAGCTAATATTATATGACGTTCTTTTATGCATGTTATTTTGATAATGATGATGAGGAATATGATGTAATGATAAAGGAAAAGTTCATTGTAAATATGTCATGTTAAGATTATGGTGCATTATAAGATGCATGATTAAAAATTGACGAACCTTGGTTAAGTATTTGTCCGAACTTAAAATGAATCTGTGCATGCTCACTATTTTAGAATAATCCCGAGGTTCCTGGGGACTTTGATGATGACATTGTAGAAGGAGGTACCCTACTGAGAATTCTTTAGCAAGATTCTCACTCCCTTTTCTTTATTTTCGTCATTGTCTCCAGATTCAAATGGCGACATTCGTCCTGTTCATTGATACCCCTACATGGGAATTCCACTATGATCCGGTGCATCGCTCGTATCATTTTGAAGGGAGGTGCGCAGTTCGTGTTTTTATTTACATAGGACGTCCATTTGCACATCCTGTCCCTAGTTATCAATTTTCTCCTACTTCTCCCTATGGCGATGAAATGGTTTTCAAACATGCACGTCCACTTGATGAAAGGATGTTACGTTCTTATCCCGCTTCATCTGTTGTCCATGGATTTCCAGAGTATGTTCCCGAGACGAGATATTCTGAAACTGATCCTTCAGAGGACACTCCTACTCATGTATATTCTGAGAGCTCTGCTCCTACTCCCACACGTGTAAGAGAGGGTAGTGAGGAAACAGTTGCTCAGCTGAGGTTAGCAAGAAGGCCGTCCATGCGACCCCAGCCTGGTGCATCTCGTGTATCCCCTCTCGAGGGAGCTCATCAGTGGATCGGATTTATTCCCCCATTTCCAGGACAGTGGCCATAGAAGGTTCTTAGTAGATTTATGTGTGTTCATGCACCCTAGTTTTAGGATAACCTTCCCGGCTTATGGAGTTATCTAGTTTAGGGGCATGTATTTCCTTATGTATATTTTCTTTTATGGGTTTGCATAAGACAATGATGTATGATCATAACCCACCCTTTGAGTGAGGTTATTGTATGTAAATATATGTTATAATGTGCTTATGGGTGTTATATGATGGAGCCAAAGTGATATGATGTGATATATTCTTAAACGTCTTATTATACTCCGCTTACTCGTTCACGTTGTACTCGGCTCACGTTTTTAATTATGTTTTTTTTTAAAAAAAAATGGCTCGTAATTTCACTAATTATTTTCAAATTATGAAAAAAGAACCAAAGCAAGGAGTAAAGTCTAGTCATTAATCAGATTCAACCTAGGTGTATTTGGTTAATTACTAGGGTGTTACACTTTCACGAGCAACATTAAAGATTCGTTATGCACTTGGTCCTACGGTATTTTATGCTCTGACCCTTACGGGCCTTAAACTTGTGATGTAGTTAACCTATCATCTCCTATCAAGCTTTTATACACCTAAGGGTTCTCTCTTAAGAAAACTTATCATTATCCATGCTCTCTATTAAATCTGAATATCATCATTCCTTAGGGGCAGCGTTATAAACTTATGACTACGGGGTTCTAGAACTTGCGTTTTAGACCCTTTCTTGGTTCTGTTTTCGCCTAAGGCGCTATAAGTTAAACCTAAACCAATTATGAGTCATTCCTATATCAAAGAACTAATTATAAACCATGTTCTCTACATTATAAGGTTTCTGGACAGATTCTAAGAATTAAATGTTCTAAGAGTTCTAGAATTGCGGTTTTACGGTTTTCTAGTTACTAGTTTCTCTATAGGTGCCAAAATTCATTCCTACTTCAAATGTAACCAAATTTTTCATGATTAATCAATCCTAATCTTATTATATCCCCATTGAAACAGTTTGGGCAGTGTCCATTACTAAATGGGATAAAACTATGCTCAAATTTGACTTTACGGTTTTTCTAGAAAGCTAGTTTCTCTTTTAACATGCATAGAAGTGTTCCTACCTCATCATACATAATTTCCACACATCATAACACATCATAACATCATCATACAGCAGCAAACCCATCATGGAAGGACCGAAACATTAAGTCCCAAAATGATACATAACTTGATATTTTTAAAACACATAAGTTGCTAGTTTCTCTTGGAATCATTTTCAAGACTTCTAAAACTCTTTTGCAAACCATTTCATCTTGTCAAAGAGACTAAAAACATCCTTAGGTCAGTGACCATTTAGTCCCTCCTTAAAAGATAACTAAATTCATAGAACCTTGTTGGTCTTAAACTCAAACAAATTCATGAGATTTAAAGGGATTCTTAAAACTTGACTTATTGGTCCTTGAAACTAGATGAAACTCATTCCAAGTTCATCATCACTTCATGGCCAAAATCATGCATTCAAAGAATGCTCCCTCATTAAACTTTAACTTGAGATAAAATGGGCAAGTCTTTGAGCTCTAAGATCTTTTAAGTGATGACATAATTTAAACATGCTATGCACTTCATTTTTAGTTCTTCATTACAAAATAAAGTGAGAACTTAAAGTAAACGTGCAAGACTTGAATATAAAAATGCAAGGCTTAAAGTAAATATGCAAGACTTGGAATATAAATATGCAAGGCTTGAAATATAAATATGCAAGTTCATTTCTTTATTTTAGTGCTCTAGGCCCAGCAACAATCGACTTTAAGGCCGAAATAGAAAGGCTTGGAGATTTAGTTAGGTGATAGTGCAAACCTCATTTTAAATCTTTACATTCTTTAGTGATGAAAAGTAAATATGCTAGACAAGAATATAAATATGAGATGTACTCCATTCTTTAGCCTTTAACTTTAAGTGATGGCTTGGAAATTAAATATGAATGCAAAGCTCAATTTAAACATGTAATGCATAAGCTTGAATTTAAATATGAATGCTAGTCCATTTTATTTCTTATTAGAGCTCATACAAGACTTTAAAGGAGCTTAAACCTCAACCCAAACTTATTATGTCAAGGTAAAGTAAAAACAAGAGTGAACCTCAAGGGTTCTTTAAAACACAAAGTTTCTTTTCTTGAAATGTAAACATAAATAACATTTTTATTAAAACTCAAGCTCTAGAGGCCTCATTGTGATGAACACATAGTCATCATCTAGAAGCTCTCATCATCAAGCCATTGTGAACTCCCTTGGCCAACATGGCCGAAACCTTAAAGAAAGAAAAGGAAAAGGAACCGAAATTGTTGGGGAAGAAAAGGAACATTTGGAACTCTAGAGACCATGATCTTGATGATGCATTAACACCAACATCATCAAAGTGAAAGGTTTCAAAGATTCAAGAAGAAAACTAAAAACATCTTTAACTCAAGAACAAAGATCAAGCTTTAGAGATTGTTCAAGTGATGAACATCATCATGAAATTCGCATCATCAAGCTCTCATTTCTTTGCTTTCAAAGGGCTCATGGCCGAAACAAGGAGGAGAAGAAAAAGAAAAGAAGTTCTAGAAAGGATTCAAGAGAAACTATGAACACATAAAGAAATTAAGAACTTTAAATGAAAGAACTCTTGAAAGAAAATCCCTACCTAGTGATTAGGAGGTTGGAATGAGAGAAGAGGATGAAGAACTTGAAGAACTTGAAGACTTGAACTTGAGAGAAAAAGGAAGCTTTGAAGTGCTCTTTGAAAACTTATACTTTGCAAATGAACCCAAAATGATACAAGTTCACCCAAGCAAGCTATTTATAGAGAAATGAAGCAAATGAAAGGTGCAAATGAAGAGGAAGGCTTCGGCCACTATAGCCCATGGGCAGCCCCTATGAGTTCCATGAGGTGAGATAATGTGGTCTTGAGGCATGGTGAGGTATGGTCAAAGTATGGTGATGTATGGTTCAAGGTATGGCTTCAAGCATGGTTCTTTAAGTGAGAAACAATTCAACATGTGTGGTAATTGAGAGAGAGAGGGCCGAAATGCATCAGCCATGGGGAGGGTTCTTTTGCATTTTAATTGTGGTTTAGAGTTGTGTTTAGGTGTATCTTTGATTAGGATTAAGATTAGGAATTTGTAAGAAAGTGTTTAGGTGAAAAAATGGGTAATCAAGGTTGTCAAGACATAATTAAAGAGTGTTCTTGCATAATTAGTGAGTTATAAATTCATTTTAGTGTATAAACAATTCTAGACACAATTCTTTAATTTAAGGAATTGGAGAGAGAAAACACTATTCAAGATTCCAAGAGTGAAATCTTGAGTTTTAGAAAAGAGATTTAAATCTAATCTAAGCAATCTTAGGTTCTAATTAATTTTAATAATTTATTTTGACTCTAGATTAATTATGAAAATTAATTAATCTTCGATTAGAGCCTAATATTGCTTAGGTTTGCTTAATCACATCATTAAGCTCGAAAACACTATTCTAGGGGCAAAATCATAATTTTGCACTAAAATTGCCCGGGACTGCCGGGACTCAAACAGATGTTTTGAAACTTGTAAAAACATGGTTTTGAACTTCTGGGGAAAGTTTCGGGCTCAAACAGCACCTTTACCCGCGTGAAACGCTATAGGGGTATTTTGGTCATTTTGACCTGAAACTGCAGAAAATGAGACTTTCGCCTCCGGAACCACTCAAGGGTCATCCAATCCCCTTCAAATATTGAGTTGGCCCTTCGAGGACTTCCAAGTCGGCCATCCTCGAATTCCAGGCCGAAAATGACCTCAGGGGTATTTCAGTCATTTTCCACTCAGACAGAAAAATCGGGGCGTTACATTTTTCTTTCTGTAACTGTGTGACATTCAAAGCATCGTACTGTAACATAGGGATCACCCTAAAATCATCTCTAGGTTATGGGCTCATACCTCAACTAGTCGTCACTAGTTCTTACTTATCATCTGATAAGCGAAATCTCAATAATAATAGTAATCATCACAAAACGTGTCGCACTGGCATCAAGTACACGATAAATATTGTCCTCTTCGGGGTGTTATGTATCGTCGTCCCCTTCAAGGATTTGTTTTTGGGGCGTTACGTATCCCCGTTCCCCAGAAGACGTTCTCACAGTACTATGTTACATTCAAAACTCATATCTTTTTGAAAACTTTCCAAGTTTCTCAAATTTGTCAGAAATTCAGCAACATAACCACGGCACACCGAATTTATTCCAAATTTGCTTTATGCCACATTCATATATTCACATCATCATGAGCATCATAGCCATCATAAATTTTCATAATAAAATCATGCACCCACATGAAGTATTGAAGATCATTATGCTCTTAAACCTAAGGTGTCTTATGCTTTGACCCTTACGAGTCTTAAATTTGAGATATAATTGTTCTAACGTCCACTATAAATCTTTTATGCACCTATGGGTTCGCAACTAATATCCTCATTGATTTTTATGCCTAGGAGCAAAACCAAACAGCCCCATTCATATCTGCCATTTTCTAAAACTTGCGATTACAGGGTTCTAGAAACTACGTTTTTGACCTTTTCTATGTTCCGTCTTCGCCTAAGGCACTATAAATTAAATCTAAACCAATTATGAGGTATTCCTATGCCTTTGAAATAATTATAAGCCATGTTTACTGTAACATCCCCTGCTACTTTATGGATTGACGACTGTCCCCACAAACCAACACGGGTCTTTTCAGCGTGCTTTGTCCTCACTCGCACGCTTCCTAGGAAAACTTCCCAGGAGGTCACCCATCCCAAAATTGCTCCAAGTCAAGCACGCTTAACTGTGGAGTTCTTTCAGTTTGGGCTACTGAAAAGAAGATGCGTCTTGTTGGTACAGGTAGTACAAATCAATTCATATAAGCCCTCCTCAACTGTATAGTCCCATACCTATACCGTCTTAGGATCCCTCTCACTCGGGTGTGCAATCGGTTCATTCATGTACCCCTCCGCTTTCGAAGTCTGCCAGGAGCCGCTCCTTGTCCGTGCCTCCTTACACCGGCGATCACTCCCCGACTTCGCAATCCCCGGGCGTTAAATCATTCTCTTAACAATAAACCATAATTATCACACATTGATACTAAACTCAGATCAGTGGCTGAATCATGAACCTCATGCAATTACATAGAATCATATTTTAAGTGCATATAAAATACTAGTTCCCCGTAAAATCCTTGCAAAGCCTTAAAACTCATTTAGAAACTAGTTCTTTTGTCAAATTTGGGAGGATCTTCACAATTAAAATTTTCACTTAAGATAAAAGGAGTAAGTCTTGAGCTTTAGAGATTTAGGTGACATCTTAGAGTTATAAACATGCTATGCAACCTTATTTTAATCTTATCTTTATAAGGTGATAGCTTGGAATTATACACATGATATGTAATTCCATTTCTTTATCTTTAAGATTTAAAGTGATGACTTGAAAATTAAACATGATGCAAGAACTTGAAATATAAACATGATACAAGAAACTGGAGCGCGGTAATCCGCATGGGACCAGATAGAGGGAGAAGAGAATATTAAGAAACCGGAGCATGTAGTCCGCACAGACCGATAGAGGGAGAAGAGAATATTAAGAAAGCTGGAGCATGTAGTCCGCACGTGACCGATAAAGGGAGAAGAGAATTATTATTACATCTTTTTAAGCTCCAATCTCAAGACTTTTTAAAGAATAAATTCTTTAACTCCAATAATCATATCTCTTTGCTTGTGATACATGGGCAAGTCTTTGTGCTCTAGGATCTTTAGGTGATGGCATAAAATAAATATGTCACGCGTTGATTCTTTTAGCCATTATAAAATAAAGTGAGAGGATAAATTAAATATGAGATGCAACCTCTTTATTATCTTGAAAGATTAAGTGATAACTTGAAACATAAATATGAAATACAAGCTTGGAATTTAAACATGAGAAATGCAAGTTCATTTATTCATTCTTGAAAATTTAGTGATGACATAGAAGGTAAACATGGTTATGCAAAGCATAAACTTAATCATGGATGCAAATTCATTTTGTTTCTTTACTAGAGCTCCTTCAAGACTTTAAAAGAATTATAAATTCAACCCAATACATATCTTAACAAGAAATAAAACATAAAAGGAAATACATCTTTCAAGTTCTAAACTAAAAATCATTGTTTTAGCATCATAAAGCATTATTCTTTAAAGTTTTGCATCAAGTGGAATTTTCAAGCTTTAGAGGCCTAACTTGTGATGGATTTACAACCCACCCTCAAGGTCCTCATCATCAAGCCATCATCTTAGTTCCACCTAGGCCATATGGCCTGAATTGGTTAAAGAAAAAAAAAGAAGAAGAGGAAAACCAAAATGAAAAGCTAAGGTAAATTCATAATTTCATCATTTTGAGCTAAAAACACAACTCCTCAAAGCATAGAAATAAATTTAGAAACTACTCCCTACCTAATCTGAGTTGAAGAAGAGGAAGAGAACTTGATTTCTTGAAGTGAAATGACTCAAAATCTCTTTGAAAAATTGAAGAAAGAATTCAGCCAAAGAGGAGGAAGAAAGAAAGTTTTTGGTGCTCCTAAAACTAGTTATGAACCAAGCATTCCAAGACCACTCAAGCAAGCCTATTTATAGAAGATTTTGAGGCTTCTAATTGGCCAAAATGAGGAGGTAGTTGTCAGAATTTTTCAGGAGAAATAATGGAGGAAAAATCATTTTAGACAAAGTTGTATGAAATTAAGGAATTATGTCTCTTATGGTGACATTTTGGCATTTTGTTTTAGTGCAACTTTTGGAAATAATTCAACTGCATAATGGCATCAATAATTTCGTGCATTACAGCCCAAAGAAGTGAAATTTGTGTGTTCCATGCATTATTTAGGTGTAGGCAAGGTATTCATGTAATTTAGAGAATTTACGGTTAAGGGCTTAAATGAATTAGTAAGCAATTTGGGTGTTTTTGAGCAATTTTGGGTTCTAATCAATCTAAATACATAATTTTGAATCTAGATTAATATTTAGAATTTAATAAGCTTTAATTTGAGGCTAATATTGCTTAAGTTTCGGTATATGAATCGAAAATCCCGAAATTCACAAAACTGCCCAAAAACGGGGGCAAAATCGTACTTTCACTTAAAAACTGCCCGAGGCCACCCGAGCTTAACCAATGGTTAATCATGGCTTAAAAACACATTTTTGTAATATCCCCTGCTACTTTATGGATTGACGACTGTCCCCACAAACCAACACGGGTCTTTTCAGCGTGCTTTGTCCTCACTCGCACGCTTCCTAGGAAAACTTCCCAGGAGGTCACCCATCCCAAAATTGCTCCAAGTCAAGCACGCTTAACTGTGGAGTTCTTTCAGTTTGGGCTACTGAAAAGAAGATGCGTCTTGTTGGTACAGGTAGTACAAATCAATTCATATAAGCCCTCCTCAACTGTATAGTCCCATACCTATACCGTCTTAGGATCCCTCTCATTCGGGTGTGCAATCGGTTCATTCATGTACCCCTCCGCTTTCGAAGTCTGCCAGGAGCCGCTCCTTGTCCGTGCCTCCTTACACCGGCGATCACTCCCCGACTTCGCAATCCCCGGGCGTTACATGCCCACCAGCTTCCGCCTGGTTCGTCCCCGAACCACACCGTACTGGGAGAGGTGCAGGCTCTGATACCATTATGTAACACCCTAGTTATTAACCAAATACACCTAGGTTGAATCTGATTAATGACTAGACTTTACTCCTTACATTGGTTCCTTCTTCATAATTTGAAAATACTTAGTGAAATTACGAGCCATTTTTTTTTTTAAAAAAAAAAAAAAAAAACATAATTGAAAACGTGAGCCGAGTACAACGTGAACGAGTAAGTGGAGTATAATAAGACGTTTAAGAATATATCACATCATATCACTTTGGCTCCATCATATAACATCCATAAACACATTATAGCATATATTTACATACAATAACCTCACTCAAAGGGTGGGTTATGTTCATACATCATTGTCTTATGCAAACCCATAAAAGAAAATATACATAAGGAAATACATGCCCCTAAACTAGATAACTCTATAAGCCGGGAAGGTTATCCTAAAACTAGGGTGCATGATCACACATAAGTCTACTAAGAACCCTCTATGGCCACTTTGTCCCGAAATGGGGGAATAAATCCGATCCACTGATGAGCTCCCTCGGGAGGGGACACACGAGATGCACCATGTTGGGGTCGCATGGACGGCCTTCTTGCTAACCTCGGCTGAACAACTGTTTCCTCACTACCCTCTCTTACACGTGTGGGAGTAGGAGCAGCTCTCGAATATACATGAGTAGGAGTGTCCTCTGAAGGATCGATTTGAGAATATCTCGTCTCGGGAACATACTCTGAAATCCGTGGGCCCGGATGAAGCGGGATAAGAACGTAACATCCTTTCATCAAGAGGGCGTGCATGTTCGAAAACCATTTCATCGCCATAGGGAGAAGTAGGAGAAAATCGATAACTAGGGACAGGATGTGCAAATGGGCGACCTATGTAAATAAAAACACGAATGCAAGCACCTCCCTTTAAAATGATACGAGCGATGCACCCGATCAAACTGAAATTCCCAAGTAGGGGTATCAACGAACAGGACGAATGTCGCCATCTGAATCTGGAGACAATGACGGAAATAAAGAAAGGGGAGTGAGAATCTTGCTAAAGAATTCTCAGTAGGGTACCTCCTTCTACAGTGTCATCATCAAAGTCCCCAGGAACCTCGGGATTATTCTAAAATAGTGAGCATGCAAAGATTCATTTTAAGTTCGGACAAATACTTAACCGAGGTTCGTCAATTTTTAATCATGCGTCTTATAATGCATCATAATCTTAACATGTCATATTTACAATGAACTTTTCCTTTATCATTACATCATATTCCTCATCATCATTATCAAATAACATGCATAAAAGAACGTCATATAATATTAGCTACACGTGGACATAATGCACATATTTCACTTCTTTAGTGCCTTAGGTGACTTAAAATCTTATCATCATCATTATTTTCCTTAGGCCACCCTATAATACCAGAGTTTCCCCCCAAGAGAGAGATAGAGTTTTCCATAGAATTGCTTCCGGGTGCGGGACCTATATCCATAGCCCCATACAGGATGTCCCCATTAGAATTGACCGAGTTAAAAACTCAATTGGAAGATTTATTGGAGAAAAAGTTTGTTAGGCCTAGTGCATCTTACTGCTCAAAGTCGACAGAAAAACTATGCGGACAAGCGGCGAAAACCGCTAGATTTTCAAGAAGGGGACCACGTGTTCCTAAGGATCACCCCCACCACAGGCATTAACAGTAAATACCCTTCCCTGGTATTGCGGCTTAGGATTGGGGGTTGGCGGGTTCCTTTCCGTGCATTCTCGGGATTGAATGTAACCCACCAAAATGTAACACCCTAGTTATTAACCAAATACACCTAGGTTGAATCTGATCAATGACTAGACTTTACTCCTTACTTTGGTTCCTTCTTCATAATTTGAAAATACTTAGTGAAATTACGAGCCATTTTTTTTTTTTAAAAAAAAAACATAATTGAAAACGTGAGCCGAGTACAACGTGAACGAGTAAGTGGAGTATAATAAGACGTTTAAGAATATATCACATCATATCACTTTGGCTCCATCATATAACATCCATAAACACATTATAGCATATATTTACATACAATAACCTCACTCAAAGGGTGGGTTATGTTCATACATCATTGTCTTATGCAAACCCATAAAAGAAAATATACATAAGGAAATACATGCCCCTAAACTAGATAACTCTATAAGCCGGAAGGTTATCCTAAAACTAGGGTGCATGATCACACATAAGTCTACTAAGAACCCTCTATGGCCACTGTCCTGGAAATGGGGGAATAAATCCGATCCACTGATGAGCTCTCTCGGGAGGGGACACACGAGATGCACCATGTTGGGGTCGCATGGGCGGCCTTCTTGCTAACCTCGGCTGAACAACTGTTTCCTCACTACCCTCTCTTACGTGTGGGAGTAGGAGCAGAGCTCTCAGAATATACATGAGTAGGAGTGTCCTCTGAAGGATCAGTTTCAGAATATCTCGTCTCGGGAACATACTCTGGAAATCCGTGGACAGCAGATGAAGCGGGATAAGAACGTAACATCCTTTCATCAAGTGGACGTGCATGTTCGAAAACCATTTCATCGCCATAGGGAGAAGTAGGAGAAAATTGATAACTAGGGATAGGATGTGCAAAGGGGCGACCTATGTAAATAAAAACACTGAATCAAGCACCTCCCTTCAAAATGATACGAGCGATGCAGGATCATAGTGAAATTCCCAAGTAGGGGTATCAACGAGCAGGTCGAATGTCGCCATCTGAATCTGGAGACAATGACGGAAATAAAGAAAAGGGAGTGAGAATCTTGCTAAAGAATTCTCGATGAGGTACCTCCTTCTACAGTGTCATCATCAAAGTCCCGGGAACCTCGGGATTATTCTAAAATAGTGAGCATGCAAAGATTCATTTTAAATTCGGACAAATACTTAACCGAGGTTCGTCAATTTTTAATCATGCGTCTTATAATGCATTATAATCTTAACATGTCATATTTACAATGAATTTTTTTTCCTTTATCATTACATCATATTCCTCATCATCATTATCAAATAACATGCATAAAAGAATGTCATATAATATTAGCTACACGTGGACATAATGCACATATTTCATTTCTTTAGTGCCTTAGGTGACTTAAAATCTTATCATCATCATTATTTTCCTTAGGCCACCCTATACTCCACCCTTTTGGGAGTAATTTAGGTTATGAGCTCATACTTTACTAGTCGTCACTAGCATATACTTATCCCTTTTGATAAGCTAAAGTCCCGACTCTACCCTTTTGAGAGAACGGGTTAGGGGCTAAAATCACCTTTTCACCACCTATAGTCGATGGTTCCAAAGGATCATTTTCTTATAAGTTTAAGTCACCATTAAATCTTTGCATGTTATATCACAATAGAATTCATAAACATCATAACATTTTCTTATTTATAGTCTTAAACTAGAATAATATATATCAAGCTGTAATCATGCATATGGGAGATTCCTGGGAAAGAGAGGTGGGTCACAATGGACAGGCTTAAATACCAAGTCTTTCCTTAGCGAGAACCTTTCCAAATTACACTTTTACAATGATACACTTTCTTCTAGCAACAAAGGTAAATTTTACATAATAAAGAATATTTCATGTATAAGCATTCTCATTATTTGCAACAAGCAACTATAACATGCAAGCCAAATCATTCAATGATATCAAGTACTTAATAAGCATCCAATCCTTACATAGAATTATCAATTATAGAACTAATTAGTTACTAAACCAATTATGAATCATTCTCTTAACAATAAACCATAATTATCACACATTGATACTAAACTCAGATCAGTGGCGAATCATGAACCTCATGCAATTACATAGAATCATATTTTAAGTGCATATAAAATACTAGTTCCCAGTAAAATCCTTGCAAAGCCTTAAAACTCATTTAGAAACTAGTTCTTTTGTCAAATTTGGGAGGATCTTCACAATTAAAATTCTCACTTAAGATAAAAGGAGTAAGTCTTGAGCTTTAGAGATTTAGGTGACATCTTAGAGTTATAAACATGCTATGCAACCTTATTTTAATCTTATCTTTATAAGGTGATAGCTTGGAATTATACACATGATATGCAATTCCATTTCTTTATCTTTAAGATTTAAGGTGATGACTTGAAAATTAAACATGATGCAAGAACTTGAAATATAAACATGATACAAGAAACTGGAGCGGCGGTAATCCGCACAGACCAAAGAGGAGAAGAGAATATTAAGAAACCGGAGCGGCAATGTGAGTCCGCATGTGACCAGTAGAGGGAGAAGTTAAGAAACCGGAGCGGCGGTAGTCCGCACAGGACCAGTAGAGGGAGAAGAGAATTATTATTACATCTTTTTAAGCTCCAATCTCAAGACTTTTTAAAGAATAAATTCTTTAACTCCAATAATCATATTTCTTTGCTTGTGATACATGGGCAAGTCTTTGAGCTCTAGGATCTTTAGGTGATGGCATAAAATAAACATGCCATGCGTTGATTCTTTTAGCCATTATAAAATATAGTAAGAGCATAAATTAAATATGAGATGCAACCTCTTTATTATCTTGAAAGATTAAGTGATGACTTGAAACATAAACATGAAATACAAGCTTGGAATTTAAACATGAGAAATGCAAGTTCATTTATTCATTCTTGAAAATTTAGTGATGACATAGAAGGTAAACATGGTTATGCAAAGCATAAACTTAATCATGGATGCAAATTCATTTTGTTTCTTTACTAGAGCTCCTTCAAGACTTTAAAAGAATTATAAATTCAACCCAATACATATCTTAACAAGAAATAAAACATAAAAGGAAATACATCTTTCAAGTTCTAAACTAAAAATCATTGTTTTAGCATCATAAAACATTATTCTTTAAAGTTTTGCATCAAGTGGAATTTTCAAGCTTTAGAGGCCTAACTTGTGATGGATTTACAACCCACCCTCAAGGTCCTCATCATCAAGCCATCATCTTAGTTCCAACTAGGCCATATGGCCTGAATTGGTTGAAGAAAAAAAAGAAGAGGAAAACCAAAATGAAAAGCTAAGGTAAATTCATAATTTCATCATTTTGAGCTAAAAACACAACTCCTCAAAGCATAGAAATAAATTTAGAAACTACTCCCTACCTAATCTGAGTTGAAGAAGAGGAAGAGAACTTGATTTCTTGAAGTGAAATGACACAAAATCTCTTTGAAAAATTGAAGAAAGAATTCAGCCAAAGAGGAGGAAGAAAGAAAGTTTTTGGTGCTCCTAAAAACTAGTTATGAACCAAGCATTCCAAGACCACTCAAGCAAGCCTATTTATAGAAGATTTTGAGGCTTCTAATTGGCCAAAATGAGGAGGTAGTTGTGAGAATTTTTCAGGAGAAATAATGGAGGAAAAATCATTTTAGACAAAGTTGTATGAAATTAAGGAATTATGTCTCTTATGGTGACATTTTGGCATTTTGTTTTAGTGCAACTTTTGGAAATAATTCAGCTGCATAAAGGCATCAATAATTTCGTGCATTATAGCCCAAAGAAGTGAAATTTGTGTGTTCCATGCATTATTTAGGTGTAGGCAAGGTATTCATGTAATTTAGAGAATTTATGGTTAAGGGCTTAAGTGAATTAGTAAGCAATTTGGGTGTTTTTGAGCAATTTTGGGTTCTAATCAATCTAAATACATAATTTTGAATCTAGATTAATATTTAGAATTTAATAAGCTTTAATTTGAGCCTAATATTGCTTAGGTTTCGGTATACGAATCAAAAATCCCGAAATTCGCAAAAGTGCCCAAAAGCAGGGCAAAATCGTACTTTCACTTAAAACTGCCGAGGCCACCCGAGCTTAACCAATGGTTAATCATGGCTTAAAAACACATTTTAAAACATTTTAGTGAGGTTCGGGCTCAGTCGCACGACATCGGAGTTAAAGCGACCCTTGAGGCGTTTTGGTCATTTTCGCGTCGAACTCAAAATTGAGATTCTTACGCTCTATTAACACACATAACACAAACAATCCCTTATTATTCTCAAAACATCCCTTGAGAATATGTAGGGCCACAATCCTCATTTTCGAGTAAAATAACTTGAGGACATTTTGGTCATTTTACACGTACAGAAATTTGGGATTTGCGACTCTCGCATGAATCGCTCCTAACCTATCTTCTAATGTTATATTCCTTTATTAAGGATTGTTCGGCCTCAAATCTTATGTAATAATTACCTATGGTAATTCAGTAATTTTCAATGACAGTAAAAATTACAGTAAAAATTAGGCGTTACATTACTCCCTCCTTACAAAGAATTTCGCCTAAATTCGTTACTGAGAACAACTTCGGGGTATTGTGCTTTCATGTTCGATTCAGCTCCCATGTAAGTTCTTGGTTTCACCCTGTCCCCATGCTACTTTGACCAGGGTACAAACCTTGTTCCTTAGTCTTAACTCCTCGGTCGACGATTCTCGTGGGTAGTAAGTTAAATGTCGGGTTATCTCTTAATTGTACATGTTCGCTCTAGTACATGACTCGGGTCGATTGATACTTTCTTAATCGAGAGACATGGAAAACATCATGAAGGTTGGATAGACTCGGGGTAGGGCTATACGGTGAGCTACTGGTCCTCCTTTGGTAAGGATTTCAAACGGACCAAGAAATCTGGGGCTCAATTTCTTTACTTTTATTGCTCGGGCTATGCCTGTGGTGGGGGTGATCCTTAGGAACACGTGGTCCCCTTCTTGAAAATCTAGCGGTTTAGCGGCTTGTCGCATAGTTTTTCTGGACTTTGAGCAAGAAGAATCTTATCCCTAATCTTATTGATTTGTTCCGTTGTTTCCCTCACAATATCAGGTCCAAGTAACCTTTGCTCTCCGGTTCATACCAACATAAGGGAGATTGACATTTCAGTCCATAGAGGGCCTCATACGGTGCCATACCGATACTTGCATGATAATCGTTGTTATATGCAAATTCAATCGATGTGTACTTATCCCAACTTCCCCTTTGATCTAAAACACATGCCCTTAACATATCCTCCAAGGTTTGGATAGTTCTTTCAGATTGACCGTCTGTTTAGGGGTGATAGGCCGTGCTTAGACACGACTTTGAACCAAATGCCTTTTGAAAGGCTCCCAAAATCGTCATGTAAACCGCGGATCCCGGTCCGAGATTATCGTCGACGGCACCCCATGTAACCTTACTATCTCCTGAATATATAATTGTGCTAACCTATCCAAGGAATAAGTCACCTTAATAGGTAAAAAGTGGGCTGACTTCGTCAATCGATCCACGATTACCCATATGGTATCATGATTCATTTGGGTCCTCGGTAATCCAGTCACAAAATCCATGGAGATACTATCCCACTTCCACTCAGGGATCGACAGAGGTTGCAGCATTCCAGATGGTTTTTGGTGTTCAATCTTCACCTTTTGACACACCAAGCACTTACTCACCCATGTGCACACATCTTCCTTCATTCCAGGCCACCAGAACATCTTCTTCAAATCTTGATACATCTTGGTGGCACCAGGATGAAGGGTAAAATGACTCTTATGGGCTTCCTCCAAAATATCTTTTCGGAGGTCACCACTAGCAGGTACACATATTCGACCTTTAAACCTCCATAAATCATCCATTCCTTGGGTAAAACCTATCAACTTTCCTGCCTTCACTGCCCCTAAAGTCTTTTGAAACTCAGCATCGTCCCCTTGAGCTTGAACAATCCGTTCTTTGAACTCACTTGTCACTCTAAGATGACAAGCTTTGATGCCCTTAGTGGTCAAAGTCATTCCTAGGTTTAAGTCCCTAAATTGTTCAATCAATTCAACCTCCTTCACCATCAAACGAGACACTTGTAAGGACTTCCTACTCAAAGCATCAGCTACTACATTAGCTTTACCAGGATGGTAGTTCAATCCAAAATCATAATCTTTCAAGAACTCCATCCATCGCCTTTGCCTCATGTTTAGCTCTTTTTGATCAAAGAGATATTTCAAACTCTTGTGATCGGAAAACACCTCAAACTTAACTCCATATAAATGGTGTCTCCAAATCTTTAGAGCAAACACGACGGCAGCTAACTCAAGGTCATGGGTAGGGTAGTTTGCCTCATGTGGCTTGAGTTGTCTTGATGCATAGGCCACCACTTGCCTATCTTGCATCAATACACAACCTAAACCCTTTTTAGAAGCATCACAATACACCTCGAAAGGCACATTGGGTTCGGGTAACACTAAAACAGGGGTCGAGGTTAGCTTGTGTTTTAACTCTTGAAAGCTCTTTTCACACTCCGGTCCATGAAAAGGGGTGTTCTTCCTAGTCGACTTGGTCAAAGGTAGGAAATCTGGGAAAATCCCTTGATAAATCGACGGTAATAACAAGCTAAACCCAACAAGCTCCTTACTTCAGTTCCAGTGGTTGGTCTTTCCCAGTTTACTACCGCTTCTACCTTACTAGGATCTACAACAATTCCTTTCTTAGATACTACATGCCCTAAAAATTGCACCTTATCCAACCAAAACTCACACTTGGAAATCTTGGCATATAGTTTCTTTTCCTTCAAGATCTCTAGTACTATGGTTAGGTGGCATTCATGCTCTTCATGGGTCTTAGAATATATGAGAATGTCATCTATAAAGACAACTACAAACTGATCTAAATAGGGTCGAAAGATCCTATTCATGTAATCCATAAAAATAGCTGGAGCATTGGTTAAGCCAAAGGACATTATTGCAAACACAAAATGGCCGTATCGAGTCACGAAAGCCGTTTTAGGTATGTCTTCATCTCTCACTCTAATTTGATGGTAGCCTGACCTCAAATCTATCTTAGAAAACACTACCGCACCTTTCAGTTGGTCCATCAAATCATCGATCCTAAGCGAGAGGATACTTGTTTTTCACCGTTACTTTATTCAAGCGCCTATAATCTACACACATCCTCATACTCCCATCCTTTTTCTTTACAAACAACACAGGGCTCCCAAGGTGATGCACTAGGCCTAACAAACTTTTTCTCCAATAAATCTTCCAATTGAGTTTTTAACTCGGTCAATTCTAATGGGGACATCCTGTATGGGGCTATGGATATAGGTCCCGCACCCGTAAGCAATTCTATGGAAAACTCTATCTCTCTCTTGGGGGGAAACTCTGGTATCTCATCTGGAAATACTTCAGGATAATTTCTTACTATTGGTATCTCAACGATACTTTGCTCAAAGTCTACATCACTAGAGGCTAAGAAAATGTAACCTTTACTCTCACCCTTACCACAGTCCATTTCCACAGCAATTATGTAAAGACTTATGGGTTTCTTAGGTTCAATAGGAGCAGGAAGAAAAGTGATGGTTTTCTCATAATGATTTAACGACACGGTTGGCCTCAAGCCAATCCATGCCAAGAATCACATCTAAACCTCGCATGGGTAAGCAAATAAGATCTAAAACAAAGGATCTATTATCTATAATAAAACTACAATCTAAACAACATTTACAAGTCCTAACGGGTTTCTAGTCGGGGTAGAAACAATAAGGTCAAAAGGAAGCTCAGTCATAGGTAAATTAAGGCTTTTAACACATGAATGGGAGATAAAAGAATGAGAAGCGCCAGAATCATATAGTACAATTAAGTCTTTACCATGCATATTACCCTTACCTTCCACGAGATTTCGTGACTTCGTTGTTTCTTCAACATTAACAGTAAATACCCTTCCCTGGTATTGCGGCTTAGGATTGGGGGTTGGCGGGTTCCTTTCCGTGCATTCTCGGGAGTAATGACCTGGTTTTCCACACCGATAGCACACGTTTGTTCCGGCTCGACATGGCATGCTCCCATGATTCTTACCACACTTGGGACACTCCATGGATGGCCGCAGTGTGGAGGTACTGTTGGACCTCTTTGTGGTGCTTTCCCTTTATTGTTGTTATTGTTGTTATTGCGATTGTTACTGGGGTTATTGTTGTAGCGATTGTTATTATAGCGGTTGTTGTTGTTTGGCCTTCCTTGTTGAAAATTTCTTTGTGGCCCTTGTGGTCTTGATTGAGGGGGAAATGGAGGTCGATTCTGCCTTTTGAACTGCTGACCTTGAGGTGTCAACTTTTTGGTAATATTATCTGATTTTAGGGTGTTTAGTTTTCTCTGACCTTCTTCAATAATCCGACATTTGTTAACTAGGGTAGAGAAATCCCTAATCTCCAAATGTGCAACTGCCACATTAAGTTCCGCCTTCAACATTGAATCTGATCAATGACTAGGGTGTGGCCACTGTCCTGGAAATAGGGGAATAAATCCGATCCACTGATGAGCTCCCTCGGGAGGGGACACACGAGATGCACCATGTTGGGGTCGCATGGACGGCCTTCTTGCTAACCTCGGCTGAACAACTGTTTCCTCACTACCCTCTCTTACACGTGTGGGAGTAGGAGCAGAGCTCTCAGAATATACATGAGTAGGAGTGTCCTCTGAAGGATCAGTTTCAGAATATCTCGTCTCGGGAACATACTCTGGAAATCCGTGGACAGCAGATGAAGCGGGATAAGAACGTAACATCCTTTCATCAAGTGGACGTGCATGTTCGAAAACCATTTCATCGCCATAGGGAGAAGTAGGAGAAAATCGATAACTAGGGACAGGATGTGCAAATGGACGACCTATGTAAATAAAAACACGAATCAAGCACCTCCCTTCAAAATGATCCGAGCGATGCACAGGATCATAGTGAAATTCCCAAGTAGGGGTATCAACGAACAGGACGAATGTCGCCATCTGAATCTGGAGACAATGACGGAAATAAAGAAAGGGGAGTGAGAATCTTGCTAAAGAATTCTCGATGAGGGTACCTCCTTCTACAGTGTCATCATCAAAGTCCCAGGAACCTCGGGATTATTCTAAAATAGTGAGCATGCAAAGATTCATTTTAAGTTCGGACAAATACTTAACCGAGGTTCGTCAATTTTTAATCATGCGTCTTATAATGCATCATAATCTTAACATGTCATATTTACAATGAACTTTTCCTTTATCATTACATCATATTCCTCATCATCATTATCAAATAACATGCATAAAAGAACGTCATATAATATTAGCTACACGTGGACATAATGCACATATTTCACTTCTTTAGTGCCTTAGGTGACTTAAAATCTTATCATCATCATTATTTTCCTTAGGCCACCCTATACTCCACCCTTTTGGGAGTAATTTAGGTTATGAGCTCATACTTTACTAGTCGTCACTAGCATATACTTATCCCTTTTGATAAGCTAAAGTCCCGACTCTACCCTTTTGAGAGAACGGGTTAGGGGGCTAAAATCACCTTTTCACCACCTATAGTCTGATGGTTCCAAAGGATCATTTTCTTATAAGTTTAAGTCACCATTAAATCTTTTGCATGTTATATCACAATAGAATTCATAAACATCATAACATTTTCTTATTTATAGTCTTAAACTAGAATAATATATATCAACTGTAATCATGCATATGGGAGATTCCCAGGAAAGAGAGGTGGGTCATAATGGACACGCTTAAATACCAAGTCTTTCCTTAGCCAGAACCTTTCCAAATTACACTTTTACAATGATACACTTTCTTCTAGCAACAAAGGTAAATTTTACATAATAAAGAATATTTCATGTATAAGCATTCTCATTATTTGCAACAAAGAACTATAACATGCAAGCCAGGAAATCATTCAATGATATCAAGTACTTAATAAGCATCCAATCCTTACATAGAATTATCAATTATAGAACTAATTAGTTACTAAACCAATTATGAATCATTCTCTTAACAATAAACCATAATTATCACACATTGATACTAAACTCAAATCAGTGGCTGAATCATGAACCTCATGCAATTACATAGAATCATATTTTAAGTGCATATAAAATACTAGTTCCCCGTAAAATCCTTGCAAAGCCTTAAAACTCATTTAGAAACTAGTTCTTTTGTCAAATTTGGGAGGATCTTCACAATTAAAATTTTCACTTAAGATAAAAGGAGTAAGTCTTGAGCTTTAGAGATTTAGGTGAAATCTTAGAGTTATAAACATGCTATGCAACCTTATTTTAATCTTATCTTTATAAGGTGATAGCTTGGAATTATACACATGATATGTAATTCCATTTCTTTATCTTTAAGATTTAAAGTGATGACTTGAAAATTAAACATGATGCAAGAACTTGAAATATAAACATGATACAAGAAACTGGAGCGGCGGTAATCCGCACAGGACCAGTAGAGGGAGAAGAGAATATTAAGAAACCGGAGCTGCGGTAGTCCGCACAGACCGATAGAGGAGAAGAGAATATTAAGAAGCTGGAGGCGGTAGTCCGCACAGGACGATAAAGGAGAAGAGAATTATTATTACATCTTTTTAAGCTCCAATCTCAAGACTTTTTAAAGAATAAATTCTTTAACTCCAATAATCATATTTCTTTGCTTGTGATACATGGGCAAGTCTTTGTGCTCTAGGATCTTTAGGTGATGGCATAAAATAAATATGTCACGCGTTGATTCTTTTAGCCATTATAAAATAAAGTGAGAGGATAAATTAAATATGAGATGCAACCTCTTTATTATCTTGAAAGATTAAGTGATAACTTGAAACATAAATATGAAATACAAGCTTGGAATTTAAACATGAGAAATGCAAGTTCATTTATTCATTCTTGAAAATTTAGTGATGACATAGAAGGTAAACATGGTTATGCAAAGCATAAACTTAATCATGGATGCAAATTCATTTTGTTTCTTTACTAGAGCTCCTTCAAGACTTTAAAAGAATTATAAATTCAACCCAATACATATCTTAACAAGAAATAAAACATAAAAGGAAATACATCTTTCAAGTTCTAAACTAAAAATCATTGTTTTAGCATCATAAAGCATTATTCTTTAAAGTTTTGCATCAAGTGGAATTTTCAAGCTTTAGAGGCCTAACTTGTGATGGATTTACAACCCACCCTCAAGGTCCTCATCATCAAGCCATCATCTTAGTTCCACCTAGGCCATATGGCCTGAATTGGTTAAAGAAAAAAAAAGAAGAAGAGGAAAACCAAAATGAAAAGCTAAGGTAAATTCATAATTTCATCATTTTGAGCTAAAAACACAACTCCTCAAAGCATAGAAATAAATTTAGAAACTACTCCTTAGTTATTAACCAAATACATCATCAGAAACTACTCCTTAGAAATAACTGATATCATTGAATGATTTCCTGGCTTGCATGTTATAGTTGCTGTTGCAAATAATGAGAATGCTTATACATGAAATATTCTTTATTATGTAAAATTTACCTTTGTTGCTAGAAGAAAGTGTATCATTGTAAAAGTGTAATTTGGAAAGGTTCTGGCTAAGGAAAGACTTGGTATTTAAGCGTGTCCATTATGACCCACCTCTCTTTCCTGGGAATCTCCCATATGCATGATTCTGATTGATATATATTATTCTAGTTTAAGACTATAAATAAGAAAATGTTATGATGTTTATGAATTCTATTGTGATATAACATGCAAAGATTTAATGGTGACTTAAACTTATAAGAAAATGATCCTTTGGAACCATCAGACTATAGGTGGTGAAAAGGTGATTTTAGCCCCCTAACCCGTTCTCTCAAAAGGGTAGAGTCGGGACTTTAGCTTATCAAAAGGGATAAGTATATGCTAGTGACGACTAGTAAAGTATGAGCTCATAACCTAAATTACTCCCAAAAGGGTGGAGTATAGGGTGGCCTAAGGAAAATAATGATGATGATAAGATTTTAAGTCACCTAAGGCACTAAAGAAGTGAAATATGTGCATTATGTCCACGTGTAGCTAATATTATATGACGTTCTTTTATGCATGTTATTTGATAATGATGATGAGGAATATGATGTAATGATAAAGGAAAAGTTCATTGTAAATATGACATGTTAAGATTATGATGCATTATAAGACGCATGATTAAAAATTGACGAACCTCGGTTAAGTATTTGTCCGAACTTAAAATGAATCTTTGCATGCTCACTATTTTAGAATAATCCCGAGGTTCCTGGGGACTTTGATGATGACACTGTAGAAGGAGGTACCCTTCTGAGAATTCTTTAGCAAGATTCTCACTCCCCTTTCTTTATTTCCGTCATTGTCTCCAGATTCAGATGGCGACATTCGTCCTGTTCGTTGATACCCCTACTTGGGAATTTCACTATGATCCGGTGCATCGCTCGTATCATTTTGAAGGGAGGTGCGCACTTCGTGTTTTTATTTACATAGGTCGTCCATTTGCACATCCTGTCCCTAGTTATCGATTTTCTCCTACTTCTCCCTATGGCGATGAAATGGTTTTCGAACATGCACGTCCACTTGATGAAAGGATGTTACGTTCTTATCCCGCTTCATCTGTGTCCACGGATTTCAGTATGTTCCGAGACGAGATATTCTCAAACTGATCCTTCAGAGGACACTCCTACTCATGTATATTCTGAGAGCTCTGCTCCTACTCCCACACGTGTAAGAGAGGGTAGTGAGGAAACAGTTGTTCAGCCGAGGTTAGCAAGAAGGCCGTCCATGCGACCCCAACATGGTGCATCTCGTGTGTCCCTTCCCGAGGGAGCTCATCAGTGGATCGGATTTATTCCCCCATTTCCAGGACAGTGGCCATAGAGGGTTCTTAGTAGACTTATGTGTGATCATGCACCCTAGTTTTAGGATAACCTTCCCGGCTTATAGAGTTATCTAGTTTAGGGGCATGTATTTCCTTATGTATATTTTCTTTTATGGGTTTGCATAAGACAATGATGTATGAACATAACCCACCCTTTGAGTGAGGTTATTGTATGTAAATATATGCTATAATGTGTTTATGGATGTTATATGATGGAGCCAAAGTGATATGATGTGATATATTCTTAAACGTCTTATTATACTCCACTTACTCGTTCACGTTGTACTCGGCTCACGTTTTCAATTATGTTTTTTTTTTTTAAAAAAAAAAAATGGCTCGTAATTTCACTAAGTATTTTCAAATTATGAAGAAGGAACCAATGTAAGGAGTAAAGTCTAGTCATTAATCAGATTCAACCTAGGTGTATTTGGTTAATAACTAGGGTGTTACATAATGGTATCAGAGCCTGCACCTCTCCCAGTACGGTGTGGTTCGGGGACGAACCAAAGCGTGAAGCCTGAGTGGGCATGTAACGCCCGGGATTGCGAAGTCGGGAGTGATCGCCCGGTGTAAGGAGGCACGGACAAGGAGCGGCTCTGGCGGACTTCAGCGGAGGGGTACATGAATGAACCGATTGCACACCCGAATGAGAGGGATCCTAAGACGGTATAGGTATGGGACTATACAGTTGAGGAGGGCTTATATGAATTGATTTGTACTACCTGTACCAACAAGACGCATCTTCTTTTCAGTAGCCCAAACTGAAAGAACTCCACAGTTAAGCGTGCTTGACTTGGAGCAATTTTGGGATGGGTGACCTCCTGGGAAGTTTTCCTAGGAAGCGTGCGAGTGAGGACAAAGCACGCTGAAAAGACCCGTGTTGGTTTGTGGGGACAGTCGTCAATCCATAAAGTAGCAGGGGATGTTACATTTACTACATTATAAGGTTGCTGGACAGAATTAGAAAATTAAATAATCTAAGTGTTCTAGAATTGCACTTTTATGATTTTCTAGTTACTAGTTTCTCTATAGGCGTTAAAAATCAATCCTATATCAAATGTTACCAAATTTTTCATGATTAATCAATCCTAAACTGACTGTTATCCCATTAAAATAGTTTTGGCAGTGGCTAAAAATAAATGGGTCAAAACTATGCTAAAACCCAACTTTACGGTTTTTCTATAAGACTAGTTTCTTTCCTAACATGCATAAAAAGACTCCTACCTCAACATATATAATTTTTACGCATTCTAGCATACCAAAACAACATCATACAGCAGCAAGCATATGAGGGCAGAATCGAAACATTGAAGCTCAAGCATCATTCAAAAATGGTGTCCTAAACACATACAAGTTACTAGTTTCTCTTGGATTCATTTTTAGGACTTCTAAAACTCTTTGGAAACCAACTTATTTTACTAAAATCATCATAAACTAAACAAGGGCAGCAACCATATGAGTTGGCCCAAGATTGGAATGTAAAACATAAAATCATACTTGAAATATTCTTTGAGTTCTCTTATGCTTTAAGAAAAATCCTAGGACATAGATTATGGGCACTTGTGACTAAATGAAACTCACACCAAGCTCATCATCATCACTTGACCGAATTGCACATTCAAGGGAATGCTTCCATAACCAAACTTTAGCTTGAGGTAAAGGGGCAAGTCTTTGAGCTCTAGGTTCTTTAAGTGATGACAAAATATAAACGTGCTATGCATTCCATTTTATTCTTCATTATAAAGTAAAGTGAGAGCTTCAAAGTAAATATGAGATGCAAGAACTTGAAACTTAAACATGAGGTGCTAAGAATATAAATATGCAAGACTTGAAAATAAATATGCAAGACTTGAAAGTAAATATGCAAGACTTGAAAATAAATATGCAAGTTCATTTTATCTTTTAGGATTTAAGTGATGACTTGAAGTATAAATATGAATGCAAGTCCAATTCTTTATTTTAGTGCTCTAGACTCCACAACAATCGACTTTAAGGTCGAGATAGGTGAGCTTCGAGATTAATTATTAGGTGATATGAGAATGCAACTCTTGTTTTAATCTTTACGTTTTAGGTGATTAGCTCAAAAATAAATATGCTAGGCAAGGAAAATAAATATGCAAGTTCATTTTTACATCTTTACTAGAGCTCTTACAACACTTTAAAGGAACTTAAACTGCAACCCAAACTTATCATAGCAAGGTAAAGTGAACTTTAGAGTTTTTTGTACCAAGGTGTCAAAGAAACCTTATGGTTTGAACATCATCATCAAGTTCAAGGAAATGGATCAAGAGATCAAAAAAACTAACAACCAACATTATTCAAAACAAAACCTTGAACACCAAAGGAAAGGAAAACAAGGCCGAAGCCATGAGAAGGAAAAGAATAAAAATTTAAAACTCTAGAGACCATGATCTTGGTAACACATAAACTCCAACATCATGTGCTCTTATCCTTGAGTCATTTTTATCCAAAAACAAACCTTCAAAACCGAAACCATAGCAAGGAAAAGAGAAGGAAAAACCAAAATCAACAAGAAAAGGAAAAGGGAAAAGAAACCGAAACCATTGAAAGAAAAGAAAGGGGTAGCCAAAATGTGTTGAGATTAAGACTAAGTTTCAAGCTTTAGAGGTTTCTCAAATGATAATCATGAGTCCATTATTTTGAAACCTTATCATCAAGCCATGGTTTTTCTTCCAAGATAGGCCATCATGGCTGAAAATTAAAAAGGAAGAAAAGGAAGCTAAGAAATCGAAAAAAGAAAGAAAAGAGAAAGAAAGAAGAACTAAAGATTCAAGAGAAATCATAAAGCACATAACTAAATAAGAACTTTTAATGAATGAAACACTTAAGATAAAATCCCTACCAAGTGATTGGAGGTTGACATGAGAGAAGAAGATGAAAAAGTTGAAGAAGAGGAACTCTTGAACTTTGAGAGAAAAAGGAAAGCTTTAAGGTGCTCTTGAAAACTCAACTTGGCAAATGAACCAAAAGTGGCTCAAGTTCCTCCAAGCATGCTATTTATAGAGAAATGAAACATAAGGGGTGAAAATGGGGGGAGGAATGGCACCTTTTCTAAGGGAGGTAGGAAGGAGAAAATATTTCTTGGTTATGTCATTTCAAGGTAAGGTGTAAGGCATGGGTTTAGGCATGGTGTAGCATGCTTCTTTGAGTGTGTAAGTCAACAAATTTCTGATGCAAGAGGGGATGAGGTGGTGCCACTTTTTGGGGATCAAAGGGGAGGAAAATCTTTCATTTAATTGTGGTTTAGAGGTGTGTTTAGGTGTAGCTTTGATTAGACTTAGGATTAGGAACTTGTAAGTAAGTGTGTAAGTGAAAGAATAGGTAATCAAGGCTATTTTAAGGCATGATTAGTGAGCATTCTAGCCTATTAGTGGGGTCAAAATTCTACTCTACCTAGGCTTCTTGGAGTATGGAGAGTAAATAGTGAAAACACTATTCAAGATTCTATGTCTTGGAAACTTGAGTTTTTTAAAAGAAAAAGGGATTTTGAGTTTAATCTAAGCAATCTTAGGTTCTAATTAATTTTAATGACTTATTTTGACTCTAGATTAATTTTGAAAATTAATTAATCTTTGATTAGAGCCTAATATTGCTTAGGTTTACTTAATTGCATCATTAAGCTCAAATGGCACTATGCCAGGGGCAAAATCAAAATTTTACACAAAAACTGTCTGGGACCACCGGGGCTTAAATAGATATTTTTAAATACATGAAAAAGTCATTTTAAATCTTTGAGGAAAGTTTCGGGCTCCAACGGCACCTTTACCCGCACAAAACGCTATAGGGGTATTTTGGTCATTTTGACCCGAAATTGCAGAAAATGCGATTTTCATTTCCGGAATTACTAAAGGACCATCTAATCCCCTTCAAACATGGAGTTGACCCTTCGAGGACTGCTGGGCCGGCTATCTTTGAATTCCGGGCAGAAAATGACCTCAGGGGCATTTTGGTCATTTTCTCTCAAACAGAAAAAATCGAGGCGTTAATACATGTTAATTGTTTCAAATAATTGCTTAGGGGACATGAATGAGACTCCAATGTAATTGAATATTTACATGTATGGAAGCATGCCTTGAAAAGAAAAGTAAATGATACATGTGTGGATTTGGGTTGTGAAATTCTTAACATATGGGGAAAATAGAGACAAGGCTTATATGGGATAAAGAGGAAAGGAAAAAAAAGAAAATAAATAAATAAGGACTTCCCTGGGGATTTTATGAGTCGGTAGACGTATCGGCTAGGAATATAATTGTATGAAATTTAGAAATGGAAAAAAATGAAGTCTGATGATCATGAATAGGAATGAACTCACGTCCTAGCAATCTATTGTCCTTGTGGAGTGATCCACTACAGATATTACTTGATATGAAATTAAGTCTTCCCTACGTTAATTGGAAAAAGAAAATTGCACAAAATTGAATCCTATGGTTACAAAAGAAAATGCATGAATCATTACTATATTTGTACTTGATTTTATATGATGTATATACCATGATATGGATACACATAGTTTTGCATGAATATTCCCACATGAATGAGTTTATCATTTATATTTTACATTATACCTGAGGGAATACCCTACTGAGGATTTTAAATATTTTCATCCTTACAATTGCATTTATCTTGTGTTAATCAAATTCAGTAGATGTCGTCCTTAGTGTTTTCCTTGACTCACCAGAGTGGGTCTAGTACTATGACCAAGTACTTGACTCTTTATATGCAGTAGGGTATTCACAAATCCATCTGTACATATTTTTTGGTTGTTCCTTCAGTACGTCTGTCTTTTCAGCTGAGTTTGACCCCACTTTTCCTTACGAGGGTGTGCTTCTCCATATGGTGCATCCAATGATATTTGACTCCCTCTTGCACCACCTGCATTCCCTCTAGCAGATGATTTCTCTTCTTCGTCGTCCTTAGACTCGGATCCACCAGAGGGTCCTGATGCACCTAGCAGAGGTGAGGCCATCATCCTGATGGCTAACGGTTTCATTGAGTAGGGCACGAGATCGTCAAGGACTTCTAACCTGTTTATTGTTGTAGCTTAGTGTTAGAACTTTACCAGCCTACAGACTTATGACTGTTAGATGCTTTTAGGTCCATTCCTGTGTATATATGATTTTGCATAACCTTGATGTTGGGGCAAGCTAGACTTTAGGCACTTGATTTGTCTTTTGATAGGAGTCCTTGAGTAGTATTATAAGTGAAATGGCTTAACTTCTATTATGGTAGGTATTAAGAAAAGTTGTGTATGAAGTACATAAATATGTATATATGAATTTCCTTGAAATTTATGAGTTTGATTTACCGTACTTTTCATTTCATGTGACTAGTATGTATTACATAACGGAAGTGATACTCTTCTAATTACGATGTTATTACTCGAGTAATACATGATAGTTAGGAGGGTGTTACAATTGGCTTATCTGACTTTTCAAAATCTTCAATAGTTTGGTCTTCAAGCAAAATCACATCTTGGCTTCTATTTATTTTCTTACTCTCCAGACCTTATAACCTGTAACCAAAGTCTTCATGACCATAACCAATGAAGATACACTACTTGGACTTCCCATCAAGCTTGGACCTCTCATGTCTTGGAACATGAACAAAAGCCCTGTAGGCAAACACTCTGAAGTGACTATATGAGACATATTTTCTTGTCCATACTTTCTGTGGAACATCACCATTTAGAGGGGCTAAAGGAGAAGGGTTGATCAAATCCACTACAGTTTCATTGCTTCACCCCAAAATGATTTGGACAACTTTTCATGAGAGAGCATACACTTGATTTTGTCATTGATTGTATAGTTTACTCTTTCTGCCACTCCATTATACTGAGGAGTCTTAGGAACTGTTTTCTCAAGCCTAGTCCCATGTTCTTTGCAATAGTCTTCAAATGGACCCCTATACTTACCACCATTATTTTCTTGGACATATTTCAGTTTTATTCCCTTTTCTCTTTCAACACTTGCATGGAAGCTCTTGAAAACTCCAAGCACCCAGTCTTTAGATTTCAGCACAAAAGCCCTAACTTTCCAAGAATGATCATCAATAAAAGTCACAAAATATGATGCACCTCCTAGTGTTTTTGTGTCCATACTACAAACATTGGTGTGAACTAAATCTAGTATATGTGGTCTCCTGTGAGGTCCTGAACAATGAAAAACTACTCTAACATGCTTTCCAACAAAACAATGAGTGTAAGTTTTCAGAGACATACCTTTTACCGAAAAAGACTGATCCTTGGCTTAAACATCAAGTCCTTTTTCACTCAAGTAGCCAAGATGCATATGCCACAAGTTTGAAGAGGAATCATCAATAACATTCACCTCTTCTTTGCACAACTTTTCGAGCAACTGGTAGAGAGTGGTGAAACTACTATCTTCTCTTGCAACAACTAGCGACCTTTTAGTGATTTTGAATTTTCCACCCCCAAAGGTAGTGTAGTAACCTTCTCCATCCAACGTTTGATCGATATCAAGCTAAGATGCATATTAGGTGCATGCCTAACATTCTTCAACTATAATCTGCATCTCATTCTAGTTTCAAGCTATACATCTCCTATATCAACAATCTTGCACATCCCTTCATCTCCTAGTCTTATTCTATCAAAGTCACTAGCAGTATAAGTAGAGAAAAACTCAAGCCTAGGAGTAAATGACATGAGGCATCATAATCCATAATCCAACTAGAATCATCACATGCAAGATTTATAAAGTTCTCATGATGTAGAACAAGGACATCATCATATGCAATAGCAACATTGTCTTTATTATTGTTACTATTTTTGTATTCATCTCTTTCTCCTATTTCACTCTTTTTTTTTAAGTACCTGCAATGGAACGCCCCAATTTTTCCGTATCTAAATGACCAAAATGCCCTTGAGGTCATTTTTACCGAAAAAATGAGGATAGCCGGCCCCGGCCATCCTCAAAGGGCTATTTTAATATTGAAGGGGGACTATGTGTGCTATGTGTGTTAATAGAGCAGAAGAATCTTTTTTTTGAGGTCTTGTGCACAAATGACCAAAATGCCCCTGTAGCTAATTGACGCAGAATTAATTTCCAAATAGACCCGGACTTTGCCCGGGGTTTGAAATGTAGTTTTTAAGGGATGACTAATGTCTATCTAGGCCCGGGTGCTCCCGAGTAGTTTTTGTGAAAAATTACCATTTTGCCCTTAATTAAGGGCATAACGAGCTTAATTACATAATTAACGAAACCTAAGCAATATTAGGTTTCTAATTAAAGATTAATTAATTTTAATAATTAATCTAAAGTAAAAATAATTAATTGAGGTTAATTAGGGCCTAAGATTGGTTAAGAAAACTCAAAATCCCTTTCTTAATTCAAGACTTTATGTCACATTTTCATGAATAGTATTTTCTCTCTTCAATTCCTTAAATTAAGGAATCAAAGATGCGATGATAATTCTTGATTCAATGAGGTTTGACCCTACTAATTGAGCAAGAGCACTCCTTAATCATGTCCTGTGCAACCTTAATTACTCACTTTCTTACCTAAATACTTAACTACAAACTCCTAATCAAAGGCCTAATGAAATCTACTCCTAAACGCACATTAAAATGAGATATTTTCTCCCAAATCCCCTCAATGAAACCGGTGCTACCCCCCTCTATTTAATCCATCACAAGTTGATTTAATTCTTATACATTCAAAGGAAAACCATACCCAAATCCATACCTAGCCATTCCTACACCATGCCATGACATGATACACTTGAATGAGATATTTTTCCCCTCCCTTTTCCCTTCAATTGCACGGCCTCTCCCTCCCCCTCATCCTCTCATATTTCATTTTCTATAAATAGCTCACTCATGGAGCTTGCAAGAACATTTGAGCATTCTTGCAACTTTAGTTTTCTTTCTTTGTCTTCAAGAGTTCTTCTTCTTCTTTATTCTTTGAAAAGCCACCACCCTCCACCACTTCTCAACCCCAAACCACCACACAACCACCATCAACCTCCCCCAAAACACTTAACCTTTCCACTTCCTAGACTAAAAACTCAAGACAAACCTTTCTTCCTTTTCTTTTCGTCTTGGTCGAAAATCATCTTGGCCCAAGGAAGAATTTTTTTCTCATTCCTTTTCAAGGTCAAGCTCTCTTTCATTCATCAAGAAAAACATCTTTGCTAGGGAGTTGTTTTACAAAGATTTCAGTCTTTTCTTTCATATCATTCTTAGATTGAAATGTTGAAATGTTGGTTCTCTCCTTCTTCACTTCATTTTTGGTTTCTTGCTTTCTATAACATCCTAATTTTTAACCTAATACTCTATAACATAATTAGGTTAATCATTAGTCTGTTACGTTATAGCTTTCTTATTACTTTAAAATACTTAGCGGAAATACTGGTAATTTTTTTTTTTGAAGTATAAAAGCAAAGTGAGAGCCGCGCGACACGATAAATGATAAAACGTGATTGAAAGTAAAGCAAACATCTCATCATAACACAGAGCAAGTAAAGGCACATCACAATAACATTGAACTGCATGTTTATATAATATAGGATATGCCCACTTGTATAGAGTGGGGTTTAGTTTGATACAGCATGAGCAATATAACTAAAAAGGAAATACAAGAGAAAGTGCAACGGAAACTATAAAAGCAACTCCCCTACCCAAGTGCAACTAACGGGATGACCTCTAAAATAAAAGAAGGTTCACCCCCATCTAAGTGGTGTGTGCTCTACCCGGGTACTCCGTCGGTCATACGTCACCTCCTACTGACGTCCATCTCACGAGCGAGGCACATATCCGGGAAACTGGGCGAGCTCCTCGGGGGTAAAGAGGCGGAACGGGGATTGAGAGTGACCCCCGCGGTGTGGCCGCATCTCTGGTCGTCGTGCAAGCCGTGGCTGAGTCACGGTATCCTCACTGCCCTCCCTCATTAGCGGTGGAGAGGGGGCGGAGCTCTCGCTATACGGATAGGTAGGCGAGTCCTCGGACGGGTCGGTCTCCAAGAAGTAGTCCGGGGCACGTAATCAGGATAGTCTCGCATGGCTGAGGCGGCAGTGTGCATGCGGAGAACTCTCTCGTTATGCGTACGCGCGCGCCCAAAAACCCGCTCGTCGTCACCGTAGGGTGCTATCGAGGAGAAGCGATGGGCGTGCACGGGGTGAGCGAAGGGACGTCCTACGAACATGAAGACTTGCACCATGTACTGTCCCTCAAAATGGTATGACTCGTGATCCGGGTCATAGTGCACCTCCCACGTCGGGGTGTCCATGAAAACCACGAACGTCGCCATCTGAAGGCATGACAGAAAGAAAGAGATAGAGGGAGTGAGAATCTTGCTAAAGAATCTCAGTAGGGCCTCCTACTACCTAGGTGTCATCATCTACATCCTCAGGAACCTTGGGTTTAGTTGTAAAAAATAAGTGAGCATGCATTAAGTCCATTTTTAGGTTCTAAAACATAGTTTAGCCAAGGTCCGTTCATTTTAGCATGATTCTTAATGTCATGGATGCAAACATATTAAAGGATGTATGCATGGCTCTACTTAATACAAGAATAATCATCATATCTTTAAGAACATCATAATAGTGGCATAAAGTGGCAATTAAATTCTCTTTGTGACATAATCATCATAACTTCCTCACAGGCCACCCTAAAAGACAAGCGCTCTGGGGGTGCTCGGCCGAACCGGTGTCACCCAGAACGTGTCACATCTCTAGGTTATGAGCTCATACCTTAACTAGTCGTCACTAGTTCTTACTTATCAATCTCGATAAGCGTAACATAATCATAAACATAATCCCAACTTATCCAGTACGGGCTAGGGGGCATTTCTTGGGGGTGCTCGGTCGAACCGTGTCACCCAAGAATTAAATCTTGGTACCGATGTCACATGAGTTCTCTGGAGGTGCTTGGCCGAACCGGTGTCATCCGAGAACCCATCTTAGTACCTCATAAAAATTTCATAGGTTTTCAAAAACATTCTGAATCCTGAATTTGTCAGAAATTCGACTGCATAACTGCGGCATGCCGAATTTCTTCCAAATTCTTCTTTATGCCACATAAATCAATCAAACATGCATCCTTCATCATAATTTCATGCATTCACATAATCATCCTCATACTTTCATGAGCAACATTAAAGATTCGTTATGCACTTGGTCTTACGGTATTTTATGCTCTGGCCCTTACGGGCCTTAAACTTGTGATGTAGTTAACCTATCATCTCCTATCAAGCTTTTATGAACCTAAGGGTTCTCTCTTAACAAAACTTATCATTATCCATGCTCTCTTTTAAATCTGAACATCATCATTCCTTAGGGGCAGCGTTATAAACTTATGATTACGGGGTTCTAGAACTTGCATTTTAGACCCTTTCTTGGTTCATTTTAAGCCTAAGAGCTATAAGTTAAACCTAAACCAATTATGAGTCATTCCTATATCAAAGAACTAATTATAAACCATGTTCTCTACATTATAAGGTTTCTGGACAGATTCTAAGAATTAAATGTTCTAAGAGTTCTAGAATTGCGATTTTACGGTTTTCTAGTTACTAGTTTCTCTATAGGTGCCAAAATTCATTCCTACTTCAAATGTAACCAAATTTTTCATGATTAATCAATCCTAATCTTATTATATCCCCATTGAAACAGTTTGGGCAGTGTCCATTACTAAATGGGATAAAACTATGTTCAAATTTGACTTTACAGTTTTTCAAAAAAGCTAGTTTCTCTTTTAACATGCATAGAAGTGTTCCTACCTCATCATACATAATTTCCACACATCATAACACATCATAACATCATCATACAGCAGCAAACCCATCATGGAAGGACCGAAACATTAAGTCCCAAAATGATACATAACTTGATATTTTTAAAACACATAAGTTGCTAGTTTCTCTTGGAATCATTTTCAAGACTTCTAAAACTCTCTTGCATACCATTTCATCTTGTCAAAGAGACTAAAAACATCCTTAGGTCAGTGACCACTTAGTCCCTCCTTAAAAGATAACTAAATTCATAGAACCTTGTTGGTCTTAAACTCAAACAAATTCATGAGATTTAAAGGGATTCTTAAAACTTGACTTATTGGTCCTTGAAGCTAGATGAAACTCATTCCAAGTTCATCATCACTTCATGGCCAAAATCATGCATTCAAAGAATGCTCCCTCATTAAACTTTAACTTGAGATAAAATGGGCAAGTCTTTGAGCTCTAAGATCTTTTAAGTGATGACATAATTTAAACATGCTATGTACTTCATTTTTATTCTTCATTACAAAATAAAGTGAGAGCTTAAAGTAAACGTGCAAGACTTGAATATAAAAATGCAAGGCTTAAAATAAATATGCAAGACTTGGAATATAAATATGCAAGGCTTAACATAAATCTGCAAGTTCATTTCTTTATTTTAGTGCTCTAGGCCCAGCAACAATTGACTTTAAGGCCGAAATAGAAAGGCTTTGAGATTTAGTTAGGTGATAGTGCAAACCTCATTTTAAATCTTTACGTTCTTTAGTGATGAAAAGTAAATATGCTAGACAAGAATATAAATATGAGATGCACTCCATTCTTTAGCCTTTAACTTTAAGTGATGGCTTGGAAATTAAATATGAATGCAAAGCTCAATTTAAACATGTAATGCATAAGCTTGAATTTAAATATGAATGCTAGTCCATTTTATTTCTTATTAGAGCTCATACAAGACTTTAAAGGAACTTAAACCTCAACCCAAACTTATTATGTCAAGGTAAAGTAAAAACAAGAGTGAACCTCAAGGGTTCTTTAAAACACAAAGTTTCTTTTCTTGAAATATAAACATAAATAACATTTTTATTAAAACTCAAGCTCTAGAGGCCTCATTGTGATGAACACATAGTCATCATCTAGAAGCTCTCATCATCAAGCCATTGTGAACTCCCTTGGCCAACATGGCCGAAACCTTAAAGAAAGAAAAGGAAAAGAAACCGAAATTGTTAGGGAAGAAAAGGAACATTTGGAACTCTAGAGACCATGATCTTGATGATGCATTAACACCAACATCATGAGCTCTCATCATTGAGTTCATGTTAACCATTTTAAAACATTATCAAAGTGAACGGTTTCAAAGATTCAAGAAGAAAACTAAAAGCATCTTTAACTCAAGAACAAAGATCAAGCTTTAGAGATTGCTCAAGTGATGAACATCATCATGAAAATCTCATCATCAAGCTCTCATTTCTTTGCTCTCAAAGGGCTCATGGCCGAAACAAGGAGGAGAAGAAAAAGAAAAGAAGTTCTAGAAAGGATTCAAGAGAAACTATGAACACATAAAGAAATTAAGAACTTTAAATGAAAGAACTCTTGAAAGAAAATCCTACCTAGTGATTAGGAGGTTGGAATGAGAGAAGAGGATGAAGAACTTGAAGACTTGAACTTGAGAGAAAAAGGAAACTTTGAAGTGCTCTTTGAAAACTTACACTTTGCAAATGAACCCAAAATGATACAAGTTCACCCAAGCAAGCTATTTATAGAGAAATGAAGCAAATGAAAGGTGCAAGGAGGGGGAGGAGCTTCAGCCATCAGCATGGAGGGCAGCCCATGAGTTCCATGAGGTGAGATAATGTGGTCTTGAGGCATGGTGAGGTATGGTTCAAAGTATGGTAAGGTATGGTTCAAGGTATGGCTTCAAGCATGGTTCTTTGAGTGAGAAATAATTCAACATGTGTGGTAAAAGAGAGACAGGTGGCCGAAATGCATCAGCCATGGGGGGAGGGTTTCTTGCATTTTAATTGTGGTTTAGAGTTGTGTTTAGGTGTATCTTTGATTAGGATTAAGATTAGGAATTTGTAAGAAAGTGTTTAGGAGAGAAAATGGGTAATCAAGGTTGTCAAGGCATAATTAAAGAGTGTTCTTGCATCATTAGTGAGTTATAAATTCATTTTAGTGTATAAACAATTCTAGACACAATTCCTTGATTTAAGGAATTAGAGAGAGAAAACACTATTCAAGATTCCAAGAGTGAAATCTTGAGTTTTAAAAAAGAGATTTAAATCTAATCTAAGCAATCTTAGGTTCTAATTAATTTTAATAATTTATTTTGACTCTAGATTAATTATGGAAATTAATTAATCTTTGATTAAAGCCTAATATTGCTTAGGTTTGCTTAATCACATCATTAAGCTCAAAAATACTATTCTAGGGGCAAAATCGTAATTTTGCACTAAAATTGCCCGGGACTTCCGGGACTCAAACAGATGTTTTGAAACATGTAAAAACATGGTTTTGAACCTCTGGGGAAAGTTTCGGGCTCAAACGGCACCTTTACTCGCGTAAAACGCTATAGGGGTATTTTGGTCATTTTGACCCGAAACTGCAGAAAATGAGACTTTCGCCTCCGGAACCACTCAAGGGTCATCAATCCCCTTCAAACATTATGTTGGCCGTTCGAGGACTGCCGGGTCAGCCATCCTCGAATTCCGAGCCGAGAATGACCTTAGGGGCATTTCGGTCATTTTCCACTCAGACAGAAAAATCGGGGCGTTATGCTTTCCTTTTTCTTTCCTTTCTTTTTCGGTCTTGATGGCCTTGTTGTTTATAAACCATCACTTGATGATGAGGATCTTGGATGTTGGTTGTGAAACTATCATTTGCTTGACCTCTAAAGCTTGAGGTTTCACTCCTAAATGTTTTTGACAAATGAAAATGTCACTTGATTTCCTTTAAGGAGTTTTGCTTGAGCAAAATGGAGTAATATGTTTATGTTATCCCTTAATCATCTTAAGTTCAAGGCTTACCCCTTCTAACCTTAAAGTTGATCGGTGTTCTAGAGTGGCTACTCTAGATAGGAGCCTTAATCATAAAACTTAAAAGGAATAAATGGACATAAATTCACCTTACAAACCTTAAAGTTGATCGGTGTTTTAGAGTTATTGCTCCAAAATAGGAGTCTTGATCCTAGGATCTAAAGAAATAATAAATGGAAATGCATTCATATTTATATTTCAAGTCTTTACATTTCATGTTTATATTTGAGCCTTACATATCATATTTATTTCCAAGTTATCACCTAAAGCTTAAAGATAAAAAAAATAACTTGCATTTCATATTTATATTTCTTGTTTAGCATATTTATAACGCTCCAATCTTTCTATTTGAGCAAAAATGACCGAAATGCCCCTGAGATCACTTTTACCTGAAATTCGAGGATAGCAGACCTAGTGATCCTCAAAGGGTCAACTCAATATCTGAAAGGGGATTAGACGTGTGGTGATTGTCACAGAGATAAAAATCTCATTTTCTGGACTTTTGGCTCTAAATGACCAAAATACCCTTATAGTGTTTTTATGCGAATTTATGTGCTGTTTGAGCCCGGAAACTTTCCTAGGGGTTTGAAACGTTAATTATATGTGGCGAATGATCTCTGTTTAAGCCCGGATGGCCCCAGGAATTTTTATACAAAATTACCATTTTGCCCCTGAAATAGTCCATTTCAGGCCTAACGATGTAATTAAGGAAAACTAAGCAATATTAGGCTCTAATCGAAGATTAATTAATTTTGATAATTAATCTAGAGTCAAAATAATTTATTAAGGATAATTAGAACCTAAGATTGCTTAGATAAACTTAAATTCCTATCTTGTGTCAAGATTCCATGTCATGGAATCTTAAATAGTGTTTTCTCTTTTCAATTCCTTAAATTAAGGAATTATGTTTGTGATTGAAAACTTAGTTAAATGAATTTTGATTCCAATAATGGTGCAAGAACTCTCTTTAATCATGCCTTAGACAACCTTAATCACCCACTTTTTACCTAAATACCTTACTACAAACTTCTAATCAAAGGCCTAATCTAAGACACTCCTACACACACCTCTAAACCACAATTAAATAGACATTTTCCCCTTGGCTGCATAAGACAGCAGCGATACCTTCTCCATTACATCCATCACATTGAGATTTCTTACTTACACATACCAAACAAACCATACCCAAGCCCATACCTAGCCATTCCTACAACCTTACCTTTGAATGACAGATTAAAGTGAGATAGTTTCTTCCTGAGGATCTCTTGTCTCTTATTTGCCCTTGACAAGTCAAAGAGGATCTTATATTTCTTTATTTGCCCTTGATAAGTCATAGAGGATCTCATTTTTATTTATGGCTATAGAACTTAATTCGATATATCATTCACTTTTTTTCCAATGCATGTATGAAACACATATAGGCATTCATTCACATTGTGATTTCAATCATGCCTCATAAACCAATATTTACTTCCTCTAGTATGCATTTATACATCACAAGTCACATGGCCAAATATTTAACATCAAGTATTCATGTCATACTAGAACCAAACTACCATTACATTATCAATTCAAGTCTTTGGTTCATTTTCAGCAATTGGGCAGATTTCACACCATTGTAGCATAAATTTATTTGCATATCAAATAATCAATTCAGAGGCTATAAAAATTATCCAAGACACTTTAATGTATCACAAGGTGCTTCAAAAATTTTAGAGCAAAAAGAGTTCTCTAACTATGTTAACAAAATTAGACAAATTTGGTGGTCAAAAACCACTCAACCTCAGCTTAAGAACCAAAATTCATAATTTTTAATCCTAGCAATTGAATGCAAAAAATTCAAAATGAAAATCCTGGTAAAACCTCAAGATGTCCTTAATACTCTATAAAATTTCCAAAGGAAAAATCGATCATTTTCTATGATAACAAAATCAGATAAATACGCAGCTTCAAAGTCAACATCTCAGGCAGCACAGTTATAACTTTGGTTCATGATTTTTCTCAGGTAGTAAAAGTCCTTATCATACACCACAAAAATTCT